>CM052014.1:36024051-38424051 GCA_028476595.1 Obolodiplosis robiniae
CATTGTCTAATTCGACATCGTCAAGTGTTCAATCTCCGAATATGAAGAGCATTCCAAGTAAGCCACCAAGGAAATCGATTCCGGGCTCGGAAAGTAATGGAAAGCCACGAAGCGATGTACCGCCGAAGCCGTCGCCAAAATCGACGAAATATCAAGACTATGAGCCCGTCTCATTGGCACAAACCGGCACAAATGATCTTTCGAAACCGACTTCAATCGTACTCAAATCCTCACCACCCCCATTACCGACCTCGCCAATTCCAAGCAACGGTAATACATCGAAAAATATTTTGCCACTGGCTAATGATCTTTCGACTATGAAGTCACCCGTTCACTCGCCCATCGTTGATCAGCCACCTCGAATACCTGCTCGATATGAAAGTATGATCCAGGACGATCGCAATTATGAGCGCATCGAAAATATCACGAGCGCATGGAAAACGCTTGGTGTTGGCGATGTTAAGCATACCGAAAATCTGACGTCAGCTGAAGATGATTTCACGGACTTTGTATGGCAACGATCACAATCTCAAAAAGAATTCGGATCAAGTCGTAAAGTGCCGATCACTGTGAATGCATATTGTGATGCCGAAGAATTGTCATCAAAGAAGAAAAATGACGATTATGATAAGCTGGACTTTTTTGCAGCTAAGCCTCCAGCTAGCGACTATCGAACCATTGTTACCATCAGTTCGCCGGCATACAGAAAGCAAACATCACAACCAATCACATCAAATGACTATGAGATAATTGGGGAATGTGGCACGATTATAACGAATAATGCCAACTCAAGCGCAGACCACAAAACCTATCGGTTGGCTGATGACAGTCACATGGGCTATGGAGTTTTACGGAAACCGGGTACCAATAATAATTCACCGAAATCACCACCGATAGAAGCAAACGCGAATACACTGGGCATTGGAACGTCATCGAGTGCAGATGATCTTGTTAACCATCGCAAATTCAACGGCCTCAATTATGCCATCGTCAATAGATCGAATCAGGTATGAATTTCAAGTGAATTTCATAGCCGCGCCATATTGATACTGCAGCAGACGAGAAAAACCTTTAAGCATTTTGCTACTGCATCCCATTCATTGTTTTATTGAAAAAAGGAGCGCTCATATTTTAGTCATACCACTATTTTTATAGTCATAATGCATTAAGAAGACCATCTTTCAATATTCGGATAAAAATAAAATTTTTATTTTGATTTAGAATTCGACCTGCCTGCGAGATAAGCTAAGAAACTTTTTAATGTGTAAATTCTAATGTAAAAAATGTTCTACGTAATTTGACACTTTATTTCTTTCAAATTTCGGCCAAATGATAAACATAATGCATATACTATGTTTTTTATACATTATTCGACAATCAATCGTTTGAAAATCATTTCACAAGAATTGATATTTTTGTCGGTGAAAGAGATTCGCTATTTAGTGAAAAAAGATCGCAACAACTTAGGATTTGACTGTGATTAGTAAAGAAAATTAATTCATGCATGCATAAAATCAGCAATTTGATTGTTAATCAGTCAAACGCAATTCGACTGAGCGCTATGACTTTCGATTTCAGTAGAAACATCAATTACCATTTGTGTAAATAAAAACCACTTAAATTCTATGATAGAAAAGTAAAGAAAAAGCAAAAAAAGTTTATATATTTAAAAACCAAATGTTTTGCCATATCCACAGTCTCTGAATGTATGCTATCTTCTTTATTAGAATGAAATTTGGAGCAGCTATTTGATATAGGCTTATCATTCATTCCATATTAAATTGAGACTTTTTCCTAGTTTTTATACCAAGCAATAAGATCTTGTGCCAACGCGCAGCATCATACATCTTGATAAGATATCATGCATTTGAGCGAACACAAAGTGTTGTTCTGAGTTTTATTATTCCACAAAATGTATAACTTGATTTTTTTAACCTTCTTTTCGTACCCGATTTCGAAACTGTATACAAAAAATTTTCATTGCTTTTAGTCATATACAATTATTTTGTAGTTTTGAATGAAAATAAATAAAGATTTTGAATGAAAATAAATATAAAAAAGAACTGTTCATTTTGGTGTATGGCTCAAATTATGGTAGATTAATATCTATTATTATCGGAGGTAAAAATTATTTGTACATTCCATATTCCGGTACATCATATTTCGAGCGTCGGGTTGTTGGAAGCTGTGAGGAAATCAGCTATTCAACGGCTGAGTGCATTTTTAGTCGTATTTTAAAGCATGTGTCATTCATGTAAATTAAGAAGCATTGGAATGTAAACCATCCGCACCATGTCGAACAATGTATGAATCATGCGTCTATCATCTCATGTTTAATGTGACGCTATCTTTGGTTTGAGAGTACTTTCAGCTGCATCGAATCAAATATTATGCGGTTACTTTGGTAAGTTGATGATGGCGGATGAATCATAGCGCATTAACATAAAAAAGGTAAAGGAAAGTGGACCTAACTGGATTTCTTTTAATATGCACAATTTTTTGGAAATTCATTAGAATCTTTCTATAGCTATTAAAGAATAATTGAATGTGTGAAAATAATATTGGAGAGTACTCCAGCTTTGATAAAGTCCAAATGAAGATGCCACAAAAAAATCAAATTTAAATATCACAAAAAAATCAAATTTGCACATACACATATTTTTACTTTACACAGAAAAGTTTATCAATAAATCTATAGCAATAGGCATGTTTTTTTTTGTTATTTCAAACAGTTGCATTCAAAGTACTTCGATGTTCTACATCGAAAAATCGTCATAAATTCGAAACGAACAATACTCTTTATGGAGTTTGATTATATGCAATATCGACATAAATAAACCAATGTTTATGTTGTTTTATTGAGCAATAAAAATAAAAAAAACCATTGCAAAGTTTTAAATTGGGGGATTCGTAAATCAAAATTAGAGTTTTTGTGCATTTGATTGGATTATTCAATTTGTAAAAAAAAGCAATAATTCCCGATACATTAAAGTTTTTTGCACCAAATAGAGCTTTATGATATGCAAATGTATACAAAACATTAAAAATTAAATACAAAGATTTTTGCGTTCAAGTTCGATGATATCAAAGTTTGAGATGATAATTTTTGCTGAATTCCCTATCTCTTATCAGTAGCGCTGAAATCAAATATGAAAATTTGGGACACTTTCACTGAATAAAAAGGTTCTGGGACAGTATAACTGAACATGATTGCACAGGACACTTCTGCTTATATTGTACATATTATGATAATAGGGACTATTATTCTCTTGCATTCTTTGATGATGAAGTTTTTATATTGATACGATTTAGGATGAAATTCGAACTGAAATTGAATCTGAGGAAGGAAATTTGTGCCAAGGAAGAGAAAAACAGGGTTTAATTGTTCATAGGAATTCAATTATCAATAATGCTATATTTCGTTTCTTGTCAAAATGGAACAATTTTTATTGATAATATTTACATAACAGCAATTATTACAGAGCTATTATCAAAATTGTCAAAAGCTAAAAAAAACATCCGATATAAGTATGAAAAAGAAGAAAATGTTCAACCTAAAATTTGTTTCAATCATCCACCTAATCCACTAATTTTGAATAACTTTATCTTCATTTTTTTTAGGCCATAGATTTGAAACATTTTTGCCACAAATACAAACGTTGCTATGCTGATGAATAAAAGCCGATAAGGGAATTTAAAGATGATACAAAAAAGTGTTCTTTTCTCAAAAAGTTCATGTGTCTCACATTCGAGTGTTTTGTACTTTGAACAAAAATCCGTACAGTTGAAATTTGAGTAAGTTTAAAATCTCAAAACAAAAGGTTTGAGCATTACATTTTTAGATAATTTAAAATTATATGGCATTTAACAACTTCAAATTCCAGCTGTAGATTTTTACATTATTGAAATGTTGTCGATGGAATCATTGGTTCGTTCACATTTATTCGAACGAATGTCGAGTATATGATAAACATTGATGTATTTGAAAATGGAATTGGTTCAATGATGAGCTAGATTGTGTCTTATTTGTGAGGAAAAATTCCATTGAATAAACTGGGCTTTAGGACGGTTCCTGAAAGTAAAAATACTAATTTCAACAATGAAATCTTTCGTTTTCACTTTCATTGCTTTGTTGAATTGAATAGATCTTGGTTTTCAATTTCAGGAGCTGTGCTAAATTCAGCCACAGTCACTCACTAGCCGATTCGGTTCAAAGTTGATTCATTCTGCTTCATTTTTGTATTGCTTTGAGCACATGATGTTGTTAAATTTTTGCTTGATAGTTTCAGCTTTCTTTGAAAGATCCTCTAACAATGCAGTTTTTTCCTTTTTTCCACATTCGCTCTTTTCTGATGCATTCTCTTCATCAGCTCCAATTGTTATGTTCTCAATTTTCTTGAGATTTTCAGATTTTGCAATCTTGTGTTCGTCTTCGATTCCAAAATATTCACTGATTGAAACCCGTTGCACTTTCTCACCTTTTTCGGCCAAAATATCTTCGATATTCTTTTTACCGTTCATATCAGCAAACCAATTTAGATTGTCCGCAATCAAATGATTATTTTGGCACTTGTCACATCGGACAATAACAACACCTTTGGAATACGCCAATTTTGAGATGGTTTTGCTATTGCGGGTGTTGCACACCTTGCACGTATACGCTAAAAATAATTTGATTTCAATTGTACCAAGCTCATTGTGCATTTGCTGACTCGCCTCGCTGATGGTTTTTGGAAATTTCTCTTTAGGCGTTGACCTTTCCGAGAATAGACGGTTCGATTGCGTCAGCCGAATGGTATTGATATGTTTGTTTAGATTGTTACAGGCATCCGGTTGATATTTAATGGAATTTCCAATTGAGCAACTATTTGATGCGTTGAAAATTTTCAGCGTCGACAACGCTATCCTCCGAAAGTTGAACATTTTTCCGAGTGCAATTTTTCGTGCAATGTTATTGTTTTCACTCGCGATTCACATGTATTTCTGAAACATGACATTGTTTTTTTTTTCTTCTCTAGGTCTCATGGTCATGCTTGTTTTTTGTACAACTGGTTTAGTACAATTTTTTTTCGAAGAATGACAAAATCGCTCATTCTGTTACGTTGAGCTGTCAAAGTCAAACCGACGAGGCATGTGTTCGATATGAAGTTGTCGATTATAAGTGTACGCACACAAACAAAGCGAATGGAAGCTAGCATACGATCACACACATGGAAAATGCTTCGAATAACAAGATGCAAATACGTGTATGTGTTTATGGAATACACATCAAACAATGACCGAAACTCGTAAAACAAGCAACCAAATAGTATACCATCCCAAAACTATAAAAACAACATTTTTCCCCTTTGAACTTCTTTTTTCGCTCATTTTTCAGTTCTTGGAAGTGTTTTAAGTGTTTTTTTTGCGATTTAGTTTCTCATTATTTCGTGAAATTCGTAAAGTGCATGTGAAAACGTTTGCAGAAAAGAAAGAATTGAACAGGAAATCGATTTTCAATGAATTGCCGATAAATTCCAAGTGATTGCATACCGTGATGCTGTTTGCGTCTATTATTAACAGCATGAGCACAGGCAGAAAATATCGGACAATGTAGAATAAGCAATTGCTCAAACTCAAAATTGAAATTGTTGTGTGAATATTTTGAAATATAGACCCGAAATAATATTTATTTGCTTTTTAATCGTATTTTGTGTTCGGTTTAATTGATTTTTGATGTTGTGTATGCTGATGTGCGCTGATTCAATTGCATTGATTTGACAAAGAGAACTTTTCCAAAGGTCTTCAATGTGAATGCATTGAGCATTTTGGTGTGTGTTACTCATAATGCCCAACAATTTTTTCACAGTTTTATTGTTGGTCTGTGCCAGTGTGTGTTTTGTATTTTCCGAAAATATCGAAAGTAATCATAGTGATTGCCCCGAAAAATGCGTTTGCCGGAAAATAGCCGACAACGGAAGTCTACTGAAAGTAAAATGCGGCGGCCTGCCGCAAGTCAAACTTACCAGCATCAAAGAAATCAACTTTGATAGCATTCGATATGATGTTGTACAATTGTACGTGCATGATTAAAGCATGAAATTTGAATTTAATTACATTTCATTGTATTGATTATTATTTGTACAGGGATTTGAGTAAAAATCAAATTGCAACGATCGATTCGGCTGATTTTGCTAATTTTACCAATCTGCGACGCCTTGATTTGGCCGAAAACTCGCTGCGAACCATCGATAACAACACATTCGGGGAAATTAAAACATTAGAGAAATTAAAGATATCGTTGAACTTGATTGTACACATATTTCAAGGTGCCTTTGACGGTTTGCCTCTTCTGAAGCAATTGTAAGTGCCACTTTTTTTCTTCCTTATCAATAAAATGGAGTTAACAAACGGTTTGCGTTAGTTAAAATTTAATTTATGCAATGCTCAATCTTAATCTTTATTCAGGAACATATCTGGAAACCCGCTGGCATGCGATTGTATGTTGTTATGGTTAATACCGTGGTCATCAAATTCGTCGGTAAAGCTTCAACCACATCCAAAATGTGAAACTCCAGCCGTTTTTCGAGGCGTCTTAGTGAAGAAGTTAAGAGTTGGGCAAGATTTGCATTGTGACACCCCATTGCAACCATTGCTCGAACTCAAACCAGATCAAGATCAGGTAATTGAAAGTAACAATTGTTTTCGACCAACTGAATCTCATCGCAATTTGTTTTACTAATCAATTCTATTGTTTGCAGCTTGTATTTGAAGGAGATAGCCTGACGATGCGGTGCCGTGCACCGCGTGTTGCAGTCGGTTCTCCGACTGATTCTGAAGATTTACCGGCTAGATCACATGTTTTTTGGGGTTGGTCTGAAGCGATACTCGAGCCCAATTCAACCGATGATATCATTTACCATGATCCATTGAAAAAATTCCCATCAATTCAAATCAATGGCCGCCACCTATCTGATAATGGGCTCTTGGATTCAATACTAACCATACCATATGTCACGCGAAATCATACTGGGACATGGGATTGCCGCTTGAAATCCGATCAATCGAGCTTATCGCGGAGCATCGCCGTTCTGATAATCTCAGAAAAGACCACGTATTGTCCAGCTCAAGAAACATCAAACAACAAAGGGAAGTACTCTTGGCCTCGCACAATTCGGGGTAGAGTCGTCAAATTGCCGTGTTCCGACGGTAAAGATGAGGAATCAGATGCAATTGCTACACATCGATGTAGCAACACGGGCGAATGGACCGAACTGAATACGAACCAGTGTCCATATATAAACGAAATGACAAAAGTTTTGGAGCAATTTGCTAAATTGAATTTCTCATATGCTCGAGGTAGTATTTTGGAGAGTGCCATTCGTTTGCGAAACTCCACGAACATCGAATCCGGAACCAATCCATTTGAAGATCCAGTCGATATAATTTTTATAGCCAAAACTGTTGTCAACTATTTGGAGTTTATAACTTACGAAAAAGATTTGGCGTCGATTCTTTTGGATATTGTATCGCAGACAATGAAATTGGGTCCGAAGTTGCTGCAAAGTGCCCAGAGTATGGATTCATCTTGCTCGAAGATGGTCGATGCAGCCGAAACAGCGGCTGAATTTGTACAGCCGCCAGCACAGAAAGCAAACCTTGCAATGGAATTATTTCGAGTGAGAGCTGACAACTTTGCAGGCATCACATGCTCATGGTTTAAAATCCAGGATTCTTTTGAAAATCATGAAAAACGTATATTTCAATGTAATTCAGCAACAAATGGTCGAGGAGTTGGAATCTATGAACGACACGTCGAAGCAGCTATTCAAATTCCCGCATCGATTTTCAATTCTGCCATTGGCTTCAATCCGGCCACTATTTCAACACAAAAACTACTTGTGTCGGTATTCAAAGATAGTGCATTCTTTCCGCATAACAAAACGACAACACCGTTCCACGTGAAATCGTGTGTGATCGGAGCAAAAGTATCGACGCGAATTGATAATCTAACGGAACCGATTTATATTATGCTGCGTCCGTATCCATATCACCACGAAATAAGTGCACCACGACCAGTATGGTGGAATCCGGATTTGAATGATGGCAATGGAGGATGGACTTTGGATGGATGCCGATCGCCGCAGCTGTTGCATGGTTTGCTCGTGTTTACATGCGATCGCCTTGGATATTATGGTCTTCTTCAGCACACAAAGTTTCTAAATGACTTCACTGATGAAAGAGCAGGGGCTCGCTTCCGTTTATCGCCACCCGCATTTTACGCTGGTGGCATGGTTCTATTCATTTGCACCTGGTTTAATATCGTAACTTATTTGGCAGCCGGCAATTCAATTCAAATGGTTCGTCGAAGCAAACATGCACTAATCAACACTTGGTTGGCAATGTCCATGTTGAGTTTCATATTCACCGTCGGAATTTATCAAACGGAAGATTACAAAATATGCCAAGTCATTGGCATTGCCATTCATTATTTCAGTTTGTGTGTTTTGTTGTGGATGTGCGTTAGTGCAAGTGCCATGTATAAACGATTTACGAAACAATCACGTTTGGCGGAACGAAATTTATCGATTCCATCGGATGAGTCACCGAAGGAACGTGTTGGCAGTAAACCGATTTTGGGCCTATATTTAGTCGGCTATGGCATTGCAATGATCATTTGCGGTATAAGTGGAGCGGTCAATATGCAAGAGTATGCTTCCTATTCATTCTGTTTCTTCGATTCACGGCCATCGCTCGGGGCCATTTATGTGCCAGCCATAATTTTGCTTTCATTTTTAATAATCGCATTTGTTTGCGTAAAATGCAATATGTCAACAGCGGATGATGTTGGTCACATGTCCGAAGGCACACAAGCGACCGAAAATGTTGATTTGGATTTGCTCGAACCGAGCCTATCACAGCACAACGCAACGGTTGATCAATACCAAAGCATTAGTTTGAGCATGCCGACATCAAGCATTCAAGATGATTTGGAACATTCGAATAGTGCACAATTGAAAGCGCACATATTCGTATTGATTTTGTACCTTACGACTTGGATCTCAGCTGCCATAAGCATTTCAAATCCATTTTCCGATCAAATCACATATGAAGAGGAAATTTTCAGTATTGTCTACGCCACTTCGGCCACATTTCTCAGTTTATTCCTGATATTCTTTTATTGTGTGTCTCGAAGTGATGTACGCCAGCAATGGAGCATGTGGAGCTGTCGAAATGTTGGACGTGACCAGTGTTGCCGCACACGAAGTGTTTCCGATACAAAAGTAGCAGCTGCTGGTCCAGTTGTTACCTACCATCAAAATACTGGCACACTTCGGTCTTCGTCCCGATCAAACAGCCAGTGCTCGAAAAATCGTCCGCCAAGCAACGGAATGCTGAAGGGATACGAGCTGAATACGCAAACCCTGAATCGGGCCAATAGTCCAAATGGAGTGAGCAAAATTGGAAATGGCAACAATATCAATCTAGTTTTAATGCATCGTCAGCATTTTATGTCTGGCTCTGTAGCTGGCCCTGGCTCTGACGTCGGAGCCGACGTCTTCTACGACCCCAATCAAATCAATGTTGCACGCAAATTCTTCAAACGGCAAAAGCGATTGCAGAAACGCAATAATTTCGAATTGCAGCGAAATCGTGATTTGGAAAGTATGTCTGATGCCTCGTCGATGGTGTCATATCCACGGCAACCGCAAATCTCAATGTTTAGTTCCAATAGCAAAGTTAATAATACAAATATACATGTTGACCCGAAAAATTTCACCGACAACTCATTCAGCAAGGAGAGTATTGGTACGATGAACGCTGATGTGTCCGGCAATAAATCGACAAACATGAATCCAAATATTCTTTCGGACAGTTGCAATGAAAGCGATTTGGTAGATACTGATCGCATTATTATTGGTGCCGAAAATATACGAGCGATCACACAAAATCGAGCCAAAATTAACAATACAGCCGTACAATCTACATCACAAATGGTTGCAAATATTTATACGAATATCCCGGAAACGATGCAGCCGCAGCATGAAATTGTGACAATGCGAGCGGATGATAAGTATGGCAAACAAAAGCCAATTTTCGATGAAGAAGATGAAAATGATGATGATAAAACTTCATTGATCGCTGCCAATGATATTCAAGACAATTTCGAAACAGAGCCATTGTGTAATGAATCGAATCTGACTGATACATCAATTGATGATCAATCGGTGAAAACACTACCCACCTGTATGGACCTGTCCACCGAACGACCGGCAAGTAGTCCAATCAAAGCAATGAATACGATTGGATTGCCTACAGTTTCGGTCACCGAACTAAATAATAGTTCAGATCACAATAGTTCAAGTCGTGGTGATGAAAGTGACTTACTGTTGCTCGATCCAAACGAGGAGTATATTTCTCCTCCATTGGAGATTTCATCACAACCTCAAGACATTGCATATCCTATCCGCAAAACCAAATCACTATCGAATGTCGTTCAAACCGACGATTTCACAGTAAGTTCTCTTGAAAGCCAAACGCGAAGCATTTCATGTACAAATATGTGTTTGTTCGGAGTTAATCGAGGGGTTCAATTATTGTCGTCCAACATCAATGCGGCATATCCAGCCATCAGTAGCCCGGTGTTAATTTCACCAAGTCTTTGTGATATCAATGAAATGGTTTTGCCAATTTTATCACCACAAGTCAAACCATCCACGTCGAATGTGCATAGTTTTCAAAATCGGCGCATTCACCTCGAGAGCACACCAGCGGGCAGTGAAAATAGCTTGTATTTTGATCGAAATGGAACGCGCCATTTCACTTCAAGCCCAACCAATGAAAGCGATATAAACTATCAAAATTCAGAGCTCAGCATACGCAGCCACGAATTGTATGCACCACAACCTGATAACGATCTCAATTTAACACTTACAGACAGTTCACAATTTTTCGCTTATCAACCGTCCGAAATGAGCGATTTCGATTTGGACGATGACTATGGTGGCCATTTGCGATCTAGAGCCGAGGAGCGATTGTTGGGCAGTGGTGGAAACACAGCCGGCCGGCGGACGGCCATTGCACCAACCGAATCGGACATTGAAAATGATGAAACCGAAGATATTCTGAACGACAGCCAATCTTCCATCGACGAACTGTATCAACAAATTACAAGAGGTTCGGTACGAAAAGCACCGACACACGCACGCAAAATCGATGCGGAAGAAGAAGAAAGTAGTCAAAGTAGTGTTATTTCATTTGTTGAGCCATCCACCGAGCAGCGATAAAGCTTAGTATGCTTCCTTTTTGTGCAGCTATAAATGCCTTCCACAACCAAACAGTTGTAGCTATGAATCCTTTCAGCCTAAATTTTTGCAGCTAATATAATTTGCCAAGATTCAACTTCCATATGCCATTTTAATTAGAAAATACTGATGATGAAAAAAATAATTTTCAATTATTATTCAATCAAATTACGGAGAACAAACCGACTATTTATACAAGAAAACAAATAACTATTATTATTCGATGCTAGGTGTAATTGTGTTTTAGAGAAGATTTTTAGGATTGCATTTTTAAGTATTTATATTAAATACTAACGTACAGTTTATTGATCGTTTAAGCATATTGTAGATTTATTTACATGAAAGATGAACAGAATATCGGAAAAAAATTCAATTTGCATGCAACGAAATGGTCAATTTTCTTTTGTAACATTAGCATAAGAATTACGCGCTTTGATTCGCTTTAGATGTTTAATATTTAATGCTTATTTATTTAAGTTAGATTTTTAATTTGAGCATTTACACATAATTTTCATAAGTTTTTTGGTAAAATGTTAAGTCAAGCAGCTGCAAATCATCATTTTCTTTTATTTCAACCATTCAAAAATGTATTTTTTTTACTGCAAATAGGAAAATTAAGTTTGGACTGTGTTTTAATAGAGGAAAACCAAAAGATGTGACTGAAACATGATTTCAGTTCGATAAAAAAAAAACTGTGTATTCATTTAGAACAGAATAAAATAAATGGAAAACTATTAAAATCCCTTAACTTGATAAATTGAAGGTTTTTCTCGATTGAATTCAACGAATTTTGTGCAGTTTAAAGATAGAGGAAATCTATTACTTCCGCAAAATGCATAGTGCGCATTACGATTTGGCATTTGACAGCGTCGTACACATTGATGGTGACATATTCGAGCTGTGTCTAACTTAACGCTTGTTGGTCGTAACATTTTTCTCTCATTCGTAGTCTAATTGTCATAAGAACATACGCGAATCAGCAGACAATTTGGAATTTGTAAGTGAAAATTTCGATCAAACCAATTTTCAAGTGTTAGACAATGAATGTGATTACAAAGTCGGGTAATTTAGCACCATACTTGCGTGCAACAACTCAAGTTGTGGCTAATACTGTTAAAACTTCGGCCCCAGTTAATGTGCCATCCGAGCTTGTAGTTCCAAAAACATTTGATGTCGTCAAAACCAGCTCAAATAATGCATTAGCTGCCCAAACGGTGGTTGTTGGTGGTAAGTTGTGTTATTGGAGATGCGTAAAATGCTTTTTTCTTGCATTGCAATTAGAATTACGTCGTTTTCTTTGCAGCAAAAAAAAGTGATTTCGTAAAGTTACGTAACCCATACATATGAATTGTTCTCTTTATGTATTTTGACAGCTGCGAGTCAAGTGCGACTTTACTCAACTTCGCATCGCGATGTCAAACCACCATCATTTGATGACTATCGATGGAGCCACAAGAAAGACCCAACTCGTGCCACCGACAATGACAAGCAAATGACTTACCATTATCTCATCACTGGAGGTTAGCCATTGACAAAATTCGTGCCCTTGAACTGCGATTCACACGAGATTTTCTCTTTATTTCATTTGAATAGGAATGTGGGCCGCTGGCTTGTACAGCGCCAAAAGTACAGTGCGCAGCCTGGCCGAGTACATGGGAGCTGCTCGTGATGCTCTTAGTATGGGCTCCATTGAAATCAAATTGGGCGATATTCCCGAAGGAAAATCGATGACATTCACATGGCGTGGCAAGCCATTGTTCGTGCGTCATCGTGTCGACAGCGAAATCGCCGCGGAAAACGCTGTACCTTTAAGCGAATTGAGAGATCCACAAACAGACTCTGTATGTCAGCCTGATTGGAGAGCATGTTGAGTGATTGTATAATATATGTTTGTTTTAAACTTTCAGGAACGTGTCCAGGATCCAAAATTTTTGATTGTTGTCGGAGTATGTACTCATTTGGGTTGCGTACCAATTGCAAACGCTGGTGATTTCGGTGGCTACTATTGCCCATGCCACGGTTCTCATTATGATGCATCAGGTCGTATTCGTAAGGGTCCAGCCCCACTTAATCTAGAAGTTCCAGAATACACATTCAAAGGAGATTTAGTTATTGTCGGTTAAGCTTGTTTGAAGAATGCATATTTTGCAAAAACTGGAAAACCAAACAAAAATGCTAAATATTACCATTTGCTGCGTTTGTCCCTAAAAACCACATTAAATAAATTGTATAGACAAAACTAAATTAATATCGATACGACTCTTATTTTTGTTGGGGACTCGAAACGAATGGCATTTCATCCCGTTGTTTGTATAATTCTTCCGGATTTTATTTGGTTTTATACCGGTAATCATGAATATACGGTCTGTTTGCATTTATTTGTTCGATTCCAATCAATCGGAGTGAATTTCATAATATTTCGTGTGTTTGCATCATATTTATTACCCGAATAAATTGATCGATTTTTGAAAACTGTCAGTTCAGGTTTTATTTTTCTGGAAATGTTTAATAAAATTCCAACAATTTAAAACAACATCATATAATCAATTAAAAAAATCCTGTTTCTATTGGCCGAATATATTCGTACTTTAATTTAGCGACTTGATCGATAGATGTCAAAAAGATCTTCGTTGCGGACGAAGCTTTATCGAAAGCTTGTTAAAAGCTTGAATAGCAATTATGGTTTCTTTCACTGTGGCCACAGTTCAATGTCAAGATTTATTCGCGTGTTCTTTCAGTAAACAAGATGGGATGCATTTTCAATGCTTTTTTTCGACCACAAGGACAATATGATTGTTGCTGACCTACAAAGCTATTAAATTTTATGATAATATTCAGGTCCAGACGGTAATCACTTCTGTGGCAATACACACAATAAGTCACGTTGGCAATTATTTAGGAGATGGTGTCTCTTCGATAACATTTGTTTTTTCGATTACATTTCGTGATGCTTCCAATATATGTATTTAGGATCAATATTGATCATAGCGTCTGCACATTTCACAAAATCTGTGAATTATCCTATAATAGTATTAGATCAGTAGCTTATAAAAAGTGAGTGTAAACGTGACTGGTTCAACGTGTAGCAATATCGGCATGTAATTACATTGCATTCCATTGCTACATCCCTTTATATTTTTTATTCTTCATTTTAACCATATTTTGAAAGTCAATTCATCAGTCATTGTGAAATAGATATTTAGCAGCAAACTGCTGGATATTTATTTGGCTAAATAATGCATGCGCACAGTTGTGTGGACACATGCGGCTGCTTGTATCGCTCCAAACGATGTACATAGTGTTACAAATGAAGCGAATGTGTATCGATGTTCAATGTCGAATATTTGAATGCAAATGTGTATCGATAATAAATTATCTACCTCTCATCGACTAATTTTCCTTAATGACTTGAACTATGAACGATTTTCGTCATTCATATTTCTTTAGTTTGTTCTTTCTCATGTTCATGATAGTTTTTATTACTCTTGCCCAAAATAGATTCTATACCTCAATATTTCCTCTTTTAGATTTACTTTTTGACCCATCGATTAGAATTTAGTCAGTTGTTAAAATTAAAATTATATTTTAAGTCAGTTCCAATGTAACACTCGAAATGTGAAGACACAAGTTCGTCTTAATTTTTAATAAAATAAATATTTGGCCAAATATCTTATATTTTCTTTAATATAACCATCACTTATGGTGTTATAAACGCAGCAGCCTCACATATAAATGCGCAGAGCATTCTTAACAGAAAATAAATATGAATCGAATTCTGTGAGTGAGAGGATATTCCATATTTGTTTACTTTTATTTTCACAATCGATTCATATATTATTTGCAAGAATTTGTTTGTTGTTGGCAAACCAACTGCTGTTGACGGAAGAAAAGCAAAATAGAATAATAATAAAAATCACCCACCCAATATTACGTTGTTTGGGATTTAGTTCTTGTTTACCATTTGCTGCAACCGTCCAACCGGTAAATTCTCGGCAAACTAGTTCGAAAAGTTGTTTACATCTTATGTTTACTTTTGATGCATTCTTAATAGTTGTTTCTAAATCGAAAGTAAATAAGTGTTGAGCTGCACGTACGCCTCGTACTATTCGACCAGCCAAAGCATTCAGTTATGAGAAGTCGTAATAAAAACTGTTTAAGTGGATTCAAGAGTTCGCAATACGTTTACTGGGCCAACATTCGAGAACAAAAACAAAACCAATTATCATCATCATCATCGGCGGGGTGACCAATACAGTGACAAAAGTGAATCGGCGCGCACGCACACACATAAACACACACCGAACTGAATAAATTTGCAATGGAGATAACGCAACGCAAATAGGCTGGTGCGTTCATTTCAATATTGTGTTGAAAATAGAAAATTTATATATTTCGTTGCGAACGCGCGGTGGGCGAAGGTACACACAAACAGCCGCACAGCACACATTAATCACAACCACAATCGACGAAAACAAAAATAAAAACAAAAACAACGTGAACAACAGACACTGTATGATATGTGAAATGAAATTCGCATTATAATTCGTGTGACGCTCGCATCGAAACCATACGCCAATTTATTTGCGTTCCTCTTATTAATCGATAGTTTTCATTTTATTAATTTTGAAAAAAAAAATGCAAGAAGACAAGGCATAATCATTTAAATCCAATTTGTGAAATCTCATTTGCTTGTCCGAATCTTTGTTCATTTATTATTTTTTTTTTGAAAAGCTTGTGCTACTATCAGTACAGAGAGGATCGCCGATCAGCTCTATGCTTGCATGTGGTCATGAGATTAATATAAACTCAACCGTATAATCAAAACTGTGCTTCTTTTTAGTGTTTGAAGTTTGAATTATTTATACACTTTATTTGGACGTGACTTTTTTCCATAAACTTGTCTCTCTCTCACGTCGCGATAGTCGCGTTTGATTGATACTGCTGCTTACGAGTGAAATGTCAAGACTTCAAAAAAATTCAAAGATCTTTCAGCTATAATTAGGTGGTAATCAAAGTGTAATCCCATAATTATTGCAAAGAAAAAAAAGGTAATTTTTCGAAGTTTGAACATTGATATTTTATTTTTAGCATTAAATTCTATGTAAAACGGTGATACCAATATACAGTCAGTGTGACGATAACTATTTAATTCCAATCAAATAATTTGTAAAAAACAAAAATAAATGTATATGACTGAAATTATATTTCTTGAATAATACGGTTTATGAGTTAACATGCAAGAATAAAGTGAAATGGATAGGTGAAAAAGATCCGAAAAATATAACTTGAAATACACTGCAAAAAATCTAGTACTTCAAAAAATTGCCCAATGCAAATAGTAGAGAGGTTAATTAACAATATGTCAATTATTTGCGGCTAAAACAAATGGTGTATATAACCTCATTTATCATTTGTTTTTATAATGTAAGCGATCTCGGAACACGTTTCTATTCAATAATAATAGTATTTATTTAGTGTAAGGAAATTATGGCTGAACAAAATTATTCTTTTGTTGTTGAAACTCGTTACAATCACGTTAGCAAATTAATCTTTTTGAGAGATGCTCGATTGGATGCGTACTTGGATAAATGTGAGAATTGTGTACAGTGATTAGTGTTCAGCGTTGAGGTTTATTTACATGTATTGTTTTATTATGTCAATAATTGACATACTTTCAATTGACCTCTCTACTATTTACATAGATCAATTTTTTTAAGTACTAGATTTTTTGCAGTGTACACTCTACAGCTATTGTCCCGATCGTCGGTTTATTTGACAAATAATATTTACAACATATGATTTTAGGCATTATATGATGTCTGTGCGATCAATTCATTCCGATTTTTATAGATATACACAGCCGGACTTTGATAACTGGAAAAAATTGAGAATTCGAAGTGATTTTGCAAAAACTGTATTACTTTTTTTATTACAAAAAACAGACTGAAAATTCGTATTTATTTAAAAAAAAAACCGTTTCGAATTATCGGGTTCGATGACAACACCAAATTTGCTTACGACATTGATTTATTCGTATTCAAAATTGCCATCATTGTCATTTTAGCTATGAAAATGTTCAAATGCACGATTTTATAGTGATTCAAATCTCATTAATATTCTTATTTGAGTCGGTGGAGATTGCCTTCTACGTCAACTAGATTCATAAACACGTGCTATTATCCGACCGAGATCGATTAAAGGTGAAAAGCCATCAAACAGTTGATATATTCATTGAAGAAACACTAATTAGGGAAAGAAAGAGAACATTTCCGCGATTAGTTTTTTTTTTGCTATCGCCATCTCGCCTTGAGAAGAATCCAAAATTTACGTTCAAACACACAAGCGCTCAATTTGATGGCAATTCAGTTATCTCTGCTTATCTAATTAATGGTTTCATTAAATATAGATTTTTTGAACACTTTGTACTTGAAATATATTTTTATTCATTTTTGTAGGGCTCCAGAATGGTTCTTTTTATTAGAAGTGCCCGGAATTTGTTGCATCGTATGCCACAGGTCCGAAATTTCTCGCCATTTCATCAAAATTCGAATAGAAGTGAAGTATTTGTAAGTATATTCCAGTTGTCTTCTCAGACTTCAGCATCAATATGTAATCAATTTATGTGTAATGATTAGTTGAGCTATCTGGCTGAGGATAAGCATCAAGGAATAGCAATTATTGGCTTAAATAAACCGGAAACGAAAAATGCATTCAGTAGATCGATGGTGTCGAATTTGTCAGGCGCGCTCGATGTATTGGCCCATGACAAGAATGTTCGCGTAGTCATAATTAGAAGCATGTTGGAAAATGTGTTCTGCGCGGGTGCTGATCTGAAAGAACGAACCAGCATGGCGCCCCAAGAGGTGCAGCGATTCGTTAATTCACTACGAGGACTTTTAAGGAGTATTGAACAACTTCCTGTACCAGTCATAAGTGCCATTGATGGTGCAGCCCTTGGTGGTGGATTAGAAATGGCTCTTGCCTGTGATATTCGTACTGTGTCAAGTGATGCAAAATTAGGTGAGCAAAATTATAGATGCACCAAATCAAACAATATTATTACTTATTTAATACTTAATACCAGCATTAAAAAAATGCAAACAATTTTTTTCATTTAATTCCTTCAAAAATAATTCTTTTTTGTTTGATCAACAGGATTAGTTGAAACAAAATTAGCCATAATACCAGGTGCCGGTGGAACCCAGCGATTAGCTCGAATTGTGGGTCCGGCCCTAGCAAAAGAATTGATTTTCACTGCCCGAATTCTCAATGGAACTGATGCAACTAAACTAGGATTGTGCAATCATGTTGTCGAACAGAATGAGAGCAATGATGCTGCTTACAACAAAGCCATTGAAATTGCATCAGAAATTCTCCCAAACGGTCCGATCGGTGTGCGCATGGCGAAAAAAGCAATCGACCACGGAATACAGGTTGATTTAAATACGGGCTATGCCATCGAAGAAGCCTGCTATGCACAAGTAATTACAACATCAGACAGAGTTGAAGGACTGAAAGCATTCGCTGAAAAACGAAAACCGGTATATCGAGGCGAATAATATTTGAAAATTCGAATTTTATTGTAAATGTTTTTTTTTTTTCTAAAAAGAATGTTAAGGATCGAATGTAGTTTTATTTGGGTTATTCATTAGTTGCTATTCAATTTACCAATAAAAATGTCTGCTTTTAAAAGTAATGTTACATTTAAACAGGCTGAACTCATACTAACCGTTTCAATATTTCTTATTTATACAAGATCCCTAATTCAAATGATTTGGATCTATTATTGCTTCTGAAAATATTGTATCCCGAGAAAATGAAGAAAAAAACATTAACATGTTATTCATCAACCAATTGGTTAAAATTGTATATAAGTAATTGCCAAACATAAAATGTGAAAAAAAAAATAAAACAATCCATCGATTGTTATCAGGATAGTCTGTGCAAAATAAATAGGAAAAAAACAATGTTTTCGATTTTTTAAAAGAATTGTATGTACTTATAAGTTTATTAATTGCTTTTTTGTTAATAAATACAATTTCAATTTCATTGAAATACTGCTGTTGAACAAATCTGTGGTGAGCACTAGGACGCGCTTTGGAATTCAATCGAATTCAATAACGAGGAAATGAACAATTTAATTTATTTACAATTCAAGTGTATATAAAGTGGCGAAAAGCTTTTATTCAAAAATATTCTTAATTTCCTAATTGGAACAATTCTGATAAAATGCGTCTAGTATCATCGGGTGACGATACTTTATGGCCAATAGTACGTGGATCGTTGTAGATTTCATGATCATTGCCGCCGGCTTCGGTTTTGTCACCAAAGAAATGGATTTCTTTGTATTTCTTTCCGGGTTTCGTGACATGACGAAGAGCGAACGTTTTGTCCCATCCACGGGGGAAGGCGTCAAAACTAATCTGACCGCCGATGCTATAAGTCAAATCAATATCGGCAAATTCTTTGCGTAAAGCTTCAATCATATTTTGACGAATGTGATGTTCATTATCGTACTGGTTAAATATCAACCGTTCTTCTTTGGTACACTGGCGACCGATTGGACACACGTTCATCATTCCGTTTCGAAATTCCAAGAATGTTCCACGTTTAAATGGCAATTGCAATTCGGATATGTATCGCAGAACGAAATTAATGAAGCGTTGCAAAGATTCTTCGCCTAGATGCTGTTGCAAAGATTCTTTGCCCACTTCAATTCCCTTTTCGATTTGCACCAAACCATTTTCTGGGAACACGTAATCAAATTTCTGCAATATACCTTGACCATTCAATTGTTCGAACATTTTTTCCAAATCTGAGCCACCAACGATGCCAATTGTTGCGCGTGGCTTGATTTGCTCATACATGAACTTCTCGAATTCCGGTTCGACTGAACTTCGCGGCATTGTAAGCGTTCCGTCCACATCGAACAACAATAAGATTTCATCTCTAGCTCGTGCAACCATTGCTTTCTATGTCAGCAGCACATCAATATATATAAAAAAAACTCAATTAATGACATTATCAAATACATTCAAACAAACTATACTCTACTTTCACTTTATGCTGCAAACAACATGAAAAAAGAATGAACAACAAAGAATTGAATTGCGAACTTTCAGAAGAGCAACTCTGAAATTGGCTTGGATGTTGTGTATGTGTTTGTGTGTCAGTGCAATTCTCTCTGCTAAGTAAAACAGTCGCGTTTGTTAGACGCTCCACCAATTTCAAGCGATTTTAATCAAATGAATGTGTTAATCTACGTACATTCTGTTTTGATAAGACTTAAATTCGAAAGAACTGATAAGAGTTTTGTCCACGTACCGAATAGAAGCGAATTTGTGAAGTAAAATGACGTTTTAACCGAACAAATAAACGATTTGCACAAAACTGAGACTCTGAGCGATTCTCTTGCAATACACATCTATTTTGCAAAAATTGACCTACAATACTGTACTGGTTTACAAATACAAATAAGATCTGTTTTTAAACAAACACACTTCTTAAACTAGCCGGCTTATTCAAATAGTTGGCCAGGCACCGTATCACATTATTATTACTGTAACGAGCAAAAGGCAAATTTAGAAAATGTTCTTGTTGTTGTATCGTCATTTATTTGTTTTTATCATTTTGACGTTCAATTGTTTCGTGGCACGTCAAGTTTATAGCAACGAAGCATCAGCGCCTAAGCAGCGGAACGTACTCTTTTTACTCGGTACTATAAAGACGACCTCTTGTTTTATATCAATGATTTTCAAATGTTGACTGTTCAGTTATACTTTTAGTTTTCGATAATTATTCAATTTTAAAAGAACATATCATTTGTTTTGAAAATGCTTGAACAACAGCTGACGATGGAGGCTTTGAAATGGGAGTTTATCGAAATCGAATATGCCAAACGCCGAATTTGGATAGTCTGGCCAAAAAAAGTTTGATATTCAACAATGCTTTTGCATCAGTTAGCAGCTGTTCACCCAGTCGTGCGTCAATTTTGACTGGTAATTTATTTTTTTCAACCAATTTTACACTTTTGACAGGATTTTATATGATTCATGTTAAATTTTTAATTTTTTTGTAGGGATGCCAAATCACCAAAATGGAATGTACGGTCTTCATCAAGGTGTTCATCACTTCAATTCATTCGATACGGTCAAGAGTTTACCATCTATTCTGCGTGAACATAGAGTCACTACCGGTTTAGTTGGCAAAAAACATGTTGGACCATCGACAGTTTTTAGATTTGACTACGAACGCACTGAAGAAACGTTGCCGATTCTTCAAGTTGGCAGAAATATAACAAAGATCAAGAATTTTGTTCGAGAATTTTTTGCTCAAAATGGATCTAAGTAATTACAGTTTATTCGAATATTTGCTGAGCACCGATTCACAGTTATCATTTATATATTTTTCCAGCCCATTTTTTCTAATGGTTTCATTCCACGATCCACATCGCTGTGGTCACGTTACACCTCAATATGGCGATTTCTGTGAGAGGTTCGGTTCAGGCGAAGAAGGAATGGGTCTAATTCCTGATTGGCATCCAATTTACTACCAATGGGATGAGCTGGATTTGCCATATTATGTCCAGGACACAGAACCGGCACGTCGAGATATTGCAGCTCAATATACAGCAATTTCCCGTTTGGATCAAGGAGTGGGACTTGTACTCAAGGAGCTGCAGGCTGCGGGCCATTCAGATGACACATTAATTATTTACACTTCGGACAATGGACCGCCATTGCCAGCAGCCAGAACAAATTTATATGACCCCCGGAGTGCGTGAGCCCATGTTCATTTCATCGCCAGAACATACAGAACGGAGAAATCAAGTTACAAATGCTATGAGTAGCCATTTGGACATCCTTCCTACTGTACTTGATTGGTATCAAATTACACCCCAAACATGAGGTTGATCTCAAGTCGAATACATTTGAAAAGGCTGCACTGACCGGGAAAAGTCTTCTGCCATTGCTAATTCAAGAACCACCAGAAGATCCACAAGCAGCGATTTTCGCTAGTCAAAGTTACCATGAAGTCACAATGAACTATCCGATGCGTTCGATTCGCACAAAGCGCTATAAACTCATTCACAATTTGAACTTTCATGCTCCATTCCCAATTGATCAAGATTTTTATGTATCGCCAACATTTCAGGTAAGACCGAATTCCGTTGAGCACATTTCAATGAATTAAACTGTTTGACAATATTTTGTTTATGAAGGATATTCTTAATCGAACGATTAATAAACAAACTTTGCCCTGGTATAAATCTCTCGCACGCTATTATAATCGAGACGAGTGGGAATTGTATGATCTCAAATATGATGGATCTGAATTGATGAATATTGCCCTCGAAACCATCAATGAAAAATATTCGCAATAATCTTGAGGGTCGTTTAAACAAATGGTTAGCAGACACTGAGGATCCATGGAGATGCGCCCCACACGCTGTGCTCCAAGATAAAGGCGAAAATAGAGATAATCCCAAATGCATGACATTGGGCGTTTAAATACTCATTATTCTTTTAGATAAAAATTAAAAGATTGCATAACAATTTGAATTTTGTTTAGCTAACTTTCACGTATACACAAACAATTTTACAATAAAAATAAGTATGCTCATTTTGATTTGAATGTGTCTTGGCTTGGCAAATAGTGTGAATTGTTTCTTTCTGCATCAATAAAGATGAGAGCTTCAAAGAATGATGTCAACATTTTCACATTCGTTGAATAAATTTCATTTTATTTCAACCAATGATAACTATCATTTATCAATATAATGTGATTGAAGCTGTTCATGATTACTACCATGCCGAAAACACTGGGTGCATATTTTTTTGTAACTGCTACTGAATACTATACCAGAACTACAAACAAAAAAGGAATGGTGCAACATAGACACAAAGTTTGGTTTTCCCATCAATTAGATTCATTTAAATTCATCCCTCTGAAAATTCCTAACGTTCATTCTAAATGAACATGAAAATAAAGAGACAATTCTCTAGGTCTAAATCCATTCTGTCCATTCTCTTCAGGTTGATTTCAGGATTGGTTCCAGGCCAATAATTGTTTCCATTTTGTGCGTGCTAAAACAACTTCAAAGCCAAGCATTACAGTTTTTGGTAGCTGAAATATCAGAGCGGCGAATCGAGGCAATTAAATACAAATATTCAAATTTATTTTTGTTTATTCGAACGACATACATGTGTTGATGTGAAGTATCCTTCGAAAAATTTACAATTTAAATATCCCGGGATATTGCTAAATTTGTTAACTGGCACTTCAGTTCGAAAGAAAAATACGTTACGTTATCATTCTGGGCGATTCATATATTGTACGTGCGTTGCTATTGTATCTGTTTGTTGTCTATTTTATTCTTTTAAATTAATAAATTGAAAACAAAACGGCGAATATAGACAGATGTGTGAGTTCACACAGAAGAGGCACCGACGCTGATTTGCGAAATCGAATTGGCAATGCGATGTGATTGAGCGATCGTGTGCAATATTCAGGCCAAATAGAATTCTCATATATAGTTATCAGTTTGTCATTCGTTTGTCCGAATCACGCCACACTCTTCGATTTTGTTTCACTTTTTTTTTCTACAATAAGTATACATTTCCCGTTCATCGAATCAGATCAATTGAGGAAGAAGAAGTAAGCCTCAGAGGCAATCACAATTCTGTCTTACAATTTTGTTTAAATGCAAGGTAGCTCAACGACGATACTACGCGCCCTAACTACGCTGTGCAGCATACATGACGTAGTCTACTACGCGCCCTGCCGCGTTTGTATGGTCGTTGCGCCCCTCTGTGTAAATGCTGCAAATTTATATGAAATGATTGACAATATAATACAGACATTGTTGTCGTTGCCATCTGAAAGAAAAAGTGGAATAGAAGGTTTACATGATAACGCCAATATAAAGTTGTGTTGCACTTTTATTTTCAATCCGTTTACAGCTTTCATTCCGATGTAACTTTTCCTTTGAAATATTCCAATGATTATTCATAAATAATTCCGAAGATTTTCCGAAATTAGTTTCAATACAGAATACATTTCGTCGAATCCAAGATATTGAATCGTAGAGATAGTTTAAATGTCGCTGAAAAAACCCAATGGTATGAATCGAATATGTTTTTCGACTTTGGAACCGTTGGCAAGAGTAAAAAAACGTCTTGTAATATTTTATTGCGGTGCTCATAACTAATTTATTGGTCCACAATTCATTGTCTAGAACAAATAAGAAGGCGATTACGTGTTATAAGTGAATCACGTTGGCGTTAAAATGGTGGTGAATGATTTATCAGTAGCTATTTTTATATGAATTTTGTTTTGAATCAATGTTTATAATTTCGGTTCATTTGTTTATCATGAACACGACTTACCTGATAAGATTAATTTGTGAAAAGGCCATTAAAAAGAGGATGTGTGAGGAATGAGACTTTAATTTCAACAATATACAATAGTAAAGCATCATAAGTTTATCAAATTGTAACCCATTTCCGTAAACTCATGTTAATAATATGAATTTTGAATTATTGTATATTTTTGTGTTTTTTCCATTTCGAGTTCACCCTTCTGAGATGATTTCAATCTTTGTCTAGACTAATTTCTCGTTTATCAATGCGACGTTTGAATCCAAACTCTGAAATTGGATTTTGAGTAAATATTTACAACTTCCCGCAATTATCCAGCCAATGTCAAAGGTTGATCAACAGTGTATTTCCAAAAAATGCTATCTTCATTTTTCGACACAATTCCATCGTTCCGCTGTGTTTACCATAATTGAATAACAATAAATAGCCTGCATTTCTTTTTATACTCGGATTGCAAATTCTCATTCTCCATAGTCGTCGTCGTATTAATATGGAATTTTTTTCGTTATCAGTATACTTTCCTGTTCATGGACTTTAAACTTCCATTCGTAACTCTATGCACTTGACGATATTCAATGCCCCTTATCAAAAGAATCTGTTTTAATCTGGTGTCGCTTAATCAGCGTATAGAAAGAGCATTACATGTCATTTTGTTATGTGTACGGAATGAAATCGAGAAATAAAAAGAAAGATTTGTAGAACTGAGCTTTGAACATCAATCCAATGTGTTATTTTGATTTTTGAAAGAATTACACAACAAATTTTAAGATAATTTTTGAAAAAAAAACGAAAAATACGGTGAAAAAAAATATGTGAAAGATATTTGTTAAATTTGCAAACAAACATCGAGTGTGGCTTCTAATCTGGTCTGCATTAACATGTTGTAAGCATGATTTGAACTCCCAAATACGTAGTTTTTATATGACACTCACATCATATCATTCATCGGGTTGATTAACAAAATAATAATACAATAAAAAAGTTGATTTTATATTTGAAAATCTCGATTTGATAAAGGAGAGAATGCGCTATTTTCGTATTGTGTACGCTTTTGGTTCAAAAGATGTTATGGAACTAAAAATTTCGTCTTGGCTTTTGTTGTTGATTACATGCGTCACCCAGCCGTTTCATAATATAAATCTCATTTCTAAACATGGATATATTCGTGTGGTGAAGCCAATAAAAATTGAATTGTATGTCGGTTTTCGAGTTCAGTAACACAATACTCACTTTCTCGCCAACTGCGATGTGAAATAATGTCGATAGACATTCTTATTGACTGATTAAGACATTGTACAGCATAAGAAAAATAAAATGCCTATTCAAATTACCTTTTACAAACTGAATAATACGTGGGTAAATGTGCATTTAGCATTTCCTCGTTTTGCATACGCAAAAAATTGAACTATTTTTTTTATTCCAGAATATATTTTATCAATTACATTCAGCCAATAAAAAGTGTCTGAGCCGGGAGGGGAATCGACACGTGTCTGCCAAGTAATATCGTTTGTTAGCAAGAAATGCATGTATTTGCACCACATTTTTCCAACAATCACACATTTTTGCTTTGATTTTCAACACCAAAACCACCATTTCATTTTAAATCGTAATCGACTTTTTTATTGATTCGTTTTTGTTTTCAATTTTGTAGCTATAAATTATCGCCTAATTCTATTAATTGGTACAAATGTTTATTTTCTAGAACAAAATAATTTGTAATATCAATAAATCTGCTGCTACAATAATATTATATAAAGACAGTATAAAAATGATATCGGCGTTTTACGTATTTTCTATATCGGCCAATGAATCGTTTGAACTTGAACAGATAAGCCTTATGCAATGGTTTTTTTTTCATTTGGTTTGAAAAAAAGCAACGATCGCTCGCGTGCTGATTCAATCAGTAACGCGCACACAAATTTGCATTTGGTACAATTGAATCATCCAAAATCTCTCTAACTAAACTTAGTTTATATAATGCTATGAATGCCGGCTCGCATTGTTACAATTTTAAATGGAAAATCGTAAACCAATTTAAATAAATCAGTACATTAGGGATATGCAACGTACCACATACAAAAAAGTAGCAACATGACATGAACAAGAAACATATTTCCAAAAAGAGCATTCACATCGATTTAAACAAAAAACAATAACAAAACCGATGGGTTATTTGTGCATTGACTAAATTTAAAAGTGTGATAAAAAATACAATATTATTAAGGGAAAAGCCAATAAATGTTTAGGATTCTATTGATGGACTATGGAATAGAATTAAAATTTATTAGTTTTTTTGTATTGTTTGTTTCGTGGAAGAAATGTGTTGTTTTGTTTGGTCGATGGAAAATATCACATTTGCCATTTCTGCTTGCTTGTTTTGCTATCAATCACGAAATTTCGTCCACAAATTCAACGGGAGAGCAAGAAAAATATGAATTCATCCAGTCGAAGATCTTTTGATCACGGCATCTATCGATCTATCACTCGAAGAGTGCATTTGATCGTTTGCTCAAACTGAACCGGATTTTGCGTTCATTCATCCTTTGTTTACATGTTCGCGATATTTTTGAGCAGAGATTTTACTTTTTCTTTTTCTCTTCTTCTTTTTGCGAGAGATTTCGTTGAAATAATAAACATATGAATCTAACTTACGATTGCCGAACTGGTGCAAGTACCCAAACACACGATCAAATTATAGCCGATGAGGATGACATTAACATATTTTTCGATCACAATCTCTGATGGCAACAAAACAATCGCTGTTTTGAACTACGAATCGTGAAATTTCAAATTGAAATGACACAATATCGATATTGCTATGGTCTCTTTTCCATTTCATTCTATTTTTCTTTGCTCTTTTTATACTCTTCTATGTTTGCCTATTCTTTCATTTTTCACTGGCACACTGCATGCTTCTTTCATTATTATTTTTAACTCTTTTTCTACTATTGATATTGAATTGAAATTGACGGAAAAAATATATTGTTAGCTTAAAAATGATTGAAAACGCTCAATGCTGTTCGTTGTTTCGCGGCTGATGGCTACTGTGTTGATGTTTCTGCTGTTGTGGTGGTTGTTGTTTGTTGCTGAGCTGTTCATTTTTTTCGTTTTCGCTGTCAACGGCTGTCGATTGACCCATTTGAACTTTTTCATTGATGAAATTTAAATATTGGGTTAGTCGCAATACGGCTATTAATGACGCCACGTATTCTTGAACATCTTCTTTTTTCAACATTTTTACTTGACGTGATACGGTGCGATAGACCCTGCGAGCAACTTTGTTTGATAAACGTCCAACAGTTTGGCATGTATGAAGGACTGGGTCTGAATGCATATCGATGGGTTCTGCAATTTAAAGAAAACGAAAGAAAATAAATATGTTAAAAACAAATCCAAAACACTTGAACAGAGCTTTTGTGTCGTTCCCTTCATCGAATGCCTATGGAGAGAATCGATGATTACGTTAATCGAAATGGTGCCCTTAAGAATCCTATCCAACAGCGCGAATGTGTGTGAGAGTGAAAGTCATGTGACTGAGTTCATTTATATATGTTACAAATCAAGCGTTCAAATGGTCATATTCCACATCCGTAGTTAATTTAAGCTGATAATACATTTTTATTTTCGCTGGTTCCATCGTTTCTGCCGAACACAATCGTTTCTATGCAAAATTACGTGCATTGTATTTTACACAGTCAGAGGATTACTATTTAAAAATCCAAACCAGTTCAGAATTGGACTTTGACTGAATTTAAATGAAATTTGTATTTTATGGTTTTAGTACGCGCGCGGATTTAAACAGATTTCAACCATGGAAATCTATTTTGCACCGACGGTGACGGCAACGTTCTCAAAATATGGTTTTCATCCAATTTAACTTCGAAATTCTTTGTTGATTCAATTTAATAAGCGCTTTTTCCAAGCAACACACGCATATTTAAAGAAAGAAAAAAAATTCGCATCAATTCTCATCAAAATGATACGAACATATGTTTTCGTCATCGAACTAAACTTATTTCTATGGAATAGTCTAACCAAGCTTATTATTATTCTGATTCCGTGCAAGACAATACGTATGAAGTCCAAAGATCACTGTCAATCTAGTTGAGCGTTATCGCGAAGCGGTTGCGCTACGAACAACAGCTTAGCGGCAATGAACGAATACGACACAAACAGCAACTAATGATTAACAAGCGAATAATGACACGTTTGTTTTGATGAAAGAAATACGATACATAGAAAATGTAACGTTTCAAAAAGTTTTGGGCGATTCGAAAGTTCTCTGCGACTATTACTCAACACAACGAGAAAAATTGCATTGGGGGTCGTCAAATTCGAATTTCATACATAAATTGTCTCCAATAGTGAACATTTTGAATAAAACAGAAGCGACATCGCTGAACTGGCAAAAAAGAACACACTGAAAATAAATGCTAAAGTGACAAAAATCCGCGAAATAGGGAGAGTAAATAAATCAATTTGGGAACGCGGTATGTTTCCACTGTGATAATGCCGGCAAGTATTTTATCGTTTTGTAATCCACTTCATGTCATTCGGTTTAAATCGAAACAGCAACAACAACAAACTTGTAAGAGTGTTGAACTTCACTCGCGTTGATTCATAGTGTTTCGACTGACCGATGAAATGCTAAAAAATCAAATTAAAGAGAGAAACAGAGAAAAAAACAAGTTCAATAATACACTTACGATCATAGTCTTCGTTGGCATCGCTCTCATTCTTTGGGAAGTAGTAGTCAAGCAAGCGCTCGGCCAATGCAGATGTGTGGTCGAGTCCGTAGACAGCCATGCTACCATATTGTGTGGCCAAAACTTCATTCGCTTTTTGCCATGACAAATCCTTGAGTGAATGGGCCTTCTGTTGACCGGCTGCACGCATCGAGCATACGCGATTTAAAGTCGGTTGCACTGCATCGACCACCTTATTTTTCGCTTGTTGATAAATGTCTTGTGGTTGTTCCTTGATGATTGGCGCTTTCGCTTCGAGCTTATCAATTCCACTGCATAATGTCTGATCGACAAAATGAATCGGACGATCCAATGTGGAAATGATTGGTGCGGCTGTATTAACGGCCAAATGAACGGCATCCTCGGCAGTTTGGAATGCCCAATTGAAAATTGGATTGTAACCTGAAAAATGGAATAACACATAAACATTTGATATTTCAACATTTTTATTTCTTTCAAAATTCGTACGCTCACAGGGGCTCATTTTACACGCGTTTTTGATTGCTAATCATTATTATTGTCATAATTGCTGACGATTCAATCAAACTATAGGTGAAAAAATAATATTTATAACTTGCTTAATACACTTATTTTGGCCGCAATGCGCATAATCTTGCTCACTTTCGCGTTTGGTGAGGGGTTCCCGATTTTAACACCTCGCTACCGAGTGGTGTCGACCGACCGACCAATAAACTCATATCTGAAATTGGTGGCAACGCGAAACTCTTTCATTTTGCAACAAATCGCACATTTTGAAATCACTCAAATAAATTGAATCAAGCCACGAGAATCGAATTCCAATTAAATACTTTTTTTGTTGAATTCCCAGTCTTCAGTGACGAATACAAGCATAACAACAGAAAACAATGCTCTTTAGCATTTTTCGATTGCATATTTTCGTCCATAAAACAAGTTCATTTTCAAGAATAGATAATCGTACGATACACATCGCATGCATGCATACATATATAGTATTCTGATTTACAATTTCTTGGTTTTATCGAACTTTGGCACTTTTGACAAAAACACGTCAAATCAGAAGAAAGACTAAGTATAGCAGCATAAACTATTATTTATTCGAATCGAATCGTCTGTTGCGACCCAAACGAACAGACACTGCTTATTAGCTCAATTAAACGGCAGACAAATTCATTCCACAGCAGTAAACGAATCCAAAGGGAAAAATGCACGCCGATCGAAAAATGAAAAGTGCAATGTGTGTATTCGGGAGCAATGAAATCAGATATTATAAAAGTAGAAGTATAGGTTAGCTCGGCGGAGAGGAGTATTCTCTCATTCAGTACTCTGCAAATCGAATTGAATGAATAAAAAATCAAATTCTTAACTATTCAACATATCAAAATGCTCTTTTCGGGACGGCAAAAAAAAGACGACGAGTCTGCCAAGAATCTCGTGTCTAAGCGAGGAAGGGCTATCTCGTGTAAATTGCTGCACACATGCATGTATATCTTTACTGAAATGAAAGAAAGGAAGAGAGATCTGCATGGCTGCCGCTTACAACGCTTTGCTCAAGTCTGACTGACTCCATATGATGATGTGCGTATTTCTTTCATTTCATTCTCCGGTCGAATAAAAAAATGATTTTATTTTGAAATGAAACAAGTATCTTATACAAATGAAAACAACTACAACAACTGCATACGATATTAACAACGACGCAACATAGAACGCCAGCAGGTCGTTGTTTTATTTTGATGAAAGCAACAACAATTCAACTCGCGGTCTTACTCATTTCATAAGCATTTTCATTTGTATCGGTATTAGTATAGCTAACATTGATGAAATTATTGGACGAGCAAAAGCCTTCTCGCAATTATTTGTTGAAGCCACTATATGTCTCTTTCTCTCGGGCTCTCATATTATTATATTCGCAAATTTCATGGAGATACAGACGAAACGGTCATTGAATTCAGGAATACTTCAAAAGAAAAATCATGCCATCGATATTGTAGCGACTACTAGCTGCCTTGTTGAGAAAAACTTGGAGCATCTTTGGCTCTAGAATGTTGTGTGTGTTTGAATTCAATTCTTGTATGTTCCTTCTTGCGCTTAAATTGAAAGAAATAAGAGCTGAAATGATATTGATATACTCTCTCGCGTGCGTACACATATATTCACTAACTGTGTGTATCGATGATTGCAGCACGGTCCCAGAAAGCGGCATGCGGTTATTTAAAGCGGTGAATACGAATCAGAATTGAGCAAACTGAGGAAGAGATTATGAATTCATAGTGCTGCGTGTTAAACGAATGAACGAATGATGAACGAACGAATGGACGGACGAAGCAATGAAATTACGTACAAACTGAAGGTTTCAACTGGCCACTAATCACTATTACAAGCAACCCAAATGGAATTCTTTTTTTTAATGTTGTTTTGTTGTCGTTCTCATTGATTTGTGTGTAATTTTAGAAGAATACAATTAACAAGCAACAGCAAAAACTAAATTGAAATAAGATTTAGACAGAATGAGTGGCTCCATAGAGTCGTACAATGCATTTAAGCCACTTTGTGTGTGCCTTAGTGTGTGCACGGGCTTGCGATCGCACTCACTCTCGCCCGCAATTTTATGAACACCAGTAAGTTAGACACAATGCATTGTGTGCATGACGACGATGCATCTTGAAAGAAGGCTTGACAAGAAAACTGAAAAGGCACGACGACTACACAACACTGCAATGAATTCTTCTCATCCAGCAATTGATGTGTATTGGAGTGGCACTGTCTGTTTCAACAGCCAAAGTGCGACGTACAGAATGTGGGACGCTCGAATAATTGACAACATCTATTGAACCAATCAACGAATATTTCAATGCCTTCAGTTTGACCGATTAACAACAATAAAGAAGCAGAAGTTAGAGAAAAATCGGTTATTTTTTATTATCATTTGCAGTGCAGTGATTGAATGATGTTCAATTGCAATTTACAGAAACCCCTTTTCAAAAGAATAGAAATACGATTCTATTGCATTGGCAGTAAAATCATTGACATCATTTAAATCCGCTGCAATTTCAAATAAAACTGAACATGGACAATAGCACTGATGTGTTGATCGAATCATTTGCGGTGAAATGCGATAATAGAACTTTCTCATTGCCTCAGCATGATAAAGGCATGAAACAGTGTCAAAATTTTAAGACCCTTGCATTGTGATAACCTATGGAGCATTGCGTTCATTTTTCGTTGGCTTGAAATCGTCGCATTCTCGTGACAAGAAAAATATAGCTCAAAATGAACGGGAGGGAGGTGCTACTATCGATGAACTAAGAGAGCATGAGGCAATTATTTATAAGACAGAAATGTGAACATTCGCTCTTCAGATTAGAGCTCTAAGGTTATTATTGCAATAATAAATTGATAATATTAGCTTCAGTGGTGATATTCTTTTTTCTATCTGACAAATTTTTTCCTTCCACTTTTCCAGTTGATTGAACAATTGTTCGGAAGCTTGATAAGAAGGAAGACGAATTGATCGGAATTGTCGAGTAAATGAGCATTTGTAAAGATGTTATGCAATTATATGCATCAACGTATTCATCAAATTCCTTAATTTTCGTAGTATGCTTACAGTTACAAATAGCAAAACTAGCCTTTGGCTATTCCTTCAATTTGCACATGTTTCTCAGATCTTGATCAATTTTAAATGCGAAATACGGGTTGTTCTTTTTCACTTTTATGGCCACTTTTGAGTAAATGACCAATTTCGATTGAAAGGGGAATTTTAATAAGAGTCCATTCATCGCGCATTGTTTAAGTCATTCGAAAAAATGAACATTTTAATTAATCGATTGAACGATATTTTCTTCGTCGAGGTAACGACAATTCAATCATTTTAAATGCACATTGCCAGCGGCCATAGCTTCTATTTCATATCGTTTACTTGAAACAAGTAACTGTAATTTCATTTTATAATGGTGCCGACAATTTTATGCACATCATTTGCAAATCATTTGAATGGTGAATACGATTCAGTTGTTTGTCAAATAGAAACACCACGTTTTTTTTATTTGATCAAATACATTTTTCCCGGGCTTTATAATCTGTTTTTGTTTTCATCGCCGAGCAATGTACGAATAAAATTATTTTTTGAATACAATTTAATTTACCTTTGACACGTCCATAAACGCCTTGGCCTTGATGCCAAGCGGCTTCGACAACGGGCAATTTCAGCATTTTCTCAAATGATTCCAAATGTGGTAGAAGTGCAGCACTATCACTATTTCCAATATTGTTATATTCCACAGCTGAATTATTTTCCGTTTTCTCCAATGCCATTTTTAAAATTCGCTTCGAATTAGCTTTCTCACAAAATTACTTTAATTAAATTCAACGTAAACGTGCAAATTGACAATTACTTAAATTCACCGGCGATGAAGAGGATACAATGTACAATGAAAAAATACTAGTTCACGTACGACTGGCTGATAGAGTTAAGACACACATGTGTTTCGTTCGACTTCAGTTCTCAAAATGATGGTGAGTTGTTTCGGTATTATCAATTTTATTACCGCATAGTCATGTTCAGTGTACAGAAAGAAAGAGCGAGCGAGACAATGGCGACGATTTCGATGAAACGATCGTGTGCATTAAACATCGCACGTTTAGCCCGTTTGGAAGTGCGATTGAAAAGGACTGAAAAAATCATCACATCGGCTATGGTGTTGAATGGTACCGGACTGATGTGAATGCGTGAGATGGCGACAAATACCGAGAAGATGTGACTGTATAATGATGATTAAACTTTGAACATAAACGAAAATATACATGATAAATACAACGAATCAAGAACAGTAAAACAAGAAAAATACGAGAAATTTGTTCAGAAATTCCAACGAAACCGACCGAAATGAGCAAGTGACGTTGCGTTGTCGCCGTCGACTTCAAAGCGCATGAACAAACGCGGGCAAATGAATGCGTTCTCAACAAGAATCAAGTGTATACGAGAGAGAGAATACACATGATTGAGGTATCCAGTTGTCTGTGACTGTAAAAATGGTGAAATAATTCGACTCGTTGCACGTCAGTCTCTAGTAGTGTTAGTTCGCTGTTACTGTTCATCTGCTGCCGCTTATTGTAATTGTTGTTGTTGTTGTTGTTGTTCCGGTACGAATGTGAACTTTGAGCTCGCCAGCTTATCTGATGAATTCGTGCGCCGTGTTGGTGCCATCAGCGTTATAATCGAAAACGACGAGCAATTGATCGTAGCTCGCTATAAACATCGCTTTGCTATGCTGTTATTTATATATCAGACCAATTCTTGACCAAACCTGACAATTTACACGCACACCAAACCCAAGGCCATACTAAAATCAAATAAATTCCGGTTTGAAATGTTCTTTTGATGACCATCTATATATCTACAGCATTATTTTCTTCATGATGAATTGTGCATGAATAAAAATCATGTCAATGCACTACTTTCATTTGAGTCTGTATTTGATCAACTACCAAGTACCCATTTGTTGACAGTTATATTTAAAATTTGTCTCTGACGCTGATTCCAAACACTTGACACAATGAATAAATTGAGGTGTCGTTTGAAGGTTACGCATCCTTGATAAGGTGCAAAAATCATAGTAACAACAAGCAACCCATATGATAAATTTTAATATGCTCACTTTTTTGTTTAAGCGCGCGCAATATCTTTTATCTTTCCAACTCAAAGTTCAAAATTGACGTACAATAACAAAAGCTACTTTCGGGTTTTATTTATTGGTCGTTTGTTAGAATTATTTTCTTCGTGTAATAATTCATGAGAAATTAGTGCTCTGTTTTAAACTGAATTAAGGATTTGTTGGATCATGGCGAATTGATAAGTAAACTATAAATATTCGTAGCGGAGATATGACTTGAACTTTGAACATATGTGTACAGTGAAGTCATTGCGATTGGTGGCATATATGCTCAAGTGATTCAGTTGTCTCTTATCTTATTCGATTCACAATTGAACGGAATCGTCATTTGATTGATATTCTTCGTTATTACGATTGTCTAAGTGTGAAATTCCCTTCAAACAATATCAGCAAAAAAGAATAAATATTTTCTTTTTATCAATCAAAAATACGCCTTTGCTTAATCTCTATAATAATACTTCTGAGAATTGTAACGTTACCACTCCTTTCCTAAAAGCGTGTTCAATTGCCAATCGAAACGTCAAGCAATTTTATTTGCGAGAAACTAAATCATGAAGAACGACGTGAAAATGAATGATTCAATTGTAAATTACTCTGTTTATTCAATCTACAGTCAATTAAATAAAACGCACATCAATGAAATAAATGAAAATAGTATCAAAAACATTTGGAACAATCAATTTGGAATTTTTCTTAAGACAAGTGATATTGATCCATTTGGCTTTAACTTGTTATAGTGCACAATGTCCAAGAAACGGCTAAAATGTTGTAACTCGGATTTCAAAACAAGGCTTTTTCTACCAATAAATGAAATGTGTCAAATTTAACTCAAAGATGTTTAAGCGAGTGCGTTGAGTTCAATACGCATGAATAATCGCATACGGAACAAGTGCATTTGCAAGAATTATCATGTGTTCGGAGCACATTAGTCTGTAATGCTGGGTCATTCACTGTTGCTGTTCTTCGTGATGTATTGAAGCTCATTGTTATTGCTGTTACGTGAACTTTGAACTCGCCAACTAATTTGATGTATACGCGCGCCGTATTGGTGCCATCAGCAAGATAAGAAAATGTGATAAGCAGTTGATCGTAGATTTGTCCGAACGAACGATCGGTGAATATCAATTACCAGTTTGATGACAATTAAATAAACTGTTTATATATTAAAACCAGGCACTTGGTACATAAATGAAGTTGAATTGAATTGATCAGGTGCAACAATCATAATATCGGCAACAAACGACTCGTCATTATAGTCACATGATAGATTTGTGTGGATTTGAAATGTCTTTTCACTTACTTCGACTTTGAGTCCAGATATGACGTAACGGCAGTGAAGTCTTCGTGTAAATATTAATAGCTCAGATAAGAACATTTTGTGATTTTATCGCTCATGTCGATGGCATAAAAGTTCAATTTAAGAATTAATATAACCTTCCATTTTGATACTTGAAATTACCTTGTTTTTAAAGCTAGTATTTTGGATGTAAATATTATCCACCTATTTATAGCGGTGACTTGAGTTTTACTTTGAAGTGAATATATACTGAAACTGTGGCTCGGACTGTGACGAAATGTATGATCATATTCATATGTCACGCATTCAAAAGCTCTCTCTTTTCTTATTCGATTCAAAAAGTAATGGGTTAGGCGACAAGCGCAATCAATTTGATCATCGTGGTTATTGATAAGTAGAACATGCAATTGAATAACAGTGTGCGCGTATTCTCCATTGAAAAATATACATGAAAAACAATGAACAAACACTTTATAAAATAATTTCTATCTTTCGTTATTAATTTATTAATCTAAAGTACGACTTTTGCCTAATCTCTTTAACTAAACGAACATTTGAATAGCGCCCTGAGGATAGTTTAATCCTAAAATAATTTATTCTCGAACCATTGCCATAATAGCGGATGTTGGTCATTCACCATGTATACAATACATTTTTTATTAACCCTGAAAATATTATGATTTTATCATATAGTTTGTATCTTTTAAAAATAATAATGTTTTTTGAACCAATTCTGATCGAAAATGTCCATTTGAAAAAAAAATTTTAGAAACTTACCATTTTTTGCATCCAACGATTGGATATTGTTTGCGGAAGCACTGCGGTCGCAGAATGTTGAAATAAGTATAGCCGATTTTATTCGAAATCAACGAATCGGTTCTTTTCAAGCAATTATAGAATTTCATGTCACAGTCACAGTGTGATCGTGTAAAAAGGCCCGTATTTCGTAGACCTTTGAATTCGCTTCCCGATTTGATGAAAGCCGGACACTCATCGTGCTGTTTGCAACAAATGTCGGTATTCCTGAATAAGCCAATTTCATTTTGATTTCTAGCTTGATTCCCATCACCGCACCACAATGTGCCCGGGTAAATGGCTTTCAGTCGATCTTTGATGCCATCGGTAATGGCAGTTAACGGTGATGGAGCCGGACGAACGATTTTCGCTCTCACTGGAACCGCAAACTGTGGCGATGGTTTCGTGACATAGCGGGATTTTATTGAAATTCGATTGTTGAAGAAATTCGGCATTTCAAACACCGAATGGTGGATCGAAAACATTTTCAGAAATTCATTGAATGCATCTGTACAAATGGATGATACAAAGTCAATAACCTTTGAGACGAACCGAATAATTGAACATACCTGATTGATTTTCGATAATGGGCTCTTTCACGATGACATGCTGCTGGTTCGCACCACCACTGACGCCGCCAGCCAACGGGGCACCGAAAACGTATCCGGAATCGGTCTGGAACACATAATTGCCATGAATAATGCATTTTTCATAATACTCTTTTCAATGATCAATAATTTAGTGCTGATGTTGCGCAATTACAACGAAAAACAAATAACTTTCATTGTGAACTCCTAACGCAAGTTCGGAAATTATGGAGAGATAATCGGAAATTATGAACGTAGTTTTTTGTGATCAAATCTAAAATGATCGCTCAGACAATTTCCAGTTGAATGGACTTCCGTTTGTGAATTGTCAAAGAATGAGCTACAGCAAGTGAAACTCTTTCAAAATGTACAAAAACACTGAATCAATTTGAGCAGAAACTCAATCAATTTGAAAAGATTATTTTTAGGAAAAAGTTTCCTTACCAAAGTCTCTGAATAAATAAATTGAAGAAATTAACTCTTCCCGAACATAAGAAGCAAAATGCATGGGAAATTGGCTAGTAATTAGTGCAGTTTAATTAACTACGGCAGTTTATCATCAATTTAAAGTTTCTTATAATTGATTCGATGTCAATTATCAAACACACGCTGTGATTAATGCAAGAAAAGTGACCTTTTCAATTTCATCTCATGAAAGAAACATGAACTTTGTATTCTTTTGAATTAGTTGTTTCCAATAAATTACGGAATGACTAGGCAAAGTTGATAAAGTTAACTCCACCATACTACTAAAAATCTTTGATATTGTTAAAAAATCTACGTATAACTAGAAACACGATTTTATGCACAGTGCGAATATGAAATGTCATACACAAATGAGTTTGAAATTCAGTTTCAGTACACGAATATGTATTTACCGCTTAATAATGAACGTAGATGTATTATTGACATCAAAGATTTTAAGTGTCCAAAGAACGAAGTAATAGATGGTTAAGGGTTATCAGTAAATCAGTTCAAGAAACAGATATCACTTGATGCATTCATGAGTTGATGAAAAATGTACATCGGTGTAAAATACTTACGACTTCATGTGATCCAGTGTATTTTTTATATCCGCTCGTAAATTGCTTATAATCGATGTTGTTCAAATCATGAACTTCCGATGCTAATTCGGTTGATCGAAGCGTTTCACCTGAATCAAATGAATCAACGTGTGATGTTACTATCGAATCGAGCGGATCTACTGTTATTCCAAAAATCAGTGAAAATCGATCGTTCAAAATCAATGTTAACAAAATAACTAAAGCGTTAAATGTGTGGCATTCCAATTGGCGTCTCAGCGATTGCATCATTCGAGTCATTTTGTAAATAGTTTTCTACTCTAATTTTTCTTCTAAGGTTATTTTCAACGCCACTGTACCGGTACGTATGAGTAAATATATGTATGATTATTATTATACGCGCCAATTTCGTCCATAAACTTTACAAATTTAAATCAAAGTTAACAAAGCGTATGATTGAAAAATTGCACATGCTTGTTTTGGAATGGCAACGCTTTTTCTATGCGCTTTATATGCGTGCAACAATTTTCGGAACCGAATACCAAGCGTGTCTATGGTGTAAACGACGATTCACAAATATAAAACAATCGATTTTGCAATCAAACAGAGCACAACCAACATATTATGATCTTACTTAAGTAATATCACATCAGATAGTTATGCATTTTTTTAGTTAAATTGCATCACACAATTTTACTGTCACAGAAGAATAGATAAGTATTTGTTTTATTTAAATATAGAACATGAATTCCAAAACTGAGTATCATTCAAATACGTCCAAAATTTATGAAAAGAGTTATTTGAATTGATGGTAAAGCTTCTTGCTCAATCGATAACGGCTCTGTTGTCTACTTGCAGGAGTTTTGTTTCAGATATACAACTTTTAAATTGTAACGTTCGTTTTACGCTGAGATCATTATATTCTTTTCTGTTATCAACATATTTTAAGTTGTCTTTTTGTATTTTATTTTTTTTATTTTCATTTATTTTAATATTCAATATAATGCATGAAGTTTTATCATTTATTGTCACCAAATATTATAGTTTTTTTTGGCATGGTTGCCGAAAAACTTTAAAAAATCGTTATAAAAATATATTTTATTCGAAATTAATAAAAGGCCAACACTTTTCTTATTATTAGTGACCCTATCAGGAACTCGCGAATGGTTAGACTGAAATCACATCGTGCCAAACACATTAAACACAGCCAAATGAGAGGTGCATTGGAATATTCGATGTGAACTCTTCTGAATCCAAGTAAACACTGTTTGGTGGCCGGAGGTTGAAGTAAACAGCAAACATATGGTTCGTTCCACGGAAAGTACAAATAATGCTTCAACATGATCGAATCCGCGCGCCACTCAATACCAAAAACTCCACAAAGTACAAAGAAGTAGCATAAAAAGAGGCTAGCACATTAACACAATAAGCGATTGTTGCGTCTGCCACGATTGCGTCTCATCCACACCGTTTTTGTTTCGGTTCGTTCAAGTGGTTCATGGAGCACTTTAATATGCAATTCAGTTGAAATCAGCATTTTTTTGACTGAACCCAATGAAGTACTCACTCTCTTGAGCACTACCGTTCTATTGTGTGGCGACGTAAACATAAACGTGAAGAAGCGTGTTTACTTTCAATTTGTCTACTCGTTTTTTATTGGCACCGAAAATCAGCTGCCGTTTGAAGCAATTTCCATTTTACCGTTGAATGTTCAAAAAAATGTTATTATTGGATTGTTTGGCCACTCGCACTCACTCGCATTGTTGATAATCGTTTTGGATTGCTACAATTGACCACCAGTCTTCGGATTAGTTTCTATTCTATAATTTGTTGGAATTGCGGCAATCCATTTGTAGCAAAAAAATTAGAAATCTTCTTTTTGCTTTCTGCTCAGGTGGAAATTCACTTCGATGGCGTTTAATTAATAGTATTGGAAAATGAAGCGTCGAATTCTCAAACGATTCAATCGCTTTCTAAGAAGCTTTAATCTACATAAGTTTACATAATCCACATATTCATACGGAGATTTCTTCATTCGTACAAATCAATGTTTAATTTTGATTGCAATGTCGAAATTGGTGTTATTTTTGTTTCACTTAACCTTCAGCTAGCTATCGTAAGTCAGCGATATAATAAATGAATAGAATCAAAAAGGATGGGTTTCATTCACTATCATATAACCAAATTTGGACATGAGCATTTTAATTTGAGATCATTTGTATAAATTGCTCTTGACATTACTCAACTAGAATTATTGCACAATGAATTGGATGAATGAACTTCTACTCTTGCCATTGAGTGTACTCCATTTGTTGAAAGCGGAATTAAATGTGTTACATGAACAAACAACTACCGCATTACCCAAAAAAAGATTCAAGTTCACATTGCAATGAGTTGAGAAGAAAATGGTGAGAAATAACAATATGCACGGCCAATGAATTCCGTCAACACAAATAACAGAACATAAGATTATTGAGATGATAAAAAGCTTGTGGATTATTTCGAATTGTGATTCATTTGTTCGCTATCGACAGGTGCACCAGAAGGTAATCGACACTGTGTCGATTCGACAGACATCCAATGAAACGCTCATAAGCGAATAAGTGCCGTCATAATGTGATTTCAATTGAAAATTATTTTTGCAATCACTTTCAGACAAATGATTTGATTCCATGTGGCCTTAACTTGCTCCCAAATACAATGTGCCAAAAAAAAAGATTTTTATTTAGCATATGAATGGTGCAGAATTCATAATCTAAATCATATTCATACAATTAAGCATACAAAACCACAATAATGATGCAAAATGGCTGTATTGTCCTAAATCGTCACCTGTACAGAAGTTCAACGTATGGGAACATTTTGTAACTTCATTCAGAATACATCCGCATTTGTTTGTTTTCTTGAATTACAACTGGTTGTCTATTTAGTTATCTCTAAATAGACTGATGCAAGTTGAACAATCAAAACGAAACTGTCGTAATTAACCCACAAATCTTGACCTAACACAGTACTCTATGTTTATTATCTATAAAAAAGCGCCCCAATCGTGACGGCGAACCATTTTTTTGACCTTATATAACGCAGCAAATGTATGGTTTCTCACGATGAATCACATGAACATATCCAGCGAATCCGGACTTCTAAATGCATCAATTATTTAGAACTATTTCAGCTTTTGTTGAAATCAATATGCATTATGAGCGTTATACTTAAGTCCATCACAATTCAGTCCGTATTTGTTTGTCGATTGGTACGGTTCTAGTCATAAATAGTCAAGTCAAGTGAAATTGAACACATTTCGATCTAGTGAATCATTTTCATTTCATTGCTGCTCTATTTGCAAATATTCCATTTTATTTTGAAGTTTCATTTGAATTCAAAATAATTTCAAAAATTTGTGAAGAAAATAAATCAATAAACATCAACTGTTGATCTATTGTTCGGTTCCATTCTATACTGAATACAAGCGATTCAAACAAAATGAAAACGGCAAATGAATTAATTTCCGTGGAAAATCCGGTGTTTACAACATTTGTAGCATTCGCGTGCTTGTTGATTATCAAGATGATGATACTAGCACCGTATACTGGCTTCATTCGCTTGAAAACGAGGGTAAGTGCTATTATATTCCAACCTGTACTATAATCATCTATCTATAAAGTAGATGCCATTGTAATTTCATCGACAATTGGTCTTCACAAAAAAATCTTTCACCCAGAATGTTCCAAATTCAACATTTATTTCTGAAGCGGAGCACACCAGCTCTTTTTTTTTACAGAACATTGACTTCAAATATATCAAAGAATTATTATTTTAAAAATGAAAATTCTCATTAAGAATGGATATAGAAAAGTTTCTGTCTAAAATTATTACACAGATTTAATGGATGGATTCATGGAGTTTTACTTATTGTTGTACGGCTTTTATATTTTTAAGAGTGATCCATTTGTTTCAATGTTTTGGGATATTCAGTCGATTGGGACGGCATTTGAAAGCATTTTGCTGGTGCAATAAAATCAGTAAATTTATGGTATCCATTTTAATACATAATACATGGTTTCTACGTATGTACAATAACTTTTCCGCACATTTCCCGAAAGTCTACGGGTTCATGCGTTATGTTTATTTCTTATCGTTTCATTATGTAACTTTGAGAATCGCATCTTTCCATGAATAAAAATTTACGCACAATTTTAAGTCACAACGATGATATTTAGGATTGATTAATACTACGAATCAGCCGTGCCATATTTGTGCATCTATTGGTATTTGGTTCAAACTCGTCAAGAGCGAGACAGGAACTAAAGGGTGATTTTTTAAGTGGTTTCTTTTTTAAAATCGAAAAAAACGCAAACAATTTCGAAAAGTGAATCAAATCTTTATTGAAATCGATAAATTGGTTCTTGCCATTTACTTTTTGAAAATAATTTCATGCCCCACAAAAAATAATCCAGGGGCGTTAAATCGCACGATCTGGCCGGCCAATGAACGGGGCCGAAACGAGAGATGAACTGTTCGCCGAACTTACGGCGCAGTTCGTCCATGGATGGACCCGCTGTGTGGCTGGAGGCGCAAGCGTTGCTCGTTTGTAAGTCTTTTTATCTTGAAATTGCAAAGCATACTGAGCATTTTTGACTGTGACAGACGTCAGTTGGAATTTGACATCTGTCAAAAAATTAAACGTCAAAAAGAAACCAGCTAAAAAATCACCCTTTATTAGTCATTTTTGATGTTGACATTTAAATATTTATTATTTAGGTATTGAAATAAACTACAAAAGCTCGTGAAATTATAGATTCTTGTGTTGAAGTAAAAAACAGCACAACTTTTTTTCTCAAATCCTTACACATATGTTCTCAGAGTATCGAGAGAGAGGAAGAGAGGGAGGTAGAGAGAGAGAGAGAATTTGAAAATTTTGCGTGAGAATGGTGTTATTCATAAAAAAAAAAATATTCTGACAGTTTCATAATGATACAATGTGAAATAAACATAGTCCCTATACAAATATTTTTTAATTATATTGAAATTGATTGGACCCCTAAGCTACCCGAAGACATGATAAGCATTCACTTCTAAAATTTCGAATATTTTGAGTCGAAATCATTGGTATGTTTTGTTACATTCAAACGAACGAAGTCAGCGTTTTATGGAAACTTTTTCTTTCTATGTTCAAATGTTAGAAAAAACATGAAAAGAAACTGCCTATACATTCTTATTTTCAGCACCGTTGCCAGCGTGTGCTTGAACGTTAAGCAATAATGTTGGTATGCTCAGGATAGACAACCTTCTGGATGTAGCACTGGCTTTTTTTTCATCAAAGCAATCCACGATAATATGCTTTTATAATGTCGGATTTGACTCACAGGATTTCATCGAAAATTTCCAATAATTATCCACTTCAATAAATTATATATCGATTATAACCAATCACAACAATATATTCCAATTTATTGCCCCTTCATTCCAACATTCAAAAGCTGCAAGGACTTTTAGGTTTGAGCTTAAAGTATCGATAGAGTTGACGAATGGCATTCGCCATCAAGCATTCGCTTTCAGATAGACTCAATCCAACAGTGAGTGTCCCTAAAATAATGAAGAGTGAATAATTGTTTTATTTCATTCCCTTGCTTACCAGCTCGTTTGGGCTGATGGATATAATCTCCAAAAAAAAATCATGATAGGTACTTTATTGAATGGAATAATTATCCCTTTTTGTTCATTGATTTGATTGCCTCATTCATTGGTTCACTGTTGATTAAAATTACTTGATTTTAAGTTTCATTATTTCAATTTGGAGCAATCGATACGATAAAATTCGGCTAAATTTTTTTCAGAATATTTTTCATTTATATCTTACTAAACGTTGTCATCAATGTACATTGAGGTCAATTTGTAACACGTAAGATTCAATCACCTTCCTTCTTTAAACACGTCACTTCACATTTCGATTCTTTTCAAATGGGTCAGGGAATAATTCATCAAAATAATTCATTAAATCGTCGTAACTTTAGCTTACGGTGAAAACTTTGCGCTTAAGTAGAGCGTGGGACTGGAGAAACCATTCGATTTTTTTTTGCTCAAATTGCAGAAAACGCTTTCTTTTGTCAAATGTGGAAAAATGCTTGCTGAAAATGAGGAAATGTTTTTCATGAACAAAAAATAACAAATTTAAAAATGTGTATCATATGATACTAAAATTTAAATATTTTGAAGCATCCTCATGAGTTGAACCCACCCTGTTTCCCATTATTGAGTCGATATTCTATTTTTAATCCCTACTCTCTATTCTTTTAATCATGTCACCATATTAGTTTACACCAGATAGACAATATCTGCATTCAATTTCCGAGAAAATGAGACATGGAATTTGAGGGAAAGGGCAAAAGTCTTGCAAAATTTTAACTCACAGTGCATAAACAGTTTATGTGCTCACGTTTTTGTATTGTTATAAGGTTGTGGCATTTTTGCTATTCACATTTGAACATTTTGGTTTTATAAACAATATTGTCGTTCTGTTTGCGCTAAGGACAGTTGAATCGAGCCATTTAGTTTTATATGAATTCATCTTTACCTTCTGGAACCTTCTCGCTATTATGAAGGGAATATATAGTTTGCTGCAACGATGTGAATTCATTCTAGTATTTTGTAAAAAGAGTATTTTTTTTATTTGAAATGCATCTCCCCTCCTTTACAAGCGTTTCTCCTTGATTTTGAGAAGCGTTTCCACATTTCTAGCAATACAATTTTCATTTTTATAAAAGGCATTTTCCCATTTTCATAAAAATATCGATTCCTCCATGTCACCTTCTGATTTGATAACCGTGTAGCTATTATAATATTGGGAGAACAAATTGAAAACCGCGCATTCGTTACTAACTTCATATCTATCATAGATGTCATTATTTTGACTTTGACAGCTATTGTATCTTAAAGAGGATAAAAAAATACATTGAAAACGATCTGTCAAACTTATCATTCAGTTGAATACACAAGTTTATTATTGCGTTGAAAATGTCGAGCTACGTGCCTACAAAACAGCATTTGCGGGAAGTTTTACTTTATTGGTTTAATCTGAAGAAAAATGCTTCCGAGAGTCATCGTTTGTTATGCGAAGCATATCCAGAATATGCTCCGTCGATTAGAACGTGCCAGGAGTGGTTTGCGCGGCTCAAAAGTGGTGATTTTGATGTGGAAGACAAAGAGCGTCCAGGCCAAGTGAAAAAGTTTGAAGACGAGGAGTTGGAAGCATTACTCGATGAAGACTCGTGTCAAACGCAAGAAAAACTTGCAAAATCATTGGGAGTGACACAACAATCCATCTCCTATCGTTTAAAAGCCATGGGAATGGTTCAAAAGCAAGGAAATTGGGTGCCATACGAATTGAAGCCGAGAGACATCGAACGCCGTTTTTTCACTTGTGAACAGCTGCTTCAAAGGCAAAAACGGAAGGGTTTTTTGCATCGTATTGTGACTGGTGATGAAAAGTGGATTCATTACGATAATCCGAAGCGAAAAAAATCGTATGGTTACCCCGGCCACGCATCAACATCGACGCCAAAGTCGAACATTCATGGCTCGAAGCTAATGCTGTGTATTTGGTGGGATCAGCTCGGCGTGATCTATTATGAGTTGTTGAAATCAAACGAAACCATCACAGGAGCATTGTACCGAACTCAATTGATGCGTTTGAGCCGAGCACTGAAGAAAAAACGGTCGGAAACGGTCGCAAGACACGATAAAGTTATTTTGCAACATGACAACGCTCGGCCACATGTTGCTCAGGTCGTTAAAACCTACTTGGAAACGCTTCGATGGGAAGTCCTACCCCACCCGCCGTATAGCCCAGACATTGCCCCTTCCGATTACCACCTCTTCCGATCAATGACACATGGCCTGGCTGAACAGCATTTCCATTCTTACGAGGAATGCAAAAAATGGGTCGATTCATGGATAGCCGAAAAAAGCACAGATTCCTTTCGACGCGGAATCCGTAATTTGCCAGAAAGATGGGAAAAAGTTGTGGCTAGCGATGGACAATACTTTGAATAATCAATTTGAAACCATTTTTCCATAATAAAGATCGAAATTTTGAAAAGAATGCGCGGTTTTCAATTTGTTCTCCCAATAATAACCAAATTTTTTCGAGAACATATTTGCATTCGCTGAATATTCATTTTTACTAAGAAATATTTCATTGAACTTTTGCCTAAACATTTTGATTGATGCGGTTCAAAGGAAATCAATTACGTCGGTACTCGTAACACTTTGCCTATGTATTGATTCTCATAGATACTCTGGATTATACATTCAAACGTCGAATGAACAAAGATTGAATGCGTGTAAATTAATGCGTTGTAGCTAATAATTCTAAGACAATAAACGTTAGCAATACTTTTGAAATAAAATATATAGTACATTTGCGTGAGCCTAATGAAGCGCGCAACACAGACAAATTGCGAGTAATCACTTGTTGCTTGTTCACTTTCATTTGTGTGCCGGTCATAAAAAGTCAGTCAAGTTCAGTCGTCAAGTTAAAGTCATTGAGTTTTCACTGCGTTCAAATTACGAATAAATAGCAGAAAATTATTTTGTTAAAATGAGATTGGCGTATCAATTGATCGATTTAAAAAATCCAGTGTTCCATGCATATGCACTATGGAGTGTAACGCTAGCATTGAAAATGATGTATTTATCGGTGCATACCACATTTTTTCGATTCAAAACGCTGGTTTGTGATGTAACAATTTGGTTCAAATCAATTCCAGTGTCACAGCGATTCTATATTTTGTAGACGTTTGCCAATCCAGAAGATGCTGGACCACGACGCGCCCCCAAATTTAACAATGACGATGTTGAACGTGTCCGACGGTAAACTACACAATCAGTCAATTTCATCGATATAGCACGAAGTTTTTTTTTCCGTTTCCGTTTTTCCATTTGCAGTGCCCATCGCAACGATATGGAAAATATTCTGCCTGCTTTTTTGATTGGATTTTTGTATGTTCTCATAAATCCGTCAACACTGCTGGCGTGTTTGCTGTTCAAAGTAGCTGCCATTGCTCGATTTATTCACACCATCGTTTACTGTATCGTCGTGATTCCGCAGCCAGCTCGTGCTATCACCTTCGCTATCCATTACATTATTGTTATCTACATGGGATTATCCGTTCTTTTTCATCTTTTGTAACTTCAATTAAATTGACTGCGATCCAAAAATAATCAATTCACACGGCCGCTTGGCAATAGCAATTTTGTTATCAGCAATCACTTCAAAATAAATGAATAATAATACGTAACTTTTGCTTCTGACTAAGAATAGTAATATCATTAAAAGCATTTTTACTTAATAATACACAGAATTTATCAGTTTATTCGAGCTAAACACTAATATTGAATGCAAAGATCGTTTGAATCGGTGTATACCTAGGTGTATACAGCTACTACAAATACTTGTTGAATCAGCTTATTTCAGTCCAATACATATTTAATACAAACATGTGCCCATATTATTAAAAACCGGTTACTCTTCTAACTTGCAAAATATATCTGTGTCTGTGTTACTAGTAGCACATTGAAGTTTCAGTAATCATTTGGAAAACAACATTCGTCGAAAGAGGTTTAGTTGTTCGCTATAATCCGTTCTATACTTTTTGATAGAGAAAAAAGTTCAAAAATGTCTCAAACAAATTTGGGCAGTGTTTTGAGTTTTTCAAATCCAGTATTTAATTCATATGTATTTTGGGGTGCAGTTTTGGTAATCAAGTGTTTGTTCATGAGCACATTTACAGGATTTTTTCGTTTCAAAAACAAAGTGCGTTATGAACATTTGGATTAATTAAATGCTATTTGAAAAAATGCCATAATTTATTCTACTACGAAGGTTCCAACGAGTCCGGAAGATGTTGGATTGGCAAAATTGGTCGGTATTCGTGTAAAAGAGGAGGAAAAGAAAGAATATAGTCAATTCAAATTGAATTCAAATGACCCCGATGTTGAACGAGTTCGACGGTAATTTCGATTCTTATATTTAAATCAATTTGCATTAGCCCAAAATCTCAAGCATTTGTACTATTCATGCTTTTGCAGAGCACATCTTAATGATTTGGAAAACATTCTGCCGTATCTATTCGCTGGTTTGTTTTATGTATTGACCGAACCATCAGTTCCAGTTGCTACATTCCTTTTCCCAGTAGCAGCCATCGCTCGTATTATACACACCATTGTGTATGCCGTTATCGTAATTCCCCAGCCAGCAAGAGCGGTTGCCTGGTTCATCCACTATTTTATCACAATATATATGGCTTTCTCAGTATTACTTCATAGCAAGTGAATTCGAGGGCTTGAAAATACAATCAAGATTTATCTTTGACAAAATCATAAAAACCATTTCGAAATAGGAAAGTTGGTCTATTCTTTGGTTTGGATCAAAAGATTGAATATTTATTTAAATCAATTTTGAGTCGTGGTTTACTTATTACTTTATAATTAGAATGTAATATTATGGAAGGTTGGCCAAAAGAGAAAACAACAGATAATGTTTATCTATTATTTATTATTTAAACAGAGGTCAGGCCAGAAACGATTAAATTCTAATAAAAAAACATATTTACAATCAATTGCGCAATTCTTTTTTAAAATTTACAAACGTGTGCACCTACCGGATGATTGTGAGCAACAGTCTGACATATTCAATGTCAGATTTATGATTTTCATCCTCAGTTTTAAAGTGTCACTTGTTTAAAACGTTTCCGCAAACGAGATTTTCTATTCTAGTGCATCGGAATTAGATTTCAATAATGAATAATGCAAATTTTGAAAATCTTTTGAGTTTTTCGAATCCAGTGTTTATTGCATATTCATTCTGGGGCTCAGTTTTGGTGCTAAAATGTTTGTTCATGAGCCCATTCACAAGCTTTTTTCGCTACAAAAACAAAGTACGTTTTCTCTCTGAAATTAACATTTAAATTGTAATTGTTCAGTAAAATTCCATATTTACTTTCTGATCAAAGGTTGCAGCCAGTCCCGAAGATGTGCAATTGATGAAAACATTTACCGGCTGTTCCAATTTTAAATACAATTCGAATAATCCAGAAGTTGAACGAGTTCGACGGTAAATCAAATGCTCACTTATATCACAGCAAAAATGTGTCATTTTCATATGCTTCTACAGGGCCCATTTGAATGATTTGGAAAATATCTTGCCATACTTATTTGCTGGTTTGTTCTACGTGCTAATCAATCCACCGGCAGACACGGCTATATTACTCTTCAAAGTGGCAGCCATCGCTCGCATCGCTCATACAATTGTCTATGCAGTTATTGTGGTTCCGCAGCCGGCACGAGGAATTGCGTGGACTATTCATTACCTTATAACTTTTTACATGGCGATTTCAGTAGTACTCCATTGCAAATGATTCGCAATCTTTTGATTTTAAGATCACAAATAACCCTTGCATTGTCATACATTCAAAGATGAAGGTCATTAAAATAAACTTCCGAATATTATAAATAAATTGCAGAGTCAATTTTCTTTAAATTACACAAACAGAACTCGGATTGTAAATTCCAAACAGGTTTTTGCGCTTCGACCGTCGTCGTCACAATAACACAGAAAAAAGTCAAGGACATTTGGTAATATTTGGATGGGGGTTTTGAACAGTGATGGAAGAGTTATTTTGATTATTTTTATTTCATTGAGTAGACAGAAAGAAGCAGACGACGCACACGTTATCGAAATTGTATCACAATTGATCTATAGTTGAATCTCTATAAAATGGATACCGTAAAAACTGTGCCGTTTTCTTATCAATTACTTGATAAAGAAAATGTAGTGTTTAGAACATTTATTATTTGGTCCAGTCTATTGATCATCAAGCTCTTGTTGATGTCATTTTTAACTGCTTTTCGTCGATTCAAAACAAAGGTGTATAACTAAACATATAGTTTGAATCAGAAGATATTCAGAAATTGATCTTGAACATTCAAAAAACGCATGCAATGTTGACAGTTTGAAAGGTATTACATTTGATTTTATTTTTTAAGTTAATCGAATTTGTTCCGCATATTTGCAGACGCCTGTCAGCACAGAGGATATGGCAGCAATCAAGGTTTCAGAGATGCCTTCTGGTCCGAACGAGGAAGTTGAGCGCGTTCGACGGTATAAAAACGACTTTTTCAGATTGTGCCTTGAAATTTATCCGTATCAATAAAAAAATTCGATTCATTTTGCAGAGCTCATCTCAATGACATGGAGAACATTCTACCGTATATGTCAGTTGGCCTGTTTTACGTGTTGACTGATCCGAATCCGATGGTGGCTACTATTTTATTCCGTGTTACAACAGTTGCTCGCTTTTTACACACTTTTGTCTATACAATTTATGTGATTCCTCAACCAGCCCGTGCCATTTGCTTCTTCATTCACATCGCAGTCACTCTTTATATGGCAGTTATGTGCGTTATCTACTTCATTTAAATGACAATTGAAAAATAATTGAAGTTGTATTGCACAAGGCACACATGATTGTATATCGTGATATTTTCAATTTGATTCGAAAAACAATTATACTTTACTGCATTATGTATTATTCAAATGAATTCATAACGAATTTCAACATATTTTTATCACACACATTTCAAGCTGGTTAATAAATAAATGTATAACTTATTGGTGTGTTAAATATTTAATTGGATATTCTTTTTGCTTGTGTTCTAATCGATGGCAACACTAATTTAGTATAGTTGATTGCGGCTGACAAATCCATTCAATATGGCGTTTTTATAGCATTTTGACAGAACAACAACCGTCAAATGAATATTCAGCGCTTCGTTTATGTGGTGCAGCGAAGGTGATTTTTGTTTACAAACGTAATATTTTCTTAAAATAGCAATTAATCTATTGTTGAAAGATGGATAAAAATTTTGATATGAAAATGGACGAAGAATTGGTGGACGATGGCTGGGGCCGGCATAGGGCTGAAGATGAGGTATTCACCTAGTTATTCAACATATTGTTGTTTATACGACAGTTGTTTTTAGTCGTGGTTTCTAATGAATTTCAGATGGAACACACTGACGAACCTATGGAAAATCCACAAGAAGTCATTACAGAATGCCTTACGAAGTTCTGCACACCAGATTATATAATGGAGCCGGGCATTTTCACACAGCTCAAACGGTATTCATTTGAAAATATAGATTATTTGAGCGGCACAAATAGTTCATTCACAATATTTGAACCGAATTCCGCATAAAATCTCTGACAAAAGTTGCATTTCTTCTTCAAAATGTTTAGATATTTCCAAGCTGGTGGAACTCCAGAACAGGTCATCAATCTACTGTCACAGAATTACACAGCGGTCGCTCAGATGGCAAACCTACTAGCCGAATGGTTAATTTTAGCGGGTGTTTGTGTCACCGACGTTCAAGCCATGGTTGAGAATCACTTGAAAGACATGATTTTGCGAACATTCGATCCAAAGAAAGCCGATACGATTTTCACTGAAGAGGGAGAAGTAAATTACACAACTGAAACTAGAAATGCATACGAATCTAAATCCAATTTAGAACTTTGATCTTATTTAATTGAATTGGTTATTAATTTGAATCATTCATTTTAAGACACCAGCCTGGTTGACTGAGATGATCGACCATCATACGTGGCGTTCACTGATATATCGTTTGGCTGAAGAATATCCCGACTGTTTGATGCTTAACTTCACGATAAAATTGATTTCGGATGCTGGATTTCAAAGTGAAATTACATCGATATCGACTGGTGAGTCAATTGAATATCACAAAAACTATGTTTTTCTTCTGCGCTATTTGCAGTGAATAATTTAATGTGAAAAACTTTCTTTTTAGCCGCACAACAAATTGAAGTCTATTCACGTGTGCTAAAGACGGCAATCACGAAATTCCTTACACAGCCAGACGATGTACAGAAAAATATTGAAGAAGTGGCGGTTCGTAGATATTCCATCAAATTGTCTCATGTATTGAATATGCATTAACATTATTTTTGTTATTCGTACGTTTTTGTCTACAGAGAATGGTTTGCCATGGTCAACATACGTATGTCTACAGTCAAGTGTTGGTACAAGTTCTGTCGCAAGAGCCAAAGGGTGGATTCAATATGAAGCGATTGTCTCAGGAAATCACCAAATATGCACTCCAAAAGTATGTGCTCCGATAAAACTTATACCATTCATTTGGTATGTAATATAATCTTTCTGACAAAAAAAACAACCACTTGGCTTTCGATTTCAGTAATCATAATGTGACACCAATAACGATGACGTTAAATGGATCGGCTGCTTACCCGCAAGCATGTCAAGCGCTAACGTCAATGCTTTCGAGAAACACTCTCAATCCGGCTGATATAACTGTTTTATTCCGAAATTATTCCACTTCTGATCCGCCCCCAATCGATTTGATTCGTAATCCGCAGTTCTTAGATCTTCTTGTCGATTCACTTTTTCGAACCGGCGTCAAAATTAATCCTGAACACAAGAGCAAGTACATTTACTTGTTGGCATATGCGGCCAGTGTTTGCGAAACATTCTCGAAGAAGGGAAATAAGCGAACCATCAATAAAGATGAATTGAAGGGCACGATGCAAGCAATTGAAAAAGTACACGGCATTTGCAATGTTAATCTTGGAACGACCGATTTAATTGCTGAATTGCAGACACTTTACGAATGCATAAGATTTCCAGTGGTCGGGGTCGGCGTGATTCGTTGGGTTGAAAATACTGTTACTGAGTCATCGTATTTCAAGCTCTCGACCGATAGCTGCCCAATGCATTTGGCTGTCTTAGATGAAGTTGGTAGCGTGCATCCATCACTTCATCAACAAATTCTCAAGCTTTTGATCAAATTATTCGAATCAAAACAAGATGAACTGGAAATTTTAGTGCAGGTACAAACGAAAATAATAATCAATTGATGTTTTCTATTGTGTTTCTTATCAATAAAATGGTTGTTGTTAGTTGGAGTTGCGAAAGATGCTTTTGGATCGAATGATAAACCTGTTGACTAGAGGCTGTGTCGTACCAGTTGTCAAATACATTAAACAATGTTGCCAGAAAGGTGATACAGATACGTCACTTATTCGATACTTTGTGACGGAGGTAACATTCAAACGCAAAAGAAAGAAACAATTCAAATTGCATTTCGTTTTATACACACAATCGGTGTACTTGTAGGTTCTTGAAACGATAACACATCCATATTCACCGGAGTTTGTTCAGCTTTTCCTGCCAATGGTGGAGAATGAAGAAATTATGGGCTCAATGAGAGGCGAGGGCGATAATGATCCAGTTTCGGAATTCATTGGTAAGTTGCCTTACAGACTACCGGATATTTCGAATTTTTGCATTCCAAAACAAACTATCTAAACTTTTTTAATTTGATTTTCTATCATTCACAGTTCACTGCAAGGCCCACTACATGACAGTGTAGTCCATTCGATCCAATTCGAATAAATAAATAATTTGTATGTACAAGTTCATATCCAGAAATGAACGTTTTTTTCGAAAATATTGAAATAAAATGAAGAGAAAATACTATGGCAAAACAGTTGCAAATTGTGTGTAAAAGATTTCAATTGTTCATTCATTCATTTATTTGCTACGAGTCCTAAATAATTTCTATGAGATATGGCCGGATTCAATTCGAAAAATTACGATCATATTTGAATTTAATTTAATTTTTTTTTATTTTTGCAGTTTTTTTTTATTCGGATATCAGGGAGTTAAATAATCATTCATTTTGTTTGTTTGTTTTGATTGACAGAAAGAATAATTTTGAATTTAACGTAATAATAGAAACATTCTTATGAAATTAAGAGGCGGAGTTAGATTCAATAGTTTAATACGAATGTAAACGCACTCTGTCAGTAGACAGTTTTGACACTCGTCATGTCGCTTTTTGTACTAGTGTACAGCGGCATAGTAACGTACAGTTCAGTTCAAGTCAAGCCGTCGTTTGTTCATGTTATACGATAAACCTTTTATTTTATTAAACACTATTTTCATCATAAACGTTTGACTTTTATTTAATGCGCTTCAGATCTTTGCTAATTGATAAATTCTCAGTAAGAAGTACAAAACGCCGTGCGCATTCCATTGATTGCCCTTATATGAACCTACGAAACATCAGCCAATTGAATACATGAAAAAAAAAATCGATAAAAATGTATTTTTATTGGAAGTTGCATTCAAATACGGGGAACTAACCACATATTGAGCTGTCATTGAACATCACCACTGATGTGGTGCGTTCATATTCCCAAATAAATATTCACAATATCAAATTACGTCACATTTTTTGGTGAACGCACCGCGAAATTGAAGAAAGAACATTTATTTCACATTGTGAATGCACCACTTAAGTGGTGATATTCAACGGCAGATCAGTTTGTGGTTAGTTCCCCGCGCATAGGTTTTCAGAGTGGCAATGTCGGTTTTGTTCCCATCATTGAACGTCGATCAGAGGAGGCTGGATTTGAGTTGTAAAACATCGAAGGAAATTATGGATTTGTTGGAGAGCATTCACAACAAAAAGAGCGATGTGAAGGTAATGAGACTGTACGAGGAATATTTTGCGATGAAAATGTTGGAAGATGAAAAAGTAGCAGCATATGTGTCAAAAATCAACAATTTGGCAAGTGAACTTGAGGAACAAGGAGAAAAATTGACAGACAACCTCAAATTGTGTCGAATAATCAGCGGCCTGTCTCCGAAATTCAACAATTTCCGCACAGTGTGGTACAATATCAAAGAGTACCAAAAAATTGATACACTGTTAACAAAATTACAGTTAGAAGAGGATTCCATGAACAAAATTGAGTGCGATACAACAGCGTCGGTCGGTGCAGCGTTCAGTGTGACAAAGCAGCATGAGAAAAAGAAGGAGAAGAAGTTCAATGCGAACGACAAATCAAAGTCAACTTGTTTTTCGTGCGGCCAGATTGGACATTGGAACAAGGATTGCATTGCGAAAAATAAGCAATCGAACGAAAGATCAAGCACAGAATTGAAATCAATGGCATTTTCGGCAGTCGAAAATATCTTATCAGCAGATTATGATGATCTTTGGATTTCCGATTCGGGTGCGACGTCGCATTTAACACACCGAAAAGATTGGTTCACCGAATTTTCTACATCTGAAACACAGCGCGGCGTGAAATTGGCGAATGGTGACGTAATCGATGTGTTGGGCAGTGTCGAATTCATATTGAAGCATTTGTCGACGGTCGATGAGAGAAGCGTTACATGGAAAACGCACGATATGCACCGGATTCAACGGTAAATTGGTTTTCGATTGGTCAACTTACGGACAAGGGCTACAAAGTCAGATACGAAAGCAAACAATGCATTGTGACTGATCGAACGGATAGAATTGTTTTTAACCGGAGTGAAGCACGACAATAACCTCATTCGTATGATGTTTCGTGTGCCAAGCAACAAACAATTATATTCGTGCTACAGTGTAACGGGGCAAAATTCATCCAGCTCGCTAGAACAATGGCACAGACGATTGGGTCACATCAATGTTGCACATATCAAGTCGATGGTGCACAAGAAATTGGTAAGCGGAATTGATCTTTCTAACGAAAATGATTTTTTTTGTGAGGAATGCCAGTTGGGCAAATTTCATCTGATCATGTCGATTTGTGCGAGCCAATGGAAGAGACCGGAATAGGTGGTGCAAAATACTTTATGCTGTTGAAGGATGAGGCTACAACATTCAGAGCGGTTTATTTCATAGCACATAAATCCGAAGTCAATGAAAAATTGGAGGAGTTTCTCGCGTTCATTGAAAATTTCATAGAAACAACAGTCAAACGTCTCAGATGTGACAACGGAACAGAGTTCACTGGTGGAATTGTGCAAAAGACATTGGCACACTGTAGAAGAGTCAGCACGCACAATGTTGTTGTCAAGTAAATTGGGTAAATCGCTGTGGCCAGAGGCGGTGCGCACGGCAGTACACATTTTGAACCGAACAACAAATTCACGCAGTCCGAACATGACGCCGTATGAACAATGGTTTGGGCATAAGCCATATCTTGGTCACCTCAAAGTGTTTGGAACAGTCGGCTACGCGAATATACCGAAAATTCACCGTAAAAAGTGGGATCCGAAAGTAAAGCAAGTGTTCTTAGTCGGATTCGAGCCCACAAGTAAGAATTTTCGATTGTTACATCCTGAGTCGAAGAGAGTTTTCATCAGGTTCGACGTAAAATTCAGCGAAAACTTCGTTCGCAGTGAATATTTGCCATTGCCAAAGGCTGCGGGTGTGGATGAGATTAGGAATGAATATTTGATTAGTAGTGGTTTGGTAGGTGTTCGCTGGTTATATCGCATCTTCAATTTAGCTTGGAGTTCCTTTGTTGTCCCTGAAGAATGGGGTGGCGCAGTCATTTCGCCACTTCATAAGAAAGGCAGTAATAGAGACTGCAACAACTATCGAGGAATTTCTCTATTGAGCGTTGTCGGTAAAGTATATAGTGCAATTTTGGAAAAGAGAACAAGAGCTATTGTCGAATCGCTCTTGGATGAAAATCAATCGGGTTTCCGCCCTATGCGCGGCTGTCAAGATCAAATTTTTTGCATGAGACAACTAATGGAGAAATTCCCTGAAAGAAATAGGGAACTGTACTTCTGTTTCGTGGATTTGCAGAAAGCATACGACTGCATTCCCAGATCTAAGTTGTGGTCAGTCTTGGCCGAATATGGTGTGAATGGTTATCTTCTCAACGCGATTCAAAGTTTGTACGCAAACAGTTAAGCAGCAGTAAGAGTGGATGGAGATTTGAGTGAATGGTTTGAAGTACGTAATGGTCTACGACAGGGCTGTACAATTTCACCTCTTCTATTCATTATTTATATGGACAAGCTGATCAAATCAGCCAATTTAAGGGGTAGATTAGCTTTGGGGGGCAATATTATCTCTGCACTCGCTTACGCAGATGATCTGGTACTATTTGGCAATTCTGAACTGGAGCTGCAAAATAGTATCAGAGATTTGGAAGAGGCTTGTACGAACTTCGGAATGACCATTAGCGGTAACAAAACTCAAGTTATGCATGTGCACAAAACTCGAAAGCCATTTCATTGCACATTGAATGGCAACTTGTTGGAACAAGTTTCCCAATTCAAATATTTGGGTTGCATCTTCTCGGAAGATGGCAAGTTTAATAAAGAGTTTTAATAGCGTAGGGTTAATGGAAATAAAGTAGTAGCCCAACTTAGATCACACGTTTTCAATAAACGTGAATTGAGTACAGAAACAAAGATGTTGATTCACGGGTCAATCTTCAGACCAACTATTCTATATGGTAGCGAGAGCTGGGTTGATTCTGAGAATTTGATTCATGATCTGGAAGTGTCTGATATGAAAGTCTTAAGAATGGTTTCGGGAGTCTCGCGCCGCGATCAGTGGGAAAACAGAATCCGTAATGAGACGATTCGGGGGGATTTAAACGTCGATTCGGTAGGAGAGGAAGCAAGAAAATCCAGACTGAGATGGTTTGGTCATGTGAAATGCATGGGAGAGGAGCGATTACCAAAACGGATTCTGTTCGCCGAAGCTGATGGGCCGAGAGGTAGGGGTAGACCACGTCGACGTTATTTAGATTCGGTTAAATATGATTTGAATGCGAGGGGATATGAATGGTGTGTTGAAACTCAAAACTTGGCTCTCGATCGGGGTTTGTGGAGAGGTATCGTTAGGGGTGTATGAGGCATTTTGTTTTGTAAAACAGACCAGACGCTGAAAGGCTTTAATGGTCTATAAACGCTTGTTGTTGTTGTTGTAAAGGATGAAATTGAAAAGGACAAGACGGAAGAATCAAACAAGGATGAGTCAATTCAATCGGCAGCATCAACATCGAAAAGTTCGGGCGGCTCGAATGATGAGCAGTCATCAGGTGAGCAAAACGTTGACACAGATACAGCTGGTGTGAATGAAAAACGTAGTTTGCGAAAGAATTCAAAACAAACTGAATTCTTCATTGCTGGGGCAGCATTTTCTGCTATTTCAATTGAACCGGCGACTTACCAAGAAGCAAAGACCTCGAGAGACGCAGCGCATTGGATGAGAGCTGTTCAAGATGAACTTGACTCTTTGGAAGAGAACAACACCTGGGAAATCGTCGAACGACCAAGAAATTGCAATGCCATTGGCAATAAGTGGATGTTTAAACTAAAATTACCATCAAACGAAGATCCAACTCACAAGGCACGGCTCGTAGCAAAAGGGTACTCGCAAGCAGCTGGAATCGACTACAAAGAGACATTTTCTCCAGTTGTGCGGTACGAAACAGTTCGTTGCATTTTGGCCATTTCGGCAATCGAAGATTTGGAAATTGTTCAATTTGATGTCAAAACCGCTTTTCTCAGCGGCGATTTGGAGGAGACAATTTGACGAAGAATGTGATTTGAATTATCCGTATTGCTCAGCTTGCGGTTCGTTGACTTATGCAGCAACAGTCACAGGACCAGATATTTCATACGCGGTGGAAGAGGTTGGCAAATTCATGGCAAATCCAAACCATTCGCATGTTAACGCTGTCAAACGGATCATGTGTTATTTGAATCACATCAAATCGTTGGGCATCACTTATGGTGGTTCAAGCGAGCAAGGATCATTGATCGGCTACACGGATGCCGATTACGCGAAAGATTCGGACACCAGACGATCTCGAACTGGATACGTATTCAAAATTGGCAACGGCATAATTACATGGAAAAGTCAATTGCAAGAAGAATATTCGGTTGCACAATCCACGGCTGAGTCCAAATTTGTTGCAATCACCGAAGGAGCAAAAGAAGCAGTTTTGTTGCGACAAGTGTTGAATGACATTGGCTTTAAGCAGGAGAAAGCAGAGCATCGAAATATGCTGCTCAGCTAGCTGACTGAGAGACGCAGCGTGAGCTGAGAAAAGCTGAACGCATGCGTCACGGGCATGCGTTTAAACACGCGGTTCTCTTTTTCGTTGCTTTGCGTTCGTATCGGAAATGCACGAGTAGTATACTCAGAGAAAAAGAGAAACGCAGAAATAGACGTTCGTTGCTCCGCGCTACACTCACGTGTATTCTACAACACATTCGACACAGAACGATTGAATCATATTGAATCGCGTGTACAAATGAATCGTATCATAATGTTGGTATGTTTTGTTTTATTGTCTAAGTTTTTCTTGTCTCTTAAGCGGTTTCGTGCTCGTATTGAATACACGATTATACAGAAAATAAGAGAAATGCAGAAAACAAAAACAAAACATACAATGGTTGCTACGATTTTCTTTTCACGTTTTATTTTTCCATTTTTCGCAAATTCGAATTTTGCCGAATCGGTTTTACTGATTTTATCAATAAATTTGAATTCATAAGAAACTTAAATGCTAGTTTGAAAAAATCAAAGGTTTAAATGGAATAACGGCTGCATCGGAATGATTATGCCTTATAGTTGCGGATTTTAATGCCTTCGATGACGTTGACGAGTAGTTTGTCGAACCCATTCATTCGTTTTTCGTTGTTCACGACGCGCCAATTGAACAAGCCCTTCACGAGGTCCAAAATTCCTTCCTCGACAAAATCGATTCTCTTGATTTTTTTGATGGTGCCGATCAATAGAGGCGTTAAAAAATGAGAATCGAATTTTTCGCTGCGCTTCGTTTTATTCAAATCACACAGCACAGCAACAGCTGTGGACGACAATGTGATTTCCTTGAAACCTTCACCGTTTGATACCATGAAATATCTGTTCGTTCCCTGTAAATTGTATACAATTATTTTTGAATTGAAACTAAAATGAATCAAAATTTATGAGTAGAGGCAAGTACCATTTCTTTAAACGGTGTATTTCCGCATATGACATCGTCACCTTTTACTTCGTATGCTGGAGTTTCTTCGTGCGGTTTGAGAACTTCGCCCGGGATGTGCAACTATTCGATTTCGTCGTCGACAACAACTTTTTTGCCATGCTTCAACAGCATTCGAACGGTTTTCTCGATTTCTTGATTTCGTGTAACCTCTTTTTCCATCTGAATATGTTCATTGCGTCCGTCGCGATGTTCTTTTCATATTGAGCTTCATCGCTGTCAACGTTTGGATATTGATCAATAAAATCTGAATCTTGAACCAAATGTCCGGCAGCATCTTCGAGTGCAATCGGAGTACTTTCAACTCGCAATCCATTTGCAAATGAGTGGCCAAGTTCAGAATGAACGGAAGATACATTTGATGCGACATCTCCTTCGTCACCAAATATTGGGTCGACGTCATTTGCGGCAGAGCTGGTGCCTTCGTTAAACAATTGTGCTTACGCATTCAGATCTTCACGATCTTCCAATATTTCCGCTTTCAGTTCCATTCCCACTGAATCGTTTTCTTCATTCGAGTCGAAAAATGTCGATTGTAATTCATCCACTACATGTGCATTCACGTTGCTTTCTGTTGACAAATCGTTAACATCATTGTTAGCTTGTTGATGGTTATCGACGGACTCGATATTTGGAATATTTTGGGAGGATGTCGATTGCATGTCGCCGCATTGTTCATGGGCATCTGTGTTGTGTTTCGTTGAAACAGCGACAAACTCGTTGGAATCAGTGCTAACGTCTTGATCGACTTCGATCATTTCAACTGGTGGAATCGGTTGTGAAAATGGGCGTGCAGGATTATACACAGGCGGCAATGTCTCAATGCAGCTTCAAATGTGCCTGTTTAATTGCATACAATTAAAACCAATTTTTCAAAACATGTTTGTCATATTTCAAGGCAAAAGTAAAGTTAAATTGTAAAAAAACTTACTTTCAAAAGCGTACATACGACCGTTGAAGCATGTTTCCATTAAATGATCCGGTAATGGATACACATTTGTGATCGATAAATTGAAATTCGGTGCGAAAGTTTGCTTCACATTTAGTTCCAGTTTTTTGTAAGCGTCATTCGAAAAGTAAATTAACCGAGTTTGGTTGGAGTTAACTCCATAATTTTTCAAACTGCGTTCGTCCAAATGATAAATAAACTCCTCCGGAACCACAATATACATTTTTGCTTCTTGCAAATACACAATAATAAGCATTTAACCGCTTCCAATTGACGACAATGTGAAATACTTTTGAATTTATTCGGCATCAATATTTTCTTGAGCCTCAGAAACCGTTAAAAAAACACTTGATGAATGTCTTGACCGCTTGGAGAACGAATTAGTAATGTGCATAGTTCGCTCGCGTGATGCGCGATATATAGTGATTGTCTTTGACGTTTTTGCATGGCGCTTCACACTCACAAGTAAGCGAGAATATATCTTCCGAAAATATTTCTTCGATTGTTCAGAGACGATTAAATGAGATGCACGATAGATTCGGAAGCGGCTTTTCACTTGACATACATTATTGGCGTCTATGCGTCTGTGCGTCTAGCTACTCATTTGCAAATATGTTTGTAGATCATTTTGTATACGTCTTTGAGCTGCATAGTTTACACAAATCGCAATAAAAAATTCAAAAATGGAATCTTCGGCAAAAAAAAGGAAAGTTAATAAATCAGAGAAATCGGAAGGATATTTTGTTTTAGTTAATGACTCAGCAATACATAGTATGAATGATAAATTATTGGCAGAATTGAAAGCAGCTGGTCGCGACTTAAATTTGCGAGATCGCAATCTGACCGAAGTGAAGGATGAATTGACGAAAATATCAAGAGAAAATCGGGAAAAATTTTCAAAAGAATTAGAAAATCGTCAAATATCTGTTCTTATCGACATCGTAACGAAGCGAGGCCGAGCTATATTGAAATCATTGAGCTTGAGCAGCATACTGGAAAGTATCTCGCGGATTTGATAACCGAAAGATTACAACAACTCGGCATAAATCTTGAACAAGTGATAACAATCACTACTGACAACGGATCAAATGTATTAAATATGATTCGAGATCTGACTGTACATTTAAAGACATCAATTGATGAAGCGAAGAACCCGTCGACATCATCGAATGCCATCCGAAATATCCAAACTGTTATGAAAAATGTTCATTTTTCAGCAGCAAAAGAAGATATAGACCTTGAAATCGAAGAGATATTGTTTAACGATGAGGAATTAACAGACGATGAAGCTATAGCTCTTATACTTAAGGAAGCCGAAGTTGCCGACACTGATGTCTATGAGCCAACTGAAGAAGAGCTACTTTCAAATTAGAATTTATCAAATGAATTTCATAACAACATGGAACATATCTCTGATTCAAACATTGTTTGGGATGTTACGGGGATAAACTGTATAGTCCACACCTTACAGCTAGCGGTCAGCGATAGCATCAAAGCAACAAATAGTGCACTTCGAAATTTGATTGATCTTTGTCGTCGTGTTGCAAAATATTTGCGATTGTATGGGACCATGTGCGATCTACAAGAGAATGGCATTACATACACTAAACCACATATTGATGTGGTTACTCGTTGGGCATCTTTATACCAAATGGTAAATTTTCCATTTTTTTTTTTCAATTTTTTATTAATACATTGACTTATCAATAATTATATAATTGATTTTATGAAAAAAATCAATTCCTTAAATATAGATGACGAGTGTTGTTAATTGCAAAAACGCCGTAGTTTATCTTGCTGAAAATGGATATAAAGCGGCCCAATTATTACGGAGAAAATAGAGTGATTTGAAAGAAATTATCAGTATTTTGCAAATTCCATACAAAGCGACGATTGCACTTCAAAATCATGACCTGACACTTTCAGATTCTTTTGGAATATGGCTCAAAATGAAGGCCCATTTGGAATCACCACCCATGAAACGAATATGCAGAACAAACTTCGCGGACTGTCTTATTGACGCACTGGATAGTCGAAAAAATAGCATTTTCAACAACTGTGCCATGTTATAGGCAATCTATTTAGATCCACGCTTCAGAGGCGAAATTTGCATAATTCAAGACCAAATGGAAAATTAGCAAATCTATGGCGTCGTTTGATCAGTTTCCGTCCAGAGATTGCAAATCAATCATCAACAAACTGTTCAACTGAATCATCTGGATTCAATTTGAGCATCGATTTCAATAATCCAAAAATGTTGGATGAATATTTGTCCAAAGACCAAATGCCAGATGTTCAACCAGTCATAAATTGCCGTTATCCCAACATAGAACACGAAATTGAGCAATTTCAACCCGAAAAATTATCATGTGATGCATTTGTCCTTTCATATTGGAAATCTGTGAAGGATCAACATAAAAATTTGTACGAATTGGTGATGATGATTTACGCCATCCCACCTGCCGCAAGGGAGCGCAACGACGATACTACGCGCCCTAACTACGCTATGCAGAATACATGACGTAGTCTACTACGCGTCCTGCCGCGTTTGTATGGTCGTTGCGCCCCTCTGACCTGCCGAAACGCAAATAGAACGCGATTTTTCGCTCCTTGAATTCGTGTTCAATCAAAGGCGACAAGGGCTACGCACAGAAATGATTGAAGCGATTCTAACAATAAATTTAAATCCGGAAATATTTTATGAAATAAAAAGAAAAATTATTAGAAGCATGTGAATTACATGTTTGAAATATTTAAATGTCTAATAAAATATTGACTGATCATCAAAATGAAATGAAATGAAATTAAATACGTATTGTTCTACTCTATTATCTGCCATATATTAAAACTATAGACGCTTGTACATATTTTTGCGTTTCAGTAAATTGAATGGAAGAAAGAGAGCTTATCACATTTTCTATTCGAACGTATCGAATGAGTTTTGAGCTAAATTATTGGGTGTTTTTGCATGCAATATGCAAATATGCCTTATATTTCCTATCTTTCGAATGTCTTGTGGAATATATGAGTGTGGCGGGGAGCAGAGAACGTCTATTTCTGCGTTTCTCTTTTTCTCTGAGTATTATCTGCCGTTGATGAACAATACCATCCACCGATTTTACTGACGTATGAATGGCACATAAACAACACTAAAAATGTTCAAATTTCAACTCGGAACTTTTTCAAAGCCGACTACATTTCAATGAACAGGTACTTTGCTCAAATCGATTTCTCTCAACGATTCTCAAATAAGACACTCGATCAAAAAGTCGATATTCTGCACGAAGTTCTCAACGATGCGACTGATAATAAGTGCCCATCCAAACATAAAAGGTTCAATCGAAATGTCCGTGGCATAACAAAAAACTCCATTCGCTCAAAAATAAAAAGAACAAAGAGTGGAAGCAGTCAAAATTGTCTGGCGATAATACAAACTATTCGCTTGCTCTCGACAATTACACCAAACTAAACACGGAACTTAACAACATGTATGTCGACAAAATGTCTTCTTCATTGAAGTCCGATCCATCATCGTTCTGGCGATTTGTCAACTCGAAGAAAAATAGTGACTGTGACCCGAAATTGCTCCAATTTGGTTACAAATCTTCAGTTGACAAAAAAGAGCATGCTGAGATGTTTGCAACATTTTTCAAAAATAACTTTGCCAATCAACCATCTCAATTTCAAACCACAGCTCAAATTCAACATCAATCAAACATGCATAAATTCAAGCTCAATGAATTTGCCGTTTTCGATGAGCTACTTCAAATCAACTCGACGAAAGGCGCGGGTCCAGATGGAATCCATCCCATTTTACTCATAAATTGTGCTGCCCTATTGTACGAACCGCTAACAATAATTTTCAATGAATCGCTTACCACTGGACATTTTTTCACCAGTTGGAAACGTTACAGCGTCGGCCCAATTTTCAAAAAAGGATCAAGATCAAACGTTGAAAACTATCGTTGCATCGCCAAATTACCAACGATAGCCAAATTTTTCGAATACTTGTTCAACTTGGAGTTGAGTAAAATGGTGGCAGATAAAATCGTACCTCAGCAACACGGGTTTATGAAACGTCATTCAACTTCATCAAATTTGTTGAAATTTTCACACTATTCCATCAAAGCGCTAAACGACGACAAACAGGTTGAAGTGCTTTATACTGACTTCAGCAAAGCATTTGACATTGTAAACCATTCCATTCTGGTCTCAAAATTACGAAATTTCAACCTGCCATCAAATTTAATCGAATGGATCAAATCGTATTTGTCTAATCGTCGTCAATTTGTTAAATATGGGAAGATGGAGTCTAGTGAGTATGTCGTTAACTCCGGAGTGCCACAAGGAAGCCACTTGGGCCCCACACTATTTCTAATGTTCATCAACGACATTGTTTGTGCCATCAAAAATGACGACATCTTTATCTCTCTGTTTGCCGACGACTTGAAGTTGGCATCATCAATCGCAAATATCAACGATACAGTCAAACTTCAATCATCGATCGATAAATTGAAACTTTGGTGCGAAACAAGCAAACTCCATTTAAACCTGGATAAATGCTCGATCATGTCCATTTCGAAAAAGAGAGAGCAAATAGTCAACTCTTACTTGTACGGCAGTCATAATTTTAAGAGAGTAAATGAACAAAGAGACTTGGGAGTTATCTTCGACAGCAAACTCAATTTCATCAGACACATCGATTCAATCGTGGCCAAAGCAACATCAGCGCTCGGATTCGTGAAACGATTTTGCTACGATATTCCGGATGTCAATACTCACAAGTCATTATACAGTGCCCTGGTTCAATCAATTTTGGAGTATGGCAGTTTGGTATGGCTTCCTTACCATGGTATTCACAAGAACAAAATCGAGTCATGTCTGCGTCAATTTACAATGTTCGCACTTAAGGAATACCCAAACGTTTCAAATGACTTCAAAATATCATCATACAGCACTCGTCTGAGCAAACTCAAAATGCAATCACTACAAAGGCGCCGTATTATTGCATCAATTCTATTTATATTCGACTTGATTCACAACGGTGTTCACTGCCCATCACTGAAGTCCGAAATCACTCGAAATCAAAATGAACGCAACTTGAGAAGTGTCGAGTATTTCAAAATCAACGACAAATTGTTGAGAATCAACCCATCGATAACACTCAATCAATTGATTGTGCAAAATGTCAAATAAAGTCCACGAACTGTTTTCAACGCAATCAAAAAGATCAATATTCAGAAATCGACTTTTAGCCTCAAGTGATGAACATTTTTCCAATTTGACATTAGTATCCAATTATAATACTGTTTTCTCTAATGACCAAATGTGATACTTATTAATATTATTTGTTTCTTTTTTTTTATATACTTTTGACTCATTGTACGTGCAATTTGAATATTAAATAGGTATATCTACTTATTTATACATATATGTATCAAATTTCTGCAAATTCAATTTGGGAAATTATAATGTAATTAATTTTGAAAAGATGTGGTTTTTAACGGTGATCTGATGTTTGTCATCAATGATTCATACCTTTTCGCCACCATATGTACAACCAATTTATGTATACACTCAAATGATTCAGCCAGTTTTGGCGGTGAATAAATTATTATTATTAATATTATTATTATATACTACTCGTGCATTTCCGATACGAACGCGAAGCAACGAAAAAGAGAACCGCGTGTTTAAACGCCCTTGACGCATGCGTTCAGCTTTTCTCAGCTCACGCTGCGTCTCTCAGTCAGCTAGCTGAGCAGCATATTTCCATGCTCTGGGAGAAAGCCACGACAATACGTGTTGATAATTTGAGCGCAATCAGATTGGTACAAAATCCAGAATTTCAACATCGAACGAAACATATTGCTGTCAGATTGTTTTTCGTTCGCGATCTATATCAAAAGAAAATTATCGACGTGGAGCATGTCGCAAGCAAAAATCAATTGGCGGATATCTTCACGAAACCATTGGCAAAGCAAATGTTCCAATCAAACATTATGGCAATTGGCATGAACTGAAGTTCAATCAAAGCTCATTTCATCTCTTTGAATATGCTAAGATTTCACTATTATCGAATGTAAATGAGATTGGAATGAGTGGGAGTATTGAAAGTTGCATTCAAATCATTTAGCGTAAAGTATGCAGCCACTTATTTCGTTATTTTGTTTTGACATTTCTGTTGTACCGGCGAGCTCTTACTCGCGCGCTGAAACTCAAACTAGAAGCACACATTAAACGAACATTGTTCATCAAAATAAAATATTTGTCCCGTTTTTTTCCACTATAAAAGTCTCACAACTTTCCATTCATTTTTCACCATGTACCTATTAGATCAAATAGTACAATAAGAAATATTGTATTTTTGTGGTTATAGATGGTTAAATATCAATATGGTTTCGAACATTTGAATAAAAGCAATCGTTTTTTTTTTTTTTGAAATTGATGTTTGCCGAGAAACAACAGTCGCTTCGAGATTTTCATCGACAACAAACAGTGCTGTTTGTGCTGGTATTCCCAGTCGAACGTAATCCAAAACGGGATGGGCAAAAGACGACAATCGATTCATGATGACTATAAGAAAAAGAATTAGAATAAAATGGAGTTCTTGAAAAACAATTATTTATATTAAATTTCGTTTGAGTAAAATGTATTGAATATTTCTCTAATGACCTATTCAACTTTCGTTCGATTTTTTTCTCGAGAATCCAATCAAGTTGTTTTGTGATTCACAAAATGTTTGTCGATGTCAAATCAGATATCACCAAAGCAGCAAATGGCTAAAAAAATGAGCAAGATTCAGCCTACAACAATAAAACCACAATAGCTCGAGTGAATATTCCATTCGTAATTTGGTTTCACTCTGTAGTTTCACTTTTTTAAGTACTTACGTTCAATTTTTCTCTCTCGAGAATCAGATAAATTTTTTCGTTCATTGCGTTCGACGGTGAAAAATGAACAAGTTTCAACCTACAACAATGAAACAACAATACTATTGAATTCTCACTGTCAGTTGTGTCCTAACAGAACAGAGTGTCAACGCACCCCAAAAAGCAATGCAGCCGTGTAGGTCCGGAATTACTCATTAAAATTACCATTAAATAACGCAAACAAATCCCAGGGATTAATTGCAATTGTAATCCGTAATCCTAAATTAATAATTTGCCGGACTCTGGTGCCTATGCAGACTTATTATAGGAACCAAATGCCTGTATGATTTTCTCAACGATTGAAGGGATATTATATGTTTTAGTAGCTGAACTCACGTTAATTGCGTCTGAGTGTTGATTTCATATCATCGTGCACTTATTATTCCCAAAATTTAACACTAAAAGCGGTTTCATCTTCAATGCTCATCAATAAACTTTATTCAACATGAGAAATAAAATAAAATAAAATAAAATAATTAATTAAAAACTGAACGAAATCGAAAACTTTTTATTATCAGTCATTTCCATATGAAAAAGAAAAAGGCTCAGTATATGAATTCATGTCGGATCAAACTTTTCAATAAATATATGAAAAATATAAGAGAAATTTAATTTCACATGAAAATAAATGCTAAGTCGTGAAAGAGATTTTTGTTAACATGTACATTTGCAGGTACACAACACCTCCGGTGGACATGGTGGAAGATTTTTTGATGTAGACTTCCCTGGTTTACCTAAAAAAAAAGAAAAAGTTTTAGAATTTGGATTCAAAAAAGACTAAATCTGTTCCATTTAAAATATGACCATTTGGTCATTACTAAACAAAAAAGCCAATTTACCTTTACGACATAATTTTGGTTCTGGATGGGGTTTAGGATTGCATCCACCATTGCCGTTGCTTTCGCCTTCGCCGCTGCTTCCACTTTCGCCGCTGCTTCCACTTTCGCCGCTGCTTCCGCTTTCACCGCTGCTTCCACTTTCGCCACTGCTTCCGCTTTTACCTTTGTGTCCAACCTTGCCTTTGTGTCCACCCTTCCATTTGCATCCTCCCTTGCCTTTGTTTCCGCGATTGCCTTTGTGTCCACCCTTGACGTTGCTTCCCCTTTTACCACTGATTCCACTTTCGCCGCTGCTTCCGCTTTTTCCGCTGCTTCCGCTTTCGCCACTGCTTCCACTTTCACCACTGCTTCCGCTTTTACCTTTGTTTCCACGATTGCCTTTGTGTCCACCCTTCCATTTGCATCCTCCCTTGCCTTTGTTTCCGCGATTGCCTCTGGATCCACCCTTCCGTTTGCATCCTCCCTTGCCTTTGTTTCCGCGATTGCCTTTGTGTCCACCCTTGGCGTTGCTTCCCCTTTTACCACTGATTCCACTTTCGCCACTGCTTCCACTTTCGCCACTGCTTCCACTTTCACCACTGCTTCCGCTTTTACCTTTGTGTCCAACCTTGCCTTTGTTTCCGCCAGAGCCCTTGCATTTACCCTTGCCTTTGCTTCCACCCTTGCCTTTGCTTCCACCCTTGCCTTTGCTCCCGCCAGAGCCCTTGCATCCAACCTTTCCTTTGCTTCCACCCTTGCCTCTGCTTCCACACTTGCCTTTGCTTCCACCCTTGCCTTTGCTTCCGCCAGAGCCCTTACAACCAACCTTGCTTTTGCTTCCACCCTTGCCTTTGCTTCCACCTTTGCCTTTGCTTCCACCCTTGCCTTTGCTTCCGCCAGAGCCCTTGCATCCAACCTTTCCTTTGCTTCCACCCTTGCCTTTGCTTCCACACTTGCCTTTGCTTCCACCCTTTCCTTTGCTTCCGCCAGAGCCCTTGCATCCAACCTTTCCTTTGCTTCCACCCTTGCCTTTGCTTCCACACTTGCCTTTGCTTCCGCTAGAGCCCTTGCATTCACCCTTGCCTTTGCTTCCACCCTTGCCTTTGCTTCCACCCTTGCCTTTGCTTCCGCCAGAGAGCTTGCATCCAACCTTTCCTTTGCTTCCACCCCTGCCTTTGCTTCCACACTTGCCTTTGCTTCCACCCTTTCCTTTGCTTCCGCCAGAGCCCTTGCATCCAACTTTTCCTTTGCTTCCACCCTTGCCTTTGCTTCCGCCAGAGCCCTTGCATCCAACCTTTCCTTTGCTTCCACCCTTGCCTTTGCTTCCACCCTTGCCTTTGCTTCCGCCAGAGCCCTTGCATTCACCCTTTCCTTTGCTTCCACCCTTGCCTTTGCTTCCACCCTTGCCTTTGCTTCCGCCAGAGCCCTTGCATTCACCCTTTCCTTTGCTTCCACCCTTGTCTTTGCTTCCACCCTTGCCTTTGCTTCCACCCTTGCCTTTGCTTCCGCCAGAGCCCTTGCATCCAACCTTTCCTTTGCTTCCACCCTTGCCTTTGCTTCCACCCTTGCCTTTGCTTCCACCCTTGCCTTTGCTTCCGCCAGAGCCCTTGCATCCAACCTTTCCTTTGCTTCCACCCTTGCCTTTGCTTCCACACTTGCCTTTGCTTCCACCCTTGCCTTTGCTTCCGCCAGAGCCCTTGCATTCACCCTTTCCTTTGCTTCCACCCTTGTCTTTGCTTCCACCCTTGCCTTTGCTTCCACCCTTGCCTTTGCTTCCGCCAGAGCCCTTGCATCCAACCTTTCCTTTGCTTCCACCCTTGCCTTTGCTTCCACACTTGCCTTTGCTTCCACCCTTGCCTTTGCTTCCGCCAGAGCCCTTGCATCCAACCTTTCCTTTGCTTCCACCCTTGCCTTTGCTTCCACCCTTGCCTTTGCTTCCACCCTTGCCTTTGCTTCCACCCTTGCCTTTGCTTCCACCCTTGCCTTTGCTTCCGCCAGAGCCCTTGCATCCAACCTTTCCTTTGCTTCCACCCTTGCCTTTGCTTCCACACTTGCCTTTGCCTTTGCTTCCACCCTTGCCTTTGCTTCCGCTAGAGCCCTTGCATTCACCCTTGCCTTTGCTTCCACCCTTGCCTTTGCTTCCGCCAGAGCCCTTGCATCCAACCTTTCCTTTGCTTCCACCCTTGCCTTTGCTTCCGCCAGAGCCCTTACATCCAACCTTTCCTTTGTTTCCACCCTTGCCTTTGCTTCCACCCTTGCCTTTGCTTCCGCCAGAGCCTTTACATCCAACCTTTCCTTTGCTTCCACCCTTGCCTTTGCTTCCACACTTGCCTTTGCTTCCACCCTTGCCTTTGCTTCCACCCTTTCCTTTGCTTCCGCCAGATCCCTTGCATTCACCCTTGCCTTTGCTTCCACCCTTGCCTTTGCTTCCGCCAGAGCCCTTGCATCCAACCTTTCCTTTGCTTCCACCCTTGCCTTTGCTTCCACACTTGCCTTTGCTTCCACCCTTTCCTTTGCTTCCGCCAGAGCCCTTGCATCCAACCTTTCCTTTGCTTCCACCCTTGCCTTTGCTTCCACACTTGCCTTTGCTTCCACCCTTGCCTTTGCTTCCGCTAGAGCCCTTGCATTCACCCTTGCCTTTGCTTCCACCCTTGCCTTTGCTTCCACCCTTGCCTTTGCTTCCACCCTTGCCTTTGCTTCCGCCAGAGCCTTTACATCCAACCTTTCCTTTGCTTCCACCCTTGCCTTTGCTTCCACCCTTGCCTTTGCTTCCGCCAGAGCCTTTACATCCAACCTTTCCTTTGCTTCCACCCTTGCCTTTGCTTCCACACTTGCCTTTGCTTCCACCCTTGCCTTTGCTTCCACACTTGCCTTTGCTTCCACCCTTGCCTTTGCTTCCGCCAGAGCCCTTACATCCAACCTTTCCTTTGCTTCCACCCTTGCCTTTGCTTCCGCCAGAGCCTTTACATCCAACCTTTCCTTTGCTTCCACCCTTGCCTTTGCTTCCGCACTTGCCTTTGCTTCCACCCTTGCCTTTGCTTCCACCCTTGCCTTTGCTTCCGCCAGAGCCCTTACATCCAACCTTTCCTTTGCTTCCACCCTTGCCTTTGCATCCACCCTTGCCTTTGCTTCCGCCAGAGCCTTTACATCCAACCTTTCCTTTGCTTCCACCCTTGCCTTTGCTTCCACCCTTGCCTTTGCTTCCGCACTTGCCTTTGCTTCCACCCTTGCCTTTGCTTCCGCCAGAGCCCTTACATCCAACCTTTCCTTTGCTTCCACCCTTGCCTTTGCTTCCGCCAGAGCCTTTACATCCAACCTTTCCTTTGCTTCCACCCTTGCCTTTGCTTCCGCACTTGCCTTTGCTTCCACCCTTGCCTTTGCTTCCACCCTTGCCTTTGCTTCCGCCAGAGCCCTTACATCCAACCTTTCCTTTGCTTCCACCCTTGCCTTTGCATCCACCCTTGCCTTTGCTTTCGCCAGAGCCTTTACATCCAACCTTTCCTTTGCTTCCACCCTTGCCTTTGCTTCCACCCTTGCCTTTGCTTCCGCCAGAGCCTTTACATCCAATCTTTCCTTTGCTTCCACCCTTGCCTTTGCTTCCACACTTGCCTTTGCTTCCACCCTTGCCTTTGCATCCACCCTTGCCTTTGCTTCCGCCAGAGCCTTTACATCCAACCTTTCCTTTGCTTCCACCCTTGCCTTTGCTTCCGCACTTGCCTTTGCTTCCACCCTTGCCTTTACTTCCACCCTTGCCGTCACCGCAATCTGGAAATGACGGTCGTTTTAGGTCAATTAGCATTTACGTTTCAAACGAGCTGATGTTTTACACATTTGAATCACTATCATAACTTGGAACTACGAATTTTCAACTCGGGATAGTTATAGTATTCCATGTTTACTAATATTACTGTTGTGCCGAGTTCATAGCAATTTACATACAGACATTACTTGACTCAGTCCCGTATATTCATTGAACAACATGATAATTCGAAAATATCTCTTCATCCGAAAGAATGACAATTGTTTTGGTGCAATCAACTCGGGTGTGATGCGGTCCACGAATATAATGCAGCTTTTTAGTACTCAATTCACGTTTATTGAAAACGGGTGATCTAAGCTGCGCTACTACTTTGTTTCCATTAACCTTACGTTGTTCAAACTCTTGATTAAACTTGCCATCTTGAAGATGATCTTCCAAAAAGATGCAACCCAAATATTTGAATTGGGAGACTTGAAGCGAAATTGTACAGCCCTGTCGCAGACTATAACGTACTTCAAACCATTCACTCACATCTCCATCCACTGTCACTGCTGCTTTACTGTTTGCGTCCAAACTTTTAATTGCGTTGAGAAGATAATCATTCACACCATATTCGGCCAAGACTGACCACAACTTAGATCTCGGAATGCAGTCGTATGCTTTCTGCAAATCCACGAAACAGAAGTATAGTTCCCTATTTCTTTCTTTTTGTTCTCTTTTCTATAATTGCACTATATACTTTACCGACAACACTCAAAAGAGAAATTCCACGATAGTAATTGCAGTCTCTATTACTGCCTTTCTTATGAAGTGGCGAAATGACTGCGCCACCCCACTCTTCAGGGACAACAGAGGCACTCCAAGCTAAATTAAAGATACGATGTAACCAGCGAACACCTACCAAACTACTGCTTATCAGATATTCATTCCTAATCTCATCCACACCCGCAGCCTTACCCCAACTCAACTTATCAATTGCAATCTGAATTTCATCCATGCTAATCTCTTCCAAACTCTCTTTATTCCCAATTCCATTCACATTCTCATTTACTAAATCGGCATTTTCGACATTCAGCAATTCATCAAAATATTCCTTCCATCGTTTCAACACATTCTTTCTGCCCATTACTATATTGCCCGACTTGTCCAAAACAGCTCCAGGAGCATGTTTCTTCCCACCATTCCTAATGTTCTTTACCCTTGACCAGAATACCTTGTTCCTCTGTTGTCCAGCAACTTCTAGATCCTGCCCGAACTTCACCCATTCTCTCTCTTTTGCTCCTTTCACCATCATTTCCACCACACGCTTTTGTTCCCTATACAACACCAGATTTTCATCAGTTCGGTTCTGCAACCAGCGGATCCATGTCATTCTCTTTTCCTTCACAGCAATTCTAATATCTTCATTCCACCATTCAGTCTTCTTTCTCGCATTCTTGACTACAAACATGCCACAATACTCTTTTGCTACTTCTACAATCACTTCCTTAAACAAATTCCATTCATATTCAATATCAGAAGCTTCTTTCACTTCGACCTGCGCGAATTTTCCCCTAATTTTTCTGAAAACTCTCTCGCTACATTCACATCTCGCAATCTTTCCACTTTCACTCTTTTTGATGACTTCTGATAGCTTCTTACGCCGCTCTTGCTAATGCACAGATTGCTGGCTACCAAGTAGTGATCAGAGTCTAGACCAAAACTTCTATACACTCTCGTATTCAAAACTGTGTTGCGCAAGCTTGCTTCAACGATAACGTAATCGAGAAGAGATTTTCGATTCTGGCCAGGATTTTCCCACGAATACATGTGAATTTTCTTGTGCTTGAAAAATGAATTAGTTATGACTAAATCTGAGCTCTGGCAAAAATCGAGTAATCTCTTCCCATTACCATTCGCAGAAGACTCCTCACTAAATTTTCCCAGTAAAGCGGCAAAATTTGGATCGTTTCTACCCACTCTCGCATTAAAATCGCCTGATAGAATCACTCTTTCACTGCCTTTTCTATCAACTGCGTCATTCAGATCAATGTAGAAATTGTTCCGACATTTGCAACCTGGATAAAATTGACTAAGCATCAAAAATGCAACAAAATATCTCACTTCGATAAAAATCTGTCTTAGAGCATTGCTGAACCAACTTTAATAATACAAGTATTTTTAAGCAACAGTATTATATCATTTCGTCTGCTTCTATATTGTACATACTTGGTTTAGGCGGGAGTAGAGTTCCGCATTTCGCCGGTGTACCTTAAAAATGAGATTACACATTTTTGCATAAACATTTTTGCATAAACATTTTTGATTTATAATTATAGGATACATATTTCCCGAAAAATAGATGGAAGTACATTTCAAAATATAACAAAATACTCACCACCACCGCCATGGCCACCAGAAACAGGCTGCTTTTTACAAGCAGGTTGAGTTTGTGCTGTATTCGTTGAATATTTCACATGTATTAATGAGTTTTAGATATATCAAAAAACCTTTATGTTTCACTTTATTAAAAAAATTATTATCATTTTATATGGCGCTATAATTTCGATGTTTAAAGAGAACTTACGTTTCCCAAGTTTCAGAACTGGTGCTAACTTTAATAGGGGTGATGTTAGTGGTCCTTTGGCAGGTGTTTTGCCACATGGTGTAGTTTCTATTGCCTTTGATTCAGAATGAAGAGATTAGTTAGTTGAACCGAAGTCACTATCTATTTGTACAGTTCCGAGCAATTATTTTGATAAATGCACATAAACCAAATTCGCTTCCATACTCAGACACAAAAAAAAACGTCAATCTTTATCGCATTATGTGACAGTATTCGTGTCAACGGCTTTTTTGACAATCTCCATGCTAAAGAAATGAAGTTGAGAGAAACGATACGCCTAAATGAACTTTACATTTTCAGGACCTTGTTCCGTATATTAAGAAATATTGACTATTTGTACGGATCTTTTTTTTGCTGACTGAACTGAATGCAAGTAAGTTCTAAAGAGGCATCAATAAATTTCCCAAATAATGACTGATGTTCTCCGTTAACGATGTTGTTGCAAGAGGGAAATCACTCTTTCGGAATTACTTTTGCATTTTCTTTCCAAGTATTGCAATTACTTTCAGATCATTGCATTTAATGTTTCTATTTTTACCAACAATTTCTTCTCTTTTTCAATTACATCAATATATAATTAGCTGCAAATTTTAAAGTAATTGTTGAAAAAACTAAATCAATTGCAATATTCTGAAAGTATTTAAGTGATTGGAAAGAGTTATTTCCCTCCTGTGTTGGCGTCATTCCTTCAAAATCAATATTAAAAACATTCAATATGTACGGGTCATTTTTGATTTCTCTTTGAAAGTTGCGTGCATCTGTTGTACTAAATTCACTTAAGTAAGAGAATAATATCCGTGCGAATAGTCAATGTTTCGAAATGCACGGGACAAGATGTGAAAAGTGTTACGGAAACTTAATTGGTAACGTGCATTCAGCCAAACTAACTTTTGCTGAAATTTGATTATCTTTCACATTATTGTTTTCATGAAAAATATATAACAAATATAATTTCAGATTGATTTTATCACGAAAATTAGCATTCTTTTTTAAAACTTTTTTTCACAAATACTTATTCGAGGAATTAGGAATTAGGAATTAGGGTTCGAAAAAATGTATTAACCTGAAGTATCAAGGATACAACAAAAAAAGTCAGTACGAGCTTCATTGTTGAACTGTTGAATTTTTGAGCTCCATCGTTTGCTTATATACACTTTCCAATTGGTTGTATACAAAAGAAATCCAACAAATGCGTGTGATTTGGATGCAAGGTGCGGATTGCGAATTGCAACATCGAGGATTCATTTCTTAATGCTCGGTGATGCATTGACGTGCAGTTGACAGCTGTTCAAAGAGAAGCTGTGATATTGCAAAAGAAATCTACTGCGAGACATTTCACATTAACTGCCTTCATCGATAAAAATCTTTGCAATAATTTAAAAAAAAAATCCTATAAGGTACAGTTGACATGGTTCTGTTCGTCGGATAATATTGCAATCATTTTGCTTTCTTTGCACAAAATCTTCTTTCGCCACATAGCAATATGGTTTGAAGATTTCTTAACAGATGTGTTTACTCATTCTATTTCATATGATTTTCATATTGTGAGACATTAAAATGCCGCCAATGATTTGAATGAAATATCATTATGAAAAGTTCTTTCAAAAATGTTTTGATGAATAAATCGTCAATGTGACATTTCAACAAGCGGCTGTGTTTCAACATAATTATAAGCAGAATGATTAAAAATCATCATGTTTTTTCCGACAATTTTTCCAGCACACATTCGGAGCCACATTCAATATTCTCGCATACATCATTGCGTTGCTAACATTTTTTTGTACTCAATTTTCACACAATGTTTTCGTTTGCATAACAATATCCTCAAATAACTTGATAGCTTTTTGTAGCTCTCGTAAGTTATATTCAGTGAAGATATTTCGCACGTCAAATTAAAAAAAAAAAAACTTATTGAAATCCTTATAAACTGTAGCAGTGTTTGTCACAGCAGTGTCTTCATTAATAATAAAAACAATCTCATTTACTGAAATTTTACCTTCGTAGTATTCTCGTTATGAGCCAAATATTCAACCAGTTTTTACTTTTACGCATACGTGTGTAGTAAAGGTATTGCGATCGGTCCGAAAAATTCAAAACGCCCGGAATAAGTTTTCTATGCGTTCTGAACTTAGAAAAAACACTTGCAACCATTCCCGGAGCGTGCCATGTTGTTCATGGTATTCATGAACAATTTGTTTAAGTTAAGTTATGTCCGTTAAAAGCTAGGTTAAAAGTTTTCGGCAGAAATTCGATAAAGACGCGGAATAAAAGTCATCATTGTTTGGCTAAACAATAGCTCTACAGCACCTGATGCTGCAAATGTTGTGTTTGATCGAAACAAAACGTTGCAAATTAGAGGATAATCATCGAGAATTATATCGTTTCATTGTTCGTCACTTATTGCGTAAAACCTCTGAGGCCAAACAAAAATCAGTCATAAATATTCCCGAAATAAACAATAAAAATGTCTTAAAATCATCCTGAATTTTCCTCAAGATCAAACTCAACCCCTTCTGATAGTACCCTAAACTCTTCTCTAAAATCTTACTAAATAAAAAAAACCAAACGAGTTAGAATTTTAGTTAAATTTTCGAGAATATTTGGGACTCGTTTGGTTTTTTTAGTAAGATTTTATTGGAGAGTTGAGGGCACTAAAAAAATTTCATGTCATTGCGATGAGTTTTAGGACTACATCGCCTAAAATTTGTTCGATGTTCGGAGTCTTTTCGCAAGGGGGAGATCTCTCAAAATATAATTGAAAAATTAAAATAAAAAAAAAAAAAAATGGAACAAATTGAAAAAAATATATTAAATTTGAAAAAAAAATCATATATTTTATTCAAATATTTGAAATAATTGAAAGAATTGGATTCGGAATTGTACGCTCATTTCTTAGAAATGATTTCAAAACTTTTTTCAATTTTGTCAATTTATTTTTAAATTTTTCAATTAAATTTTGTGTGATTCCCCCTTGTCTTTTCGTGGTCGAAACGAAAAATTTGTGTTGCGACTATCTTTAGTTCACATTGTATCGAATTGAAACTGTCAGAATATTAGTTTTTAATACAAATAAATGGTCTTACATACCGCACATTTCCCGACCAAGCGGACGATGCTTTGTATCTTCTCCTAAGTAAAGGGGTAGTGAATGTGGTTGAACCGCGCCATCTCTACCTGAACGATTGTACTAAACGCTTCAACATTTCACACCTTCCCCTCCTTCCCCTTCTTCAAACAGCGAGTTTGACCGCATCTTTGCTGTCATTGTTTGAAGAAGGGGAAAAAGTGTTTACCATCCATAGACGAATGGTACAGAGGGCGCTGCTGTCAAGCTAAGTGTCAAAATTCAATTTTGCATCGTCCGCTTGTTCCCGACAGTGTACGTGTTCACAGGTTATGTTTATTTCTTATCATATCATCTTGTAACTATTCGAATATGTCAAACAAAGTTTTGGTTAATTTTTCCGAAAAAAATTGCCCGATCCAAAAATTTCTCGAAACTGCTTCCCAAAAATTGATTTTTGGAAAAAAAATCCTAAATTGAAAATTTCAGAAGTTGATTCTCCTGAAAAAATTCAACGTGCCAAAAATGTAAATACTCATTTGAATTCTAATATTGCATTATTGATATGCATAACTACTAAATAATATTTATTCCCACATTTCAGTTCATAAAGTTAAAATGTTGAATTGAGTCATCTCTCGAGATTTGTATTTACGAAATATTGTATTTTTCCGTGGCTGATTGCAGCTTTGACACGAAATGATTAGCAAACATTTTGTCATTCACGGGTGACTAGGTCATTTTCTCTTTGAAAATAGATTTTTTCTTTTGATGCGCGCTTATTTCGATCATTATTTCTTCATATGCCCCGTTCATTATTTTGCCAGATAATGGTTCGAATTCGAGGAATTTTTCTATTAAAAATGGCCAAATCCTCATAAATGTGTCCAAGATGTTCTTTTTCTGTATTTTTCGTTCGATCTCTTGTTCCTCTGCTTTCTATCGCTTTTTCTTCTTCTTTTCGATTCATTGATCTATTCCTTACCTGTATTCGGATTTACAAATGATATTCCCCTTAAATCACCAATGCTTATACCTGCTATGTGAACGATATCGAAATCAAAATTCTCCAATTCCATGCGAATCCTTACCAACTTTGATGTTGGATTTTTCATATTGAAGAGAAAAACAAGCGGTTTATGATCTGAATTTATGACAAAATGCTTACCATAAATATACGGTTTAAAAAACATGGTTGCATGATAGATGGCCAATAATCCCTTTTCAATTATAGCTTTATTCAATTCTCCCTTTGGAAATGCTCTGGAAAAGAATGCAATTGGCATGTCTTCTCCATTTATTTCTTGGGACAACACGCCACCGCAAGCCATGTTGCTGGCGTCTACTTTTGAATGGAATTGTGAAATTTGAGGGCATTGCGGAATTTTTGGTTGAATCAATGCGTTCTTCAGTTTTTCGAAACATTCTTGTTGTTCTTTTCCAAAGATAAATTCAGCTGATTTTCTTGTTAATTTTGAAAAAGGTAATGCTAGTTCAGCGGAAAATGGTATAAATTTACGATGATAATAATTGGCAAGTGCCACGAAACGCTTGACTTCTTCTTTAGTTTTTGGTACTGGGAATCTTTTTACAGCAATGAATTTAGCATCATCCGGGAGTATTTCATTTTCTGTGCACTTATGTCCCAGACATGCTACTTCTTTCTTGAAAAACTTACATTTTTCCGGATTGATTTTTAAATTAATAGGTCTACCGGTTGAAACGTTGTTATTGCAGACAACTTCATATGTATTACTCTGAGGAGAATTTTGGCTATGACAGCTGTCACATCAGAAACTTCATGTCATTGCCAAATTATTTCAGTCTAGGCTATTGGTCATTAGTGAAAATAATTTTTTTTTTTTGTGAAGCCTTAAAATGTCTACACTCGTGCCATCAAAACAACATTTGCGGGAAGTTTTAATATGCTTCTTCCATTTAAAGAAAAAAGCAACCGAAGCGCATCAATTGCTCACCGAAGCTTACCCGGGCTATATTATAGACGTTAGAATATGTCAGCGGTGGTTTAAGCGGTTCAAAGATGGTGATTTCGACACCGAAGACAAAGAACGCCCCAGCCAGGTGAAACAGTTTGAAGACCATGAATTGGAGGCATTGATCGATCAAGATCCATCACAAACGCAAGAAGAACTTGCAAAATCACTTGGCGTCGTTCAGCAAACCATTTCCGTATCGTTTGAAAGCAATGGGAATGATCCGAAAGGTAGGCCATTGGGTGCCGTATGAATTGAAGCCAAGAGACGTCGTTTTTTGCATCGAATTATTACTGGCGATGAAAAGTGGGTCCATTACAATAATCCAAAACGTCGGGCAACGTATGGATACCCCGTCCATGCATCATCACCGACGGCCGCGCAGAATATTCATGGCCTGAAGATTATGCTGTGTATTTGGTGGGACCAGCAGGGTGTGGTGTACTATGAGCTGTTGCAACCGAATGAAACAATCACAGGCGAGGTCTACCGACGACAATTGATGCGTTTGAGCCGAGCACTGAAGGAAAAACGGCCGGAAACGGTCGCAAGAAACGATAAAGTTATTTTGCAACATGACAATGCTCGGCCACATGTTGCACAGGTCGTCAAAACCTACCTTGAAACGCTCAAATGGGATGTCCTACCCCACCCGCCGTATAGTCCAGACCTTGCGCCATCTGATTACTATCTCTTCCGATCGATGCAAAATGACCTGGCTGACCAGCACTTCCGTAATTATGATGAAGTCAAAAAATGGATTGATTCGTGCATTGCGGCCAAACCGGTCAAATTTTTCAGAAAGGGTATCCGTGAATTGCCAGAAAAATGGGAAAAATGTGTGGCTAGCGATGGGCAATACTTTGAATATTATATTTGTATCCATTTTTCCTCAATAAAGCATTGATTTTTAAAAACGACATTTTTAACCGGTAGACCTATTACATTTTCGCGTTACTTCAAAAACTTCTTTTTAATAATGTAAATGATGTGTTTCCGATCGACCTACGACGATTTATCGTCTATGAATAATTATGCCTTCTCTGTTGTGAGTTCAGAGAATGCAATATTCATCATTCTTTGGAAACTATTCGGACTCACTGACAAACCGAAGAGTAGACCATTCCATCGGTACGAGCCACTGCTCGTGTTAAATGTGGTGTCGTCCCTTGATTCTTTCGCGAGGGGAACTTGGTGAAAGCCAGAAAAGAGATCGATGAAATTTCTTATTCACCTTCCGATAATCGATGCACATTCTCCACTTCTTTTCAGATGTGCTACTCTTTTTTGGTACCAGTATTATGGGAGTATTGTATGCCGAAGTTGATGGCTCAATGAGATCATTGTGAAGCAGTATTTCTACCTGCCTTTTGATCTACCTTCGCTGAGAATGTAATGGAGCTCTATAATTCTGAGTAAACACTGGCTCATTATTGGAGATGCCTTGTGCACTTTTCTTTATGCCCCGCAGGAACACATTGAACTTGTGTGGCTTCGGTAAGTCGCCAAAATTCATTACCACAAGAGAAGCATATTTCCAGAGCTTCTTTTTGTCTAAAGTTGGGATATATTTCTCCAGCCATTGACGTGTTTGTGCATTTGCATAGTGTACTCAGATTGCACCACTGTGGACACGAATGTCATCGAATGCCGGGGGAGCTATGCTCTTACCAACTTGAGATAACATCTTGTCCGTGATGAGCGAATATAAGATGTCGAATTTTTCTGGTCCAATAGAGTCATTGAACTCGCACCGCGCTGGTCGACAATTGCCACGCACAAATTATTATTTGCGGCATATGTTGTATCACTTTGCGGTGCTAATTTGACGGATGGAGCAACATGTTGTTGTTCAAGTGTCTGTTGCACAAGTACAACCTCATTAGTGGGAACTGGTTGCTTATTAGCGATCCGGTTCTCAACTGACTGATTGTTTAATGAAACAGCAGGATTATCATCATTGGAAACGCTACTATCACCTGAGCCAATCAACTGTGACATTTCTGTCACAGGTGGATCTGGTGCACCCGTATTGTTTCCGCTGACAGCGATTGGCTGATTTTTTAGACCAGTACGAGCACGTTTGCGTGCCGATTTGCTCATGCTTTGTGCATGCGTTGTTTCACTGGGTGATGGAGCGATCTTTAGGAGTGACACTGTAACTTCGCCCCGACTATTCGTGATCGCTAGTTCGGATTTCTCCTTGCCAACAATCAGTTTCGGCGGAGCTAGTACAAATTTACTCTTTTGGGTTGCCACTGTCTCGCTTGAGATCGTCTTAGTGTCAGAATTTTCATCTAACAAGCGACGCTCTTGCAAGTGGCTAGGCGTGTCCATGTGAGTGATGTCAGTATTATCACTTGAGTCCACCCTGAAGGAGAAATTTAAAGGAATGGATAATAGAAAAGAAATTCATATCACCCAAAAAATAGAGAATGAATTTAATCCGCTGGTAGAAAAGTGCATCAGAGAACACGCATCTTGATCTACCTATAATAACGAAACGAACGCGAGAATGACACAAGAAATTCACTATTTGATTCTCTCTTTGTATCATCGCCGTGAACGTGACGTACAAGACCTCTGAAGCACTTTCTCTCTATTTTATCGGTTCATTTCATGCAAAATCGCGAAAAACAATCGAAAAATAAACGCGTATGCTTCAAAGCAGTATAAGTCTACTTTCACACGAGAATCACAATCGAATTTGCCACGAAAATGAGTGTGAAACGCTAAAAGTTTTGTACAAAATTTAAAGCGCCCGGAGGTATGCAACCAAATTCGGTACGGAGCTTGATCGTTTGTGTCTCGGATAATTCACTTGGATAGGAAAAACTTGAGCAAGAATGAAAAAGAAGACTTACTTATTTGCCAACAATTAATTATTAATTGATGCCAGGAATTTCGAGACGAACGAGCCTTTGAATTATTGAATTAATCGTCACAATGAATGAATGGGACGCCAAATGAACAGGAATAAACTGAATGAAAAACCAACAAATTATTCACTGTAGAAATTTACAAGCAAGTATAGCAGCACCGAAATGAAATAACAAAGCTTCAGTATTTTCTAATAAATGGGCACTTTATTTATTCAAAAATACCTCTTTGTCGATTATTATTTATAAATTTCAATTTATTTTTAAAAAAATGCACGAGCTGATGTGTAATATAAACCTTACTCATAAACAAAATCACAAATACTTCATCCAATTTAATGACAAAATTTGAATTTTGACCAAAACAATCGAACATTTTGTAGGGGAGGTAATCCTAAATCTTATCGGAATGACTTGAAACTTTGTATGACCTATGTTTTTCATGAAAAAATAAAATCCTGAAAGTTCCAATTCAATACAATGTGAACTTAAGATAGTCAGCATACAAATTTTTCGTTTCGACCCCGAAAAGATCGTGAAAATCGAAAATTTTGCAGGAGAGCTAGAAATAGTCCCCATACAAATTTTTCTTAATTATATTTAAAAACAGCCCATTCATTGAATCGGCTCCACTAGAGCTACCCGAAAAAATTATCCGATTAGGCTTAAAATTAATAGGTTTCTATTCCTAATGAAGACCAATGTGTGTGTAAATTTTTGATCAATTCTAATCTCGTTTAGGTTGCAATGGTTTTTTCTTGGTTCAAAACGCATAAAAAGAGTTTTGAATATTTTGGACCGATAGCGATACTTTTCGGATAAGTAAAAATGGCTAATACAGCCCCGATTTGGCACCCAATGACATCTTGTTGTTATGACATCAAGCATAAACTGCTGTTGAAATAATCATGGTAGCTTTAATTATAAATCTATCAATCAGTGTAACTATAAATGGAAATATTTTAGTTGAAATATTGTCATTCTATTTCTGTACATTAAAGTGTTCATTACATTAAATCAGTTTTTCCGACTCTTATTTCTTCAACTGCGTGGACAACGATTTACGAGCGCCGAAGAAGCAGTTGAAGCGTTCAAAAACCACTTTTTGATCGAATTGTGTTGTAGCATAGATTCAATGGCGTCTTCGCCTTTAAGCGTTTTATTTCCATAACAGTTTCATTATTCGGTTTTGGTGCCGATGGAGCTTTTAAATCGCCAACGATGTACAGTTTGGATAGTTTTGTTACTCTGCTCAAAGCCACGTACAATAGTTCCCTGGTGAGTTGTTTGTTCACATTTACGCAAACAGATTCGAATGTGGATCCTTGTGATTTATGAATGGTGAGTGCTTCTGCCGCGGCGCTTGGAAAATGCGTTCTGAAAACTTGGAATTTAGCACACTTTGTCATCGAAATTTCTTTTGCGATCCTTTTAATTGGTGTCTATCCACTATTTACCACTTTTTCAGGGTCGTATTTGTATTCTCGTCTGGCTTTTGCACCAATGCGATCGGAATTTAAATAAAAAAATAGAACTTTTGGTTGCTGTTTGTCATCAAATTCAATATTTTTGAGAATGCCCCATGCTCCATTCACAAGCCCGTCCTCAATGTCGATATTGGATGTTATCATATCTTGTTTTCTTTTTCGCCATGGAAAGAACAGAAGGCATTGCTCACGATAGAAATTTACTTTGTCTTTTTCAAAAGAATATCGTACATAACAGATAATTCTCAACTTTTTTCTAGTCGAATAAGTAATTTTGTCTTTTGCATTTGTTCTTATGCTTTTTGTCGCAACAAATTCAGCCAAACAAACATCATCCATACCTTCTCGCGCTTCATATTTGTCAAAAATATCAGACACCGTTACATTTAAGCTGTCATCATTCAATTTTTCTAATTCTGCTTTACTTCTCAGCATGTGAACTCTTGAATCAATTGGTCTTGTGTTTATGAACTCAGTCGCTCAACGACTGAATTTCGATAGAGGCATTGGCAAATTGAAGTAGACAGCTCCTTGAGCAGACAACAGAGTTCCATTGATGAATACATTTGAAATTTTGCGAAATCTTTCACGTAAACTGTAGTTACCGGCATTTTTATCTGAAACTGCTTGTCGTAGCAACTTTGAAAGGCCCGCTCCGGTTTTGCTTATATAAAATACCATGTATGATGCTAGGGCATATTCATAAAGAATGAATTGAATATCCATATTTGCCTCAAAGAATGTCATGGTTGTATGAATTGATTCCAACATCCTGACTTCGCCGTTTCAAAAACACTTTTGATTGTTTAAGTCCACTTCGAATTGCTGTGATGTACTCATTTTCATTCATGCCCAACTGAGTCAGAGCATCATCGAAAGAAACTTCTCTTCGATTGTTTAAGAATGAATCCATTAGATTCTTTATTCGTTTGTAATCTTCCTTTCCTTTCAACTTTTCTTCCTTCAAATGAGGCTCCATTGGATGAAGAATTCTGGTTTCGCGCATCATGGGCAATAGAATATTAAATCGACACTTTTTTTCTTTCCTTTCTTTTTGTAGTATGTAGGACGGTGTCGGTGATCTTGACAGCTTATATATGGAATTTCCGGATAATATTTGCATGTGATAAATTCATCGATAAATTCTATGCATTGCCTTTCCATTTCAGCAGGTTTATCAGCATCAAATCGAGGTGCGTCTTTGATCCATAGCATTTTGTGTTCATGTACCGAACCGCGTTGTTGAAATTCTACGCGTTGATAATAGTCCTCAATTTCATATTGACCAAAAATACCATTTTTCTTCGATGCCCACTTGATGAATGTATCATTTTTGTGCTGAAAATATCTCGCGCACATTACTAGATCACTGCGGAACAATTGGGTTTTGATGTTATCATTCAAGTCCATTGCTTCTTCAACAGTAATGCTTTTGTTGTACTGATATTTATACAAAATGGAAACAGTTCTGCCCATTGCTTTTCAGCCGCTGAGAGAGTCAGAAAAATATGCGCACGTCCTAATTGACGAATTATTGCCAACAAATCTTTTTTGACTTTCTCCCAATAAGCTGAGGAAGATCTAATGTTGCCGAGAATTCGATATCCAGCATCATGCTGAATTATGTCGTTTACAAAATCTTCTTTTAGCAAATTTCCCGCTGTTGCATTTTGGCCCTTAACTTTGCGTAAACACACATTGATGTTGGTTGTTACTTCCATTTCCTGCTTTCGTTTTGCTGTATGGAGAACATGTGTTAGTTCGCACGCACGACGATCTGCTCTACGCAACTCAGATTTGATTCTTTTTGTATACAAAACGTTGTTTGTGTTGAATTGTTGACCGAAAAAGATTTTTGGAAAACACAGTTCGTCAATATGTGGATTAATTAACCATGGTAATGGCGTATTATTTTGACCGGGTGCGATCGAAACAATCGAATTTTGTGCAATTACTTCATTCATGTCAAATAATAAGATATCATCATCATCATCTTCATGATCGAATGTGGCTACATCTACGTTGATCTTTTTTTGTATTTTCATCTGTTTTTTTTCATCTACATTTTCATCATTGTACGAACTGCTTTCACTGCTATCATTCACAACATTGTTTATTTTATCTTGCGTCAGTTCTTCTGGATCAACTGCATCGAATGGATCGATGATAAAATTTTCGGGTTGAGTGTTGTTTCGGTTTTGTGTGATGAATTCTTTGTCGATTTCAATGTCATATTCTAAGTAGAGCTCTTGAGTCCGCAATGCATCAAGAGCCTTGCAAACAGCAGCTGGACTAATAGTTTCAAACGAATAATTCGATTTTTGTTCTATTCGGAGCTTAAATGCAACTTGAACTGTTTGCATTTTATTTTTAGATCTTGAGATAGTTTTTACCATTAATTCCAAGCTACGAATTCAAAGTGTACGGTTGTACATCGCAAATCTGCATGAAGTTCACAATTGGAGCCACCATGGGTTCTTAAAGAGGTTTTGAATCCGTTACACATTTTGGAATATCAGGAAATTGTAGACCATTTATAACTGCAAGAGTTGGAGTTTTGTTATTTCGGAAGTAGTAAGGGCAAGTTGAGCAAATATAAACGGGAATGAACTTTTAATGTGGATTAGTTAGGATTCCGATTTCTTCTTCGGACGCATAAAAAACTGAATGGATAAAAAATAGACAGGACAGGCAAATATAGTCAGGAGTTTCAGCTCTGCATTCAATGAGATTCAGGCAAATATCAGCCTTCTGCTTTTTCTGTTTGTTACCATGTGAGCACATGTCTTTCGTGTTTTAATTGCAATTTATATTGACTTATAGACAAAATTCAAATTTTGTCATTAAATTGTATGAAGTATTTGTGTTTTTCTAATCTGTGTTTTTTTTTTCATCAATTTGAATGCTCATTAACTTTTTAACGAAAATTATACATAACATAAATGTGGAACCATATCTATCGTTGGCATGAATTGAAAGTTCACATCAGAGTGAACTAATCGTAATTGTTATTACCAATTCAAAATCAGCGAACGTTCGTTGAAGTAAAAATTAGAAACTGAGATGCATGATGATTCGATAAGAAATAAACATAAATCCAATACAAATGCGTAGCAATCAATGAAAAACGCGTAAGCCCGAACAATTTAGGGAAATGTGCGGAAAACTTAGTTTTATGTACGTACGTAAGACCATTTATTTTTCGTTGCAATGAAATTAGATTTCCTAGGTTTGAATGAATTCTCACAATGTCCTGAAGTGAAAAAACAACATCGCTGGACAACTCTCTCATTCCATTTGACAATATTTCATATAAAAAATCATATTGCTCCAAATACATTGACAGAAAGCAATTTGTAATAATCGATAACAGAGATATCCTGAACTCATTGTAATTCGAATTTGATTTATTAAAAAAAATATCTTTTAAAACACAAAAAGCATTTATTTCGGATGTTTGGCTCATTATCATTGCACTAGGAAGACTCCACAGTGTACAGTATGCAGTAAGTGATTTTATGAAAAAATGATTAGATAATCGAATATTTCAAAAGATTTGATCTGTAAATTGAAATTTTGTTCCAATTGATATGCCATTACAAAGAATTAATCAATATCTAATTATTTCCAACTCAGCAACAATACAAAGTCTTTTTTCGATGAATTTGATAAAAATAACTCACTTCATATTTGGTTCCCTGATTGCTTTTTTTCTATATTAAATGAAACAAAATTACATTTTAAATTTTAAATTAAATCACATTTAATCGGACATCCAGTTAAGGCAATATAATAGGCAATTCTATTAAAAAAAATGGTTATGCAATTCAATGTGTTTAGTTGTTGGTTTACGAGTCCTCAATTCCATATCAAAAACGTAATGCTGTAGAGAATGAAAAGGGTTCGTCGAATTTTACATCAAAAACATAATGCATTTTGAAGAATAAATCAACGGTTTGTATAAAAGTGAAAGTTCCCGGGACCTACAATATAATAAAAATAAATTGAAAATGAAAATTTTATTCAACAAATCGAAAGAAGGCTCGCATAAAATAAGTTTTTGTCTACGTCGATGATGTAACAGCTAATTTTTCTTGTGATTCCCCACATGCAATTATGAAAGTGTAATCCTCTCGATGGGGCAAGAATTTTAAGTCGATGGCGTCGGATGATTAAAATAAATGTAGATTTTGCGGAAGTAATTTTAGTTTTATTTCACACTCGATACGCACGATGCTTACCCTACGACGGTGAAATGAGAAGAGAGAGAGTCGAACATGTGTTCCTATGAACGCCGCTCAAGTGGTTCTCTGCGATGACGGCAGAGGGCCGCTTTTGTCGAACCGACTCACTGACAAGCCAGTGACAAGCATCTGGCAATCTCATACAATCATAGATTACAAAAGGCTGGGTATTTTTATTCGGTTCCATAGTTTGATGGGGTGCCTCGCTTGTCTAGGGAAAAATATTAGTTAACACGGATATTCATACATATATCAACTACAAAAAAAACACAAAAATGGAATGATTAACATTCAGCCTATGAATAACCATAACTAAAACCAAAACAGAGAAAACGACAACCCGAACCTAATGCTATCTCAATCTCACATTTAATCTGAACATAAATCACAAAAAATTACTATACTTTTGAAAACACCAGCAAACGTTTGATAGAGTTTTGAAATGTTTCTGCAGATGCCAATGAGCGGCTTCCAGGCTTGAAAGGCAACAAACGGAGCAAAATGAGAAAATTTTCAATTTCTTTTGGCCGTTTTGTTTTGAATCCTTGTTTTGGATAAAGAATTTTGAGAATCTTGGTTCAACCTGTCGGCCATTCGCGGCCAAATTTCAAGGAGAGCATTTGAATTCACTGGGTGTTTTTGATTTTGTTTGCATTTGTAGTCAAAGTCATCAATTATCTGATATCGACGAGATGCAAAAACTTGCATTAAAACAAAGTTCATAAAGTCAAGCTGTCAAAAACAATCAAATGAATCATGAGCTGGGTTGGCAAAACAACCAATTTTCCAACGTTCGGAGGTTGCCAACTCAGACCATGTTGTAAACCTATTAACTACATGTCGTAATGTCGTAAACTAAATATGAATAAAATTGAGGTTAAACTCTATTGAGTATTGAGGTTGAACATGTGTCAATATGCCAGTTGGTAACACTTATTCAGCTGCATTGACAGATTTGCCGAAATTCATTTTCATTTATTGTACTGACGTGACGTGGTTGCAAAAAATAGTGTTTTTTATCTTGTCGAATTGAATTATAATATGTCGAATGGTTTTGATCGTATGATGGGAAATAGTGATACGCCAACTCCTTCAACATCGAATGGCGGACGACCATGTCATAGCAGCTGGGATGGTTATGAAAAAATTTATGTGCGTGGAAGACTTGCTGCCAAATGTATCAATTGTTCGCATCAACTTACAAACACGTCACAAGCACGGCTGCTTGCTCACCGGTAAATTAATTTTCCAAATGTTTCCACATTTTTAGGCTATGGTTTGAGTGGTTTTGTTAATGTGTTCTATAATGTTAATGTTTAATGTATTTTTAAGCAAAAAATGTGTTCTCGCAAAACCTGACGGTGACAATGCATTTTTGGATATGGTTATGGACACAAACACAACTGTCGATGACGACGATAATTCTGCAGCTACAGGTGGCCGAGTTGTTGACATGAATGAAGATATTGAAGACTCAAACACATCAATAATGTCAATCGAATCTGCTGTAGGTGCTACATATAATCATATATCATATCATATCGCATCATATTTCATATTATATCAGAAATTCACTTTTGCTAACTCAACGATATTGCACATTTATTCATACAGCCGACTTCACCATTTGGAGCCACTGAAACAAGCTCTCCGCGGTCGTTCCGAACAAATTCCCCACTGTCCACAAGCACAACACACAAATCTTTGCAACCTCCATCAAAGCAACTAAAAGTGAGTCGATTCATGGATCGAATTTCAGCTGCTGAAAATGCTAAAATCGATGAGCTGCTCGCCGAATTCTTTTATGGTTGCAACGTGCCATTTGTTGCTTGTGATTCGATTTATTTCAAGAAATTCGTCAACTCATTGCGCCCAGCGTATACACCTCCGAATCTCAAGAAGATCGCTACGACCCTTTTGAACACAGTACATGATAAAATCGAACAAACGAACATAAACACAGTAGCCCAAATGAACAGAATCACGGCATTGTTGATCGATGGATGGACCAATTCAAATTCCAATCGAAACAACGTCGTGACTATGTTGGCAACAACAGATGATCAGAAACTATTTCTTGAATCATTCGATATGTCTAACGATCGTGAAACCGGTGATAATTTGGTGGACATTGTCATGAAATCGGTTGCTTTGGCGAAAGAACGATTCAATGCTGAAATATGCGCCGTTGTGAGTGACAATGCTCGAAACATGACATGTATGGGATCGAACCTACCGTAAACACTGATTTACACAACATGTAATTCGCATACCGGTAATTTGTTAGCCAAAGATTTCGTGGCCATTAAGAAGTGTGCAGACATATTAAAAAAAGTGATGACGGTACAAAAAGATTTCAAGATGCCGAAATTAGAAGTTCGATTGGTCAAAGCTGGAGGCAATAAACCAGTTTTATATTCATTGATTCGTTTCGCCAGTTCTCGCAACGCCATCAAATCGTTTTTGAAAAATGTGCCGTACATGAAAAAAGTCGCCGCTGATGATCAAGTGGCTTCCGGTGACGAAGAAGAAGAAGTTGAAGAGGACGTGGCGGCGAGAAAGCCTGTTCCAGTCGTGACTCAACTGTTATTCAACGAGAATTTCATTGGATCGGCAAAAAACATGCTCGAAATAATGGAACCAATTGGCAAGTTGATTAATTTTTGCCAAAAGAGTACATCGTCCATCGCCGATGCAGTCGAGATGTGGCTGAAATTGTTGGAAAATGCGCCAAATGATTTGCAAACGCTTGCAAATAATCGCTGCAAAACTTCCAATGTATTCAACGATGCCACTTTGACGGCGAATTTTTTGCATCCAATTTATCGCGGTCAAAAATTGTCAGAAGCTCAGAAAGACCATGTCCAGGATTATATTTTGCAGAAATTCGACGCAGATGGCCTGGAATCTTTCCGTTTATTTTCCTCAGGTGAAGAAATTTTCGCCGCATTGAACAAGAAAATAATCACGTCACCAAAAACGTATTGGTATTATGCGAATCGGCAACACATAGAACTCGCGGATTTCGCAACGAAATTGTTGATGATTCCAGCATCTACAGCGCAGTTGGAGCATTTATTCTCCAATTGGTCGTTCGTCCATAATGAAATGCTGAACAGATTGTCAGAAGATTCATCGAAAAAACTCATCAATATTTATTTCTCCATGCGCACCAAAGACCACACAAATGAAATTGACGATGACGACAACGACAATGAAATCGATCAAATTTAATATTTACTTTTCTTGTTCTTATAATCTTAAAACATTTTTCAATAAATAAATCTTTCGCCACAAAATCAACAGTTTACTACATTTTGAAAACAACATAGTTTTCAAGGCCATGTTGTTTACCTTTGTTGGCAACGTCACAAAGTTGTGTTTTAAAACGTAAGGTTTACGACATGCCAACCCAGATCATGAGTTAAATGTCGATTCTTAAAAACACATGTGTTGACTTGTGCTACTCACCAATATTGGTCGGACAAAAAAAATGGAAAATGTTCTATGAAATCTACCGAATCATCTTAAACCATTTCATCACGTTTTTGTCGAGTAATCTGCAGTCTTCTTCGAAATTCATCCACGTTGTCATCAGTAACAGATACTGTTTTTAAATACAGCATATCTTCTATTGTGTATTGTCGCGTCTCTATTCCCGAAGTTGGTGATTCCTCAACGACATTTTTTTCATTTTCCAATTTCCTTAAATACCGAAACCGATTGTACAGCCTACCAGTTGTTCCATTTCCTGTCGTGTTCATCAAAATATCCTTCAAATAAATAAGACCAGTATAAAGAACTATTGATTGTAATATTGAGTAATTGTTATAAATGTAAAACTTACAATCGGTGAACCTGATTTGGACATTAAACCAGGTGCCAAATCAACCGCAGCCATTGCTAGAATCCGATGCTGATGTGGTAGTGGGTTAAGACCAAACAAAGAAACACCATAGTCCACCAATGAATTCACAAATTTTATCACTTCGATGGAATGTTTGCAAAACGTTTGCAAAAACTGATTCGGGTATCGGAGTCTCAAAGTTATCAAAAAATTGTCTCCGTCGCCTTCTTTTGGAATAACTTTAAATGTACGCGCAACTAAGAATAAAAATTATTTTAAATTCAAAAAAATTGCTCCATTCTTCACCTTATTCAAACTAAATCAAATATTTATATAATAAAACTTGCAAAGATTCAAATGTCAAACTCCCGCATGTAAGTTTGTCAAAGCATACCGAACAGGAATAAACACACTTACGATTGTTCCAGTATTGAGTATATCAACTATGTGCGTGAATGGAACAAATGTCAAGCGATTTGCTTCTACATTTGTATGTGTGTGCGAATACCTTGCTTTGTGGCTTTGACCGACGATTTTTTTGAGCAACTGCTTCATTCAATTTGAACTCCTCCTCTTGACGTAATTTTTGTAATCTTGCCAATTCTTTTTTTTTGTCTTTTCTTTTCATTTTGTTCTTTCTTCGTCGATTAATGCGCTTCGTATGCCTTTTGTTTTATATGATTTTTTCTCATGGTATTTTTCAATAAACGACTTCTTTAAGAAGCAGAAAGTTTTTTTGCTGGAGGCATTTTACAAAACTTAGAATAAATATTTTACATCGGCTAAAGTTTTCACTTCGGCTAAAATTTCAAGCGGATTCAAAAAAATCTTATTTAAAGAGTAATAAAATTCTCAAAAAATTCTTATACAAATCAAAAAGAAAATCGAATAAAAATCTAATTGGAAGTAATAAATAAGGTAGGGGCTTGTTTATTCAACTAGTAAGTAGAACTTTCAACTAATAAAATAATACTAAAAATGGCAAAACTAATAAAAAAATTAAAAACATTGAAATTATCAGATAAATTAACAATTATGGATTTTGACGTTTATTTTTCAGCGAGAGCTATTTGAGGGTGTAACGATTTCAAACATTGCGCTCTGATTGATGGTTCAAAGTGGCTTGCCCATAAGGGTGTTTACGGGTTTCAAACAAAGATTACATTTTGCTCAATGAACGCTGCGGCTCGAGGTGCTCTTTGTTATAAGCAATAGCAAAAAGTAATCTTTGACTTCAAATTTTGAAAAATGCTCATGATAGATGATGTAGGTTTAGAGAGCTTGACATTTTAGCCTTGTAGGCTGAATTTCACTTGAACAGATTTTATATTGAGCCTTTTCTATTTTTGTTTATTTTTGAATCGACACAATTTGCAATGACAACTCAATTGTATATTGAATGTTTCCGTTATTAATAAATAGGTCGAAGACAAATACACCTACAATACTGCTTCAAAGTGTTCGAACAAGAAAATAAATGGTATTGGATACGTAAAACTAACTTTTCCGCACATTTCCCGTAATTGTTCTGGCTTACGCATTTTTCATTGATTGCTACGCATTTGTATTGGATTTATGTTTATTTTTTTCGAATCATCATGCAATTTTGAGAATTAATCACAGAAAATTTCAATTCATTACGATGAGATCGAATTTCGAGTCATTACACATCATGTGATTTGAATTTAAATTTTAATAAAAAAAATGAATAAACATCTCAGTTCCTAATTTTTTCTTCAACGTTCTCTATTTTTTAATTGGTAATAACAATTACGATTAGTTCACTATAATTCGAACTTTTAATTCATGCCAACGATAGATATTGTTCCACATTTATGTTGTGTATAATTTTCGTTAAAAAGTTAATGAGCATTCAAATTGATGAAAAAAACACAGATTAGAAAATCACAAATACTTCAACCAATTTAATGAAAAAATTTGAATTTTGACCCCGAAAATTGAAAATTTTGTGAGGGAGGTAGTCTTAAATCTCATCAGAATTACTTGAAATTCTTTGTGACATATTTTTTTATAGAAAAATATTATTCTGAAAGTTCCAATTCGTTACAATGTGAACTTAAGATAGTCGCCATACAAATCGTTCGTTTCGACCACGAAAAGACCCCGAAAATCGAAAATTTTGCAGGTAGTCCTAAACCCTTTCGGAATGACTTGAAATTTTGCATAACTTATTTTGTTCATAAAAAATTAATATTCTGAAAGTTTCATCATGATACAATGCGGACTAGACATAGTCCCCATACAAATTTTTCTTAATTATATTGAAAAACAACCCATTTTTCCATTCAACTCCACTAGAGCTATCCGAAAAAACTAGGTTTCTATTCCAAATAAAGTTCAATTTGTGTTTTTTTTATCAATTTTTGATCAATTCTAATCTCAATTTTTTAGTTTTTATTAACAATACACCGCCAAAGACTGGCTGTTTTTATTCATTGTTGATTAATTACATATCTGACAGGGAAAAGGTAAGGGTCATTAATCGATTACATCGGATCTCACCACCATTAAAACCTGTATCTTTTCTTTTAGAAAAATCCATTCAAACATTGCAAGGATGAATGATTAAAAATACAATATGTATAAATATTACATTCGATAACTATGCTAAAAATATCACATAATCACAATATCACAATATTAGCAATGTTGATGGAATTCAAAAAGAAATGGTTTGATTACAAACATTAGATTTGTTGTTTCAACCTAAGATTCAATTTATCACAGGCAACTAATTGAGATTTGAAATTTGCACGAGGAGCAGATTCTTTAAACAGTTCATCTATGAAGTTTGCAAGTTTACACATCTGATTTATTGGTGCCGCATGTTCATTAATAAGTGATAGATTTTTTTATTCTAAAAGTCTCCACCGACGATTCACGAAGATTGAATGGATTTGAATGAAGCGCAATATCGTTTTTTAGTTATCGTGTTAACAAATTTTTGCGTACAACGTACAACGTACCACACACGGACAAAAACTTGCAATCGTTTTTTCTAGGTTCAAAACACATAGAAAACTTATTCCGAGCGTTTTGAATTTTTTGGACCGATCGCAATACCTTTACCACACACAGTGGTGTGTGCGGAGAAGTAAAAAAACAGTATATCGCATGAATTATTGGGAAAAATATAATTATTTACATTAATTTTGTACGTTAAACGTAGCTGCATGCTTTAGAGATTATTTTTTTTAATGCATTCTGCTGATATCAATTGAAATTTTGTGCTGTGATATTGTCAATCATTTGAATGAAATTTTATGCAACGAGCATGTCTTTGTCATAAAAAACGGTAAATCACTCGACACTTGTTGCGATGCGGACGATGCTTTGTATCTTCTCCTATGTAAGGGGGTAGTGAATGTCGTTGGACCGCGCCATCTCTACCTAAACGATTGTACTAAACGCTTCAACATTTCACACCTTCCCCTCCTTCCCCTTCTTCAAACAGCGAGTTTGACCGCATCTTTGCTGTCATTGTTTGAAGAAGGGGAAAAAGTGTTTAACATCCATAGACGAATGGTACAGAGGGCGCTGCTGCCAAGCTAAGTGTCAAAATTCAATTTTGCATCGTCCGCTTGTTAAAATAATGAACAAAGTTTATTTCTGGACACACAAAATGGTCAAACGAAATGAAATAAATGGTCTTACGTACGTAAAACTAACTTTTCCGCACATTTCCCGTAATTGTTCGGGCTCACGCATTTTTCATTGATTGCTACTCATTTGTATTGGATTTATGTTTATTTCTTATCGAATCATCATGCAACTTTGAGAATTAATCACAGGAAATTTCAAGTCATTACGATGAGATCGAATTTCGAGTCATTACACATCATGTGATTTGAATTTAAATTTTAATATAAAAACAAATAAACATCTCAGTTCCTAATTCTTACTTCAACGTTCTCTATTTTTGAATTGATAATAACAATTGCGAATAAGTTCACTCTGATGTGAACTTTCAATTCATGCCAACGATAGATATGGTTCTACATTTATGTTATGTATAACAGTATATCTTTCGTTAAAAAGTTAATGAGCCAAGGGGACCGTGCTATTTGAGACATTTTAATCATATCTATTCTCCAGCGCCATCTATTGGGCAGTAGTATTTATGTGATATTTCAATCGATTCAATTACTCATTTTTTTTTATTATTTGTGTCAATACAAATTTTGTTCGTATTACAATGGATCTAAATTGAGTTCACCCATGTAAAATAAGATGGCGCGGTCAATTGGCATACTCTCGAATAGCTCTCCAATCCCATACAAGCACGGACCGCTTGTAATGAGCATTCAAATTGATGAAAAAACACAGATTAGAAAATCACAAATACTTCATCCAGTTTAATGACACAATTTGTAAATTTGACCCCGAAAATTGAAAATTTTACAGGGGAGGTAGTCTTAAATCTCTTCAGAATGACTTGAAATTTTGTGTGACTTATTTTTTTTTATAGAAAAATAATACCCTGAATGTTTCAATTCGTTACAATGTGAACTTAAGATAGCCGCCATATAAATTTTCAATTTTGACCCCGAAAAGACCCCAAAAACGAAAATTTTACAGGAGAGGTAGTCCTCAATCTCATCGTAATGATTTGAAATTTTGCATGACTCATTTTATTCTTAAAAAAATAATACTCTGAAAGTTGCATATTGATACAATGCGAAATAATCATAGTCCCCATACAAATATTTCGTTATCATATTGAAAAACAGCCCACTTTTTGATTCGACTCCACTAGAGCTACCCGATAAAATTATCCGATTCTAATCTAAATTTTTTGAGTTATCGTGTTGACAAATTTTTGCGTACAACGTACAACGGATAACGTACCACATACGGACAAAAAATTGCTCCGGGAATGGTTGCAATCGTTCTTTTTTAGGTTCAAAAGGCATAGAAAACTTATTCCGGGCGTTTTGAATTTTTTGGACCGATCGCAATACTTTTACTACACATAGTGGTGTGTGCGGAAAAGTAAAAATGATACTGTACGGTTAAAGTATTTTTCATTTCGACCCTGAGAAGACCCCGAAAATTGAAAATTTTGTTGGATTTTTTTTTAATGGAAGAAATAAGTCATAGAGGTCAAGTCATTCGGATTAGATTTAGGACTACCTCCCCTACAACATTTTCGTTTTTCGGGGTCTTTTTGGGGTCGAATCAAAAATTTGTATGGCGATATCTCAAGTTCAAATTAAATCGAATTGGAGCTTTCGTTGCTGTCTTTTATTTTAGTACAAGAATTTTTATTTTCAAGATTTTTTGTAGTTTTTTATTCAATACTAAAGCAATAATTCAAAGTGAGCATCAACAATGGCTTTTAGTAGTCCCCGTCTCGCTATTGGTGAGTTTGAACCAAATACCAATTCATTCGCAAATATGGCACGGCGATCTCATTGTTATAGATATATGATGATACGATAAGAAATAAACATAGCCTGTGAACCCATACCATGTCGGGAAATGTACGGAAGAGTTAGTTTTACGTATTTAAGACCATTTATTTTGTTTTGTTTTACATCGTTCTGGAAATAAGTCGGATATTTTAAGTGGCGAAATAGAACAATTAAAATCAGGCACAATAGAAGGTATTGAAATTTTGGACGAATCCGGTAGGAAGACTTGAAGATGAGAATGACCCAATATTCGAAAGAATATGAGATGAAAATGAACTTTCGTTAGTTAATGTTCTTCATTCGGAATGAGAATCGGATTTGGAATCGATGACGAGCACAAATTGGAGGTGCAAAGCAACGTTGACAATGAACCTGATCCTAATAAAATTTTGTACGGGCCGTTCGTGAAATCCAAACTTAGAATCTAAGAGAAAAGGCTTCTTCTTTCGAATACGGTGTTGATATTCCGGCCGCAGGTCACAAGATAATTGTTCCGAAAAATGCAACACATAAAACGAGAAAAAGAGGAATAGAGAATGAAAACAACAATTATCCCACCGAGCAAGTACAGAAAATTAGTTAGGAAAACGTAAAGCTGCTCACCCAGAAACTGTCTTATCACAACCTTCGAAATGTGCTTGGAATCAAAGTCCTGGTGCTTCACTTTCAAATTTTGTTCCGCCAAATCAATCCAACCCAGTTGCAGAAACTGAACTCGATTTAGAATGGAATACGCGTCAATATTCATGTAGTGATTTATTGCTCATATATTTCAATGTAGTTTCAAAAAGTAATAATATCATCAAACTGAAATGCAAGCTTTTTGGCGAGAAAAAACGGTCAATTCGGTCGTTTTAGGCAATAAATCAAACTTGAAAAGACATATGACAGCCGTAAGCTGTTTTTGTAATTTATTTGTTTTTTGAAATGGGAAATTGGGGAATAATTTGAATATGTCTATTTCTTAGGTACATCCAAAAAGTTTTGAAGAGCTGTCTGAGGAATTCATATTGATGAAGTATACAGAAATAAGTTCTCTTAGACCGATACTTGCAACTGTAACTGAATAACATGTTGAATTTTGGTATTTCTTTTTTTTTTTTCTTTTTTTTTAATACTAAAATTGGAATTGGTTTTTATATCGTTTCTTTCTTCCTAAGATGCAGGAACAAGTTGTTCTTTTCCGAATCAAAGAAGCGCTTCCCCTCAATAAATAAATCATTTTTTAAGACTAGTTGTTTATACCTTTTTCCAACAGATCGTTCAAATTTTAAGTCAAGATCCCTCAAGTTTGGATGTTTTGTTGGTTGCACTAGGCATTGGTGTTTTGACGAAAACACCGTTAGAATTCTTGAAAGAATTTGAATACGTTCTTCGACCAGTTATGAGAGCGATCAAATATGTTCAGGGGCGCTATTATTTTGGATCTTATTTGTCCATGTTATTTGGATTATTAAAATTAAATACAGAAAAAAATCTGAAACACTGTAAGCCACTTGTTTCAGCACTGCGAAATGGTTTCGAAAAACGTTTCAGTCACGTCATTAATCCTGAAAATTCTCAATCAGTCCCATTATTTGTGGCAATGATTACAAATCCCAAATATAAAATGAACTACATACCACAAAATCTGTTGGGGGAAAATATTTTGACACTTAAAAGATTGTTTCTGTCTGCCGCAGAAGAAATGATTGCAAAGAATATGAATCAATGATATCACTGAATTTCAAGCGAATATAACAAAGACCCAGAAGACATTCCCGATAAGGAATCTTGGACAAATTTAGGATTTGTATGTTTTTACATTAATTGAAAGTCTGATGTCTTGAAGAGGTAGTATGTGAATTTTCACTAATTTCTCTATTTTCTTCTCTAATAGAAGATTTTGATGGCTGTGGACTCTTTCAACAAAATTCCAGTGGCGCAGAATATATTCATCTAGAGCTTGATAGCACGAATTGCACTACGACTGAAATTTCAAACTATCTGACAAAGCCTTTGGTGAAGAAGACAATTTTAAGGAGCATTTATCTAAATTTCCAACGATCAAAAAAGCTTCTCAGAAATTCAACGATTTCAGTGGCAGTGAGGCGGACTTTTCTCATATGCCGGGAGCTATTCAGTTTTTACTTTTCCGCACACACCACTGTGTGTGGTAAAGGTATTGCGATCGGTCCAAAAAATTCAAAACGCTCGGAATAAGTTTTCTATGCGTTTTGAACCTAGAAAAAACGATTGCAATCATTCCCGGAGGAAGTTTTTGTCCGTGTGTGGTACGTTGTTCGTTGTACGTTGCACGCAAAAATTTGTTAACACGATAACTCAAAAAATTGAGATTAAAATTGATCCAAATTTTACACACGCATTGAACTTTATTAGGAATAGATAGCTCTAGTGGAGTCGATTTTTTATAATTAAGAAGAATGTATGGGGACTATGTCTAGTTCGCATTGTATCATTATGAAACTTTCAGAATATTATTTTTTTAAGAATGAGTCATGCAAAATTTCAAGTCATTCCGACTAGATTTAGGACTACCTCCCCTGCAAAATTTTCGATTTATGGGGTCTTTTCGGGATCAAAACTGAAAATTTGTTTGGCGGCTATCTTAAGTTCACTGTAATGCATATGTTATGCTAAGTACATCCATAAGTATACAAATGTATGATCATTGAATGTAACAACTAATACTAACATACACCTACTCATTGTCAACATTAATTATGAATAAAGCACAGAGTAGAGTTAGTCTTCATCTTGCACTGGACCCAACTACAAGTCTTTCATTATACATATCATGGCGAGCTTTCGGCAAGGCCACGCTTTGAAAACAAAACGTGGAAATAGAAAAAAATAAATAAATTTGAGAACATATAAAGTTTAGTTGGAAGACACACATATAAAATATCGATTTTGCAAAGACAATCATCAATAATACACAAATTTGCTTAAAATAACAGAATAAAAATAATTAAAGTGACGATTATCAGCGCAAAAATATGAAGATAGAAAAATCATTTAAAATTATAAACGGCCGAGTTAGAGCATTGATAAATACAATTATGCGAATTGCTTGAGTACAGTGCATTGAGAACATTGATTATAAAAACATCACACGGTTTATTTGCGATGTGAGGAAAAGTGTCAAATATCACGTATGAAATTACGGTGTGAAAAGAGAATAAGACAAATCTCACGTATTGAATGCAGACAAACAATACAATTTAAGTAGAATTATGATGCAGTTTTGAATATCGCAGCAAAAAATAAGACAAAATCTCACGGAGTCAACAACATAAATTGAAAAATATTTAAACATTCGGGTGTGAATAATAAAATGCAATTTAAATGAGTGACTTCAAGAAACAAATATTGAATGAATTGGCAAAAATTTTGGACAGCGAATATGCATTGGGCGAGACAAAAGAAATGAAATTAACGGCACAAATACAAAACGTAAAAATCGAAGAGATTGATAATTTTATTGATCATGAAGTTTTAAAAGCAGTGTCTTTTAATCAAATCAGGGGAAAAATAAATAATCAACAATCAACTGAAATATTATAACAAAACGTGCCACAGAAACATTGAAAAATGATCCAGTGATCAGTGAATATAAAATTAAACACGTGGTGAAAGATTATATTATCCATGTGTTAGCACGGGATTTAAATAGTGCAAATCAATAATTCTATTTAACATTTTAATAAACAAAGTTTGAATATATAAAAAGAGGAAAATATGGGTAAAATTAACAATTCAAAGTGGAAGTTACAAGAGGATAGATGCAAATAACCATAGCAGTGAATACATCGATGGAAAAGATGTCGAACGAAAATAAACCTAACTCCGAGCTTTTAATTATAATAATTCTCGTGAAAATGTCGATTCTTTGTGCATTAAATCTGATAAAAATGTGTACAAAAATCTATAAAAAACACAACGAAGTGGTGCTCAAGAAAAATTTTAAACAATACATTGACGCAGAGGAAGGAACACAATCATCAACAAGTGCGAACAATTGAAACAAGGGGATGTTCACAAGAAGGAGACTTTCAAAGAAACAAGGGGACGCAAAAAAAAAATAAAAAATGAATCAACAGTAAAACTAAGACAGATAAGCATAGTTAAGAATAATTTTACAATTTTTTTTTAAAATTGAATAAGTTAAATAAAAATGATTTTTTTTTCTTCTTCAAATTAAATTACAAACAGACAACAAATAAACATGTTTAAAATAAGAAATATTTAAACTTGAATAAAATTAATTTTGATTATAAGTTGAAAAAGAAGAACAAAATAAAGAAAAAAAAAACAAACGATGATTTTATAGAAATGAAAGTAGATGATTTTGAGTTCAATGATTTATTCAATAGGTTTCAAAAAATTTCAAATAAAATTTCAGCCAGACGAGCATCAAAAAACCCAGTTAAAATCAAAGTTAGAGAGTATTTAATAATTAAAACATACAATGAATTGGAGAATCGATTTTTGAACAGCCAACACGATATCCAAGAATTATTAAAAGAAAAAGTGGACCAAATAAAAGTAATTTTAGACAAGTGTTTTTGTTCCCTATACAACACCAGATTTTCATCAGTTCGGTTCTGCAACCAGCGGATCCATGTCATTCTCTTTTCCTTCACAGCAATTCTAATATCTTCATTCCACCATTCAGTCTTCTTTCACCCATTCTTGACTACAAACATGCCACAACACTCTTTTGCTACTTCTACAATCACTTCCTTAAACAAATTCCATTCATACTCAATATCAGAAGCTTCTTTCACTTCGACCTGCGCAAATTTTTCCCCTAATTTTTCTGAAAACTCTCTCGCTACATTCACATCTCGCAATCTTTCCACTTTCACTCTTTTTGATGACTTTTGATAGCTTCTTACGCCGCTCTTGCTAATGCACAGATTGCTGGCTACCAAGTAGTGATCAGAGTCTAGACCAAAACTTCAAAGATTTTCGATTCTGGCCAGGATTTTCCCACGAATACATGTGAATTTTCTTGTGCTTGAAAAATGAATTAGTTATAACTAAATCTGAGCTCTGGCAAAAATCGAGTAATCTCTTCCCATTACCATTCGCAGAAGACTCTTCACCAAATTTCCCCAGTACACCGGAAAAATTTGGATCGTTTCTACCCACTCTCGCATTGAAATCGCCTAATAGAATCACTCTTTCACTACCCTTTCTATCGACTACGTCATTCAGATCAATGTAGAAATCGTTCAAATGGTCCGAATCTGACCCTTCACATGGCGAATAACATCCAAACCGAAAACATTCGCTCTCTCAACTAATTCGTACTTCTTTGACTCAAAACCCCCTCTCAAATTCAAGGTTCCAATATTCAAAACGGTTTTCAACTGTGGAGCTCCGGCCAGGTCCCGGGGAGGGCGAGCTCCGTGGCCTCCCCTCGTCCGAGGCACATTGTTTCGATTTCGAGCTAATATGAATTTAAGAGGAGGGGCGTGCTAAGCCACACTGCACCCGAGAAAAAACACATCAATTTTGCCGAAAGAGACATGTCCGCGGATTTACCATGCTAAGGAAATCGGAAATCATTGAACATTTACGAACTAACTTCTGCTGCAATTTTATTATTTTTTACTTTACTATTGGGTGAACAAATGAATTTTAAAGGATTTACAAGAGATGGCGTTACTAGTACTATATCGCATCGGGCAATCTTGTAACTATCTTCATGTCAAAGCATCATCATTACTCATCACTTTTCAGTATCTGTCATTTCACCGAAGTGTAAACAACATAGTTTTTGTGTGCCCCGAATATGTCAACTTTTGTTCCATCAAAACACAATTTGCGGGAAGGATTACTTCTTTGCTTTCATTTGAAGAAATCTGCAGCTGAAAGTCGTCGTGTGCTGCAGGAAGCTTATGGGGATCATGCTCCATCGATTTCCACTTGTGAGTACTGGTTTAGACGATTTAAAAGTGGTGATTTTGATACGAACGACAAAGAGCGTCCGGGAGGCCCACAAAAGTTTGAAGATGTTGAATTGGAGGAATTACTCGAGCAAGATTCATGTCAAACGCAAGAAGAACTTGCAGAAACATTGGGAGTTACTCAACAAGCTATTTCCAATCGCTTAAAAGCCTTGGGATTCATCCAAAAGGTAGGAAATTGGGTGCCGTACGATTTGAAGCCGAGAGACGTCGAACGGCGTTTTTGCATGTCTGAAATGCTGCTCGCTCGCCACAAAAAGAAGGCTTTTTTGCATCGGATCGTAACGCAAGATGAAAAATGGATTTATTACGACAATCCGAAACGTAAAAAAGCGTACGTGAAGCGCGGCCAACCCGGCCCATCGACGCCGAAGCCGAATATTCATGCGGCCAAGGTGATGCTCTGTATTTGGTGGGATCAGAAGGGTGTGCTGTTTTATGAGCTGCTAAAACCGGGTGAAACTATTACTGGGGAACGCTACCGACAACAACTCATCAAATTGAATGCAGCAATCAAGCAAAAACGGCCAGAATGGGCGACCAAACATGAGTCATTGATTTTCCATGATGACAATGCTCGGCCACATCGATTTCAAGAGGTCAAAAATTATGTGAAAAATGTTGGATGGGAGCCGCTACCCCACCCGCCGTACAGCTCAGACCTGGCACCTTCTGACTACTATCTATTTCGATCCATGCAGAATGCCCTTGCCGGAATACGGTTCACTTCAATCGACGGTATCAAAAATTGGCTCGATTCGTTCTTTCGCTCAAAAGATGAGGACTGGTTTTGGCAAGGAATCCATAAATTGTCAAAAAGATGGGAAAATGTTGTGGCTTCAGATGGACAATACTTTGAATAAAATATCTTGTACCAGCTTTTCAAAATAAACTCTCTAAATTAGAAAAAAATCCTTTAAAATTCATTTGTTCACCCAATATAATTACCAGGTAATCTGCGTAATATTGATCCCCTTCCTCTCAAGGCCACTCTTCCTCTTAAATTGGCTATTGGAATAAGCTTGTCCGTTTGATTAATTAATTGAAGTTGCAAAAATGTACAGTAGTATCGTAGACGTTATTACGTGCTTCAAACTTTGGCTCAAACCTCCATCCACTCTTACTGCTGCTTTACTATTTGCGTATCAATTTTCAATTCCAGTGAGAAGATAACCATTCACACACACAGAAAAAAAAGAGGTAAAAAAATTGCTTTGGTGGTGGGTAAATGATTTTAAATTTACCTCCAATGACATTATTTTACACCCAATGTCAATGATTGAAAACCTATTTGTGTCATATTGACCACAGCGAGCTGAAATTTACCTCATTTTAAGACGATTCGCGAATATCTGACTGAGCAAATGGTAGATTTTAGCTCGTAGAGGTAAATATGATACAAATAGGTTTCAGTGATTGAAATTGGGTGTAAAATATCGTCGTTGGGTGTAAATTTAGACTAATTTACCACCAAAGCAATTTTTCACCTCTTTTTTTTTTTGTGTGCCTCATATTTGGTCAAGATTGGCCACAACTTAGATCTGTGAATGCATTCATGCTAATCAGCGGATTCATCTCACTCTCTTTCCTCTCTCAGCATTTCTAATTTCGTTATTCAACCATTCAGTCTTCTCCTTTCATTCCCAACCACAAAAAAAAACACGACAAATTTTGCTACTTCTATTACCCCTAACTTAAACCAATTCCATTCAAAATCAATATCAGATGCTTCATTCATTTTGACCTGCGCAAATGTTTCGCTATTTTTAATTTAAACTCTCTCGCTTCATTCGCTTCTCTCATTCTTTCCACGTTCACTCTTTTTGTTGACTTCTGATAGCTTCTTAAGCCGCTCTTGCTAATGCACAATTTTCTGGATACCAAGTAGTGATCAGAGTCTAAACCAAAACTAACATACTCTTTCGTATCTAAAACTGTTTTGCGCAAGCATTCTTAAACGATAACGTAATCGAGAAAAGATTTTCGATTCTGGCCAGTATTTTCCCACGACAACATGTAAATTTTCTTATGATTGAAGAATGAATTACTCATAACTAAATCCGAGCTTTGGCAAAAACCGAGGAATTTAAAATTTTGTGGATCGTTTCTGACCGCTCTCGCAAAGAATCCATCTTAAAAATTCTTTCTCATTGCCCTTTCTATCAACTTTATAACATATATCAATATAGAAATCGTTTAAAAGATCCGAATCTTCCCCTTCACTTGGCGGATTTGCGCTCATGAATCTTTAAATCACCCATTGTAAGTATCAAGGGGACTAGGCTATTTGAGACATTTTAATCATATCCAGCGTCATCTATTGGGCAGTAGTATTGATGTGATATTTCAATCGATTCAATGATTCATTTGTTTTTATTATTTGTGTCAATAAAAATTTTGTTCGTATTACAATGGATCTAAATTGAGTTCACCTATGTAAAATAAGATGGCACGGTCAATTGGCATACTCTTGAATAGCTCTCCAATCCCAACAAGCACGGTCCACTTGGTAAGTATTGAAATTCTTCTTTGAGTCATCAAAATCGGTATGAACGAAAAATCCAATAAATTTGGCATTTTTGAAATATTTACCAACAAAAAAATTAAAAATATTAGCACCATTTAAATTACCGTTATCTCTAAAATCTGTAAGCGCTTGCTACAAAAAAAATCGATTTTGGAAATATTCTAATATTACTTAATAATAATAATGTTGATGGCGTTAGATTGGCACTCACACGTGTACACATTTTACATTTGCATTTGTTTTTCGGAATACCTCTAAAAACCGTTGTATTGAACAAAAAAGAAGAATGAACGTTAAATGAGTTGATTCAAAACGACTCTGATAAGGAAAACAATCGAATCGGCATAGAATTGATAAGTATCGTGTTTGATATTGATAACAAAGAAAAAGCAATAACCCAAGTATTGCCAACGATCAACTCGTCGATTCAGTGCGAGTTTCTTAAAGCATGTGTAGTGTTCAGCTTCACCATTTTCTGGGTGATAGCGCAGTGCTAAAGCAAACCTTTTTCACCTTTTTATAGATAGATTTATCGTGATAAATATAGTTATTATATAACAGTGAAACTGAATAAGTGCCCTATTTGCTAGTTGGAAATTGCAATTTAGTTTCACATAAGAAATCAAACAAATTATTATCAGAACAAGTGTTTCCACAAAAAATAACATTGTATCGCTAATGCAATTTCATGCACAGAAATAATATATCCACTTTATAATAATATGAATGTGCCGCAAAAAAAAAAAAATTCCACAAATACATTTATTATTTCATTCAAAAGCTATGATTATTATTTACTTGGAAAAATGAGTGCAACCATCCAGAAACATGAAACCAGTCAAACCTATATATTTATACATTTGTTTGTTTTGTGCGCGCTAGAAAAAAAGAAAATTCAAAAGGATTCATAAAGATAAAATGAATAGTTAGAAATTGCGCATAAATTTTTTTCCAGTTTTTTGACAAACATTTCATGCAATCACTTTGTTTAATTTGCACCAACAAAATATTGTATCAGTTGCCCAGCAAACATGGTAAGTGCTGCTATGTGCTACAGCAATTCCTCAATTATTATTCAGTAAAAAAAATTGCGGAGTTCAAGAAATGTGGGGAGAAAAAAAGGACATATTGTTTTCAGAGTGATGAAATGAAGAGCAAAACAGACGATCATGTTTGCAAAATATATTGATTATTTAAATATGCAGTGATTATGTTGCGACATATCGAAAAACGTTCTTATGTTCTGTTTTTATTAAAAATTTGAGCTTCATTTAATATTCAAATTAAATGTCTAATTAATCAAAATAGAGTGCAATTTATGCGACTGCACTGCTGCTGAATATTACACAATTATACTAGAAAAATAAATGGTCTGTCGTACGTAAAACTAACTTTACCGCACATTTCCCGAAATTGTTCGGGTTTACGGGTTTTTCATTGATTGCTACGCATTTGTATTGGATTTATGTTTATTTCTTATCGAATCATCATGCAATTTTGAGAATTAATCACAGAAAATTTCAAGTCATTACGATGAGATCGAAATTCAAGTCATTATACATCATATAATTTAAATTCAAATTTTAATAAAAAAAAAACGAATAAACATCTCAGTTTCTTATTTTTACTTCAACAAACGTTTGCTGCTTTGGAATTGGTAATAAAAATTACGAATTAGTTTGCTCTGATCTGAACTTTTGATGCATGCCAATGATAGATATGGTTCCACATTTATGTTATGTATAACTTTCGTTATAAAGTTAATGAGCATTCAAATTGATGAAAAAAACACAGATTAGAAAAACACAAATACTTCATCCAATTTAATGACAAAATTTGAATTTTGAATCCGTAAATCGACAATTTTGCAGGGGAGGTAGTCCTAAATCTTATCGGAATGACTTGAAATTTTGTATGACTTATTTTCTTCATAAAAAACAATATTCTGAAAGTTTCATAATGATACAACTCCACTAGAGCTACCCGAAAAAATTATCCATTTAGGCTGAAAATTGATAGTCTTATTAGAAGTCCAATGTGTGTGTAAATTTTTGATCAATTCTAATCTCAATTTTTTGAGTTATCAACACACAGCTGCGAGCGATTGCCTGGCGCATACGCAGAAACGTATTTATCACATTTGATTGGACAATCATATTAAAAAAAAAAATATACATTCGTGTACATTCTTGCCATTGTTATTCATTAGTTCATAGAGTCTTTTATGTTATAAACATTTGACAATATTAAAATAATAAAAAATATTAAAAAAAAATTAATATATGCCCCGCGCGTAGGTCATCAAAGCGAACAGAATTCCTAAGAATAAACTGAAAACTAACAGCAACAAACAATTGCCACACACTCTCTCGCAACATCGCGAGAATCGATGGAGTGTTTATGCTCATTTCTGTTTGTTCTCTCTCCATCTTGAATTCAAATGGCGTTCCGTGGCATTCATTCAAATAACATATATTCTTTCAACTATCGTTCTGTTTTGAAGCGTTAACCGCCAATGTTTGTGCGCTATATAGCAATCCAAAACTCTTATTCCGTAGCTACCGTTCTCTTTCTTGTTTTTTTACTTAATTGCCATACATTTTTTTGTAAGCCTGTACACACATAAAACCAATGTGGCTGTAACGCAACGATGGGAAAACGAACGTTTCATACGTGTGATCTATTCATTGAAATAGATGCATAGAGAGAGAGAAAGAGAGAGAGAGAGAGAGAAAGAGAGAGAGAGTGAGAGAGAGGGAGAGAGAGGTCTACTTTAGACTAATGTTCACATGTAGTTGTGAATTAGATTCAGAGAACTTATTTCAGTTTTGAGAATATCGTCGATCGATATGGATCTCTTTCATGTTTTCGGCGCTCACAAAACTTTCTCATTCGCGTTTGAACCAATCAAACCTATATGCGCATTTTGATCGTCGTTGAAAAAAACAAAGTGAAACTTGCGACAAAATCTCGGTCCAATCAGAGTGCAAACAAAAATTTATTATTTAAAAAATTGAAACAAATTTAAAAAAAAAAAAAAATTAGACGCATTTGTGGTGTTTTGCTGTTTATTAATAGTTGAATACATTGTGAGAAAGAAGCGAAACGATCGCCTCAACCGACTCGAAACAAATAGAATTCCTCTTTTCATCGCGATTGCGATATATAGAAATGTGTCAATCTTTAATAAGCATTAAATTATGTGAATTCGAATTCCACCAGCAAAGTTTAATGTGATTCATGCATGCAATCGCAATTGTCGGTGAAATAACGCCTTTTATTGCGTTTCGTTTCATTTTGATGTTGAAAGTTGAAGTCATTTTCTAGTTTTAAGCAATGATCGATGGCTAAATGACGTTGGACTAATGAATGCCACGCAGTGAAATGAACACACATCTGAAATGAAACACCGATCATCATCATGTCTTGGTCGATCGGAACGGTTTACTCAAAACCGTGGTTTTGGCGAAAGGTATTCAAAACAGGAAAACACATATTTTTCTCAAAATGAATAAGTTCATTTTAATCAATAAGAATCAATAACAGCGGCACACTCAATCCCGCATTGAGATCCCGAATTAACTTGAGGCAACATCTTTTTTTGCGCGGTTTATATAATTCTAAAGTATTTTTTCCATTTGAACTGTATGGAATGATGAAGTGTTTATTGAGCTGTGAAGTAATGCCGCTTAAATCAATTGGCTCAGTGTGAATGTACTTTGAAATTCCACTCTTTTGTGATCGTGGACGCAATTAATGGGTGCAAAAAAAAAAAAAATACAAAAAAAATCTGTATAAAAATTACGTTCGATTCTTTCATTGTTATCAAGTATACAAGATTACCAAGAATCTGATTAGCCAATAAAATAGCATGTGTTGATTTCAATATGAAACGAATCTCAAAAATATCAAACTGACGAAGGTGCTGTTGTTGTCAGCTCAAGTTCAATTTCTTAAAATTTTTCTTTTCTCGCTCAACGCCAACTGTTCAAATTATGTGCGAATCTTTTATTGATTTTTCTGTTTGTTTTCCTCGTATTGCGTTAACTTTGTCCATGCGTTCGAAAACCATTCCTTGTGTCTACGGAATTTCTTGCTCGATGTCTCAATTGAATCGGACATACTATTGTCCAAAATTTATATAATTGTTCCGCAGCTGTGATTTTGAATATTGAATGTGAAATTGAGAATACCTATGAAACGTTGCAAAAGAATTAATTATTAATAGTTAGGCATTTGCATTATTGCAATGAAGAAAAAACAACGTAAAAAATCGATCATCAGTGCAAATGAGTGGCAAATTTGAAACTTCTCAATATCTCCATCACATTCCTTTGGTTCCTATGAAACAGCTGTGTCTGCCATTCAATCATAATATTTGCAAATGAATGCAATCGCTGTGTGATTGATTGATGTATATGTGTTTGTGTTTTTTTCTCTCGTCATTTAGGGAAATCGAGTGTCAACTGAAAGTGATTCAAGAACAATTAGAATAGGTAGTATCGATGATTGTGGCTGTGATAGAAATGACTCAACGGTGGAAAGGTCTTCGGCATCGACGATCAATAACAGACAACTCTCCCACCGTTCGTGGAACAGCCAAAACCGAACCAAAGCAAGCAATAAAAATGCCAGACGGCCTATCGCCAATAACCGAATTAAATCTACCAATTGTTAGTACTTCCACTAATTCACAGGTTTCGTTCAAAGTTTACATTTCCATTGGATTTCTTGATAGAAACTCTTTGATTGTTTTACAGACACAATCTTTACTTTTCTGCCGAAAAATTTATGGGAGCAGTTCCAACGAATAGCCAACTTCTACTTCTTATTTATGACCATTGTTGCATTCGCCATCGGTAAGTTCAAAATCAACATGTCTAGCCACAATCATTTCAAATTATTTATGTATCATCGCCGTTGAAGGCTTGCTTAGTTTCTAAAAATGGTAATTTTGTCATTAACGTAGCTGAGAGTGGTTTTTTGACATTCTTTCGCTTGTGGATTATCATTGTTGATCATTAAACGAGACTTGGAATTTAGAGATTTTCAATTACGCATCCTTTTTTGACGTAATCGCAAAAGTAAGAAAGCAAAAGATGCACACAGCGGGAGGGGGAATTCAATGTCAAACAGATTATTTCACATTTCTGTGCTACAAACAGGTTGAGATATTTTAGTAAATTTGACCAGTTGTGAATTATAAGATCGATCAATTCCTATTGAAATAACATTAAATCAGCGAAATAAATTCACACATCTGATCTATAAAATGTATAGTCCAATTGCTCTATATCGTTGAATTTCTTAAAGTGTTTTCCCTTTTTCTGGTGAAATGGCAGCGGATTCAATATTTGTTCCGAAATTAATTGCCATTGACCGCGACAGAATTTTTCTATTTCCGTTTGGCACGATATAAAACGAGTCACAAACCAACACAATGCAAAAGATAACGCAATCACGAAGCGGTGACTAATGCCAATGCAATGATGAGAGAACGAAAGAAAATTCACAAATGCGAATTGTGTAGACAATTCATTCGATTTGATGAAACACCTTTCAGTGAGCGTTTGAAAAAAGAGCTTGCGCTTCGTTGACATAAGTTGGAGAGAGCTTATAAGTATTTGCTTAAGTACGTGACCGATATTTCGCTTAATTATTAACTTGAACACAATGCTTATCGAGTTCACAGTATAAGCAACAAAGCAAACGAAAAAATGGCATTTTAAAGGTCTTTTTTTAGCATGTGTGTAACATTGAATTGATGGAATTGGCATGCTCGTTGAAATAATCAGTTATTTATTCGATTTGTTTCGTTGTGTTTCGTTCGCTCAAAAACAAATCGGCACATTTGTTTGAAGCCACATGATTGTTCTAGCTCGGGTTACCTCGCACGCGCATTCTGTTTGTTTACACAGACATATGTGAGCTTGCCATATTAATTTTTACCAATTTTGTGGCACACGGAACATTTTATCTCATAAAATTCATGGATTGATTGTTGTGCTTGATCTCACTAAAATTTTCTTTCTCTCTTTATATAATTTAGATCTTTCTTTTTCTTGCTTTTCTTCCTTTATTAAGCTTAAATTTTTTTCTTTCTTTTATTTCATATTATTTTATGATGTAATTCTCCTGATTCTCCTAAGTCGAGCCGGTATTCCATGGTTTTCCGATATGTTGATATTTTTTTTATTACGATTATATTTTATAAGGATGTCATTAAATATTAAGCTTCAATCTTAATGGTCGTTCGACGCCAATCGTGCCGTCATACGATTTCATCTGCCCGATCCCATTGAAATAAGATTGAAAGCTAATAAATATTAGGCGATGTTAATTAATATGAAGCTGAATCATGATATGTATTGTCTTACCATCTTAATACTCGTGATCGATCCTAATACTCAAACTCATCGTGATACGAGTACATATTAAGATTGAAACTTAATACTTGACAGCTCCTTCATCAGTATTATGTCTTAGGATATTTCTGTATTAATGGGACATCTAATGAATATAGGCTTCATAATGAATGAATAAATAAGTATTGCGCTTACAATGGATGCACATTGTTCGAAATAATATGAATTCGAACATTTTGCGTGCCCAACAACAAAATCAAACAAATCTTTTTGTTCCGCTACTCACCGCTTTCATGCATAATACAAATTTAATGTATCTACTAAGTGGCGTTGTTTGCATGTTACGTATAAGAGGCACAGTGTACGTATGAATTAAAACTGATCGGAACAAATTTAACATTTTATCGCAGTCCATTTATTCGGTTCAATGTTTACTGCGAACGCCAGGGATAAATTTTGAAAACTGATTTTTTATTTTATTTATTTGTGTACATGAAATTCACGATTCGCGAAATGACTCCAATTAGAATGTTTATAATTAATAGCAATGGTTCTTTGAGGGGAGCGATGCGTTTTTGCAACGATAGTCATATTGCAATAGCGTTCGATTAACACTCATCTAAATATAACTGCTGGATGATAATCAAAGTCACACAAATATCAGCATTTCATTGAAAATATTTGCTTTTCAACAAGCATTTATTAAAATTGCTTTTGAGCACTTGCCCAATGGCCCATTGTAAATTCATATTCGTTGTAGAAAAACTGGGCGAAGGCGTAGTTCCGGTGCCTTCATGGATGTCACTGTGTCCATTGCTATTTGTCGTCAGTATTACAGCAATGAAACAAGGATATGAAGACTATTTACGTCACAAAGCCGACAATCTTGTCAATGAATCTTTTGGTATGTATGTTCTTCTTTCATTATTGATCCAACCGATATTATAAAATATGGTGCCAAATTTCAGTTACCGTCATTCGCAATGGAGTCGAGATTGATATCAAGTGCGAAGATATTTTGCAAGGTGATCTCGTTAAAGCGTCGAGAGATTGCGATGTTCCATGTGATTTAGTATTATTGAAGAGTTCTGACCCAGAAGCCAAATGTTACATAACCACCGCCAATTTGGACGGCGAAACCAATTTGAAAACACTTTTCGTTCCTAAGGGATTTCCCAATGATATTCCCATAGGTATGATTTTTTTTAAATTCATTTTTCGATTTTATATACTTTTTTCTGTTCGCATTGTAGAGAAACTCCATAGCATCGGTTCAATCGAATGTGATAGACCATTGGCCGATTTGTACACATTCAACGGTCGTTTAGAAGTTGGACCCACGTTCTTCTGTCGACAAAATCGTGAGCCCTCATTCAGTGATACACTCAGAAGGCACAAAAGAACCCTTCCCTTGACTGCTGATCATTTGTTGCTGCGTGGATCACGGATCAAAAACACAGAATGGGTCATTGGATGTGCCGTTTATACCGGCCAAAGCACGAAACTTGCGCTAAACGGACGCGTTTTCTGTTCAAAAGCCAGCTCCAGTGAGAAATTCATCAATCGTTTCCTTCTATTCTTCCTAATTGTCATGATTCTGCTGGTTACCTTTTGTTATGTAATGAAAACGTAAGTTTTATCGCATCATCTTTATCAAGTGCAGTTTTGAAAATATTCTTTTTGTGTAAATTCGATTCTTGCAGTCATTACGATAAAACAGGAGTTAAACACAATATTTACTTGGGAGAACCTGCAAAAAAGGATTTCGGAATAAGGAAGATTCTCGAAGAATATCTATCATTTTTGCTGCTGTTTAACTACTTGATTCCAATCTCATTGTATGTTTTACAAAAAATTTAAATTTGTTTGTATCGAAATATAAGTTTGGAAAGTTTCTAGAGTGATCCTTTATCGGTTAATTTCACTGGAGCACTAATTTAATAATAAATTAAATGATATGATTAAAACTAAAAATAATGACAATTTATTCCAGATATGTTACCATTGAAATGCATCAATTCCTTGGTTCTTTGTTTTTGGAATGGGATTTGGATTTGTACGATGATGAAATGAATCAACAATGTCTCGTCAATACATCGAATTTGAACGAAGAACTGGGACAAGTTAGAAATTGTCGATATTTCCAGCTATTGCGCAAATATAATTCCAATTTTTTTTTAAATTTTAGATAAAAATATTATTCTCCGACAAAACGGGTACATTGACCAAAAACGAAATGATCCTGCAGCAGTGTTCGATCAATGGCAAGACATATAAAATTGAAAATTTCGGAGTTCAAGAGGGCGATGATCCAAGTGTCATGAGATTGCCGCAATATGATCGTTTCATGCTGAATTTCTTTTCGGCATTATCCGTGTGTCATACAGTGCAGGTGGCCAAATTAGAACAAAAACCAACTGAAGAAGACAAAGAGTCGGAAAAATCATTTGAAATCGTCGAATCGACTGGAGAGTTGGTGGATATCGAAGAGGATACGAAACGAAAGGAGCAAACACGCCAAAATACCAAACGAAATAAAGTTATTGTACCTGAGAAGATATTCCAAAACGTAACCATTGCCGCAGGTGGTAAGTTTTACTTCGAAGATCTTCCAAACAATTATATACAAATTAAAATTCAATTATTAGCTCATGTAAAGCATCGCCAGGTCGAGAGTGCATCACAAGCGAGTGGCATACGCAAGATCAGTTTTAATAATGCCAATATAAAAATAGAGTCGCCATCAACGATTAATGCTCCACCGCCTCGGTTGGCATACAAACGAACAATGTCAACTAAAGCCATGAGTCAGCAAGAACGAATAGAAATTGGTCATCGTCGAACACAGTCCTTGAATGTGCCGCAAACACACATCAATCCATACGCCGCCAGAAATGAACTGCGCAAATCTACTTACAATCGCAGCTCAACGAATATTGCGAATACACGTGAATACTATGCTGCGCCCGCTTACAACGAAGCCTCATTGCTTGAACGACAAGGATCAATGCGATTGTCACGTGCATTCTCGGTGGAAAATGTCACAACGTAAGTTTGACTTCAATGATTTGTTGATACATAATAAAATTATATAATTCACTTTATTATCCAATTACCATTTTGCATTTCAGTCGATTCGAATATCAAGCTTCAAGTCCGGATGAGAAAGCATTAGTGGAAGGACTTGCTAGAGTGGGTTTCTTATTCACTGGTGAAAAAAATTCGATTCTCAATATTAAACTGCAAAGCCAACGGGTATGAATAAAAAATCTTTTTTCTACTCAATGGGTGACTCTATCCATCACATAATAAGACTTTTTGTCATCAGGCAAATTTTTCGCAAGGCGAATTGAATATAGAGAGGCTGAATATTTTGGAATTCACGTCTGATCGAAAGCGAATGAGCACCATAATTAGAGATTCAAAAGGTGATATTTGGCTTTATACGAAAGGAGCGGAAAGTCATGTATTTCCATTGTGCATAAAAACACAATCACAACAAGAATTGATGAAAATCACGCAAAATCACATTGATGACTTCGCCAAAACGGGATTGAGAACGCTGGCTGTTGCTCGGCGCAAATTAACATTAGAAGAATACGAAACATTCGAAATTGGTGAGTGAATAAGTATTCAATAAAACCAATTTCAAATACAATAAAGAACAGACAGATCTATTGTCTTAATTTCAATTTAAAAGTAGGGCTTTACTTTCGTACCAGTTCATCCTTTTGTACTTTGTGCACTGATTTATTATCTCTCATAGATATTTCGAATGCGAGTAACGCACTTGCCAACCGCAAAACGTTGGTGGAAGCAGTACAATCTAGGCTAGAGATGGGTAACTGTTCTGCATTGCATTGTATGAAGGCATTTTATCATAACAATTTCAATGAATCCAGGTTTAGAATTGCTTGGTGCGACGGCCGTGGAAGATGCACTTCAAGACAGGGTCAAAGACACGCTCGTGGCGCTGCAAGATGCGGGTATTATTGTGTGGGTCCTAACTGGAGATAAAATCGAAACCGCGCTAAATATAGCAAAATCTTGTGGTCACATCCCGGAAAAAGCTAAAACCTACTTTATAACAGAGTGTAAGGAAGAATCCCAACTCACTCAGCATTTTGACCTGCTCGATGAAGAATTAATGGTATAAAAATACATTTCCTTCTATTATTTCTTTGGCATATAATCACATTTATGTTAATTTGTCGAGCAGAAACATCAATATCATGCAAATACCCTGCTAGTCGATGGAATGAGTTTGAGCCTCATAATGAAGTATTGTCGGGAACGATTTCGAGATGTATCCATGAAATGTCAAGCGGTTTTGTGTTGCCGTCTGAGCCCCATACAAAAAGCCGAAGTAGTTAAATTGATGAAAACATTGCCAGACTCACCAATAACGGCGGCGATCGGAGACGGGGCAAATGATGTATCCATGATTCGAGAAGCACACGTTGGCTTAGGAATTTTGGGCAAAGAAGGGCGACAAGCAGCTTTGTGCTCAGACTATTCCTTCACCAAATTCTATATGCTTAAGAAAATTCTTTTGGTGCATGGTCATTTCTTTTCGTATCGATTTTCATTACTCGTTTTGTATTTCTTCTACAAGAACCTGGTTTTTATGCTGATTCAGGTAAGAACAATTCTTTCGAAGAATTTCAAATTGACCAAATGTATTTTAAAGTTTTTTTGAATTTTTTTGCAGGTTTATTTCCAAATCAACAATCGTTTTTCCACTGAAACCATATATGGATCGATTTTCTTGACGCTTTACAATGTAATGTATACGAGTATGCCAATTCTATTGTTATCAATAACGGAGAAGCCCCACCAGGAAATTCAATTACTGAAAAAACCAAAATTGTACCGTGAAAATGCTGGCAATAAGCGCCTAACGTGGACATATTTTTTGATGTGGATTACCCTTTCCGTATACCATTCCATGGTTGTTTACTACGTAGGCTACATGATGAGCGGAACAAACATCATCAATCATGATCTTTTTTCGTACGGCACCTTTATGATTCACAATGTTGTGTTTGTGGTCACCGCAAAACTGGCATTGATGACTCGCTATCATACAGTCATATTCACTTTATCGATTGTTGCTTCCATTCTTGCATTTATCGTATCGACATTTCTCTTCAATCATTTTGGGCTCGTATCAGATTTATATATGATTTACACCAATCTGTTGCGATCACCCGAATTTTGGCTGTCAAATGTTTTGATTTGCTTCGCCGCATTGTTGCCTGACTACGCAATTATGGCACTCAACATTTTCAACATCGAAGACCAACCAACCAACACCATATCCAATCGATGGTATCACCCGTTTTCAAAAAATAGAATTAATAGAAGCTCAAACAGCCACAGCGAATCAACCTACTTTTAACTGACACATTGCAAATATACAAAGAAAAACCAATGTTCCCATTTCTTGTGTGCACTCATGACAATGAAAACAAAATGACAACAAAAGAAAACGGCACTTAAATTATTTGAGGGGTTCAGAGTAAAAATGTTATTTCAGATCTTACCTCCTGCTCTTACTCATGAGTCAACCCATAAGTAAGAGCAGGAGGTGAGATCTGAAGTAACATTTTTACTCTGAGCCCCTCATTTCTACATAGATCTATATATTTTTTATCTTTGACGAACAAATAAAATTACGTTCAGATAGTTTTACGCATGTTTATTTTTGTACGAGAACCGATTTTAGTTAGATCTAGCTATTAAATGTAACAAATATTTATTACCGATTAAAATAACATTGAAAATAAATGATGAAAAATTATAAAAAACTTTGCGTTTTTGTTTAGATACTGTACCGAGTGGAAGGGTTTTTTAATGAAACACTTGAGAATTTTTCTGTTAATTATACTTTATTTATACGTCGAAGAATAGTTGTACCGAACACTTGGCTAACTTTTATTTAAATTTAATAATTTTAAAGCGACGCTCGAGCAGAGTTTACTCATTTACGACTCGAGATGGAATGACAATTTTTCCTTAGATTCTACGGTCCTAAATACTAAACTCATAATTTGATAAGGAAAGTAAGAAGTAGGGACACTACCTTAAAAAAATGGTATACGTGACAAGAAGACTTGTAACGGTCAAAATTATCGGGTTTCCAGGAAGTTGAAAAGGCAAAAACCAAAATTTGGAAACAATGGCCATCATTATGCGTTGACAGCTTTCGTCGGTCAGGCGATTAGGGAATTTCCCTAATTGCTCTGAAATGCAGCTGTATCGATAAATACTCGTCTGCATCTTATGTTAATGAGTTCGAAACAATCATAGAATTGATTCGAACGGATGCTAATTTCGGTTACAGGCCGATAATAACCTGCCGAACGAGACTCGAAAAGGAAATATGTGAAGTAACCAAAGAATAATCATAATTGAAAAATAGAGAAGAAATGAATGTAAATGGAAAGAAGGAATGGAATTGGAGAAATTCATATCAGCCGTATGAGATAAAAGGATTAGAGAAAAGAAGTACGTTGGCTGCATCTATTGTTCTCTGAACTCAGATGTATGAATTTTGAATATGTGCGTACATAGTCGGACGCACTAGAGATAAGAATAATTAGGAAAGAAAGAAGAAAGGAAAAGAGAAATTTGAAATGAAGAATGCGTTGAAAACAGATTGCAGATAAAAATATGTTGAAAATGCATTCTTATCGGTGTATATATATATATATATATATATGACTGGCCATTTATTTGCTGATGACGCTCAAGCATATCTTGAAGTGGATTTCAATCAAATAAATGAAGGAGTCTCTAAAGTAAACTCCGATCTTGCTAAATTAAATGATTTTATTACAAGTCGCGGTATGAAATTAAATGGATTGAAATCTAAAGTCATGATCATCGGTTCTAAGCACCATACAAGTCGATTGAATTTTGATATGATCAATGATGTAACCATTGGAGGTGACAAGCTGGAATTCTGTAAATCGATCAAAAATCTCGGCGTCATTTTTGACGAAAATTTAAATTTCGAAGAGCATGTTGGGAGTAAGCTGCAAAAGGTATACGGTGTGTTAAATCGTATACGTCATACCAAGCATCTTATACCCAACTATGTTAAGCGGGACATTGCTACTGCGCTGATCGATCCTTTAATGGACTATGGTGATGTGATTACATATGGTTGGGGTGTGTACGGCACCCTAAATCAAGAAAATCGTATTCTTGTTGCTGACAATGACAAAATACGGTATATTTACGGTTTAAAACGTAATGATCACATCACTGAATATCGACAGCGCCTTAATGGATTGAACCCTGAGTGTAGAGCTAAGCTTCATTCAGCGACCTTGATCTATAAGCAATTGTCTAATCGTTCGCCGAATTATTTGAATCATATGTTTGTCCGAATCAACGGTAGAGCCCGATCTCAAAATAATCTTCAAGTACAGTTTCCGCAAACTGAATTTGATAAACGCGCTTTTACTTACGGAGCAATTAATTTGTGGAATAGCATTCCCATCGAAATAAGAAATGTTGAATCGTTATCCGCGTTTAAATTTAAATTGAAGCACTGGTTGCGCATAGAACAATAGTATTTCTCTTTTTTCTTCTATTTCTTTTATTTTTTCTATCGAGTAAATTCAAACATGCTCAGATTTGGTATTACGATCATTCTCGCCTATAGATTTAGGATGAGTTTGTTCATTGTATAAAGTAGGGAAAAATATTAAGTAAACAATGATGTACTTCCCCTGATTCTCCTGAATCAGGCCGGTTTTGCCATGGTTTTCCGGAATCAATATCGGTATTTAAAGTCTATTCATAAATACCATCCCCCCTTGATGAAATGTAATAGTCTTCTTGCTTAAGTCGCACCATGGGCGGAATTCATATCGTATTGGGTCTAAGACCAGCATGTTCTCAGCTTGCTGAGAGCACACATTGGTATGAATTTAGGTTTTGCAATAAATAAATAAATAAATATAGACGTTTGGTCGAGAACCAATCGTTCAGTAGCCGATGAACGTACGGCCGAATCGGTTACAATACAGAAAATATTGACAAATTGACGGAGTCTAGAAAAATACAATAATATTCAAAAATTGAATCATTTGATTTGAATATGGTTAGTGTATTCGGTTGATGGATTAGCGCCATCTATCGAAAGTTCAGCACTCAACAGCTTTTTTGTGCTGCCTTTGAGTGATTTTTATCAGCCATGTGGTTGATACTTAGATGTATGTAAATGTTATAATCTTTGCTATCGCAAAAAATTCATTATAATATTATCAATGAAATTGAATGGTTTTTTGAGAAAAAAAGGTGTTAACTGAAAAAGCATTTGAAAACATTTTTTTCAATGATTCAGTTCCGTTGAGATAATTATTGAAGGAATAACCATGACCTATGTCGTGCATTTTATATACCTATTACATATTTTCAGTCAGATAATACTGTTTCATTGTTAATGCATTTTGCTCCGAAACGCAATTCGTGCGTTGCGTCGAAATACAATACGAACTTACGCACTACGGTTCCGCAACGAAAATTGAAAATACACGCAAGAACGTTGAATTTGTGCGTTCACCAGCACGCCGAACATGTTAAGTTGTGAAACAGAGGAAAAAAAGGTATAAGACATTTACTGCGCCAGTCAATGCTGAACAACTGTTAGTGAATGTGCTACATTTCGCACGTGCATAACATATAAAAAACAAGAGTAAAGAGATGTAAATGTATCATTTGAGAGCGAGCAATCGAATAGAACACACGCGACTCAAACTCCTTCAATTAAAAGTGAATATTTTGAATTTAATTTCTCCCGAACGGACTTTTATTGTATACAATTTATCAACTTATACTGTGCTGAAATTAACTGTGACGTTTAAGCCTATCAATAGAATTCGTGATATTCTTCAATTGAAATACGTAATAAAGTAAGTATGGTTCATGATTAATTACAATTTGTATTCTCCGCATGCTCAATTGAACACTATTATTTCATATAGCAATACAAGTTTGTAGAGCTATCATATTCATTTGAAAAAATTGAATGCATTTCAGACTGTCATTTTTACTGATTTGGTGTATTGGATTTTCGATGGCAAACCGGTTTTCCAAACAATCAAATGCACCACAGTTCGAATTGCAGTATGAAAACTTTCCGCACGGCTGAAAACAAACCATAATAAAATGTGTTCTAAAAAAATCAGACAAAATCATATAAATAAATGTTGCAGACTGCGTAGGTGCTGTGCCATTTTCAAGTCGAAAGAGATGAGTCTAGAAATTAAATGTTGTAATGGGGGGCAACAATTGACTTGTATTATCATTCACTTTTTTCTTCAAAATCTCAGGTCATTGTGCCCATTGTGCGTACCAAAGCGTAAAACATCACTTTACTCACGACGAAGTGGCTACATAAATGATACCATTCTATATAATCATAGTTCCCAGTCTATCCACTTTCTTCTTTTATGTTCATCTTTCATTGAAATTCATTTGGCATTGAAGTGACGTTTCACGAAGACTTGCGTACACATTCTATTTTTGGATAGTAGTAGAAATGTCGTTTGATATTAATAAGCAGGAATGAGATATTCATTCAAGAAAATATGAATAGATGGACTAGGAACATTCGACCAAACTTTCTGTCCGCGATTTTTAAACCATTTTTTGTATGGCATATTCTTTCTGACCGCCAAATTTTTGTTCAAATGTTCCAAGTTAGTGAAAATCTTGAGTGCAAAATGATATTTTGCGTTTACTTGGAACATTTGAACGCAAAATTTGCCACCTAAAAGGATATTCCATACAGAAATTGCGTTAAAAAACCGCGCACAGAAAATTTCTTCCTATCCTTGTATGGATATTTTATTTCTGTTTTTTTTTAATATTGAACGCGTTTAAAAATCGCAGTCAGAATGTTCGATAAAAATATTATCTCTCTGCTGAAAATATTTTAATTGCTTCACCTAATATACTATTTCTATTCGGATTAACTATTTTCAGATTTTAAAGCAGTAAATAATGTCAAGGAATATTAACAAACGTGGTCAACTCTGTGCTGACGAAGACTGCTTCTTCCAATCATGGAAATTGCACACTCATCGCACTCAGTAAGTTCAAACGTTTCGATTTTTTTTTTTCATTCTAAATTCAAATAAACGATAACGTGTTTTGAAAATACATATGAAGTGTTTAGAAAAAATCACAGTTCCAAACGTTATTTTTTCTGAAAATGTTGTGAAATGTGTTTCATCCCGGCGCAACTTGATAAAGCAATATACGACATCAGTATTTTCGCAATACCATCGCTTACTCTGAAAAAAATATTATGTAAATCTACAACAAAATATATTCGTAAGCCATTTTAATTCCTACATACTGGGTGTAGCAATTAATTCTAAACCTGTTATACGAGATAACGTTAGTAGTACTATTTCGCATCGGGACATACTGAGCTATATTAATGCCAAATCGTCATCAATAAGCTTTATTTTTTAGAATGTTTCATTTTGCCGAAGTGTAAACAACATAGTTTTTCGGTTATCCGAAAATGTCAACCTTCGTGCCGACAGAACGCAATTTGCGGAAAGGATTACTTCTTTGCTTTCATTTGAAGAAAAATACAGCTAAAAATCATGAAATTCTGTCCCTAGCCTATGGCAAGCATGCTCCATCGATTTCAACATGCGAGTACTGGTTACGACCGAAAAAGTTTGAGGACGAAGAATTGGCATTGCTCGACTAAGATCCATGCAAAAGCCAAGAAGAGCTCGGCAAATCGTTGGGAGTGTATCAAACAATAATTTTCCATCGCTTGAAACAATTTAGAATGATCCAAAAATGGGATCTTGGGTGCCACACGGATTGAAGCCAAGAGACGTCTAATTGGCATTTTTTCACGTGCGAATTGCTAGCCAAACGACAGAATCGGATTGGTTTTTTCCATCGCATTGTCAAAAGATTAGTTCATGTGGAACAAAAGACTGGTTGATTAAAGTCTGGTGTTACGACACATAACTCAATCACAACAACGCGATTGTTGCTCAGCGCCAAATCAGTTCCATTCTTATTGTCTTAAGCTTGTGATTTTTTTTCGAATATCTGTTGAATTTGATCAGCTATATAGGCCTAGATGTCACTAATTATATATATTCACGAATAACATCACGTTTGAACAACAACACAATTCTACACATCCTTCTTATTTTTTCCACGATTAATGAAAAAAAGCCAACAAAAACAAAACGTATTTTCTTCTATTCAACATATATACGATGTGTATCAGCTGAGTTTAATAAATTTGATGAACGAGGTTACAGGTCTAATGTCGTGCGATTAATTTCGTCTATATAAAAAACGCAATAGTCACGTTCAGGCAAATGCGCAAAAAAATCTAATAACACTGTACAACTTTTTTTCGGGTAATTTTCTCTGGCTCAAACCGTCTTGATTCAGAGATGAGGTATTTATTTGAGAAACACGGAAGAATCCAAAATGAATGTGTAAAATTTAAGAAGCTGTAAAAAAATTGTGCTTATCTCGAAAATCCCAGATCTACTATTTTTGATCTTGGTTGGGTTTGGGCCACAGGAAGTGAGTTGTACTGTGTAATAATTTAACGCTGAAGCGTTGCGAAAATAATTGCATTGAGATTTTTTATTCATTTTTTCTAGTGATTGATACTGGTGGTTAAACACGAATAATCAACCGTTTTTATTTCTGTTCCTTACAGTGGAAATGAAGAAAGGGTATATCCGAACATTTTGCATGCCATTGGCGGCACACCCTTGGTGAAATTGAATAAAATTCCTAAAGAGGCCGGATTGAAATGTGATATTTGTGAGTATTTGATTTGTGAATCTAAGTAAAGCTACCTAGTCATTTTAACTATTATCCTTTTGTACAATATAATATGAATTTTCAAAAGAAAATAATCCAATTTTTCATTAATTGTTTTCTTGTTTTATATGATTGATATTTAACTTTTTTGTTTTTTCAATTTCGCAGATGCGAAAGTCGAATTCTTCAATCCTGGTGGATCAGTAAAAGATCGCATCGGTTTCCGTATGGTGGAAGATGCTGAGGAACAAGGAAAGTTGAAGCCCGGCTGTACAATAATTGAGCCAACATCGGGCAATACTGGAATCGGTTTGGCCATGGCATGCGCTGTCAAAGGATACAAATGTGTAATTGTGATGCCCGAGAAGATGTCTGATGAAAAGGTGGCAGCGCTTAGAGTCCTCGGTGCCAAAATTATCCGTACACCAACGGAAGCAGCTCACGATGACCCCGAGGGCTTGATTATGGTTGCAAAGCGATTGAATAAGGATATTCCGGATTCGGTAATTTTAGATCAATACGCCAATCCGGGCAATCCACTCGCTCATTATGACGGAACAGCCGAAGAAATTTTAGATCAATGTGAAGGGAATGTTGACATGGTTGTCATTGGAGCTGGAACTGGTGGAACAATCACCGGAATAAGCGCTAAATTAAAAGAGCATTGCCCAAATTGTATAGTTGTTGGTGTTGACCCAGAAGGTTCGATTTTATCCCAACCAGAATCGCTAAACAAGACCGATGTTACGTACTATGAAGTAAGTAGTTCTTAGTAAAGATTCAAAATTGTTTTTATCATTCGTTTTGAGCTAAAAGTGTACTTCCGCTTGCAATCGATAGGTTGAAGGGATCGGCTATGATTTCATCCCGGATGTCCTTCACCGTGAAAACGTCGATCGCTGGATTAAAACCAATGACAAAATGGCATTGCCAATGATCCGAAAATTGATTCGGCAAGAGGGTATTTTGTCAGGTGGCAGTAGTGGTGCCGCACTTGCTGGCGCCCTCATAGCTGCGAAAAATTTGAAAGAAGGACAAAAGTGTGTTGTTATTTTGCCAGACGGAATCAGAAATTATTTATCAAAATTCGTAAGCGACAACTGGATGGAGGCTAGAGGATTGCAGGAGATTGTGAATGAACACAATCACTGGTGGTGGAATCACAAAGTGGCCGAACTTGGAGTGTCGAAAAAAAAGTCCGTCAAAAGAGACATCACTTGCAGGGCGGCATTGGATATTTTGAAAAAGAACGGATTAGATCGATTACCTGTTGAGAATAATGATGGGTAATATGCATTTTGAATGACTTTAATCCAGGCGATATTGATATTATTATATTCTGTGTGATTTCCATGAATTTTCAATCTCATGGACTTCTGTGCAAAATAAACGATATTTTGGAAATATTATCAATATCGCTTTGGGGACACCAGTCTATCCTTATTTCGGAATTGAATTTTTTGCATCAACATTTCTGAATGAAATGGTATACATTTTTATGTTTCTCCCAATTTCAGTACTTTGGAAGGTTTCTTGAACTTAAAACACTTGACAAAAAAAGTTGTGAGTCAAAATTTTCAACTAAGCGATCCAATTCAAAAGGTCATTTTCACACAATTCCGACGAGTGACCAAAGATACGGTGTTGGGGTTGGTTTCAAGAATTCTGGAGACGGATGAATTTGTAGCAGTGGTAGATGAAGCCAATCATCCAATCGGAGTAATTACTCATTTGGTGTTGCTAAATTTCCTGGCAAACGGAACAAATGGAATACACTCAAATGGCGTACATTCGAACGGAGTACATTCAAATGGAGTAAACACCAATGGTTACACCAATGGCAATTGAAAACTTAAAAAAATATTGTTTTGTAATTTTTTCTAATTGAAATAAATGGTCATAGATCGTAAAACTAACTTTTCCGCACATTTTCCTAAAGTCTACGGGCTCAAGAGTTATGTTTTTTTCTTATCGTGTCATCATGTTACTGTGCCCGAGTGGAAAGTTAAAATATTGATTTTATAGTTTTTAGTTGTATTTTTATTTAAGAGACGTCGATTATAACTTTTTCAAATTGTTATACCGGTAATTTTTAATAATTGTTAACTATTATTATTATTATTATTAATAATATTATTTGTTGTTTCGAAGAGCTCAGACGTTAGATTTTACAACTTCGGCTTCGAATCGAAGAGAGACTTCTTCCGGTCCTTATCAACTTCTCTTATTCTAAATATCTAAATATATGTATACTACACACACGAAAAAAACTCACTTTACTTGTATACTAGATCCTGTTTATTAAATCGGACCCGAAATTCTTTTGGCTATGGCAAAAATTCTTTTTCGCAAAAAAAATATTTACTCTCATAATATCAATGTAATCAAAATATTGCGTATGCATTTGATGTATTTTTACTTTTCCGCACACACCACTGTGTGTGGCAAAGGTATTGCGATCGGTCCAAAAAATTCAAAACGCTCGGAATAAGTTTTGCGTTTTGAACCTAGAAAAAACGATTGCAACCATTCCCGGAGCAATTTTTTGTCCGTGTGTGGTACGTTGTACGTTAAACGTTGTCCGTTGTACGTTGTACGCAAAAATTTGTTAACACGATAACTCAAAAAATTGAGATTAGAATTGATCAAAAATTTACACACACATTGGTCTTCATTAGGAATAGAAACCGATTAATTATCAGCCTAATCGGATAATTTTTTCGGGTAGCTCTAGTGGAGTCGAAATGGGCTATTTTTCAATATAATTAAGAAAAATTTGTATGGTGACCATTTTAAGTTTACATTGTATCATTATGAAACCACGCGGACCGTGCTTGTATGGGATTGGAGAGCTATTCGAGATTATGACAATTAACCGCGCCATCTTATTTTACATAGGTGAACTCAATTTAGATCCATTGTAATACGAACAAAATTTTTATTGACACAAATAATAAAAACAAATGAGTCATTGAAACGATTGAAATATCACATCAATACTACTGCCCAATAGATGGCGCTGGAGAATAGATATGATTAAAATGTCTCAAATAGCACGGTCCCCTTGTATGAAACTTTCAAAACATTTTTTTTTATGAAAAAAATGAGTCATGCAAAATTTCAAGTCATTCCGATAATTTTTAGGACTACCTCCCCTGCAAAATTGTCGATTTACGGGGTCTATATTCAAATTTTGTCATTAAATTGGATGAAGTATTTGTGTTTTTCTAATCTGTGATTTTTTCATCAATTTGAATGCTCATTAACTTTTTAACGAAATTTTTACATAACATAAATGTGGAATCATATTCTTTTTTTTCATTAAAATTGAAATTTAAATTATATGATGTGTAATGATTTGAAATTCGATCTCATCGTAATGACTTGAAATTTTCTGTGATTTATTCTCAAAGTTATAATTGAATTAAATAAAGATGATTCGATAAGAAATAAACATAAATCTAATACAAACGAGTAGCAATTAATGAAAAACCAGTAAACCAGAACAATTTCGGGACATGTGCGGAAAAGTTTGTTTTACGTACGTAAGACCATTTATTCAAATTGAACTCACTCATAGTCCGTGCTATAGTTTGATTTAACTCAGTCAGTTGTATTCATCATTGTGAATAATCTTTGTATGGACTTAATGCATTTGAGCTAATAACAAAATCATTGTCGCCTGTCAAATTTTTGTGATTTCGCTTGCGCAAATGATGATTCACGCTGGTGAATACAACTGACTGAGTTGAATCAAAAGTATAGCACAGACTATGAGTGAGTTCAATTTGAAAAATACAACAAATGCTACGATTTTTATTTTATTTAATTTCTTTCAGACACAATATTCTAATTACATTGATATTATATAAAAAAATATTTATTATTTTGCAAAAAGAATCTTTGCTTTAGCCAAAAGAATTTCGGATCTGATTTAGTAAACAGAATCTAGTATACAAGTAAAGTGAATAATTTTTCCGTGTGTTTAAATTTGAATGGAAATAGAATATCAGTAAATTTTGGAGTGGGATACAAAATTATTGAAAACTATGCGTACGTGATCGGATGCAATGTTGATACAATAGTAACGGATAAATGTGACCGTTAGAAAATGCAATTCATTGAACATATTCATTGCATATTGCATCATATTATTTCTCTATCAGCTATATGGAACAATCCTATTTACATCTTTTGCTCATGAATATTCATTTCAACCGAATTTGATAAGAGGATTCGTCTTGTTTGGAAACATACAAAATGAGTAATCTAATAAATATATTTCGACATTTTTGAAATTTGAATCAATAAAAGAAATAAGTTTCTTATCACACCATTGGTTTACAATAGACATAATCATTCCGTTGATTTTTTTTGTCATTTTTATCCGGAAATTACAAACATGCGTGAGATTGAATAACGTGAAAAGGTAATAAGAATAAAAACGATAACGAAAAGTATACTGATAATAGAAATTGAAATGGTTCAGTGACATTATCCGGCGGGCGGGCGGGCAAACGAGCAGGCAAACGGGCGGGCAACGGGCGGGCAACGGGTGGGAAACGGGCAGGCAAACGGGCGGGCAACAGGTGGGAAACGGGCGGGCAACGGGAGGTAGAGGTAGACCACGTCGACGTTATTTAGATTCGGCTAAATATGATTTGAGTGCGAAGGGTCATATCCCTGGAGTGTTGAAACTCAAAACTTGGCTCTCGATTGGGGTTTGTGGAGAGGTATTGTTAGGGGTATATGGGGCATTTTGTTTTGTAAAACAGACCAGACGCTGAAACTCAATAATGGTCTATAAATGTTTGTTGTTGCTGTTGGTGTACTTTCAGTCAAAAAATATAGCAATTCAGAACATACTAGCCTATTTGCCATATGTGTGCATGACTTTGACTGATCCAATATTTTTCTCTGAAATTCAAAATTATCCATTTAAAAAAAGTGTCATAAAGAAAAGGAATCACAATGTAATATTGTCAATGTTTATTTAAATCCAATAATGTGTTCTTGGGCATATATAAAATTAGATCTTTTCATACATAGGATCTGAAAATGAAAAATCAGTTAAATTGACCTAATAAAACAATCGAGATTTGTGTTTTTGTGACAAAAATCTGTGAGATTATCGCATTACCGCATACACAATTAGATTAAGCTGTACCGAGTGGAAGGTTTTTTAATAAAACACTTGGAAATTTTTGTTTAATTTTAATTTATTTATGCGTCGAAGAAGGAATTATACTGAACATTTGGCAAACTTTTATTTAACTTTTAATAATTTCATAACGACGCTCGAGCAGAGTTTACTCATTTACGACTCGAGATGGAATGACCAATTTTCCTTAGATTCTACGGTCCTAAATACTAGACTCATAATTTGATAAGGAAAGTAAGAAGTAGGGATACTACCTTAAAAAAAATGTATACGCGACAAGAAGACTTGTAACGGTCAAAATTATCGGGTTTCCTGGAAGTTGAAAAGGCAAAACCCAAAATTTGAAAACAATGACCATCATTATGCTTTGACAGCTTCCGTTGGTCAGGCGATTAGGGAATTTCCCGAATTGCTCTGAAATGCAGCTGTATCGATAAATACTCGTCTGCATCTTATGTTAATGAGTTCGAAACAATCATAGAATTGATTCAAACGGATGCTAATTTCAGTTACAGGCCGATAATGACCTGCCGAACAAGACTCGAAAAGGGAATATGTGAAGTGACCGAAGAATAATCATAACTGAAAAATAGAGAAGAAATGAATGGAAATGGAAAGAAGGAATGGAAGTGGAGAAATTCATATCAGCCGTATAAGATAAAAGGATTAGAGAAAAGAAATACGTTGGCTGCATTTATTGTTCTTGGAACTCAGATGTATGAATTTTGAATATATGCGTACATATTCGGACGCACTGGAGATAAGAATAAATTGGGAAAGAAAGAAAAAAGGAAAAGAGAAATTTGAGATGAAGAATGCGTTGAAAACAGATTGCAGATAAAAATATGTTGAAAATGCATTCTTATCGGTACATAGACGTTTGGTCGAGAACCAATCGTTCAATAGCCAATGAATGTACGGCCGAATCGGTTACAAAGCAGAAAATTAGAAGATAACAAAAAATCTGGAGCGACGGAAATAAACAAGTCAAAATTAAGCAAACAATGTACAATAATTTATGAGCACTCCTAATAAAAATGTGTGCGCAATTCACAAAATTCGTGATGCGAATAAAACTAGAAAATTAATATACATCTGCGAGAATTTTCGTGGCTATACAGTGATGCATAACTTCATTATACTTCCAGATAACGAAGCTCTCGTGCCATTGCTACTCGGGACCGATTGGCAATCGAAGCTTAACGTACACTTATGCCAAATAAAAAAAGTTTATCACCGCGGCCTTTTGTTGAAAATTAGAGATAAAGTTCCAAATAAATATGTCAGCTAAAAAATACAAAGTGCACTTATGTGTTTTAATTTATTACGAGATCCGATAGTTAGTAACGAATCTGAAGAAAGTCCAACCATTAGGGTTGAGTTGAATAAAGATTTAGAAGCTGCTGCCAATGTAACTGAAGAATGGAATGAAACTGTTGAAACTGAAATTGACAAATCTGAAGAAATCAAACCTGAAGTAAACCGTAGTGTAACATCTGATGATAAATTGTTTGATTTATCGCAGTTAGAATTAATTCAATTGAGGAACGATTAAGAAATAGAGCAGTTCATTGACTTAGGCTTATTAATTTGTGCGGTTGAGACTGGAGAAAAGCAGAAATCGCACTGTCAAAAATCTAATACTTCATTCACAATAAACCAAATGTCAATCTATTGTTTGGTTTGCCACTTTGAAGAATAGTTTGACATTTGGTTTATTGACATTTTATGCCGGTTTATATACAAATGTAAATTAACTTGCGTATAACAGACATATGTTTATAAATGGAGTACTAGATTTTTGGCAATGAGGCAACTGTGAATGAAGAACTTGCAAGTGAAGATTTTAATATGATAACCGAAGAAATTCAGAAACACTTTACCGATGAAACCCGATGATTATTGCATGCAAATTAGATTTACCTCGACAGATCTCTTACTGTGAACGAATGGAAGTACACAAAATGATTGATGGTTTATTGGAAAGGGGTATAATTCGCTCAAGTAACTCACCTTATGCTTCAGCTATTGTGTTAGTCAAAAAGAAAAACGGTGAAATCAGAATGTGCATCGATTATCGTACTTTAAATAAGTTGACAATTCGTGACTATTCGTGACAACTTTCCATTGCCATTGATCGAAGATTTTTTGGAATATTTCAGCAACAAAAAGTTCTTTACGACACTTGATTTGAAAGATGGTTTTCACCATATTAAGATACACGAAGATTCGGTTAAATATACGGCCTCTGTCACTCCTTGCCCTTCGGTCTGAAAAATGCTCTTGCTGTCTTTCAGCGTTATGTTCACAATAAATTGAAAGCACTGGTTGACGGGGGGTCAATAATTATTTATATGAATGATATTTGCATAGCCACTGAAAATTTACAAACACATCTTGTGATTCTTTAGCGGGTATTACACGAAGCAAATATTTGCTGAAAATGAAAGCAGGTTTTAACAGCTCATAATAGATGACACCCTTCTGATCCCACCAAACACACAACATTGTCTTCCGTCCGAGCCGATTTGGCCTTGCGGTCGATGTCACTGGTTCGCCTGGTGATACCCATGATCTCTTGCGCTTGGGATTCTCGAAATATAACCATTTTTCATCGCCAGTCACAATCCGATGCAGAAACGACTTCCTTTTGTATCTTGCGAGCAGCAATTCACAAGTGGTTTTTCGGTTTTCCTGCTGCCTTTCATTTAGTTCATGTGGCACCCATTTTCCGACCTTCTGGCTCTTTCCCATTTATTTCAAACGTCTGGAAATAGTTGCTGAGTCCACATTTAATTGTTCTGCGAGATGTGGTTGCGTCTGAGCATCGTCCTCATCCAGCAATGCCTGTAATGCAGTGTCTTTAAACTTCCTCGGCGCTCTTCATTTCTCAGGTCAAAATTGCCATTTTTGAATCGTCTGAACCACTCTCTACACTGTGTTTCACTTAAAGCATGCTCGTCGTAAGCTTCTAGAAGCATTCGATGAGATTCGGCAGCAGTTTTCTTTAAACGAAAGCAGAAAAGCAGTGCTGTCCGCATTTCACTATTTTCAGGCACAAAATCCGACATTTTTAAAGAGCGAAAAAAACACATTGTTGTATGAAACTTGAAATATTGTGTATAAAGTATTGTTGACAGATGTCATATTTACTAAAAAGCATGAAAAACATGGTTTGACAGATCACACAGTACCAGCTATTGACCGCTAGATGTCTTCATATGCAAGTACCTGGTAATGTCATACCAAATATATTTGCTACAAAATGAGTAAATATTATTTGTTACCGGTTTAGCAAACAGGCTTTAAGCAAATATTTGCTACCGTGTAATGTCATAGAAAATATATTTGCTCGAAAAAATTTTTTAAGCAAATAATTGTTTAAGCAAATACTGATGTCTTACGCATTTTAAGAGAAGCCGGCTTAGAGCTGAATATGAGAGAGTGTAAATTCGCGTTCCAGAAAATCGAATATTTGGGATACATGATTGATGATCACGGTATTAGACCAAGTGATACTCACATCGGAGCAATACGTTCATATCCGATGCCCCAGAATGCGAAGGATGTACAACGTTGCAACGGGTTATTTTCGTATTTTCGTTGTTTCGTAAAAAATTATTCACAAATTGCAAAACCGATTACTGATTTATTGAAAAAGGATGCCAAGTTTGTCTGGACTTCCGAGTGCACTGCGGCCTTTGAAGAATTGAAAAATCGTCTCCTTTCCGCGCCAATATTGCCGATATATGACCCGAAGAGAGAAACTGAATTACATTGTGACGCCAGTACGCACGGTTTTGGTGCCTGTGTCATGCAGAAGCAAGATGATGGAAAATTCCATCCAGTGGCATTCTTCTCAAAGAAAGCCTCCCCTGCAGAAAATAAAATGATCAGCTTTGAACTTGAGACACTCGCGATTATTGATGCTTTCGAACGTTTCCGTACATTATTGGATCGTGTCCCATTCACGATTGTGACTGATTACGAAGCATTGTCGTTAACCCTGAAGAAAAAAGGATGTAAACCGAAGAATTGCTCAGTGGGCGTTGGTTCTCGAGAACTATAACTATAAGGTTCAGCTTCGCAAGGGTGAATCGATGACACACGTCGATGCCTTGAGTCGTGTAGCAATGGTCGGTGCTGTAGGAACTGATGAAATGGACCTTGAGCTAAACGTCCAAATACCTCAAGCTCGCGATGAGCATATAGTGTCAATATGGAACGAATTAGAAAACGAAGCGCTGCCGAATTATGTGATGGAAAACGGATTGGTGTTCAGAATTGGGCCACAGGGCCAAAATCAGCAGATGGTGCCCGAAGAGATGGTGCAAGAAAACGTGATTTGAGAACCCTATTTAAGAACGATGGCCACTTGGGAATAGAAAAGTGTTCGAGCCAAATTCAGAAGCATTATTGGTTTGCGAATGTGTGCGAGAAGCTGAATGGGTTCATCAGAAATGGCTTAAAATGCATATTTTACTCGGCCCATAATAACAAGAGCGAACGAAATTTGTATTAGTAATAGTATTCCGAAGCGTTCGGAGCCTTTTGATACAGTGCATATTGATCATTTCGGCCCATTGGTCTCTCACACTTCCCGTCATAAATATGTTTTTGCCGTTGTCGACGCCTTCACGAAACATGTCAAGTTATACGCCGTTAATACGCATGAGGGAAGCATGAGTTTTTAGCAAAATTAGGGGAAAAAATTGCGCAGGTCGAAATGAATGAAGCGTCTGATTTTAAGTATGAATGGAATTTGTTTAAGGAAGTGATTGTAAAAGTAGCAAAAGAGTGTTGTGGTATGTTTGTAGTCAGAATGGGAGAAAGAAGACTGAATGGTGGAGTGAAGAAACTAGAAATGCTGTGAGAGAAAATAGAGTGAGATGAATCCGCTGTTTGCAGAACCGAACTGATGAAAATCTGATGTCATATAGGGAGCAAAAGCGTGTGAAGAATGGGTGAAGTTTGGTCAGGATCTAGAAGTTGCTGGACAACAGAGGAACAAGGTATTCTGGTCAAGGGTAAAGAATATTAGGAATAGTGGCAAGAAACATACTCCCGGAGCTGTTTTGGACAAGTCGAGCAATGTAGTGATGGGCAGAAAGAATGTGTTGAAAAGATGGAAGGAATATTTTGATGAATTGCTAATCTCTTCCGGCACAATTCCAAGAAACGGTAAACAGCCGTTGTTTATTGTTTCACAATCAAACCACTTAGCTGCTAACAGTCGACAGCAGTGTTCAAGTGTGTATTCGGAATAATTCGTGTTCATTGGTACAGTCATATCGGATTTGTATGCATACAATGGAAAGAGTGTGCAGATTCGGAATAACGGAGAGAGCGACATATTTAGAATGTGATTGCATATTTTTTTGGACAGTATAAACAATCCGAACAAACAATGAATATGATTCGGAATGGAAAGATGCGATCGCTTTGGAGTTGCGTTAAATATTTTTGTTTACGCAGCATGTTCAGAGGATAGAATTATTGTTCGTTTCGTTTGCGCAAATGACACATCGGCAAATGGTTTACGACCTTTTTCAACATTTTGAAATGTACAGATAGAGCTCAATAGGACAGATAGAGCTCAATAGGATAGAGTACAGTGATACGCGAAGCGGATGAGGAAACGAGCATGTTTTATGAAGACATGCTGGCCGAGCTAGAGGAAAGATATTACGCAACGCGTGAGAAATTACGGAAAAGAATGTCAGAATTGTCGCCAGTCAATTTCGAACATGGAAGTGGTCCGGCAAGTGAAGCAGGTGGTGATGATCGTCAACCGATCAAATTAATTATGCCCGTACAACAGCATAATATCCCAAACAATGATGTCATTTCGGACACATACAAACATTCATATTTGCTTAATTCATTGCAAGGCGAAGCCAAGGAAACACTCGGGCAGAGCAGTACAGAAGGAAGTTATCAACAAGCGTGGGAATGTTTGTTTGAAGTTTACAACAAGCCATATCGAATTGCTCGGAATCATATGCGCGAATTTTACAGTTTGCCATATTTAACTGGACCAGCAACATCGGCTGAATTGCAAAGAATGTCGAACGTCACACATGAAACGATTCGTCAATTGCGTGCATTGGAATTGCCAGTTGGTGTTTAGTGTTAGTTCATGCATTGCATGAACGTTTAGATGCGGAAACAGCACGACAATGGAATTTATGTCGTTCATCGGAACAGCCACTATAGGTATTCCATTGGTCACGGGTCGATGATCGAAATTCATTCGATTTTGTTTCCTTTGCCTTGTTGTTGGGAACAGTAACAGTCAACTGTTGTTTCAAGTCCGGTTTTGTACGATTTGAAGCTCCTGCTTCTCTATCCAAAAACTTTGTCATTTCAGTTTCAACAGTTTCATTCCATTCTTCAGTTACATTGGCAGCAGCTTCTAAATCTTTATTCAACTCAACCCTAATGGTTGGACTTTCTTCAGATTCGTTACTAACTATCGGATCTCGTAATAAATTAAAACACATAAGTGCACTTTGTATTTTTTAGCTGACATATTTATTTGGAACTTTATCTCTAATTTTCAACAAAAGGCCGCGGTGATAAACTTTTTTTATTTGGCATAAGTGTACGTTAAGCTTCGATTGCCAATCGGTCCCGAGTAGCAATGGCACGAGAGCTTCGTTATCTGGAAGTATAATGAAGTTATGCATCACTGTTAATTGTGTATGCGGTAATGCGATAATCTCACAGACTTTTGACACAAAAACACAAATATCGATTGTTTTATTAGGTCAATTTTGAGAATTTATCAATTAGCAAAGATCTAAAGCGTATTAAATAAAAGTCAAACGTTTATGATGAAAATAGTGTTTAATAAAATAAAAGGTTTATCGTATAACATGAACAAACGACGGCTTGACTTGAACTGAACTGTACGTTACTATGCCGCTGTACACTAGTACAAAGAGCGACATGACGAGTGTTAAAACTGTCTACTGACAGAGTGCGTTTACATTCGCATTAAATTATTGAATCTAACACCGCCTCTTAATTTCATAAGAATGTTTCTATTATTACGTTAAATTCAAAATTATTCTTTCTTTCAATCAAAACAAACTAACAAAATGAATGATTATTTAAATCCCTGATATCCGAATAAAAAAAAACTGCAAAAATAAAAAAAAATTAAATTAAATTCAAATATGATCGTAATTTTTCGAATTGAATCCGGCCAAGACCTTTGGTCATGATATCTGCTGTTTGTTCGCCTGTAGGGATGTATTTTAATTTCACAAGCCCCTTATCAATTGTATTACGAACAACGTGATATTTCACAGCTACGTGCTTCATTCTTCGATGATTCTTTGGTTTTTCCGCTGCTTTGATACACGATTGATTGTCTTCATAGATAATCGTTGGCTCATTCGGCTCAATGTCCAATTCACGAAGCAATTCTTTGATCCATTCAGCTTCATTCATTGCTTCAACAACAGCTGCATATTCAGCTTCCGTTGATGATTGGCTGACAACAGCTTGTTTATGCGTCGACCATGTTACTGTGCTTCCAAACAGCTTAAACACAAATCCCGATGTCGATTTGCTGTCATTCACATCGCCTGCCCAGTCAGAATCAGCATATCCAATCAATACTTCAACATTTTCATTTTGCCGATATGCCAATTTTAAATCATTGGATCCATGAATATAGCGTAAAATTCGCTTGGCATGTGTGAAATGCTCATGATTGAAATTACTTTGAAATCGGCTAAAGTAATTCACCGCAGCGCACAAATCTGGTCGAGTTGTCAACGTGGCGTATGTTAAACAACCGATTAATTCACGGTAAGGTATCTCACTGTTACCCTTTTCATCTTCTGCGTTCAATTGCAAACCTTTTTCCATGGGTGTTGATGCTAGTTTGCACGATTCCATGCCAAATTTACGCAACACATTTTTCAAGTACTGTTGTTGGCTCAATTTGATGGTGCTCTTCTCTCGATCGTGATGAATATGCATTCCCAAGAAGCCCTCTGCCTCGCCCATATCTATCATTTCAAATTCGGCTGCCAATAGACGCTTAATCACATTCGTCTGATTCAAATCGTCGCAAATAATCAACACATCGTCAACATACAACAGTATGTAACATCGAATACCATTTTCGAATTTTGTGTATAAACAGCAATCCGATGCACAACGTGTAAATCCGATTCGCAGAATAAATTTGTTGAATTTTTCATTCCACATGTGCGATGCTTGCTTGAGCCCATAAATTGACTTGATTAATTTGCACACTTTCGATCCTTTGGCACATCCGTCTGGTTGCATCATGAAGATTTCTTCGTTTAGATCGCCATTTAGAAACGCTCCTTTCACGTCCATTTGGTGAATGTGCATATTGAATTGTACTGCAATTGCCAACAAAATTCTTAGCGTCGGTAATTTTGCTACTGGTGCTTATGTTTCGTTGTAATCGAAACCTTCCTTTTGTGCGCAACCCTTTTGCGACTAATCTTGCCTTGTATTTATCGATATCACCATTGGCTTTACGTTTGAGTTTGAATACCCATTTGTTCGATATTGCTTTACGATTTGCAGGTAAATCGCATAACACCCAAGTGTGTTTTTTGAGTAATGAATCGTACTCACTTTCAATGGCTTTCTTCCATTCATGCCAATCGTCTCGTTTCTGTGCTTCTTCAATTGACTGTGGCTCATTTTCAACATATTCTTGTGCTGACAAGGCGAATTTTTCATCGATATCCGATCCGCTGATATAATAACCCAATCGTTCTGGCTTCTTGCGATCTCGTACGCTCCGTCGGGGCATTGAACCGTTGTTACCAGTGTTATCCTTATCAACAATGTGGATTTTATCTTTAAAGTCACCAGTGCGACCCTTTTTGGCACTGTTGCATTTGTTGTCACCAGTACAATCCGAATTAGTACTGTGGTCATTACCTTTGGAGTCACCAGCACAATCCAAATTAGTGCTGTAGTCCGATAACACACGTTCAGATGACACTTGCAAGTCATAATCAGCTTCATTCGATGAATCACAATCGTTGCAATTGTTGTCCAATTCAAAGACCGCCTCTGAATCCGATGAACCATTCAATTAAGTTCGATTCAAAATTGACTTTTCGTTGAATGTAATATTTCGGCCAATGATTATCTTTTGCATTTCGATGTCCCACAAACGATAAGTGTTATGCGATGCATAACCCATGAAAATGCACTTACTTGCTTTTGGCTCCAATTTCTTTCGTTTTTCCATTGGTATATGATTGAACCAAAAATACGGATGTTCGAAATATCGGGTCGTTTGCCATACCACAGTTCAGCCGATGTTTTATTGATAAATTGCTTACCATATGCACTCGTTGGACAACGATTTTTAATATAGTTTGCCGTGAGAATCGCCTCATTCCAATATTTTCGTTCCAAACCACTTGCAACTAACATCGCTAAAGCTTTCTCCTGTAGTGTTCGGTTCAACCGCTCGGCAACACCATTCATTTCCGAATTGTATGCAACAGTGTATGTAATATGAATTCCCTTAGATTTGCAATATGATTTAATTTCATTGGAAATATATTCACCACCGTTATCTGCACGCAATTTTGACACTTTGTGTCATTTCCACATATTCGCTGAATTTAGCAAACACTTCACTTTTCTGTTTAATGACATGAACCATAGAAGCTCTTGTGAAATCGTCGATGAATGTAACAAAATATAATGATCCATCAATCGCTGGCGTTGAAATTGGTCCACATACGTCAGTATGTATCAGCTCCAGCACACGTGTTGATCGAATATTTCCATGTTTGTTGAACGGTAATCGTTTATGTTTGCCTAGAACATTGTGAATCGTGACAAAACTTTTCTTCCGTATTTACTTCGATTTTGTCAATTCCATCGACCATCGTACGATTAATTAACTTTCTCATATCAAACACGCTTAAATGGCCCAATTGGAAATGCCACAAATCTTGACTGACCTTTTTCAAATTGTCTTCACCTGCAATTCCAGCAAATAAATCTCGTTCCACATGAAATACGACCTCTTACAGCTGTCCTTGTGCATGAGTGATGAATTCGGTTCTACCATTTTTCGATGCATACGCATGATCACCTTCAAACACGATTTTGTATCCTTTCCTCGTTAAACTTCGAATTGATAATAAATTGCATTTCAGCTCACGCACATACAAAACGTTTTGAATTTTCTTCACTGAAGAATCACCATCGAGAAATGTTCTGACGAATATGTCACCCTGTCCCGTTGCAGTTATTTTCTAGTTTTTCTTTGCCACCGAAATATTCATATTATCAATGTTAGTTAAATTGTCAATGTGCGCTTTGTTATTCACCAAGTGATCTGTTGCGCCCGAATTCAAAACGAACGAAATAATTGCTGCGTTATTTGTCATCACTGACAAAGCTCTACTTTGTTCAGCTCTGTGAGTGCATGCGTTGTGTACATTCCTTTTACAATAAGATTCGAGTTTTGCGCCTACTGTGTGCGCGTCACTTTCAACATCATGAACAGCACACAAAACTGAGCCTTGTTTTTCATTTTTCGTAGCACAATTTGCACTTGATTCCTTTTTCGATGATTTTCCTTTTCCAATATTACCTTTTGGAGCTCGGCATTCGATTTAATGTGACCTCTTTTACCGCATCCAAAACAAACTATGTTTGGATTTTTCGCTTGCTTTGCACATGCCTCCTCTGATTTGGCTTGCTTTGATCCGCTATTCCGTTTTGCGGGTACATCCAACAAACGACTCTTCACATAATCCAAAGTTAACTTTGATTCATCCATGCCTTGAATCGCATTCACCAATGAGTCATAACTATCCGGCAAAGTGAGAAAAAGGCTTACGATTAAATCCGATTCTTCCAATTTAGCTCCGGCTAAACGAAGCTCACGCGCAATATTATCAAATTTGGCGAAATGTGAGCTCATGTCACCCTCGTATTTTAATCTGGCCATCCGCATTCTCAATGTCAATTGACTGGTGATGCTTTTCCGTTGAAAAACACTCAATAATGCCTCATACATTTCTTAAGCACTTTCTTTGTCCATAATGTATGACAATTGGTCGTCGCAAACTGTTTGTGCAATTAAACTTCGGCATTTTGCTTCACGCACGACACATTGTTCCTTTTCATTATCATTTTTGCATTTTTCTTTTATTGAGTCCAAGTCATTTTCCACAAATTGTTTTAATGATTTTTCGTCCAACTCTAAATTTCCATTGACGAAAATTTTTCTCGTCAAACTTTGGAATATTTATTTTCTCTTCACCGTTCGCCATTTTTATTTTTGTAATACAACCGGAGTTTCAACACAAACAATTTTCACAAAAAAAACTCAATATTTATGAAATTTTATTTTTATTCTGGGCCCATAACCTGAGAATTTATCAATTAGCAAAGATCTAAAGCGTATTAAATAAAAGTCAAACGTTTATGATGAAAATAGTGTTTAATAAAATAAAAGGTTTATCGTATAACATGAACAAACGACGGCTTGACTTGAACTGAACTGTACGTTACTATGCCGCTGTACACTAGTACAAAGAGCGACATGACGAGTGTTAAAACTGTCTACTGACAGAGTGCGTTTACATTCGCATTAAATTATTGAATCTAACAAATTTAACTGATTTTTCATTTTCAGATCCTATGTATGAAAAGATCTAATTTTATATATGCCCAAGAACACATTATTGGATTTAAATAAACATTGACAATATTACATTGTGATTCCTTTTCTTTATGACACTTTTTTTGAATGGATAATTTTGAATTTCAGAGAAAAATATTGGATCAGTCAGTTTGAGATATTTTAATCATATCTATTCTCCAGCGCCATCTATTGGGCAGTAGTATTGATGTGATATTTCAATCGTTTCAATGACTCATTTTTTTTTATTATTTGTGTCAATAAAAATTTTGTTCGTATTACAATGGATCTAAATTGAGTTCACCGATGTAAAATAAGATGGCGCGGTTAATTGTCATACTCTCGAATAGCTCTCCAATCCCAAACAAGCACGGTCCGCTTGGGATCAGTCAAGCAAAGTCATGTACACATATGGCAAATAGGCTAGCGTAAAAATATGCAAACATTGAAATAGCGTTGCATAGCTTGTATTTATTATTGTTGCGTTGAGACGTGCGATCTGTGTGCTGCGCGAATGCACTCATACACACAATGTGTACATTGTACGTTGCTCTGTGATGACCGGACAAGAACGCGATCTTTCTGTGTGTATGTGCGTTCACATCGCTTAATACAGAAAAGTCGTCTCCGCTTTGCACGAAGCGCGCGCAGCACACAGATCGTACGTCTCAACGCAATAATAATAAATGCTATCTTTATAGCGCTATTTCAATGTTTGGGAATATGTATTAAATTTTGTTTGTGATACTTACCCGAGTGGAAACGGATGAGAAAGATTTGCTAAAAATAGCAAGCTGAATCGGGACAGCTTTTTTTTTTGGCTGAAAATATTGTTAAATTGGTATGGGAAAAATGTTCTGAATTGCTATATTTCTTGACTGAAAGTACACCAACAACAACAACAAACATTTATAGACCATTATTGCCTTTCAGCATCTGGTCTGTTTTACAAAACAAAATGCCCCATATACCCTTAACAATACCTCCACAAACCCCAATCGAGAGCCAAGTTTTGAGTTTCAACACACCATTCATATCCCCTCGCATTCAAATCATATTTAACCGAATCAAAATAACGTCGACGTGGTCAACCCCTACCTCCTGTTGCCCGCCCATTGCCCGCCCGTTGCTCACCCGTTTGCCCGCCCATTGCCCGCCCGTTGCCCGCCCGTTTGAACGCCCGCCCGCCGGATAATGTCACTGAGCCATTGAAATATCAAAGAAATTATATATTATTTTCTATTATATCGAAAAGGAGGTTCTAACGTGTATTTTACTTTATAAATTAAGAAGCAGATTTTTGTTCAACAAATTATATACTTTTATTGAGGTACAACTCATATGATCATTTCGACAGCGATGCTGTCATCCTCAGTGAGTCGACGAAATCAAACTGATGCGTAAAATTCATGACACATAAAGCAAAGCGCTGCTGTTGCTACATTGGAAAAATTACAAACCGAAAAAATTGCACGGCCTACTTGAAGAATTGAAATTAAATAAAATGTTTGAAAATTGGATCTTTTATCGGTCCCTCGTCAGCGTTCAATAAATTATTTCCGTTATTGTTTTTATAAATTAAAATTGACTCATTGGCATCTAAATTCCAGTGTTTATTTACATTTTTAAGCAGTTTGAAATTGTCAATATTAAATTCGTGACCGGTGTCCACAATGTGTTGCGCGACCATTGACCTGTATGGCTCTACTTTGACATGATAACAAACATGATAAAATATCTTGTAATACATGTGGTAAAGAGTATATCGGTCAGAGCAAACGAGCTATAATTAAGAGATTAAAAGAACATTGTTATCATGTCAAAGTAGAGCCATACAGGTCAAGAGTCGCGCAACACATTGTGGACACCGGTCACGAATTTAATATTGACAATTTCAAACTGCTTAAAAATGTAAATAAACACTGGAATTTAGATGCCAATGAGTCAATTTTAATTTATAAAAACAATAACGGAAATAATTTATTGAACGCTGACGAGGGACCGATAAAAGATCCAATTTTCAAACATTTTATTTAATTTCAGTTCTTCAAGTAGGCCGTGCAATTTTTTCGGTTTGTAATTTTTCCAATGTAGCAACAGCAGCGCTTTGCTTTATGTGTCATGAATTTTACGCATCAGTTTGATCTCGTCGACTCACTGAGGATGACAGCATCGCTGTCGAAATGATCATATGAGTTGTACCTCAATAAAAGTGTATAATTTGTTGAACAAAAATCTGCTTTTTAATTTATATTATTTTCTATGAAAGAATGTGGGTCGATGAATTTATGGCCGAATCGGTTACATTATATTGAGAATAACAGCCGTGCCATGTTTGCGAATGTATTGGTATTTGGTTCAAACTCACCAATATCGAGACGGGAACTATTAGCCATTGTCCATGTTATCTCATAAATATTATTTTAATATTGAAAGGCACTAAAAAAACTTGTGAAAATATAGATTCTTTCATTGAAATAGAAAACAGCACAATTTTTTTCCCTCAAATCCCTATACACGTTTTCTCAGAGTATCGAGAGAGAGAAAGAGAGAGAGAGAGAGCGAGTGGTGTTATTAGTTTCTTAAATGAACAGCCGATGCACGGATCAATAAGAATAAAATTTACTCCACTTTACACTGTTCCGTTCTAATAATATAGCGGCCATATAAATATTTCCAAAATTTCATCAGATTGGCTTGAAATCTTATGTGACTAATTCTTCCAGGGAAAAGACGAGATTTCGAAATTTTCATAGCGATACTTCGTGGAATAAATATAGTCCCAGATCAAATTTTTCTCAATTATATTTCTGTCCCAATGAAAACCTATCGGCGCGTTTATGTATGATCAATTCTAATATCAATTTGTTTATTTATCGTGTTCACAAATGTTTGTGTGTAACGTACACACGGACAAATAAAATCTCCGGGAATGGTTGCAATCACATAGAAAACTCATTCCGGGCGTGTGGACCGATCGCAATACTTTATTACACACAGTGGTGTGTGCGGAAAAGTAATAAAGACAGCATTTTTGTTAGGTTTGATTTATTTTACGTATTGTATAATTGTCTAAAGAAGAAATCATTATTGATTGGGTTCGAATGTTAAACTAAAATTTAAGATTGTTCGGTCCGATGCTGCTTATTTTTGTATTTATTAGCTTTTTTGTGAAAAAAGAATAAAATTTCGTTTGAAGATCACCACAAACCCAATGTTTCTTAATAACATTGCATTTGGATGACTCGTTCTTCGGTGGCAACTTTCCGAGATTTCCAAACAAATTCACAAACGGCTATAACGCATGCAACGCCCATGCCGCCCATCAAAACAACGAAAACGCCACCAACATTGGCCAGGCCCAATTCATTTGCAGTCGAGCTTGATTTTGATGTATCATCCTTTGGAATAAATTGAATTTGATAAATTATGTAATTTTAAGAATTTATGTATTAGAATAAAGTTATTTACTCTGCATGAACCGCCGCCACGTTTCTCTTTCCACCAGCGAGTCTTTAAAATATGCAGTTTCCCTTCCTCTTGTAGTTGTAAGACCGCTCCGTTTATTGTGGTACGATAGGGTGAATCTTGAAGAAAATATAAAAAAAACGCGATTAATATTGTAAAAAAATCCTTCAACTAAAATTCGTGGAATCATTCAAAATGTCTTACTTTGTCTCATTGCAATGCCGTATCCCTTTGAGTCGAGCATACCTCCAATCTGAGTGAGTTCACAATTGCGTTCGATAACATACTCAATTGATGTAGATTCCATTAGGTATGCGTAGCTTCCTTAAATTCAACGATGGATTTCGTTACATTTTCTCCATTTCTATTTTATTATAATGAAAATTTACCTTTGCCTTTGGTTACACGTTCAACCCCTTCGATGTTGCTCGCCGCAAAAACGCTTGGCTTCGATGATTCCATGAATGACCACATCCGTTGATATGTTGAGAAGTTTGAGTTTCGGAAAAATGAAGCCGTCGAACCACCGTTGAGCACACCATACTTGATTTTGGTTTGTTTGGCCAAGTCTTCGGCCGATTCGATCGGCGAATCCATTCGTTCAACCTAATGATATCAACGAAAGAAACGTGATCAAAACTACTATTTCGAATTTTGTGTGCCTAATCCATATGTAGAAATCTTACCGTAAGAAACGCCGCAAGATTCGCAGTGTACGATGAAATCATAATCAATGTGAAAAACCACCACATCCCGGCAACCATTCTTGTAGAAAATGCCCTAAAATTAGAAAAATATCAAAGTGAAAATAGCTGTAAAAAGTTATATTTCGCAGATTAAAAAAAGTTTATACTTTGGTAAAAAATCGCATCCTTGCTGCATAAGCGAACCGATAGCAAACCACATGCAATTCATCAGAGTGAATTGTGTTTCCATTTTATCGGGATGCTGACTTGACGACCACTCATACGGTGTGAATCGAGCGAGAATAAACAGTAGAACGGACACACCTAAATAGGCCGTGGCCATATAAATCCAAACATCTGCAAGAAAATTATATATTTTTTTCATAGAATCTGCCATGTAATTGTAAGAGAAATGTGTATATACCCAATGAAAGTGGCGATAAGAAAGAAAAAAGATTCGGTGGTTGTTTCACTGGCTTGCGATAAAGCACCGATATTCCCAAATTCATAAATGGCATAGTAAAGTCAACTACTTGCTCCCGTTCATATGTAATTGTCAAATCTCCAATGGCCAAATCGGCACGCTGCTCCAATAGCTCTTTCACCATTCCATCCCATTCACTGTTCCGAAATAGATATTTTCCAGCAAAATAATAAAATAAAATATAGATTTATTTTAGTATTTAATTTGATGTAGAATATACCCGGAATGTTTATTCAAACTGCCGTATCTGCCGTCCGGAACAAGGCGGAATGTGTAGTTAAAACCGAGAATTCTCGATATTTCGTGGACCAAATCGATGGCATAGCCTTCGAATTGATTATTTCCTGTTAATTTTTGCACTGAATCTTTCCGCATACAATATGGATCACTCTGAAATTGTTTCATTTTATATTCTAGCAAATTGCCTAATGATTTGAACATGTTTGAATTTACCAAAATAGCTGTGACAATTAGTGTTTTATTTTTGAGATTATCCACAATATCTTGTTGCTGTTGGCCGAATGTGCGCGTGAAATTGACCCCCTGCGTGGAATTCCAGTCGCCCACTTTTCGGATACCGCTCGCGCTCAATTCAATTATATCCAACACGAAATCCGTGCGGAATCCTTGATTGTCAAACTTTATTAGATTCGTTAGGCCTTTCATTTCAACCTAGCGAAAAATTGGATAGAAAAATCGGACGTGAAGATTTGCAAGAAAAATATTAGGCAAAACGTACGATTTTCATATAATTGATGAGACTGTATCCATGGGGCCAAGTGTCTTGGCCATCACAGGAAAGAGGCTGAATATCAATTTGCTGGCTGGTATCGAGGTCATGCAAAGCTTTGGCAAAAAGATGAACCGCATCGTAAATCAATGCTGTTTCAGCTTTTATGACTGTATCATTTCGCTGCAATAGGCGAAAAAGTTAGTTCACACAAAAAAATATAAGTAAATTGGAAACATACTTGAAAAGCACGTTCACTTGGTTTTTTTTCTGATCTCAATTCCGATTGCGACCATTCCGAAACTGTTCGCTTTACGGCTGGACTGTCAGGATCCACAAGTCTGAATGCAGTGATATTAGTGCCACTGTATTTGAATTCATCCAAGTCAATCGTTTGGAGATCCTTTGAACAACATGTTGATAACGCCAAAAATAAACTCTTTATTACTTTAATAATGTAACATGCATTATATACTAGATTGGAAGATTGAAAACGGCATCACATGCATTCTCAGAAATGCTGAAGAGCTTCAAGAGCCATACGAAACTATAGGACACATGTGGCACATTTGCATCCCCCGCGCCATTTGTTTTTCTGTTTTCGCAACACACCAATTCGATGAAAATATGATGCGTTTGAAAGATGCCAACAACAGATGATGTGCAAGCATAAAGTGATCACTGAGTAAGTGCTTACAACAGATGGCACGGAAATAGTAAAGTGAACGCTGCCGTTTGCAATGATTTGAGCCCCAGGCCGAAGAGAATCTGAAAACATACCAACGAGGTGATCAAATAGCTATGATAGTCGCTTATCATTCCGATTTGCTGTGATTGTTTCAGAACATCGTAGATTTTTTCAGTGCTGCAGTCAAGCACAATGTGCGCTACACCGGAATTTTTTATTTGCTTGAGCAGTGGCCTGTGAAAATCAATTATAATTAAATGGCTCTCTTACAAACGAACTTACAATAAAAATGATTTGAGTTGCCTGTAATCGTTTGTCTTGTCCGGGAGTTGTCTAACTGTTGTCGGATAGACTGTTCGTTGTGGTGCTTTTAACAGCTCTTGCAGACGCAATAGGCCTTCATTCGATTCGTATATGATTGTGAAGGTCTTCCATCCCCACGCTTCAACAATATCAACGTAGGCCTACTCAATATTTTATACAACAAATTTTAGATTTAGATATCGCCTTCTTCGAAACACTTCGTCAATTGAATTCGCAAATTACCCTTGATAAAACACTTGGATGTGGATAAAGGTTGACGAGACAATTTTCACGTCGGATGCGATAATCCCATCTCATTTCTAAATGCGGTATTTCCATCGTATCACAAATGCTCTGAACGTGACTAGAAATTGAGTTGGATTGTGGGCCAAAAATGGCGCTAACGCCCGTTCGCAACAAGTGACAGACTAAAAACCATCGCGAATTCCGTGAATTCTTTTGAGTCAAAAGAATAAAAACTGAATTGATTTATTACCTCGCTTGGATGCATGAAACGAATCTTCGGATGGAACGCGTTCGATTTGTGCGGAGAGCTTGGATCGTGGCAGAATCGTTTTATCCAAATTGATTTTTTCAACAGCATAACGAAAAGCTAGCTCCTGATCAAAATCACCATTGTGAAAGAGTCCACCTGAAATTCAAATGCAAGAGCTCAGGTGAAATTACAAATTTTGTTTTCAATTATCACATTTGCTTTTTGTCTGTGTCGCTCACAGAAAAACGATTCGTGTTGCTGCAGACGCACAAGAACAGCAACGACAACACTCACCAATGCGAATGATGTCGGGAAGACATTGGACCGTGCATAAGACAGTAGTTAACAGAAAAATGTGCGGGATTTTCGAGACTTCCACCATTCTTAAATGTTTTCGGAGTTGATTGTGGATGCACCAGGAAAAATAATTTTAAATCGAAAAACTGATGAAAAAGCACAAAAATGGCTTAAAAATCCATTTGAAAAGAAACATGAAATGATGGCTGCTTTTGCTGGCAGTTTGGGTGGTTGTTTGTGTGCTACTGTCATCTATGTGCAATGAAATTTTGATGCGAAAATGGAGAAATGGATGAGCATGTAGCTTGGATGCTGTGCGATTTACATGCGAATAGCAGCAGTCATCACACAACCACATAAACAGCAAAAGCCTAATCATAATGCTTAAAACGCTGCCTATTTTCAAAAATACTGCACAACCAAAAAGGACGAATAGATGTTGCTGCATGAAATAGCCTATATTTGTATTTGTGCGTACGGCGGGGAAGCTATCGAGCAGCGGCTTTTATCGCATGACAACAAAGCTATGAACTTGTGCTGTCACATTCGATATGGCTTTTGCACGTTTTCAGTGTACAAAATGAAAACACAATGCTGCGCGCAACATATGTGCGCACAATCGTTCTGTATCTCTGTGTCGTTCGGAATCATCATCGTTGTCAATGTAGTGGAAAGGATTTACTCGTTGTTTTGCGATGATGAATCGCAATGACGATGACGAAGTCATGACAATGATTGCAATGATGATGACTGTTAATGACGAGGATGGATGGTGAATGTGAATGTGAATCTTTTGTAAAGGGTAAACTTGTGCTTTTCATGGATTTTTCACACCTATTTGATAACAATATTCGGAATTCAATTGAAGTTAATGAATATTGGAAAGGTTAACCTGTTGAAAAAAGAAATTGATGCGTTTAGGAGAAGAAGAGAATGGTCAATTGGTTTGAACTTCACCTCAATTTGTGTGAGCTATTTTCTGCATTTTAGTTGCTTTTCTTGCTGCTTATTCACAACTAATATCTCAACCGCGAACACATTTAAATTTCAAATAGGAAAACATTCAAGAGATTACTCCAAAAGCACATTCTTCTTAGTGTATGCGATTTTTTTCTTTCACTTTTAAAAATAAATACTCAAAAAAGATAATTTATGAGTAGTGAGCACGCTTCTAATGTTGATGGTGTTGGGCAAACGTGCGATAGCGTTTCCCAAAGTGTAAACGAAAAGATTGAAAGGCCCACAAATTTATATTCTCGCATTCAAAACATTGACAAATTTGTTTAGCATGACAATCAAGCAATCTTGAATTTATACAGCTATTTCAATATTCCTCGGTTTTATCCGTAGCAACATTGTTCGGAATGTGTGACTAAAACATTTCCTTCCTCATTGTTATGAATTCAAAGGCGACCATGAATGTTGGAGTCATATTTTCAGCCTGTGGTTTATTTGATGCCAATTTTTTGGCTTTGGCTTTGGCTAAATTACATTTTTTCGCAGACACCGGAGCAACAGCATACACATGACCATAACGGCAATCTGATGAGGCGATATTAAATAACGAAGTCACTTTTTCTGGGTCGATCCTTTTTCAACTACAAATCGGATTCTCCTTTTTTCACTCTCTCGAGCGAATCATTTGGCCTTTTGTTTGGTATGGTGGTTCCTTTGTTTCATGTTTATCCACTTTTGTTACCGCTTCAGAGCTTTTGAATGAATGGTTAACAAAATAGCAATTCTACACTTCTGAAGATGAAGAGAAAAACTCTTTAAATGTTGATTGCTTTTTGTATTTACAACGTACCGAGGACGGTCGATTTTTTTATCACTCCGCAGGAATCGTATACAAGTTTGTGTTTGCAATTGAACTTGTTCAGTCGATGGAAAGTTGTTATCACTGATCAACATTACCAATCAAATTGATTTTCCGAGACTATTTCTCGTCGGCAAAGAGCCGCTTTCCAATAATTGGCAAACAATATTAAAATTTCAATAATTTTATTGAATATATTAGCATCAAAAATATATCAACACTTTTTTTGCGTAGAAAGGACACATCTTCAAGCATTTTTTATCGTCTTATACCTTCGTCAGGCCAGACGGCAAAGACAAATAAAATTTCATTTATATTCTTCCGTTGCTCCGCATATTCTTTGAACTGATTTTCGGACTCTTTCAATTCGCTGATTTTGCACATTGTTTCGCCTTTATTTCAATGCAATGGGCAAGCAGCTTGTTGTTCCAGCTCATGAATTTTGCCAAGACGCTTATTTGTTTGTTCGATAGATTATTGGAGTACTAAAGAGAAAAAATTTCACTCACCAACAGGGAAACTCACAATAAAATAACAAGTCATCTTTGAAGTTGCTGTAGAATTGTGTCTCTCTTCCCGTGATTCAAAATTTCGATTGTACAGCAAAACATTAATTTCATATAAGTATTTATTTTCAATATTGAATCTTCAGGTTTATCATTGGCAGTTACAATCACTCTACTTTTGTGTGAAGCACTCTATTGGATAAATCGATAAAACAATGTTTAACAATTGTTTTCAATTATGACTTACTCAATGCTTGATCAAAACGCAATTTGATCTTTTACGTAATACGCAAAAAAAAAATTCTCTTCAAATTTTCACCTTGATGTGAGAGTTTTATTTTGGTTACATATTTTCGAAAATTGCGTTGTCAAATTGTGGAAGTATTTTATTGTCAATAGGAAGTAGTAAAAATACAATATTATGTTGAGGAAGTATTGCCATTATTTAATTTGTTTCCGATAGAAACTTGTCGAAAACTTTTACGCAGGTATGAATTGCTTTTCTTCGTACCATCGTAACAATGTCTTGAGTGAAATTTAAAGAGATTTTTTAGTCTGCCTACGCGTACCGGCTGAATGTACTTGAATTTCCGATCTAGACTTTCGTCCGTTAACCAGCGTATACAATTGTTTATATTTATTACAGTTCTTGCTTTGTGTAATAGTTTTTTACTTTTTGCTAAAATTTTCTCTCAATACTTTCCATTTTAATCTCATTTGGGAGTGAGGAATAGATTTGGATTCCCTTATAAAATAATTGATTGGCACTGACTAGTTCAATTTCGTTTGAGTCTCTTAATAATCTATTGTTGTATTAATTCTTGTATGTTATTTTGTTTGTTAAGAAAGTTAGTGTCTGTTCATTCACAATTATTCGAATAAAAGCCATCACTCTGAATAAAATTAAATGTTTCACGCTCGATAGGTTTAAAACTTCTAGAAAACTTTCTGCATTTGTGAATCTATTTACTCTAAATATATGTCTCAGACATTTGTTTTGTAAAATTTGTAGCCGTTCTAAATCTTTTTGACTTACTAAGAATAAGATAGTGGCGCAATACATAAAATGAGGCATGACTATGGGCTTACATATATAAATTCAATTCATTTCGTGATCGTCCCAACACATTGACTTTTTTGCCACCTTTTTTTGCTCTTCGATGCGTTTAGAATGATTTCGTGTAGAACTTGTCGCGCCGTTTGAAAGTTTGAGCGGTTTCCTTTTGAGCCTGCAAAGTTCCCAGCCATGAGTGTCCTTTTATTATTTTATTAGCATTATATAACTGTGGCTGCAAAAGACTTACCTGGCATTTTTTCTTGTCAAATTGTGCCCAATTAAATAGCCCAAATTATCAAAAAAATACGATACCTAATTCCTTTTCTCAATTTTTTTCGGACGGGTGATTAACTCTCGATTTAGGTTTTTTCTCGCGTCATCATCATACGCATCAGTATGCAGGATTTATGATTCCGACAACTATGACAACTTCGACGTGATCTGTCAATTTCTGTCGGTGCTATATTTATAATAAATTTCTTTTGACGAAACGAATTGCAAAGCGCACTTCTTGCAAATGCGAACTGTCATAATAAATTACGTTCATCGGCATAATGTGATTTCCATTCGCAAAACGTTTATGCTCATTTCAAAATAAATAGCCGAATAATTCGTGTTTCGCCCCAATTACATAAATGCTGTCCATTATTGAATTCATCGATGATTCATCTCATTTCTGCGAATTACAGTAATTAATTTTCGTATACTGCTTACATAACATTTTGTAGTAGTCAAAACATTACAAACGACAGACTGTAATCAAAATATCGTGAACACGCTTGATTGGATAGTATGCTAAAATGCCTTTTCAAAGAATATATGCCTTCAAATCATCCGTCTATAATCGAATTTAAAAACATCATCATAAAACCTCTCGAAAATGATATTTTTTCTCATATAATTGAAAATAATGTCTCTCACATTTCTCTGTCAAAAGTTGAGCTATTCGAATAATAAAAAAAATCTTATTTTAATGTTGCTAAACTATTAAACACATATCCGTTGTAGATATAGATTTTCGAACGATCACATAATATTTAATCTAAGTAAGTCTACGATAATCGGTTCAAAAGAACCAAAAATGGAAATCGGAGAAACGAATGTTTCCTCCTACAAATTTATCGGCAATCAATAGTCAATAGAATCGTCCAGATATTTTTGCGTACATTTATACATACAAACTGTATGAGATTCTTACAATGGTTTGCATTTTTCGCTAAAATGAAGTGGCAAACACTCATCCATCGTCATTGAATTGTGTGTGTATGTGTATGCATAAGCTAGTAGCGGATAGCTTCGAGTATTAATTTTGAATATCTAGATGATTTTATTGACATTATTATAGGCGATGTTGAAAAGTCGATTTGCTTCTTGAATGCTTTGATACATTTCGAAAGAGAGTATGTGATAAAAAGTTTTCTTTTACGGCCGCCTTAACAAAAACTTCCTTCATGACAAATGGATGAAAAAAGAGAAAGAAATATGCAAATTGAAAAGACCAATTTTATCTGTCGGAGAATTGCCCAAGTTTTATTTGATGCTTGATTTTTATTCGATTTTCAAGATGCTCTCGATATCGATGAAAGCCACTATAACTACCTCTCACGAGATAACATAAAGTGCGTTACATTCTCGTTTAAACTTTATTTTATTTGATTTTCACTTTTTCATTCTTTTTTGCCGAGAACATCGGGAAAAAAACAATAACTTTCCGATTCATACGAGATGTGCGTCGATGATTTTATCCAGAATATGCCGTACAGCGTGTGACGTTGATTCATATCTAGCAAGCAGTTGCCAAACTCGAAGTGTTCGATTTAAAATAGACATTTTTAATTTGATCCTAAACCGATGAGACATTCATCAGAAATGTTGAAAGTTCACTCAAATTGCTGTTTCCTTCAGAAACATTCTTCATATGGCTCCTTAGACCTTTTTAATGGCCTCTTTAAAGTCACCTTCATGCAATTCAATGTTGACTTTTGTACTGAAAATAAACAGAAAAATTACAAAAATGTATGTCTACTATGTGGAACAGCTATTTGGCAGAACAAAATATTATGCGGGATTTTCTGCTCATTGAATTTAATCAAAAGGAAATTAAATTTTCTGATCCTTAATCATGATTTGATTACATCATTGTGCTAATTTGGCCAAATGGAAGCAACACGTATTTTGACGGACGGTTGAAACAACAGAAAAAGCTCGAATTTGCACACGCTGGTACGTGTCAATCTCCTCATTCAGCACAGCCACATAAAACAACGCATCAACAGATAATCTTTGGATTAGCAATGCTAATTTAGCATAATCATTATACCAACATACGCCGCACGTTTTCTATTCTATCGATCGAACCACTTTTGTTCTTTTCGCCCATTTTTGTTGTTGTTGAGCAGCCGAAGAAAAAATCAATATTGTGATTGTAGCAATATTTTGGTTGTAGCGGCGGTGGATTGGAATAATCCGAATTGTGGAGAAAAAGAAGAATACGAGATATTCGTTTAGATATTTATTGTGCATGTCTAGCATGATAATAAAGCGAAAATAGCGAAGCTCAAGACCCCAAACAAAGTTGCATGTATGAAAAAGAGAGACAGATCTTGCTACGGTTACCCAGAAATCACCATATTCTTGTCCTCACCAACTCTTTTTATATTATTTTTTTTCGAAAAATGCTGTTCGTGCGTCTGATACGTCCCCCTCGAGTATTTGACTCATAGAAATCGTGTATGAAACGTGCGAAATATGTTTGCGTATGATTATCTTCTCATTCTAAAACACAATCGAATATAGTTTCATGCTTGGATATTCAAATCGGCTCAGATACATAAACAACAAGCAAACTTATTTTCAATGGCATCGGTTTTTTCGAAACTCAAAAATGTCAAGACTTACAAAAAGTTCTGCTGAAAGATATGCATATTTCTAGTGTATATAATGATCAGTAGAAGTGGTAAGAGACTTTGGTCAATTTTGCATCCAATTCCTCTTTTAGTTGCGCCTCTTTGTTCTGAAGGAATTGGATTTCACTTTGAATATTTTCAATTCCCACCTTCAAACTTGTTCTTTTTCGATTGCGACGTTTTTTTGGATGAAGCCCTTCACTTGAATCACTAGAATCTGAAAATATATTTTGGTTGAAAATACCGTTTTTAAACAAAAAATACCAACAAGCAAATTTTCGAGTTTTTGCTTAATAAATCTTGTCTTACCCTTTTAACTTTTGTCACCGTTCATTTCGATTGCTTTGGATGGAAAACAATGAATTGAAATTCTTTCACTACTTCATCGGAAGGAGAACCGCTTTTAGTGGATGAAATGAAATATTTGATTGATTTTGCACATCAATTGCATTTCAAGCTCGATGGAATTGTGTCATTTGATATACTTCCATATGCAAAGTATCAAAATAAAAGTTACTCAACTGTATATGTAAATACTGGTGTTTATAAGAGTGCTTTACGACAAACAAAGTCGGCTATTTTGATCAAGTTGGGGAAATTATGACAATCACAGCGATAGCAATTCTCAAAAGCCGATTCAGCATTTCATGATGACAATGGAATTTTTCATTGTACATTTCAATCTTATTATATACAGAGAAAGGCAACGCTTCCAAATTAATAAAGACGAAATGCCTGTTTGTGTTTATGCGATGAAGAGACAATTATTTACTTAAACTAAGATTTTCACTTTGATTACACATATCATCGTTGCTATATTGTTCTGGAGAGAATGTTTATCTCTTTCACCTCAGCGAGGGGAAGCAAGAGACTGAATAAAAAGAAATTTTTGTTTGCGTGGGATCAGTAAGGGCCATTTCGAATCGAACATTTGCTTGTTCCCAAGGACATGTGAAATCAAATGTGCATGTGAATTTTGTATGCATTCATTTGAATAAGTGAGATTAATTCAACAGGCAGAGAGAACGATGAAAATTAATTATGTGGGAAGAAAAAAAATCGTGAACATCGAAAACATGTACATGAGATTCAGTCGACTCAATGAAAATCATAGAATAGAATTGAATAGTTTCGGTGTAATGGAAATAACATCATTTCAACAAAGAGATCCCAATTAATAGCCAAAAGGCGGCCTTTGTGAAAGTCATTTAAAGCGTTGGCCATCGGGCAAAAATTCTTCAAAGAAAATTATTTTCAAACTGTGTGCCTTATTCTTTCAAGTCTTTTGTCTTTTGTATATTTTATGGAAATTTTGACCAAATAAAGTGATAAAAGTTAACAAAGTAGCAAATTCATATCAATTTTACGCCGAACGTCGGTCTTGTGATCTATTTGAAAGATTAAAAAGACATAGACACGCGTGAATGAAACGAGGGATAGGAAAAAAATATGATTATGAAGCCAAAATATATAAATGTGCATACATTTGTGTTCTTACAAATGGTGCATAAAAATTCAATCAAATACCTCTGACACGATATCAACTTTATCCTTTATAACACACACTTGCCGTATAATTTTCGTTTTTCATGCGACAAAAAGCGTGTTATGTGCTTCTTTCTTCGAAAAAGGAGCTCGTGCCAAAATTACATATAAAGTGTCAACAATTATTTGCATTCAACAAAATCGAGGAGCGTTTCTGCCTCAAGCAGCATTCGTTAAATTGCTAGAATAACAAGTGTAGAGCTGTGACATAACATTATAAGCAAATCATAATCAGTGGAAATGTGTGCTCCCACACACGCTCACAGCCAGCATAGGAACAAACAAATGTGTGTTTCGAATTGATGCAATAAAGTTCCGGGAAAAATATGGTTTGAGAGTCTGCCAACTGGCAGATTGTATTTGAGTATGTGCTTTGAACGCCATATTCAAAATGTGGACTTTTGATGAAGTTTTAAAATGTCATATTCACTATTTGCAGAGAACAAAAAAATTCACATTCGAAAAATGTTTGAACATTGAATCAGCTTCAACAGAAGTTCATAAGCGAAAAACCCCGGAACAAATTGAAAATCACTCCTATATTTGTGTTTCCTCACTACAATTTTGTCTGCGTTGTATTAACTTGTTCACATATTTTCAATGTTTTTTACATTTTTATTGTACTTTCATACAAACACCATCGGTCCAAAAAATTCAAAACGCCCAGAATGATTTGTCTTTGCGTTTTGGACCTAAAAAAAGATTATTCCCAGCACACGGTTGCTGCAATAGTGATTAATCATTGGCGACATCTACGTATTCGAAGACTGCTACAAATCAGTTGGAGTGTGTAGAGTTCCACGTAACGACATCTGGGCATCGCACAAAAAACTAATTTGCAGCAAAGGTGTGATTCCCAGAACGATTTGTTGTCTGTGAGTGGTACTTTGTACGTTGTGCGTAAAAATCAATACGATAGCTTGAAAAATTGAGATTAGAATCGTACATAAACGAATTTTTTCTGTGCATTTAGTGAATATGACATTAAGAAGTCCTTAAAACGCAGTCATTTTGATCGAACCTTAAATAATGGGAAACATTTATATCAATAATGCTTTGATAGCCGACGTCAATCACAGACTGCCAAAAGACGTATGGCGAAAAAAGAACGCATCAGCAATTGCAAATTGTCGTCATGTTAGCATGGGTCAATATTGATTCCCAATGTGATTGAGGCTGTGTCAATCTTACTTTAGGCCCTGTTTCAGTGATCAAAACAAAAGCATTTATTCCCATGAAAAATTCAAAACTAGCTTAAAATTTGATAAGAATCAACGGACACAAAAAATTGCGTGTTTTGGTTACTTTTTTAAGCATACCCATTGATAACGGTCAAATTGAAATTTTTAGATTATGTTTTCCATTACCCATTTGTTTGCTGAAAAAAACTGTGATAATGGTAATAATCGTAGCGTGATTAATTATTTTTCATAAACTGCCGATCGATTTAAAAAGTTTGATATGAATCGTTTGTTGCACACAACGGCCAAAATTACAAAATTACAACAATAAATTGTGGATTATAATCACAGTCATTAGCTGAGCACTATGTTAATTATAAGTAGTATATGAAAACCACAACAACAACAACAACAAACATTTATAGACCGTTATTGCCTTTCAGCGTCTGGTCTGTTTTACGAAACAAAAAGCCTCATATACCCAACAATACTCCTCCACAAACCCCGATCGAGAGCCAAGTTTTGAGTTTTAACACACCATTCATATCCCCTCACATTCAAATCATATTTAACCGAATCTAAATAACGTCGTCGTGGTCTTTATTAAAAAAAAAAAAGAAATACGAAAACTCTGAATTTTTTTTTCTGTTCGTTCGATCACTGCTGATTTGCTTACTCTTCTTATTTTTATTCTTCTCTCACCAATCTGTGTTTGCTGTGTGCTTGTTGTTGTGTGTTATGGAATTTTTGCTATCGCTGGCGCTTTACTATAACATGCAGACAGATGTGAACGTATCGACAGTTAAAATGGAACAAATCACATGGGCCACCGGCTTCAACCACTGACGCCATCTAGCGAAATTAAATGAAATCGAATAAAATACATTTTAAATTTCATATGAATCGGAATTTTTATGTTCCATAAAGTAAAATACGTTTTATTTATATATCAACAGTTTCTTTAATTGCAATGATATTCGTACTTGTATACGTATGCGAAAAAAAACATTTATGATTTGTATATAAAACTAATTGAAATTCTGTAGAAGTATTGCCATATTGTATTCGCACACTACATCAAAGCAAACGCTGTCAACACCAATCTATCTTATAAAATATACATCTATTTTGACAGTTTTTGTTTTGATTGCAAACAAATTGTTGTATTAAATTGGTATTTAATACATTTTTCTGAAGAATAGCGGTAAATTATTTTGAAAAATGGACATCATCAAGTGCGAATATGATATTGGACCATTCACGGTGGACGATATGATCGATCCCACCTCAATTAAAATTGAAATCAATATAATCAAAATAGAGAAAGAAGAGGTAAGTACGTTCAACATTATTCATTAACATTCATTTTTTCAATTCTATTCAATTGTTGATAATGGAATACAAGTAAAAATGAGCGTTTTAATTTCTAATTTGGAATATTGTTGTTGTCAATACATTTTTTAGATAGCTTCAATTCACGCATTATACACCATTGCAGTGACAGAACAACTGAAGTGTTTTTATTCCGTGAGTATCTTTCTGCTTTTCTTCACATTCGATTTATAACTCTACTTTTTAATGATGATCTTGAATATTATCTTTCATTGTATATAGATTATATAATTTTACCAACAAAGACGCTTGTTGAATCGTTGTACATTTCACATTTTTAATGCCATAGCTGCTCACCAAGAATGGGATAATTGTTGTGATATATTTCTTGATGCTATTGGGGTACCCATTATTGGCGTTCAAAGCATCGAGCGAGAGCCACACACATGGACAGTGAGGGCTGTAATCACAAACATTCAATCAGCTTTGCGTTCAATGCGTGTATTCAATATAATGGTAAAGCATAAAATGAAAAACAAGAACAAACAAAATTTTACATATTTCGTTTATTGTTAGCAGATTCGCAATGAGCGCAGACATCACGCAAATGTTCCAAATTACGGAAAATTGAGGGATGACATCACAACATGTTATAATGCTGTCCAAGGGGCTTTTGCTGTTTAAAAGCATGATTTACTGACAATGGATGTTGATAATCTGCGAGATATTGGAAATCGGCACAATACGAATGCCAGACTCTATAGATCGTTGGATGAAATGGTCAACACAAACTTCACAGCGGACGCTGACTTGTTTTTCGGATGATTTGTGTAGAATTATCAATGATAAACTTTGTCAACTCTTATCACTTTATTTGGTCAAAATTTCCATAAAATATACAAAAGACAAAAGACTTGAAAGAATAAGGCACACAGTTTGAAAATAATTTCCTTTGAAGAATTTTTGTCCGATGGCCAACGCTTTAAATGACTTTCACAAAGGCCGCCTTTTGGCTATTAATTGGGATCTCTTTGTTGAAATGATGTTATTTCCATTACACCGAAACTATTCAATTCTATTCTATGATTTTCATTGAGTCGACTGAATCTCATGTACATGTTTTCGATGTTCACGATTTTTTTTCTTCCCACATAATTAATTTTCATCGTTCTCTCTGCCTGTTGAATTAATCTCACTTATTCAAATGAATGCATACAAAATTCACATGCACATTTGATTTCACTTGTCCTTGGGAACAAGCAAATTTTCGATTCGAAATGGCGCTTAATAATCCCACGCAAACAGAAATTTACCGAAAGTCATCGTTTGCTTGTGGAAGTTTATGGGGAACATGCTCTAGCGAAAACGCAATGTTACGAGTGCTTTCAACGATTTGCAAGTGATGGTTTTGACGTCAATGAAAAAGAGCTACCAGGCCCGGTGAAAAAGTTCGAGGACTAGCAGAAACACTGGGCGTTGCTGTCTCGACTGTCTGGGATCGTTTGAAGAAGATGGGAATGATCCTAAAGCAAGGAAATTGGCTCCCAAATGAATTGAAACCAAGAGACGTCGAAAGACGTTTTTTCACATGTGAATTGCTGCTTCAACGACACAAAAGGAAGTCTCTTTTTCATCGGATCATTACTGGCGATGAAAATTGGATACACTGCGATAACCCTAAGCCCAAAAAATACCGTGCCCGACGAGGTGAACCGGTCCCATTGACCTCAAAATTACTATTCATACTTGTTGGTATTGACTACAATGAGAAGTTTGTAGTAAAAATGTTACTTTAGATCTTACCTCCTGCTCTTACTTGTGAGACGACCCATAAGTAATAGCAGAAGGTAAGATCTGAAGTGACATTTTTACTCAAAGCGTCTCAAATGATGCGTTTGAACCGAGCAATCAAGACCAGACATGAGGAAATAATTTTCCAACATGACAATGCACGTTGCATAGGTCGTCAAAACATACCTCCAAACGATCAAATGGGAAGTCCTACCTCAACCGCCTTATTCACCAGACATTGTTCCTTCTGATTACTACTTGTTCCGGTCGATGCAAAATCACCTGGGTGGAAGACGGTTCCAGTCTTTTGAAGAAGTCAAAAATTGGGTCGATTCGTACATAGCCAAAAAAAGACAAGGAATGGTTTGTGAAGGGAATCCACGAATTGCCAGAAAAATGGGCAAAAGTTGTAGCTAGCGATGGACAATACTTTGAATGAAATGAATTGTACCAGTTTTTCACAATAAATCTCTCATTTTGATGACAAAATTCCGGTTTTCTACCGAAAAAATACCGATAAATAAAATACTTCGAAGCAAAGTTAATATTGTGATTTATTGAACACTGTTATGTTTGACTGTACATCTTATGATCAAGCGATAGAATGAAAAACGAGAGAGGTGACAGAAAAAACACGAACTATTTACTAAAATGTCAAAATGAACCAGACATATAAACATTAAGCTATGTTTTCATAATTAAAGCAATTGCTTATTCAATTCTCCTCTTCAATTGCATAATCCGAGATCATTTCTTAATAATTGAAATCTTTTTGGCGCCAACGGTTTTGTCATCAAATCTGCAACCATTATTTTTGTTGCACAGTGTTCACATGCGATGTCTTCCTTCTTTGCGTAATCTCGAACAAAATGATACTTCGTGTCGATGTGTTTAGTTCCACTAGAAAACTTTTCGTTACGAAGCATCTTTATGCAGCTCGTGTTGTCCTCATAAATTTTGATCGCTTCATTTTCTGGTTGAATAAGATCGCTCAGTATTCGTTTTAACCGAACAACCTCTTGTGACGCTTTTGCCAAAGCCACGAACTCCGCTTCAGTTGATGAAATTGAAACGCAGATTGTTTTTTGCTGTGCCAGCTAACCACACCACCATTTACGTACACCACATAACCGCTTCGTGACTTTCGATCAATACGGCAGTCTGCATAACTCGCGTCCGCATAAGCAAACATAAGCTTTCCATCGAAATTTTCCTTGCCCAATGCTAAGGTTGATCGTCCCCTTCAAATATCTCAGCTCGGTGTAGTCTTCTTGTTTTGGTTTGCTTACGTGTTGTGATAAAATTGATATACTTGCCGCAATGTCTGGTCTAGTAAAACAGCAACATAAAGCAAACATCCGACCAATTTTCTGTATTTGTTGTTCGTGATCATTAAACCCTCATCTGTGTATTTTCTTCCCCTTATGTAGCCAGTATCCATTGGAACGCTTGAAATTTTTGAATCAGCCATGCCGAAATCGTTAATTATCTTTTGAATGTAGTTCGACTGACACAAATGAAAAATGCCGTTGTCGTCCCGTGTCACTTCCATTCCCAAGTAATACTTGATATCGCCAAGCCTTGAATGTCGAACTTTGATGTGATTTTTGTTTTTGATTTGCTCAATTGTGTTCGATGACTTTGCTGCAAATGTCGTGTCATCGACATAAACCAACAAGTAGCACCAACCATCGCTTTCCAATTCCGAGTGTAAGCAAACATCCGACTTACTTCCTTGAAATCCAATTTCGGTGAGCACCGCATGTAATTCATCGTTCGAGAGTTTAGCTGCCTGTTTAAGCCCGTAGATTCCTCTTTTGAGCTGGCATACCAAATCTTTTCCTTTTTCGAATCCTGGTGGTTGTTTCACATAAATGCAATTTGACAGCCTGCCATTCAAAGATGCCGTTTTGGCGTCGATGTGTCGCACAACCATTTGTTCTTTTGAAGCAACTGCCAGTAATGTGCGAAATTTTGCGAGTCTTGCTACCGGCGCAAACACCTCATCGTAGTCAGTGCCATACTTTTGCGAAAAACATTGTGCGACTAAACGTGCTTTATATCTACTCACGTTTTCTTTTTCGTCGGTTTTTAGTTTGCAGACCCACTTGGATCCAACCACGCTACGTTCTTTTGGCATTGGCACCAAATCCCATGTATCGTTCGCTTCCAACGAACCGATTTGCTTTTGCTGTTCACCGAAATAAGCCTAACTTTACAAATATATGAAATGTTCAGAGAAATGTTTGGTCAATCTAATCCAATCATTTTCAGTGATTCACAGTTTTGGTAGTTTTTCACAAATTGAAGGTAAACTAAGGTTACTTAAAGTGAAAAGCCATCTGAAACACAACAACAATAAATAACTCACAAACCCACTTTTCTACACAAACTCTGTTCGTAATGAGTGTGTTAAATGATACGAAGTACGGTGGCGCTAGTAGTTTCAGATCAGTTCGTTCATATATGAGTTATTGTTGATGTACCGCTCGAGGTATGTTCTCGGCTAGATATTGTTGTTTTCTATGATAACATAGCTAATCCAAACATTCAATAAGTATTTGACAAAAAAGACACATTTTCAATTTGAATGGAATGATAGCATAAAATAAACCTTGGTACAATTACATAATTTATAAAGACGAACGAGTGCCAGCCGTTAAAACGCTGTAGCGGAATGACTATTCCAATTCAATATATTTTGAAAATTTCTGCTGGGATTTTTGACATTGACATGCACAAAACTCTCACAGGCGCGCACACCGTCACATTGAAACGTAAAAGCGTATTTGATTTGTCATTCCGTTGAGCAATATTGAATGTGTACGTGATTCATTGTGAAGTAAAGCATGCTATAAATGTTATACTCGCATGCATTGAAAATGAGATTTTTTTTTTTTTTTAAGATGTTCCAAATTAAAATGAATCGACCGACGCTCTACACCCTGAATATACAATTTACGAGCAGCATCTTGTCTGTTCAGGTTTTTTCGCCTGGTAACTCGTTAAATTGGTTAATATTTGGCTGATACGGCGCGCTACCAAATTATTTTAATCCCTTAGCTAAAAGAATTTCAAGGAATTTACATGATGCTCGTCGTATTACTTCGTCGACTAAAATCATTAATATTTCATTTAAATGCGCAATCCTTCATCAGATTTTCGGCAACAAAAAGCAATTAAATACATTTTACTGAAGAGTTGAACTTGAGCACTGATATGCATGTATTTTCTTGAAAGGCAGCACAACATTATCCAAATATTGTCTTATTTTTCGTATCTTCACTCGGATTTATTTGGTTGATACTTAATCATTTCAAAGGGGTAATCTTGCAGGGCATTTAAAATGTACAATAATATCTTTTCAACAAATTGATTTGGGTCCAATGCCGGAGCGACGCATATTATAAAGCTAAAGATTTCCGTTTGATTTTGATTAAAAAAACATGAGAAATTTCGCTTATGAGGACGATAAAACGACTAAAAATAGGTGGAAAATACAAAATATAGCACATTGATACAGATTTGATATAAGAAAGTCATTTACGAAAAGATTTCGTTTGCGGATGTTTCACTTTTTAGACAGTTTTGATAGTTGCAATGTTGCTTTGGCAGCAGTGATCATGGTTTTACGGGCAGCCAATATACTTTTAGGTGAAGCGACACTACCGCTGCAGGCACCAATTGAAGTCACGGCGGGACTTGATAGTCGACGTATTGTAGTTGCCGGACGCTTGATAAGTGATGTTGGTGGTGTTTTTGTTGATGCAGTTGCACCAAGTACACGATTTCCAAGACCAATTGATGCTGATCGGCGCATCAAAGCAAGTTTCGATGTTACTGGACGCTCAGAAATATTCGATCTGGACGTCGATGAATTGCATGTATTCAATCGGGATGGAATTGGTGAAGCAATGCTCCTGGCTGTTGCCACACTACCTGTTCGAGTGCTGTTGTTGCCAAGACTTGCACGACGATTTAATGTTGCTACCACTGGACGCGCTAAAATAGACAGCAAACATAGAATTAATGAGATTAAATGATGTTGATTTCGGCATGTTTGCTAGTGCTGAAGATAAAGTGAATCAGGTTACCATTAGCAGCGGTGGTGAATTGTAACTCGTTAAAAGCTGTATTCATTCGGGAATTTTCCGGCAGCATGAAACGAATGTTATTGCTTTTTTCGCGCAATTCTTGTGTGGCGGCTAACAATGGACCTGGCACATCTTGTGACAAGTTTCTGGTGACATTTAATCTCATCGAGAGTATTGCTTGGTCGATGGAATGGCGTGCCTTAGTCAAATACTGCAACAACAGAAAGAACTTAATTTAATTCTATGGGGCAGATAAAAATGGCAAACATATAATATTTGTTGAACATACATTGATTATGTTTGAATCGCGTTCGTCGGCTCGACCAGCAGTAGTCGTATTTGGACTTGATGTGATCAAATCACTTTTTGGACTAGAAAATGCTTCTGTATTGACTGTTTCGTTGAGGGCAGCCGTTTTTGCGAAATCATCACCACTTTGGTTATTGACCATTACTTTCGGAACTGTTACGTTCATTTGGACCTGGAAATATTATTGACATCATGCATGCTGCTTGCAAGGAATGAAGTAGAAAATAATCCATTCAATAAAAACATTACCTCATGTTCGGTCGGTGTAACATTCATTGAGCTCAATGGCGTAATTAAATTCAAATCCTCAATTTGACTAACACACGGTAAGCCTTTCTCAGTCGTAGTAGCCGCAACGCCATTGCTGCTCTCGATAATAGTTTTCATTATACTAATTGGGAAAAGATAATGGCAATCAATTGATTTTATCTGTTCACCTCTCTGTCTATCTATCATTCAGTCAATCACAACCTTAAAATCAGCACTCACCTCTTTATGTCAACATCTTTTGCCGTTGTGCTCGATTCACCGAACGAAGTGTTGTTTTTGTATTGATGTAAGAGCACTTGTGTCAAAACATGCGTTAGCGCAATCGATTTGCTTGAAAGAACTGGTAATAAATTTGATGATGTGTCATGGTCGATTCCCTTTTCCGTGTTCTACATATTTGGATATTCAACAATTTCATTTTTAATATTAGTATTTTATTTTGGCATTGCCCAATATTGTAGCCATACTCACCAGCAGCGCATTCATGGAACATTTTTGGTGGTTAGCAAATGTGCCAGAGCTCTGAACCTCCCAAAATGAATTGTTGTAGTTGTTGCACGATTCCCGTTTTGGACATGTACAAACAATCAATTTTGACGATGGTTCTGTCGCTTCTGCAGCTGTTTCTGTTTCATTGAATTTCAATGATAAATTAGAGACAATTTTGGATTTACTGCACGAAATCTCAACATTGATGTAGTGATGGTCAGCATCTGCTCGAACGAAATTGCCTGTTGTTGATGCTGCTGCCATGTCATTGCCATTTTTGCTGGATTTTTTACTGGAGCAACGAAATTCATCGTAATCAATTGATTCCAAACGAAATCCAATCGACTTTAAAAGCAACGTCAATTCTATAACATCCATTGTCAGCAGCTGTGATCGATGGGAAATGGCAATTTTTCGTTAAAACACAATTTTTGTTTTTGTATTGAAACATGAAAATTTGATACAATATATTGAAATGAAAAAAAGAATATATTGAAATACACTGCGCATTTCGCATGGAATTGTTACTAAGAAAAATTACCTTTGATTTTGGTGCAATTTTCGCAAAACGTTCAACATTGGGTGCCATTATGTACAATACAAATTCGATTACTTATGTTCACAAGTGAAAAAAATGTTTGACAAAAGCAATAAATAATTAAACCAAACAAGCGTCGGCAAACAAACAACGTTTAAGCAACTAAATAAACTATAAGATGAATAACACAAAAGTGATTCAAGCATTTAATTTGCAGCTGAGCCGCGTTGCTATCGCATGACTAACCGAGCATTGACTAACATTCATAGGAATAAGAATATCGTTCAGAACAAATTCATTTAAATAACGGGACACTCATTTTTTCGTTGTTGCTGTTGTGTACATTTCGTACAGCATTGCTGCATGGTCAATCAGTCGATCTCTCACTCGCGCTCACACTTCAAATAAATTCGACACTGTGACATTGCTGTGTGTTAACAAGTTATTTCGATTGTATGCAAATTATTGCGCCAAATGTTTATGTGTAATGAGTCTTTGATTCGAAAAAAAAAATTACCATGCTTTGCATGCATTCCGTGACCGTATGGTATTTTTGTCGCATACTTTCCGAACTATTGAATTTGACGATGAGCTATGTATATTTTGGCATTTTGGAAGTAATATCAACGCAACCACAAAGAGAGATTGAGGTCTTTGTTTGTTGTTTGGACTTTTGTGTGATATGTTTTGATTTGTAACAATAAACCGAAATGTGGAGAACGTTAAGAGAGTTGTGAGAATGCACATTGTTCTGCGAACATTTGGCTATCTGTTGGCTGCTAGGTTGCTGTTGTCAAGTCAAGTTTGTGTAAAGTACTATCAAATATTTCGCCTTTGCTGGATAAAGATAAAATAGGTTCAAATAATTCGAATCATTCTGGGCATTTTTCATAGAAAACTTTTCAAATGGAAGGTTTTTTTTTCTCTCATTTTTTGAAACGGGCGGCTATTCGGTGAGGAGATAATCCATTTAATACATTTCCGATGGTTTCAACGAAATATACCATTGGAATTTATATCGCCGCAATGAAAGCAAATTATACTGAAACATGGACAGCAATGAGCACTCGAAGTGACATCATGTACAGCAGTCGAATTTAAAATTATCATAAATCAAATGTTTCCATTGGACATTCCACTTCAATATGGTGTGTTATTTTTCAACCCAAAACCCAAATCAGTGGATCAATTCGAAAAGGGTTCCTTCCACAACACTCAATATATATATGTTATTGAATATATGATTCGCTCTTTTTTTTGTCGTATGAGTGCTTAAATCATGCGTTCCATTTTGGCTGTTCATGTTCATGCTTCCAGTTCGAATGGTACACAAATTACATGATTGCTAAATGTCCGTTTACAACCACTTCATCAGCGAGCGTGTGGTTATCGAGTACAAACCGTCGGTGTATAATAAATCGCTAAACATCATGGGTCCCTTCGGCTCGATAAAAACTGGGTTGTTCTACTCGCTGCTCAATGAACTCGCCGTGGCCGATGTGGTCATTGGTAACGAAAAGCCGATAAAGATTCACTCAACAAACACCTGAGAAGTTTGGGGAATCAGATATACAATTTTCAAGCTGTTCCTCGCATTCATGGTAGAACGGGAAAAAGAAATATGGATGAATCGAGATTATGACAGCGAGCAAATGAAAAGTCACAAGTTTCAAAGCGACATAGTGAGGAGGGGAGTGTGTATTTTGTTTATTTATTATTTTAGACACTGTAAGAACATGAAAATCAATATATTTAGCCTCTTGCACTTTCTCATGAGATTTTCTGTAAGCGAGAGCAAGAGGTGATTCATCATTCGAGATTCATCTCATTTTCAATCTCACTCATTCAATTTTCTGTTTAGTTATTAGAATCTCATTATCTTACTAGCCACTAACAGTTGTGGTTGTAAATTGAAAAATGTGTATGGCGACTATCTTAAGTTCACATTGCATCGAATTGAAACTTTTAAGATATTATTTTTTTATGGAAAAAATAAGTCATAAAAAATAAAAAAAACTACAAGAATGTATATTTTCAAGAGTTTTTGTTGTGTTTTTTTCAATACTAAAGTTATAATTCAAAGTCAACATCAACAATGGCTAATAGTTCCCGTCTCACTATTGGTGAGTTTGAAACGAATACTAATCCATTCGCAACCATGGCACGGCTGATTCGTAGTATTAATCAATCCTAAATCTCATCGTAATGACTTCAAATTTGGTGTGACATAATCTCAAAGTTACATTATGATACGATAAGAAATAAGCATAGCCAGTGAACCTGTAGACTGTCGGCAGTTGTTTGTTTTGCTGCAAATGTTTTCTGATTCTGACGGGAAGATCGCCTACGAAGTTCTCGCAAAACACACGGAAGAGAAATTTTTTCTGGTTCTTCATAAAATTACGGAAAATGGTCGCTGTAAAATGATTGCGGAAGCTACAAAATGGACTGTGATTTCATAATCGGCGATTTAAATCTCATATTTAAAATTGCATGTTGTAAATATGAGCACGTTTTCAGAGGATGTGTTTTCCATATCCCTCTCCCTTTCTCTCTCTCTCTCTCTTTGTGTGTGCGTCGAACATGTTGATGGAAAAGGGATCGATGCTGAAATCATAGATTGAAGTTTGGAATTCATCACTTCGTTGCGCGGGCAGACCTCAATCGTGAAGATTTTTGATTTTGTTCGCAATTTTTAACATTTTGCATTCCACTTGTCATTTGACGTCAAAACTTGTTCAGCCAATAAGCCACTTCTATCTCTTTCTACTTATATGGAATGTTGAATGAGTAGATGCAAGAAAAGTTATATTTTTTATAAACATTTCTCGTGCATAAGAGGAAAGAAATTTTCAATCTGACTGATGAAAAAAGGATGATATTCCCCGCTTAATAGCTTCGAAGCATCATTCGGTATGTCGTATCGTTACGAAAATGCTGTTCGCATCTCAATGCAGAAGCATAGAACGTTTCAAACACACGTTTACCAATCGATTCGACGGTATGTCTGTATGCGAATTCTGTTTGCTTGTGCTAGTGCAATCACATCGGGTGGAGTATGTAAAGTGCGCGCACCGCGCAACCAATTTGCAAGTCACAAAAATCACATTCGTGACATTCGCTTTTCATGGCAAATCAAAATACATCAAAAATTCGAATTCAAGTTGCAGACAATCTATTTTGATGGATATTTGATTAGATGATCGTTGAAAAGGATATTATGCATGTTGCACGACGGCATTTCTATTGTTAATTCATTTCGATTAAAATTCAAGGGATTATCCAATTCCCGATCGAAATAATTAGTGAAGAATCCGGCCTTCGTATTGTCGACTTGACCTGATAGAAACAATGCAAATCGTACTTTTGTCATACGTTTTTATATTCATCGCCGATCGATATCAACATATATTACTTGAATGTGAAACGAACGCGTCGTGACATTTGTATTGTGCGAGCGCGTCACACCAATACGGACAAACAACGAGAAAAATGAGAATAGGAAACAAGTAAATCATGAGAAAAAGTGTACGAGACAAGAGCATCAGAAAGCCAGCACCGTCAACATAACACAGCAACACTTCGGCACCAGCAACAGCTATAAAATTATTCTTTGAACGCGTATAGAGGCAAAAGTGAAGAGAAAATCCCCCGGCTAAAAAACTTGGTGAAACTTGATGTATTAATGAAGCCTCCGATGTTGTTTTTCGCATTTTTTTCTTGGATGCGTTCCCATGTTGGGTTTGGTTATGCGAAACAACGTTACTTGCTTGCTTATTTCTCTCCCTTGCAATCGTTCTAGCTTTCTCTGTTGCCTTTTCAGTTTTATGTGCCCATGTTTAATGTCAAAGATGGAAAAATCATATATGAATCACGTATGTCGTGTGTATATGCTAAGCTTTCTACTGGGTGAACCTGCAAAAGTCAAGCACTGCACACACACATACTTTCATAAAAAAATGTGAGAATAAATAAATTGAGAATGTGTTGAAAGTATAGCGAATACTTTGTGCAAAAAGCACTAACCATACCAGAAAGCAATTGGCTAAATATAAATCCAAGAATCAACATCAGCTGCAAATGTTCCCTAATGACATGTATGCTTTGTGTAGCGATTTATTTTGTCTGCACTCGTTGGCTCTCTTTCTTCTTTCTTTCTGTGAAGCCTTCTCTCTCTCTCTCTCTCTCTCTCTCTCTCTCTCTTTTGCATTGCACGTTGTAAGCAGGCATTGTTGATTTAATAAAGACAAAGAACAGAACCGTGTTCGTGATATGTGAACAAATGCAGCGAGAGTTTCAACGTTATCAACAAAAAATGATGGCGATGATGATGATGATAACAGCATACACCCAAATCGAAAAAAAAACACGAAAAAATGGGAAAAATAGAAAGCGAGTCAAATTGTGTAAAAATGAACAAGGACGGGAAAAACATGATGTGAGCTCAATTTATGTAGTCTTTACCTGTTGTTGTTTAATGAATACGCCCGAAGATATTTGCTATAATGTCATCATAAAATACTGCACCAAATGGAATGAAGTTCTGCCAGCGTCGAACTGACATTTATGAAAACATTCTATGAAGTCACAGACAATGGACAAGTCATGGCTCAAATTTTTCTAATGAATGGTTGCATCGCCATCGCTACGGTTCATATGTGGATTTCAATGTCTCCCTAGTCTTCGGAAAATATCAGCCAACGATGCGAGGCTTAGACGAAATGGCAAAAATGAAAGAGAAGAAATAAGAATGTCGATCCGTGTTCATGGAAACGTTATTCAAGCATTTTTCTTGTGTTCATCTCATCGAATAATGTTGGTTTGGTGAAGTAAATATAGCGTTTAAAATGAAATCATCTTACGACTGGAAAATTTCAAAAGTGGGTTTGATCTGCTAATTGAGTGCTATAGTAATATAGAATTACGTCTGATGAATTTTGGATTATCGAATCTTATTAGGTGGCAATTAAGATAAACTGAAGATATCAAACACTGTTCAGACGACATTCATGACATCGGAGACACCGGTGCATTCATCGAACTGAATATAATGTGTTTGATGCTTGATGACGAAAATCTAAGATTTAAAATTGACCTGAGCTTTGCTATGATTTATTTTAAACTCGATCGTCATTCATTTCCAATCCCAATTTATTAATCAGAATATTAAAAGATGAAATCATATTTTTTGAAAATTGATTGGACTCGTTTGACGATTGAAGGTCACAATCAAATTTCATGAAATTCAATTGACACATATAAAGTTACACAAACGACGGAAAAATCTATCTAAAAAATCCCGATCTAGATCAACTTTAAAAGTATGACTATGGAAAAAAAATCGAGGAAAGGAGTTGTACAAAGTTGATGATTTATGTTTGATTTTTGCAAAAATTAAATTGTTCTTGCTCCTTAAAAACACCCAACAAATCAAATTCATAGTAATGAAATGATTTCATATTCGATATTTGTCTACCTTTTTATGTACCGTTTTTATTTCGCTTATGAAAAATTGAGAATGTCTCAAGAGTTGTACGGATCGTTAAGGAAATATGCTCATTTTTCTCCGTGAATTAAAATCTCCGGTATGCAATAACAACAGGGACTCCCCAATAATTTAAAATAGAATAAGAAACTCACAACACAAAAATAGAAAGAGAAATCGGTATCGAGAATCATGTTTATAGTCTGAGAGGTAGCATATTCATTGTGTACATGTGTACGGATGAATGAATACTAACGCATTGACAAACGAAACAGTATTGATTGAATAAATAAATAGAGAGAAAGATTCGTTTTCGAAATCGAAATGTGTGTGTTTATGATGTTTTTTGCGTGCAAGTCAAAGTGAGAGTGAAAGAGGTCAACGAAGGGATTTTTTTATTGGATCCCTTTCAAATGTTTCCTTGGAATCCACTCTAAAAATAGTTTACGAGCTCCAAACGAATCAAATATATTGCTGATACTTTGGCAAGTTGTGGGGGGTAGTTAAAATTTGGCGCTCTTCTGTTTACATAAATCCACTAGATGAGAAATTAGAAGGTAATTGGAAGAACTGAAGCGGATTCAGGGATGTCAATTCACAAATAGTGTGTTAAAAAGAAATAGCAAATATGTCATGAGAGATTGCGGCATTTCATATTGTATATCTCTCAAACTCATTTCTTCTCGCTGTTTTTTGAATTTTGCACTGCTTCAGAATAAAGTCTTTGTGTCAAAGAGGATTAAACACATTCAGACCTCTGTGAAGCAGCAAGTAACGCTAATATTTAGAAAGAAATGAATGTGAGAGGGATAAAATATGCCGCTATTACTAACGCTTAGAAAATATTACATTGTTCATTTAACGTTTTCATTTTGAACTACTGTTTATTTAGAGAATGGCAGCCCAAATGTCATTCAATTTGTGTTCATAATTTAGTTAAAGATTTGACATTTACGAAATGGGACGCTATACGCTTGAACAAAATTGGGAAATATTGAAAACTTACTCCCAAAGTGGAGAGTCTTCTTTTTACCGAAAAATCGTCTCTTCGGATGAAGCACTTTTTCACCTCGGAGGCTATGTCAATAAGCAAAATTGTCCATGTGTGGAAAATCCACACGTCACCATTGAGAAGCCAATGCACCCACAAAGAGTTACGGTTTGGTGCGGGTTTTGGTCCGGCGGCATCATTGGGCCATTTTTCTTGAAAATGGACGAGGAGCCGCCGTTACGGTCAATGACGAGCGTTACCGTGCCATGCTCAACGAATTTTTGTTTCCAAAAGTTGAAGAGTATGACATGGACGACATTTGGTTTCAACAGGATGGCGCAACAAGCCACACAGCAATCATAACAGTCGAACTTTTGGGCACCGTTTTCGAAAATCGAATAATCAGCCGAAATTCTGAACTCAATTGGCCGCCTCGGAGCTGCGATTTGAGCCCGTTGGACTATTTTTTATGGGGAGCTGTCAATGACAAGTATTACGCTAATCATCCAGAGACGATTGATGCGCCTTGAAACACGAAATCGAAGTTGCCATTAATGAAATTCGAGCACGAAACAATCGAAAAAGTGCTTAAAAATTGGGTTGACTGAATGGCGTACTGTAAAGCCAGTCGTGGCAGTCATATGAACGATTTCATTTTTCATTCATAAATAACTAAGTTCAAGCTTTCCAATAAAAAAACAGTTTGGAAGAATAACCATTAGTTTTTTTTTTATAGCCGATTCAAAATGCAAATACCTGTATATTCCCACCCTGTATATTCTAATTCTTTCTTGCATAAGTGATTTGCCCGTGACTTTGATACATCGTATTAAATCATGATAAAAAATCAAAACCACAAATAAATGATCAACAAATCAATATGTAACGTTTTATGAGCAAAGTTTGATTCAACTCTTTGACTCGAATGGCGTTGATAACAAAACTTCGGCAATAAAATGAAATATGAAAAAATTCGTGGGATTTGTTTATTTGGTCGCTAATTCAATGGAATGTGACTGCGAACAAATTGTGCTTAACGACAGGCGTCTGTGTTTGTTTTTTCCATGACATGCACAGAGAAAAAAAAATGGTGATTTCGAGTCATGCGTTGGTAAAAAATAGAATGTTGGTAAATTTTGCTCGAATTACCACACAAAGTTTGACATAAATTTTGGTTCTAATAAAAATTCAGCAGGAGTTTGGCTTAATTTTAGCAAACCTTGCTTCTGCGCCATCTGATAGTTCAAACTGGTAGTTCAATGCTAATGAATTTATGTTAAAATCAACATTTAGGTCATTCTCTGTGTTTAATTCAAGCAAAATTTATTAACAATCTATTGTCTACCAACGCATGACTTAAAATCAACATTTTTTTTCTCTCTGTGTGGGCATGTGCATAAAAATTCAATCAAATGAAAGCAACATGGTGCTCAAGCCTCGTTCGCGTCAATATATAAATGAAAATTTCAATGCACGTACTTAAATGTGAGCGACATGCAAAAGATTGAATCTCAAAATGGCATACAGATTTCATGGCTCTATTGGAATAGTGAGCTTACATATGAATTTGTGTGTATTCGATATGTATATATACGCATATATGTTGCCCAAATTGCTGAACTTTCAAAACGAACGTTCATTTTTAAGCTGCCTTTAAAAGCAGAGCGCAATATCGAAGCTATGAGGCAATCAATTACGAGCATCCAGTCAATAATGGCGTAAGCATGTTTCTGTTTCGATTGAGATTCATTTGGCGAAAATATCGAACTTTTCTGATAAATAGAAATCAATATTTCGGTCTTTTTCCATATCGTCGATTGTTCTAAAACATATGCACGCGTTGTCTGTACGAGAGTGCCTCAAAAGTTTTTGAACAAATTATAATATGGTTGCGTAAGAATTTCTCCAAAATTTCTACATTATGATATCACAAGATTATTTGCTCTTAATTTCGAGCACGTTCCAAATCGATGCAATAATGTCCCAACAAAGGGATAACATATGCACACGCACACACAAACACAAAGCACAAAACGAATAAACGGTTTGAGGAAAACAGCATTGGTGGAAGATCTGTTATCTCAAGTGTGCTATCAATTGGTTTATATGCCACCGTTTATTTGGTTGTTTTTCTTTCTGTAAATGTTGTAAAAAGACGCATTTTCGGCTATAAAGTTTTGAATTATATAAGTTTTTATTCATTTATTTATTTTTTTAATAGGCTTACGCCTTTTTTGTGTAAAATGTATCAGGAAAGAAGAGCCATCTGCCCAATCAAAAAATGAATCTTTTAATAAGATAATTTGCAGCTTTCATTCTAGTTTGCATGTTTAAAATTTTTCACAGTTGCTCTCAATATCCTATATACATTATAAATATTTTGTATGTATCTAACGAATGTTTAACTCTTATTTCTCTGAATAAATGATTTTAAAACTTTTTCCCATTGTCAATTCTATGTCTAGGGGTTAAAAACTGAACGAAATGACTGCAAATGCGTGGAAATGCCGTTGGGCACTATATACCAGGTGCTTGCATATGAAACCGATGTTGACATCTAGCGGTCAATAGCTGGCACTGTGTGATCTGTCAAACCATTTTGTTCATGCTTATTAGTAAATATGACATCTGTCAACAATACTCTATACACAATATTTCAAGTTTCATACAACAATGTGTTTTTTTCGCTCTTGAAAAATGACGGATTTTGTGGCTGAAAATAGTGAAATGCGGACAGCACTGCTTTTCTGCTTTCGTTTAAAGAAAACTGCTGCCGAATCTCATCGAATGCTTCTAGAAGCTTACGATGGGCATGCTTTAAGTGAAACACAGTGTAGATAGTGGTTCAGACAATTAAATGTGGACCCAGCAACTATTTCCAGACGTTTGAAAGCAATGGGATAGATCCAGAAGGTCGGAAAATGAGTGCCACATGAACTGAATGAAAGGCAGCAAGAAAACCGAAAAACCACTTTTGAATTGCTGCTCGCAAGTGCTCGCAAAGTACAAAAGGAAGTCGTTTCTGCATCGGATTGTGACTTGCGATAAAAAATGGATATATTTCGAGAATCCTAAGCGCAAGAGATCATGGGTCACACCAGGCGAACCAGCGACATCGACCGCAAGGGTAAATCCGGACAAATCGGTTCGGACGGAAGACAATGCTGTGTGTTTGGTAGAATCAGAAGGGTGTCATCTATTATGAGCTGTTAAAACCTGATGAAACGGTTAATACTGATCGCTACCGACAGCAAATGATCGATTTGAACCGCGCATTGCTTCAAAAACGGCCGGAATATCAAAAAAAGGCAACACAAAGTGATTCTCTTGCACGACAATGCTCCATCACACACTGCAAGACTGGTCAAGGAAACGATTGAGGCGCTTATTTGGGAAGTGCTACCGCATGCGGCTTACTCACCAGTCTTGGCACCGTCAGATTACTACTTGTTCGCTTCGATGGGTCACGCACTGTCAAAGCAGCGCTTCACTTCTTACAAAAATTTGAGAAAATGGCTCGATGACTGGTTTTTGTCAAAAGATGTACAGTTTTATTGGCGCGGTATTCATAAATTGTCCGAAAGATGGCAAAAATGTGCGGATTCGAATGGACAATACTTTGTATAAAATATGTGTTGCCATCATACTAAAATAAACGTGTTTTTTTAGCAAAAAAACACCGGTTGTATATGCAAGCACCTGGTATGCCACTGTCATTGACAAACGAGATGGAGCAATACAAGTGCAACAACAATACCACTGTGAAATGCTATACAAATGCGAGCAAATACTTGCAAATGGAATCATATAATCAAACATTCATTTTCCCTAGTGTAAAATATATCAAATAAAGAACCTCTTGACGATAACAGGGGTATAGTGAGGACGATTTTCAAACTTCCATGGTTTTTCTGGACCTATTGTCCAAAAGCTTCCCATCGATATCCCACTTTCATCGATCAGACTCCTGCATCTTTTAGCTGAAAATTTGTTGCAACAATTTGGTAGATAAGTCTTTGTCCTAACTAAGGAAAAAACATGTTTTTGGCAAAATTCATTTTTATTATTCAACATAGTTGCCTTCGAGGGCGATACAGCGATTATAGCGATCTTCCAACTTTTCGATACCATTTTTATATTACTCTTTCGGTTTTGCCTCAAAATAGACCTCCGTTTCGGCAATCACTTCATCATCGGTCTTAAATTTCTTGCCAGCGAGCATTCTCTTGAGGTCTGCGAACAGAAAATAGTCGTTGGGGGCCAGACCTGGAGAATACGGTGGGTGGGGAAGCAATTCGAAGCCCAATTCATGTATTTTTGCCATCGTTTTCAGTGATCAACACGTTGTTGTTTTTGGTCGATTGTGAGCTCGCGCGGCACCCACTTTGCACAGAGCTTCCGCATGTCCAAATATTCGTGAATAATATGATGTACACGTTCCTTTGATATCTTCAGAGTGTCAGCTATCTCGCTCAACTTCATTTTACGGTCATTCAAAATTATTTTGTGGATTTTTTGACGTTTTCTGGTGTAACCACCTCTTTTGGGCGTCCACTGCGTTGTGCATCGTCTGTGTCTGCACGACCACGTTTAAATTCACGAAACCAATATTTTATAGTTGATTCTGCTGGGGCAGAGTCCGAATAACATTTATCAAGCCATTGTTTGGTTTGCACAGTATTTTTTCCCATCAAAAAGCAGTGATGAATCAACACACGAAATCCGTTTTTATCCATGTTTTTTTCAACAACAAAAGTGGCTTCACTCAAAACGCAATAACTCACGAACTAATCGTCGGATTGCTGTCAAATTTTGACACGAATCGTTTGAAGGTTGGTACTAACTGAAAACCATTTAATACTTCTAACGCCATCTATATGTCAGGATAAAGACTTATCTACCGATCTGTTATATATAAAAGAATGTGTTGGAACGATGGGAGGAACATTTCGATGAGTTGCTGATATTATAGGTATTTTCGACATAACTGATTTGATGAAAGAAGAGAGTTTGGGTGAGATAAGCATGGATGAAATTCAGATTGCAATTAATAAGTTGATTTGGGTTAAGGCTGCGGTTGTGGATGAGATTCGGAATGAATATCTGATGAGTAGTGGTTTGGTAGGTGTTCGCTGATTGCATTGCACCTTTAATTTAGCTTGGAGTTCCTCTGTTGTCCCTGAAGAGTGGGGTGGCGCAGTCATTTCGCCACTTCATAAGAAAGGCAGTAATACAGACTGCAACAACTATCGAGGAATTTCTTTACTGAGCGTTGTCGGTAAAGTATAAGTATATACTTCTGTTTCGTGGATTTGCAGAAAGCCTATGGCTGCATTCCCAGATCTAAGTTGTGGTCGGTCTTGGCCGAATATGGTTTTCACATTTCTTGCCTTTCTAAAACCAATAACAAGTACAAAATCGCATTGATCGGAAACTTGAATAAAATTCTAAATCTACGATGGTTCTGTGACAACTGTGTGATGTCACCATTTATCGCAAAAGCTCAAATCGCAACAGAATTATCAAATCGTTAGCCGAAATCAAATCATTTTTGGATAATTCTTTGACAACACTCAATCCGAGTGCATCCACACCGATAATGGAAATCGGCATCAATTTTTCTCCTCATCAAAGTGATGCAACGAACCAAATTGTGGGCGAGGCTATCGAAAATTCCGATGGAAGCGAACGTATGGCAATACGTAATTGACACAGCCAGATTCAATATCTCTCAACAATTAAACAACAGTAGTTCATCGTCTACAGCGTCATTTTCAAGTGTTTTCACAAACGTAACAAAATTTCATTTGCAAAACACATTGACTCAATATCAACTAAAGCCACTGCAGCCCTTGGAAACGGGAAACGTTTTTGCTATGATATTGCTGATCTACAGACGCTTAAGACACTCTATTACTCACTGATTCAATCTCGACTAGTATTGCAGTGTGGTGTGACATTCATAAAAGCAAAATCGAAAGTGTCCAAAAACAATTCACAATGTTCGCCAGAAAAGAATATCCATCAGCAAATAATAACTTCAAAATCACGCCATACAACCAACGTTTGGAAACACTCAATATGGTATCACTTGAACGCCGAAGAATTAACGCATCAGTCACATTTCTGTATGACATCGTAAACGGGCTTGCAAATTGCCCAATGATTCGAGATGATATCGGAGTGAATGACATCAGTCGAAATCTTCGAAGAAAAGAACGCTTTCGCATTATTGACAAGAGTACGAAGCCAGCACTCACTACACCAATTCCGTTAATTTGCAAAAATTCTAATAGAGCAGCTAATCTCTTTGAAAATTCGACATCTCGATTATATTGTATTTCAATGCTTCGTTCAACTCTAAACACCAATTTTGACTAAATTTAGATGTGAAATTCTATTTATTGTGATTTGTCATTAATTTGTGATTTCAATTCATTTGTAACTATTCCTTTTCATCAGTTGCTGTCATTAATTTTATTTTATTTATATCTTGAATTACTCATTATCGCAATTTTATGTAATTTCCTTTTTAGTGTAAAATTCACACGACCGAAAAATGATGTGAAAATCTGTGATACCTATTGTACTTAAACTTCTTGGTATAAAATCAAATATGATTGTTACACTATTGAAAAGATGGGTTTTTCAATGAGGTCCTTTGCACACTCTTTTTTACCCCAATAATGTACAAATACAGCTCTTGGCGGTGATTTAATAAATAAATAAAGAAATGTGAAGAATTCTTATAAAAAGAGATATTCTAGATTCATAAATTTAACAAATGAATGCAACATTGAAGGGAAACCAACATTATTGCTCCAGTTTAAATTTTTATTGAAATCGATCAGTTTAATGGAAAATACATTGTTTAAGCAAATGAAGTGCTTTTCAGCTACTCTTGATATCGTAGTCGTTTCATGCCCACTTAATGTTCGTCATAATCCCTCTATAAGAAATAATTTTTCAATTATAACATGCAATTCAAGAATGCAGCAAAATAATAAAGAGTAATTTCATGTCGAGTTGAATGTCCCATGAAGAAATAATTGTTGCGATTTTCACGTTTCTAATAGAAGCACTGAAGGGATAAACATTAGCAGTTTGATGTCTTTGACAAATTTCTAGCTCTTTTGTTTCTTTACACATGTTCTATCTTTTATCGATGATATGCAATCATTAAAGTGGAAATCGTAAAAATTATCTAGGCAAGGGACATTTCCGCTCGAAATAGTCAATTGTGTGCAAAAATATGGTTTCATTCTAGGTTTCATTATAATTGTCAAGCAATCGAATGAACCTATATGTGATGTATTTGTGGTGTTGAGTAAACGTGATCACTCACAATTTGTTCTTCGATCCATTCTCTATATAATAGGACATTAACTTGTAGCATATAATCGTATCGAATTGACCCATCTGCGAAATTAGTTTCTCTTGAAGTTTTAACTATGCCGACCAATACCGGTTCTTGGCCAACTCTTATATATACAACTGGACCTAGATAATTAATGAATTTTATTGAACTTTGCACTTAACACATAAAAATTAAAATCAACCTCCTGAGTCTCCATCTCCTGAAATTTTTACTTCTTCTTCTGATTGTGGAGATGTATTTTGCATATTTACTGGGACAATTTTAGTACAGAAGCAATCAGTGCATTGATCATTGCAGGAAATTGTTCTCATTGGGAGGTATCGAAGATCGGCTGAAGTGTGTCCCGTTTCCGTCCTACCAAAGCCAGTCATAATGACCGGAGTGTTCGGTGTGGAGTATACAAAACTGTGAGATTCATCAGCCAACTTAATTGCTGCGATCGACATGTCGTTGACTATGCTTTCCGTGAGAACGATCATGCCAATATCGCAGGCTTCTTCCCTTGCCACGTAATGGTCAAAACTGAGAATTTCAGATACCTTGAACCATTGCGTGGTCGCCCATCTTTCCCCATTTTCATCATATTTGAACAACATATTTGAGCCAGCATGAACTTCCCAAATGTCTGGATCACTCTCATATTCGTAATTTTCTGCAGTCATGTCGTATGAGTAGAAACAATGTGCCGAAGTCAATATTAGTTTTTTCCCGACTACGGTTCCACCGCAAGCATACTGTTTTCTTTGCATTATTGCAGCATGATATTTGACGGCTCCCACTGTACTCAGCCCGTTGTAAATTTGTGCATTCTAATTAAATTTTGTAAAAGAAAAAATCAGTTTGACATTTAAATTTTTTCATATGGGAAACTAATAAACAATAATTAATAAAAGTTTTTTTTGCTTATTAGTTACTAGTTTTTATTAAAGATAAAAAAAATAATGGTTATTTTATTAGCTAATAACTTCTCATAAATATTGTTAATTTTTATCATTAGATTTTTTATAAAATTGTATTGAATCCTATTTTCACTGAAATGTGAAAATTGCCTAACTCCAAACTAATAAAATTGCGATTTTATTAGATTTTTTCTGAAATGGCGTGTTCATTGGATACGTTATGGTTAATGCCAATACACATCATCGATCGAATGTGCCTTTCAACTTGACCAATTGAATGACTAAGAATAATAATGCAACGTATTCAATATTGCAATACAGTACTCTTTCGCAAATCTAAAGTCTCACAAATCTAAAGAACTCAGAAAACTAAAGATGATGTTTGTTCTCACATAATACTCGGAAATCTAAGGATTTTTCTTTAGATTTCCGAATGAATCTCTTTTCGTCGACTACATGTTTTGTTCTCAGTAATATTGTTAAAATAATTCAACTCGTACGTTTTTTATTTGTTGTAATTCAATATAAAACTGTTTTAATTTTGACAAATAGTACATTTCGATAATCTAATTGCTATCTGATACAAAACGATGACCAATGTTTAAAATGTTGTTTGTATGCATCTTTACGCACACTCAGTGCGACTTTGAAACCACAACAAGTGAATTGCTCTCATTGGTTACATCGTATTGTTTCGCTGTATTGGTGTCAATAAGCATAAACGGAACAGAATCATTCCAAGTTTTGTTCAGCATGCATCGCAAAGACTCAAAGAAATTGATTTATTTGAATTTGATTATTCAAAATATCATCTCGTAAACAAAAAAGATTATGTCTTCAAGAGAAAGTTGAGGTTTTAAAAAGATAAGAATGTGGTGTTCGTGCAAATCGAGTTGCAATTGATTTTGGTGTTACCCAGGGAGCAATTTCGCAAATCAAAAAGCAAAAAGAACAAATAAATGCTGCAGTGTCGAGAACGTATGAACAGGCAAATAAGAAAACTGAATATATTATCTGAATGGTTTTGCAACCAACGTGACAGAAATTGCCCAATGAATGGTCCAATTTTGAAAGCGAAAACAATCGAATTATTTTCCAAAATTTATCCGGATAAAGGTGCAAATGTTTTCAACGCGAAGGTTGGTTCTTGAGATTTAAGCGTAGACATGGAATGCGGTCTTCAAAAATATGTGGTGAAATTTTGTCAAGCGACACTACACAAATAACGCCATTCATTCACACACTGCGAGCAAAAATCGGTGAAATGGAACTAACTCACGCACAAATTTACAATGCTGATGAGTCTGGACTCTTTTACCGATTAATACCGGGCAAAAAATATGTGGCTACATGCGAAAAAACTCCGCCAAGAAGAAAAATTCGAAAGGAAAGATTTACATTTATGCTGTGTGCCAATGCCGATGGAACAAACAAAGTCAAGCCACTTGTAATTGGCAAAGCAACCAAACCGCGTTTTTCCTTAATTTTGATAATCCGTTACATTACAATCGATAAAACGATTAAAATTACCAAACTAAAATATCGGAATAAGTTATTGGCGGGCATTGTAGCTCAGGACAAATTGTCGGTTCACGATATTTTAAGCAAGCATTCGATTCGCGATGCTATATTGCTCTTAAAATTGGCTTGGGATGAGTTGCCACCGAGAGCTGCGCCTAAGACAAACTACATGCTACTAGCGCCACTTTAAAACACATTTGATTTGCATTGTGCACAGAAGCGGCGAGAGTTCGAACTATCAAACTACAACAACAATTTATACTGACACGCGCAACCCTCGGTTGCCACAGAGCGTAATTCAAAAATCGTGGTCAAAACTATTGAATTGGGACGATGGAAAATTTGAAGATACAGACAATGTGCCATTATCCGAACTGATTGCATCCAGTGAAATTTCCAACAACACAATTCAAGAATCGCAACAATTGCTATCAAAACTATCGATGGATTGCAATTTAACAACCGATGAAATCGAAGATTGGAATGCTAATTTGACTGACGAAAACGCAATGGATGACTGCGATGAATCAGACACCGAAAATGTTTCTCTGAGCTCAGTTGTGTCTTATACTGATGCAATGAATGCAGTGAATACGTTGATCAAGTGGAGCGAAAAAAAACACTACATTTACTAGCAATCATATGTCAAATCTTCTACAGTTGTGAAAAATCATCTGGCCAAACCACCGAAACAAACTTTGCTTACTAGCTTTTTTACTAAGCCACATTCTTCATAATATAACAATAATACCAAAATAAGTAAATGCATATGAAATATACAGTGGCGATTATCTTTATATCTTATATATAAGAAAGCGTGCGCTCGCTCGCATTATACATGTATGAGAGAGCAGCACAAAGTTTTCATTCAAGGTTGTCCATAAACGACCATTTAGTAGCATTCACGTAGCATTGAATACCTAACGACAATGTTTCGTTACAACATTGTGATATACCAATTTTGAAACGTATGCCTCAGAAGTGGCAGGAAATTTTAAATATCTGCTACTGCTTCTGATGCTGTCGCTGATGATGATGCCGCTTTTGTGCATGCATGAAATAGAGAAAGAGCATGGAAGTAGCATCCCTCTCTTCCACTTCACCGCATGACGAAGAACTCAACTAAAAAAAACTGTCTACCATCGTAAAAGAATTTATACATTCTTGGCACATGTTAAATGTTTGCAAACCCAGTCTTCGGTGCTGCTTACTTACATGTTAACACGTAAGAATTTTTCCGGTGGAGAAGAACCAAATAAATTTTGCTGATGATCATAGCGATTGCATTAACGCAAGAAAGGGAACAAGCAATATAGCAAGTTTTTTTCCATTTCAAGTTATTTCAGGTCATTTTTAGTCATTTTTAAAAGTAGTCCAAATACAAACTACTTTAGATTTACCCAGTTGTAGAGAAGTGGTTAGCGTGCCGGATTTGCATGCATGGGGACGTGGGTTCGAGTCTCACTAGCGGTCGTTTGATTTTCTATCAATATCATCATTGCTAATAACAGTGATATATTGATGGGAGACAAACTAACACATAAAACAGTGATGTTCGACTCACGGAGTGTTTCGGAGGACACTTTAAGCCGTCGGCCCCGTGTGTGTGCACAAAGAGGATTTTGAGTCAGCACAGACACACGTAAATTGACTACCTTTACGCTAAGGTTGTGTTATTGGGAATTTCAATATTCAATACACCACCGCAAAAAAGGTAGTAGCCATTCATGGAATCGAGCATTCGAATGCGGTGCAGTCGTGCCCTGCAAGCCCCTCACAATGTATTCGAATAATAATTCTCATGCTAGTGGTATTCGTGGAATACGAAAAAAGACTGAACACACCTAACGGTACAAAATTCGGTCTATAAATACTGAATAATGAATGAATGAATAATTAGATTTGCGGGAGAGTACTGTATTCTTATATGCAAATGAAGTGCCCCTCAAAAAATGTAGAATATAAGTGTCCCTGAAAACTACTTCCAGTAAAAGTGTTATTTCTGTGTCGTGTTACTGATTAGAGATAAGTGATAAGTGTCTTCGGAAAATATATAAGGCCCATTAGGATCTACAATTTTATATAGTTTTGCGCGTAATAAAAAATTATTATGATAAATTAATAATAATAAGCATTTTGAAAAATACCGTTATTAGAATTGGATGCTAATAACATTATCATGATTTTATTAACTTATCATAATAAAATCGTAATAATGTTATCAGAGTTACATCATAATAATTATCATGATTTATCATATTAATTTATCAGGTTCAATCATGATAATTATAAAGATTTCAATCAAAATAATTATTATGGTTCGTACAACATATTTATTAGGATTTATCATGATAATTATTACGATTCAAATCTTTATAATTATCATGATTGAACCTGATAAATTAATATGATAAATCATGATAATTATTATGATTTAGTTCTGATAACATTATTAGGATTTTATTATGATAAGTTAATAAAATCGTAATAATGTTATTAGTATCCAATCCTAATAACGAAATTCATCATAATAATTATCATCATAAACAAAATTTATCACGATATCCCAAAACGCAAAACTATACTATTCTACATATTTGCCGAAGACACTTATCACTTATCAGTAATTGAATATCAAATTTGAAAAGTTGGGACACTTGTATTGCAAATTTTTTTGAAGGACTCTTCATTTTCAAAAAAAAAAAAAAAATACGTTGCATTACTATGCTCAGCCATTCAATTGGTCTTGTTGAAAGGCACATTCAATGGATGATATGTATTGGCATCAACCATTACCTATCCAATGAACACACCATTCCAAAAAAAATTTAATAAAATCGCAATTTTATCAGTTTCTAGTCAGGCAATTGTCATTACTTTCCATCGAAAATAGGATGCAATAAAATTCTAATAAAATAGATCTAATAAAAAGTAGGCATTATTACAAGCTTTTAGCTTATAAAATAATAATTGTTACTTTTTGATAACTAATAAGAACTATTAACTGAACATTTCAGATAAAAATGGTGGTATGTACAATATAAATGTCCGGCAATTTTGAACCTTATTGCATTACATAATACATAGATCAATAAGGCTAAAAATCGCTCGACATTAACGTTGCACATACCACCGTTTTAAATCGAAATCTTCAACTATAAAAAAGAAATAATTATTATTGTATTAGAAAATTTAACAACTCTGAATTTTTTCCCAATGATTTTTTCATTTTGAAAAATATATTGAAATGTGAAAAGGTATTTACCAAATACTCGGCATGCAATGACAAAACTAATAATCCCCACAAAAACTTCATTTTTTTTTTTCAAAGGTTGAAAAATATATGTAATTTGTTTACAAACTGAACGATCACTCCGTAAAAATTGGAATACAAATTATTTGAAGTCTACTGGTTTTTATTCTTTTTCATCTTCGTTGAAATTCATTCGAAATGTAACATCATTTGAATCATTCCCCATTATTTGTTCATGAATATTAATAAAATTGAATTCTTCACTTCGATTAAATGGAATTTTTGAACTCGCGCAGTTCGAAATACTCGGGTGATTCAGCAAGGGTAAGGGTGAGCTCTGAAACTATACCCGAAAACTTTTAACGTATCCAATTGAGATCTTATGCTTTATTTATACATGCGAAAAGGTTCATTTTTGTATCTGGGTCATAGTTCGACAGTAAATATGGCCACAATACCCTTGCATGACAAATTAAGATTAATTTATTCATAAGACTTGACAGACTTGTATTTTATTCATCATTTATTATTCGAATTTTTGTATTGGTAATAGCACGTGATAAAAGTAAAAACTTTTTTTTCATGACGCTGTTACTAAGTAATATTCAAAACCCAGGACTATTTTTAAATACTGTGTGTGCACATTTTGACAACGGAATGGGTGTACTCCGCACCGGCTCTTCTGTTTGCAGTGTGAAAGAATTTTGACATAAGCGATGGTTCGTGTCAATTTTGAAATCATTTGTCGCTTATGTCAATATTCTATGAAAATGTTCGGGTTCACTGCAAGCACGAGAGCTTGTACGGCGCGCATTCATTCTTCGTGCGGCCGCAAAGATGTGCACGCACACCAAGCGGAAGATGCTCTGTATCTTCTCCTATATAAAGAGGTAGTGAATGTCGTTGGACCGCGCCATCTCTACCTAAACGATTGTACTAAACACCTTCCTCGCCTTCCCCTTCTTCAAACAGCGAGTTTGACAGGCAGCCTGTCACAGGCTCCGCATCTTTGCTGTCATTGTTTGAAGAAGGGGAATCAGTGTTTACCATTCATAGACGAATGGTACAGAGGGCGCTGCTGTCAAGCTAAGTGTCAAAATTCAATTTTGCATCGTCCGCTTGACGCACACACAGTGGATAAAATCCAAGTTTGTACGTTAGCATGAGAAGGAGGTGAGATAGGCATGTATGACCACTTTTATTTTCATGTGCTCAATATGCGTTTGAAAATCAACATTTTGACGGAAATATGAGGTTTTTCGAGAAAAATTTGTTGTTCGTGAATCTATATGAACATGCGCACCGAAGAAATGTGAGAGAATTGCAAATTAAGTTAGCAAAATTGAATCAACATTTCATACCGATACGCAATAGTAAGAGACAAATAATTGCGGGGCCTAGATATAAAGTCGCATGAATTAAAGTCGCTGCAATTTACATTTATTGCTCCTATTGCATATCTATTGAATATATCGATAGAAGAATATGTTATTCAGCACTTATGGCTGAGTAACGGCTGAATAAAAACATACTCTCCTATCGATATATTCAATAGATATAATGCTTCCAAAGCATTGCTCTATATAAAGAATTTGTTGAAAAAATAGTTTCCGACCAAGTCATTTTTCGATTTGCACATCACTAATTAGAGATAACGGACGGAAGTCTAGGGTGACCTCAGCAATGCCAAGAAGTTATCTCTTATGTTATAATCCATTCAATGACCTAGTGGTTAGCGCCCTGCGCTGATTATTTCATTCATATCGATTCATGAACAAATGTTTCAACGAGTCTATATCTTTCGAAAAACCTAATCAACATGTAGTTTCATTAATTCACACGGTCAAATGCATCCGATGCTATTATTCGAACATTGCGTCCGATCACGTACGCATATTTATTTGTATTCTTTTATACAGTAGAATCTCGGAAAAGTTAATCGAAATGTCCCAGAGGTGCTTAACTTTTCCGAATCATTAACTTTTCCAAGCGTTTTTTTTAAATCGATAAAAAACACATAATTTCAGTAACTCAAGTCAACTGAATGTATTTAAACAGTCTAATATTATTCTGATAGTCAATGATGACAATGTTTACTATGATCATATTTATGCAGTCAGTGCGGCGCCATAGATTTCTTCAATAAACATTTTGTCAATACATTTCTCAGCCAAACAGATCATGCATATACAAACGAAAGATGCAAGTGAATACAAACACAGTGTGCACGTGTTAGAACGGCCAATGCATAAAATATAATGACGTATTGGTTTATTTGTATTGTATTCAAACAAAAATTCGTGTGAGCATTACAAATCAAAGCGGATCCGTTGTAAACGAGAGCACGCTCAGAAAAGTTAATTAAAAATTAACTTTTCAAAGCGGCACATAGTAACTGAAACTCGCTTAACTTTTCCGAAGGTTTAACTTTTCTGCGAGTTAACTTTTCCGAGATTCTACTGTATTAATTTTGTTTCCCAATCATACTTTTACCCCAATAATGTACAAATACAGCTCTTGGCGGTGATTTAATAAATAAATAAAGAAATGTGAAAAATTCTTATAAAAAGAGATATTCTAGATTCATAAATTTAACAAATGAATGCAATGGCAACATTGAAGGGAAACCAACATTATTGTTCCAGTTTAAATTTTTATTGAAATCGATCAGTTTAATGGAAAATACATTGTTTAAGCAAATGAAGTGCTTTTCAGCTACTCTTGATATCGTAGTCGTTTCATGCCCACTTAATGTTCGTCATAATCCCTCTATAAGAAATAATTTTTCAATTATAACATGCAATTCAAGAATGCAGCAAAATAATAAAGAGTAATTTCATGTCGAGTTGAATGTCCCATGAAGAAATAATTGTTGCGATTTTCACGTTTCTAATAGAAACACTGAAGGGATAAACATTAGCAGTTTGATGTCTTTGACAAATTTCTAGCTCTTTTGTTTCTTTACACATGTTCTATCTTTTATCGATGATATGCAATCATTAAAGTGGAAATCGTAAAAATTATCTAGGCAAGGGACATTTCCGCTCGAAATAGTCAATTGTGTGCAAAAATATGGTTTCATTCTAGGTTTCATTATAATTGTCAAGCAATCGAATGAACCTATATGTGATGTATTTGTGGTGTTGAGTAAACGTGATCACTCACAATTTGTTCTTCGATCCATTCTCTATATAATAGGACATTAACTTGTAGCATATAATCGTATCGAATTGACCCATCTGCGAAATTAGTTTCTCTTGAAGTTTTAACTATGCCGACCAATACCGGTTCTTGGCCAACTCTTATATATACAACTGGACCTAGATAATTAATGAATTTTATTGAACTTTGCACTTAACACATAAAAATTAAAATCAACCTCCTGAGTCTCCATCTCCTGAAATTTTTACTTCTTCTTCTGATTGTGGAGATGTATTTTGCATATTTACTGGGACAATTTTAGTACAGAAGCAATCAGTGCATTGATCATTGCAGGAAATTGTTCTCATTGGGAGGTATCGAAGATCGGCTGAAGTGTGTCCCGTTTCCGTCCTACCAAAGCCAGTCATAATGACCGGAGTGTTCGGTGTGGAGTATACAAAACTGTGAGATTCATCAGCCAACTTAATTGCTGCGATCGACATGTCGTTGACTATGCTTTCCGTGAGAACGATCATGCCAATATCGCAGGCTTCTTCCCTTGCCACGTAATGGTCAAAACTGAGAATTTCAGATACCTTGAACCATTGTGTGGTCGCCCGTCTTTCCCCATTTTCTTCATATTTGAACAACATATTTGAGCCAGCATGAACTTCCCAAATGTCTGGATCACTCTCATATTCGTAATTTTCTGCAGTCATGTCGTATGAGTAGAAACAATGTGCCGAAGTCAATATTAGTTTTTTCCCGACTACGGTTCCACCGCAAGCATACTGTTTTCTTTGCATTATTGCAGCATGATATTTGACGGCTCCCACTGTACTCAGCCCGTTGTAAATTTGTGCATTCTAATTAAATTTTGTAAAAGAAAAAATCAGTTTGACATTTAAATTTTTTTCATATGGGAAACTAATAAACAATAATTAATAAAAGTTTTTTTTGCTTATTAGTTACTAGTTTTTATTAAAGATAAAAAAAATAATGGTTATTTTATTAGCTAATAACTTCTCATAAATATTGTTAATTTTTATCATTAGATTTTTTATAAAATTGTATTGAATCCTATTTTCACTGAAATGTGAAAATTGCCTAACTCCAAACTAATAAAATTGCGATTTTATTAGATTTTTTCTGAAATGGCGTGTTCATTGGATACGTTATGGTTAATGCCAATACACATCATCGATCGAATGTGCCTTTCAACTTGACCAATTGAATGACTAAGAATAATAATGCAACGTATTCAATATTGCAATACAGTACTCTTTCGCAAATCTAAAGTCTCACAAATCTAAAGAACTCAGAAAACTAAAGATGATGTTTGTTCTCACATAATACTCGGAAATCTAAGGATTTTTCTTTAGATTTCCGAATGAATCTCTTTTCGTCGACTACATGTTTTGTTCTCAGTAATATTGTTAAAATAATTCAACTCGTACGTTTTTTATTTGTTGTAATTCAATATAAAACTGTTTTAATTTTGACAAATAGTACATTTCGATAATCTAATTGCTATCTGATACAAAACGATGACCAATGTTTAAAATGTTGTTTGTATGCATCTTTACGCACACTCAGTGCGACTTTGAAACCACAACAAGTGAATTGCTCTCATTGGTTACATCGTATTGTTTCGCTGTATTGGTGTCAATAAGCATAAACGGAACAGAATCATTCCAAGTTTTGTTCAGCATGCATCGCAAAGACTCAAAGAAATTGATTTATTTGAATTTGATTATTCAAAATATCATCTCGTAAACAAAAAAGATTAAGTCTTCAAGAGAAAGTTGAGGTTTTAAAAAGATAAGAATGTGGTGTTCGTGCAAATCGAGTTGCAATTGATTTTGGTGTTACCCAGGGAGCAATTTCGCAAATCAAAAAGCAAAAAGAACAAATAAATGCTGCAGTGTCGAGAACGTATGAACAGGCAAATAAGAAAACTGAATATATTATCTGAATGGTTTTGCAACCAACGTGACAGAAACTGCCCAATGAATGGTCCAATTTTGAAAGCGAAAACAATCGAATTATTTTCCAAAATTTATTCGGATAAAGGTGCAAATGTTTTCAATGCGAAGGTTGGTTCTTGAGATTTAAGCGTAGACATGGAATGCGGTCTTCAAAAATATGTGGTGAAATTTTGTCAAGCGACACTACACAAATAACGCCATTCATTCACACACTGCGAGCAAAAATCGGTGAAATGGAACTAACTCACGCACAAATTTACAATGCTGATGAGTCTGGACTCTTTTACCGATTAATACCGGACAAAAAATATGTGGCTACATGCGAAAAAACTCCGCCAAGAAGAAAAATTCGAAAGGAAAGATTTACATTTATGCTGTGTGCCAATGCCGATGGAACAAACAAAGTCAAGCCACTTGTAATTGGCAAAGCAACCAAACCGCGTTTTTCCTTAATTTTGATAATCCGTTACATTACAATCGATAAAACGATTAAAATTACCAAACTAAAATATCGGAATAAGTTATTGGCGGGCATTGTAGCTCAGGACAAATTGTCGGTTCACGATATTTTAAGCAAGCATTCGATTCGCGATGCTATATTGCTCTTAAAATTGGCTTGGGATGAGTTGCCACCGAGAGCTGCGCCTAAGACAAACTACATGCTACTAGCGCCACTTTAAAACACATTTGATTTGCATTGTGCACAGAAGCGGCGAGAGTTCGAACTATCAAACTACAACAACAATTTATACTGACACGCGCAACCCTCGGTTGCCACAGAGCGTAATTCAAAAATCGTGGTCAAAACTATTGAATTGGGACAATGGAAAATTTGAAGATACAGACAATGTGCCATTATCCGAACTGATTGCATCCAGTGAAATTTCCAACAACACAATTCAAGAATCGCAACAATTGCTATCAAAACTATCGATGGATTGCAATTTAACAACCGATGAAATCGAAGATTGGAATGCTAATTTGACTGACGAAAACGCAATGGATGACTGCGATGAATCAGACACCGAAAATGTTTCTCTGAGTTCAGTTGTGTCTTATACTGATGCAATGAATGCAGTGAATACGTTGATCAAGTGGAGCGAAAAAAAACACTACATTTACTAACAATCATATGTCAAATCTTCTACAGTTGTGAAAAATCATCTGGCCAAACCACCGAAACAAACTTTGCTTACTAGCTTTTTTACTAAGCCACATTCTTCATAATATAACAATAATACCAAAATAAGTAAATGCATATGAAATATACAGTGGCGATTATCTTTATATCTTATATATAAGAAAGCGTGCGCTCGCTCGCATTATACATGTATGAGAGAGCAGCACAAAGTTTTCATTCAAGGTTGTCCATAAACGACCATTTAGTAGCATTCACGTAGCATTGAATACCTAACGACAATGTTTCGTTACAACATTGTGATATACCAATTTTGAAACGTATGCCTCAGAAGTGGCAGGAAATTTTAAATATCTGCTACTGCTTCTGATGCTGTCGCTGATGATGATGCCGCTTTTGTGCATGCATGAAATAGAGAAAGAGCATGAAAGTAGCATCCCTCTCTTCCACTTCACCGCATGACGAAGAACTCAACTAAAAAAAACTGTCTACCATCGTAAAAGAATTTATACATTCTTGGCACATGTTAAATGTTTGCAAACCCAGTCTTCGGTGCTGCTTACTTACATGTTAACACGTAAGAATTTTTCCGGTGGAGAAGAACCAAATAAATTTTGCTGATGATCATAGCGATTGCATTAACGCAAGAAAGGGAACAAGCAATATAGCAAGTTTTTTTCCATTTCAAGTTATTTCAGGTCATTTTTAGTCATTTTTAAAAGTAGTCCAAATACAAACTACTTTAGATTTACCCAGTTGTAGAGAAGTGGTTAGCGTGCCGGATTTGCATGCATGGGGACGTGGGTTCGAGTCTCACTAGCGGTCGTTTGATTTTCTATCAATATCATCATTGCTAATAACAGTGATATATTGATGGGAGACAAACTAACACATAAAACAGTGATGTTCGACTCACGGAGTGTTTCGGAGGACACTTTAAGCCGTCGGCCCCGTGTGTGTGCACAAAGAGGATTTTGAGTCAGCACAGACACACGTAAATTGACTACCTTTACGCTAAGGTTGTGTTATTGGGAATTTCAATATTCAATACACCACCGCAAAAAAGGTAGTAGCCATTCATGGAATCGAGCATTCGAATGCGGTGCAGTCGTGCCCTGCAAGCCCCTCACAATGTATTCGAATAATAATTCTCATGCTAGTGGTATTCGTGGAATACGAAAAAAGACTGAACACACCTAACGGTACAAAATTCGGTCTATAAATACTGAATAATGAATGAATGAATAATTAGATTTGCGGGAGAGTACTGTATTCTTATATGCAAATGAAGTGCCCCTCAAAAAATGTAGAATATAAGTGTCCCTGAAAACTACTTCCAGTAAAAGTGTTATTTCTGTGTCGTGTTACTGATTAGAGATAAGTGATAAGTGTCTTCGGAAAATATATAAGGCCCATTAGGATCTACAATTTTATATAGTTTTGCGCGTAATAAAAAATTATTATGATAAATTAATAATAATAAGCATTTTGTAAAATACCGTTATTAGAATTGGATGCTAATAACATTATCATGATTTTATTAACTTATCATAATAAAATCGTAATAATGTTATCAGAGTTACATCATAATAATCATCATGATTTATCATATTAATTTATCAGGTTCAATCATGATAATTATAAAGATTTCAATCAAAATAATTATTATGGTTCGTACAACATATTTATTAGGATTTATCATGATAATTATTACGATTCAAATCTTTATAATTATCATGATTGAACCTGATAAATTAATATGATAAATCATGATAATTATTATGATTTAGTTCTGATAACATTATTAGGATTTTATTATGATAAGTTAATAAAATCGTAATAATGTTATTAGTATCCAATCCTAATAACGAAATTCATCATAATAATTATCATCATAAACAAAATTTATCACGATATCCCAAAACGCAAAACTATACTATTCTACATATTTGCCGAAGACACTTATCACTTATCAGTAATTGAATATCAAATTTGAAAAGTTGGGACACTTGTATTGCAAATTTTTTTGAAGGACTCTTCATTTTCAAAAAAAAAAAAAAAATACGTTGCATTACTATGCTCAGCCATTCAATTGGTCTTGTTGAAAGGCACATTCAATGGATGATATGTATTGGCATCAACCATTACCTATCCAATGAACACACCATTCCAAAAAAAATTTAATAAAATAGATCTAATAAAAAGTAGGCATTATTACAAGCTTTTAGCTTATAAAATAATAATTGTTACTTTTTGATAACTAATAAGAACTATTAACTGAACATTTCAGATAAAAATGGTGGTATGTACAATATAAATGTCCGGCAATTTTGAACCTTATTGCATTACATAATACATAGATCAATAAGGCTAAAAATCGCTCGACATTAACGTTGCACATACCACCGTTTTAAACCGAAATCTTCAACTATAAAAAAGAAATAATTATTATTGTATTAGAAAAATTAACAACTCTGAATTTTTTCCCAATGATTTTTTCATTTTGAAAAATATATTGAAATGTGAAAAGGTATTTACCAAATACTCGGCATGCAATGACAAAACTAATAATCCCCACAAAAACTTCATTTTTTTTTTTCAAAGGTTGAAAAATATATGTAATTTGTTTACAAACTGAACGATCACTCCGTAAAAATTGGAATACAAATTATTTGAAGTCTACTGGTTTTTATTCTTTTTCATCTTCGTTGAAATTCATTCGAAATGTAACATCATTTGAATCATTCCCCATTATTTGTTCATGAATATTAATAAAATTGAATTCTTCACTTCGATTAAATGGAATTTTTGAACTCGCGCAGTTCGAAATACTCGGGTGATTCAGCAAGGGTAAGGGTGAGCTCTGAAACTATACCCGAAAACTTTTAACGTATCTAATTGAGATCTTATGCTTTATTTATACATGCGAAAAGGTTCATTTTTGTATCTGGGTCATAGTTCGACAGTAAATATGGCCACAATACCCTTGCATGACAAATTAAGATTAATTTATTCATAAGACTTGACAGACTTGTATTTTATTCATCATTTATTATTCGAATTTTTGTATTGGTAATAGCACGTGATAAAAGTAAAAACTTTTTTTTCATGACGCTGTTACTAAGTAATATTCAAAACCCAGGACTATTTTTAAATACTGTGTGTGCACATTTTGACAACGGAATGGGTGTACTCCGCACCGGCTCTTCTGTTTGCAGTGTGAAAGAATTTTGACATAAGCGATGGTTCGTGTCAATTTTGAAATCATTTGTCGCTTATGTCAATATTCTATGAAAATGTTCGGGTTCACTGCAAGCACGAGAGCTTGTACGGCGCGCATTCATTCTTCGTGCGGCCGCAAAGATGTGCACGCACACCAAGCGGAAGATGCTCTGTATCTTCTCCTATATAAAGAGGTAGTGAATGTCGTTGGACCGCGCCATCTCTACCTAAACGATTGTACTAAACACCTTCCTCGCCTTCCCCTTCTTCAAACAGCGAGTTTGACAGGCAGCCTGTCAAGGCTCCGCATCTTTGCTGTCATTGTTTGAAGAAGGGGAATCAGTGTTTACCATTCATAGACGAATGGTACAGAGGGCGCTGCTGTCAAGCTAAGTGTCAAAATTCAATTTTGCATCGTCCGCTTGACGCACACACAGTGGATAAAATCCAAGTTTGTACGTTAGCATGAGAAGGAGGTGAGATAGGCATGTATGACCACTTTTATTTTCATGTGCTCAATATGCGTTTGAAAATCAACATTTTGACGGAAATATGAGGTTTTTCGAGAAAAATTTGTTGTTCGTGAATCTATATGAACATGCGCACCGAAGAAATGTGAGAGAATTGCAAATTAAGTTAGCAAAATTGAATCAACATTTCATACCGATACGCAATAGTAAGAGACAAATAATTGCGGGGCCTAGATATAAAGTCGCATGAATTAAAGTCGCTGCAATTTACATTTATTGCTCCTATTGCATATCTATTGAATATATCGATAGAAGAATATGTTATTCAGCACTTATGGCTGAGTAACGGCTGAATAAAAACATACTCTCCTATCGATATATTCAATAGATATAATGCTTCCAAAGCATTGCTCTATATAAAGAATTTGTTGAAAAAATAGTTTCCGACCAAGGCATTTTTCGATTTGCACATCACTAATTAGAGATAACGGACGGAAGTCTAGGGTGACCTCAGCAATGCCAAGAAGTTATCTCTTATGTTATAATCCATTCAATGACCTAGTGGTTAGCGCCCTGCGCTGATTATTTCATTCATATCGATTCATGAACAAATGTTTCAACGAGTCTATATCTTTCGAAAAACCTAATCAACATGTAGTTTCATTAATTCACACGGTCAAATGCATCCGATGCTATTATTCGAACATTGCGTCCGATCACGTACGCATATTTATTTGTATTCTTTTATACAGTAGAATCTCGGAAAAGTTAATCGAAATGTCCCAGAGGTGCTTAACTTTTCCGAATCATTAACTTTTCCAAGCGTTTTTTTAAAATCGATAAAAAACACATAATTTCAGTAACTCAAGTCAACTGAATGTATTTAAACAGTCTAATATTATTCTGATAGTCAATGATGACAATGTTTACTATGATCATATTTATGCAGTCAGTGCGGCGCCATAGATTTCTTCAATAAACATTTTGTCAATACATTTCTCAGCCAAACAGATCATGCATATACAAACGAAAGATGCAAGTGAATACAAACACAGTGTGCACGTGTTAGAACGGCCAATGCATAAAATATAATGACGTATTGGTTTATTTGTATTGTATTCAAACAAAAATTCGTGTGAGCATTACAAATCAAAGCGGATCCGTTGTAAACGAGAGCACGCTCAGAAAAGTTAATTAAAAATTAACTTTTCAAAGCGGCACATAGTAACTGAAACTCGCTTAACTTTTCCGAAGGTTTAACTTTTCTGCGAGTTAACTTTTCCGAGATTCTACTGTATTAATTTTGTTTCCCAATCATACTTTTACCCCAATAATGTACAAATACAGCTCTTGGCGGTGATTTAATAAATAAATAAAGAAATGTGAAAAATTCTTATAAAAAGAGATATTCTAGATTCATAAATTTAACAAATGAATGCAATGGCAACATTGAAGGGAAACCAACATTATTGTTCCAGTTTAAATTTTTATTGAAATCGATCAGTTTAATGGAAAATACATTGTTTAAGCAAATGAAGTGCTTTTCAGCTACTCTTGATATCGTAGTCGTTTCATGCCCACTTAATGTTCGTCATAATCCCTCTATAAGAAATAATTTTTCAATTATAACATGCAATTCAAGAATGCAGCAAAATAATAAAGAGTAATTTCATGTCGAGTTGAATGTCCCATGAAGAAATAATTGTTGCGATTTTCACGTTTCTAATAGAAACACTGAAGGGATAAACATTAGCAGTTTGATGTCTTTGACAAATTTCTAGCTCTTTTGTTTCTTTACACATGTTCTATCTTTTATCGATGATATGCAATCATTAAAGTGGAAATCGTAAAAATTATCTAGGCAAGGGACATTTCCGCTCGAAATAGTCAATTGTGTGCAAAAATATGGTTTCATTCTAGGTTTCATTATAATTGTCAAGCAATCGAATGAACCTATATGTGATGTATTTGTGGTGTTGAGTAAACGTGATCACTCACAATTTGTTCTTCGATCCATTCTCTATATAATAGGACATTAACTTGTAGCATATAATCGTATCGAATTGACCCATCTGCGAAATTAGTTTCTCTTGAAGTTTTAACTATGCCGACCAATACCGGTTCTTGGCCAACTCTTATATATACAACTGGACCTAGATAATTAATGAATTTTATTGAACTTTGCACTTAACACATAAAAATTAAAATCAACCTCCTGAGTCTCCATCTCCTGAAATTTTTACTTCTTCTTCTGATTGTGGAGATGTATTTTGCATATTTACTGGGACAATTTTAGTACAGAAGCAATCAGTGCATTGATCATTGCAGGAAATTGTTCTCATTGGGAGGTATCGAAGATCGGCTGAAGTGTGTCCCGTTTCCGTCCTACCAAAGCCAGTCATAATGACCGGAGTGTTCGGTGTGGAGTATACAAAACTGTGAGATTCATCAGCCAACTTAATTGCTGCGATCGACATGTCGTTGACTATGCTTTCCGTGAGAACGATCATGCCAATATCGCAGGCTTCTTCCCTTGCCACGTAATGGTCAAAACTGAGAATTTCAGATACCTTGAACCATTGTGTGGTCGCCCGTCTTTCCCCATTTTCTTCATATTTGAACAACATATTTGAGCCAGCATGAACTTCCCAAATGTCTGGATCACTCTCATATTCGTAATTTTCTGCAGTCATGTCGTATGAGTAGAAACAATGTGCCGAAGTCAATATTAGTTTTTTCCCGACTACGGTTCCACCGCAAGCATACTGTTTTCTTTGCATTATTGCAGCATGATATTTGACGGCTCCCACTGTACTCAGCCCGTTGTAAATTTGTGCATTCTAATTAAATTTTGTAAAAGAAAAAATCAGTTTGACATTTAAATTTTTTTCATATGGGAAACTAATAAACAATAATTAATAAAAGTTTTTTTTGCTTATTAGTTACTAGTTTTTATTAAAGATAAAAAAAATAATGGTTATTTTATTAGCTAATAACTTCTCATAAATATTGTTAATTTTTATCATTAGATTTTTTATAAAATTGTATTGAATCCTATTTTCACTGAAATGTGAAAATTGCCTAACTCCAAACTAATAAAATTGCGATTTTATTAGATTTTTTCTGAAATGGCGTGTTCATTGGATACGTTATGGTTAATGCCAATACACATCATCGATCGAATGTGCCTTTCAACTTGACCAATTGAATGACTAAGAATAATAATGCAACGTATTCAATATTGCAATACAGTACTCTTTCGCAAATCTAAAGTCTCACAAATCTAAAGAACTCAGAAAACTAAAGATGATGTTTGTTCTCACATAATACTCGGAAATCTAAGGATTTTTCTTTAGATTTCCGAATGAATCTCTTTTCGTCGACTACATGTTTTGTTCTCAGTAATATTGTTAAAATAATTCAACTCGTACGTTTTTTATTTGTTGTAATTCAATATAAAACTGTTTTAATTTTGACAAATAGTACATTTCGATAATCTAATTGCTATCTGATACAAAACGATGACCAATGTTTAAAATGTTGTTTGTATGCATCTTTACGCACACTCAGTGCGACTTTGAAACCACAACAAGTGAATTGCTCTCATTGGTTACATCGTATTGTTTCGCTGTATTGGTGTCAATAAGCATAAACGGAACAGAATCATTCCAAGTTTTGTTCAGCATGCATCGCAAAGACTCAAAGAAATTGATTTATTTGAATTTGATTATTCAAAATATCATCTCGTAAACAAAAAAGATTAAGTCTTCAAGAGAAAGTTGAGGTTTTAAAAAGATAAGAATGTGGTGTTCGTGCAAATCGAGTTGCAATTGATTTTGGTGTTACCCAGGGAGCAATTTCGCAAATCAAAAAGCAAAAAGAACAAATAAATGCTGCAGTGTCGAGAACGTATGAACAGGCAAATAAGAAAACTGAATATATTATCTGAATGGTTTTGCAACCAACGTGACAGAAATTGCCCAATGAATGGTCCAATTTTGAAAGCGAAAACAATCGAATTATTTTCCAAAATTTATTCGGATAAAGGTGCAAATGTTTTCAATGCGAAGGTTGGTTCTTGAGATTTAAGCGTAGACATGGAATGCGGTCTTCAAAAATATGTGGTGAAATTTTGTCAAGCGACACTACACAAATAACGCCATTCATTCACACACTGCGAGCAAAAATCGGTGAAATGGAACTAACTCACGCACAAATTTACAATGCTGATGAGTCTGGACTCTTTTACCGATTAATACCGGACAAAAAATATGTGGCTACATGCGAAAAAACTCCGCCAAGAAGAAAAATTCGAAAGGAAAGATTTACATTTATGCTGTGTGCCAATGCCGATGGAACAAACAAAGTCAAGCCACTTGTAATTGGCAAAGCAACCAAACCGCGTTTTTCCTTAATTTTGATAATCCGTTACATTACAATCGATAAAACGATTAAAATTACCAAACTAAAATATCGGAATAAGTTATTGGCGGGCATTGTAGCTCAGGACAAATTGTCGGTTCACGATATTTTAAGCAAGCATTCGATTCGCGATGCTATATTGCTCTTAAAATTGGCTTGGGATGAGTTGCCACCGAGAGCTGCGCCTAAGACAAACTACATGCTACTAGCGCCACTTTAAAACACATTTGATTTGCATTGTGCACAGAAGCGGCGAGAGTTCGAACTATCAAACTACAACAACAATTTATACTGACACGCGCAACCCTCGGTTGCCACAGAGCGTAATTCAAAAATCGTGGTCAAAACTATTGAATTGGGACAATGGAAAATTTGAAGATACAGACAATGTGCCATTATCCGAACTGATTGCATCCAGTGAAATTTCCAACAACACAATTCAAGAATCGCAACAATTGCTATCAAAACTATCGATGGATTGCAATTTAACAACCGATGAAATCGAAGATTGGAATGCTAATTTGACTGACGAAAACGCAATGGATGACTGCGATGAATCAGACACCGAAAATGTTTCTCTGAGTTCAGTTGTGTCTTATACTGATGCAATGAATGCAGTGAATACGTTGATCAAGTGGAGCGAAAAAAAACACTACATTTACTAACAATCATATGTCAAATCTTCTACAGTTGTGAAAAATCATCTGGCCAAACCACCGAAACAAACTTTGCTTACTAGCTTTTTTACTAAGCCACATTCTTCATAATATAACAATAATACCAAAATAAGTAAATGCATATGAAATATACAGTGGCGATTATCTTTATATCTTATATATAAGAAAGCGTGCGCTCGCTCGCATTATACATGTATGAGAGAGCAGCACAAAGTTTTCATTCAAGGTTGTCCATAAACGACCATTTAGTAGCATTCACGTAGCATTGAATACCTAACGACAATGTTTCGTTACAACATTGTGATATACCAATTTTGAAACGTATGCCTCAGAAGTGGCAGGAAATTTTAAATATCTGCTACTGCTTCTGATGCTGTCGCTGATGATGATGCCGCTTTTGTGCATGCATGAAATAGAGAAAGAGCATGAAAGTAGCATCCCTCTCTTCCACTTCACCGCATGACGAAGAACTCAACTAAAAAAAACTGTCTACCATCGTAAAAGAATTTATACATTCTTGGCACATGTTAAATGTTTGCAAACCCAGTCTTCGGTGCTGCTTACTTACATGTTAACACGTAAGAATTTTTCCGGTGGAGAAGAACCAAATAAATTTTGCTGATGATCATAGCGATTGCATTAACGCAAGAAAGGGAACAAGCAATATAGCAAGTTTTTTTCCATTTCAAGTTATTTCAGGTCATTTTTAGTCATTTTTAAAAGTAGTCCAAATACAAACTACTTTAGATTTACCCAGTTGTAGAGAAGTGGTTAGCGTGCCGGATTTGCATGCATGGGGACGTGGGTTCGAGTCTCACTAGCGGTCGTTTGATTTTCTATCAATATCATCATTGCTAATAACAGTGATATATTGATGGGAGACAAACTAACACATAAAACAGTGATGTTCGACTCACGGAGTGTTTCGGAGGACACTTTAAGCCGTCGGCCCCGTGTGTGTGCACAAAGAGGATTTTGAGTCAGCACAGACACACGTAAATTGACTACCTTTACGCTAAGGTTGTGTTATTGGGAATTTCAATATTCAATACACCACCGCAAAAAAGGTAGTAGCCATTCATGGAATCGAGCATTCGAATGCGGTGCAGTCGTGCCCTGCAAGCCCCTCACAATGTATTCGAATAATAATTCTCATGCTAGTGGTATTCGTGGAATACGAAAAAAGACTGAACACACCTAACGGTACAAAATTCGGTCTATAAATACTGAATAATGAATGAATGAATAATTAGATTTGCGGGAGAGTACTGTATTCTAATATGCAAATGAAGTGCCCCTCAAAAAATGTAGAATATAAGTGTCCCTGAAAACTACTTCCAGTAAAAGTGTTATTTCTGTGTCGTGTTACTGATTAGAGATAAGTGATAAGTGTCTTCGGAAAATATATAAGGCCTATTAGGATCTACAATTTTATATAGTTTTGCGCGTAATAAAAAATTATTATGATAAATTAATAATAATAAGCATTTTGAAAAATACCGTTATTAGAATTGGATGCTAATAACATTATCATGATTTTATTAACTTATCATAATAAAATCGTAATAATGTTATCAGAGTTACATCATAATAATTATCATGATTTATCATATTAATTTATCAGGTTCAATCATGATAATTATAAAGATTTGAATCAAAATAATTATTATGGTTCGTACAACATATTTATTAGGATTTATCATGATAATTATTACGATTCAAATCTTTATAATTATCATGATTGAACCTGATAAATTAATATGATAAATCATGATAATTATTATGATTTAGTTCTGATAACATTATTAGGATTTTATTATGATAAGTTAATAAAATCGTAATAATGTTATTAGTATCCAATCCTAATAACGAAATTCATCATAATAATTATCATCATAAACAAAATTTATCACGATATCCCAAAACGCAAAACTATACTATTCTACATATTTGCCGAAGACACTTATCACTTATCAGTAATTGAATATCAAATTTGAAAAGTTGGGACACTTGTATTGCAAATTTTTTTGAAGGACTCTTCATTTTCAAAAAAAAAAAAAAAAAAAATACGTTGCATTACTATGCTCAGCCATTCAATTGGTCTTGTTGAAAGGCACATTCAATGGATGATATGTATTGGCATCAACCATTACCTATCCAATGAACACACCATTCCAAAAAAAATTTAATAAAATAGATCTAATAAAAAGTAGGCATTATTACAAGCTTTTAGCTTATAAAATAATAATTGTTACTTTTTGATAACTAATAAGAACTATTAACTGAACATTTCAGATAAAAATGGTGGTATGTACAATATAAATGTCCGGCAATTTTGAACCTTATTGCATTACATAATACATAGATCAATAAGGCTAAAAATCGCTCGACATTAACGTTGCACATACCACCGTTTTAAATCGAAATCTTCAACTATAAAAAAGAAATAATTATTATTGTATTAGAAAATTTAACAACTCTGAATTTTTTCCCAATGATTTTTTCATTTTGAAAAATATATTGAAATGTGAAAAGGTATTTACCAAATACTCGGCATGCAATGACAAAACTAATAATCCCCACAAAAACTTCATTTTTTTTTTTCAAAGGTTGAAAAATATATGTAATTTGTTTACAAACTGAACGATCACTCCGTAAAAATTGGAATACAAATTATTTGAAGTCTACTGGTTTTTATTCTTTTTCATCTTCGTTGAAATTCATTCGAAATGTAACATCATTTGAATCATTCCCCATTATTTGTTCATGAATATTAATAAAATTGAATTCTTCACTTCGATTAAATGGAATTTTTGAACTCGCGCAGTTCGAAATACTCGGGTGATTCAGCAAGGGTAAGGGTGAGCTCTGAAACTATACCCGAAAACTTTTAACGTATCTAATTGAGATCTTATGCTTTATTTATACATGCGAAAAGGTTCATTTTTGTATCTGGGTCATAGTTCGACAGTAAATATGGCCACAATACCCTTGCATGACAAATTAAGATTAATTTATTCATAAGACTTGACAGACTTGTATTTTATTCATCATTTATTATTCGAATTTTTGTATTGGTAATAGCACGTGATAAAAGTAAAAACTTTTTTTTCATGACGCTGTTACTAAGTAATATTCAAAACCCAGGACTATTTTTAAATACTGTGTGTGCACATTTTGACAACGGAATGGGTGTACTCCGCACCGGCTCTTCTGTTTGCAGTGTGAAAGAATTTTGACATAAGCGATGGTTCGTGTCAATTTTGAAATCATTTGTCGCTTATGTCAATATTCTATGAAAATGTTCGGGTTCACTGCAAGCACGAGAGCTTGTACGGCGCGCATTCATTCTTCGTGCGGCCGCAAAGATGTGCACGCACACCAAGCGGAAGATGCTCTGTATCTTCTCCTATATAAAGAGGTAGTGAATGTCGTTGGACCGCGCCATCTCTACCTAAACGATTGTACTAAACACCTTCCTCGCCTTCCCCTTCTTCAAACAGCGAGTTTGACAGGCAGCCTGTCAAGGCTCCGCATCTTTGCTGTCATTGTTTGAAGAAGGGGAATCAGTGTTTACCATTCATAGACGAATGGTACAGAGGGCGCTGCTGTCAAGCTAAGTGTCAAAATTCAATTTTGCATCGTCCGCTTGACGCACACACAGTGGATAAAATCCAAGTTTGTACGTTAGCATGAGAAGGAGGTGAGATAGGCATGTATGACCACTTTTATTTTCATGTGCTCAATATGCGTTTGAAAATCAACATTTTGACGGAAATATGAGGTTTTTCGAGAAAAATTTGTTGTTCGTGAATCTATATGAACATGCGCACCGAAGAAATGTGAGAGAATTGCAAATTAAGTTAGCAAAATTGAATCAACATTTCATACCGATACGCAATAGTAAGAGACAAATAATTGCGGGGCCTAGATATAAAGTCGCATGAATTAAAGTCGCTGCAATTTACATTTATTGCTCCTATTGCATATCTATTGAATATATCGATAGAAGAATATGTTATTCAGCACTTATGGCTGAGTAACGGCTGAATAAAAACATACTCTCCTATCGATATATTCAATAGATATAATGCTTCCAAAGCATTGCTCTATATAAAGAATTTGTTGAAAAAATAGTTTCCGACCAAGGCATTTTTCGATTTGCACATCACTAATTAGAGATAACGGACGGAAGTCTAGGGTGACCTCAGCAATGCCAAGAAGTTATCTCTTATGTTATAATCCATTCAATGACCTAGTGGTTAGCGCCCTGCGCTGATTATTTCATTCATATCGATTCATGAACAAATGTTTCAACGAGTCTATATCTTTCGAAAAACCTAATCAACATGTAGTTTCATTAATTCACACGGTCAAATGCATCCGATGCTATTATTCGAACATTGCGTCCGATCACGTACGCATATTTATTTGTATTCTTTTATACAGTAGAATCTCGGAAAAGTTAATCGAAATGTCCCAGAGGTGCTTAACTTTTCCGAATCATTAACTTTTCCAAGCGTTTTTTTAAAATCGATAAAAAACACATAATTTCAGTAACTCAAGTCAACTGAATGTATTTAAACAGTCTAATATTATTCTGATAGTCAATGATGACAATGTTTACTATGATCATATTTATGCAGTCAGTGCGGCGCCATAGATTTCTTCAATAAACATTTTGTCAATACATTTCTCAGCCAAACAGATCATGCATATACAAACGAAAGATGCAAGTGAATACAAACACAGTGTACACGTGTTAGAACGGCCAATGCATAAAATATAATGACGTATTGGTTTATTTGTATTGTATTCAAACAAAAATTCGTGTGAGCATTACAAATCAAAGCGGATCCGTTGTAAACGAGAGCACGCTCAGAAAAGTTAATTAAAAATTAACTTTTCAAAGCGGCACATAGTAACTGAAACTCGCTTAACTTTTCCGAAGGTTTAACTTTTCTGCGAGTTAACTTTTCCGATATTCTACTGTATTAATTTTGTTTCCCAATCATACATTTACTGATAATGTATTTCCTTTCAAATGAAGTAATAAATATTTTTTTATTTAGAATAAGAGAAGGACTTGAATAAGTCTTTCTTGGATTCGAAGCCGAAGTTGTAACATTTTACTTGTGAGCTTCCGAAACAACAACTGAATATTAATAATAATAACAATAATACATAATAAAATAAAAAATAGTCGATCAGGAATTTGAATCAAATACATTTTGGACATACATCTTTCATTTTTCCGATCTATAATCGACGCCTCAAAATAAAACCCAGATAAAACTATAAAACCAATTTTTTTAACCTTCTACTTGGGCATACGACCTTGATATTTGACGGATGTTCACGTATTTTTGTGAGTAAGTTTCATTTCCATACATTTGGCCGAGTTTAATTTCGTAAAATTTCTACTGATTTCCGATTTCGGTAGCATGGTGAATCCACGGCATGTCTCTCTCGGCAAAATCGATGTATTTTTACCGGGTGCAGTGTGGCATAGCACGCTCTCCACTTTAAACTCATTTTTGCACGAAAGAAAATCAATATGGGGGAAGGCCTCGGAGCTCCACAGTTGACGACTGCTTTGAATATTGGAACATTGAATTTGAGAGGGGGGTTTTGTGTCGAAGAAATTCGAATAAGTTAGGAGAGGTAACTTCTCGCAAGAGCTATTCGGGGCGTAGGGTTTTTAATTCATTCTTTATTGATCTGAATGACCTATTTAATAGAAGGGGCAGTGAGAGAGTGATTTGGTTTGGCGATTTTAATGCGAGAGTGGGTAGAAACGATCCCAATTTTTCCGCTGTGCTGGGAAAAATTGGTGAAGATTCTGCCGCGAAAGGTAATGGGAAGAGATTACTTGATTTTTGCCTGAGCTCGGTCTTCGTTATAACTAATTCAATTTCCATATTACAATAATATAATATATCGAAATATTACACGTAGAACTACTAGTTCGTAAATCAACATATTGCTGCTAGTGTGATGAGCTGCCAGTTCCATCTGTCAAATATGAATGCATTGCATATATGGACTCTTGCCACCGTACGATTTTTTCTATGCCAAAACATCTTAAATATCTCAATTTTCAGAGTTTTGAACATTTAATTTTGGGTCCATTCTTATTCACGAAAAAAACGGGTCAATTTCCCACAAAAAACACCGATAGCATATTATTGTTTAATAAAATAAAACAGAACTCGACGCTTTTTATGTATACAAAAGCTGAAACTAATACCGTCTTTTTTTTAAAAAATTCGTGGAAATTCAGTGAAAAAAATTATAAACTCAACAAATAATTATTTATCAGACAGCACGGCTTGATAGCTATCATAAAGGTGTTTACGCCAAGATAGCTATGGAGGCGATGGCTAGCATTTTGAACGTTAAGCCATTGGTAGCCACCGTAGTCTTTTAGATTTTTTTCGGCAGCAACTCATTAACGTGATTTTAATTTTTCCCAGCAACCAAACCAAATTAATTGGTGCAAAAAATTCTATTCAATTCGATTGAATGCATACGAGCAGTATGTATGAGTGCGCACACAAAATGAAGAGCAATTATGGTTACGCATTTCCACAATTTTCCATCTTCGACATCAGCATAATGGTGATTACATGCAAGTTATTCGAGAAAGAGAAATGAATCGAGTTAGACGGATATAAACCAGTGCTATTCAACTTGAGAACTCATTTGGCATACATAGCGTAGCGAGCAGCCGGTATAATTTCGCATGGTACAATTGTGTTAATTCGATCGATAATCCGTTGGGAGCTCAGAGAAATGATACGTGCACTAATCAGAAATTTAGTAAGTGCTCAGCTGTGAATCACATTGGAATTATTCGATGAACAGCAACTCATTCACACTCAGCACAAAAATCGGGTTCATGTATAGTGTTATATTAAAACGCCAATTTGATGTGGATCTTCGGTACGCTGTCAGCTATAAATATAACTTGTACAAATTTATACCTATGGAAATGGAAAATCCCAACAATAAATCGTAATCGGCATACACGGCGGAAATGTAAATATAGCAGATTAACCAACAAAAAGAAAATAATTCTCATCGATATATGGATTTGAGCAAACATACGAAGATGCAAAGCTGACATTGTTATTATAGAAAATCTATATGTGCTACACAAAAATGTGTGTGTGTGTATCATAAAGTGCGAAACGCTGGCAGCGATTTTTCCCATGCCATCTTTGCTTCAATCCAGTTCAAACTGGTGTGTGGTCCTAGTCGTTCCGAACCTGGAAAACTTTGCCAAAATTTAGAGCACAGCACTTACCGTACGGTCTAACGTACGTGCGCTTTTTGGAGCAGTTGCCACTACGTTGTTGCTCCTTTATTTACATGAAACTCGTGTAATTTTCTTTTTTCGATCTGAGTTTATTGAGCATAAACATAACAGCACAAAAATCTACCGAGGGAAAAGTCATAAGGCAGCAAAATCAGTACACAGCGAGAGTGAAAAAAGCATAAATAAACATGTAAAAAAACTTGGCTGAAGGGAGCTAAGTAACAGAAAACGTTCGCCTACGAAAAAACGGACATTCCGTTTTGCAAAACGAGAAAATTTGGGTGAGCCGAGCACTAAATATCTGGTAAAATGCTCTAACACAAACGAGATGAAGCTAAGAGCGTTCATTTTGGGCTGTGTGTTGAGCAGCACAAATAAGGCAATGTGTGAACTGTGAATCAAAATAAAATATCGATTGTCAGGGCTGCGCATTTGAACTCGAGAAATATATCCGCATATTCGTATTGCAGACGTTGAATCTTTGATGTTCACCGTTGGAGGTTCGGGACAGAGAGTAGCGTAGAGTACATGCCAGGAGGTGGACACGAGAACAAAGACTCGTCGGGATATCATGAGATGCAAATGATTTGTTTATAATAACACAATGCTGCAGAGTTTTTGCTCCAATTTTCTATTGCTTATTTTGTGTTAGCGTAGGGCCTCCCTGTTCCAAAAAGCCCAAGAGTTTGACCGATTCAAGCAGCGTTCCCGAGATATGACCCAAAATGTGAAAAAAGTCAATTTTTGCTACTTTGCCTCATATTTCGGACCATATCTCGAAAATTGTATGAGATACCCAAGTAAAGGTTTTGGAAAGGTGGCGATACTTTGAATTGATATTTTTAACGTAATAGATAAATCTATGCCAAATAGTTATCATAAAAGTGGAAAATTTGAAGTTTGTATAAAATATGCCCGTGAAATTGTCATTTTCCCACGTATAATATTGGTTCCATATGCTTAAAAATAGTTTCAATTGACTTGCTTTTTAGTTATTTGAAATGCATATTGAAATAAAATAGCAAATCTGGGTGCAGCTTGGAATTCGTTCAAAGATCTAGTTGAAAATTTCCTTGGTAAAGCACCAAATTATAAACAAATTGTTAATACATTGATCAAGAACTTTGAACGGATTGGTGCAAATATGACGGTCAAATTACACTATTTGATGTGTCAGCTTGACTTTTTCGATGCTCGTTGTTTGGGGATGGAAAGCGATGAGCAAGGGGAGAGATTTCATAAAGAAATTTCGGCTGCTCAACAACGTTTCAAAAGTTGACAGAAAAATGCTCGCTGATTATTGTTGGCTTCTAAAAAATGACACAAAAGCCGGAAACATACAAAGAAAATATAGACTGAGAAATAGATTCAATTAATAAAGTCTCAAAATCAAAGTATAAACAAGAAAAACCTGGCTTTTGTCTTCAAATTATGTACTACATTGCTTTTTTAACACTCAAATTGACACTTATCTGGGTATATGAAATATTTATGCAAAAAAAAGGAAATTTTGATGCGTATTTGAATTTTCTATATGAAAAATGTGAAAAATCAGTGTAAAATGTCCGAAAAAGTGAATTTGTGAGCTCGCAGCAGCCACAAATGTAGACTTACGATGGCGTGTAAGCACTTAAAATTTGCGCACGGTCGCCACCTTTTCAAAACCGTTCACTTGGGTATCTCATACAATTTTTGAGATATGGTCCGAAATATTAGGCAAAGTAGCAAAAATTGACTTTTTTCACATTTTGGGCCATATCTCGGGAACGCTGCTTGAATCAGTCAAACTCTTGGGCTTTTTGGAACAGGGAGGCCCTATGCTAAGACAAAATAAGCAATAGAAAATTGGAGTATGAAAAGTTTTTCAATGACTTGAAGTCTTTGGGTTTAAGAATCGTAGGGATTCTAACAGATTGAAATTGATTTGAAATGATTCGAAATTTGAAAGTCTGCCCCTTGAGTACACAAGAGTCCAAACTCCATCAAAGGACGGCGGCTTCGACTTATATTTACCATCGCTTTAACCAGTAAACTTTTTTATTATTTTATTGAAGTAAGTGTGGCTTTTGAGCCAAATTGGAATAAACCAATGCATTGATTACTACAATATGGAGTGAACCAAAAACTTATAAATGTATGGAGTGGAAACGTTAGAAGCTATACACAGATTTCTTATTGTGTAGATACAGTCATCGGCGAAAATAATTTAGATAATATATAGGGTGGGCCATATAAAATTTGCATTTTGACATTAAAATTTTTACATTTGAGACATTTTGACATTTGAGCTGTCATTCTCTAAATAAACAATTTTGTCGAAATGCAAACGTTAGATGGGAGGGCCATCAAGATATTATCTTATCTTCTTTATCTTGTGATTTCAATTGAGATAAGAAATGTTGGTCAAATCCTTAATCAAATTGAAAGGAAAGGGACCGGCGAAAGGGGCGTTAGAATACATAAAAAGATGTGAATCCACTCAAAAAATAGTAACAATACTTTGGGGCAAACATTTGTAAATAATGGAATAACATAAATCTTCGTGATATTCAATTTTCATGGCCTGCATTCCGTAATGGACCCTTTCATTCTCAAAAGATTTGTTTGCTGATGGTGTGTTGATGACCATAAGAAAAATTGCGCATAAATCCTTTCCGATTCGATTCGATTTCAGGCGGTTCTTTGAAAAATAAAGGCAACTTGGCAAACTATTGCAAAACAATTGCAATTATGATTCGGCGCGGAAATGTCGAAAATCCATCAAGCAAATGCGTGCAAAAAATGGAAATTGATGGAAATGATTCTTTTGTTCGTATCAAAATTGGCTTTTTGTCGCGTTTCTCGCCTATTTCCCGCCATTTTTATTCCTAACTTTTTACCTGCAATTTCCTTCGGTATTCAATTAAACAAAATGTTCATGCTCATTTTATTATTACGCTTATAACGATTTGATGCTTGACTTCTACTGTTTTTGTGCTCATATCCGTTTCACACCCGCACGCTCATGCCGTGAAATCTACAGTAAATGTTACAGACATCTGCCTTTTCCATTGAACATTCACAGTTGAAATCGCAATTTAATTGAAGCATAAGTGTAATGAGAAATATTTAAGAATAATTCAGTTTTGAGCTTTTACGATGCTTTGTACGTATTTTTTGTACAAGCTATCATCACGAAACACTTGCATGGAAAATCAGCTTGAAATAGTAGGTTTCAAATTACACACACAAAATAAGTTTCGAAGCTAGTGCCATAGTCTGAATAATAATACGTGAATCTTGATTCCAAAAAGCGCGCACCAAACGATCCCCTTGCTTTTTTTTCTCACCCTCTAAGCTTTTTGCAGCCGATGTGTTTTGGCTCGAAGGTATGCCATTGCATCCATCCCCATTCAGTTCACTGTTCTCCGTCTTCTATTGAGTTTGGTTGCGTGACAGAGAACAATTGTGTTTTCCATCTAGTATGTTCGTGGCGAAGTGTGTGCCTCTCTCACTTTGGCTCATCGTTTTCCATCATTGTCATCGCCATCATCGTCATCGTCATCATCATCATCATCATCATCGTCATCATCATCATCATTCTCGCAAACAGTCATCGGCCTGCTTGACTGTGAAATATGAATGCTTGAACTTCATTCAGAAGCCTATGTCGAGCCATTCGTTTGGTGCGAACTCACCCAGTAGCACGTATCCGTTTTTGATTCTGTGGCGTTCGATTCATTCGCGTGAATGTGAATACCAATTTAACGCAAATTCCGTGAGCACGCAAACAAAAAGCTTTCATCGTGATAATTCATTAACAAGAATTAAATACTTCGACTTATATTGCACAAAATACGGCAAATAAAATAGCATTACAATACAATTTGTGGACTTGAATTTAGTAAATCTGAACATTTTTGCATTTTATTTCATTAGATGCAATAAAATTTGATGCTAAAATACTGTGAGCAAAGCTGCAAAAACTAGCAAATCCTCTGAAAACGTTACAACCATTCATCCATTCATTCGTTCGCCAGAAAAAAGAGGAACTTCCGGAAAAATTGTTCTGCTTACTGCAAAGAAAATTGAAGTTAAGACAAAAATCGGAAATCAAAAACACATTAAGCACAAGCACTGCACATAAAAATTCCTATATGAACATTTATATATATATGGATTTGCTGCACTTGTCATAATAAAATTGGGTTGCTCCAGCACTCGTGCGACGAGAGTGTGTTTAATTTGTGTGTAATACTCAATAAGATTCAGAGGTGCAATTTGTTTGTATGGTGTTTGAACGATTTGCGGTCGAAAATCGGTGCTGCCACACACGAAAAGTGTATTAGACTGTTCAACTCTTCCTTGCCAGCTGATGTGAGCGCAGCGGTTACATTCTGCATGCACAGCGTTTAAAGTTAAATGATACAAATCATCAGATACAGATAAGCAGGACACGAGCACTCGCAAAAGAGAATAAAATATCGGCGAACTAGAGCGCGCGTTTTTCGTGAAAATGAGCTGCGAGAAAGATACAGTCGTTGAGTTGAATGTTGGCGGTGTGCATTACACGAGCACACGGAAAACATTAACAAGTGATAAAAACTCTCGACTTTGCGAATGGTTTGATTCAAGCAATTCATCAGCGTCATCGTCATCACTGCTAAAAGATGCCAAAGGACGATATTTCATAGATCGAGACGGAGTATTATTCCGCTATATACTTGATTACCTACGTGATGATGGCATCAATTTGCCCGACGGATTTCGAGAAAAGCAACGTTTACTTAAAGAAGCCGGATACTTGAAAATGAATGGGCTAGTGAAATGCATACACGCACTTAGTGAAACTCAACCAGCTGGATGCATAACAGTCGGCTATCGTGGTAGCTTTCAGTTCGGTAAAGATGGTTTGGCTGATGTGAAATTCCGTAAATTATCGCGCATTTTGGTGTGTGGCCGAGTGAAATTGTGTCGTGAAGTTTTCGGTGAAACATTGAATGAAAGCAGAGATCCAGATCACGGAGGGACCGACCGTTACACATCACGATTCTTTTTAAAGCACTGTTTTATCGAACAGGCATTCGATATGTTAAGTGAAAAGGGATTTCGATTAGCTGGCAGCTGTGGCAGCGGAACGGCTGGATCGGCTAGTGAGCTCAAACCAGGCGTTGATATCGAGGAAAATCGTTGGAATCACTATAACGAGTTTGTGTTCGTACGAGAATAACTTGATGCTGCTGCCGCTGCCACTTCATCTAAAAACCATTTAATTGGTTTAATTGTAAAACATTAATGAATTATTTTTGTTCTTTTCAATTTATTAAATTCAGTGTTCTGAATATCCGATCAAATCATAAGATATTCTAGTCTCTTCCAAAGGTCCCTCTTCATTGAACCATTTCAATATTCATCATTTGTGCGTTGTTGATTATCGTGTTATTCTGTTCAAAATGTTCTAATGAATAATATAAGCTTTCACTTCCTAATGCGAATAGTTCACAAGTACGAGTTTGTGTGAAGCCGTAATTATTCAAACATAAAGTTTGTTTACTAAAAATAATGTTTTTCTGAAATGTTTAAATGAAAAAAGAAAAAGAAAAAAACACAAATAGCTGCGCAAATATGATAATTGAATCACTTAGAATTATAGTACATCTTCTAATATGCATCCTCAAATGCGGGATGTTAGAAAATGCATAAGCCTTCCCTAGAAAATGTTAGTTCGAAATGCGACTCGTGCAAATATTTAGCTCACTTGTACGTATATGGTGTTCACGACGAGTCGCAGTTGAAAACGATAATTTGCTTTTGCATAAGAATTTTGTCATATCCCACATTTGATTATATACATTTGAAGATGTAGGTACTACTATTCTGAGCAATTCAATAATTGAAATGATTCACAGTAGCGAGTATCTATAATCTACAGTACAGGCCAAAAATATGGATACACCAAGAAAAAATCATTTTTTTGTCTTTAAAACGAAATCAAATGTCTTTATCTACATTTTGAAGGCACATATGTTTTCGAATTCACTTCTAGTGACTATTCTATATTCATTTTGTGTAAATTAAATGACTTTTACAAATCAAAAATGAGAAAATATTACTTAAGAAGATTTTCTTGAAAATGGCCACCTCTGGCTTTGATGATTGCAGCGCATATTTTGGGCAATCTTCCCAGAGATGTGCAAGGCCTTTTGGTCGCAAATCTTTCACACGGCGATCGAGTTCGTCCCATAGAAGTTCGATTGGGTAGATATCTGGTGATTGTAGCGGCCATTCCATGACTTGAAGCACACCAAGGTCTTGTTTATTTTGTAAATAAGTGGAGCACAATCCAGAAGTGTGTTTTGGATCATTATCCTGCTGCAAAATAAATCCACGACCGATCAATTGATTTCCAGATGGAATCGCATGGCGTTGAAGAATGCTGTGGTATGATTCTTTTGTCATTTTTCCATCAATTTTCTTGAGTTGGCCGACTCCATCATACGAAAAACAGCCCCAAACCATCACAGAACCACCGCCGAGTTTTATAGTTGGCGCAATGCAATCGGAATTGAGCCGTTCACCTGTTTTTCTACGGACGAATCGACGCCGATTACTGCCAAAATAATCTTATTGCGCATGGAAAAAGACAATTAGAAGTAATTATTTCATTTTATTGCCATAGATTTTGTTCAGAATTATTCAAAAATCTCAGATTTACATTAAAGAACAAAAATAAAGCGAAACAATATCAATTTATTATGAAAATATGATGACAAAGTTGGAAAAACGAAATATCTGTTGCTGTATCCATATTTTTGGCCTGTACTGTATATAATTTATGATTGCAAGAGGCAGACACGAATTTCTGATATAGCTATTCCGAGCAAATTAAATTTAATTGTGTTTGTACAGAAAACACGCTAATACAAGGTGCGAGCCGAAAGAGCAACATTTGTGCAAAAAAAGGTTCAATAATAATTCCATAAGATAATATTGGATTCTTTGTTATTGTAAACAGCTAATCCAATAGTCTCTCTTGGAATTATCTTTGATTTTGTCTGAAGAAAAAATGTGTATTAAACACAAATATTTATGCTATTTTGTTATACTCTCTTCTAGTTAACCCCTATGCACAATGTGACACAATTTTCAGCTTTGATCATTTGTTTGAATTTGTCAAGATAAACCGAAGACCTAAGTCAAAATGAAACTAACACGAGCAAAAACAATAAAGAGTTAAATGAAATGGAATGCAATGAGTTGAAACGTGACTGCAAAGGGTTCTTAATTAGAAAAATATAAAAATTACGGACAATATTTCAATATTTCACTATATTCTCGAATGTTTGCTATATGAAATGTTTACTTATTTAATTGTCAATTTATTGGTCGTCAAACCATTTTCACGTTGAGAATAAATAAACTACATCGAATGAAAAGGAATGAAATGAAATGTGTTACGCCAAAAGCGTAGGCATGTCACGGGAGCACGCGAAGAAATAATAAAAGAAATTTGAACGAGGGAGAGCGAGAGAGAGAGAATAACGACGAAACTGCGACACAAAAAGAAGTGGCATTTTTTTATCGTTTCATATTTACATTGCCTCTTGCCTGTTGCTGGTACCGCATATATGTTTAAATTGTAAAAAGAATTTCTTTGGCCATAAACATTTCTTTTGTTCCTCGCTACATTTTTCTAGCTTATTGTTATCGTGAATGGCTTGAGTTTCAACTGCAAGCATCTTTACGATTTTCAAGTATGTTGTTTTTTTCACTTCTTTGTTCAACATTTTATTCTTTTCAAAAAAAATGCCAATCTTACCTCATTTGACGATCTACACTTTGCTTCCATTCTTCCATTAAATTCAGTTTAATAGAGTGTGCCACAGCAAAATGGCAAAGTGTTTCAACATGTAATTGATGCTCAAATAAAAGGGAAATTTTATGTGCACGTGAATAGGGGACGCAACGTATTTGGAATCAGACGAGTTCAAAATTTGGATAACTTACTCATTTTTTGCTTTTCTTTCACTCAATCACGTATTACTCGGTCTCATACTTCCTTTCTTTCAACTAACCACTTTTTCCGATTCATTGAATTTGCTCGAACTGAAAATAAAATGAAATTCGGTCAATAATAATTTCTTATATCCCGAATACAGCCGTACTTCTCATCCAACCCCAAAAAAATATATAATCGTTATTTTTAGTCCATGCCAATTGGTTCGACGAATAACAAATGACTTTTTAATGGAATTGTGTAGGTAAATTCAATAGAGCTTTCACGAAAATAAGCACATAAATAAACTTCAGTCATATAAATCATAAACTTTTATCTCGCAAGGCGAAATCTTTTCGCCCCCTCGAATGTTTTATGTTCCGTCTTCCATTTTTATTCATAGTAGATATCGTTTAAATGCAGATGCAATCGACATGATTCATTTAGGATTCGTTGAAAAAAAATTCGGCGTCGATTGTGTTGGCAGAAATCAGAAATTGCATTTGAAAAGTGGTGAACCACTTTTCGAATTTCACTTGCATGCACTGCATACAATGAACACTACTAGTTTACAATTAAGTTTATCGAGGGGAACAGCGCACATAAAAACGAACACTTGAATAAGTTTAGTTTTACGTGAAAATGCTGTTAACATCATTTTGTGGATAAATTCTATTAGAGAATTTTAAATAAAAGAATAACTTAAGAACACGTTACGTGTCTTGAGGGTAATGCACACAGTGCAAAGATGCTCAATGCTAAAGACAGAACATATTTTACATTGTTATTCATCCGGCGGGATAGAAGCATTGAATTTACCATGGATTCATGCCGTTGAATCGATGCAAATATTGTATTAGTGAATTTCTTTTTGGCACTTAAACGTGCAAACAAAAATTCAGTTATCTATAAAATTCAATTAAAGTTTTGTTTCAAAGAATTTCATCAGTTTACTTTAAAGAAACATCACACACAAAAAGCAAAAGCTAGAAAATGATCACACTCAAAAACCATGCAACTATATTAATAAAAAGATTTTAAATCGTATTTTGTTCTGTTATGTAGAAATCAAATTTAAACGAGCAAAGTCTTTGTCGCCTCGAAACAACTTCAAACTGGTTCAATTCGATTACTACTCTTGGATGGAATTTGGCTAATTAAAACCAGAATAACCGCTCAAGTGTATATAAATCGAAAACCACAGGAACGTGACCTTTCGTAAAGAAATGTGCCATGAACCGAGTTGGAAGTTGTTTGTTGGCGATGCCTCAGACCTGAATATAAAATACATGTGATAATTTAGAAAGATTAAAGAAAACAAATAATTAACGGTACGACATTTTTGTGTTCGATAATTATATACCCTATATTCTAACATTTGAAAAAAAAAAAAAATTAAAATAAAGATTAATAAGATTATATGCTAAAAAATGGATTATTTAACAACTATTTATTATTATATGAAGGGTTGAGAGTGAAAGTGACCAAAGTGATCTCACCTCCTGCTCTTGTTCATAAACATTTCCATCAGCGAGAAAAGGAGGTGAGATTACTTTGGACACTTTTACTCTCAACCCTTCATATATGAATCTACATATATAAGCCACACTCTTTCTCTCTCCCTCTTTCTCTCTCTCTCTTTCTCTCTCTCTCTCTTTCTTTCTCTCTCTCTCACACACACACATACACACACACACACACACACACACACACACACACACACGCACACACACATACATCTATTAAAATACAAACTGACGACGAAAAAATAAAATTCAAATAAATGAAATTGTATTCGAAATTCAATTAAAGAATAATATGATGTGTAAAATGTCTGGATTTGTGTAGGTTGGCAGTTGATATCCCTCGAGCGAGGTTTGATTGAAAGGCAAATAACAACACCCGCGGGGCATTCAACAATGTTTCAAACCGTTGATGAATGAATATGCTCAAGTGAAAATTTAGTGCGCGAAAAATGCCTAATATAGTCAGTGTTTTGATAAGAACGTGTGTACACCAATTAAATATGATCCAATTATCAGAACGCGAGAGTTTGAGCGTGACGGTGAAGTGTAACTCTGCGCTACAAAATATGTATACATAGGGCAATATCAGCCGTATGCCAAACTATGTCATCATTATTAATGCTGCCATTTGCACATCCACGCACGGGATTTATCAGTAATAACTTATGTAAATACAAAACATGCCATGTATTATGCATGACATTCACTATATGAATTCAGACAAACAACAGAATCCGTTCCGTGCTGTTTTGGATGACAAATCTCGTGTAGAGATAGAAACGTCATTACAATTTAAAAGCGAAACATATTTGTTCTGGATTTTTTCAACTCATCCCATGCGAGCCCAAAACCGATTTAACATCGAAACATGATATTTGAATAAATGATATTCAGGTAGCAACATCGACAACCGTTCCGATTCAAATAACCATTCCAAGAAATGCGATGGCAAAGTATCACGTAACATATTTTATTTAATTATATTTGCTACTCTTAATTAATATGTGATGGGGACAGTTTTCTAATTGAAAGAAGCCGTCATTCGCATTCATTATCCAAAATAAATCTCCACAAATACACAAAAACACAGAGTGCAAGAACAACAACAGTAAAAAAATGAGAATAACATAGCACACGATCAAAATTTATGCTTTCACTGTATATTTATTTTGGGCTGAAACGAGCGTTTTCCAATCCAAATAAAAAAGGATGGTTTGTGATGAACAAGTGCTCGAAACTAAGTGCGTATGCATGTGTTATATCGTTATATGCGTATGTGTGGCTGTTACCAAGCATTTGTTTTAACGACTTCAAAATTTGGTTTCGAAATCGAAGCACAGCGTGATGCGTAAAGAATGTTTTGTCAGAGAGAAAGCATGTTTCGATTGCTGTTATTATTATTTGCTTTGTCATGATTGAAAAGCTTATGATTGAGAAATCCATATGTCGTTTGCATTTGAATTTTCCATCTACAATGTTCGCTCGATCTCATTCACTCTATCGCTCGCCCTACCACCCCTACCTCCGTTCTTTCCACCGTCGAAGCGGATGTTGCTGTGCTCCACTGTACGCAAATGGTGTGTTTGTTTTCGTTTTTATTTGCAGTGGCAAATTCGTTGAGGGTTTCGCTGAATTGCCATTTAACTTTCGGCCAATATCCATGTTCTAAGGATTGCCCATCAAATTTATTTATAAATCGTTCCGAAGTCACCAGAGCATACCTACTATTTGCTTACTTGCAAAGCGATTGCTCTCACAATCTGCTCTGAAAGAGCGGCTTGCAATACCAAAAAGCGCTTTTTTTGGATTATCATGCATTAGAGTGAAAAATAAATTGATCTTCAGTGTCAATTACACGTTATCCATGGATTTCTATTTCACTCAAATGATTTTTAATACAAAAAAAAACGCTTTTTGATATTGCAAGCCACTCTTTCAAAACAGCTAGTCAGAGCAAGCGCTTTGCAAGCAAGCAAATAGTATGGTCTGGTCATGAAAAAACACATTATCCAATTCAACACCACACCATGACGACCACCAACATTTTTCCCGTGCATAAATTATTAAATCGGCTGCGGAACAATGTAGAAACAGGATTAAATATTTATTTCCGGCCAAAACTCGGCCATATCAACATTGGTCAACAGCACTGCGATATAAAATATGCTGTCCGTAATCAAATTATATCATTAAAATTAATATTGAATCGGACAGTCGAAATATGTTACGGTGCTAATCGCCTGACGGAAATGAATCATCGCTGCTGTCGATGCTGCATGACGTCATTGCATGGGATTTATAATTCAACGTTTCTCATTTTGGTCGATCGGTTGTCGAGAGAGAGAGAGAGAGAGAGAGAGAGAGAGAAAAGAACTTTGTTTATTTGACGAAATCATTATTTCAGCTAGCTAAAAAGCTACGGCTTTTACCGCGAAGATGGTTTGGAGTGGAAAGTCAAAAACTTCATCATAAGTTGCTCAAAAGATTTTCGGAAATCTGTGACCAGATGTTCAGCCCCTCTTTTTTAATGCATGAAGTTTGGTTTATGGCTATTTGCTCAGTTGCCCATAAAACACAGTGGGTTCCAGTTGCTGTAGAAGAGCTGGTCTGGTCGATGGTCATTTTCAAAAGTTTTTGTATGGTTCCTCTGTGAGTTAGTTATTTGAATAGTTATATGATGAAAGATGTGGCTGGTTAATTAAATTTTCAGCTTTTCTCGTGTTAATAAAATTTTACTGTGTGTATTCAATTCAACACACCCCGTTTCTGTTTGACATTGACAAGTGTATTCATTAGATGAGATTAGCAACGGAGCAGTGTTCCCTTTTTAATCCATATACGGTAAATGATACATCATATCCAAATAAGAGCTCTCGGTTTTGGTTAATGGATGAAATATGGTATTGTCATTAAACCACTTGCTCCCGTTTCGGAACCCGTTCACACATGTTATCATCTTCAATGTGAAATACTATGTTGTCACTGGAACTAATACTATATAAGCTTGTATGCGCTCTGGCTTTCGCATTCATATTCGTGGATGAGAGATGTTGAGTTTCTTGTTGTCGGGGATTCACCGTGCAAAACTTATTTCTGTAGTCGTAAATCGGACATTTTCGCGATTTTAGTGCTTTGTTTTTTCGAAATTCTTATTTTTTGTTTGCAATTTTCAGGCTCAATTTCTCATTTATTCTCATTTTTTCGGTGCTTTTTCAATCAATTTGTCGCCCGAGGCATATATCACCCTGTACAAGTACACATTTTGCACATATGATGAGCGCGCTACCGCGCCGTTTCGACGTTGTAAGGTAAGTCTTCTAAGAGGATATAAATGTTCTGTAAGTATGCACTACAATCCATTTCAAGAAACTTTAAGCGCCTTATATTCTTGCAAATAAAATTCTGATCGACTGTCAAATGGCAAAGCAAAATACTTTCATTGAAAAACACAACGAATCAAACATGCCACTGTAATTTGCTACCCCAAAAATACCGAAATTACTGAAAATATTGCTACTGAATTGGAATGGTTTAACAGTAATATTTCATATTCCCAAATACGATCTAAAATTAGTGCAAACTGATCCATTTCAACAGAAACCGCAACCAACGCAAAACGTATATAGAGAAATATTTTCCAGTTCCATGAAGACAGAGCAGTCAAATGCAGTCACCTGTGCAGAGTAATAAATACACTGGAATCTGTGCTATATTTAGCTTTGTGCGTAGCACATTGTATTTGATGGTTGTGGTGAACGAGCTTCTATGTTCAAAATATGAAGTTTTAATCTCAAGGAAATGCTCCATAAATCAACTACCTCTCGTAATCATTTCACTCATTAAAAAATCATTAGTTTTAATGCACGTTAGAATGTTTCATTTTATTTATAATACGCTTGGTGCGCACAATGAGTCTCAAACTAATTATGAGATCGGCACTGGAGTTTATTAGATTATTTCCACTGTTAGTCACTTTCAGTATGCATTTCAATGGAAAATGCATAAAGCCCGTGTTCAAGGGCTGAGTTTGCATTAAGACCAACGGATGTGAGCTTTTGGATGGTGCGAAGTGAAATGGATAAGGATGTGACGGAACGGAATAAGGGCTGTAAAATATTTTGAGGGATTGTAATCCTGCCAAAATTTTTATTTGAATTGAATTGAAATAACTGCAGAAAAGTTCAATTTCATATTCAAGTCAAAGGAAGTGAGTTAAAATAAGCTGCTAGCACACATGCTCTATGGTTTAAATTACTTATAGGCTAAATAGCTATAGTTAAACCGTTGGGAATAAATCTAAAAGTTGCGTTCATAATAGAATCATGAGCAAAACGCGCGAAAAGAGAGCTCCGAAAAGATTACCTCGCAAATGGGGGACATATTGTTGTTGTAATCACGGCCTCAAAATTTCTGTGCAATAATTCAATGTTCCCTGTTTGCGTTCCAATATTTTCGAAGATCTCTTTTTGCGCGTTTTTTTTTCATGTGTCTCATATGGAACTATTCTTACAAGCTCTTGATTTATTCTGACCAGTTCAGTTATACTCTTTTTTAAATTTTTCAATCGATCTAAAGTTATGGGAGTAATTGACAGCAAATACAAAGTGGATCGACTCTATTTTTAATAAATGCAAAAATAAGATGAAAAAAATCGATATTCAAATTTGAAATAGCATTCCATCATTTCTGAATTCTAAAGCACACGTATCTCACGATATTCCATTTAAGTAAACCATTTCACATAATGTATTCTGTTTGATTAAATGTCTGCATTCGGAGAATCCATGGACGTTTTCAATGCCACTTCGTCCATACCTTGAATAGTATTTTTTCTATCCTTTAATAGACAATTGAACCGCCTAAAATAGTACCCAAACTTTAAACAATTGTAAGATAAAAGAGGAACATTTAAATAAATTTGTCAAAAATCCACAATTTTCCATACAAATTATTTAGGCAGATGTTTCCTTTCTGACTATTTTTTTTTTTTTCTTCATATTTCTCTCTCAACTTACAATCGCACAAGCTTTAAGTGTTATTCTCAGCAGTTAATTGTCTACTTGATGTTTTGAAAAACATTACAGCTGTTTAGAGAATGTATCAAAGTTTTTGCAGTTGCACAACAACTGCTGATTCAAATAGTAGACATTATTTTTGAAAAAAACAAGCAAAGACGTAATATAAAGTACAGTAGGAAAGAATAATTGGATATTTAAATAAATGTTCGAAACGGTTGCAGCCTGAAATTATATTTCTTTCGTTGCCGCACACGGTAAGTATATTAAGTACGTTGAATACTCTTCTGAGATTTTGCTATTGCTATTTGCTTTTACAAGTTGATTGAATTGTTTTTTCTTCTTGTTTATTTTCCATTCGAAATTTCAGCCCTTTATTTTGTGTTTCAACCGAAAAAGATAGTTTTTTTCTATTTTCCATCTTAAGCCGATTCAATTTGAATATCCCTACGAAATTTTGAGTGAATTGTCAATGTCGAAATACGTAATAATAACAAGTGTCAGCTATGACAGAAAATCATTTGTCAGAAATATTTTATGATTCAAAACATTAGAATAAAATAGAGTCTGTGTAGAAAATCTGCATTCTTCAAAGGATTCTCGTGCATTTTCGGCCGTTCTAAGTGGAATGGACGTGATTAACAAATTATATTCATCGGTTAGCAGCACTGTTTCGCAGTTATCCAGTGTTTTACCTGGAAATCCGGTTAGCAGAGACTTTGAAATAGGTGAACATATTGCTAGTGCTGGACCAGGTGTGTCTTTGTTTCTATGTCCATATTAAGGTTGGCCATAAATTTCACCAATTTATTTGTTTGATTCACCATCACAGGATTATGTTGGAAAGTGTATAAGGGGACAAAGCGGTCCACAAAGCAAAATGTCTCCATATTCGTGTTTGACAAAAGCATGTTGAAGCATATTAAAGAAGACCGTGAAGCCATTTTGGAAGTGCTTAGGCGTGGCGTGATTCAGTTAACAAAAATCCGACATCCACGAGTTTTAATCGTCGAAAATCCACTGGAAGAAAGTCGAGACAGCTTAGCCTTTGTAACTGAACCAATCATAGCTAGTCTTGGAAATTATTTAGGCAACTATGCTAACATGCCATCACCGACAGAAGCAACACAATTTCCGTCACTGCATGAAATCGAAATTAAATATGGAATAATGCAATTGATGGAAGGATTGCAGTTTCTTCATTCTGATGCGAAAATGATTCATCGAAATATTTGTCCGGAGTCTGTTGTTATTAACAGTGAAAACTGTTGGAAGATTTTCGGTTTCGATTATTCGTGTCTTTTGACAGCCGATTCTGATGCGGGGAAAGTGAGTGGTACACAACAAACAGCCTACATTCAAGGAAACAGGGTTAGCTTACTTCAACCAAGCTTAGATTATGCGGCGCCCGAATGGATTATTGAGTCACAGCAATTCTGCTCAAGTGACGTTTATTCTCTTGGTAATGATTTTTATTTTGCAATTCAAAAAAAAGATTAAATTTACGTACTTTCTTCAATTTTAAGTCATGAAATTTAATTGCAATTTTCGATAATGATTCTAAATGTTCTGTTTTTTAGGCGTCCTCATCTACAGTATCCATTCGGTCAACAAAAAACCGTTTAAATTGTTTGGCACCAATTTAGAAACATACAAAGCGTTCGCAATGGATTTGAAATATGGAAAGTACCCAACTTTGACATGTATTCCCTCAGACATCGTGGATAACGTACGGCTAATGCTGCACTATGATCCTGAAACGCGGCCCCACTTATACGAATTGCTTAAGGTAACAAAATGTTTGTGCCTTGCAACAATTTCTTGCCTATCGCTCATTTCAATAAAATCGGTTTCCCCACAGATTTCCTTCTTTGATGACTTTGGTGTGAAAACGCTAAGCTATTTGGAGTCACTCTATCAATGGGACAATCTGCAAAAGTCGAAATTTTTTAAGGGCCTTCCGCAAATACTAGAGAAGTTTCCAGAGCGGATCAATCGCAAGCAAATTCTACCCTGTTTAGTCAAAGAATTCGTGAATGCGACAATGATCCCATTTGTTTTGCCAAATGTCCTTTTGATTGCTCAAAACTGTCCATCGCAAACGGAATATCTAGCCGATATTCAACGGCATTTAATTCCAATTATGAAAATCGAACAACCCATTCATATCTTGCTCATATTCATGCAAAATATGGAGCTGCTTATCAAATTAAGTACACTACAAGTTATCAAAAATGACCTGCTGTCATTGTGCAATCGCGCCCTCGAATGTGATATGAAAGAAATTCAAGAGCTCTGCCTAAATATTATACCAACGATCTCCACACATATCGACTATGCCGTGTTGAAAAATGCAATTTTCCCGCGGCTTAAGAAATTGTGCCTCACAACGCAAAACGCTTCGGTTAAAGTGAATAGTCTGATTTGCCTCGGGAAGCTGCTGGAATATTTCGACAAATGGTTTGCATTGGATGAAATAATTCCGTTTCTAACGCAAATTCCATCGCGCGATCCAGCCGTTTTGATGGCGGTTATTGGTATGTTTTTCAACTGAATTATCATTTTATTTTCATAGAAAATGATATTGTCTCATGAGATGTTTTACATTTAACAGGAATTTTTAAACTGATCATGAGTCATAAGAAGCTGGGCATGACAAAGGAAGTCATGGCAACTAAAGTAATACCGTTTTTGGTTCCGCTCAGCATTGAGAATGGTCTCACAATCAATCAATTCAATGCTATAATGACAATGGTCAAGGAGATCATTAATACTATAGAAACTGAACATAGAGTTCGACTGGAGCAACTGAATTCCGTCCGGCAAGACACTAAGTGAGTATTCAAATCTGTAATAGATAAAAAAGTCTTTGATTAAAACGAGAATCGAAAACTTTTTTCAGAACAATTGATGCGATTGCGACAAAATCATTTCCTGAATTCAACTTGGATTTTGAATCATCTTGTTTGAACAACAACAAGTCTGTGGCGCAACCGGCGAAAAATGTCAACGAAGTATTAAAGCCATCTACAATGAGTAGCTCAGTGAGCATGCCAGCAGTTGCTTCCGCAAAACCAACATCACAACCGAAGTTAGTACCTATAACTAAATATGTTCAATTGAAATCCCATTATAATCGAAAAATATATCCACAATTTAGAGATCTAACATCAATTTTAACAACATCAATGACACCATCACCTAGTTTTCCGGCGCAAATATCATCGAATAAACCGATGGCGATGACAACGAATGTACCACCGACGCAACCACCTTTGAATTTAAACCGCAATTTCCTTGGAGGTTTGAGACAGATTTCAAATACGACGAATCGTGTACCGATGAATCAAATGATGTTCAGTACAACACAATCAAATAGCTCAGCTAATCAAATGACACAGTTTCCAAATAGTGCCAATACTTTACCAACACTTGGTCTGATGAATACATCTCAATCTAGCTCAACCAAAAGAAATGGACAAGAGAGTACGATTGCATTATCGGCACAAGAGATTAACGACTTTCTTAGCTAGATTATTCGAATATAACTCCATTGAACGGTAACAAAAGAAGTTAAATATTATTTTGTGGAATAATATTACAAACTTCACAAAATGCATTCCTTTTAACCTTAATTTGAATTGTTAGTGATATTTTATGCATTGTCTTTATTGTACTCAAATAAAATGGAAAAATGATTGACGAAAGCAAGGAAAATGAACTTGTTTTGTGAAATAAAATAAAAAAAAAATTGTTTAAAAAGATGACAATGTTCCTTGAATAAGTGTTCCATATGTAGTCAGTCTACTGCAAAGAAGAGCTCATACACAAACCAATGCAGTTGATATGTTTGTATCTCTGATAAAGTGGGGAAAAGAATGATTGTGAACATAACTTACAGTTCTTCTTGAAGTTGGTCACAATTTGCTATAAAAAAAGTTGAGTGTTTTTTGTCAACGGTTATTTTAGGTGATTTTATGAATGAAATTTTATATCAAAAACGAAAAAATAATGAATCGACATAAAATGAAGATCTGATCAAAGGATCCGAAGGACTATTTATAAATCGAAAGATGCTAAACGAAAATATTGAAACAATATGACGAATATAGGTTATCGCCCTTTGTTATTTTTAGAATATTCGATGCAAAATGAGATGCGAAGCTACTGTCAACGGGTTTACATTTTTCTATTTTTCTGTCAAATTATTATCTTCCAAATTTAAGTGCATTCGCATACGTCCCAAAAGGTAGCCAAAACAGTCTGAAATTGAGACAAATTCATTAACATAATTCGAACTGTCTGAATCAAAGCAGTCAAACATCATTTAGGAATGTCCATCAATTTGCTCCAGGGCAAAGTAGCATGCAACTAATTTAGTTATAAAACAGCCGTACTTCGAATTTAATTTTATTTCGATTTAATATGACGTTCTCCTTTAATAAATGATATCAAAATGCAGGAAAAGTCATCTTTGTGAATTACAATGGATTTTGTGTTGTTTGAACATGTACTATAAATATGAATAAATGTTAACATTTCGAAACTCAAAAATATTTTATTCATTAAAAAAAAGGATTAAATGACTATTGGTGTACAGGATTATTAGGTTATCATACGAATATTCAAAATTATCTCAACACTCAACTACACACGATACTTTGTAATGTGTGAAAATGAGCGAATACTTGGTGGTTGTAGCTATTATTGGGTTGCGGTTCAAATAGTTATTGGAGCGTACATTTTTGGTAGCGCTAGGTAATACTTGCAGCTGTATGCGAAATATTTGACTTACTAGAACGCGCGGAATACAAGGAACGAATTAATGCAAATTGAACAATGAACAGGAACAATAATGTGCAGCGGCACTTCGAATCAACGCGTTCGATATTATACATTAATTTTCTGTGTTTATTATCCTTCCTACACGTTACTCACGTAACTGACGCATGAATATCCATTGCAATATAATGTAAATGCTCTACACGTGTTCTTCCATTTTTATTACATTAATTATGAGCTCTTGTTCTGCTAAATGCATATTTCTTCTAAAACTACGTCTACACAGAAATTCGATACAAAATAGATGCAAATAGCAGTAACCGGATTGTTAACACCAGTTAACACTACATCTGAATGATTTATATATATGCAGAGAGAGAGAGAGAGAGAGAGAGAGAGAGAGAGAGAGAGAGAGAGAGGGAGATGATTTATATTTTATATTCCGGTGGCTCGGATGAAAAAAATTAGAACAGAGGGTCATGGTAAAAACATAGATATTTTTGAACTAAAATCCAGATAGCAAGGTCATGTTTTTTGTTGTTACTTGAATAATCCGTCCGTGTGGTTCAGTTGCATACAGATCGAATTCATTTCTTGCGTAATTTCTATTGTATGAGTCACTGTGTAAATTAATGTCGGGAAGTACGTCAAAGTCAATATAAAAATAGCTTTTTTGCGGTGACTTTTGAGCGTCATGTGCATGCTTCTCAAATCGCGATTTGAATTGAATTGATTCGACGATCCGGAAGATAGGTCTTTTTATCTTGCTTATCAAATTTTGTTGATTGAATGAATCTAAATTCGAATGAGCTTACATATCGGACGTTAATGAATCAATTAGCTGATTAACATTGGACCGAATTGGTTTTAGTTCGGACCCCGATAAATTGATATACCGTCAGCCATGATCTTGACAAGCGGCTCCAAATTTATTGTGCACGGTACCAAGCGGACCGTGCTTGTATGGAATTGGAGAGCTATTCGAGAGTATGCAAATTGATCGCGCCATCTTATTTTACATGGGTGAAATCAATTTAGATCCATTGTAATACGAACAAAATTTTTATTGACACAAATAATAAAAACAAATGAGTCATTGAAACGATTGAAATATCACATCAATACTACTGCCCAATAGATGACGCTGGATATGATTAAAATGTCTCAAATAGCACGGTCCCCTTGCACGGTACTTTCAAATATATTAAAGAATGTTTTAGGTCCGGTGCATAACGAATTTTCGGGCTCAATGTTAACGTCAACCTTCATATATCGGGAAATATATTTTCATTTAATTAAAATGTCATGGTCAACTGAATTTAGGATTAAGGAGAGCTGAAGTATCGATTTTGCCTCAAAGAATGTTCAACACCGTATTATCTAACACGAATTTTCATATATTCGAGATCAAAATGCATTGAGCGTAATTGTTACGTAACGTGGAAAACTCGCTGGTAACTAAAATAACTGATCCATTATTCATTTCAGCAGCCTTATTGCTGTGTTTTATACTTTGCGCCGAACTGTGTTGTGTCGTGCATTGTGCAGTTCATTGATAAAAATCTGATGTCATCAATTTGTGGCGATACGATGAAGCGTCCACGATTCAATTTCATTTAATTATTTGAAAGATGGATATTGGAAATGCAGTTCTAATGATGAAAGAATCATATCGTAGTATTGAAACGTTAATGATGATGGATGGCAGCTAATGGAGTTTCAGTTCTGAACTCTAATTTATACAATGAGTTCGCAACATGTCGCATCAAGTCTCGATAATAGTGAAGATACAAATTTCGTAGAATTCGTAGCAATAATAACTTGGATTGCACTTTTCTGTTTTGTTTCGTTGCATCTCCATTACAACTTGATTCATTGAGTAAATATGCTTTATCTGATCAGCACGCATTATTTATATCCATATCGTGTGTGTTTGTGATGGAATTCGAATTTATCAATTTTGTGGAAAAGAAAATGCAGGGATCAGGATTAATATGCAAAGTATTTCCATTTTCGAATGGCGATTCATCACGAAGCATGTAATAATATGACAATATTCTTTGCTAGTTCAAATTGAAATAACCTGGAATCGGAAACATTTCATATCGAATGCACAGCTGGATTTTATTTATGTTTGAACTATAGCATCAATTTGCATGTACGTTGAACAATGAGCTGTCGGATTAATGAAAACCGCCTGCAAAGAAGCCATAAAAAGTTGTAGGAATTTGTCCTTCGGAATGATAGGGATTCCTTTGAATGGATATCAATTTATACGATACTCTCAGGTTCATTAAAGACTAATTGATGTTCAAATCAAACTCGTGCGCACATTATGTTTGTTGAACCGGTTGAGAGCGGCTCGATCTATACAGATGAATAGTTGCAAAATCATCTATTAAAAAACAGAGAATGTGGTATGTGGCCAGATGTTTTGAAATTGCTGGCACAGTCTTTGAATTCAATTATGCAATGCGTATGATTATTATAGTAAGAAATTCCTCCCCGCTTACAATTCCAAGGGATTTCCCTTTCTCTCACTCTGTAGTATCTCTTTTACTCACTGTCTGTCTGAATATTGAATCATTCGTTGAAGCATGTCAAAATCCTCGATTTGTATTTTATGAGCTTGATTCGCATCACATCACAAGCATCAGTTACATGAAAGTACAACAAGCACGTACGATTCATAGAATTCATAGAGCATGAAACATTTTTCTTATTTATTACACTCGAGAACATGGATTGAAAGACCTCTTCGCATACGCGTCGAAAAGGCCAATGAGATGATGTTTTTATAATCGACCAAACTAAAGTGAACGGCAAAAAATGGTTTGTAATCCCAAAAAAATGAGATAAAAAGAAAAACGTATTGATTTCGAGCGATGCACTTAAAATAATATAATAAAAGGAATGTGTATGAATACGTGGAATCATTGACATGACAAGATGCTGGAGAAAGGAGCCGGAAACAACTTCCTCGGGCCATATCATCATTACATTGCGAGACAGTAAATAAAAACATATTAAAAGTTGGCAGACGTATCCTTTTCCTCGCAACTATTCACGCTAAACCGTTGCGGGTAATAACGAATTTGCGAAATCATATTTCCATAACGCATTGGAAAACGTGCAAAGAAATGCACATAAAAAAAATAAATGAAATAAGAGAAAATAAACGAAGACCGACCAAAAGTTGCGAGTATAAATGAATGCATGAGAATAAAAATGATTCCTTAGTTTCATGTAAGCAAGAGTATCCCACGAATTATTTGTCTTTTCTAGTGACACCTAAAATTATTTTCGTTAATTTATTTCTATTTTAAATAGGGAATTTTTTACGTTAAATTTTTGTTGCAACACACTTTCAAAAACTATGTTTTTGGGCCAATTTTCTATAATTTTTCTTGAGCGAGAGCAATCATAGCAATCATAGAGTATATTCACTGCCAAGCCGGAAAGAATAAATATTAAGTTTCGCTCTCTGAACAAACCGGAACAGTGAGAACGTTTCAAAATGGTTTGTTAGCATCACAGAGACGGCGTATCATTGTATGCTCGCGGTCATGTGAAATTTTGTCATTTTTATCGGCATGTGTTTTACAGACAATAACAGTTTTTGTTGTTGTAGACCATTTCGAAACGTTTCGCTTGTTTCGCTCAGGTTTGAGAAATGTCGAAACGGATCACTATCATTGGTTGCATTTCATAAAACCTCATTGGTTGCATTAAATAAAACCGCAAATGCGTTTGAATTTTAACAAATAACAAATGATAATGAATAAAATATTAGCAATTGCATACGCTTATAGGGAAATAGCCTGGCCGAGAACATTGAGACACCTATGACGTCACACGGAATCATGCATATGACCTTTTGAACATTTCATGAACATATTTGCTTTTTCAACAACCGTCTCCTGGTCTGAACCCTGTGGAATATGAAATTCCAGGCTGATCGATTTTTGGTCCTATGCATTTTTGGACAAAGTTAGCATTGGACAAGTTATTTTATTTTTCCGATCATAAGAAATGCCACAAAAGAGCATTCAAACTAATTGAAACGTCATATGATTCCACATCACATAAAAAATTATCTCAGTTTTCTTGGTCAAGTTCCTTTTAAACATGTTCAATTGCCAAAATTGAATCCATTATAATTTGTAAGAATACTTCAAATGTGCTATCGTTCTCTCTCTCCCTCTCTCAGGAAGAAAATATGACAAAAATGAAAGAATCACGAAACAAAAATGTAACGCGAACCTGTCCCATAGGAAAATGATATTGGAAATAATTTAACGTGCCACTAAAAAAGACAATAAATTCGTGGAAAGCTTCAATTTATATGAATCTATCGTTTCATTATTATTCTCATGCATTCAAATTCACTTGGTATGGTGGCTGTCGGCTTCTTTGAAATTTATGTACCTCGTAATTTTCCTTCTCTTCGTTTTATTTCCATTTTTGACATAGAGCTTTTTTCCCGTTTGCACATTTTATTTGGTTTCCTCAGCGATGGTGAGATGTGTGTTTTGGGCGCCTTTGAATGGGCTTCAGTTTGCTGAATGGCATCACACTTTTCGGCATATTTTGCATTCACTTCTTTTATGGAGGCTGCCTGTCTTTTGCCATCATTCCGTGCTCCATGCTATTTTTTTCCATTTTCCTTTTCTCTCGTTCCCGGAATTATTTTTTCAGTTCCCCGCTCCGCATTTCGGCCACATTTCAAGTTAAAATTGATGTCTACATTAAGTAAATAAATGGTATCAATTTGAAGACGATTTTTGGATCATTTACATTCTAAACGATCTACTCTTCGGATGCGGATTCCGACTGATTGTGTGTGCGTCTTTGCATACGTGAAGCAGTTTTAATTCAACATATGGATTCGTTGATCTGTATCTATCGCGTGCTCACAATGCTGATGATTGTTAATAGAAAAATGAGTGCGTTCGTCGTTCAATTCCCCCTTTTTTCTAGGGGAATATAACTTTAAATTCGATGTTAAAATGAATTAAATATTTTGGAGTTTGTACGAATATTCAACGTTTTTTGTGCTCTCCATTTGTTTGTATTTGTCGAATGTGGTTTATTGCGAGAACGAAAGAAAGAGGACACGAAACGGATAACGCAAATTCATTATGAAAAAACACGATAATTTCTAAACACATGATTGGGCTCCATTTCTCCACCAATTGGAATTAAAATGCATTTTGAAATACTTTCGGATATGACGGAATATTAGATGTGTCATACGTATATATGAATTTGAAAAAAGGTTAGTTCCCCTTGCCTTTTTCTCTCGCTCTCGATGTATCAGCGCCAAAATTTGCGTGTACGCTTGATGCTTCGATATGTCTATTGCCATTTTTTTCATAAAATTTGCTGGATGAACGCTTGACGTTATCCACAAAAAATATGCCAAACAGTAATCAACATTTATCTTATGTCTTGCGTATTTATGCAAAGTAATATACTTAATTTTCTTCAGTTGCATCAAAGCTTCAGATTTCTCTTCAAGTTTCGAATTTCCACCAACAACTTTTGTTCCACTCTAATCAGGTTTTGCGCCGAATATGATGAGGCTTCTATCGATTGGTGCATACAGCATAAAAACAGAACAGCTATGGAATGAAGGTTCGATGGAAACAATGCTTGAGATCGACGAAACCACAATTATTTCTTCCCTAAGTTTTGGATAGATTTTGATTACCGCATGAATGTACATCCATTCGAAAATTGATTCCATAGTTATTTTGGAGTAATGTCGGAACATCTCATTCGAAATTTGATGCAATCTAAAAGGCACCATATCTACCGTTGTAAATTTTTCAATTTTGCTGGGGCTGCTGATTGAGAGGAATTCCACAATTTATCATATTCAACAACGTCTCATCATTACGAACTGGATCGACTATCGGAAATTCAAATATAATACGATAAATCTTTTGAAATGTCGATGAGTAGTTCCTGAAGAAATTTCCACCTTTTATTGTGAAAAACGTGAAACAGTAACAATTCGAGATAAGTGATAAGAGATCTAAGTACTGTTGGTTGTATGAATGGATTGGAATGAAAATGAGACTATATTAACTGACTCACATTGAATGAAACATGAAGATGTTGACCAATTTTGACGATGCAATAAGGACCACAAGAATTCGCTTGCACTGTAAAAAAAAAAATGTTTTGCAAAATATTAAGATCCGTTAACAAACGACCAAAAATATACATAATCAATCGCAGTGACTTTTGTTCGTCAATGTTGAGGTTATGATCCTAAAATAACATGAACTAGTCGTTTGTGATTTTATAAATCTTCCTTTTTCATAATCTTGCTGCATTTCATAACATTTTGTTGGGGTGAAATTTTCACAAATCCCATTAACAATCATGGGGTACAAAGCGTAATGATGATTCATTTTCTAACATGGACAAATCATAATGTCACAACGCGAATGAAGAAAGCATACAAAATAACGCATTCGAAGTTTTTCATATTATCATTAAAATGCGTCAAATCAAATAAATAACACGTCCGATAATCTTTAAGCTACTGCCATTGATTTGCTTTGCTAGAGTCATTTTCGAGTTGACAATGTAGAAAAGCAATGATCAAACTATCGAGCGCGTTCGTCTTTATTATTCGTTCCATTTCATCAGTGAAAAATGCAATTTATTTCTGACAGCAGAAAACGAATGGAATTTTTTTTGCAATAAATTTACATAGTCCCGCAGTGATTTGAATAGTGAAAAGAAAGTACGAAGTTCGATTTATATCAGCGTATTCATCGACGTTCTTAACGCTCTTGAATTCAAATAGTGCAGTCTCTTACTCTAATATCAACGTTTTACGACAACCTTCACTGTTCTTCACCCATACAGGCTTATTCCACCATGACCGAAGTAAAGGGGAAAAATGCAAGCCACTAAGAAAAAAGAGAAGAGTTTAAGGCCTCGTTTTGAATCGACGATGGCCCTGTCAAATCTATTTTCTTAGAAAATCTTCATATATTGAAAATCATTATGGAAACGAATGTCAATAGATGAAAATAGATATTTAAATGAAAAAAAAAAAACGAAATTGTACGATATATAAAGCCACAAATAAACAAATTCAATACGAAGAGCATGCAAAAAAGCTGGGGCGATGGTTGAACTTATTTTCAACATCAAGCTCATCATATTCACCAACGTAAAGCAGTGCAGGCGTTGTTAAAAACTGCAGCACCAATAAAAACCGAATCATTATTTTCATGCATTATATTCTCTCAAACTTCAATATTGTGCGATGCACCAAATTAAACATGCTCGCTATATATGAGTGTTTGAGAAATTTCAAAAGAAATACCGGATCTGAAGGAGCGATAAATGAAGACGCCAAATAGTGCTAACGCAACGATGCATAATTCTCAGTAATGTGTGGACGCGAAACGGTCGTGATGCATCGCAAAGTTCATATGCTCGTCGGTAAATTCATGGGGTGGCGAAAATGTGTGCTATATTGGAACAGTTGGCTGTTGAAGGCGTCGAGCGTAAAGTGTAATGACTTCAAAAGAGCAATTTCGAATGATGAACAGTTCGACCATGTCTTGTATCTAATATTTTCCAAAAGAGCAACATACGGACACATGAAATCTTGGCGCCTTGAACTGACTTAAGCGGCTGTTGGCCGAAGCTAAACTGAACATATCAACGAGTTTTGTTTGTCGACATGCTTCATGAACACAAGCAAGACTTGATCCATCGAACGTATTGTTTGGCCAATAGTCCCATACCATTTCGAAAATGTGTTTGTCTACATGAGATTTGCTCATATCAGCTGTTACTGTTGTAATGTTTGTCACCCATTCTTTGCGACCGTTCCACAGCTCAAGCACAATCTCGATTCGATGATGTCTCCTCTTTCATTTTCCAAGTGCAATTTTACCATTTATCCGAAATTTGTCTTTCACTGTAGCCGATTCTCGCTTTTTTCCCTTTCTATCTCGAACATTTGTATTTTTATCTCTTATCGCTCGGCTATGCATACACTCGGTTCAAAGGAAGAAAAAAGGAAACCGTAGTTTAAACAAGAAGTCATAATCTTCGACGTTGAATGTATATTTTCTGCACTCGTTTTCTTTCTATTTCACTCTAATCTTTATTTTTCCTCCTCTTTCACCCTCCGAGTTCAACAGTACGCATGCATACGCTCAAATTTACAAGTGTATTAAGAATTTTATGCTGTATGACATATTGATAAGAGCTCGTGTTCGAAGCATGGAGGAAGAGAAAAGGCAACGTTATCCGATAAAAGTAATATGCACAATATTCTTTTTCTCTCTCTCTCGATCGCTCTTCTTTTACTTTATATTATGAAGCAAAACCCGAGTGCAAATTTTTTGAGCAAATATATTTTTTGGGACGTTTTTGACTGGCTAAATATGATTACTCCGAATGAAATTCATGGCTATGATCAACTGTAGCTAAAGTCAAAAACTTCCCAAATTAATCAACTGACTGACTTTAGGACAAAAGTGATTATTTTTTATGTAAATTTGAACTTTAATCACAGATAGCCAGCTATATTTGAAGTTTCAGTCATTCACTTTTTTGCACACGGGTAAAGATACGCTGTATCGATGATCGAAAAAATATGTGCTTAAAGTGAACTTTATAGGCGAGAAACCAAATTGAACCCTTCCAAACACTTGCCAACACCAAATTGACTCCCGATATCTCGGCTTCAGCTAATGCTTACTCAGTCATATTTCCACATATAACGTTTTTGCGCCGCTCAATTTTAATACTCTATCATTTAGCTGGGAATATTATCAATGTAGTTCAAAATGTTTTTCAACATTTACAGTTACTGAATGCAATTTTGTGAACGCGTTACATGTTCAAAATTGTCTATTCTTGAATTTGCGAGTTGACACATTTACTTTGATTTTTCTGTGCACTTCCAATCGATCAAATTTGAGCTGTTGACTAAAAAATTAAATGTTCGTTATTTTCATTACATTTTTTGCATTGACTCGATGTCAATTTAATATATGATTCAAAAACTACAATATATTTCAATGACATGTAGATCTGCATTATTGAAAAAATATATACAAAAGTTCAATAAATGTGCATGTATCAAGTAGTTTCGCAACGTTTATCTGGTTGTGGCGAACATTAGAAGATTGTGGCTAAAGAAAAGTGCCATCGAATCAATAAGCAACCTCAGCATTCGATTGCATTCAAACCTTTTACATATTAAATATTCAATAACAAAAAATACCGACAAAAGCTGGAGTGCCACATATACTTATTCCGAAGAGAAGTCATATACACACACCTTATGCGATGTTTTCTTCATCGCTACAAACGAAACAGATCGAATGCGTGTCTTAATGGAACAGACGACAACAACATACGATGTCAAAAAACGCGTTTTACCTCTTTTTTTCTAATATAATCGAAATAGACCAAATGCTTGACGATGAAATTCGAAAAGCCATATGTTGAGAGGAGTTGCACCGAAGTGAGCATCTATTTAATACATCAACTCAGCATTGAATGGTGTTGAATTGGGAGCAGATTATGCGAACGAATCACAAACCCAAAAGGCATGGCTTCGGCCAAAAGGAATGGAAAAATCGAGCTATAGAAACGACGAATGGAGAAAAATGGATGAATGGAAATCTAATAAGCTTAAATGGTCTAAGTCAATTTTTGTATTGTGCAAGTGTGCATAATCCGAATATGTTTTGCATATGTAAGGAATCTTCTTCGGTCAGAAAAAGCCAATCGTCGCTTGATTGAAAAAACTTTCGATTTGTTGATGCTCCATCATCTATAGTTGAACTTGCGATGTGGATTGCAGTTCGTTCAATTCTTCATTTCGGAAGTTCGATTTTCGTTTATCAATTTCGGGAAATAGTGTAGAATTTCCGTATATTTTTCTACATATGTGAGATTTCAATCAAAATGTCTCTGAATGTCAGCCTTTTAACCTCGATATTTATAAAATGATCCAACGCAATATGGAATAGCTTAAATTGAAGCAACCCAATCGCATTTTGATCTTAAGTGAGAATCCATTTTCGGCTGCTGTCCTTCCATCAACTCAACTATCATGAGACTTTTTTTTGAACATTCAAAGAGAAATCATGTTGCAACACGATTCAAAATAAATGAATAGCTCTATTCTGGCCCCAGATTCGACTTTAAACTATTACAAACACCTTATTCGAGCAGTTTGCACTGATGTTTAAACAATCGACACGTTTATTTGCCCATTTTATTTTTTATTATCTAGTTTCTTTTTAACGTTTTCGCGTCTCCTATCAAAATATGTTCGAATTATTAGCATTGCAAACACAGCGACATTTTCACAATTCAATGATTGAATGATGCCAATGTTGAAAATAGTGGATTTACATGTCGTTAATGCAAAACAGGAGTTTTGAACGATATTCTTCATTCGTCGATTGCAGTCTTAAGCATATATGCTCAGTCTATGCAAATAGAATACGACAACCGTTCGTTCAAGTGGATCCATGTCGCGTATAACATGTGTGCATTTGAAAAGTAAATCAAAGAATTGATTTTTAATGTGTTTTCACTCAAAACATTTCTGTATTATCTCTGGGGAATTTTCTGGCGAAAGAAAAAAAATAAATTCTGCAATATGAATTTGTAAATTCATAAAACTCGTTAGTCAATCGTTTATCGAAAATCATTATTCTTAATTATCGAAATTTTCAAGGATTTTTAAAATTGTATCTCATTTAACCGTAATCAAATATCATCAAATAAAGATTGAAATATTCAATTAAAAGGCTTAACTTTTAGAATATTTCAGTTTGAAACTCATGATACGCTAATGACTTTAAAAAATGAAATGTTCATTACTATACATACTCATTCTGCCAATTGATAACATCATACGAATTAATTTCAACAATACGTTGCGGGCCATATTCGAAATAAATTACATAATATTTACTGAGAAATGAAACGTGAACTCTGAAACAAAATTGAAAAGTAATCAGCTAATTGACGCGAAATACAAAGGATATATTGATATTGTTTGCCAGCAATTAGAAGCAGATTTGATTGAAACAATCACTCAATCCATTCAATTTGTGTTTGCAGCTTATGTGGGTGATATTGTTAATTTCATCCATTCAATTAATTCGCTCAATTTCAACAAAGAAAAACTGGAATAATATACTGGTTCTGGTCTAAACATGATTTGTGTACGAATGATTTGATAATTAATCATAAAATCCCAAACATCAATTTTCAGTTATGTTGAATGAGCAAATTGATTACAGATATTTGCTTGGCATCTTGTCGTAAAGGATCAACATCAGCATGTTGCCAACAAAAATGCTGACGCAGGTACGAATCCATGCAACTGCACGGCACACACAGAGATTATAATTGATGGCAAATCGTACGTTGGATTTGCCACTTGCAGTCACTTTTTGAAGTAATAACGAAAATTGATTTGCTCAATTTCGATAAAAACAATACACAAACGCACATGGAGTTAGAAAACCTAGCAATTTCGAGCGAGAAGAATACAAGTGTTTGAAATAAATAAATCGTCGAATATTAATCATCGATTTGAAAATTTTACGGGCTTAGCATGTCGTTTATAAATAAATATGTAAATGTCAGCGTACCGAACATAAGTACATGGCTTAATCTACATCGATAGTGGCTATGGATAAATCATCGACGTAAGAAACAATCATGGTGTGGTTTTCAATGAATAATAGGGATGTTTATGGTGCTTAGCATTTGCAACTGGTGATGATGTTTGATGGTGTTCAATGAAAATTCAAACAATTCCAAAAAGTTTTGTGTTATATTGAAACCCGACATCGGATAAATGGACCACCGCCAGTGGTTAATATATAATGATTTATAATTGTCTGTGCGATGCCATTACATCTGAAAATCCCTCTTATTACCATTGTGCCATTCGGTTGGGTGCTGTTTTGCATTTGCTTTGGCACCGGAAGGATGTGCTTAGCAGCATCAAAGCCTCTTTCGTTTGAGATGATCGATATATTGTTGGGTTTGTCGAAGGCATTCACTCTTCCTCCTACCGGAATACGCAGAATGTCAACATCAGGAAAACATCGATTATTCGCTTGTATGTAAATCCCAATACTGAATCCGGCAAATAGGTCGAATTGGCATCATATTAAGTGACAATCGATGTCATCGATAAAATTGAGTGAACATGAAATCGACCATAATTTATTTACTTGCACGTGCATTTGCAATGAAAACAATGAAGAGATATGGTTGTATATCTCGAACCTGAACATCAACCGAAGTGTATTGTGAGTCAGACAATCAACTGAAAACCGAAACCCATAAAATCCATTTGACGATTGCCATAAATATCAACAGCAATAATAATGGAGTGACACCAGACACACAATTTTGTTTTGATGTGTTGTCCAGTTGTTTGATTTTAGTTCTTTCCAAGGAATTCATTTATCGAAAATAGATTTCTGTACGAAATGGATGGGTTCCTCTGATAAAAGAGAATGTAAATTGCATCGGATTCGAGGACTTTTCTTGGTTTTACATGCTTATGCTTTCCATTTTAACCGCATTGTGGAATCCAACAATTAAAGAGACATTCATCAGCTATATACTAATTTAGAAGTTACTGCAGACATCCAATGAAACAATGAAAATGAATTGCGACAAATGTGAAATATCACCTTCGCATGCAAATGCATACGTACAGTCCAATTTTGCACTTGACATCCAATATGATTTGCTAAATGCTATCATTGCATATTCAATGCTAGGATTGACGGCGCTAAAGACGCAAATATCCAGCTAACTAATAAAATATGATATCGTCAAACCCGACAAGCCATAAAACAAAGGAATCCATAAAATACACGATTCCAACTATTTCAATGCGCACACTTTTCTAGATAACGGAACGCTTTGCGTGCATTCGTTCGTTCATTCAACGACCTCTTTTATTTTGAATTGGACTGTAAAGTTTGAATTTTTGCGGAATTGTTAATTTGTCAGTTCGAAAACCTCAATGGAACATTTTCGACAAAACTTTGCATTGAAATTTATTTCAATTTCCAAGGAAATTGAATCAAATTCAAACATGAACAAATTTCAATTGAAAATAAAGCAAAACGCATGGATTTATTCAATGCGGACAGTTCAATGACATAAACACATAACCACACATACGTTCAAACTCATACACACAAGCTTGTGCGAAGAATTGTACAATGTGCAATTTCAGTTGCGTGAAACAAGGTAGCATTCAAACAATTGAGAGGAAACCACAACGAAGCGAAACGTATCGTGGCGAAAGTTGCTCTTAACATTGTTTCTAATAACATGTTAGTGAATGCTGCAACCCGTTGCGATGTGCAATTACATCAACGAATCCATGTGCTTAATTTGCATTTTAGTGGCTATCAAAGTGATGCGAAACATTTGCGAAATTACGCATGAAATATTATTTGGCGACATTCATCGTGAGGGAAAATGTTCAATAATTATTTTAAATACGAACGCATGCCAATCATTTTGGGAATGGCATTAGTTGAAAAACTAGCCGAATCTTTGGGATTGAGGATTATCATTTGTTTTATGTGTTATCCTCGAATCTACAATAATAATAATCACTAGCTCGGAGTTACACAATTCACGGATGTCGAAGTGATTATGGAATAATAGCGGAGATGATTTTATCAATGGCACACCATAAATGAAGCGGAAAAATAGAGAAATTGTATTTCTCAGAATGGACAAACGGAACTCCTGTTACGAATCAGTAATGGCATTCGAGCGCTACCAAAGGCGAATATTGTTTGAATGATTCGCACAACAAAAGACATTGTCCTCATAATTAAGAGAGAATTTAAGAACACACAGCCAAACAAATCCGATCACTTCTAATTAGAAGTTTATGCCCTACCAACAAGATGTTATAAGAGGTTGAATGGCAAATACGCTGCTGGCCGTAACGAAATTAACTTCTTCGATAGCCAGCGGTGGTTTGTTTCATGCGATGTTAATATTTATGTTGTGTGCAACGGAGCTTCACATTCAACTTACTATCCATATCGACTTTACTTAAGAGCAATAACACAAAGCAAATACCACTCATTGCCTCTATTTATTGTGGTCAAATACTGTAGAAATCGTGACATCTTTATTTACTCTCGCATTGAACGGTCATCCTCTTGAGCTTAAACTGTTGCTGGGCTATGATTTTGATTTTTATCTTGAAAAATAATATATTTACCATGAATTTCGGCCATTTTTGACTTTTCGACTTGGAATAAAAGATATTTTCTTTGCTTTTTTCGTTTTTTTTTTCAATCTTTCCTTTTAATTTCTTGTTAAACCTTCGAATTGCTCTTTCGTAAGTAATATATTTCGCTTTTGATAGATTTTGGACGTAAATTCTAAAGAACGGCTGTTGTGGGCATGAAAAACGCCTTTCACATAAAATGTTGTGCTCGAAATTTATTTGAATCCGAATTTTGTGTAATGTTGGATTGGATTTACGTCATCAAACAAAGACCAAAATACATACATTCATGCTCATTTAATTTTCAGTTACTTCAAAGACCAAATCATTATTATCAACAATTAATTTTCTGTGTGCCGTCACATTTGGTTCAATGCATTTGTTATCGATAGTTAATTTGGGTGCAGCAGTGGTGTGTTCTGCAACATGTGTATGTGGATTGTTGACTGAACGACATAACATTATTCACGTTGTTAAATGCATCTCAGACACATTCACACTGAACAAGACCCGGCGAACACACACAGCGCAGCCGATATGCGTGAACAAATGAATGTGTCTAGTGCTAATGATGTTTTAATAAGCATATCATTGTCTGTCGCTTGTTCGATCGCAGGAGCTATTGCTACGGTTTCCTTTTTCCAGCCAATGCATTCAGTTTGCCGGAAAAGATTTATGTGTGGTGAATGTGAACCACATGTGACAAATGTGCTGGGCTCGAATTCTCTATAAAAGCGAACGATATCACATGCATTTTGATCTCTGCTCGTTATGCGAACACAAAATTAACTGCATGTATTCGAAAGTCAGTCCGAAAAATATGTGGTGAAAATTGAAAAAGGAAAATGTGTTCAGATCGGAGGACAAATCGATCGAGACGAGAGTAAAAGCTCAAGTTCTCGGGTCATGAATAAAATTACGTGAATGTTTGTACGAAGCGAAGCTGTGAAACTTCATGAAATAAAAATGAGCTTGGCTGAGTCAGCAGCAAAAGCAAAAGTATAGCTTACGCTATAAAAAAGGTCAGTATTTGCAGTGCATGTTACGGCTTCCGTGTCATTGGTTCCTTTATTTGCTTATTTATTAGTATTGTTGCTGTAGAAAAAGTTTTGCCATAACCATCTTGTGCAATCTCATTATATGCAAAGAGAAATCCTAGTATTTTTCTGTTTGTTCGACTTTTGTAACATTCTCCTATTGAATTTTAGATCTGATTTAAAGTGATGAAATAATTTTAACGGCTTCAAGATCTGAAATTCCTGCAAATTGAGCGATAGAGACGATGCAAAATTGAGTGGAGAAGAGGAAGCGAGAGTTTAACCGTGTTGTTATTATTAACTGGTAGCATTATAAATACGATAAGTCATTTGAGCGAGAACACTATTCAAACAAAAACAACAACATCAATAACTTGCTTAAGTTAGTTGCAGTGTGAATAGACTCCGAATTGGTTTTTTGCTGAGAAACTAAATAGACTCAAGGTAAAACTTATTTTGAAATACACATAATTCTTTGCGTGCAAAATGAGAGCACGAATCAGGTGCTCAAAGCATTCGATGTGCATAAAAATGTGGGCCACAAATAACCGGAGATACTTTTTTCTCTCCTTCGTTACCTTCTCCCTATTTCCCTCTCTCCCTCTCTCTCGCTCTCTTTTTCTTTTTATTATTTCATCGTACCCTGGCAAATACACAGAAAAGCAACGAGTGGAGAAGGAATTAGATTCGCCCAGAGTTTTATGTGTGAACTTTCAAATCTAATTCTTCGACGAGGTGATAGAGTTAATAAAGCAAAGGTGAGAACCGTTTCGGATATATACATATATTATATATTTATTCAGCAATAAGCGGAGACGAACGAAACTGACTCAAAACACTAACCCAAACGCATATTGAGCACACTAACGACAGCCCAAGCATAATAAAATAGACGAATACATCGAAATGAGAAAAGTTTTTTAATTCAACTAGAGCTGGGGCGCTTGTGTCGACATTTCATTTCACCCGTACACACAAAACATCGCACTGAACATAGCCCCCGTTCGAGGAGTCTGTTTGCAATTTTGTAATTACGATTCGCTTTCGCTCAACGACTAAATCACTGGAATAAGAGATAATCTGCTAAGTCTTACATCAACTAATATATTTTCGAAATAAAAAAATGTTTGGACCAGTTCATTCAGAAGGCGTGCAAATTCAAACGTTCACACATATCATTTCCGAATTGCTGAGCGAAAATAAAAATTAAAAAGTCTATCACAATCGAAAACAATAATAAAAACTTGTATTGCGAAGACCGGTGTGAAATGTCAGTGTACAGCGAATGTAACGCAAACGATAACAAGTGCAAATGAACAACAATAAATTTGAGCGGCAGCAAAACAGATGACAATTGTAAGCGCCGCTGAACAGTCGTTTACTTTTGTCTGCGTCAATTTAAATCAAGAATTGCTAAAATATTTTCTGAAAAAAACATATTGAACTTAGTAGTGACTCGTGATAAATTCATTTGAAAAATGGGTGAATCCATTTTTGTAGGTGGGGACGTTGTCGATTATTGGGGTTTTTTGAAAAGTGTATGTCTTCAAAGACGATGATTATCGATTAACGTAAAAATAAACAAGTAATTTTGCTTGTACTTTAACTGTCTATTGATATTTCACAATCAGTTCAATATATGAGCAGTTTGTAATAAAAAAGTTGAATTTCATGATATCTCAATACATGTTTATTTTTAGATAGATTGGTTCGATCCCTGGCTTGTGTTATTATTAATTGCTCATTTGGTGATAATATTGGTGGTGGCTGCAACAAAAAAACATTCATTACTCCAAATGATTTTGTTTTTGGCAATGTGTAAGTAATATCCGCTAGCTCGATACTGACGCGGCATCATTTTTAATTTGAATTTTTTAAACGGCACTTCTCGAGTATTTTATTGACGTGAAGGTCAGTGCGCGGACGTGTCTCTATAGTGCATGTAAACACACATTCAGTCAATTTGACTAAAATTATGTGGCATATAAAAATGTACTGCCTGTTTAGGCTCAATTTAATGCCGCGTCTCGATTTTATCGTCTGTATTTATAAGTGTATTGCATTATTGTTGCTTGTACTTCTGCTCACTGATTTCAACTGTTTTTATTCATCTCTATTATCTAGTGTTCACTGTGTTTATGTCTGAGAAAATAAATGAATTGGCTGCGAAGCATTGGCGCGTATTTTCACGTCAACAATACTTTGACAGCCACGGTCTATTTATATCGACTGTATTCTCAATGCCCATTCTACTCAACTGCATGCTGATGATCGTAAGTCCAGTGGACGAACCACAAAACACAACTTCAAATTGTTTCAGGCAACTATAACTGGCTAATCACTGTTAAATTTAAAACCTTATCACTCACTATTTAGCCAGTTGAATAAATTGGGACGTTTTTGAGTAAAGCTACAGATAATTATAGCCATTATAGTCAAAAAATTTGCACTCGGGTATGTTGGATTATGTAGATTAATATTTTCTTGTATTTTTCCATAGGCTAATTGGCTGCACACGGCTACTGATGTTATGGCAACAATACGTGTCGCCCAACTCAAAGCCACCGAACACAAAAGGCAACGATAAATATCCGAATGAATTTCAATTCAAGCGTCATTATTGTGATTTTAGTGAAATTAAATTAATAATTGTGAAATATATTAAACGGGATGGATGTGGAAATTAGAATTGTAGAAAGAAAAAAAAAACACTAAAATTTTTGGATTGAATAAGAAAAGCCACCGAATAAAGATGGTTAATTTATTTAAACGATTATTGTAAATAGAGCAACCGAAAGAGACCATTTTTCACCACTTAACAAAATTAAAATAGATTTCATTCATAGCTCATTTGTCGAAAGTGTGACGGATTTGAAGCTCATAATGCTCTATCATTCTTTCTACCCTTGAGCAGCTCTCAGATCTCACATTGGGCAAAGCGATGATAAAATACGTCTCCGCATTTGCCTGCTGCGGGTTTCATTGTTTTTTTTGTTGTTGCTTTTAATATGCGATAAGATGGAGAGATGAAGACGAGAAAAAAGTGAGATATTAAATTTGTAACAACAAAAACAAAAGCAAACTCAGAAAGAGAGCGGCAAAGAACAAAAAATCTCTGTTAAACGATAAAACCGTTTAGCAAACGATGAAATTGCTTTTCCCACATAAACACAGAGGGGGATGGAGAGAGAGAGAGAGAGAGAGAGAGAGAGTTCATTCCTTGTCTTTTACTCGATTCGATACATCGGTTCGTCTTTTTTCCGTCTTTATTCTCAAGTACAAATCAGCACCCTCCGGTTTCTTTCCGCTTTTTTTTTATTGTCGAATGGGGAGAAAAGATGCTTAAAAAATTTGCTGGCGCGCGTTCGCATCAATCGACAACTCACTTCGTTACATTTTATTTGCGCGTGTATACACATCATATTCTTATCAGTTCTCTTCTTTTCTTTTCCCTTCACTTCTTGGGAATTTGAACTGAAAGTGAAGCGAAAATGAAAAGTATGCTGAAAAAAGTGTACATACTGAATCCCATTTTAGGTGAATTGACACGAAGAGAATAACAGAAAAAAATATGTTATTGGCACAAGATACATGCACTTTGAAATGGTTGAGAATAGCAGCCGAGAGGGTGGCCCAGCCAAAGAGAGAAGAAAAACACCAAACGCACGATAAATAAGTAAATATGCGCATAAAAATCGCTCTCACAATACCATCAGCTCCCTTGATACACATCTTCAGCTTAATAGCTAGCAACCAGAAAGAGCAGCCAGTGAATGAGTGATGGAAAGTTCAATCTTATTACGTGAAATGCTTTCACTTAACTTTTAAAAAAATCGCTAAGCAGCAAGAAAAACCATGGAAAATGTGTTTGTGCAATTTTTTCTTCTTTCTATCGTCTATGGAGAGATTTTATCCTCTCCGCAGCGCAAGAGATGATGACAAGAAAATGAAGCTTAAAACCGCACACGACAAACAAACACCTCGAAACCGTCTCTATTTTACATTGTTTGCAACATATTTTCCGTTAAATAATACATATAATGCGTATTAATAGCGCAAGTGGAAGGCGACAGCGGCGAGAGTTCCCTTCTGTTCGCAGAGCTTGTTAAAGCGCCAACAACAATGAGCACCGATAACAGTTACAATGAGCTGCGCGTTTGATATGAGTGAGTGAGTAAGTCGGAGCGGTTGGTAGGGAGGGTGATAGGCTGAATGTGTGCTAGTCATCAGGTAGCATTTATGTGTAGTGAAAGTGTGTCCCGAGTGGAGATCTATTAAGCAAATGAACAGCATGCCCTCAATGATATCAAGAGTAGGTCCTTTGTAAACAATGTTTCCTCTTCACTGACACTAAATTAACTCAGCTAATGCTGGAGCCAGCGATGGCAATTTTTTCAATTTGTTTTTGACCACAAGGCGACTTTTTTCTAAGAAGCTCGAGCATTATGCCCCGAAATGCGTATTTCGCTTAAGTAAATTAGCTGAAGAGAGAGAATTGGAGCAGAGATTTACAGTGTCATTTTCAAATGTGTATGTTTTCATGTGCGGTTTTTTCTGTCGCTTTGGATTTCTTTTGCTTTGCTTCACAGCACATTCTTGTTGAAGCGTTGCGTTTTTCTTTTTTGTGCGATTCTTTGCACAAATCATTCTTCTGTTTTTTTTATCTGGCTTAAAGTTTGCATAAGGCAATTTGTAGTATCTTATTAAAATGCCACATATCAGGCCAACGGAAGAGCTTTTTTCGTCTAAACGATGGTCCATAGCATATCAGAATACTAGCGCATACATTTTTGATGATTATTATTATGAGCATTCGGTTTTCACAGTAAATGTTTCCCTTTAGCATTATGAATAGATTATCGCATCAGCTCAATTACTTGCGATAAAACGCTTCTTTTTTTTCTCTCTCTCTCCCTCATCAACTATTTTCGTTTCTTGGGAGCAATTCTTTTCTCTCCTTCGAACATTAAACGGTTTAAATTTTGGTCGATATATTCCGAGTTGTTGTTCGTTGAAAAGTTGATAAAAAGGCATTTGATGTCGTTGGGAGTATATGAGCGCTATCGAGTTAGAAAATGGCTTCGATTGGATTTCTTCGCAGCACATTTTCAGCGATTTAGTCACTATCTTGCCGAAGATATGGCACTTACTGCGAGACACACTTTAAAATGGAATTACCGATAAATCACACATACACAGCGCCACTACCAACAGATTAAAACCGATTTTGGCAAAATCATAAAAAAGAAGCTGCCAACAGAAGCGACACAATGAATGCAAGCAACCATCGAAGAATATTTGATATTCATTGTGCGTTCAATTGAGACTACACTGCATTCACAGCGAACGCTTCATGAACATATCAAATCGTTTCATCGGAAACGCTGTCTATGAATAAGGGTAAACATATGCTATCTTCAAGCATTTTATTGTTTCTCTTTCACATTGTGTGTGAGCGTTTTTCCTTCTGCTTTCGCCGTTTTTGTTTTTCGTATTCGGATCGTGCATTGAATTTTCACAGTTATTCGGGTAGTTTCGCACTCGCATTTGTCACATTCAATTGGCATTTTTTTCTGCGCCGAAAACAAATTCTTAACAAAATAAATGTCACATAAAATATGCCATAAATGTTTTATATGATTTCTTCTTTTTTGTTTTCTAGATGCGAAATGTTGAATTGCGTGTGCCGCTGCTTTTGGGTTGACTGAAGATGGAGGACAAAAGAATCACTTGTTTGCTGTTTTAATATTTTCCCTTACATCTCGTTTTTTTTTTTATTGTTTCATTTGTGTGCGTTTCAAGCCAATTTTCCCAAGCCGTTTTGTGATGCGTCAGAGTTTTAGGTATTTATTTTTTCTTGAACAAAAGTGCTGCATTTGAAATGCTCTCAAAATCAGAATATTTGGATTAGATTTTTTTTCTGTTCTCTTCACTTACATTTGTTCCATGTCATATAAAAAAGGGTGTTCATTAATTTGTTCGCTTGACATTTTGTGAGTGTAATTTGAAACAAAACAAAAAACTGAGTTCTATTCGGCACATTTTCACAATGCGAATGATATGATTTTATTTGTATTACAACATTACACACGGAAGTCGCGTGCATGGCCAAAATGTCTGTATTTTCCCATGAAAAAAATTCTTCCTCTCGCATTTTGGCAAAGCCAAATACTTGCATTTACTGTTCATATGCTTTCCGAATAACAAATTGGCTCGTTCTTGTGTTGTCATTGCGATTTATCAAAATCTCTTATTTCACCGATTGAATCCATTAAATATTCCGCACTCCCCTCGATCGTCCTTTTCTGCTGCCTGCTTGCGAACCAAACACCAGACTTTCCCCCGCTCTCCGCTCACCGTTCGACCGACACTCAAGTAAGAGATTTGCTTTGTTTGTTATTGACATTTTTATGTGACATTTATTACAATAAAATGATAAATTCAGACAAAGTGGCTCGTGCGGGCGGTGGCTGAACGAGAGAAAACATGACACACACGCTCATAGGAGAATCAAAAAGGAAATAACAAAAGTGTTTTATGAGTGCCTGGCCCTGGTTCAATAAATGTGGATTTTATTGAATGGTTTGCCTCGTATTATGAATTTCGATTAGAGTAAATGGAATGTGTGTTGGTTTCGGAATCACATGTGCTGAATAAGCTTAACAGCAGATCGATTTGGTTGTTAAGTCAGTGCCTTGAAATAGATTTCATTTTCTCAGCACAGACTGAGCGTTAGTAACTGTAGATGTCTAAGTTGATCAGGTGTCAGCGATAATTACGAAAAGCTATATTTAATGTGGCTTTATGACCAATGAAAGACGCGCCTCCTTCTTGATGTCCTCTCTCTCTCACTTTCTCTCTCTCTCTCTCTTTCTCTCTCTCTCTCTCTCTTCCTCTGTTGCTCTGCATGTGTGTTTGTGTTTGATTCGGCAAATCAGCTTCGGTCATGGCCTAAAAATTGGCTGGATGAAAATTGATCGGAAAATACGAAACACCAAAAAACTCCAAATCCATTACGAATAATTACATTTTTGTTTTGATTTCCAACGAATTAAGAGTGAATTCAAACACGCAATGATTAATTTATTATTACCGATGATCGTTATTTTGATGATATTCAGCCCCCAGTGCGAATTTTTGTAGAGCGAACGCGTTGAATTGATTCATGAATGGCACAGTTTCGAATATTGCCAACAAATATCCGTCCGATAAAATGCATCTGAAAAATCAATAGCTTACCTATACGGATGCGTTCAACTTTTTCGGGTGCAAATGAGTGAATATTAACACTGTTTATTCCATGAATTCGATGAGTCAATTCGACTGGCTTCTCGCTATGGCAGCTAACACATATTTGATGAATTTTCTCACAAGAACTAGTGAAATCGAATCATTTACTCAGGATCTCCCTGTCACTCATTTTCTCTCTATAAATCTATTTATCTATCTATCTCTTCACACAAAATTTATCTCGAACTATTGGGAATCACGAAACGTTGCGATGGTGATTCGGCACATTGTGCCAACAAATGACAGTGAATATTGTTAGTGTAATATAATCCGAATGGCTGAATGGTCTAATGACGAGTATCATGGGTATTTATCGGTTCAATTTAAATATGTGGGTTTTGTGCAGCGTGTCAATATCGGGAATACCATCGAAGCCATAGAGTTGATTAAGCTGTGAAATAATTTGGAGACGATGAGATGAAGAGATAGTGACAGCCTACGGCTCATGCATTCCGATTTGTGATGAACGGTAATTGCTGGTATTCGAAATGCGATAAAATCACATCAATAAAGTTTTATCCTCTCATCAAAGAAAAATGAAAAAGCGTAAATCGAAAACTCACTTACATTAATTTGACACTTCATTTAGATCGTTGCTGATATTAAAATCACAGAGCAACTTTCATAAAATTCGTTGAAATATTCAGACAAAATATCCGTTGATTGGTTTCGATGGCTTTGCAATGAGCACGTTTGTTGAATATAATGTCCAACAAAAGTAGCAAGTGTCCCAAAATATGTTTCCATATTTTTGGTCGACAGTGATAATCACTTGTCTTTGGCGTATTTTCAATCAATTTGATGATGTGCTCGATTCACATTTCGAACGGGAGGCCATATCGCAAATTACCGTCGTTGTCATGCGTTATGCACTCGATTCGTTGGTTAGTTTATTTGCTGGCAGTGGCATTGGGCTAGGCCTCACATTTTCTAAGCTTTCATAATAATTTTTGGCCTTGTTCAAATAAACTCCCTCTTATTATTGTCGATCAGGTGTGGTATTGTTACGTTCATTTCATTGATTTCACATAAATCACGAGAAAAAATGGCTGGAAATACTACAAATATTTCCAATATGAGCCATAGAAACGCAATCAAACGCTACAATATTGATATGAAAATGAAATTCCAAACAAAAGACATTCAAATGAATGTCAGTCATTGGTTAATGAAGAGATATTTCATAAAATCAATGAATCAAATTTGGTTGGTTTTTGTGAAATATTTTCGAATGGCATAATAATTTATGAGGAAACCGCAGACTTAAGTAAAATGAATTTAAAGCAATAAATCATGGTGAATGGTTTCGGTTGAAAATACCCAAAGGGATGATTTGTTTCCATATTCAAACGTGGCTAAGGGCTGACAATGTTGATTAATACAACTCGACCAGAGATTTCATCGCCCACAGTGCTTATCTTTCATCTATGATAGCGAATGAGGCGAATGACGCTGACCAAAGAATACACATCGCAAAATATAAGCCCGATACTCGCTTGGGACGTTCGGTCTCTCATTTTGTGCATTATAGCATTTAATTACACACTGTCAGTTAATTACCAATCGATCATTTCACCTTTGATCGCTGATTCCAGATTGAATTACCTATACCTACCATTCTCTTTCTCGAAAATCCATTTGAATAAATAAATCACCGACATTTCATACTTTATTGCTGTTGTTCGCATTTATTTTCATCCAATGTGTTGGTTTCGTTCTTTCATAAATTTGCATTTGTTGCCTTAAAACCATTTTTGTTTGTTGTTTTTGTTATTATTATAACTAAATAACAATTACTGTTTGGTTACAATGTCGCTTAAGCACACCTTTACGCATGCTCAATAATTTTTCTCACAAAATTTTTCAATAAAACTATTAATAGATGACTTAAATTAAAAGTGAATTTGTTTTGCACCAATTCATTCATTTCATCCTTATGCATTTAAGCTGGAATTTTGACAGGGATTCGTTCAAAATCATAACATTGTTCGTTTAATTTTATTGTGTGTTTGTGTTTTTTTTTTTTTATTTAGCCCATAAGTTCTACACTCTTTTTTGATCCTTAAGTAATATGACTTATTCTGTAGACACTAGCTACATTAATTCAATATTTTGTATTATTTATTTATAATTATGTACAAAGTTTCTAGTTCCATTGAATTTCTAATGCTTTTTCGTCATTTATGCCAAAATGGCGAAAAAACTAAGACTTTGGCCATCAATCAGTTGTGGATGTCAGCTAAACGCAGGCCACTGCTTTGGTCGCAGTGTGTTTGTTTCGAAAATCCCAACATTTCTTTGCCTTTTGTACAAATCGTACGTTCTTTAGTTAACGCTTAATTTATTCCGTTTGAAAAGCCACTTTTGTCATTTATTTCGGTTACGCATTTGACTGGAAAATAGTCACAGCGCAACCGAGAAGCAGAATTTAGTGGAAAAAGTGCCAAAAGCTAAGGACACAACAATGTTAAAGTTTGATCATAATATTTTTTTTCGGTAGAGGAATAATAAATTGGTCTCCAGACGATCGAAACGAATGTATTTTGAAAAGTTCATTCATTCTGCGTTGATGCTTAAAGAGTTAGTTTATTATTCAAGCAACTGTCACACGATTCATTGCATTTCTATTTGTAGTTTTGGCTATTTTCAGTCTAAGCGATGTACAACAGTTTTGATTTAAATTTTTCAGTACGAAAAATGAGAATATATATTCCAAGTAAAATTGATTGAATGTTTAAATTCAATGAAAGAGTGACATGAATCGAGGCGGAGAAAAGACAAATATATGAAATTATTCATTACACTGGAACACATTCGCAAGTTGTGAGTCACAAATGAACGCTTAGCAAAAAGAGTAAGGAGATTTTGATATACCAAATATATTGATTGGCTGTGCCATTGCATAAAATAAGAAGATACTTAAAATCTTATTGTCTATTCAAATGTATTTTATTTGGTTGGTTTATAACATTTTGACTTGATGATCATAGAATTCAGTAAAATTCTACATGTTTAGCAAGTTATCGCACTTTGCAGCGCTTAAATAAAACTGTTAGCTGGACACCATAAATACGGCGAACCTTTTGAGTGTTAGTAAAGCCATTTACAAAATTTTATTTTGTTTCTATTCGTTTATTCAGATCAGATAAAATATGTATGTTGAAATTTGAATTAAAATCGGCACGCTGTGTTAAATTGTTTGTTCGAGTGTGTTGATTTAGTTTTGTATTGCATTACTTTGAAAATGCACGATAAAATATGTTGGGCCAGTTGCACAAAATACACAAAGTTATAATATAATGGATAAACATTCATTACTTATAAATAAATCAATCGCACTTAATTTCTTTTAATGCATTTCCTACAAGCGGATGCGGACGTAGCAATGTTTCAATGATTTCATTCTAGTGTTCAGCATATACACATTGAACTTTTTTGCTCGCAATTTCATTGTTTATCATTTGTATGCTGTAAAATTAATGCTTTGTTTTCAATTTGGACTCAGAGTCCGCAATCAATAGGATTCAGGTTGTTGATTTAATGCATTTTTTGTTTATTTAAATTTCTTATTTATTTTACTAAACGACACACAGATACATTTTGGTCGATGTTTTTTTTAGTCCTTTACCATTAAAAATACAATATAATATTTAGTACCTTTGAAGAAACAGTTCCCTATTTACTCTTTCGGTGTGATTATCGACGTCCCACCATCCATCTATGGATGAAATTCAAATATTCTTCATAGTTCGATCGATTTCGATAAGACTGTCGCTTAGGTTTTGTAAACGGTTGTGAAAACAGCATCTATATCGGCAATATTTCGCTCTCGGCGACTATGCATTGTCATCGACGAATCAACTGTCCATTTGTTTGCCTTGTAGAACATATCTTTGTACATTGTCGGACAATTTTGTGTCTGCAAAACGAAAAGAATAAATCCAAAATTTATTCAGATAAAAAGAGAGATCATCAGTTCGAGGGAAATTTTCATTTGGCCATTGGCGTGACTAGAAAGAATATAAAGAGGAACTTCAAGTGAGCTTAATGCGACTATAAGCCTTGGTTTTTATGATTTTCGAAGCAAATCTTGCGAGCTAAGTACTTAATTCGTCCATTCCTTCGCTCATTCTCTCGCGTGTCGACACTTCAAGTGCTTTCATTCGACCAATCTCATAAACACTCGAGTTTTCTTCATCTCAACCAAGCAATATTTCACATAATCCATTGTGTCTGTGCATAGCGCAATCGAATCAAAACACAACACGGATAAATGAACTTCCCCAGTGACACGACACAATCACTTTTTGGCGTGTGCATGCAGCGCAATAAAGACAGATTAAGTTTTGCTCAAGTTTCGATCTCTCCACATCGAATGTCAACATTATTCCCACTTTGATTTTCTTCGAAATGTGCACCGGATTTTCATGTTTATTTTCTTTATTGCTGCGTTATTGAAATATTTTCACACTACTGGATTTAATTCAGCTCACTTTGACTGGGGATTATTGACTTCGAACAATTTTTTATTGCTTCTCTCATATTTTGCTTCTGCATTTTCTCATCAATCGAATTCATAGAAAAATACGGCAAAATTAAACATCAACACCACTGAGCATAATAAGCTATGAATAGCCAAAATCCAAACAGCTCAATGGAGATTCAGCTCGGGAATGTTTATATTGGCATCAGCACGTGAGTTCGGAAGTCACAACACGAAATCAATTTATTTCCCGTGAAATGCTGTTTTACATAATTTTAGAAATAATCGACGATAAAACATGAATGAAGCGATTTACGTGAAGTCAAGCGATGTCAGCAAATGGGTTGCAAGAAAATTTCGAAGTCAACAAGAAAGTTTGCATCTTGACTTTAAAAAAGCAATGGATCAAGTCATTCGTGTATTGCTATATGATGTAGATACGAGTGGCCTTCGTAGTACAATAACTGTAATAGAGATTTTTTTTATTAAATGTCAACACACTGAAAATTTATTCAAATATTAGTTATGATTTCGGATTTTCCTCTTGCATTGAACGGATTGCAATTGGAAATTAGACGAAACTTCATCACAAAAAATGGAATGATATGCCGTTTATCTACCCCACCAGACTCAGTCACCGTTTTCCAATCATGTTTGAATCTATCAACAACATCTCAGTGTTGCTTCATCAATAGAAGATTGCAAGAAAAGAAACTCTAAACGAATTCAATGATTGAGAAGGGAAAAAATCCGAGCATTTCAAGTGATACAGCATTTAATCATGCAAATGCATCGTTCACTTTTGATATGCAATTCATTTTGAATCGATAGCCATGTTCCATTTTGCGTCGATTTTTTCTTTGATGAAAAACAAGCGGAGTATGCACTGACATCGTCTCGTCTCGTTTCGTCTGTCTGTCTACGAGTATACTTGCTTTTGGTCATTACGTGGCACACCTGAGCACACCCGATGGTGCGCAATAAGTTCAGTATCATTCAAATAACCACTTATTTCCGTAAAGTATTCAAGCAATCATTTTGTGCATTCAGCCCTCGATTCAATCGCTGACTCTCATCCCAACAACCGAAAGACTATTTGCCAAATTGTTACTCGACTTTCCCCCATATAACTTCAACTTTGTGCTGATGTTTTATTATTGCATTTTGAACTAGCGACAAAATTATCATTGAGATTCATTTTGAATTCGGGGTCCCCGGCAAAAATGTTAATTTGCGAAACGTTTCTTCAACTCGATAGAAGTTTGCTGAATGTGCAAATCGCATCAGCGCATCGAATGCTCAAGAGACAGGTGAAGAAATGATTTTTCCGTGTAAAGATTTTTCATTCCGTGCCAAACAAGATGTAAAATCGATCAACATCTTAGAGCAATGAAAGAAAGAACGTAAAGAGCGATAATTTAAACGACACTTTCGTTGCTTTTGAACATAACAGACGCGTCGATTTGCTAACGAGACATAAATCGTAGTTGAAATGTAGATTTTCTTCTCTTTAATTCAATTGAAATCATCTTTTATGATCAGTGATTGCAGTTTTGCGCGCAATTTGTACAACGATTATTGGCGGATTTGATGCGTGCCATTCGAATATTGTGCAAGTCAACTGAAAATGTCTTAGGTGAGCTTCTCATTAAGCTAAATATGATTTATATTGCGATACAACACCATCCATCGTCTGCACTCCAGTCGAAGATTGTACGATAGAACTCATTGTATTTGAAGTATTGTAGATATTTCCTTGATTTTTGATATTTTTTGAAGCACTTTTAGGTTTTGTGGAAAATCCGAAATTGTCAACTGCACTACTCTTCTGCAGTAATGTGCTACTGAGCGGCGTTAGTAGCATGATTTTACCTTTGATTGCTTGAAATCGATATTCGTCCGCACGGTGCGATGGTGAAGATTCTGAACTGGCCTGGCATTGTTTCCGAGCGGCGCTTTTGGTGTTTGCTCTGACCCTTGCATTAACCTCCTTAACGCATACAGCTGCAAAGTTAATATAAAAAAATATATATATAAATAATATGTTTGCAAACTTTGAATTTGTTTCTTGGGGGAAAAAATAATAATTTGGAAATCATATGAAGATCCTTTGAATATGCTTACTTCTTGTTTAGTTATGTAAATGGGTTTATTCAGAATAATCCAAACTGCACTTTCCCAGCATCCAGGATGCGTTGTGGACCCTTCATATGTCATGTACGCATCCGTATTTGGAATGAGTGAACGCAATGAAATATGTCTAATCGGTGTGGAAGAGCCTGAAATGAACAATCGATATGATTGAATCAAATGTGGTTAGAAGTGATTCGAATAAATTTCGGGTTTTAACAATATAAAATGACAAATCATTTGTTCGAGCAATTTAGAAATATTCGATCAAGAATCAACTGAGAAATGATTTTTTCGACTAAATCAAAATTAAATTATAGCTTTTTTAGCTGCTAGTCCATATCAAGATGAACGACTTATTCGAATAAATAATTATTATGTTAAGCTAAAATGCACTATTTATAGTCTTGTTGACAGAGGAAATGGCGCAGTTTTCAAAATCTTTATAAACGTGAGTTTACATTCTGAGTATACATTCCAAATGCGATTACACACTCTGAAATCCTATGCGCGGGGAACTACGCATGAGCTGATCTGTCGTTGAACATAACCACTAAAATGGTGCATTCACAATGCGAAATAAATGTTCTTTCACCAATTTCGCGGTGCGTTCACCAAAAAATGTGGCGTAATTTGATATTGTGAATATTTATTTCGCATTATGAACGCACCACATCACTGATGATGTTCAATGACAGCTCAGTATGTGGTTAGTTCCCCGTGCAAAGGTTTTCAGAGCATTTTCATCCGATCTGAAATGGCCTATAAATTCAAAAAGGCTCAGCAAATATAAAAATTACATTCGGATGACCGGAATCATTATTATCTACTCAAAAATTTCATCAGAATAAAAAAAACACCGCATCACATTTCTACACGGTTTTGAAAACAATTGTTTTAGAAGCAAATGTTACAAAGCTGACGAATTTCATTATTTTTATTACTTATTACCTGTAATTCATTAACATTCCAAGTTCCAAGTAAACTTCATTAAACTATTGTTTATCTCATTTTGAGAGCATCATCAAAATAGCAATCAATGATGTAAAAAGTGGAATCGAGTATTCTAAGCAATGAACCATGCATAATCAGTAAATCGATTATGTTTATGTGGCTTATGAGAGCATTCACTCATTTTTTTTAGCGAATGAAGCGATCCTCAATATTATTTTTCTGATTAAAATCCGCATAATTAGGCATATTATAGGCATGCACAGCATTGTGCAACTAAACTAAACTGCTTATCTACGCGAAATAGTTCTGAGAACACAAATCCAAATGATTAATTGAATTTTCAACTTCATATTCATTGCAGGAGCTTATTAATACTCGAAGATGATTTTCATTCAAACAGTTTAAAATTGCATTTAGAATATGTTATTCAAAATAAAGTTCAGTGAATTACTTACAAAAAACTATTTCCGAATAAAAAATTGTCGCTTTTCTATTCATTTTAAGAAATTCACGCGATTAAAATGGATTCATTTAGAAAAATAGCCCAAAAATGTGTATCCAAAAATAGAAGTGAGGTGGAAAAAGAGGAGTGGCTATACGATTTAGCTATATCTTTAAACGAAACACCAAGTAACGCAATGTAAGATTCAGCGAGATCAATTGCGAATTTTATGGGGAAAAAACGCGAAAAAACTTTGTTTTGATTCACAAAGGGAAATTGTTTCAGTTCTTGGTAATACAGGCGCTGGCAAAACCACACTCACTTCCCTTTTGGCCGGCGTTGAATTGGAATCGCATGAAATATAATATTTGAAGGCTCTGGCGAATTTATTATTTACGATCAATCAAAGCGAATAAGTGGACTATCTACAATTATGTGCATCAAAAACAATTATTTCAGAAATGCATATTATGATAGTCTCGGTTCCAATGATACAAGAGGTGTCGCACACGATATTTCAGTTACATATCAGCTCCAAAGATTGATTTACTATGCGAACAGTATTAAACTGGTATTCCCTGTCACTTATTCCTCGGTTAGAATCGGCAGTGGTCAGCGACAAGATTTCAAAGAAATGGCGAAACATGCGACCAATTTCATCATAAACATTGAGAAAGATAAAAAACGAATTGCTTTAGTTGTAACTCAAATACTTCATCAGTTCAAGAAGCAAAAATGATCGAAATAATTACACAATTTCTGACCCAGGTATAGTCTGATTTGAAACAAACAAACTGCGAAAATATCATGCTCGAAGAAAATGAATAAAACATCAAAATTATCAAGTTTATTGAAAATTCAGTATGTTCCAAAGGAAAATCCGGATTCTGGATACTCAATTTCAGATAAATCCAAGATTCATGTTCATTCAGTTATAGAAGGATTGTTGAAGCAACTCTCCAATGACGTTTCAAGCATTGGTGACAAAATCAAAAAATAATGTCCACTGCCTTTCTGAAATCAATGGAGTTGCAAACCATGGAACTGAACATCTTCGCACAGGAAATTTCTACACAAGAAATCTCTGAAAATTTAGAAGTTGGTATATCAGCCATCCAATTCTTGAGCCACATTGAAATTGCTGATTTTTTCAAAATTGTCAGTAACTTAGTCTATATGAATAGAAAACCTAATCGAATCAGAAATTTGGTACACATTTTGCATAAATTTACATGACAGATTATCTCGATACGATGTTCAAAAGGATACAAAGAAATATGATTCCTGTCTGATTGAATTGTTGGAGCATAGTTTAATTTAAGAAAACTGGCAAATAAAAATCAGTGATATAGATCTTAGACAGTTCTTAAAATCCATTAATTTTAACTTGAATGATAAAATAAAGCATATGAAAGTGAACTCCTGCAGGTTTAAGGCATTACATCGAGTATTAAATCAAACCATTAAATGCCATTTGGTTTCATCGTGCAGCTCGGATAATAAATTGATTGTGCAAGGATACAATGTTAAAATAAGTGACGCCATAGAAATCGATTTTGAATCAATGACGATATTGATAAAACCGGCAATGAAGTGCAAGTGATTTTCATAGGTGATAGAAAAGTGATATCAAAGCTACATTCTGAATTTTTGACGAAACCAAACCGTGATTCGAACGGCAAACGTGTGGCTAGACATGCATGTAATCCTGGCGGTGTCGCTGGCCATCTCATGGGAATTGGTAGAAAATTCTTCAACGATTATAACATGAACATTTCTGTAAATGGAGGTAATGGTGACCCAGGGTAATGTGAGCGGCAGAGGTTTGTGTCATTTTTTTTCTTTTTCATTTGAATGAAAGAAAAAGTTTGGACATTTTTTAAATTTTTATCTGAAAATCTGAAGCAAAACATTTTTTTTTTTTCAAAATTTCAATCGATTTTGATTGATTTTCAAATAGTTGTTTATGGTAAGGATATTTTTGGTATGACGTACGAAATCAAAGGTTAAGCTGGATAAAAAGTGCGGCAGAAAGTGACGGTGGCTATGGCGGCATTGGGGAGAGTCCTGGGACATGTCGGATTTTTGGTCTGATGAAACACCGAATTTCAAATTTCTCAAAAATCATGGAAATTTAGTTGATAAATAATAATTAATAATACAACAATCGGATTTGGTATTTTATTTTTATATTATATAGGCGAGAATGTTATTCTAGAGAAAATTAGATGTGGCGGAGCCTCTGTAAAAAATGGAAACAATGTCGTGAAGAGTTACATGTATATTTTGATTGGTGCACTCAGGAATGGCACAACGATTTTTCCTGGAGAAACAACTTTTACTCAATCGAATGTAATAAGTGATTAAAAAAGGTTCGTGTTCATGCTTCTGACAAATTATATCTTTGAATCAGATTTGAAGGAATTCCTTGAATTAACAAGCGCTTTCAACACAAAATCAAGAATGATATTTGTTGTTCATCCGATTGAGCAATTATTGGTGATCTTTTGATTACACCATTTAATTTAACAGAAGTTTCTATCGATGGAATTTTTAAAACCGATGAAAACCTGATAACAAGAAAATTCAAAATTAAAAAATGAATTTAATATTTTTTTTCTCAATGAAATCTATAGCTTGAATTTCACAAATGAAATCTGACTATTAAAAGCAATAATTTAAAAGAAATTTTCTCATGTCAATAAATTTATTGATTCCATTTTATTTTTGATCATTGTACTTTAATGAATATTGAATGAGCAAAAGCCAGAAGACATTGATTGTGGAACTTTATATTATCTAGTACATTTAAAATTCAAATATATGAATATTCTTTAGAATAAAATAACAACTTTTATAATGAAATGAAATTCATTCCATGTTTTTATTCGCCTTCATTCGGGCACAGGCATGTGATAATTTCAGCGCTTGAATTCGCCAAAACAATTTCGTCACTTGAAGTTGGGCATTTATCCAATGCGATTTACTGTTTAATTGCATGCTGTATATCAAGTGAGTCATTCTGGTATGTTGTTTCGAAAGTTGTTTGTTGGAAACACATTTTATGGACTGAGAGTGTACAAAAATGTGAGCGAAAAATGTGAGGCTTTACTCCGACTGACTGAAAATCCAAAGGCACATTGTTATTAACACTGTGCGCGCATGGTGATGCACATCTAAACTGAAAATGAAAAAGAAACACAGTAGTGAACCGCTATCACGTCTAGAAACAAAATTCTCAATTTAACACGACTGTCACATTAAATGTTGGTGCTGAATGGTTGGTTGTATTCGTAGACTGGCCCCTTTTTTAACACTTTGGCAACATGAAATGAGTTCGTTGTTTTGCGAAATGCAACGAATTTTCTTTCGCTATCGGGCTCGAATATTTTCCGAAAATTACGCAGATCGTGTACACGGACAACAAGAAGACAACGATGTACATGAATGAAAATAATAAAATATTGTCGCTTTACAGTTCAACATGTCTGTGTGAGCGTGAGCATGTTCTGTTTTATTGTTGGCTCAATTTGGTTATTTCTACAGTTCGAGGTGATACAATGAACGACAATTGTCTTTCTCCCGTGTTGTTGCTCTCGATGACGCCGCCGTCATCGTCGTTTTTGCCGATTCCAATGTGTTGAATTAAAAGATGGATGAAGATTCGCATCGAATGCAATACTTCTAAATAATAGGTTTTTTTAGGGATTTCAGTGTTTGATGTCTCGAGTGGTGAACAATTCCATTTTTGGCAATCATCCACTACACACTACATCTTCGTTTTGATGCTGAAATTGATTTTGTAACATGTGCTTCATGGAGTTGAAATTCACATGTGAATCTTACAAATTTACGTTTCTCTGTGAATTCAAAATTATTAAGCAGCAGCAAAACCGGCAATTCGATGTGCCGTTTTGAGCTATAATATACGATTCCGAAAGGTTGTTGGTTTTCAGAAAATGCTTATCGCTTGTCAGTTTGTTTGGTATGTTTTTCTCTCTCTTTCTCTCTGTTTACTCTTGCATCCAATGTTGCAATTGTACATTAGACTAAACGATGGATGGAAAGCAAGTTTCAAAGCCAAGGTATATACCGGCACAGCAAAGCTGGAAACTTAGCTCGTGCCTTTGGAAAATCGTAGAGGTAGAGTAGTAGAGCGTTATATGCCTTGAGTGATAGAACGTCGGCAGCAATATGAACATAACGACTTGTCACACGACACGATATAGTGGCGGTGCGGTTCGGCGGCTGCACCCGAACGAGGGAAATAAGAATATCACGATGTCACTAACAAGGGTGCAATAAAGCTATTTGAATACACTGCAAAGTTCTGCAACTGCAATAAAACTCAACTGGAAGAACAAAGCTGAGCAAAAAATGAACCGAAAAATTACTTTGGTTTAGGAAAATTGAAGTTTCGTGTAAGCCAATGCAAAGGAAGGGGGAAAAGAAGAGGAAATGCTCAAGGTTTCAAGTTTTCGTATTTCGTTTCATCATATTTCCATATGAAAGTCATTATCAAACAACACTTATGCGTCGAATAAGAGCTGTTCAAGTAAATTCAAATGCTTTCTACAAATAGCACAAACGCTTGGAAATTGCTTACTTTTTGACAGAACCTAAATAAAAAAGTGTCTTTGTTGTCGTCGCACAATAAAATGATTATTAAAAATAGATTTTCGTAGGAGCTGCACATGGAAGTTCATTGGAGTTCCATTTGATTCGTATAGCGTACGACCGCAATTCATCGCCTCCCGTTGAATTCACACTATCCAAGGTATGAATACTTGTTCCATCGAATTCCATAATGTTCGCATTTTTGGTAGTTTGAATAATCGATCAGCGTTAATGCACTGTCGAAATCCATTAATTATTCGGAATTCGCTTCGTATTTTATGCAAAAGATAAATTGGAGAAATGTCAACAAAGAATATAAATCGTTAAACGAGGTCCCAAATTAATTGTCAGCTCTCGAATGGTGTTGGATGGCGTGGCACGAGCGCCAATATCTAGCTATCTGTCTGGCATTGTGTGTATGATGTGCAAACATTGTCGTTCGAAACCAATTACAATTATTTATTTTGCATATTGAAACACCAAACCGAGATACTTTGAATGTGGACGGGAAAGTGAGTCTATACCGTACACTATAACAATGTTCACTGCTGTCGCTATCATTATAAATTACACGGTATTAATATTCATTTGCCAATTTATTCAATGTCATGTGGCAGTAACACCATCCGTGCACACTGCACACACCACTGCGCTCCAAATGTCCGAAATCAAAAAAATTGCCATTGTTCGGGACTGCGATTTGGCTGTGTGCATTGTGCACTTTTGCATCTCATTTATCCATTTTCAATGCGCGACATACGATCCATATTGGCAACTGCAAATACTGCTCGCATAACAAAACCTCACCTCAAATTCGAGATACACAGAAGCTCAATATGTGACACACAACTCAAAACAAAGCTCTTTTATCATTGTTGCAGTTCAGCTAAATGAAATCTACGAAATTCATGTGTGTGATGCACACGACGGGATTCGCATAATTCTGCTAATTTTCGACTCTACCACGTCATACATAAATTACAGAGTATTCCATTGACTTTCGAATTCATGTTTCTCCAACTTTGAATATGCACGGGCTTTTGATAAATCACCCATTGATTGTGTGCGTGCGCGCGCATTCCCTGATATGTATCCATAGTTTTCTCTTTTTTGAAGAAGCTATTTGAAATTTACCTCCCCAAGAATGGGATCACGCCAGCATAAAAACCAGCTTTGTGAACGTTCAAAGCGTGCCGTCGTTCGTTTGATGTAACAGCAATATTAAAATTCAATAGCTTACTTTTCTAGGGGTCGAACACAAGTAGCTAGTGTTTAGGATCAGCATGAATATTGTGAAAACAGCGAACAAATATCGAAAATAGTGGGCATCAGTTTTCAATGAATGCCCATGCAATAATGAATTTTATTGCATTTTGTGTACATATCAAAAAAGCTCAAAAACGGGAAAAATAGAAGTTATAAGCCACGAAATATGGAAACTAAATAAAATGTATCCGTAATAGCTATACTTGAATGTGCGTCTAACCCCCAGTTAGTTTTATTATGTGATAATTATTATTATATGAATAAAACTCCTTTGTTCGTCAATGAATTGAGTTATCCCATTAATGTCAACATATTTTTTCATTTAAATATCGCGTTTTTACCACAAAATAACAATCCGTGTACACGAGACACTCGCAATATGAAGCATTGACGATATTATCCACCATATTCCATTCAACTAGGTATTTACATGTACACACATTCGTGTGTGTGTGTGTGTGTGTGTGTTGATATGCGCTCACGTTTTTAATTACTTGCCATCAGTGTAACGAGTCATAACCTCAGAAATACCATTATTAAATTCATGAAATTTTTGAACGACATGAAAATCTCGTATATATTTATAACCCACTGAATATACTAAAACAAATAATTTCTTCGATGCTTTTTCATTGCTTGAGAAAAAACAGCACTAGAAAATATAGAATGGATTTATTGCCGTGCGCTTGAGACTTTTGAGGTGTCTATCGTCACTACATCAAACAGGAAGAAAGATAGAAATCTTCTCAGTGTTTTAGGCATCAAGTTCATTTTGAAGCAGCTGCGCCGACGAACAAATGCGAAGCATGCGAACGAATTCACACAACAAAGCCCCTTTTCATCGCACAAAAGGAAAACATTACCATTTTGAATAGATCCCTGATTTCGTAAAATTAAATGCTTGCCAGTTCCTCTGAGATACATTTGTGACCGTTGACAGAGAAGGCGTTAGTATCATAATGTATTTAGATCACTAAATCTAAATGCTACCTTGCCAAGTCGACCATATTTGGACGCGAGAGGCAGAGAGCAAGGTTGCACCTTTTAACCAAACATTCACTCTATTCATGGCCCATCAAATAGCAATTATTTATTGTATCAAATCCTTAAAGTTACGGCTGATAACTTTATCAATCAGTTCGCTTGATGTCTAAATGAAGATCTTCGAATTGAATTTAATGATGGAACTAAAAGCAAATAGCTGCAAACGGGGAAATTGCTGAATGAAAACATACTCCGTGTTTAAGTAGCTCTTTCGTACAATCACTTTACAATATAAATGTAGTAAATGAATGAACTTCAAGTAAGTACTTTATCATTGTTAACACAATCATGGCAATGAATGTGTGTGCGTTAAATATAAACTGAAGACTCTTTTGAGTAAATAACCAGTTATTTACACAGTATTTTGTTGAAATAATATATTCACAATGTAAACTTTACCGAATGCAAGTATAATATCTTCAAAGCACTGTCAAGTAAGTGCTTGCATTTGATGTTCTGGTGCTTTGCTTACATTTTTCTGGCTTTTTGAGTTGATTGTTTTGAGAAAATTACAGACTTGCATATTTTGTTTGATCAGAACTTCAAATTATTATTGGAGTCTTTACAAAGCATCGAGATGTATTTGTCGATGTTTAAATAACATTATCAATAATGTAGATAATATTGCAAAATTGACTCAGCTTTCTTCTCCATCCGTTTGCCTCCGTTCGCATCCACTAGCCATCGGAATGCGATTTTTTTTAAAAAAAAGAATTGCAATTGCCGACGAAAAAAGTTTGAGAAACAATTTCAGCTTTTCTCTTCTTTCCATCCGATTTCACGGTTGCTGTCGTTATAATTCGTAGCAATGGAAATGAAAAGGAAGCAAAAAGTCGATGGATGTGTATCAAAATAACATAATCAAGTTCCATCGACAATAAAATAATTAGATTTAAGAAGCGGTTTTTATGTGCACGGTCCCGGCACTCGAACTGGATGATGGGAACCCGTTGTGACGGATGATGATTTGCAGTTGTAGGAACATAGCAACTGAAATTGAATTGTGTGTGATTCAAGGAAACGGATTCGAATTCCAATCCCATGATGTAATTGAAGATAATTTGATTCTGGTTACTGTGTGCGGTCGCCTCTATCTTGTTCCGACTAACGTTCCATTCTCGTATACCGAAAAAAATTACTGTTCCAATGAAAACAATTTGACATTTGATTTAGTTGCAAGCCATATCATGGATTTCCGTCACATTTCACTGGTCTTCCGACTTCTGCTGTCTTTCTCTCTCCCTCCTTCTTACGCTCAATATGTGCGTGTGTGGCGCTTTGTCGAAATCTAATTTCTGTTTGTGTGTTCAATTTGAAGCGGGGCGAAAACAAATTTGGTATCGCTTTGAACTTCGCGACTCGTAGAGCGATGCCGAAATACAGATACATGACTTTCATCAGTAGTGAAGCGAATAACATGAAACCAAAGAAGGGTAAACTTTGGAGTTCGATTCTTTTTACTCTTGACGTTTTCCTTCGCATTTTTTTCTATTCCGTATCATATTATGTTACAAGAACATTGTTGAAAGTGAATCGATACAAACGGCTGCAAAAGTATTTTTATTTAATTTAATCCTTCTCTCCCAATCATCATAATATAGTTTAACATTTGATGTTCTCGCCTCAATTCAATATTCCACGTAATGTGGTTACGCTGAGATATGATCAGTAGCTGTGCGCGTACACGGCCCATTCACAACGAAAATATGCGATTCGCATCATCGCATTCTCCCACGCATCCGAACGTTTTTGTAGGTCATATCGTAATATTCGCTTAGCGAGACATTTAACATCTACCAAATCCAATAAAAGATTTCTCACAAATATCGTTACATAAATACACATTTTTTTTCTCGAAAAAAGTCTACAATTTTGGATTTAATCTAAAATGGGATATATCTCGATATTTCCTGTACAAATCCAGTCACGCTGTTTTGAATTCCACCGACTAATTGGCCGGGCCGCCAGTTGTTTGGATTCTATTTTAAAGAAATAGGATGAAATGAATTCGGTGGAATGTTCAGATCTAATTGACAAGTGGTTTTACCAGGGATTGAATGACATCAGGTACATCAACTTCGTAGACGGGACGAGTGTTCACATCGTTTAGAACGGAACCAGCTGCAGGAGAAACGGGAGTATCGCTGCTGCTGCCGCTGCCGCCTGCATTTGGATTACCAACACCGAACAGTCCATTAAAAAAATCGTTCAAACCTTCGCCCAATAAACCTAAATAGCTTGGTCTATTTGGATCATCATTCTGCGCGCCATAATGATTGCTACCGAGCCCAAAAAGTGGACGATAGAATGGATTTGGCTCACAATCGTAACCAACACCCCCGTAATGATCATAGTGATCGTAATTACTTTCACTTACTGGTCTATTGTTATCCACAGCCGCAATGGCTGGCACAGTTTGTGTGCCCGGATTCACTTGATAACGGTTCGGTTGATAGCCCAGGAAGTAGAAGTTCAAATCGTACAGAGTTCGGCCATTATTCCGTCCACTTGCACCTTTGCCCTTGCGACGATTGTAATTTCCATAATTCGGATAGGTTGGCACACACGGTCGTCTCCTAATGCCAAAATGGCGACTTTCAGACATTCCAATTTCACCACTTTTCTCTTGATTTGATGACTGATCATTGAAACTTTCATACGCACTATAATCGATTCTGTTTGTTTGCAGTCGATTGAAATCAGAATTCTGTCGTTTGTATATGTCTAGTCGTTGCCGTTGATGTGATTCTTTGCTGCCCACTGGATAACCACTCACATCGGATGAAAAACTCACCACTAAAATCACGAATATCAAATAAAACTAAACACAATTCCTATGATTAATCGATACCATCGAATTCAGCCGCATTCAAACTTACCCTTCTCATTTTTAGGCCTTAATTTGTCATTGGTTCTTGATATTTGAATTTATCTTATTTGATTTGCAACTGTGCACAGTACAAAATTCGCAACGATTCACTCTTTACCGTTGTTCGTTTCAGACTAAACAATAAGATGTTAGCGAAATTTGCACACGTTGCAAAAAACTGCCACTGAAAAAAATACAAAGCACCCGAAATAGGCAACATCACCCATTTTCGCACGTTCCGAGCTCGCAGAAAAGGTATTTTCTTGTTGAATACGAAAGTGAATGAAGTGGCCTAGTGTGTGTCATGGATTTTATTAATAATATAACGGATTTTATTGTATGCGAAGTGAAACAAATGAACGAAATCGCATTTCGTAACAAAATTTACTTTTATAAAATACGGCCCACACACATGTATTCTTGCTCTTAGCGATGATGACCAAATCAAAAGAAAGTGAAAACAATGATCAAATTTTTCCTCGCAATTCATCCAGCAGTTTCGTGGATGAGGTCGAATGACATGACAGATTTATCTGAATGTTGAGGAATTGTTGAATCCATCGATATGAAAATTCGAATATAATTCATAAGATAGATTTCGCAAATTCAAATCGAAAATCAAGATCTCTGCGAACTTTGCGAACTTATACATAAATACAATTCTAGTGAGTCGGACATGCATTTTGATTCATTTTCAATACTTGTTTTAGTATATAATAGAAATAGAGTCTACCATTAAGTAATGAAATCGTTTCATTAAAAGAAATTGCTGTAAAGCGACCTCACAGGCGCCATACGAAGAAAAGAATCGATAATCGCAACGAATAAAAAAATGATTGGTAATCAAAGATGCAAATTAGATGGCATCGAATCGAAATCGAGCCAACCTCCTACACTCGTCGAGCATTACCGGCAGCTGCTGCATTTGTGAGTAGATCAAGCATTTAAACATGCGTATAGTTTTATTATACTGAACGAATTTGAGCTGCTGGCGGGAATGTTAATTATAACCTTTTTCAATCTCTCTTTCTTCACATTCGGAATATACTGTTATTTAGCCATGCTATTGTCTGTCGTGAGACTTTGTCGCACGACAGGTCCATCGCTACGCTCATAAAACTACGATTATTGTTTCTACATTTGGTCTTTGAATTTTAAAATTATGAATTTATGTAACCCAAATAATTAGCTCTTTGTTAATTTTTCTGTTGGATTAAAACAGAATTCTTTTAGTTAATTACGTAGTGTTTGCACCAATTGGCATTGTGTATAGATTCTTGTAAACATGCAGACTTTATAATGACATTGCTGTTATATTGCTGAAATAAGGCTTATACCTTATAGAACATGTTTTCAATTGAAAATTTCAAATCCTTTTCTGTTTGAGAGGAGTTTGAATGTAGAAAATCAATTAAAATGCAGTTAGAATTCACATTTGTAGTAAACGATGTTGATCCAAGTGAGTCGATTTTTCAAGTCGATAATTAAGTGAGCCAAAATTCGTAGCAAAACAAGTCATTTTGATGCACACATAGTAAAGATACACGTTATTTAGCTAGGCCATAGCCTTGCTGAAAAAGGTTATCAGTTGTAAATACGCTAAAATATCAACAACATCTTTTTGCAGTTTCTACTTTCTTTCGCTACTGCCTTGCGTTCGCGTTTATTGTACACTAGCGGAGCGTGCGTTTAAATTGTCTGCACACACGAAACTGCTTGGGAAATATTTTATGGTTGTCTGTAATTTATCTTAAATTTATATAAAATTTCCTGCATCTACCACATTTATTCATAATGATAAACATAAAATTATTTAAATATATTCATAAAAAATGTAAAAAAAAATTAAACCTTTTGTAGTTGAGAAAATTTCAATGAAATTATATAATAAATGTACCACAGCCATACAAATATTGGTCAAGTAATTTTGTGTGTGTACGGTACCGGTTTTTTTAATGTTTCAATTCGTATTATTCGTATGAAGTTGAAACGTGATACGGAAATATACTTGGAGGGAAATTTTCTTCAATAAATCGTTAAAATTTCAAATCAAGGGAAACCCCGATTCTTTAATGAAGAAATTATAATTCAAATTAAAATATCACAATGCTATTCCATACAAGAAATGAGCTGTTCTCGGTTGGAATTTTGTTGTAGTAACAATTTGTTGGTTTTGAAAATACTCAAATTAAAAATCATTCGACGAACTTGACGATGCGCTTAGTCAGACAACTGGAAAAACCATGACCGCAGCGTCACAAGCCATGCACGCCCACTGACCGAATGTTGGAATCCTGTACAGAAATTCAAACATAAACAACAATTTTCGATAATGATATCTAATCCTATCTCATGTTAATGCGATGGAATTTGAGGATCGATTGCTATCACTGTCTACTTATATTGTTTGTTCATAGAGGCTAACCCATGAAACCAAACCAAACCGAATCGGCTTTAGTCGATATATAAGCTTGAAAGAAGCTGTAACATTAACCAAAACCACATTTCGTCTTTGCTTGAAACGTACCGTATTATTCTTTGGTCTTTAAGTGTTTCTTCTTTGTGTAATGTTGAACGCTTTGCCCTTTTTTGTCGGTCGGTTCAGTTGTCGGTTTTTTTTTGCGTTCACAGTGCAGCATGTTCGTTGTGCTCATCTGCTGCGTCGATCTGCGTGCGACTACACTTCTCTCACTCTCTTCTCATAACAGACTATTCGTTGGCTATGTGCTCTAACCGGTGGCGCCTTTGTTCTACATTCGTCTTTTAAATTTTTCAAGTTGCCTATAACGGATCCTCGTACACTTGTGTGAGTGCATACATCGTCTTAATATTCTTAATTCCTAGTCCCATTTGTGTTGAATTCGTTCGCAAAGACAGACGGCACTGATTAGTTCCAATTGAAACACAGAATAAGTCATTATCAATAAAATTATTTGTGACGTTAAGTGATTGAAGTTTTGCAAAAAGAAATCGTCTGTATTTCGGAGGAGCAAATCGTGATTATTTTCTATTGACATTGACAATCATTGGGAAGTGAAATAAATTGTTCGCAATTCAGTTTTACTTGAAAGTTCAAAAGCATGTTCCGCACAATTGTGTTTGTGATATTAGCTGCGTCCGTTGCGAACGCAGGTTTAATTCATAAAATGTTGAATAAATTTAGCCACCATTACTCATATGGAACGGGTGGTTCACACAGCAACATTCATCATCAAGGAATGTTTCATCATCAAAAGCATTTGCACTTGGGAGTACCGCATCCGGTATATGGACCTCCGCCGCCATTCCCACCCCACCAAAGCTTTCACAGTCATGGGCCACCATGTCATCGCAGGCCCGTAGATGTCTTTGTACCAACCAACATGATGCCATTTGATCCATTCGCTCCACTTTTCCCATTCAATCCTCCAAATCCAAATCCTAATACACCGTTCCCAAACATTCCAACTCAATTTGACAACATTCCACTAAACAATCAACCAAATCAATTTGGATGCGGTACAAATTTACCAGCAGATCCACTTCCGACGAATCCATCGACCTATGATACAAATACACCGCTTACACCAGTAAATCCTGAAACCGTTTTCGTCAATCCGAACAGTGTTCAAAGTTCGACAATTCCCAGCATTAACAATCCCTTAGACACTAAAAGCAACGGTGAAAATTCACCGCAAAATGGTAAACCAGCGCATTCCCCAAGTCCAAACGAAGGTAACATCTATTCATTCATTCATGCAGACATCGTATTTGCGAACATTTTTGGTTAGATGCATGTGAATCAATTTAATTGAAACGTGCCTGCCATTAAGCCAGAACGCGCACGCACACACAAACGCATATTTATGTTAATGTAAACAATGATTCCAATCAAAACAGGTTCAACCGAAGCCACAAACCCAATTGCAGTGACTCCAAAGACCGGCCAGAATAATGAAAATAATAATTATAATGGAGACGGTGGCACATCAACCAATAATAATGTCGATATCAATAACCAACCGATTGTACCGAGTGTTAGTGAACCAACAACAACGACGTCATCAACTCAAGGCAGCAATGAGCAGCTTGACTATGATATCGACATTCGGTTCGGTGGCCAAACTAACAATAGCGCTAATCAAAAGCTACTGGATACAATCAAATAGTATTTAAGTTGACTGAATTGAACTGAATTAAACTGTGAACTTTGCACTGAATTTCTTGATATCCATGACAAACGAAAAGAATGAATGAATGATTTGAGTGACGCATTTCATATAATTTCCTGACTCAAATCCAAGTATGATTCATCTTTTGGTTTTTTCATGTGTGTAAATTTCGTTCTCGTACCATATTGAGTCAGAATAGACTTTTATGAATGATATGTAACTGCGGTTAGTTTTTTCCCTCTGCCGAACAGATTTGCGTTGACTTGAAAATTACCAATTTATAAATTATTCAATTTTGACAGCGAACAAATGGGAAAATAAATGAGATTGGCTGATTAAATCAGGCGCTAGTTTGATTTTCATTTAAGACAGAATGTGATGTGAGTGAATTCATGATTCAATTGATTTCTAGCATCTCTCGACAATTCCGTTTAACTGTTAACAAAGTTGCACGTTGATACGAATAATTTGCCCAACATCTTTCATCTCCGCATCATAAATGTGATTCATCAGAAATTTAAACTTGATAAATAATGGATCGTTACATGAATATTCATTTGGTGCTTAGTGCCTGACTGAATGAGTGCATTGATATACACACTGATACATGCAAGCTGTGGTTTCGATTCGAACTGTGTTGAGTTTCAAATTGTAACAAAACTTAAAAAAAGATTTGTTGCATGACAAAATCTCGGTGGTAAATAATAAGTGGACATAAATATTTTTTTATTTCTTTCAAATTTCCAGGCGGTTGCCGAGCGGTAAGAGCTCTGCACCTATTTGTGTCACAGTCATGGGGACATAGGTCCGAATCTCAGTGATGCGAAATTATTTTATTCCATATTGCTTTGATTTGAAACTATGGGGTGCTTCGGAGGGCACGTAAAGCCGTCGGTCCCGTACAACAGAAAGACCGTTGTAGTACGGTCCTTCAAGCCTCTCACAAATTAATCTGCTCGTAAAACAAGCAACATTATGCTTGAAATAAAGACTGTTACACTCGAAAAGGTACAACTTCGGTCTATAAACGTAGATTTTTTTTTTCAGATTTCTACTCTAAAATGTTTGAATTGGCATTTTTATCTAGGCGAATCTGTCACTTTTTATATCATTAAAACCAATATTTATTTAGCTGATTTAATTCATATAAAACACTATGTATTTATCTTGAATATTTTCAAATATCTGGACAAATCGGTATATTGTATATGGATCAATAAATAAACATTTTGTACAAATTGATCCAATTTCGCAGATATTGAAAGATATTTAAAATCGTATCAGAAATGGAAACACCAAATTTTGAATCTGCATTATCGACCTCTCTCAGTTGATAATACATTTTTCATTTGTCCTTGTACGTTTTGAAGTCTCTTTCTAGTCTTTCATTTCCAAACGCAATGTCTCCGCGAAATGTGTTCAGCCAGTTAGAAAATTATATTTATGATAATAAGTATCCAAAATTCATTGTAAACATATAAAGACAGATTGAGACATTAACATTTGTGTATTTGATGTTGGCAGATCGGTAATGCGGACTGATATTCTATTCAAATACCTACGTAAATCCACAAAATCTTCATTTATCAGTTAAAAAGTATTCAAAATTAAAAAAATTGCGCATATTGAGAAAAAAAGTGATTTATCAATATTTGGATTTTTGGGGGAAACTAAGTTTCAAATAATAATGGAAAAATGCTTCGGAACCACTTTTGAACAAATTGAAGTCCAACATATTAATGTTTAAACTTAGAAAATTTGGCTCACATTCAGAGTGACGAAGTAGAATAGATCCACTCCATTATCAAATGCAATTTGAATAGCTTCGAATTAGTTTGATTTGAAAATAAAATTCTGTACGAATCATGGCTCGTCGTGCCTGCTGAAAATTGACACTTTAGCTAAAATGTAAATGTGAGTGATACGTGGAATTTTGGTAAGTATGTGGATTATGCAAAGGTCATGTAATTATTACGTGAGATTATATGTATAAATACGAATTTATTTGATTGCATTGCAATTACATGTGTCTAGGAATTATCCAAACACATTGAATGTGTGTGTGCATGAGCTTGCCATGGGCTTGATGCGTTCGATCCCGAAAATTTATTTGAATTGACCCGCTGCAAATAGACATTACTTAATCAGCATTAAATGTTATTCGCTTAAAATGTATGGCCTTTTGCATTGCATCACATCATAAATTTGAGGTTGGCTGGATCATTGGAATGAAACCGAAAATTATTGATTTTATGTCTCAAAACACCTTGCAATTCGCCAGCAATACACGTATTCGACCTAATGTTCCGTAATAATTGAATAAAGACTGTGTGTCGGTTGGTGGCAATGTGCAAAATGCACTTTGCACACTCGTGAGAGTGTGTTGTGCAGTATGCATACGGCATACAGTCGACAAATTGCTATCCAAAAATCGGAGAATATTTGCAAATTGACTAATCTAATGCACTTTCCATGTGTATATCATTCACACGAAAGAAAGGACCATAGGATGAGTAGGTAAAGTGTAGAATGTTCATGTAAAACTTACCTCTATATAAAACCTTATTAAATGTACTAGTGATTATTCTAAGTTCTGCATTTGGTGTTTCGCCTATTTGGATCATAACCGATATTCCGACAATGCCTTGTGATTTGTGCTGCGCCTCCGACATATTATGATAAAGTTCCTTATTGAAGCCGTACAGCTGGATCTGGATTACGACGAACGAATGAAAAATTTCAATTAGAATTACCGGTGTAGATGCAATAAAATTGCAGTTGAAGAAAAAAATCACTTAGTTAAACAGGAGACACTTAATTGAAAATCGTTTTGAACACAAATCAGACAGGAAGAGTGAGAAGTAAAGAGGATGCTTCGAGTGGATCTGCATAAATCAATCGATTTAGTTGGTTTGAACATGGTTGTCGACCAAAAAGTCCGATTGCGGTGAACATTGTTACGCAACTATGTCAATTAGCATTTATCGATCTCTGCAATGGTATTTTGGTTTCTCCGGCTACTGTCATCCACTCTGTGTAATATTAACGGCGCCTAAACCATTTATGGAATGTCCTTGGGTCCTTCAACTCAACCATTCACTCGATCAACATTTGGACAGGGAGTGTTACAAGCACTGCAAATGGTGCAACGGATGAAAAAGAAAGTCGCAGTGAATGTTGAAAGTAATTTGAGTGACACTCAAAGTGTTTAACCTCAGTTTAGCATTTTCATTGTCTCTAGTGGTCTCATGACACAATAAAAACCATCTGCATGCTTGTGCATCAGCTACATAAATTCACACAGAAACATAGTTTGTTTTGAATTTGTAGACGAATTGTGATATAATGGACTCGTAGCCAACGTATCAACGATTGATTTTCATGAGCGACCCATTTGGCCCATTCCCTTGTTATCTGCTGATCAAAAAGATGGAAATATGAATTTTACCGACAGATCAGAGAATCTTTTATGCATGCAGCATGTCATTTGTGTTTATATGTGGGACGACTTTATATATACACATTTGATAAAAGGTCGTCGAGTGTTAAATTGTCTGTGTCCAGAATAGAATGGCAAATAAAAAATCGGCCTAAGCCTTAGTACTTACCTCACCAGGAAAATGATAGCCATGTATTTTGTGCTCGGATCCTAGGGTGTTTTCAATGCCGTAATGTATGTAAATTTCTTCAAATTGATATCGATAAGCTAATGGCCCACCGGATATGTTAACATGCTGTTTTGTATCTTTATCAATGCGAAACACGAGCGATTGCCCAGTATTTTGTAGTGTGCCCGAAACCTGTGCCAAAGAGGGAACAACACAAATAACACCGCATTTAATGGGGATTGTGGAGAGCTGACAGGCCATTTTGCTGAAGTTTTGTTTACTCTTTCTGCGAGAAAATGGTTTGGAATGCTTGAACTCGAAGCAGCCGAATGCAAAACGAACAGGCAAAAAATCACACTAACACACAACAAAAACAGTATTTGCATGAAAAATTATTTCCGTGGAGTTTGTATTGTTTTCCTTATTCCTTTTTTCCCTCCGGTTTCCTCGCCTCTTGCCGTGCAACGATGAACAACTATGCGAATGTGATAAATGTTCGTGCGGATAGAATATTTCGTATGTATGTCAAAAAAGAGCGCAAATAAATAAAAGGTTTTGACCGGTTTCAAAAGGTAGGTTGAATGAACGAAAAAAAAATCTGCTGCCTTTTGATGTAAAGTGCTACTTTTCTTTTGTTGAGCATGCAAGCCTTCGGAAAAAACATTATGTAAGTAGCTGTTTAAGAAAACACACGTCTTCGGATCAATGAATGGTTGACCATCACAGGTCAGAGTTCGAGCTGTGGCGTCACTCCAACTTCTACTACCACACTTTTATCAATTTTTGTTATTCTACCGTTCACGTACTCGCCGGTCTTTTGGAAAAAGTTTTTGAAGACTTGCTTCGGTAAAGTCTCCTTAACACCGAATGATTTATTTGGTAGTCGTCGATTTTTAGGTGACGACGATGCGATAAACACAATCCATAAATTCCATACCAACACGACAACAACAAAAACAAAAAATACTCGAAATGCTCTTTTGATATGATACTCGAATTTCGAAAGCACGTTTTTTTCCACTTACTTTCCAACTTAGTGAAAACCGAATTCTCACTTGGAAATCTAGTTTTCGCCTTTCGAATTGTGTATAGGTTTTTACACATGATTTTTCGATTTTTTTTCCACTTGATCGATCGAATATCAAACACCACATCCCCCCCGCTAGATCATTCAATTGAATATCGAAATTTCAAGTGCATAGAGATTGCATCGCCATCAATTTTTTATGGCAAAATAAATGTTTATGAAAATAAAAATCAATTCAAGTTGTCGATGTGCATGCACAATCCGAACGACAACTTTCCTCAATATATTCCCGTTTGCATTCTATTTCATTTGCATGCCCATGCCCGTCGTGATGTCAAAATAAGTATGATAAAAGAAAGAAGAAGATTTGGCGTGTTTGTTGAAAATGTTGTGTTTTTTTTTTCAACGAGAGTCAAGAAGCAAGTGTTGAATGCAAAAGGCATCCATTTTGTTATTAGGTTTGGTTTTTACTCATACTTTCCGTTTTTCTTCGTTTTTATGTGCCCATAACATTTCGATAATCGATTCGTTTTCATATTTTCTGTGTTTTTTTTTTCTTCTCCTTTTTGAGATAGTGAAAAACACTCCATATTCATATTTGCCGGATGTCTCGTTGTGTGTATATTTATCTAGTTTTTGCTTGTATCGTAAATCGTCGCCCAGTTTCTTACGCGATGTTTATTTCCCTTTCTGCCAATGCTTGAATTTATGTTCGATGTGAATCTCAATAGGAGAACAGGGAGGCGGGGAAGAAATGGATAGAATACAAACGGCTGAAAGAATGAGAATATTGAAAACGTGCACATGCATATAAATGATTGATATCGATGGAATCAAAATACATGAATTATTCTGTTTTATATTTTATGCCCATCGGTGTCTGCATTTTGGGGAAAAATCTTGGCATGAGTATTCTTTAATTCATTGCATGATCTCAAACTGGACATGAAAATAAAATAGTATTATTTATGTTGTGCAAAGTCTGATCGGTTCGGTTCGGTGGTTCGACTGTGAGTCCGATTAAATAACCATTTTCATAATGATTTATAGCATTTTACCTTGTGCTTGTCGATGTGCAACGGCCGAAGATAAGGATCGAATAGCAGTTTGTCTGGTTCTATATCAATTGGTGATTGTCGTCGACCTTTCGAGCACATATTCCATTGTGGATTAATCAAACCCCAAAATGCGGGACCTGCAAAAGAAACAACAAACAAAAATCATTTTTATTTAAATCGAATTACATAATTACAACGTCTATTGTTCGAATCGAGAGAAAGCGATTTTCCAACACAAAAATCGACCAGATTTCTTTCATGTGTTTCATTCCATTTTTGTTAATGGAAATAAAATCGGAAACGACCAAAAAATATACGATGATTTAAATTTTACCAAACAAAAGATGAGCATGTATTATCGTTAGCTTAGGAAACAACATATATTATATATGTTTGTATAAATATATAAATGGTCACAAAACATAACCAAGAATTTCGGGAACGCTGTTATTTTTCGAACTAATCTTACTGAGTTTTTAGTTGTACAATGGACATTTTCAAGGTAGTTTATTTTGCAATGACATTTTTTCTCTAATGAAAATCACTGGAAATTTGACGGAAGCAAGAGATTTAGATGATGTTATATCATCGCATGATCAACATCTAGCAATAATATAATAAAATGCAAAAAGAGTTCATGATAGAAGGCATTGGGCATGCAGGCAACGAAAGACAGGGTCCCATCACCGAAAGCATGACCAACCGAACACATTTGTTTTTTGCATTAAAATAGAATTCTACTCCAAATACATAACAATAAAATTAGTAATCAAATTGGAAACTCATGGACCAACCTTACATGCATAATAATAAAAACTCATTCGTGGCTGCATCTCGCATCTTTCGCATGGCATAATGAAAATGACAAAGGCTGCTTCTCGCTCGCATTGTATTCATGCGCCGAAGTTGTGCGCTTGTTGTTTGCACACATCGAGATTGACTCGAGAGTTGAATTGAATCAAAATAAATTAGCAATTCCAATCAGAAAGTAGCGCGCTTGCGACGATGTGACGTGCACAAAACCAAAACCAGAAAACGCGTATAGAGTATATTTCTGCGTGTAATTGGCATTATGACAACACAACAAACAACATTATCTACCACTGATTCATCTAAATTCTCCATTTTGCCATTCATTGTTCTTCTTCCTTTTGATTCCAATTTTCATTCTGTCGGGGTATTTTTATTCAAATTTATGTCATAACCGCATTTCGCAATCGAGGGAGAGAGAGAAAGGGAGAGTAGAGTGATTTACCCAACAGAAATTCACGGTATATTGCCGGAATTCCAATTGCTCCGCAATTCTACGGAAAATAAATGGCATTCCTCAAATAAAAACACAACTGTTAATGATGCACCTTTTGTTTGGCCCCTTCTTATCCAATCAACTTAATTAACTCTGTGGTGAGTTGTACGATGACGTCTTTTTGGATTACAAAATAATTGTAAAAAAACTTGAGCTGTGAAAATTCCGATGTTAATATGATCATCATTAATATTAAATTCTTTAAATAATTTACTGGAAAAATAGGAAGGCAGAAAAAGAGTAAGGAGCGAGAGAGAAAGAAAGAGAGAAAGAGGGGAGAGCGAACTGAGAGAAATGCACGAATCCGGGAATGTGAACCGAATGAATATGAAGTACGTGACATCAAGTTTGAAATATAATTTATTTCTAATCTCAATGCATGCATTGTCACATTTTCCATGCAAACGAACTCGTTGACAAAAGACACCCTCACTGCAACGCTATTAATAATATTATTAATCAAGTGGTGACTCAAATGTGAATACCAGTTTCTCCTCACATTCATTTCTTCGGAATCTCATTCAGATTTAACGTGTTACAAAGCTGTCGCACCTCACAATTTCCCATCGCTCGTTTTTGCTGTTTCAAGGATGTTATGGATAGACGAAAAAAGAGGTACTAAAATTTGTATTCCGAAGGGACATCCGAACTGTAATCATCGCTGATTCAAGCAGCACAAGTCAAACAATGCAAATCAATGGGAAATGCATTCCGCGACTGTCATCATAACATCACGTAGATCAAACTAAAACTTGATGGCTGTGTGAATAATAAACGGAGCCATTTTTAATCAAACATTTGCAATGTTTTTTTTTTGCAACACCTAAGACAAAATTGAAAGTAAATTTGTGTGCTTTCTTCCCATAAAGCACCATTCTTGAACAATGATTCACAATTTTTAGTTTTGATTCGAGGGATAAATTACTCCGTATGCAATACCGAGTCAATGCACAAAATGAAGCATCACTTTTGTCTCAAACATCTTTTTCTATAACTATTTGAAAGAAACCCATTAATCGAAATTTAATTAACTTTAACTTTTACCAGAATAATTTCTCTTTATGATTCATTCATTATTTTTATTATATTTGCCTAAATAAAAATAATATTTCATTTAATTTTTGCAATGACGAGAAAATACATCCATTTGACGTTTGAAAAAAACTTCCAATTGTCACACTGCAATCAAATTAAATAAATTCGAATTGAAAAATCAGTTACGTTCGATATTTACAGCAACGATACTAACTGCAGTTCTCATGAAATCAAAACGTTACATTGCGTTTGCAAAAGGATTGATGCGAACTCATAATATACATAAAACATAATTAATGTTCATTCACTAAATCATTCAGCTTGAATGACACATTTTAGATTTTTGTTTACACATTGAATAATTTATAATATACAATAAAATACACAATTTATGTGTGTTCAGTTTCCGGATAAGAATAAAACAAACTCAAAATCGAAGCTATATTCTACGAGATATTTGTTTGCATAAAATGAAATACAAGCAATTAATGCCCAGAATAAAATCAATAGCTTTAAAGCAAAAGTAATAGCCCAATAGATGTTGAATATTCTCCCGCCAATCATCATTTTCACAAACTCGTTCAATTATGTCATTATTATATGTATTATCATTTCCGTTTAATTGCTTTTAAAATATCTGCATTAATTCTTATTCCACCAAAGTTGAAAAACGATTGAGTAATCGCTGTAATAAAGATGAATAGAAAATAAATAATTTTGGTGATTTACCCCTCGTTTTGAATTCATGAATCCACCGATTCTTACTACTGTACTTTAATTTCCCTCGCGTGGCCCAAAACTTCATCGGCTTGTGATGCAAGTTCTCGATACATTGCATTTCCCACGGTAAAAACTGATTGGGATTGGTGCAGGTCTCATCATTTAGCAAAAAAATGTATGTACCAACATTCAAACCAAGTTCAAATATGTGAAACAAATGTATAAACAAACATAAAGTGTTGATGCGCTTTGAGTTTGTCAAATCATCGATATTCCTCGAGGGGCAATCATTTATCGAAGTTTGTCTTAGGAGAATCACTATGAGCTTGACTAGACGGAATCCGTACACACAATGACAGTGGATCGAGCAAGAGATAAAGGGAGTAAGCGCCAGGCAGATGCAGTTAGAGAAAGTATCGACAAAAAGGAAAGCGAAAGAATGTTCAGGAATTGTAAACTTGTACGAAAAGAGCTATGTGATAGCTCAAGGCGTATTATTATTATCTGTCCGCTTTGAATTCTCATTTGAGAGAAAATCAATGAAGGTCTCCTTCACATCCAACGAAACGCCATAAAATTTGGTTTTTGTTATTGTTTTATTTTCCTCTTTTCCCTTGGCTCGATCGTTATTCTTCACGTGTGTCACTTTGTCTTCTTGTTCACACAATGTATTATTTCCCATCACTCTCGCTTATACTCGTGAGCTTTTTTCGACCACAATTTACTTAAATTGAATACGGTGTATTTGGCCGCAAGCGAAACCTCGTTTGGAAGTTGATTAAAGTAGGTAGCAGGAAGTAGAATTTTGGCATTCTTTGTGAAGTTCATTAAAAGAGAATTGCTGAAATGCATTCTATTTATAGGTGGACAGTATTTTGCTACTCAAACGAATTTTACATGATACACACGTGTAATTATGCGTACGTGACGTGGTTTTTGACGTGAGTCCCGAATTTATACCTTGCGATTCAAAACAAACGACCATTAAGAAAAATAACGGCGAAGAAGAGCCGAACAGCAACGGTTTTATTAAAATTGCTCACCTTTGGGGATATACGACAGTCGACGCCAGCATTTAGACTGCTCTTTGTATGGCTATTCCCAAATGACTAACAAAAGCTTTTGGAGTATTTTGTTCACATTTGCTTATAGAAAACCATGGCAAATACGCCCGTAGACATTCTTCTGTTTTTTCCTTAAAGTGTACATGAAAATGAACATACGTAAGTACAAGTAAGTTCCATGAAGGTTTTGTGTTGATTTCTTCTCGATGGAACAAAAACATGTCAAATGGATAATTAAATTTTCTTAACCATAAACAATGATTTATACATTCTATTCACAAAGGCTTAGTTAAGTACGTTTATTTTTGCATGTTGTCTAATAATCTTTTTGGTTTTGATGTCTGAGGTCGCACCAAGGGGAACAGTACTAGACAAACGGAATGTCAAAATTCCATCTACTCCGTCAAAATGCACACTTATTATACAGGGTGGGTCATATTAGTTCAGGTTTTTTTCCAAGCATCCGTACGAGCACACAACGCATGCTTATTCATTCGCACTTTTACAGTTATATTTCGCCAGCTCCAAAATGAAGGTATCAATCTCCAATTCATTGAGCGTACTATCAAACGATTCAGGGAGTGTGGCAGCGTCGACAGTACAAAAAAAACTGGCAGGAAAAAGTCGGTTGCCGCCGAAGTGCAAAAAAGCTGGCCCAGAAATGCCGTAGACACTGTTTCACAATCAAAAACAAACAAGCTAGAGTGAAAAGATGCAACGTTTTGTTGCGACGGCATGCACACTCAAACATTGTTTTTTCAGATGAAAAAATGTTTCTTTTGCAGCCAAGTTTGAATCTGAAAAATGATGTTGTGTATGCAGCGTCAGTAAAGGATATCCCTTTAGACAAAAAAGTCGTTCAGCGTTTTCAAAAATATCCGCTTGTTTTCATCGAAAAAGGCGTAAAAATATCTGCCGCAGTGTACAAACGTGAAACATTGCGCAAAAACTTTTTGCTACATGCTCAAAAGGTATTTCGGAATTAGCCGTGGGTTTATCAACAGGATAGTACTCTCGGACACCGAGCAAAAAACACACAACAATGGTGCCAGTTGAATTTGGCCGATTTCATCGACAAAGACTCATGACCGCCGTCGTCTCCAGACTTGAACCCATTGGATTTTTTACTTTTCCGCACACACCACCGGTAAAGGTATTGCAATCGGTCCAAAAAATTAAAAACGCTCAGAATAAGATTTCTATGCGTTTTGAACATAGAAAAAACAATTGCAACCATTCCCGGAGCAATTTTTTGTCCGTGTGTGGTATGTTGTCCGTTGTCCGTTGTACGTTGTCCGTTGTACGCAAAAATTTGTTAACACGATAACTCAAAAATTGATTTTAGAATTGAACAAAAATTTACACACACATTTGTCTTCATTAGGAATAGAAACCTATTAATTTTCAGCCTAATCGGATAAATTTTTCGGGTAGCTCAAAAATTTCAAGTCATTTCGATGAGATTGAGGATTATCTCCCATGCACAATTTTCGATTTTCGTTGTCAAAATTCAAATTTTGTAATCTTTTAATAAGTAAGGATGATGCGAGTGCAATAGTGCATTCACTTTATTAAACAAGTGTGGTAATCTATATATGGAATAAGTGAATAACACAACCATAGTTTTTTACATATGCAATACAACTATCGTTTTTACTTTTCCGCACACACCACTGTGTGTGGTAAATGTATTGCGATCTGTCCAAAGAATTCAAAACGCTCGGAATAAGTTTTCTATGCGTTTTGAACCTAGAAAAAACGATTGCAGCCATTCCCGGAGCAATTTTTTGTCCGTGTGTGGTACGTTGTCCGTTGTCCGTTGTACGCAAACATTTGTTAACACGATAGCTCTAAAAAATTGATTTTAGAATTGATCAAAAATTTTCACACACATTGGTCTTCATTAGGAATAGAAACCTATTAATTTTCAGCCTAATCGGATAATTTTTTCGGGTAGCTCTAGTGGAGTCGAATCAAAAAATGGGCCGTTTTTCGATATAATTATGAAAAATTTGTATGGGGACTATGACTATTTTGCATTGCATCATTATGAAACTTTCAGAATATAATTTTTTTATGAAAAAAATGAGTCATGAAAAATTTCATGTCATTCCGATGAGATTTAGGACTACCTCCCCTGTAGAATTGTCGATTTTCGGGGTCTTTTCGAGGTCAAAACTGCAAATTTGTATGGCGAAGTATCTTAAGTTCACATTGTATCCTATTGAAACCTTCAGGATATAATTTTTTTATGAAATAAATAAGTCACGCAAAATTTCAAGTCATTCTGATGAGGGTTAAGACTCCCTCCCCTACAAAATTTTCAATTTTCGTGGTCAAAATTCAAATTTTGCCATTAGGTATTTGTGTTTTTCCAAGCGGACGATGCAGAATTCGATCTGTGATTTTTTCATAAATTTGAACGCTCATTAACTTTTTAACGAAAGTTATACGTAACATAAATGCAGAACGATATCTATCGTTGGCATAAATCAAAAGTTCAGATCAGAGTAAACTAATTCGTAATTGATATTATCAATTCAAAACCAGCGAAGAAGCGTTTATTGAAGCGACATGGAATAGTATAGTTAAGTGGTTCGCCGTATTTCTAAATGGTTCAACATTGTAAAGTTCACGGCGCCACCAGTACCAACATTTTAATTTGTACTGCAATGTCATTGTTGAATGACCTTGGTTGAAGTAAAAAATTTTTAGAAACTGAGATGTATATTCATTTTTTTTTATTAAAATTAAAATTTAAATTACACTAAAAATAAAAATCAGATTTCAATTCAAATGGAAAATGTGGATTATATAGACAAAAATATAGCCCACCCTGAAAGTAATGCCGAATAATCCCAGAAAATGCGGATAGTTCTTTAGTAACCATGAGGCTTATTATATGAATGATCGGAGGAGGAAATTGGTAGAATGCAATGCGTGTTAGTGCGAACTCTCTAGCAGCATTACTCCACATTTTCTGGCGTTATTCTGGCATTGTTTGGCATTCCTTATATATTAGTGTGCATTTTGACGGAGTAGATGGAATTCTGATATTTCGCTTGTCTAGTACTTTTCCCCCTGAGCCGCACATTACCAAAGTATAGAAAATATTAGAGATTGAGTGGTGGTGCTTCCTTGCTGAGCATATTCTTAGGACATTGCATCTCGGATATTATCGCTGGCGGAACAAGAATTTTCCTCGAAAAGGGGTTCTTTTTTATATAATATGCGGGATATGTAAGTAGCTACAAATCCATCGATGTTTCGTTTCAGCCAAAACGAAATGACTAGAATTTGTGCAAAATGAATGCGTGTCATTCTTTTGTTGATGTAAATCAGTACAGTGTGCTGTTTGCACTGTAAAAATCACCCCGTAAATGAGATAGTGCAGTTTCTCTTCAGTTGTTGTCAGTAAATATCCACCAATTATTGTCAGCGTGTAAATTACTGCTTCCCAGGTATAGGTCACCGCGTCTAGTGGAATATATCTTTTCAAGACGTTTCCCTTCGTCTAATGCATCGTGTGATATCATCTTGAATGTACGGAACGCTTGTGGCAAATTTCGTGAAATTGAAATTCGTGGCGTCAGTCTATAATCAAATCATACTATCTGCTAAAAATTGCAAAATATAAAACATAGTCGTATACCTCCAGGCGCATAAATTCGTTAGTTTGATAGAAGAGTTGAGATACTGCAATTTGATTGGAGGTCATAAATTGTGATTAAATAAATTCTTAAATTCAGTCGATCAGCAATAATTTACACGGGGAGAATATTCACACCCTCTTCAAATCCTTGGTACAGGCAAAAATGAGTGAACGGGGAGAATGCTATGTAGGCTCTCTGAATCTTGCAATATTTTCCAACTTTGAAGCAATGACTGCGCCTATAATTAGTTGCACTCAAATGCATTAAGTTGATATTATACACAGTAGCGGTGAGAGTCGGAACGAAACGATTTGTTTGGTTTTGTTGTTGGAGACGCTTCAAAAGGAAACAAATATCTGGTAAAAGAAAATGGCCCTTACGATCTACGAACTCACATTTTGAATTTGCCTGTTATTCCAAAAACAGGATTGTTTGAAATTGATTTGAAAAACTGCATGAATATATTTTGAGATCATATTTTATTAGAGTTTCGAAACTTTTTTCACATCAAAAATGGTAATTTTGACAAATCAATGAACGAGGCATCATCAGAATAAAATACTGGTCTCTAGAAGTACATCAAAAATAAATTATGACTAGAAAATTAATCTCTCTCTGTAATTACAGAATCGAAATACGATGAAAACCAATAGATGGATATTTCTGTTTGTTTTAAAATGTTAGTCTGAAAATGTGCTTTATTAGTCCAATATCAAAACCACGTATTCATTCCAATGTGATATAATTTTTCTCTCTAACCCTCCAATGTATAAACATTTATACCAGATTTCAGCAACGTGTAGAGCGCGTGCGAGAACACTCGCGTATATTCAAATTGAACCTAGTATTAAACACAACTACAAACACAAACACAAAGCAAAGATGCAAAATGTATAGTTTCAAATTCAATTTTACATATTCGTATAATAATGATTTTTATTTGGTCTGTTTATCATTCATAAATGTAGATAAATTAAATGGAATAATCCATTCGAATTTAACTGTGAGAAATCATTTCAATTTGTGCAGCTTGCAGAGCTGTTATCCGCACCAATAAATGGTGCGCACCACATTGTGAGCGTGCAAACTTCATAAGTTTCGGCGTGAATTAATTAAGTGAATTTTAAATTCCAGTTCCAATCTGATGGGAACATGCATTGAGTTCAGGGGTAGCAATCGCTGAGATAAGCTATGCAAAAGCCAGCAAAAATGTCAATTATCACTCTCATTACATTTCGTATGCTCACATAACACATCACTCAATAAGTCTTTGATCTGACACATAGATGGCGCCACTAGTACCGAATTGCCCACATCAGCTGACAGCTAAAACCTTAAGATGACGTTTGTCAAAATTTGAGCCAAATCGACCGATTAGTTTGCGAGTTACAGTCATTTGGGTGAAGCTACTTTTGTCATTTAAAAAAAAATGGATTCAAAGCAATTTCGTGTGTTGATTTATCATTGCTATTTGATGGGAAAAAATACCGCCACAGCCAAAACTTGGCTTGATAAGTGTTACCCGGACTCTGCACCGTCGAAAGGAAGCGTGGTATATTGGTTTAATGAAATCAAATGCGGTCGTACAAGCACCGATGACGCTGCACGCTCTGGACGCCCAAATGAGGCTGTCACCGACGAAAACATCAAAAAAGTCCACAAAATCGTGTTTTCCAATCGCAAAGTGAAAATGCAGGAGATAGCTGACACTTTAAAGTTGTCGGTTGGAAGTGTTTGCACCATTTTGCATGAGCATTTGGGCTTCAAGAAGCTTCATTCGAAGTGGGTACCGCGATTGCTCTCACCGGACCAAAAACAACATCGTATCGATGATTCCACAAGTCTTGGAAAACGATGGAAAAAATACACGATTTACACTTCGAATTGCTTCCGCACCCACCATATTCGCCAGATCTGGCCCCCAGCGACTACTGGCTCTTTTCAGATCTCAAAAAGATGCTCCAGGGCAAGAGATTTCGCTCTGATGAGGAGGTGATCGCCGAAACTGAGGCCTATTTTGAGGGACTTCCGAAATCGTTCTATAAAAGAGGCATCGAAAAGTTGGAGGATCGTTGGAATCAATGTATAACCCTCGAAGGAAACTATGTTGATGAATAAAGTGGAATTTTGCCAAAAAAATGTTTTTTTGTATGTCAGATCAAAGACTTATTGAGTGATGTGTTATATATTGAATTAGCTCAATATAATTTATTACTGGACAAATAAAATGATTCACATTCATAAATAGAACATAAAGAAAGAATTGATCTTGTTATGTGTTTGATAAAGCCAAGCATAAAATCGGCAGTTGTTCCGGACGCATTCCTATCACATGTTCTGTGTATCTAGTTTAGCCCCAAGGCTCTATTTATATGTGCAATAATGCTCTTTTTTGCAGTTAGATCGTAATTGTTAAAGATTAAGTTCTCATATGGTCACTCTACCCTCATTAAAAATTATTGGTCTTTATTTCATAAGTGAGGGTGTATTTATTGTAACATCGATTCTAACTATAGTTTATACACGGACCAAGGTACACGTAGTCGCTTACGCTTTATACTCTCCAAGAAATCGTTTACTATTTGATGTTTAAAGAAAAGGAAAGTAATGCTTTACAATGAAATTTCTAACGCATTGGTAAAATCCTTTTACAATACATTCAACGCAACTCAATGTATGCGTCAATGCGTCAAATGCATTTATATAATATTTTACAAATGCGTTACAAATGTCAAAGTGAAAACATTCCATTATTATTATTTCAGCGACAAACAGCAAAATATTAGTATGAGAGTACCTTTGCTATTTTCCACATCTGTAATCTAAGTTTCAGCTGTTAGAGTGAGTCATAGCTTGTTAGTTATAACATTCAGGCCATAAGTTCCCTGAGAACCACATTCTCTTCACCTCGCTTCACTCATCAACTGTGTACGTGTCTTTTTTTTACACCTGTTGTTTTTGTAAAAGTTGAAGGGGAACCATGAAAAACATAATATCAAGGACGTGAATTGGGGATTTCGGTTATTTCGTACGGTTTTTTTGTTAAAAAATGCATTCATTTCAATAGCGAAATTAAAATACATTTCAATCAAAGTATTGCCCATCATAAGCCACCACTTTTTCCCACTTTTCTTGCAATTCATGTATTCCATTGTAAAGCAACGACTCGTCTTTTGATACTATCAAAAGAATGAAAGTGCTGCTCAGAGAAGAGCTGATCATTCGAAACAAATGGTAGTCTGTAGGAGCAATGTCTGGTGAATACGGCGGGTAGGACCACTCACATCCACATTTGTGATATTTGACATTTCTATTACAGCAGTAATCTGCCATTTCACCAATAGGAATAAAAAATTTAGCAAATATGATTTTGTGTGAGCTTCGAAGTGTTTTCATAACATTCGAAAAGAAATAGTTCTTGACTTGCTTCGCAACATGTGGCCGAGTGATTTGACCTGCCTTTTGTTTGTTCCTGGCCTGTATTCTTGAAATACTCGGCTCAAACGCATTGGTTGTAGTCGATACCGATCTCCCACGGTTCCACCAAGATTTAGTAGTTCATACACATGGCCCTTTTGACCACAACACTTTCGAGCTATGAATATCCTGCTTTGGCTTTGATGTTGAACTCGATGGAACAGAGTCCTTGTACTGTATTTTTTGCGCTGAGGGCAGTAACGATATGCGTTTGACATGGATCTTCACCGAGTAACGCTTTCAATCAGCTGAGCATATACCCTGTAAGCTTTCGTGTGTATTCGATACGCTTCAGATGAATCTCTTTTTTAATGGAATGGTACATACGAAACATTATAGCTTAATTGACGGTTGTATAACATGAAGCTGTTGTTAGTATGACTCATTTGGTAATGGCATCTTCCAACAAAACGCACGAAATAACCGATATCCCCAATATTTCAATTATAACAACGAAAATGAAGAATATATTGAATTTCGAAAATTAAAATTCGAATTTAAATTTCAAATATCATTTTATAATACGCCAATGAAACCTATCTATCGATTCCATTGTATCTACGCAAACTCCTGCAAAAATTTATTCTTTCCAAAATTCCTGCATATTTTTCGAAATTGTATAAAAAAGCGTCTTATTTGATAGAATTCAGAAACCGACATACATACCGCACTAAAATGCGCATCTCTATTTTCGCCACTCTGGCCTTTGCCTTTGTTTTCAACGTGAGTAATAATTTTTGATTCTTTTTTTTTAAATATATAAAATTAAAAATATAGCCTTTATGAATCCATGATAGACCTTGGAAGTCATGACTCACGACAGTTTTGAAAATCATAAATGTCACGAAAGTCACAGAGTATTATTAATGATTCAAAGAGAATAGCAAAGATTCAACAAATAGAAGTGTTGTATAGATTCGTATAGATTATTTGAGCTTCATCAAGAGCTAGCAAGAGTTGGAATGATTCAAATATCATGTTGTTAAAATCCATTTCAAACTGCTAGGAGGGAGATTCTTATATTTAAGCATAAACTATAATACTGAACAAGAGATAAAATATCAGTCGACTATTTTTGGGCATTTTGAATGGAATCGTATATGGAGAGTGTGAATGAAAATTCGATGATAGTCAATCAGTTATGCGTAACTTATGATTGTCAGTTGGCTACGTTGGGCTTTGTTGATTGTTTCGTAATTTTTCACTGACACAAAATATCAGTTATGAAGTTAGCCAAAATGTCCCAATATAGTCAACTGCTTAGACACAGTTAGCCATCGCAAACGGATACAAAATATGGAATAAAATGCCTGAAATTCCAATTATTTTATATTAAATTCAATGAATATTGATCGTCACCAAAACTGCAGTTAAAATGTTTTATTCGATTCTTCGTTTTATTTTGCATAATATGATAATTTTATTACATTTTGTCCCGAACGTGAATTAACGAATAGAAGTGATAAATAGGGGCTCAGGAAAGGGAAAGAGGAAGACGAGGAATCGAACACTAGTTTTGATGAGGCCAAAAATCGTCGACAATTTCAACTTGCATGAAAAAAAATTTGGAAATTTTTTGTAAAGTGATTAGAATCTTATTATCTTTTACTATTTACTTTCTAATACTAATATGATGATTAGTAACTATAGTAACTAGATAGTTAGATTCTGAATTGATGGAGTCGCCTCGATATTTTATCATTGAGTGGAGGCGCCCAGTATTTGATTCCGATTGTTATTTATACTCACTGGTTGAATCCACCTAAAATAGGAAAAATTGAGAGTCTCCATCCACTTCGAAAATCTGACTGTTGAGATGCTAGTAATTATACTGTCGGGCTGAGAGTAAAAACGGTTAAAAACATCTTACGTCATGCTCACGCTTACGAGAATTTTCCTTGGTGTGAGCAGGAGATAAAATGTTTTTAACTGTTTTTACTCTCAGCCCTACAAATAAGATGCCATCTTATTAGTAGTTATTTGCAGTTACGGGTGATAAGTAGGAAATATATTATTACCAACTCTCAAATTAATAGCCCCAACAGTAAATTTGATTCTTACTAACAAAGCATAAACTATTTCTATGATATTTAGATTCAACTTATGTTTGGATGTGAGGTCCGGGAGGAGAGAGTTACTTGTAATTGTTCAGTATTTGAAGACGATCCCTTCGCAAAAATACGGAACAACGAATTTCCAAAGTTGAGAGAACTTGAACAATTGGAAGATGTGCCACCTTTACCTATTCGTGATTCACTTTTATTGTATTCTCAGATGGTAACAACGATGAAATCGAGGATCGAATTTGCGGAAAGATGCTGTGAAGCGATCAATGAAAAGAATGAGAAACGAAGAATGGCAGGCTCGTCCTTACCCATTGATAATTTCATTGATGCTTTGGATAGAAATGAAGCAGAAGGTCGATATAAATTGTTACATTCAAAATCTCAGGATTTACAATCATCAATAGAAAGCCAAGAAAATATCTTCCAATCAGTTATTGCTTATGTAAGAAGAAATCGATTACAGAAAGTTGTTCCAGAAATTATATTGGAGGCTACATATGATGTTCGTATTTTTTCGTCTGATTTTGCTGAAAATTACCCAAGGGAAGTCTGTCCAGGTGTTCGCGAATTGTAAAATGATAATCAATGAGATCATGCATGCGTATTTTTTTATATCGAGACTACATCACTTGTTCTGTAACTGAATTTTTTGAAACATTAATACAATATCAATATATTTCTTATTATGAAGAGGTTAATGAAGCTACACGTTTAATTCACAATCTATTGAAATAACATTTAACCGCATCTGAATAAATTAATTCGTAAATGCAAAGCGAAGTTTATGTGTTACTTATTTTAAATTTGCTTGTGATTTGTATATGATTCGATGTGTACTGCGAAGGTTCTTGTGAAAGACTTACTAGTAACACATCGTTCAATAATGTGTGTAACTGACACATAGATGGCTCTACTAATACCAAATCAATATTTTTTTTCGAAAGTGTGAACCTTTAAAGGCTTACTGTCAAAATTATATGTCAATCCGACCATTAGTTTACAAAAAATGAATTCAAAGCAATTTCGTGTGTTGATTTATCATTGCTTTTTAATGAAAAAAAAAAATACTATTCAATGCCAGGAATGGCTTGAAAAACATTATTCGGACTCTGCTCCATCAAAAAAAACCATTTGTTATTGGTATGCCGAATTCAAACGTGGTCGTACAGACACCAATGACATTCAATCTACTGGACGGCCAAATGACGCTGTTATTCCGGAAAACGTTGAAAAAACACTGAAAATTATTATGGGCGATCGCAAAGTGAAGTTGCTCGAGATAGCTGACATCCCAGATATCAGCATAATACACGAACATTTGGGTATGAACAAGTTGTTTTCCAAATGGGTGCCGCGTTTGCTCACAATTGATCAAAAACGCATTCGTGTGACCACTTCAAAACAACAGGCAAAATTGCACGAATAACGATACGAATTGCTTCCCCATCCACCGTATTCTCCAGATCTGGCCCCCAGCGACTACTGGCTCTTCGCAGATCTCAAAAGGATGCTCCGTGGTAAGAGATTTGGCTCAAATGAGGAAGTCATCGCTGAAACTGAAGCCTATTTTGAAGGCAAAGAAAAATCGTTCTACAAAGGCGGTATTGAAAGATTGGAAAAGCGTTGGAATGATTGTATCTCCCTAAAAGGGAACTATGTTGATGAATAAAAACGAATTTTGGCAAAAAAATGTGTTTTAATTAGTAAGTCACACACATTATTTTTGATTTAACAATACACCGCCAAAGACTGGCTGTTTTTATTCATTTTTAAGTAAACAACGAAGTGTTATCTGAAGAATTACGCAATACAATGACTGGCTGTCTCAAATGAACTCAACATGTTACGGATCGAGCAGCTGTCAAATGTTAAATCAAAATACATTTCTAACATAAACAATGTCTACGTGGTCTACCCCTACTTCTCGGCCCATCAGCTTTGGCGAACAGAATCCGTTTCGACAATCGCTCATCTCCCATCCGTTTATAATGACCAAACCATCTCAGTCTGGATTTTCTTGCTTCCTCTCCTACCGAATCGATGTTTAAAACCCCCCAATCGTCTCATTTCCGATTCTGTTTTCCCACTGATCACGGTGCGAGACTCCAGAAACCACTCTCAACACTTTCATATCAGACCCTTCCAAATCATGAATTAAATTCTCAGAATCACCCCAGCTCTCGCTATCAAATATAATAGTTGATCTGAAGATTGACCCTGGAATCAACATCTTTGTTTCTGTAATCAATTCACGTTTACTGAGCACGTGTGATCTTAGTTGCGCTAATACTTTATTTCCTACGCTGGAAATATAAATTAACCCTACGCTGTTCGAACTCTTTATTAAACTTGCCATCTTCCGAAAAGATGCAGCCCAAATATTTGAATTGGGAAACTTGTTTCAACACGTTGCCATTCAATGTGCAATAAATTGTCGTTTCGAGTTTTACCCACATGCATAACTTGAGTTTTTAACCCGAAATCACCTTCTAAATCTCTGATACTATTTTGCAGGTCCTCTTCGCAATTGCATGTGTAGAGATAATATAACCCCCCAAAACTACTATGCCCCTTAAATTGGCTGATTTGGTCAGATTGTCCATATAAATAATGAATAGAAGAGGTGAAATTGTACAGCCCTGTCGTAGACCATTACGTACTTCAAACCATTCACTCACATCCACTATCACTGCTGCTTTACTGTTTCGCACAAACTTTTAATTGCGTTGAGAAGATAACCATTCACACCATATTCGGCCAAGGAGGACCACAACTTAAATTTGGGAATGAAGTCAAAGGCTTTCTGCAAAATCGCGAAACAGAAGTTGAGTTCCCCATTTCTTTCAATGAATTTCTCCATTAGTTGTTTCATGCAAAAAATTTGATCTTGGCAGCCGCGGATTGGGCGGAAACCCGATTGATTTTCATCCGAAAGCTCTTGTTCTCTCTTCCAAAACTGCATTATATGCATACTTTCCCGACAACGCTCAATTGACGCTCAGTCTTTATTACTGCTTTTCTTATGAAGTGGTGAAATGGAATAAATTAAAGATACGATGCAACACTACCGAATCATTACTAATTAAATATACATACCGAATATCATCCACACCCACAGCTCAACTTAATAATTGCAATCTGAATTTCATCCATGCTTATCTCATCAAAACTCTTTTCATTCACATTTTCATTCGCATATTCCATATTCAGTCACATTCTCATTCACCAAATCAGTATTTTCGACAGGTCATCAAAATATTTCTCACAACGCTTCAACACATTCTTTTTGCCGATCACAAAAATGTCCGACTGGTCCAGGAGCATTTCTGTTGCCATCATTCCTAATGTTCTTAACCCTTAGCCAGAATGTTCTATTCCTCTGTTGCCCAGCAAATTCAAGATACTGACCAAACTTCACCCATTCTCCTCTATTATCATCATATCGGTTCTGCAACCAGCGGATCCATCTCACTCTCTTGTCTCTCACAGCATTTCTAATTTCTTCACTCCTCCATTCATTCTTCTATCTCCCATTCTTGACTACAAACATGCCACAACACTCTTTTGCTGCTCCTACAATCACTTCCTGATATCAGACGCTTCATTCACTTCGACCGGCGCCAATTTTCCCCCTAATTTTGCTAAACACTCTCTCGCTTCATTCAAATCTCGCAATCTTTCCACTTTTACTCTTTTTGTTGACCTATGATAGCTACAGGGTGGGCCATCTAACGTTTGCATTTTGAACTACTGTTTATTTAGAGAATGGCAGCTCAAATGTCATTCAATTTGTGTTCATAATTTAGTTAAAAGTTTGACATTTACGAAATGAGACGCTATATAGTTTAACAAAATCGGGAAATATTGAAAACTTACTTAGAAAAAAAAAGCAAAAAAAAACTATGAAAAATCGTCTTTTCGGATGAAGCCCATTTTCACCTCGGAGGCTATGTCAATAAGCAAAATTGTCGCATCTGGGGTTCGGAAAATCCATACGTCACTATCGAGAAGCCAATGCACCCAAAAAGAGTTACGGTTCGGTGCGGGTTTTGGTCCGGCGGCATCATTGGGCCATTTTTCTTCGAAAATGAGCAAGGAGCCGCCGTTACGGTCAATGGCGAGCGTTACCGTGCCATGCTCAACGAATTTTTGTTTCCAAAAGTTAACGAAAATCGAATAATCAGCCGAAATTCTGAAGTCAATTGGCCGCATCGGAGCTGCGATTTGAGCCCGTTGGACTATTTTTTGTGGGGAGCTGTCAAGGACAAGTGCTACGCTAATCATCCAGAGACGATTGATGCGTCTTGCAACACGAAATCGAAGTTGCCATTAATGAAATTCGAGTCGAAACAATCAAAAAAGTGCTTGAAAATTGGGTTGACCGAATGGCGTACTGTAAAGCCAGTCGTGGCAGTCATATTGACGATATCGTTTTTCATTCATAAATAACAAAGTTCAAGCTTTCTAATAAATAAAAAAAGTTTGGAAGAAAAATCATTAGTTTTTTATAGCCGATTCAAAATGCAAATTTTATATGGCCCAACCTTTACTTAAGCCGCTCTTGCTAATGCACAGTCTGCTGGCTACGAAGTAGTGATCAGAGTCTGAACCAACACTTCTTCACACTTTCTTATCTAAAACTGTTTTGCGCAAGCTTGCTTCAACGATAACGTAATCGAAAAGAGGTTTTCAATTCCGTATCATATTATACATTCAATGATTTTTCTATGTGTATATTTGTCATTGTCATGAAGACGCATCCCTCATGTGCGTTCAAGTAACTTCGTAGAAACTCTAGAGAATGTTATCGCTTTATGAAGAGTCACTATAGTGACAAAACATTTGACCATGGTTGACCAATTTAATTTTCGAATTCATCTTCGTCGGATTGCGCGACAGTCGAACTATTCATGAAAACACACGAGAAATGAAATCAAGCGATCTATCGTTTCCATCAAATGAAATTATTCTACGGGTAGGTTAAGGATTCTCCATTTATGCGAATTCAGAAACATTGTTCAATGGTTCATATTTTATTTATTCGCGGAAGAGCTTAAACTGGAAATAATCTCAAAGACTGGAAATAAATTTAACCATTTGAAACAATTTTGCTCAGGTTAAAGAGATATTATTAACTCTTAACATAACTGACACTCGATACTTTTGTCGAATATTAAAAATGAATTAGTTGCGGAAATATTCAAATATTAAAGCTAAATTCACTTTGTACGTTTCTTTCTCTGATTTTTCAACTGCACTTTTGGATCGGCTGACAGATGTTTTTTGTAAAAGCAAAACTTGGCAACATTGAAATTCACTTCGATTGTTATTCATTTATTGTCGAAAGGCACTCAAATGTTTGCAGTGTAAACTGTTCGCAGCCGAAGCTTGTTGAAATCGAATTATTTTAGAAGGCACGAGCGAACGAATGTATGCCGAAATCGATTAAATTTTAATTAGAGCATATAAAAACTAGAATATCGGATTTCTATGCTACTTTCAGCATGAAAATTCCAAATTCCCACAATCGAATAGCGAATACAAGAATGCATATAACGGAAAAGTATTTGATTAATGGATGTTACTTTTTGTTCGTCGTACCAACGAAAACAAAACTTTGTTGCATTCACCCTCAAAATGTTCGAATTTCTACACCATTCAAATGCACATCTTTCGCTTTTATCTCGAGTTAGGATAATTTTTTAAAATGATTTTTATGACTCTCGTTTTTACATGCTATTAATACTGAAACTGTTTTGAATGCATAAGTCGTTTACGATTAGGAATATCGTGAGTATTTAATGTTGTTTTCAAAAAATAATTTCCGAACAGTTTTATTTACAAAAACCTTTGCAATGTTTGCTATTTTAAATTATCCATATTATATAGAAATGGAAAATTTAAATGCATGGACAATATCGGATGAAAATGTGGATGGAAATGCAGAACATGATACTTGAAATATTGTATCGAAATAAAATTATCTGAATCAGAAATACTTTTCCATGGTTTAAAGTTGAAGCCAAAAGGTGTTTTTATAAGACTGCAACTTCAACGTAAGTTTTGAAATATTTGAAGTGCTTGGCAAATCAAAAAAACATTTTAGACGCACACTGCATGTTCGAGCACCTACGTTCGGTTTCGAGCGTGCAAAGTTCTTCTGACACTTAAGAGCTTTTCATGCACATCCGTTAAGCGACATGTATTCAATCCACTTACTACTTTCCCTAATTTAGCTGTTATTTATAAAAATTCGAGCATCAACGTGGTTTCATGCAAGAAAAGTGATCGAAACTGACATTAAGCACCTATTCGGATTTTCTGTTGAACATAAACACTTTAAGATAAGATTGATTGTCGTAATTGAGAAAAGTCTGTGAACGTACGATGTTCGTTGGATATTCAAAATCTTAACCAACCTGCGAAACTTTGGCCGTCCAAATAATCCTTTAGACCGGAAATGACCGTGGCAGAATTATTTAACATCACAGCATATTCTTTTTTGGAATCCAGTCGGTCAAAAAATGATAGAAAAAAAAAGTGGCTGACGAAGGCAGAATTAATATTTCCAATGAGGATGCGAATAATATGTGCATTGAATTCATTTTAACTTTTGCCCAGACGTACGAACGCAAAATAGTCAAAACCATTGCTACACCGAGGGCATGAGAAAAAACTGTGTGTATATATATTGAATAAGTTTGAAAATTTAAATATTTGACTGCTGTTGCCAGTGTGAAAAATTGAGCGAATCGTCAGCGCACGTGTTGGGAAGCGATTTCTTGAGCCGCTAAAAACAAAACCGAGTAAAAATAATATGGAAACTGTTGGGGAAAACTTTTTGGCTTTTTGGACCATACACCATTTTCACACTCAAGACACACATATTTTATACATTTCTTCATTTGGCCTGGGAATCTAGTTCTTTGCTACTGTTTTGATTTTTTTAATCTTCCGCCGTTGTTCGTGTTCGCCCTTCCTCTTTCTGGTGCGACTTCCCGAAAGTTTCGAGCGTCATTTTGCATGGAAAATAAATTGTAATTTTCATTTAGGTTTTAATTTTATTAAGGTTAATAATTCTGTGGTGGTTATTGAAATTTGAACAAAAAGTTGGCGCGCGGAGACTTAACACTTGTACAACTACACATTCACCCGGCACAAATGGATCGACGATGAGAGTGAAATTACTTCTACCGCATAACTTTCGTTGAACAATGTTCCGAAAAATCGTTTTCATTTGCTTTTTTTTGTTATATGCAGACGGGTTTTCAATAAGAATTTGTTGGAATATTCGCAGAACCGAAAGGCAATCCGAACAAAAGTCATCGACTGAGAATTGTGCGACTTTTATGAATACACATCTCGTGAAGAAAACTCCCCGAAAGCGGTTCGTGAAAGTAGAATATGGAAAGTGTTATGAGAACAATACAAAAATGGATCCGGTGTGCGTGCGCGTGAGGAAGTGTGAGGATGCTCCAAAACGCCACTTTGATTCGGAAACCGGAAAATGTTTGCACTGACAAATCTGTTTGAAGTTTTCTTTTGTTTCAAGTGCTAGCATTTTGCGATTTAATGCGTTGAATTATTAGCATTGTTGACATTTGCCTGCACATCATATTCAGTGAACACATGACGAGAGCGAATGACTTTTGGAACCAAGTTTTCATTACCATCAATTTTATTGAATAATTTCTTTGGCAAATTCAAAAATTGCTTGAAAAATAAATGAAATCGCATTGAAATTATGTTATGCAGATTGCGGATACTCATCAAAGTGGTGAGCAATAACTTAAGGTGAATATTGTTGCCATAGTGCAACGGCCAACAATACTCGAATATATGGGCGAAAAAAATTACGACTGTGTGTTCAGCATTGAAAACACTATTTGTGGCCGGCACACATGTGTGCTGTCTTTAATACTGGAATGCTTGCTTTGGTATCCGAATGAATACTTCATAGTTCATATGCGCTATTATGAAATACTATAACCACTTGCGGTGAGATGTTTTCATGCATAACATTGTATAGTTATGTGGCGTAAAAACACAAGGTTACATACTACTGAAGGGATCTATTCAATCTTTTGCCACATTCATTTTTTTGCGAATTAACCGCATTGAGCTTTGCCGCTCGTATCAAATCAGGTTCTCTGTACAAAGAATTCTCGAGCAATTAAAAAAGGAACGGGGAATACGTCAGCATTTCCAGCCCCTGCCACCGACCGTTTCGTATCCGTCCCATCGTAAGTCAGTTGTGGCCGTAACACTCCCTTGGTTAATACCCACTGCATGTTCTTTATTCATCGCATTAGATTCTCTTTTTCTAACTGTTCGATTATGTGTTCTTTTTTCTCTCTCCGCATTTTATCCTCTGGTTGAAAGCGTGCGAGAGTGCGTGCATATGTTCCATTGGTGTAAACATTTATGCTACAAAATGACCACTTTTAGTTTCATTATTATTATTACTGAGCTTTATTTGTACCCTGGTCCAATATCACGGACAATGAAGATAAAACGGCATGTTTTCACTTTACCAAATTAGTTCTTTTTCCTCCTCTTCTTTGGATTACAACATTTTTCCACTGCTTTGCAACGAAAACAAATGACACTGCATGGCCAACGCAGAGTTCTTTTCATCTGTCTTTCTGTCATGCTTACACTCACATTAAGTAAAGTGCAGCTCGTTCATCATGTTGAAAAGTTTGTTTGTTCACCATTTAACTCGCTCAACCGCATTTTTTCGACGCCTTTTTGCTGTTCCAAAGAACGAAATTCTCCGGCAACCAAACAAGCATTTATGCCCTGCGGCCGTTTCACTGAGTTTAGACCTTTCCGAATGCATTTTCAAATGTCGTGACATTCATCAAACAAAAACTAGTGGACAATCTTGCTTTTGTTTCGCAACTATTATTATGTGAAAATATTTGAATAAAACAACTTTTATCGCTTATTCGCAGTCTGCGCACTGTTTGCAATTCAAATATCAATTGGAATTGAAAGGTTGAGGCTATAGTCGAATCAAACAAGTTTCCTGAATGCACTCAACGAATCTACAGTGAATCGTTTAGGTTTTCAATGCGATATGCGAAATTCAATTAAGCTAAATTCGCTGGTGTTTATTTAATGTCGATGACAAAATGTCAAAATCGATTACAAATTGATGTTGTGGTTTATCTTTCGCATGGTACTCAAATTATGCTCGCTCCATTTTCTAAATGGGAAAATTCGATCGGAATAAACAATACGCATACACACATGAGTCACAACAGACACAACCGAGAACCAATGAATTTCAATGCAAACGATAAAATTCAATACCAACTATTCAATATCGTAAATATGCCCAATCGGAAAGTATATTTATTATAAATTAGAAAGTTCTTCAAAATATTTCATTGGAATTATGAAGTTATAAACCTATCTTTCTATTCAAACAAAAAATTCACCAACTTCCATGATTAAGAATGGTATTTCAAGGAGTTTTATAATTTGGAATATACTTTCCAATTAAGAATATTTACGATATAATAATAAAAAACAATCACACGGTGATAAAAACTAACAGCGTTTGGCTTTTTGTTTATTTTTCCCTCAATCTAACATTTCAACATGATATGCCATTTGATGAAGAAAACAAAAAATTCCAGTGGGGTTATTTGTACGTTTTTGAACGAACGCTCTCTTTTTGTGCTAACTGCCAAATTTTTCATTGGATTTTACATCGTTTCGGCCAGAAAAAATTTGCAGCCATTGCAATCAACGCTAAAAAACCCTGCATCAATGTCTGCCGATATCAAGTCTGAACTCGGCCGCCCAATGCACCATGCAAATTTAAATCGAATCGATAATTACTCGCGGATTATTGGCGTCTATTTGAAAATTGATGATTGCCAACTTTTCATAAAATATATGGCAATAAAAAGAGCTATGCTCGCATTGTTTGCCTTCAAAAAATCATTTGCTCGCATTGTTTGCCTTCAAAAAATCATTCTATTGCCTGTGGAATTCATTCATTGTTGAATTGCGTCTATCCGGAGTATTTATGTTTTTTATTTGCTATATTTCATTTCATCTATAAAATATGAATTCCAATTCGGTGCGGATTTTTTCATTTGATTTCTTTGTTTTCATTTTTACATTTTTTTTTTTTGTGATAAACAAACGGTTTATTGAAATCTTCTAGTTTAAATGTCTGATTTTTTGATTTTTTATTTCATAATTTCAACATTTATGCGAGTATTGTAAGTAACTGAATCAAGTGCAATATGTTACCAAAAATGATTGACTAGCCTAAAGACTAAATCCTTTACTGATATTACATTTAAATCCATGTAAGATTATTCCTCGAATTGCACAATGTACCATTTCTTATCTCTAATTGTGGTCCTGGTCGTTTTTTGTTGTTTTAACTAAAAAGCGAATCGAATGATAAATTAAAGTAATAATAGGAACCGAAAAAATTAAATCATAAGCTGGAAATAAGCTATATCCGCCCGAAATTCAAAGTGACAAGTGATCCATTACTGCAACGGACGTAGTTTTTTGTCTATCGTTGAACCCCCTTAAATGCCAATCATGTTGGAAATTGCAGTCCCGTTCAGTCTGATTCGAAATCAATCAATAAATAAGTATTGGTATCAACATTTTACCTGAAATGCCATCGTATGTCCACCATTCCTCCCAACTGGCTGTGGTTTCTGTAATTAAAAAGCAAAATCAATGAGAAATCGAATAATGCGCATTTGAGAAAGAGAAATTACTTTCATGGCATCGATATTTTAATGGTGAATTATAAATGGTGGCAGGAAGAGAGAGAGAGAGAGCGAATCAATATCATCTTACCGTTTAGTCGGAGCAAATTACATTCAAGTGAAACTAGAGATGCAATTTAATGGTTCTATCGATTTTCGTAATGGGTAAAAATGGATTGGACCAGTGCGACAGTTTTCGAGTTGCCAGAAACTTCCTCGCGAAACGGAGATATGGAGAAAGAAAAAAATCGGTTTGAGGGGATGCTCCGTATAAAAATGATAGCATTTATGGCGCCGTATATTTTATGCCAATAATCGGAAGAAACAGAGCGAACAACAACAAATTCAGCGTATAATAATAAATGTGGCGCCAAACATTCTGCCAGCAAAGAGAGCACTTTTTTCTTTATCCATTTGATTGTATGAGTTTGTTACGAATTCAGTTGGTCGGAATTCAATGCATCAACGAGACTGCTCTCTCACTGACATTCAACGACATATAAACGCACAAGAGATAACAATAACAGTAACCGAATAATCTGCCAAAAAGAATATTGGAATAAGAAGGAGAGACGAAAGCATCACACGAGGCATACACATGCACATAGAGACGAATAGAAAGAGAATGATTTTTATGTCGCAACATAATTCAATGCCGATTGAGTGTGTGTGTGTGTGTGTATCAGTTGAAAACCGACGGAATTGTTTTTATGTTCGCCTTCACAGCAGAAAATCATGTAAGAAAGCCACAGTGTGTGGCCCACAGAAAAATGAAAACGCAAGCATCCAAACAATTAATTCCGTTTGAGTGTCTTGCAATTGCCAACCATTCGAATGAGTCATCATCATAATTTTCATCCATTTCCAGGCGAATAAGCGCAGAATTCTTCAACCAACACGGATATTTTTGCTGTGGCGAAACCAAAAAAAAAACAAAGACTGTGTGTCTTTGAAATATATAAACGGTTTCAGCTGAAATATATATCAGTTAGCTGTTTGGGACTATAAATTTTCGACAATAAACATGTTACGATTGTTGCCATTTTTTTTGAATTGAGAAGAAATACATGATTACTAAGCAGGCCTTTGAGTTGTCTCCAAGTTATTCAGTATTAGATATCAGAAGCAGTTCTATGGCAAACACCAAACTATTTCGGCTCAATTTTTGTATGAATATAAAACTATAGAGCTCGCCAAAAAGTCTGCAACATTTTAATATGTGTTGTCATTCGACAATAATGCCGAAAAGTTTATCATTCAATGCAACATTTTTCTGAACCAAACTGAATTTCCGTTGGAAAAAACTAAAATTCGATTGAGTAAGCGAATGAAATAGGAAATCCGTTTGAGCAAAAGTCATTTCAAATTGGAACGCTATTTAATGAAGTACCGCAATCATATTCCGTTTTTGTGTTTAATCTAGTACGTCACCGCTGAAATGTCAACATTTAAACATTCACCGAATTTAACGCGCGCAACTTGACAGACGCAGTGGTGCGACCGAAACAAAACGTCTGCACATTGAAGCCCAATGACCTAATTTATTATTTGCTGCCAATTTTTTATTTTTCAAAAGTTGTAGTTTTTTTTGAGTAATTTGTTAAAATGTTGAGCCGAACGAATATGGAGCAAAATTTAAGTTTGTATGAAGATAAATTGCAGTTTCATTTGGTAACGCCAACCAATGTCACTCAAGACAGCCAATATACAGTACATATGGAATTTGCTCGTGAGGTATGTACACTTTTGTTTTTTTTTGTGTTGCGCCGATGAAATGATTACGCATTTAAATTAAAATAATGCATTTTTTGCAGAAACTCGAAGAAAATGTGGCAGTCAACAATATCAAGAGTGTTACACCATCGGAATGTATTGCTTTGTCTGGCAATTTCACTCGAAAGCACATTGTCGTATTCAGTGAATTTGAGGGGGAATGTTTTGAGACAATCAGAAAAACACAGGCATTGTAAGTGAATTGGATTTAATTTTTGCTTTAACACGATTTGATTGCAATAATTTTTAAACATTGAAATGTCCCAAGATGAAGTGCGCTTGTTAAGTGTATTTGTTAAGGTTGTAAATTTGTAATGCACTTTTGATGAATGCATTTTTCTCAAGTAATGATGTTGCATATAGAGATTTAAGTAACTTTCACCATTGTCATCGTGAAAATATTGAGAATAGCCAGTATAGTTTCATAATGAAGCGCTTTTTGAAGAAAATTCAAATGTATTTTATAATTCAGAATTCTCGGTCCACGATGTGTGATCAGTTGCCTTATGGATAATGTGACATTACCGGATATTGATTCACCGATGTCGAATTTGGCCATGCGAGACCTGATTGTTTGCTTATCGTCATTCGATATACAAGAAAAAGTGAGTGTGACTCGCGGTGATTTGGCAATGAATAACTGCATTAGAATACCATAATTTGGAAATCGATCGTTGCCAAAAATGGCATATTGTCTAATTGAGTGAACACAAAGTTATCAAGTTGTTTTTTCCCAGGCCAAACTGCGTAAACTCATAGGCTTTATGGGCGGACGTTGTATTGATCAGTTAGCTCAATCAGTGACCCATTTGGTTACGGAAAGTGTAAGGACCAAAAAATACGAGGTAAAAATAAATTCAATTTTAAAGAATTGAGAGTAATTTTGTGTTTGATTTTGATATGCCTTCAATTCGATTGCATAATTCCAGGTTGCAGTAATGCAAAATATGAAAATAATGAAAGCATCTTGGGTTTATGACGTTTGGAAAGAGAGTTGCACGGAAAATATTTTAGCAACAAGCAAACAGTTTGATAAACATCAGCTGCCAATATTTTACAAGTTGAGAGTAACAACGACAGGTCTAAATCGAAAAGAGAAGAAGGAAGTGGAAGAATTGATAGGAAAAGAGGGTGGTAATTACTTTGGTGAGTTCAGCTCTGGCATGATTGATGTTGTAATTGCAAAACGAAATGCCACCGAAACACCCAAGCTAAAGGCTGCATTGAATCAGCGAAAGGATTGTCTATGTGTCGAATGGATTAACGATAGCATAAAAAAAGGATTTGCTCTGCCAATCGAACAATATCGCATTGATTTACAAGCGAAAAAGTTGACATCAACGCCAGAGAAGCGCCCTAATAGCAATACATTCGATAACACTCAAGGATCAGTCGATATTTCGAACATCAATTTTGCTGGGACGGTGAATGACACAGCGATGTCAAATTTAAGTATATCATCTGAAATATCAGTTGGTCGAAAGCGCAAAAGCAGCGATGCTGTTAATGAAAATGCAGATCTCACGTACAAAACAGCATTCGAAAAATTAAATATGCAAGCGGCAAAAAGGGCTGGCTCTTTTCTCGACGGCTGTAGCGTAAGATACATTTTTTTTGCTTTTTTGTTCTTGATTCAATGGATTTTTTTTCATTTCGTAGGTCTTTATTTGTGGTTTTACATCGGAAGAAAAGGAAAAAATTAATAAAATTTTGAATGCCGGTGGAGCGACGCGATATGACACCATCAATTCAAATCTGAGCCATATTTTAGTTGGAAATCCATCGAAAAAAGACGTCACAATGCTGCAAGCAATCAAATATGAGTCAGTAGATTCAATCTGCCATTGAACGGTGCTTTAACATACATTTTCTATTTATAGTGCATTTTTAGTGAAATTGGATTGGCTTGTTGAGAGTATTGTCCAGAAAGTAGCTATAGACTGTGATCGGTACTTGTATCATCTTAACTCGGGCAAACCGAATGCCATTACAGATGAACAGGCTACCGCACCCTCACCAGCTAGCAAACGGAATATTTTGCTAATGAGTGGACAAACATCAAAGCAAGGAACTCCGAAACGCTTGAACTTCGGCGATGCCAACACAACTGCATCGAAAGATCCTTCGACACCTGGTGAGAGGAGTGTGTTATCGCAGTGGGATGCTAATTCGCAAGCAGCTAAAGAGCGAGCGGAAGACGATATTATTGATCAATATTTAAAAGCACCAGCACAAGCACCAGCACCAGCTCTAGCTCCTGCTCCCGAGGCTCTACAGCCAGTTGCGGGCCCAAGCAAAATAGCTGAAGAATTCAAAGTGCCAATACAGCCAGCAATCATTGGAAGTGATCGCAGTGAAGAATCCGAATCAGAGCTTAGTTCAGTCTTGAGCAATGTGATGTTTTTGGCTGGCTTAAAAATGTTCATCAAAGGATTCGATACCGAGAGTTATGAATCGTTAGTTGAAGATTGTAAATTGGCTGGTGCCGATGTAGTCGAAGATGAAAGCTACAAGGGAATCGTAGACTATCTCATTTTGCCGGTAGACGCTATGACAAAAGACACAAATATAAGAGCGAAGCACATTGTTAATCACAATTGGCTGGTAAGTGTTTGTTTTCAAGGAAACGGAATACTTTTTATTATTGCATTCTTTGTATCAATTCTCTGTAGATCAATGCGAAGAAAGTGAGTCAGCTTACTGGAAATTTCGAGCTGCGAGCCGAAATTCCATATTTCTATGAGCCAATATTTTTCCCCGAGGAATTCACGCCGCTGGCTAGCATGGTGATTGTGATCAGTTTATATTCGGGGGACGAGCGCATATTTCTATGCGAATTGGCAAAAATTCTGGGTGCCGATGTTCAAGAGTCATTTTGCCGAACGAAACAGCCTCTTTTGATTTGCCCGGAGGCAAGAAGTGCGAAATATGACGCGGCTATAAGATGGAGTATGGCATTTTTTCAGCATGAAGATTCATCATACTAAAACATTCTCAATTTAATACATAGATCTGACGGTAGTCAACCGAAACTGGTTAATGGAGTGCTACAAACTTCAGAAGCGAGTCCCGCTTCGAAATTATTTGGTCGGCGATTCAATAGCACCGATCGACGATATCGAAGAAGACGAGGAAGTTCTGTGCTCGCAAGCAGCTCAAAGCGACGCAATAGATTCGCCTAAAGGTAAGTGATTTGTCTTGAATCTGACCAAAAGTGATTGAAATTCATAAAATAGCATTCTGTCTCTTAGATACACCTTTGATTCAAAACCGACGTGTCGAACAGCTCCGAGGCGCTAAATCAAAGACAACTCCTAAGTCGCCTTTGATTCCAAGTTTCAATAGAGATGTGTTAAACGAATTAGATACACCAACTCGTAATTCAATTCTTGAAAGGTTCAAGGAGTTAGATGAAGAGACGCCTCAAACAAAACGACGTCGCTACGAGCAGGCTGGCATCCAAACTCCAGAGTATGCAACAACGCCTCATTGGATGGAATATAAACGGAACCAATTGGAGGAGCGACGAACGCGACACGCACCAACACAAGAGCAAATACAAAAGATACAGAATAAAACTGTAAGTTTACCAATGACGTATCAAACGAAACGAATCAAAATTCTAGAAATGAAATGGATCATAAATTAGAGCCTTTTCTGTAGCCTTGGTCGGAGGTGAAGCGGAGTCTATGGAAAGAAGCACTAGGCGATGAATACGAGAGCCCAAGTCAATATTATAGCATGAATATGCAGAGAGATGTGTCACATGTGAATGATAGTGTTGTTTCCCGTCCTACTGGCAGAACATTGCACTTTGAGCCACCAGAAGAGACTGAGGCTGATAAAAATATTAAAGAGCTAGCTGACTTCATTAAAAATCGCAAACAAGACAAAAATGAACCAGTCCAGTATGTCGATTTACCAAATACGGCACCGCCTGAATCGGGTTTGTCAAGATACTTCTACCATATAGCCCGAAATCAGTAGATTTGAGAGATTTTATCTGATTTTGAAGGAATATATTTGATTCTTGTTATTTTTAGAGATGATAAACACTGAACATGAAGTTATTGGTTGGCGAGATCCGAGCGAAGTGATCGAAGATACGCCAAAACGCAACGCACCGCCAAAGAGCTCCACACATTGTTTCAGCATTTCTTGCACCAGTGATGAAACTAGAAATAAGATTATTAAACAAATTCAAGCGATTGGTGGGAAAGTGTGCGAAAATCTAATGAAATATGACAGTGCATGTACGCATTTTGTATGCGAAAAGCCGAGCCGTAGTGAAAAAATGCTGAGCTGCGTAGCTGCTGGTAAGTGGGTGCTTGGATTGAGCTATGTCCAAAAGAGCTACGAGGCGAAACTTTTCTTGAATGTGAGTCAGTGCAATGATCGAATACAATATAAATCGATAAAAATTTAAATTATTTGAAACAAATCTTGTTTTTCATTCGAGTTTCCATAATTTCGATTTATTTCCACATTTCCTAACAATTCTAGGAAGAGGAGTTTGAATGGGGAAATCCCAAAGCAACGCAATTGCCGAAGGTAGAAGGTAATGATCTGACGGTTGCAAAGACCGCATATCGTTGGCGCAAAAAGCTGCAGCTGGTCAAAAATCCATCGGCCAAAGGGATATTCAAAGATTTCCGTGTAATTTTGAAAACGGGTAAAGACGAAAGCATTCGCACTCTAATCGAAGCTGGACGCGGAAAGGTGATTGAAGTAAATGGAGAGTAAGTACAGCAATTGAAGTGTCGCTTCCATATGAACCTATCGATCATATGAAAAAAATCATTCGAAGAGTAATTCGGAACTTTTTGTAAAATCAAACTTGATTTTGATAAGTTTTTCCAAACCTTAATTCCTAATCTTCAATGTTTTTTTATTGAAATCTAGTTTGCCACTGGACAAACAAATGAGTATTTTGGTTGATGTCACACACATTCTTTGTCAAACCAACTATGCCAACTTTTCCGCGGAAGAGATTAAAGCGCTTGATCGGGCTAGTGTGCATCGAGTCAGCGTGAATTATCTGCAAGCTTACATCACACAAGAGAATCCACCCGATGTCAATGGTTTTCTATTTAAGGCAGGCAAAGTGTGAATTCTGCAGCATTCAACTAATATTCTCAATCATTTGTTATATTACATTGTTATTTTCCATAAATATTAATCCAGACCCTGAAGCGATATTTTTCATAATTTTTCTTGCATATCGAAATTGTTTCAGTTCACTTCGAGTTGTCTCAAATTTAATAAGGAATAATATTTAGAATTCATGAATTTTATGGAGCGTAGTTTGTGTATCGCATCATTACGAATTGCATTCAATCTAAATAAAAAAAATTAAGTACATGTTGGTCTTTTTTATTAAAAATATGTTTATAAATGCATTGCATGCACAAAGCCATCTATTGAGGATAGACCGATTGGCTAAGAGTAGATTCTGAATAATAATACAAAATATTCAGATTTGTCAGAAACGTCTGCGTTTGCCGTGCTGCAGGTGCTGATAAAACTGCGCACAACTATGTTGAAATACTTTAAATTCCAGTTGAATTACTTCTACTTTTGTTTGTATTTGCTTGTGAAAGGAGGAACCAGTTTTTGTCCCCATTTAGCAGAACGAGAATAATTCGATTGTTCGAGCACGACTATGGGTTTGCTCGACAAAGAATCATTTATGCACTTGGTTACGTGTTCACTATTGAATTACCGAGCTCGGGAACAATACTTTCACTCTGTCGCCCTCTTTACAAAATCGAATACGAAACTTTTCGCTCCGTTTGGGTTCATATGGTGAAAATGCATGCATGGGTATGCTCGCTGATTGGTTTGATGTTTCTGCTGTGAATATTATATCCAGGATTTGAATTCTGATATGCTGATATCTACTGCTATTATTTTCATTGTGATTTGGAAAAAGGCAAACCAATAATCAATTTAAAAACTATGAGTCCATTCATTGTTCGTGGCAAAAGTTTCTATCGAATAATCGTTAATACACATTTTCGGACACAGTTCTTTGAGCATCGCTCATTTTCTGACAATCGTTTGTTTCGAATCAAAATCATTTTTTTTTTTCACAACAACAAAGATGTGCAGTTTGAGAGGTCCATATTGATTCAAATGCTGCTTTTCACTGATTCTGTGGGTGAATATGCAATTTTGCTGTTTCTCTACGCATTCAACCACATCCAATCAATATTCGTTCGCCAGGATTTCAAAGTTATATAATTACCATAATAAAAAGAATAAATGAGGCTGCGCTTGAAAGCAAACATTGATTGGTCAAGTATTTTCCGTATTTCGTTCATTTATTTGAAATTAATATGGACTGTTTCGTATCTTATTTCACATTGGCTCCTGGAAACGGTTATTGAAATAGAAATAAAAAGTTCAGAGAATGAGCGAGCGGGAAGCATAGATAAAGTAAGGGAATGTTGATTCATATTTTGTTATATCATGAAAGCAGATGACCTCTGTGCCTGCGAGTCCGAGTCGTGCAAGCTCCTCTCCAATCACATGTAATAGAAGGGTACCATTTTTGCGATAGTTATGATCAAGCATATTGATCTGCTATTGATGCAATTGGTGATAGCATTTCAACCATACGGTACATTGTTATCTCGTATGTATTTCAACATTCTATTATTCTTTGCGATTTGTTCAATTTGTGATTGTAAAAGATTTTCCTTTCAATATGAAACCTTAATGGAGATTTATGAGGCTTGTTCGTCTACTTTATTTTCTTCTATCAGTTCAATGGGATGACATGACATTTCTTAACAAATCAAATTCATGAGTAAATAAATGAATTGTTCGAGGAAATATGTGACGATTGAAAACGATAATAAAAATATTGTAATATTTCGATAAAGCGTCAACAGATATTTCCACCGAATAATTTTCAGTTAATAATCTAATATCATAATATATAGAGAGTGTTTGAATTGCGGGTGAAATTCTGGTATTCAATCCGAAAAATCTATTCACCATTAAATTAATTATCTGTTGAAATTCTCGCATGTAATCCGAGCCACACGGTAACGAAATGATTTGGAGTGGGTAGCTTAAAAAATTACGCGAATTGATTTATGGTAAACGAAGCGAGTTAAGGGCTCAAATAAATTATTTTCATTAATTGCAGAAATTTATGTGTGAGTCTCCGTGCGAATGGCCTCATTTATTTCCACCAAACGAATGTCTAAATGACGAACATTCTGCTGTCATTTTCACGCGGTTATTTGTTATTTGGTTCGACGTTTAAAAAAGGGTGGGTCGAACATACTGTGATTATACCGTACACGCCACATCGAATCGTCACCGAAAAATTCATTAAAATCGTCAATGAAATAAAACGGTTCAATTACACAATTAATTTGGCTTTTCTTGTCGTCGTCGTCTGCCTGCGTGTTGCTCTCCATTAAATACATTACATAATTTTCCGATGTTTTTGGCGTTGAGGCACTAGCGCTGGCGCTACCATTCTGTATGGTGAAATCACAGAGCTGTAGCAGATTGCACGACCCTTATCAAATCGACCAGCAGTAACACTGTGAGCTGCTCACATTCTCACACAAATTTTCTTGAACGTTCCGCTTTATATATGGACTGTGTCAAAATGTTTTCGTTTTGTAACGAACAATTAACTGGCGGAAATAGCTTAACGTGATGCAAGTGCAAAAATAAAACGGAACAATTTAGGTACAGTAAAAAAGAACAACAATAACGACACAATCATTTTCTGGCAAGTATGTATCAACGGGCGTTTATTCCACGCTCGTTAACATTATATTCGAAACGTAGCCGAAGAAGTGTTACGCGAAGTGAAAATAGTCATGTTAGAAAAAAGTTTGAATGGAGAATTGTGTCTATTGTTTGGTGCTTGGCTTTTGTTCGCCATTTAACCAACTCGACATGCAATAAATAATCCTTGTTTTATTCATGAATTACTTGATATTAAATAGATTGATGCGATTTTTCTTTCCTTTTTGATCAGAGGTGAAGAGAAGTGGTAATTTCATTCGGAGTGTGGTTTGTAGCAGTCGACATATGCCTTTTGTTAATCATTCTTTTCCGTCCGTTAATATGTTTATTGTTTGTATTGCTACTTTTGTAAGATGGTTTTGGTTGGTGGAGGCACGTGAAATGGCGCGTTCCTCTCAAATCTCTCACAACAATTTCTACGCTTCATTCAGAATTTACACTCCCCACCACAATAATTAACCAAAGAAAAAAATGTTTCAATTATGTAAACGATAAATGTGAAAACATTGAATCATATTACGAATGCAATAATCGAAGCTCTCCCCCACATCGTTAACACTCAACTTTGAGCTTAGCTCGAACCGCTTCAACTCCAACTCAATTCAACCAAGTCATTTTTGACTCGAATGAGGCAATTAATTAACAAAAGTTGAATGGAGTGAATGGGCTCCATTTTGTTGCTCTAATAATAGCATATAAACTGGCCATTTATCGACATAGTAAAAAGCCAAATAAATTTCAATTAATTTTCTTGTAACAAATGATTGTGGCCAATTTTTATTGATAACCATATTACTGTGATGTGGCTAAATGATTTGGAAAAATGGAATTGCTGAATGAAAACTAACTAATTTCATATGAATCGATTGCTCGTCATTTTTACTTCGATAAAGACTAAAGAGCGAAACATCACATGAGCCAACCAACTTGACGGGCTTGACGTAATTAGATCGCTTGCATGAAATTCAAACCGACTTGTGGTGTAAATTGCTTCAATAATCATCCAACGCTCTTTTTTAATCGCTTGCAATTAGTCCCAGTGATTTTTCGAGTTTGACGACGATCGATTTCCAACGAAACCCTGCCAAATGATGGGCAATAAGGGAAAACTCATATCTAAAGAATGCGGAGCATTCAGTTTAATGTGTATGGGGTTGAAATGTGAATAATAAAATCTAGTCATAATCCAAGATAAGAGAATGTTGTTATTGATTAAATACATTATCCCCGACCTCGGTTTTTGTCTCTTTCTTGGACGAATCTTCTTCCTCTTTCTAAGAGAATTCGAATGATTTCGTGGAAATTTTAGAGATTGCCACAAAATGTTATCGTTGATGATGAAATTGAAACACACAATTAATGTATTGACGAAGCAATTACCAACAACAATTAACAAGCACCCGATCATTACAGTGCATATTAGGCAAGATAAACTCTTTCGTCCTGACATTTATGCGAATGTATTCATCGAAAATTTTCATTAACGCTGCTACGACAATAATCGAGCTCATAAAATATCATTAGTTGTTTGATAATAGAAATTCTTGATATGATTTGCACACGAATTTATGTCATTTATCACATATTTTGCGTTGATGTCACATGTTTTGCGTGTGTCATATCAAATTCCAAGTTTATGTTGCGGTTCAATGCGCATACACGGTAAATATTGAATCAATTAAATAAAATACCAATCATTAATTACATCACGGAGAAGCACGGATGGAAATTGGAAAGAGTGAGAGAGAGCGAGCGAGCGAGAGATGTTGGAAAAGGTGAGATGTGACCGAGTCATCCGATCAGCGTTCACTTCATGCGTCACCACATTAAACACGACAGAATGTTGTTTACGAAACCAATTAAACTTCGCTTGATTCGACTCGGCAAACAAATCCCGTGCGCGCATCAGACCAACGAACAGCCAGAAACATTTGAAACTTTTGCAAGCTGATTTCATGATTTGTACTGTCACTAAGAGGGAAAGAGAAAACCTCGTTTCATATATCATCATCTCTATGTAATTTGTGGTTGCATGCGTGTTTTCTTACTTTTGGATAAAGTAGTTCTTCACCAATTTTTCATTATATATTTACAAAACTTTTGCTCGGCACTCGTTTTCTCAACTGACATCATTCTCGAATTCTCTTCAAAACATTATTTCGGAATGACGATGTACTAGTTTTTTGATTGATAGAATCGCATCGCATGCACCCTATCAAACAACTTTCAATATTCTCATAAAGTTTCATCATCATCATTCACCGACAAACTTTACTCTAATTCAACTGAGACTTCTATAATCAATTCCATTCTTTCGCAGGTTCTTCGTATTCTAATCTAGCCGTAAAATTTATAACTGTGGAAAAAATATCCAGAATTTCATCTGAAATTTCTCTAGTTTTTACCTGAAATATATTAGGAGAACAAATTGAAAACCGCGCATTTTTTTCAAAATTTCGATCTTTATTATGGAAAAATGGTTACAAATTGATTATTCAAAGTATTGTCCATCGCTAGCCACAACTTTTTCCCATCTTTCTGGCAAATTACGGATTCCGCGTCGAAAGGAATCTGTGCTTTTTTCGGCTATCCATGAATCGACCCATTTTTTGCATTCCTCGTAAGAATGGAAATGCTGTTCAGCCAGGCCATGTGTAATTGATCGGAAGAGGTGGTAATCGGAAGGGGCAATGTCTGGGCTATACGGCGGGTGGGGTAGGACTTCCCATCGAAGCGTTTCCAAGTAGGTTTTAACGACCTGAGCAACATGTGGCCGAGCGTTGTCATGTTGCAAAATAACTTTATCGTGTCTTGCGACCGTTTCCGACCGTTTTTCTTTCAGTGCTCGGCTCAAACGCATCAATTGAGTTCGGTACAATGCTCCTGTGATGGTTTCGTTTGGTTTCAACAACTCATAATAGATCACGCCGAGCTGATCCAACCAAATACACAGCATTAGCTTCGAGCCATGAACGTTCGGCTTTGGCGTCGATGTTGATGCGTGGCCGGGGTAACCATACGATTTTTTTCGCTTCGGATTATCGTAATGAATCCACTTTTCATCACCAGTCACAATACGATGCAAAAAACCCTTCCGTTTTTGCCTTCGAAGCAGCTGTTCACAAGTGAAAAAACGGCGTTCGATGTCTCTCGGCTTCAATTCGTATGGCACCCAATTTCCTTGCTTTTGAACCATTCCCATGGCTTTTAAACGATAGGAGATGGATTGTTGTGTCACTCCCAATGATTTTGCAAGTTTTTCTTGCGTTTGACACGAGTCTTCATCGAGTAATGCTTCCAACTCCTCGTCTTCAAACTTTTTCACTTGGCCTGGACGCTCTATGTCTTCCACTTCAAAATCACCACTTTTGAACCGCGCAAACCACTCCTGGCACGTTCTAATCGACGGAGCATATTCTGGATATGCTTCGCATAACAAACGATGACTCTCGGAAGCATTTTTCTTCAGATTAAACCAATAAAGTAAAACTTCCCGCAAATGCTGTTTTGTAGGCACGTAGCTCGACATTTTCAACGCAATAATAAACTTGTGTATTCAACTGAATGATAAGTTTGACAGATCGTTTTCAATGTATTTTTTTATCCTCTTTAAGATACAATAGCTGTCAAAGTCAAAATAATGACATCTATGATAGATATGAAGTTAGTAACGAATGCGCGGTTTTCAATTTGTTCTCCCAATAATTTACACAGTATTTATGAAAACGCTGTTTCTGGTTGGTGTCGATGTGCATGCTTAAGATTGTATTTGGTCGAAAAGCTCAACACGAATCTTTCGAGGATAAGAGCCAAATTTTGCTCTCTTATGAAATAAAATGGATTTTAAATGGGTAATGATGCTAAATATAAAATGAACATTAATAATTTTTAATTCGAATTTGCTCTATTTTGGCATTTAATATTTTGTTCTTTGGCTTAAATAACAAGCAAAATATTAAACTATTCTAAATCTATTTTTGTAGACATTTTATTGAAAAATAAAAACAACACAGCCATATAGCCGTGCATAATCCAGAAAATGATGTGGTTGAAATGAAGAAGTGGTTGAACTCTGAACGAAAACAAGAGTGTTCAGTTGTCTTCTCGTAATAAACTACAAAAAAAATATTACAATTAAGTTCAACGAATGTATCCGTTATTTCAAAATGTACGCAAGTTTATTCTGTGTGAGAATTTTGTGTTGAACATTTTCAGCCGGAAGTGAATCAAATTTGTTCAGTTCACTTCGAATTCAACGGATTGTATTGATTTACTTAACACAGATATTCTCATATTACGTGCATTTCGCGGAATGCCAAGATTTACTCTGGCATCAATTTCTTCCCGCTCTCTTTTTTCCGATGAACAAAGAGCGAAGCCTTTCTCGATCCTTAGGTATTTGCAGAACAATAAGCGTTATTAAAAGTGATCAAAAAAGAAATTGAAGATACTGGATACGAATCATTTTTCATTTTAAAATGTGTACCTCACTTCAACGCAAACGACCATCTCGAAAACGTTATCTTCCTCCGGAGAAGGAATGAATATAGATAACATGTTGAAATTTATATGCTATAGCACAAACGTCGAGTGGGGAAGATGAAATGAAATAAAAATCATTAAGCTGCGATGTTATGCAAATCAAAAGATTTTTGAAAAGTATACTATTACGTGCGTCACACACTCACAAAATATGAACGGTGAAACGTCATAAATAAGAAAATAGACAAATTGCTACCTCTGTTTCTCAGACGTAAAAATTTGTATTTATTACAGAGTGCGTTGTCGTCGTCTTCGACGCCCTCCTCGTCGTTTCTCGTCAATTCGATTTCAGCAACGCATTGATTTAATTTAATTGCCGCCTATCGATTCGATGAGTTTTTGCATTCGCTTAAATATTGAATCGATACACTTCAGCTATCACGCTCCATCGTCTGAATTGTTTATTGTAGCCGAGCACGCATTCTAATTCTTCGATTGCAATTTGCACAGTTTATTTTGTGCGTTGAGAAGTTGGCACGTGAATCAAGAAAATCCCATAAATTTGATAATGGATACCCCAAATTGTCAGCGCACACAATTTTATGTAAAATCGTAAATTATTCTGAAAATGCCATTTACTTGTTGGATAGCTGTTGTGATGGTGCACATGGAACGCTCCAAATCCTAATTCAATGCCATCAGAAAACCAGAAAATTTATTGATTTTAACAACGCAAAATCATAATTGAATCAAATTTGCATGATTTTCAATTTGATTATTTATTCTGTCGATGGAGTCTCAAGAGGTCGATGTCAAAAGTCTCTCTCCCTCTCTCACTCATCTGCATTCAATTAATTGTATTTACCCACTTTTTCAGTTGAATCATTGTCATGATAAGAAAAAGCATCTGTAACCGAATGAATTAATTAAAAATGAGCTCAAAGAGCTTTCACTGGATGTGGATGAGTGTGTGTGTGTGTGTGTGTGTGCGTGTGTAACGATAAAGCGTGCACTTGTTTATTATTTATTTATTTAAAAGTCGAGCTATTTTTTTCTCGCGGCTGAGTTTGAACTTTATTCAAAAGCGTTGTCAAAAACTGTTTGCCTTCAATGTTGTTCTGTGAAAGTATTTTTAGCAAGCGGACCGTGCTTGTATGGGATTGGAGAGCTATTCGAGAGTCTGCCAATTGACCGCGCCATCTTATTTTACATGGGTGAACTCAATCCATTGTAATACGAACAATTTTTATTGACACAAATAATAAAAACAAATGAGTCATTGAAACGATTGAAATATCACATCAATACTACTGCCCAATAGATGGCGCTGGAGAATAGATATGATTAAAATGTCTCAAATAGCATGGTCCCCTTGATTTTTAGAGCCACTTTTCCCCAGCAAAAAACACAGTCTGCTCCCAATTTACTGCCTTTTTAATCGATGTACCCAATTGTGTTTGAATGAAAAAAATTATCCAAATACAAAAACGACCGATGCAACAAACAACTGGCACAATATATTACAAAAAAGTCTCATAAAAAATGATTCATAAGAACAAATCAAATGTTTTGTTAGACATATTCTATTGATAAAAAGATGAACAAAACCATCAAACACAACGATTGAGAGGCGGGCGTGTTGTTGACGGCGATTGAAAGATACTCGAACTAGATGAAAAACAAAACAGAGAATGCGAGAGAGAAACAGAGGAAGGAAGAGCGCGGGAATTTTGACAAAATGAAAAAGCCACGGAAATTGATTGATTGATTTTCATTGAAGTGCTTTGTCATTTTGCTGTGTTTGCTATTGGCAATGCACATACAAATACACACATTCTATTCATTGGCGCGCGCGAACGGTATTCACAACCATTCGAAGCACTCTATATGAAGCCATTTTTTTCTTTTTTGGTTTGATTGAATGAAATCGAGTGACAATTTAATAGCGCTTTTGTGCACAAAACTAAATATTATTGATTGGCAATCGCTTGTAAAGAGCATTTCAAATAAACAAATTTCACTACTCGAAAGAATCGATTGAATGAGTACCGAACCAACACACACACAAAAACAGAAACCAAAAATGAAAACAAAGAAAAAAGAACAGAACGGCTTTGTTGAAGCGATGACATAAACATTTTTGGTCTATTTTTGGTGACGATTTTGGTTCGATGAACTTGGCATTTGGTGGCGATTTGTCGCTGTAGCTGTAGTAAAAGTAGTAATAATTGAGTTAACTTATCAAATTAGAAAATGCTAAATTTTGAATGTTGTGAATGCATGTGATTTCAAACCTCTATGCGAAAGATTGTCTAGCTTGTTATTTGGTACACGTTTCGGGTACATCACTTCGAAAGTACTTCGGCATATGAATACCTTAGCATTACTTTTGCTACGGAATCTGTACACTGCACAGGCTATTCAATCGCAGTAGATGTTGCTGGAGCGGTGTATGAATGACATAATGAAAATCATGTTGTTTTAAATCATAGACAGCACTAGTTTTAGACGGAATGATAAAAGCAGAATTATTTATATTGAACGAATGTTGACCCATAGTCTAGTGCATTCGATTTGCTGTTGTGTGTGAGTTCAGGTCTCATCGCAAATGCATAAGCCAATCCAATTAGGATATGAGCATTTGTTCGTCTGGGCCACAGAAAATTACAAGAATCAAATCACATGGCTGACAAACGCTCAGCAATCTGAGCTGCATTAATTTTGCATGTAATGCGCTGTGATTAATATTTCATCAAGTAAATTACCACATATTTTATAACAATGACCATGGAACGTATTTCCCGTTATATTTTTAACATTTTATTCTTGGCTCTTTCATTTTACCCTCAATCAGATAAAATAGCTTTTTTGCTCGATGGTCCAATTGAAAAGCAAACAAACAAACACAAATGTGGAAAACAACGAAGCAAAATTATAATTCATCTGAATGAATGAAAACCAAAAGTTATGTACGAATAACTGTTTAAATGTGAATGTTTATGGTGAAATTGAGAGTAAATTATTGATATGAGCGATGCACACCGCAGGAGATTCACACGAATTCATTTAAATTTAACGTGGAAAATTTGTATGGCAAAAACCAACAGCAAACAAAATCAAATGAAAAGTTTTTCGATTTTAATTCCGTCAAATGAAAACACTGTGGGATTAGTTCAGCTACGCCGATTTTTTTCGTCTGTCCGAAGTGCCATTGAATTTGAAATTGTTTGGGAAGATTGTGTGTGTTTTCGAAATTCACAATAACCTCATTTCAATCACAAAAATGAATCCAGTTGAATAGAAAATGAAGAGATATTGATTTAATGATATCACCTTGGAAAATCATTGTCATTCGCTCAATCAGCACAATTCATCAATTAAACTAGGATGCACGCATTTTTAGAGATGAAACTCATGATGATTTATATTAATCACGCGCGACATTTCTGATGACAAATTCAATCATTTTAATGGCCATATGATAACAGTCCATGGGAGTTGTTTTTACATTATTTTCGACCCTTAATGATATGAATGATGTATTTTCAGCATAATAACTTCAATCAATGAAAAAAAGAAATCATTCCAAACATTGAATGGAGAAAGAGAGATAAATATATAGATAGATGTTGGGAAATATGGTAAATCTGACAATGGAAATGTCACTGGTTTTCCCATTCATTCGATACATCATTGATTCAAAATGTGAAAAATATTTCTCCGAATGGAAAATATAGTTTTGCATAAATGCAACAAACAGATTTTTTTTTGTTCCAAACATAAAATGCAGTTTTTCCCCAAATAACTTCTGAAATGCTATGTCGTTTTTAATATTTCACATTTCCGAAGCACACAGCTGGCGGATGAGACAGGGCACGGGCGATACATAGATAGTGAGCAAAAAAGTCAGCGAAGAGGATGATTTCGTTTTCAAATTCTATTGCACAGAAAATGTGAATGAACATGAAATAATGGTCAAAAGAAAATGCCAATGGAGATGCAAAAAGCAAAAAAAGCGAACGAACAACCATATTTTTGCGAGCAGTTTCCATTTCCTTAAGTTCATCTCGGATTTTTCTCTTTTTCTTTGGCGCTCTTCCGGTTGCGTCTTTGGAAACGGAATGGTGAGCTCCTCATGCTGTTTGCTATTTTTCTAACTGTGTACGTGTTAATATTAACGCCTTTCATGTTTTCGAATATAATTTCGGATTGCAATTTTCGGTATACATTTGCTCTTTCTCCTTCGACGATTCACAGCATAAAATGTTAACTATATTTAATATATTACAGTTGATGGCAAGACAGCTTACGTTCACAGCGAAGAAAGCACTAAATATTCGACTTGAAATCACATTATTTATTGTTCATAATGCAAAAAAAAAAAAAAAAAAAAAAACAGACGAATCAAGTACTGCCGAGGTCGATAGAAAGATCTAGTTGCTAACGAACAACAACAAATTTAACAATAAATATTTTACAAAATGACATATTATCCGGTAAGAATGGAATGCATACAAAAGCAGTAAGCGTTAAAGAAACCGGGAGCATGCAAAATATTTCACGGCATCATCACCGGCACAATGTAGCAACACAGTGAAATACGACGCGCACATTGAGAGGGAGCGGGGAAAATATGGTGTAAACAGCACGATGGCAAAACATCTCAAAAAATGAGAAAAAAAAAATCAAATTGTTTTAATACAAAATGCAGATAATAAGAGAATTATGGGTGAAGGTATGTCTATCTTTTGCCATTATTTATAACCTAACATCACCTTTTTGTAATGACACCCAGCCGCCGACAAACGACAACACACAATGCCATTTATAAACTTTCACGTGGCTTTATTAAATTTATCCAGTCAACGTTTTTTTGCCCTGTCAACTGGAATTGGTCTCCCCTATTTTTCTATCTACAATATTTAGGAAGTCAGGCCGTATGATGAGATCACTGTTTGTTTTGCAGTGGGTTTGAGTTGATTTCGAGTTCTTGACTGAATAGAAGGCTGAATATCGTCTCGAAAGCTTGTAAAAACCATTTATTTTAAATATTCGAAAGCAACACGAACGACTCTTCGTAGGGAGCCAATCAAAAGACAACAATGAAGAGAAATGCATTCATTCTCTCTCCAGTTTTAACAGAACAAAAAAAGTGATGCGCAAATAATTGTAAAAAACAGAGTGCATTTTTGAAGTTAAATAAATAAAAGCAGTTTGCAATGAATTCTTTATCGAATGAAAAATAGTGGCACGAAAAGAGGGAAATAGAGTGAATTTATGTGACTTTAATGAGATACGATATTTACATATAAAAATAAATGGTCTTATGTACGTAAAACTAACTTTTCCGCACATTTCCCGAAATTGTTCGGGTTTACGTGTTTTTCATTGATTGCTACGCATTTGTATTGGTTTTATGTTTATTTCTTATCGAATCATCATGCAACTTTGAGAATAAATCACAGAAAATTTCAAATCATTACACACCAGTGATGGTTTTCGATAGACATCTGTAGGCATAGACCATTGTCTATACAATCGATTGGTAAAGGCAAAGTGTAGGCAATGTATACATGTACATAACTAACAAACGTTTGTGTTAGTTTGTATTTGTGTGTATATATAGGCTGCATATAGACATGCCTATACATTTGTTGTCTATAGACATGTCAATCTGTTCATCACTGTTAAACACCATATAATTCAAATTTATATTTTAATAAAAAAAACAAATAAACATCTCAGTTTCTAATTTTTACCTCAACAAACGCTTCTTCGCTGGTTTTGAATTGGTAATATCAATTACGAATTAGTTCACTCCAGGCAACTAATTCCGCTAGAAATAGTAGCGCTAAATAGGGATGCGCACTAAATAGCAACGCTATACATAATATTATATACAACACAAATCTAGTCACACATTAAAACGTGTGTACACAGTACCAATGCGGTGATGTTGGACAGTAATAACTTATCTAAAAAGTTAATGAGTATTCAAATTGATGAAAAAAACACAGATTCGAAAATCACAAACACTTCATCCAATTTAATGACAAAATTTGAATTTTGACACCGAAAATTGAAAAATTTTGTAGGGGAGGTAGTCCTAAAAATTATCGGAATGACTTCAAACTTTGCATGACTCATTTTTTTCATAAAAAAATAATAGCCTGAAAGTTTCATAATGATACATTGGGCACTAGACATAGTCCCCATACAAATGTTTCTTAATTATGTTGAAAAACAGCCAATTTTTTGATTCGACTCCACTAGAGCTACCCGATAAAATTATCCGATTAGGCTGAAAAATAATAAGTTCCTATTCCTAATAAAGTTGAATGCGTGTGTAAATTTTTGATCAATTCTAATCTCAATTTTTTGAGTTATCGTGTTAACAAATTTTTGCGTACAACGTACAACGTACAACGGACAACGTACAACGTACAACGGGCAACGGATAACGTACCACATACGGACAAAAAATTGCTCCGGGAATGGTTGCATTCGTTTTTTTAGGTTCTAAACTCATAGAAAACTTATTCCGAGCGTTATGAATTTTTTGGACCGATCGCAATACATTTACCACACACAGTGGTGTGTGCGAAAAAGTAACAAGAACTTGGGCCATTTGCGATCAAGATGGAAAGTTGCGCCTTTTTATTAGCTGACGTTCGGCTCGAGATAACCAGTCAGATGCACTTCGCTAGTGTTGGTATCGACCAAAAAAACCTTCCAGAAAAAACTTGATGTTTTTTGGCCTCGGAATTTTTCATTTATTGGATGGTGTTTTGCTCGGCCATTTGCTCGAGTGGCACTTTGAATGAACTCCTATCGAAAATGCTCAAAAATTATACAGTGTCCAAAACACCCAGAAGAATAACGTACAGGATGCGCTTTCTCTTATGCCGGTATTAAGACATTCAATAACTTGATATAAAAAAAAACTGATTTCTATATACTTGTATGAGGAATTTTTATTCAATTGGGTCCTTTGCAATTTATTTGTTCAAGTCAAACATGTCTGATCAAGTCAATCAGTTGTTTTTTTTTATCAAGTTATTCAATGTCTACATACCGACAAAAGAGATGGCGCACCCTGCATGTTGCTTTAATTTCCCGTAAAAACATGTCTCGTAATTTTCTAGGGGGTGAAACTCTTGATTGAATACGGCTTTGATAATAATAATGATTGTGAATCAACATTCAAAATAGGGAGATTCCCGATAACAACAAATCAGCCGTCATAAAGAACTCCGAATTATGGAGCTCTCACAGATAATCATAAATTCATTTCAAATTCGTTCCCCGGGGCAAGATCAACTTGCGTATTTTTTTCAAATTCGGCCCAAAATGTTATATGCTTTGCAAATATATAGCGAAGACTTATCAAGCGCTAAGAGAAAATGACTTGAATGAATTGAAAAAATACAAATTATAGTGGTCGGTAAAGCAGGTCATACGTCATTAATTCGTTTATTTTTCAATTCTCCGTATATTTCTGTCTAAAGATGGTTTTTTTCAAACATGTATTAAATTTGTTAATACATTTTTAAATTAGTTCTAATTCATCAAATATTAGTTCTTATCAAAATTAATCTTGTTAAAAATGTTATTGAATCAATAAAATGTATTGTAATAAAACATATTAGTAGGTATTAAATCATCTTATTAGAAAAAAAATGAAAATACTTCTGGAAGTGAGTTTTACTGGATCTTCAGGGTGGACCAGACCTGTTGCTGGAAGCGGTCTGATCAATCTCGAGAATCCACTACACTTTTTTTTTAATAAAATGAGACGATTTAATGCTATATTTTATTAATTTCTTATAAATTAAATAATAATTATTGAATCGATTAGTATGTACTAAAGACGTTTTAATATTTTATAATAGTATATCTTACTAATATTAAAATACAAAACCCATCTGTTTTTTTGTCAATTTCTATATATAGAAATATATTTGCAAATATCACGAATACAAGAATTAAATAAAGTATTTTAAAATTAATGGGAATTTATGTACTGACAAAAAAATTATTTCCCCTAGGAATTTGTTTTATGTTATATCCAAGGTCGTTCAAATGTTTTCGTTGTTCTTCATTTTTTTTCGGTTGAAACCTGCGACTTAACTAATAAAAAGCTATCACTTTTCAAGCCGGAAAAAAATGTTCCATTGATTCTTACAAGTGAAATTACGTTGATGTATTTCACTTTGTTATGTCGTTTATACTTTTCTACACTGAAGTCCAAAAAAATAAGTTCGATATATGAGATTTTGTCAACCAAAAAAGATTATATGATATATCATGTCGCTGGGTGTTCCTGTTGTCTGTGATATTTTCACTTTGTTCTCCATTTAGTTATATTTGGAGTGTTATTTTTTTCGGTTGTTTTCCTCTTTATGGAAAAATGAAGTGAGTTTGTGGAAAAAAGAACTCTACTCGTGTATTTGACATTCGTATCGAACGAAATATGCACTTATCGTGTTCATGGTAACGCAAAATACAAAATATGATGGCATTGTGAATGAATCGAACGCATACGAATACGCTTTATTTATCCGTATTTATATTCATTCCTTTAAGCGCTCATGTAGAGTTGTTTTGGTTCGATGGTAATCGCGTTACCTATCGCATTTCAATGCATTGATATTTACGGACATTTCACCATTTATATATGCCAAATATGATTCACTCAAATTGACGCTTTGTGGTATTCCGCAAAAACTTTTTTTCGCACTGTGTATATTCATTTCGGTAATACCGTTGGAATTTCGAAACTCAAACACTCGCACTCGAATTCCACGTTAATATCATTATCAACTTTAACGCCGATAATAAATTGCTTTAACTTGTTTATTCTTTTCTACCTGATATTTTTTCTTTTCATATTTGAATGGCATTTTCATTGACAAACAAAATTGAACCTATTGCCGAAAAATACTCCATTTCGCTTACAACTTTAGCTTCTGGATGTTTTGTAGGGCGCTCGAGCTCGTCATATCGTTTATATTTTCTGTGTCTTGCTCTAAAAACATGCATGAATTGCAGCGATAACTTTAGCTGACATTGAAATTCACTGTGTGCATAAGTGCAAAGCTGCATTTTCGGGGATGGAACGAAGCGATAAATCGTTTCAAACATTTAAATAGCTTGAAATTTTCGTTGATGATCCTGATCACTGAAATGAGCAAACCGTCGAATTGGAAATGACAGAGAAACGCATCGAGTGTGATATAAAAGAGACGAGAATAAAGCGCGAGAGAGAAAAACTCCAGTTGACGTGGCGACGCAATTTAACAGGCTGAAGTGGTTGCGTAAAATTGCGGCGCGGTGACATATCACGACGGTTGGAATCAGACCGCAGACATGCATTTTAAATTCATGCGGGTCGAAATGTTCGACGAGCACGAAATAGCAATAAAATATGATATAACTGAAAATATAGCATTCGATATAACTACTCTCCATTCTAGCTGACTGGTTCCGCGAGCAACATACTTAAATTGCATGAAACGAAATGGAAAAAAAAGGTAACACACAAACTAAAAACTGAGAAAAAACGCGACGCGCACATACTCGACCAAAAAATCGAAATTTTGCCACCGTGCTGAAAGCAATAAATCAAAAACCAGTCATATTTTTTAATCCGATAATCGGTTTGGTACGGGCGCCAAAGGATAGAACCGAACAGACACTAAAAAGGTCTCAAAAAAACTCAACCAACTCAACAAACACAGTCGAAATACAATTGCACAACAATGCCGGCGCACAACCAAATTAAATATATAGGGAATACTAGATGGAAACAACACACAAATACATAGTAAAAAAAAGAATTGCTGGATGGCGACTGAACTTTGAAATAATGACATTTGTGTTGAGCATTTTATTTATTAATTTAATTACAATTTATATCCATTCGCTTTAATTAAACGTGTCAAATGCATTCATTGCCAATGATTCGGAGGCATGAGCAAGAAAAAGAATTGGAGAGAGAGAAAGAGAGCGCGCACACTGGAGAAAACAATTTGAAAAACTTGCAATTGCGTTTTTGTATCGTTAAGTATTGCGAAAACGGGAATAACGAACGAGTTACAACGAAATTCAAGACGAAAATAAATATTCTTGAAACTGACAACATAACGAGAGCAAGATGCAGAAAGACTGGAGTACCGAAAGTCTTAAGAGTGTTGACTTAAAAGTAAATTTTAAAACAAACTGAATTAACTGAAAGTTTCGGGGATAGAGTGAGAGAGAACTTGAAAGTAGCCTTCTCCATTAATTCCAGCTTCTTTGTGCGCTTATCATCGGTCGGTCTGATGCAATTTACTCAAGATATTTTCTCTGTATGTGTTTGTGATGCAAGATCACGTTTTATAAAGTTTCACCATAATCATCATCGTTATCAAAAGGTACAATGCAACAAAAAGCGGGTCAATTTTTGCCTGGTGCATCCCCAATCCACGTTGAAATCCGCAATGAAGAAGCCAGAGTCGAAGAAAAGTTGCGAACCGAAAAATGGAAGACAAACCAAAAAAGTCGAAACTAACTTTCGTTTGAACCACACAGAGAAAGAGTGAGGGGGTGAAAAAAGGAGTGAAGTCAACGAAAGTTCAGCGCAAGTGCAAGTACACCGTAACGCAATCCATTTTTGATGATAGTACAATGCAACACGAAAAAAAAAACACAGAATAAAGTTGGTTTTTAAGTGAACAATGACATTTTCTACGGGATTTGGTCTTTGAAATTTTTTAAATTTCGTCAAATATTAATCTGATTTTGAAGTGATCTCATTTCCATGCCATTTCGTTGAAGATATCAAAAGAATCGCATGGTTCTTGGGCATTCGGTATCTGTTGTTTTCTGTTGAGTAAACATTTGGTCATTCGTTCGCCAAGATAATGTCCAATAGATAGAAACTCTCCGTTCATTTAATTTGAGTTGTTCAACGAGCTGGTCGCCAGAAACTTATTTTGCCGTTTGAGTTTTTGATTTCGTCACTGATGTGCATCGTCCAGCAAATTACTTTGGTTCCATCCGCCGGCATCGTAATCCCATTCGCCGAAACAACGAAATATCCAAGAGAAAAGAAAATGAACAAGTTTATTTGACACATACAAAAGTAATGGCCAAGCATTCGGACACTCTTCTGCATTTAAAATAAATAAGCTTCTTCAAACGTCTGTGATTTTAGCTTTCGTCGAGCGAAATGAAACAGTTTTTGCTGTGTGACGAAAAAGGATTGTCTCACGTTTTTTTTTTCTTTTGTCCAAAAATGCTATGCATTCACGCAGCCAAACTCTCAACGAAAACCTAATTCGAGCTCCACTCTTTCGTCAAGTAAATTGGCGCTGCTTGTTAATGCTGGTTTTAGATTAGCTGATCCTTTTGAGTCATAAAATTTCTTTTCACACATAATGGCGAAAGTCTTCGGAAGAAAGGCGCCACTTTCATCCAGAGCCAAATAGTTGTCCAATTCATTTATCTCGCAAATTCATTTATTCATCAGCTCACAAACGTTGTGCAACCACATGCCATTAATGCAATCACTATACTGGAATGCAACTATGATACATTCTGGTGAGCATGTGCTTAGGCGATGCAACCGATTCACTTGTTATCACTGCAAAATTGAAAACAATATCAAAAGGAAGAAGAATGTTTCTGGGTGGAATGATTTTCGTAGTCGCCTGTTAGTTTCGTAAAAGTTTCCATTTGGAAAAGTTGTTATCTTTGGGACGTGATGTGCTGGTGGTCGGTGCGTGTGCATGTGGTCGAACGGACAGTCGGTCGGTTGGAGGAAAGTTTGTCTCTCTCGAAGCCTGTCAGCAACTCATCACAAACAATGCACTAGACAATTTGTAAACCACACGAACCTTAGTAAAATGAAACCAATTGAACCTCATGGTGACACAGGCCATTCTATATATGTATGCATGAGAATAACAGGGGGAATATGAAATTGTATCAGTCAAAGTGCTTCACATTGCCTCTTAAGGCATTTCATGTTACATTTTTAAACAAATAGATTCCATGATGCGTTTTACGAAAACGTTTCTGATGATACACTTTGACTTGTACGCATCTGTATTCTCAAAATTATTTTCATGTCCAACTCTCAGTTTTTATCTACGCCTCTCCCCCATTTATAATTAAAACGAGCAACGTGTGCTTTGTATGCATGACGCTGAGTTAAGTATTTTAAATTTGCTCATAGTCGGATTAAAATGTCACAAACTAATCTAGTGATAAAGCAACATGATTTATTCTTTTGTCTCTGTTCATTTAAAACTTTTCAACTGGTTTCATGCATTTTTTGTCGCTTTTGTTTTTTATCCATGGTACTAAAAACGGGACTATCCGCATGATACGCCATCATTACATTGTTGAAACAGCACATTCAATTCATGATCATTCTTCGCAGTGGAACTGCGGAAAATCAGTGCCTTATTGTTGCCAAGGAACGTCTCGGTACGATAATTTCAGCATGTGCATTGGCTAACGCCTCGGCTCGTCAATTATCGTCATTAAAACTCAGCTAAACAACTGTTTAATCGAAGCATAAAACTATTTTCATGCAGATGAAGTAGTAAATGATAAATAAAGCATTCCATTTATGCCATTTTGGAATGCATTTGTTAAATAACATATATGGATATTATGTCTGTTGTGATGATTCTCGTCAATCGCATGAGTCTATCTCCGGCACGAGCACACATAGTTTTGCGAATCATTCAGTGGCAACAATAGTGGTAAATTGTTTAGTAGTTTTTAAATGTCTGTGGCTAGACTGTAATGGTTGCCGGCAATACGAGTGCCGTTCATTTTTCACCCGCATATATGTAAGTCAATAGTAACGATATCAGTTGTTATTCGGATGAGGATTGGACAGTACTTTCAAGCAATCTGTATGCATGCGGAAATTGAATGGAACTTTGATTTCGGCACATTCGAAAATCGGAATCCATAATAAACTGTTGCGAGAGAAGAAAAATTCGTGATTTAGTACGATCAAGAGTGAAATTATGGTCCTTTCGCTGGTGAAACCATTTTCACTGCTCGCATAATTCATTATTTCCTTCAAAATATTTCATATGATCGCGATTGTGTGCCAAAATATTTTTCATTGTCGTGATTGACGATTTGCACGCTATGCCAGCGGTTATATATGGCAAAGTATCATTTATTCTAATAGATTAAGTTCAAGTGATAGCAATTTCTGTGTACATAATAATAATTATAAAGCAGATAATGTGAAAAATCACATGAATCGCGTTCATTTGAATATATTTTTTTCAACGCCATGGTCGCTTTAGCCGAGGGAATTTTCTCTTTCAGCAGCTCATAAAGCGCTACTTTAATGATGATGATGATGATGATCTCACAAGGGACTCTAAGAATCTCAATGCATTAACTTGAAAAACACATCTACAAGTAGCTTGCTGTGAGCAAATGCTCTCATTTCCGTTCCTCCTCATTATCTTATACGCAATTTATACGAAATCATGACAGTAGTCGTTGCTCGCTTCGCGTCACCCTCTCTCTCTCACTCTCTCTCTCTCTCCATTTATGTGTTTTCACTTCAAGTGCCCCTCTAGCGAGCGTGAAATGATCTCGAATTACACAACGCATTTGTATTCTGTGCGAAAATATACAATATACATTAAAAAATATTTATTCTATAAAACAGAGAATGCAAGCCATGTGGAGCGAGAAAAAGAGAGTGCAAAAGTGAAGGAACGTGTTCAACGAGCCAGCTTCATTTTAAAGCTTACTGAAGAGGCAAAGATGACCTCCAATGTCATGTCACACAGTTGAAACGTTTTTAACTCTTCGTTAAATTATGCAATCGTAAAACATCAAGCGATAAAAAGATAGAGAACGAAAAATCATTGCTCTTGCTTGCCGGCGGGCAAATTTAATTTTTAGTATCTTTGTAGTGGGTTGTTATCAAATCGTTAGTAGTACTTAGCAAATACTGGAAATCAGCACTGCAATCCAATCGAAAAGTTAAACGCTGAACACAAATAATGGGCGAACTCGAAGAAATCACTCAACATTGTCAAGTACTTTTATAATTTGCTCTAGTTTTGGCATTGAATATTCTCTTTCTCACACACACACACACACACACACACACACACACACTCACAATCACTTCCATCGAATTTAAATTGTATCCATAAATGTTTACAATCGCTTGTCATGTCTCTTGACATTTTAACGAACGCATTATGCGATGTTATTGTTAAGTTGCCTTTAGCATTTTCTAATCGGTGATAAAACGCAATTTCAATTATTTTTAACCAACCGACAATGACAACACAGATTTCAGCACATAGCTATGCGTTTGCACTTGAGAATGTATGATTGTTTGCCGTACAAAAATTTGCATCGAATTTGATGAGCGCACTTTGGATATTTGAATTTGAAGATGGTGATTTGGGAGACGGTAAGACATGTTCCCATAGAAAACCAAAGTCCAAAAGACACCGAAACAACACCATGTACATTCATTAATAATGTTAACTGCGACTTTCAGTGTGCGATGCACAGCGTTTTGCAAGTATGTCGCTCGTAATGAACAAATTGATGCGAACATGATTGGTACATTCAGCACGCTTTCGTCTGCCACGATGAGTGATTATTATAGCCCTTTTTCATACAATTTTCACCTCTCGTCGCAGTTTTTAATACAATTGTTTCCTTTTCATCATTTGTGAATTATTTATGATCACTATTTATTGTGAAAATACCAAAAATACTATGCTCCCTCATGTGCAGAGTATGCTGCTCTCTTGCTTGCTCGGTATTTCAACGGCTCAGCGAAATTCAATGAATACGACTCCGTTTATTTCCAAAAATAATTGCATATCGATAAGGATTTTAAAGGGCTTTTGTTTGGAATGCGCAATTTAAATTTGAAAAGCCCGTGCAAGCTCGACTGATGTGGTGAATTAAAGCCGGCCAAATCCCCTCATCTTTATTAATTTTGCACAACTTCAACGCGAGCATCCTCTTCCTACGCAGTGCACACATTGCATAGGAAATCTAACGAGCGAACACTTAAAAAAAAATTTCTCTGATTTCATTTTTTTTGAAAAATTATTGAACAACGTTTTTAACCATGTTCCTTAGCAAGGGAAACTCGTTCCCCACAAAAGTTTGCCAGCATTTCATGAAATCGTACCGTTTTGTAGTTACCCGGCATTTCATCAATTCTAGATAATTATGTAGTAAAAATAGTTATTTGAACAAATTCATCGAAACAAATTCATGAAGAACGAAAGAAGGAATACACAATACACAAGAAACGATGAAATATTGTAAAAAAATCGAAATTCTTGAGAAATTCTTTAGAAAGAATACACACACAAAAACATGTACAATTTCGAATGAAAATTGCAATTACTTTTGAATCAAACGATTGTTCATGAAGTTTCGATGACATGCACTTGGGCCACAGAATGATGCAAAGTTTTCTGCGGATATTTCCATGATAAAAATCAAATGATTAAAACAATTATAAGTTTGCTAGAGTGGAGAGCTGCTTGTGCTGGTACATTCATAATAATATCGATTGTTTGGCGTTACATTGAATTCAATCGCAGTAGTTCTTCGGATGCAATAAATTACAGGAAAATGAAATGAGTTAACCGATTCAAGTAGCGTCTTGCTTCTGACGAAATGATGCAGTAGGGGGATGTGTTCGCCTACAGATGTGCAAATAGTAATTTTCATGCAGCTACTTTGTTCATCATTTGCAAACATTTCTTCTGTGAGTTCGTATGTTGGGGATATGAACGAGTGTGTTGTTGAAAGTGGTCGATTCTCTTTGTTTTTCACTTTGCCACAAAAATTGAAATTGGATGTTTGACTACAGCGTCGAAAAGCGATATTTCCCTTGAGTTCGACGAGGTATCCTTAACAAGAGCTGGTTAAGCTTATGCACGCATATATCAATGTCTTCTACCCATGTTTTGGGGCTTTGGATGATTGCATTTGCAAATTTTTGATTCATTTTTTGCATGTTCTGTGCTCTATGTGCAGTTTGCACGCGATAAATCTGGGCTGCGTTTCGCGCACCACTTCGAAAACGTGAGTATGTTATACACAAACAACGTTCATGTGCCTTGGAGCCGTTTGGTGGAGGCGAAAAAATAAATGAATCTCACATTCGAGAGAGAATTAGGGGATGACGAGCTGCTATAGTCTGATTACTCATATTCTAGGGGGAAATAACGAATTGAATATCTCGATTGTTTTGCTCAAAATTAAATTGTTCAAAAGATTCTTCGAAAATCTGTATGATTTGCACTGGAATCGTATGTTTCACATGGATTTGAAAGTTCTGTCAGATTATATTTGACAAAACAAACAAAACCCTTCAAATCCATTTGCAATACACAAATCACACAGATCATTGTGAATCACACCTTATTGTGTGTATCGATAATGCGGGCAGCCGTCAAGCGAACTGACAAACATTTTTGATAATTTCATACAGTGTTAAGTACAAATTATAAGAGATCAAAACAAAAAACGTCCAAAATGATGTTAGGAAATTGACGAAAGAAATATTCGATATTGCAGATCAATATGAGTAAGCCGTATTTGACATTTGGACGATCAATTTGTAGTGATTTGTAAGGTTTTGTGATGTTTTGTGTTGATCGATTGTATTTGAATATTTGTTCCAGATTCGTTAGGATTTGAATACAAATGCGTTATTCCCCCTAGCTCATAGTAAGAACGCATAAGCGGCAATAAGCCGATATAATCTTCAACTCATGTACGAACGATGTTGTTCACTCTCTTTTTAGCAGGATATTACACGGAGCCAAGGAAATATTCAACAGCGAAATTGATTTTCAACGCTCGACAGCAAAAAATTGAGAGAGAGAGAGAGAGAGAAAGAGAGAGAGAGAGAGATAGATAGAGAGAGCGGAAGAGAATAAGGTACAAATCAGTGTGAAAGCCACATACAGCAACCTGTTTCACAAGAGCAATCATTCAATGAAAAGAAAATAAACGGCGTCATGACGTTGAATATACATGTACACAAGCCACTTTCTTTCTCTCACACTTACTGCAATGATAAATATATTATTATTTATTAGAAAAACTTGCTTCCGCATGTGATCATACACGAAAGTGTGTTATGAATTCGTTATGCTTACCACGGATATTAGTTTCTTTTGGCTCAGCGAAGAATGTGATACAGATAGTTTGGTTGGAGCAAATGCTTCACAAACTCATTCTGAAAATGATTCAATTTGCCGATTCAACGTACATTTGTACATAGAGCGGAAAGGAGAGTTCCCTTTGGGCTCTGCTCGTATTCGAATGAATTTATACATTTTTCAGTAGGAAATTGCATTCTCTGTTAGTGAAGAATGCACTTAAGATGTTTTCGAAGCCCGAAACAATGTGGAAATAAACTAGCTGCAAGGCTGTTTGTCTTTGGTAAAATAACTGAACCACGTCAACCATATATGACGTGATTCGTGGTCTTTGGTTTCATTCTGTGAACACAAGACATGACATAATAAAACCATAATTTTAAGAATTTTTCATTTCCATCGGATTCTCTGCCGTGCAAGTTTGATATAGCTGGAATATTTGTAGCACTGGCTCATCGTTCAGAGCAATTGCTTACATGATAAAATTGAGATTATCTCGGATCATGTCATTTTTCCTACTTGGAAACGCACGACCGCCCGCTTCTTTTACCCTTTTATTCCTTTGAATGCCAATGAAAAAGCTTCACGACGGTTTTCGGTTATCTTAAACATTTAATAAAATGCATCGTTCAGCGCTTTTCCCCTATTTGATCTTTATTCTTGTCTTTATCTCAATACATTTGTGCATTCCCATATTCTGCCGGGGAAAAAAGCAACTGCCAGAATGAAGAAGTAAATTCACATTTTCAAAATTGACGAATTTCGTTTGACTTTGAACTTCGGGAAACAAAAACTAAAAAGAAGAGGTATGCATTTATCTCATCGTGCAACTATTGTTATGTGTTATCTAGCATTGACTAAACTATTCGATTCATGAGTTCGTTTACCGGGTCTCGAGGTAGTATAAACAAGGTGTATTATTCGATATCTGAGTTATTCGACTGAAACAATTAGATATTCGCTCTTTTCACTGAAATTCCATTTTGGAGAATGTAATATCATCAAATTTTGTGCTAGAGGAGATGGCAACCGAAGAAGACGAGACGTAATAGAACAATGAAAATGATGTAAACGGAAGAAAAGCTTCATACATATTAACACAGTCACGGTTGAGGCAATGAATGTTTGCATCAAATATTTTGGAAGAAAACAATGCTATTATTTAGGCGAAAATGTGTTTAAACGCGACGAACACTCAAAGGATCCAGCGAACAACACACTCTCTCTCTCACACACACACACTCGAAATATCTTAGACAAACTATAAATACACTAAATAGCGTGCATAACTTCATAAATCACCAGAAATTAGCTATGGGAGCTGAGCGTAATACATATTTTTGCAAATGCGCGCCCAAGTATACGCAGTAATTGCCATTCATGTAATGTTCATCATTATGATTATGTCAAGCAAAAACAAACAAACAAAAACACACACAAAAATTTGAATGAAAATAAAACAGAAGAAATATGTTCGCGTCATTGCCGTCGAAATCGGGCCGAAAACGACAGCAAAAATGCCGAGTGGTTTTGCCACATTGTTAAATTTTTCGATGCAATATTGTCGACGGCACAATTGAAAAATGGAATTTTGACCACTCAAAATGAAAACAACAAAAATATGCCCTCCAAACATTTATATTCAATGTGCAATTTTATTGTGTCTTTCTTTTTCATCACGTGGGCGTACTTTGGCTCTTTTGTACACTGTTGTGCACCAATACTCGAACGAACGATCGTACTGTGGAAAAAAGGTTCACGTGATCCAAACGGATTAAATTTGTTTATATTCATAATTGAAACTTATAAAGCTTTTATATAATTAAATGAAACGAAGCAAAGCAAAAGAGAATCCTAACATAGAAGAGAATGAGAGAGAGAATCAGCGAGCAAAACATGTTACGTATTTATTGCTGTTGACTCGGTTTAGGCATGAATAAATTTAATCTATTGCATTTTCTCCTTGCAATTGCATAACAACGAGAGAGAAGGGAGGAAGAGAAAAAAATGGATATGAATAAATGCACCGAAATACTTGCTGTGTGCCATGCAGCGCTTACATCGATCGCTCTTTTTTCACTTTATGTGTGTATTTTGCCACGGCAGAGCACGGCAAAGACAAAAACAAAGCTGGAAAATATATTTTACCTCTCCCGTTCTCACACAAACATTGCTTCGCAACGTCATTAAAATTCCAGAAACGTATTTGTTCATCTCTCGAAAATCTCTGTGTCTTAAAACAACCGAGTTGGTCGTTATGGTTCTTCTTCCTGTTCCTGAGCCGAACCGCCCATGTTCTGATAGCTACAGAGAAAAAAATCTGGGTTTTTGACATGTTCAAGTAAGAGAACGGGTGTTTTCCGGTGCCTGGTGACAAGGACGATGATAATTGGAAAAGAAAATATTAAATGGAAACTTTGGTTCAAACGGCAACATTCATGTTTTGCAACAACCGAACAACAACATTCTGGTCGCTTCAATGGAAAATCCAGTTGCAATGAATTCAGGCGAAATTACGCAATTCAACCATTGCTTTGGCAACAACAACAACAAAAATGACCTGTTAATTGTACATTTCGCAGGAATTAGCGGGTGGTTTCATGTAAAAATAAATATGTGTGCATGTTTGAGTTTTTGTTTCGATTTTATTGCAAATAAATTCTCGGTTAAACATACGAAAAACGACAAAACTTGCATCATTCTGATGCATACTGAAACTGTTTCAGTGAAACATACATCCAAAGTATACACATGCGAATGCCGTGCCAGAAGAACACTAACATTTGCTCATGCAGTTGAGTACAACTAATGCGAAGATTAAATAAATGAAATTTTCTTGCAAATTGTTTAAATGCTTAAACTCGTTTTCAACGTCAATATAAAATAACATTTTGGGCGCATAGCATAACTGGATTTATGCACAAATCCCTGCCGTACAGTTTTCTCTTTCTCGCTCCTTTCTGTGTGTGGCGGCGATGATTTGCATCACGATATTAGCATCGCTTTGTTTATTTATAGTCTAAAACGTGACAATTTTCGCTTTTTGTTGCACGGAAACCGAAACATTTGCCCCACTTGTTAGACAAATATGAAAGTGCAGATAGAAAAATCCCATATATAACTACATCGGATTAGCAATATGATTTCTATGAACTACATTTAAATCTAGAGACAGAAGATAGTTAGGAAAACACCATTAATGCGATTTTGTAGTTTTTCCATATGCATATTAGGATGAGAAATACAGAGATTGGATGAACGTGCGTGGTAAAAGAGATGGAATATTTGTTTGGCCAAAGGAGCCAATAAGTGGATAAAATCGAGGGCAAGAATGAGGGAGGGGGCTAGCGAGAGAATGCAAGATTTACAAAATTTCGCACATATCAGATAGCGCCATTGTTCCATAAACGTATTTTTCGTTAGTATTTTATAGATATAAACACAGCTTGTACAATGTTATTATCCCATCATTTCACGCATTGAATGTGCCAAGTGAAAAAGTTGCAGGAAATTCTAGCAGAATTCATAAAAATTATTGCACATTACGATGTTCGAATCTCTTGAAATGCTATGAAAAGAATTCACTCTGATAAACAATGACCTCTGCAATAATAACGGGCGAAATTTTTGGCAATGCATGCTGCTCCCTCCATCGCTCTCTCTTTGCCTCTCTGTGCGTGTGTATATTCGCCGAGCGAGTGCGGCACACAAATGTTTCATACAAATTTGATCATGTCGTTGAGACACGGTTTACATTTCGTCGGTCAATGCAAGTAACCGATTTCAATTGCCATATTGTTGGAATATTAATGAAAGAAGCCCTTGATGTCGTTTTAAATGGGCAGCAATGAACGTGGTGATTTTCGTAATCCAAATCTATGTGTCGATGCAAAAGTCTCGTCACAAGTGGGACCAATTGTTGCAACTTCTAAACTGCTTTTAGAGAGAGAATCTGCAATTCCGAGAAAACATTTTGCAGCATTAAATTACCAAAAAAAAAGAAGGAATGGAAGAAGAGGACGCACAAAAAGCCAGTGCAATCTAAATAAGTTGGCAATCCCATGGATAACACTCCAATACGAGGAAACATGTTCGCTCATGAGCGAATTACACTTATGGCTGTAATTAAAATGTGTCTTTTGTCCCTATTTTGTCGCCAGTAAAAGTTAATTACCAAGAGAAAAGACGTCTAATTTTTAAGATACAAAACGCATAAAATGTTTGTGTGCCTCTCGTGCGTCGTTAACATCGTCATCGAACTGCGCCATGAAAATTTCAATGGAATAAAAGTTAAATGGTGAATAATATGACAAAAAGAATTTGTCCGTGCAATTCAACGGCATTCGAAATGGACAAACATTGCACTATTGAGATATTTTATTACCCAACATGTTTTCATCGCACTTCTTTTTGTGTTGAGTTCACAACCAAGTGGTTTATACATGACTTTTTGACCGCAATTTATTTACTTAATGGGTGTTCGAAATTCAAGCGGATTTCGATAATACATCGGGCTAATGGCAATGCCTAATTTAATTTTTGGGGTCGGAAAAAAACACAGAGCAGCCTCAAAAGGCAAATCCTCTTGTATATCTCTTGCTCACCTTTTAAACTCTAAACTTTTAACCAATTCACTCGGCTTGATTGTTCGCATGCTTGCACAGAAGCACTTACCGTAATTAATATGGTAAGTTGTATTCGATGTACTGGAAACCAACGAGCAAGAAAACTGTACGATAGCTGTAATAAGTTGAAGCGAATCCAGGGAAAAATGAGGGAAAAAGAAACAACATTTACAGAAGTTCATACTCGATAGCAGCAACAACAACAAAAATAAAATATTTAATGGTTTTTTAATGATATTCGCTTAGCACTTAAAAAAATGTATCCCCAAAAAGTACGGAAACTGTGTGTACTTTAAATGGTATCGAGATGCAAATTCTCAATGCGAAAAATAATGTTAGTAACATCAGCTGTGTGGCTGTGCAGATTCAACGGCAATGGCATTCATAAAATATCTTGCTGTTGTTTTTTTACTTCATTTGGCCATTTTTCTAATGAAAATAATGCGTTTTGTGGGAAATGTGTTTGTGGATTTAGTGCAGTAGCTCTTGATTTAATCTTTGGCCGGGGTGCGAACTGCAACCGGAGCGAGTTCTTGAAGTAATCGCACACAGAGAAATGGGTTGCAAAAATTGCACTGCAAATGAAAATGGGCAAATGTGGTTTATGGGTTTATAGCGTCATAAATTAAACTTTTTTTTAAAATTTGCACGGATACTGAGAGCTTGTCGCCAGCATACGATCCAAGATATTACACAAAGTAGTTATAAAACTACACGGATTCTTATTGAATTTATCGATTTTCTCCGGTGTGAGAGTGAAGGGAGATACAAACATTGCTTTGTAAATGTGGCAAATTGATAAAAAGGACTTAGAACGGATTATAAACCTCAGCTGGGGTATGATTGGTGCACACTGGATCATGCATGCATAGATAAAGATTTCACAAAGTACATCTCTCGGATATTAACATTTTATTTAAATATTGCATAAATTGTACGAGATGATGGAGAGTGGCGAGGGCAGATAGAGAGAGGGCGAGCGGTAAGTACGATGCATTCAATACATAAAAGTAGGAAGCGCATGAATGTTAACTGTTACCAGTTAACAGAGCACTCGACGACGAGAAAATTGCCACACAAACATTGAAATTAAAATATGCGCGTTGCATCCCGTCTTCATTACCACATCATTCACTTAAACATGCAACCTTTCCAACGATCCGTGAAACGAATGAATGGGAAACGGTTGTGAGTTGTGAATGACTATCCAGAGAGATCCACACTCACTCACTCACTCGCATGTTTCTGTCATATAATTTTCATAGCTACATATTCTATGCGTTCGTCACAATCCTTTCTTTCGTCCACAGCCGGTTCTCGTCGTATCCGATGTTTACTCGACGAATTAAAAATACGCCGAGAAATTGAATTTATGATCTAGCTTTCGGTGTCTGAGCCACTGAATGGTTTGCTTTACAAAGGCGCTCATTTGCATATTTGACATGCGAAGCTTTGAACAGATAAAACCAACAAGAGTTGAAATCAATTTAACACGCATATAAATGAGTAATCGTTTTTAATCGCTGACGTCTGCACAAAGCACATTGCTTGACAAGTGGATTTTTTCCTCTATTCGCCAAAGCTCGTTAAATTTCTCTCAAACATCCATCTAGGTTTAGTTTGATTACTTTTTAGCAGTGTGAATGCGCTGAGAATCAAAGCAGCAAAAGTGTTCGGTTCGGCATTGAAACACACAGCAAAGTAATAAATTGATATTGTTTGTCGCTACTTTTCATGCATTTTGGCACCGCCCGAAAGTTATTTCATTCGCCGGATGCGAATCATTTTCATTATCGCAAAGTTTTTATTTGTCTTTCTCATCGTTCACATGACACGACAGTATTTGTACTGGATTATTTGCATAAATCCTTTCGGAAAATCTTGCAATGGCATCATGATCAAACGCAAATACAGATACAATAACACACAGCCAACTCAAACATGACGGCACACAGACAATGCATGACAAGCCAGCAGTATTCAGTTCCGGAGCCGATTTTCCTGAGACCGTCATACTAACCGACGGAATTTCCATTTTTCCAATTTTCCCCGAAACTGTGGCGAAAGACAAATTGAAATGATTATAACAGAAATTATATGATACGTTACGAATTTAATTTGGCTAAAATTATGTGTATAAATAATTTTGTTGTTACTTCGAGCTATCTTGATCTATTTGAACACTGTTTTTCTTTGGCATTTTCAACGCGCGGCTGAGACAGATTATCCGTTTTGCATGACACTCGATTCACCTCGCGCTGCTTTTTTCGGGATGCGATTCTTAGTAAATTGTGAAAACTTTTCGTCGCACAAGTTTTATCATTTTCAACGGAAAATTCGCTTTTTTCGACGAAAATTCTTTCTTCCTCTGTCTATGTGTGTAAACGTGACACAATGCACTTGTTAAAGGAGACGTTAATCTATTTGAATGAAAAAGGTGCATGACGGAATGCCGCTGCTGCTGCCACCGTTGCAGCCGAAATTAAGAAACATGTACAGAAATGATTGGGTGCTAGTGAACTAAAACGAAAACGTGACGGGAAATTCATTCGCGTGCGCGCACGCCAGATGATTTCATTTCGAAAATTTTGTTCGCTAAAAATTTGAATATTTGTGCGAATATGAGTGAGTGCCTGAAAAGTGAAAAACACACTTCCGGTAGATAGAATTTTTCACTTCAGTCACACAGACACACATGTTCAAAAAATGAATTGATGTCTTGCTACGACATTTCTAGTCTAGCTGTCGAAAGGATTGAAGCTCATCCATGGAGCAACACCCAAACATTGAAAAATAAACACAATTTTCCCAGAATTTCATATATGAATTTTTCTTCTTCAAAATAGTTTCTGGCTTTTTACGACTGGTGGTTTTCATACTCATTCTCAGCACGGCTTCCATGTGGGACTTTTTCCGTTCACGAGCCGAGTCTTGTGAATCAAGCGCAACGATGTGCAACGAATACGTGCATGCACGAAAATGTGATGATTGCCACAACCGTGGCATGTATTTAATGTCATTCTCGTCCCGTATATTTGGCAGCATATGCCAACAAAAAAGTTTTGTGTCTTAGCTCAAAGAGAATGTCTTCGCTTCCTCCCCAGTTGATGTGTGTGCGTCTGTGAGCGCACATACAAGGAACAATTTGCCTTTCAACATGCATACACAAACTATCACCGAAATATATACATTGCATGACTTGTTTAAACCAACCGATCTCTTATGGAAAACCACGAAACTTTCTTCACACAGATTGTACTTGCAGTGTAAATCTCATTTTCGAATCATCAACCAAAGCTCATTTACGGAAGTGCTGAAGCGATGATAATTAAAAAATTTTGATGATTGCTTTCATCGATTTTTTTAGTAATAATTTTACGAACGCTTCCCTTGTGAAAAAAGTGACTAGCGATAAATTGACTGCAATCGAAATCAAACGATTTTATCTGTCTTTTGTTTATATTTTCTAAAGAAATTAATCACTTTTATTTTTTAAATTGATTCAAGTTTTATTTTTTTTCGAGATAATCATAAAAGGCCAGGAATAGTCGGTCAAAAATCTCTCAAATTAGTCGATTGAGTAGCTGGTCAAAAAAATTTCACAGGGGATTTTCATTTCATTTGTGCCATAATAAATTTTGAATGCGCTTAAATCGGAGAATCATCGCCATTAACATGTATAACAATAAAAAAAAGTTTTAAACTGAAAATTACTTGCTAAGTTAACGCAGCTCACAAACTATAATGAATGTGTTCACTTTATGCTAGTTCAGATATAATCATAAAATAGAAAGAATAAAAAGTTCCAACGCGATTTGATAAAAATGAGGCGTTTTTTCACCGAATCAAAACTTTTGGAATATTCTCGAGCCACCACTTATTGTCACTGTGCTTATCCTTTGTTATTGTCATTTCGTATCCATTGGCTGTGAATTTATCGATGAAATAATCAAATTAGAATAGTTGAAGCGCAGTGATATTTATGCATAATTCACAATGTACATATTAATCTGGAATTTGATTATGGATGAGCTTGAGTCTGTTGCCCCCCGACGATGGATTTAATATTTATAGGTAATTTATTGCTTTTTATTGAAAAGTTTTCTCAGAGAAATTTGGAATGAAAAAGACACTCGAGAATATAGTCGATATAACCTGATAATAGTCAAATGATGACCTCTATAAATTTTATCGACGATAATATACAAACGACGCAAAAGATGGGAATTTAAAATTGAACTTAAACAAACCAGTGTGCTGAATATTAAAGTGGATGCCGTGTGTGACGCCCATTAACATCGACTCCAACAATCGAATTAACCATGTAGACAAAAGTGCCAATGCACTTTTTCAAACATGAAAACAGCAAAACAAACGCAGTATACACAATAATAAACGCCAGTGCCTGATTTTACCAAGTTTTCCAACCGTGCATTTCCTATTTCTCTTTCTGTCTCTCGTTCTCACTCATCAGTGATTCCACAATTGTGCACGAAAGATAGTATTAACTCGCCGCTTTTATCACAAACACAAATTCCCAGATCGCAAATAAACACAACAACAAAAAAAGAAATCGTTTTTCTTGTTTTCTTTTTTTCACCATTCTCTTGGAAAGCCATCTCATTGTGCGATTCTGGTTAACGGATAGTGATTGTGTAATCGAGTCCTGGATGTATTTCGGTGTTGAACAAACAAACTTTCGATGTTATTTATTTATTTCTTTATTGGCCTGTTTTCAATGTTCGCCTCTATTGTTCAAAAACTTGGACGATTCCAGCGAATGAGTCTCACGCATACTGTATTTGGAACGAATGTTTTTTTGCTTCAATTTTTATGATTATTGAAATGCTGCATGGTGCAGGCTATACAACTAGTTGAGAGCCAAATATATGTTCTGATTTTCAAATCAATTCGAAATATCAAAGTGTACGATTTCTCTGTCATATTTTTTTTTTTCAAGTCACATAAAAAAAGAACGAGTTGGAAATCTTGCCATTGAAATCGAAGCATAAAAGATACGCAAGCACGATATATGCACAAGGAGCACTTGATACGTATATAAAATCTTAATCAGATTAAAGGCAGTACAATACAATTGAAACTTCAGGAAAAACTTAACTTATTATTGCACATATAAATGCATTACGTGCACAAATGCTGCATTGAGAAACGGAGAGGGCGAGTGGAAGAAAGAGAGAAAACGGCATACAAATATAAACACACAAAATCGGTAGAATCACATAAATTTTCGCCGCGTTGAACAGCGAGAGAAATTGAGGGACGAACAACAGAAAATAGTCGAAACAACTGAAATAGGGCCAAACATTTGGAATATAGTTTGAATGTGCCTGAGAAAACGCCAACATTCCATTTAACATGTGCAAACGATGCCATTGCCATTCACTGACAGCCGACAATTCTCTCGTTTCTCTCTCTCTCTCTCTCTTAGATTTTTTTTCTCTTTTCATGGTTTGTCCGGAGCTCTCGATGGCGTTTGCGATTTGAAACTTGGAATAACTTGGAAGTCATTGAATGCCAACATTCGTTGGCGCTCAAATGCACTTAAATCAATGCTCCGTAAAACAATAAACCGCAAAAAATGATTTAATTTATTGGTAAATAGCGAAGAATAAAGTAAACTAAGTCAGAAGTGGCGTGGAACATTTGAGCATAGTTGGTGTACGGAATTGTAATTTCGATGGAAATTCGATTTTTATCATGTGTTCGCTAAAATTTCATTGTGATTGATCAAACACACGTGAGCTAAATACACTTATTGAGATGTTCTTCGATGGGTGCAATCGCGGAGGATCTCGAACAAATGTCGGAGAGCCAAATTTTTGGTGGTACGGAAATCGAAAGCACAAAACACACACTTGAACCTGTACATCTTTTGACGCAATCATATTCAAACTGTCACGTGTGAAATTAAAATTTCGTTCACATAAGAACAAAGTATAGTTCGTGTGCCACGAAAAGCCGGCGAATAACAAACCAAGCAACTTGCATTGTAACTTTTCCGATATTGCAAATGAATTAATCTCATTCGATTTCCTGGCTTTTGGTCTTCTGGCTATACAGCACGAATAAGAACGCAATGTTCATCTATCTTTTCTACCTCACCCTCTCTCTCTCTCTCGTTCTCTCTTCGGCTGTACAAAACACGTTGCAATCGCTCAGATCATTGTCTGCAAAATCACAACGAAATATTTATTGGTGCAAGGGAAACACAGCGAAAACTTCCGTTTTATGCACGTGCAAGCGTTGAAAGAATAGAATTAATTGCTTCAGTACTTCAGCATAGGGGTTCTTGTTGCAGCCACTGCTGCTATTGTTCTTGTTTGCATTCATTTGATGGCACTCGGCTCACTTTGCCAGTTGAAGATAAACAGAGCTCTTCAACCGAATAAATCTCATTTATTCGTTCAACGCTAACATTTCAACTAGTCCTTTTTCCCGAAATCCAAACCGAGGTAACGAGGTAATTTGATCGTAGTACGAATTGTTGATTTCCCGTGAAATATTAGCTCAAATACGACTATTGCTTAACAAGATCTGATAATTGGTTTCGAACACTTGAACATATTCAAAAACAAGCAATTGTAAACAAGCGATGGAATGGTAGTTTTGGTTGGTCTCTACCGAATATCGTCGGACAATGCATTATCCGATGCAGTTCATTTTCACCGAAAGCCGCACAGTTTATTCAAGTGCAGTCAGTGTATACTTCAAATATAATACAATAGTTGCATTGAGCTAAATAAAACATGCGATTTTATCGGGCTCCCGAAATCTTCCAGCTTTATCCAACCATTTTCAAATTTCTGCCATGAAAAATAAGGTTTTATTTTAAGAGAAATAGGTATGTATTTTCACTGACCTCGGGCATAAAGAATTACAAAAAATAGATTGATCGCTAAAATAGGCTGCATTCTTTTTACTCTAAAATTTATTTGTAATTATTCTTTTTTTTTAATTAATTTTTTTTCTGGGAGAAAATTATCGATGTTTTTTTCTAATTTAATCGTTTCCCATCAGACGCAAAATTGTATGGGAATTTATTTGCTGCATTCTGTAGAACACAATACAGTTTCAATTTCACTCCGAACCGTTAAACAAATTTAGCTTGATTGAAACACTACCTCTTTATTATCGCCGGAAAAAAAATGCGGTCAAATTTTAATTTATTATCAAAATTCCAATTAAATTTCTTTAACCACTGTTCAGCCGCAAATACGCCTAAACAGACTTTTTCAATTATTTAATGAACTCATCAAAAGAACCCGCTCGAAAGATTTAATCCATCGATAAACACACTGTGTCTCTCTAGAGAATTTATTATGAGGTTCGCATAAATGTCTCGTGCCGAAAACACAACCGTTTTCGTGCGCCGCTAGAAACTTACTGACTTCTTATATCAAGCCGAACGAAAAGTACAAAAAGGATGTTTGCTTTAGCTTAAATCTATCCGTAAAATCGGTATATTCGCCATACACAGTGAGTGAAAAGCGGGATGGCAATGGAACACGCACATTTTCAATTTTCCCAAAACGAACGAACGAACGAACAAACGACAGTCAGACAACACACATCACATGAACCATGTGAATGCGTTCATCCCTTAGCAAACACAAAATTATGACGATAACGTCAACAGCACTCCATAGCACCGAGTCACACACCAGTGTCGCTCTTCGACAGTCGTTTTTCCCCCGTTGCAAGCGAAACCAAGTGAAAAAAAACAGCAAAACGACCATCGAAAACGAAAGAATGAATACAATAACAACAGCTAGATCTGCTAGCAGCCAAAAATTATTTCAACAAAAGGAAAATCCGTTGTTATTTAATGTGAACAACAAAATATGTGTGGTTCATTGTGTAGTAGTGACTGTGTTATAGCTGCCTCACACACATACACGCATTACAGAAACCCACCAAATGGGCAAACATTGGGATAACCAGAGCGACAGCGTCCTCGTTGGTGATCGGCTCGCATTCGACAATAACAACAAATCTTATTCGTTGACTGATTCGTCAATTGTACAAATTTTTAATGAGCGGTTCATGCTATCGAGGTGCGTATTGGTGGCAAATATTCCTTGTGATTTTGATGCTGTGTGTGGTTTTCGTGGCGGGGAAATGATCGAACCTAAGCCTAAAGATTTAATTGCGATTTTACGTTTTATTCGATAATGAAATTGCGTATTTTTTTGTAGAATATGGATTACATCAAATATTTTGTTTTTTCTTATTCACAAAATTGTCAAAAATTTTGGAAAATATCGAAATAAGAGGCGATGTTTAGTTGTCTTTTTCGTTATGACTCATGCGCCGAATACAGTCATTTGATTGGGGAATCCATTCAAGTCGATTTTTCACCACATTGTCCCTTTTTCGAAAACCCTACCGAATCAGGAGAACAGCACGGCAAATTGCAGCAAGGTTTAAACTGAAGAGCTTATTAATAGTTACCGTATTTCACTTACAGGCTTTGCAAAATCCTCAAAGTAAATTTTGAAAGAGAATAAGGAAACAATTTCGACTTTGACATTATATTTCACATTTAATTCGTATACTTTCGAACTTTGCAATAAGCCAAAAGATGGACTACATTACAATACATAAATTTAGTTTTAAATTCGCGCTTTACCAAAAGTGCACAATATATAAAAATAAATTATATTTCTGCCTGGCTGAACGTATAATTGGTATTTGCGAATAGAGAGAAATATGTTCGATTCTTATTCAATATTGAATTTCTACTTGAACATTTGTTTGTCTTCACTTTGGTTGTTCGATCTACATTTACATTTTTATTTCTTTGTTTTTTTTTTTTTTTTTGATGTCAATTACAATTAACAAGACACACAGCTCGGTTTAGTTTCACAGGTTTTCCAATTACACAATCAATTGATAATAATAATGATAAAGACCCTATGAATGTATGAGTCTAATGGACGTAAATATTCAAAATAAATCGATTTCAATAACAACATTTCATTGCTCAATTAATTCGGTATTCAATTTAATGTATGATTTAACATTCGATTTTGTTAAATTTCTTAATGCTAAAACTAATTATCCAATTTTTCAAATTATCATTTTACAATTCAATTTGTAAATTTCAATGACATTACAAAAATTTAATTGGTTTAGCGTTGGCTTTGCCACTCTTTGATTTGAGGCAATCGGCAACGTGGCGTGTTGAACCGAACAGGGTCTTGGTTACTCGGCACAAATATGTATATAATTTCATGTTACGGAATGCGTTCCAGCAATCGAAGAGAAAATTCAATATCATGGCAATTGTTTGCGACACCCAAGCGCATATACATATTTCGGCCGAATCACATTTGGTGGTGACTTGGTTACAGTTGCTGCAGAAGTCCGTTGTCTTTGAGCCGTTCTCCAATTCGACTGCATCGATAACTTCTTGTTTGCATTCGCATAAATTGGCGTCTGACTTTTGATAGCGTTCACATTTCATTTGCTGACAATAGGCGACGGTGAGTGTACGATTGGGATCAGCGCCCAAAACTGTTATAACACAGTCGATATTGCTCTGGCATATTTTGACGATGTCGTAAAAGTCTTCGGGCCGCATTTCATTGATTCTAATTTTCCTCGATTCACACGTTTTCTTTGTGTGCAGTTCGAATTGCTTTTCGTTGCTGTTGTACGAGATTGTTTTGTCCGGCACAAATCCATCGAAAGGTGTTTGCGCATTTTCGACGTGTATGCTTGAGCTGGCCGATGCGGTTGTTGCATCGGACAAGTGTGTTTCTAAAGACTGATTCAGTGAAAGTGTTGACAGCGTTTCGGATGATATCGAATGTGATTGAAACAATGAATCATTGGAATTATTTTTGAGCCTTTTATTGCGAATTCGACGGCTTCGCCTGAGTTTGATCGGTTCATTTTGTGATGAGGACGATGTTTCCAAAGCACTCGATTCGAATTGTCCCATGCATATTTTTCCAAGCCCAATGTCCAATTCCTTTTCACGGTTAATCGTCGCGTCTATTTTGCTGTGACTCACGTTCGATTCCGTTTCGCTTTGAGTGGCAATGGATTCGTTCAAATGCAACGAATAATCATCCCCGAAGAAGCAGAGCTTATTGATTACTTCCTTACTCTCAAAATCACTGCCAACCAAACCGTCACAATCATTATCGATTTTCGCAAATTCATTGCCGATTTGAAAATTATCCCAAGTGAGTGAAATTTCCTCGGTGAATGAGTCATTCAGCTTTGTCTTATTTTTGATGGGACTACAAACAATCGGCGGCAATCGGTTGAACGAAGTTTTCAAAAGCGATGATGCAGGAGTGCCTGTTTCCATTGGTCGCATCAAATCCATTTCTGATTTTGCTCGATATAAAAGTTGATAATCCGCTTCATTGAAATAATCCAAATTCATCGAGGACTTTGATTTCCAATTATCGGTTTTTGAATGCAACCAATTGAAGACCTTGTGATGTGCCAATTCGACATCTATCGATGAATAATTGGCCGGCTGTGTGGCCAGCTCACAAAAATCAATGTGATTCCAAATATGACTTTTTTTCGTTGCAACGACAGTGTCCTCGGTCAATTGTTGTTTCAGTGATCGATGCTCCGATACTAATGTGTGATCGTGTGACTTTAAACAGAGGCTATCAGTTGCATTTAACAAAGAGTGCAAGTCATGTTCAAATGTAAACTCCTTATCGATATTTTCACAAATAGTACTAGTTAACTGTTCATTTGTTGGCTCTTCGGATTGTTCAAGTTCAATACAATCATCATAATTGAAGTAATAAGTTCCAATGCTGGTTGATAAGATGTTGGTTTCTGTGTAAATTGGAGTTTTCGCTTCTGAATCAGATTTGTTATCACAAATTATGTGATTCAAAGATTCACTATCACCATCGACGTGATCGGATGAATGTTCGTTTGCGTCGATGGAATTATGTTGTTCGCAATCTTGGAATGATTCACTTAAAATGCGTTTTGATGTTGGAATACTGTTGGCTGGCAGACCTTCGAGCAACAACAGCACTTCGTATACCTTTAAATACAGCAAATGATAACGTTCTTCGAGAAATTGATAATCACTGCGTTTGGATTCTTTGACAATGCACGGGTGGGCGACAATTTCTTTAAAAATATTCGAATGCACTTCCAATTGAATGGCCATTTGTTTCGGTCTCATCGCAACGATTTTCGATAGCTTTGGCTGGCAAGCAACTCGATTCTCCATTTCGCTTAGCCATTGAGTGAATTGATCAACACATTTCGATGTGACTCGATTCTCTGATCCGCTTAGCGAGGAATTTGTTGTTGAGCTGAGTGATCGAGTAAACTCACGTCGCACTTTATCTGACCGAGGCGTATACATAGTTTCCTCACTACTGATATCGTTCAATGCAGCCGCACAGCTATCCAGTAGATTTGTGTTATCCATGATTGAATTGTAGCTGGCCTGAAACTCGGGCCAATCGCACTGTTGTGTTTGCGAAACAATCGATAGAGTTGATGATGCTGCTGTCAAGAGTGAAAACTGACTGTCCGTCGACACCGGTGAACGCAAGTCGGATTCGGTTGACGAATGCATAGCATTATCACTGCTGGCAAAGGTTCGATTGTCTCTCAACGTTGTTACAAGAACCCCAGCTGGCTGATATTCTCTCATCTTTGCACAAGTTTTGTTCCTTTTTGTTACACTTTTTATCCAAGTCCAATGACGTTTTTTGATAATAAATGGTAATAACAAAAACACAAAGTTTATCACAAAAAACGGCATTTACTGTAGCTGCATTCGATTGCGATGTTGCACGAACCTGAAACAAACCACCAAAAATAAATCAACTGAAATGCTCTTTGATGATGTCAAGATTCGCTTACGATTTCATGCGTTATAATTTTATTTAATTTGAACACACAAATATATACAATTATTGAGTTACACAATTTATTGACGCACGATAACAAAATTTAATTAAATTAACGAAAAATACACAGATAATTTTTTGATAGCAAATAATATGACGAGCGCAATGCGGTGTTTGTACAGCGTATGTATAGCAATTTTGAAATGACACCGAACGATTGTCGACAAACACACAACGCGCGCCAGAAACGATTGAGGGTAGCGATAAGTCAAACTTCTACTCATACACACACACGGTTCACCAAAACGTCTAAGTGGTTGCGCTCAGACAGACCGTCTCACACCAATGCACATGCAATAAACATGACGCATACAATCGATAGTTGATATACACACACAGACATGCATAATGGCCACAAAACGCAAAGAAAACGCAGTTAAAGAAAGAAAGACGTCAAACCGAATAGAAAAACAGAGCATAACGGACAATAATCCCCACACTAAAATAAAGCAATATAATTATTTCGCTCTTTTATGCTGGGCTAATTGCGACGGTTACCTGTACTGTCTACCTAATCGGTCCGTTTGCAGACAATGTGAATACCTTTTCACTCTCTCTCGTTCCTAAGAATATAGAATTGATGCAAATGAGCATGTTCTTCTCTTTGCTGCGATCTTCTATTCGCAAATGGAAATGAGAATGAGATATGCATGTGAACGACTTTGTTCACTTTCGCACGCATCCATCGTATCATTGTTGAACGAAGTTGTTGTTTGCAACAAAGAAAATAAATAAACAAATACACGGATCTTCAAAGATTTCAAATGATCCCAATCTTTTGGTAGGTCATTTTCTTATGAATCCTTAACATTTCACCTCTCTCAACACTAATCATTTTCACCATCGATTATTTTAGAACACAAAAATTATTTCGAATCAAATATGCAAGCCACATTTGATACATCGAATAGTACAAATGTGGCATTTTAAAGGTGAAAATAACGTGCAGTTTGCTGGAATTATTACTTTGGAAAACAATCGCTTGCCATCAAAACCAATCCGGATTAACAACAATGAAACAACAAATATGCAAAATAAATTGAATTTGTTCAATTTTTATCGTCATTCTCTCGCTGTGCGCTGAATTTCAGCCAATTTATTTTTGGAGCTCGGAATATGCTCTATTTATTAAGTAAACACACGAAGAAATTCTTTGTCGATTTAATATGATGCTCGGTTTTTTGAAACATGCAAAATATTTCAATGCACATACAGAGCGCGAGAGAGAAAGAGAGAAAGGAAAAAATTCAAATGCACAAAAACTCGCTCCCACTTTATTTTTTCGCGGGATGAACATACCAAATATTTGTAACTGATGCAATTTTTCATATTATTTACTTTTATCGATGAAACGTCCCACTCGGAAATGGATACGCTACAAAAGCATTTGAAAATGTTTGAATTTAACTAGTGCCGTATGCACTCCACGGTTCGCATGTCAATTCGAAACTGATGCAAACATTTCGGCGATTTTATTTACGGGTCGAACAAGCGAGCGAGCGAGTTAGTAACAGTGCATGTCGCAACTCAGATGCATTACGCACTCGGGGCAATTTGTAAGCCGAAAATAGAGTTTTTTGAGAATGAAATCGCGCGCACTTGTGTAAGTGTTTGATATCGACACATTGGTATCTCACTGCGTGTGCCAATCACATTTCGATTTTAAATTTGCAAACGCCGTGGAGATAAACAAATAGAAATTACTTATTTGCAATGGAGACCAAACACAAACAAAGTGTTTGTTGATTATGTTCGTTTAATTTCCTAAATCTGTGATTGAAACGCATTGAAAAACGAATAATGACACGGAATAGAGCACGTTCGAGCGTGACGTATTGAAAGCCTATTTTCAATTTTCAATATTTACTATTCGATTAGTTTTTGTCGCTGTGTGCGAATGTTGTGCCATCACACCGCTGTTTGTAGATGCTGCATTTTTGTGCGACAAAGTTATTTGTACATTGATTTTTGCACTTTCGCACATCATCGAGATAACTGATGCCATTTCAAAACTAAACTGATATGACAAGCCATTTCCGATCATTTCATTCGATTCGAGTACAATCGAAATAACACAATGAATAAATCTACAATTCAAATTGTAACCTATTTCGTACTTGGTGACAATGACCATGGGGCGGCAACGCCATCGTTATATCATCGTTAGGAACGAAATGAATAGTTCAATTTGTGAATTGAATTGAGGGCGCTTGCGTTGGTTCGCGTCGATTTTGGTCTAACGCTCCCGCCCGATGTCAATAACATGGCATTTTCAATTCATGCCCTCAGCCAGCAGGAATTAATACGAATTCAATGACAATTTATTTTTCAATAAACAAAGCGCTACAAAATCATAAATCGAAAATGTTCTCGACTGAGATTTTGAAAGCAATGATTTTGCTTATCTTCTCTGCAAAAATTGTCAAAAAATTTCGCAAATCATCATAATTAAGAAAGTTGCAACCGTATCAGTTTGACTATCGTCTATTTGTAGCCCATAAATTCACCATTTTGCGTTGATAAATGTAATAAAATCGGCAATCTCCGCTCGTTTGCTCGGTGCCACCGATTCATAGCAACATTTTTCATTTTTTTTTTAGGCAAAAATGCTCACTGATTTTGATTTTTGGGTAAATTATTAAAGTCATTTAAAATCACTTAACACTTTTCCAAGCCAGTGGCTCGTGATTACACAACTCATTCGACAAGAACAAGTAATTTACGAGGCCAATAACAAAACAAAATTCCGATCTCTCGTACACACACTGCGTTCCCCCAAAAAATATTTTCGTTTATTTACAAATCGCTGCCATATCGCAACGATAGAATAAATCCTATAGCAAAAAGTATGGTAAATATCATAAATTGTTCAGCCTATCTGCAGAGCATCAACACAAATTTTCAGGTGTACTCGACAAATGTTTTTAATTATACTTTTTCCTATTCAAACGTTGGCAATTTGAAAATTGCATTTGCTTTGAACTTTGTGTAGTGGCTCTGCAGCACTTGGAATCAAATGGCATCCTCAAGGCTCTTTATCACTCTTGCTAGACACTTATCTGGTTGAATGGTGCATTGTGTATGTGCGAGGGCATAACATGTTTTGAGCTGCGCTGCAAGTGTCACCAAAGAATATCGGTATAAACATATGAACCGAGAAAAAAAATGAGAGAAAGAGATAGCGAGTGCTAAAGAGTCAGTTAACGACGAGAAAGCGACTGAAAGTTTGTAAAATGGCTCGTATGGTGCTATTTCCTTTTGTTCGCTGTTTATTGTAGTCACTATCACCACACAAATGCCACTTCAACACCAAAGTGCGAGCACACAGAAAATATTTTATTCTTATTCTGATTCTGACTTTGCAGCGGGTTTGTGACACACAACAGAGCAGGCGATTTTTTTGCTTATTGAATTGCATAAACAGGACGCGCGAGTAGCTGTGTGTTGAGCAGTTCATTTAAGTTGTTAAATGTGGCGCAGCATAGACCCACATAGATAACGAGACACATTTTATCTTCGTTTTAACGCCACTATCCGTACACGTCATAATCCATGTTGTGCAAAGTGCTCGCGCGCGTATTATGTGAAAAAATTTCAGCGGAAAGAACAAAACGATTTGTGAATAATTGTCGAGTGTAGTGTTTTGCAGTATACATCGATCATTTTAACCTGTCGCTGCCACTAACGATCTACCATTTAAGCGCTAATAAAGGAAGTGAATTGTGGGTTCTTTGGAAGCGGCAAAGCTGTTTGCACCAACCAACCACGTGCAATTTATAGCCACAAAATTGTCGACCAGTAATGAGTGTGGCGTGAACTCTATGAACAGAAATCCAGATAAAATTGAGATCTATTTCAAGTGCTTTTTTCAAACGGTGTTTCCTATTTCTTTCCATTTCTGCCTCTGCTTCTTTCTCCCTCATTCTTCCTTTTATATTCTTCTACAATTTGATTTTTTTTCCATTGCAAAAATTGATGCGGTTGTGTTTTTGACATCAATCGAGAAAATATTTTCAATATTGCTCAAAATTCTTTATTCCGCTGAAGTTCAATGGCAATCAAGGCAATTGCGAGAAGCCAAAGCGAAGCGTCGACATTTATTCGATATGTTACAAGTAAAGAGAAAATTACAGAAAATAGAAAAGCTTGATAGAAAAAGCATATTGTGAAATGGTAAATCTATATTCTAGTGAAATCAAACACCAACACAATGCGGTACAAGACCAATTGAAACAGTTTCGCACTATATTGCTGCTAATGTGGCTGGATTTTATCTGGTTGTAGCGACAATCAAACACCAACTGCCAATAAAGAGTGTTTATTCAATACAATACAATAATTCACATCTGAATTGCTTACTCCCAGACATCTCCATCCATGAGACAGCACGAAACCAGCAGTAAAGTGTCATTGCAAGCATTGCCATTGCCATCGACTGGAATTAAATCCGAAACGAGATTTCCACCACACACACATTTTCTCTCTCTCTCTCTCTATCAGGGGGGAACACCTTCATTTGATTGGGGAAGAGTTGATCTGTAGATTTGAATAGCTTCATAAACTATTATATTGTCACCCCAAAGTGATGACCTTTTCATGAAAATTGGTTTGAATCCATTGAATTTTAATTTAAAAAGTTCTCCATCCTCTCTCTCAGAGGGAGTTCATCATCCAGGGAGGTAAAACCAAATCACCCCACGAGTATGGTGTTGAGATGAAAATATCCAACGACACATACGGTAAACAACGCCGAAACCGATACGAGTCATTTATCTTTGGCTTATTTAATGGATGTGCTTCATTGTTCTGCTTTTGTGTGCGGACAATACTATGGAAACGGAGCAAGAAGAAAATCATAAGGTGTTTTGGGGTCGGTATTTATCAGCATTTTTCGCCATATTACGGTTAAATGGGGAGACTCTCGTAATACACTAGGAATAAAGGCAAAGATAGGCAGAACTGAATGTATACCAAATGTTTTTTCTGCGAATCCACAGCAAGTTGATGTTATTGATACTGTTGCTGTTGTTGTTCGCCTTTTTTCCGATGATTTTTTTTCTCTTGGGTAATCGTATGTTCTTTCCTTTTATTCACCTTGTCTCACTTTGTTACGCTTTCTCGCCGCATATATTTTATCCTCCGCACTTAAGCACTTGATGTGATAAAGGCAGAGAGTGTCGCGTATGTTAATACATCATTTTAGGGATTAAATTGACTGGACACACACACTCACACACGAATCGTCCATAAAGTATTATTAATATACTTTTAACCCGACAGATTCAATCGGTTTTTAAATATTTGTACGAGTGATTTTTTGATTTCCGATATTAAGTCATTGAAATTGCGTTCGTTTAATTATTTTCAGAGCTAATTTTCTGGAATGAAGCGACCTTTTAACGGGAAGGAAAATGAATGGGTGGAATAGCACTTTTCCTTAAGCAAATTAACAGATGGATAGAAAGATAGAGAGATAGAGAGCGAGTAGAATAGTGAAGATTGGAGAATGTCAGCACAATACTACGATATGTTATCGTAACCAATTGCGATTTGCTGTCATATGCTTTTACAGGATGCCGAATTCTCGGAGTCCGTATTACAATTCCGTTCGATATCTTTGCCGGCATAATTTCATTGTTTCTTCCTTTCCCTTTCCCTTTCTCTCTCTCAATATATTAAATGCGAAGAAATTGATATTGTGCTTTCAAGCTCAGGTTCGCGAAAATGTCGCTCGCCCTACATCGACGATCACACAGCTGTTATATTAGATTTTTATACACGACATGTGAGTCGATCTCCTGTTACAACCAATATCATCCGAATGTTTGAAGTGTGTATGAGTATAAACGAGAGAGCAGCCGAAGAGTAACAAAAAAAACAGACACAGGACGAAACGAAATCGTATCAATCGACTCGAATTGAATTGGAGGGAAAAAGAGAAGGGAAAAAACGCAATAAAAATACAATCAAAACACTTACAGATGAATTGTAGATAGATATTTTATTTGCACTTATTGCCTGTAAGAATGGAAGCGAAGATTGCGGAGAGAAAGATTGCCTGAACGCATGATGTCGGTATTTGTGTGTGTGTGCTAAGTGACAATAACAATGTAACAATCGGTGTTTTCGTTCATGTGTGTTGTTTATTAATGCAACAAACGAGCTCCCATTCCCATCGTTACATACATTGTAACAGATTCACTTTGCAACGAAACGCACGACATTCGAAGAGAGGTGTTATTTGCTTGAAAATTGGGATTCAAGTTCCAATAGACACAAATCGAACGCAGTGACAATTTTGCTTCCAATTGATTTGATTATGTGCTGAATGAGAGGTCTATTTTGTGTGGATGTCCATCGGTGTGTGACGCATAATCGTCGTTCGCTTTGCACTGTGGCAATCTCACTCGATTTGATACTTAATTTCGTGTTGGCTTCGATTATTCTAACTTTTGTGCGCTCGTCGTTTTCTTTTCAACACTTTGAAATTGAGCCTGAATTCGGTTGGATGCTAATGGATTGAAATCATCATCAGAATTGAATTTGGCAACACGATGCCGCAGACAAAGAGTGAATAGCTTTCTCTTCGAAATAACACGCGATTTATTTCATTCGAATCAAATTATTCCACTTCTTTTTTACCGCTTGCATCTTAACGAAGGTGGTTGTTGTGTGTAGGTGTTTTCCTCTAAAAATTTCTTTATTTTATGCTGATCATCAATTCATGTACTTTTTGTCGGACAAAAAGAGCAAAACTGTTCAGTGACTGTTTTATTTATAAATTCGATCGCAGATAAATGACCTTTACATGTGATTCGGAACGTCCGAAAATCAGTGGAAAAAACATATACATATGTTGATGTTAAACAAAGTTGATCAGCTTGGTATTCATGATAGTTAATCATTCGATCCATAGTCATTTTTACAGAATGTCAACATCAATTTCATGTTATCGTGTTTTTGCTACCAGAGAATTGTTGTGCTTTAGCCATATTATAAAGTGTTCAAATATAAAGAGCAAAACAAAGCTGATTCAACCCTTTGCAAAATAGATAGCAAAACTGTTGTGAGTGTTATCTTTCAACCAAATTGCTGCGGCAGCTAATCTGTTGATGATTAAAAAGAAATAAAGTTTAAAAACTGAAATGACCAGCCAATACGAGAAATATTTGTTTATTTCCGTGAATTCATTGAACAATCAAAATTGTCACCATCTAAAATCAGCCATTCTGATCCAACTATATTAGCACTTTCGCGTGTGAAGCTCCTTGACTATTCAACCTTTCTTACAATTTCCACAAATTTGTTCAAGAAAAATTATTTTCTTTTTGTGGTTTGATCGGTTTGCTGTTAATCATGTAAGCAGCTAACGGTGGCCCAAGGGTCGGACTCGTCGTTTGATATGGAGCGGATGGAGTGTAATCGTTGGATGGTGGGCCGTACGATGAACTTGGTGGGCCATACGATGTGTTTGCCGGATAATCGTTCGTAGTAGGATTTGAAATTGAAGGTGGATAAGGACCATCATTTTCTTCCTTCTGTAAATATTTTCACGAATTGTACTTAATTTTTGAATTTCAACGGTTTATGTAATTGGTGTAACCTGTGTTTTGTATCTAATGAAGTAGACTTCGGGTTTGGTTGGAAGTGTTGAAGATGGTCTCGGTAGTACAAGCTCAGGCGCTGGATCTGGTTTTTTCACAAGAACGTAAACCAATGTTTTCTCTTCATCTGGCGGTTGTAGAGGAATCGAAGGATATGTCACTGGAGCGTCCGTCGGCGCCTTAATTGTGGAGAAATTATTTGTTTTTACTTTGGCTCTACTTGCTACAGGGCTTTTGAATATTTTCTTGAATTGCAATACATTTGAATGATGTTTGGACAATTTCATGAGTGAAGCTTGTACAATTTATGAGAAAGTAAGTAACTTCATTTTGAAAAATAAATATTTGTTCCGCAACCATGAATAGCAAACATTTTTACCTTGATAAAAACAATGCGATAATGCTTTTGAGGTGCAACAGTCGTGAGGGGAGGTCTATTTTGAAATAAGTTCATTACATTTTTGAATTCTGTTGAAAAGATTCAGAAAACTACCTCATGACTGGTTGTTCTGGCTCTGGTGGCGGTATGTGTACGTAGATGTGCTTATGAATGACCGGTTTCGAGTTCATCGTTGGCGGTCCATATTCCGTTTGAATCGAATTAGGTCCCATTCCATTCGGAACATCATAGCTCATGGATGGTTGGTCGTAACTCGTGCTTGGTGGACTATTCATTAGAAAAGGCGGAGGTTGTGCATAATCAGAATGAAAATTTTGAGCGGAAGCTATCCGGGGTGGGTTAAACGATAGATTTGGCGGAAAGGGTGGAGGTCCTTTTGAGGGTCGATAAATTCGGTACCTTTGCCGAGGCATTGGCATCGACAGAGCACACTTTAAATCCATAATTGTAACAAACAATGGCAAAATATTGATTAATAATGTCAAATGTCGTCGTGCGAACATTTTTCTATCGAAACTTTTGTTTTTCATTAGAATTGTAAATTCTTTCTTTTTCACCGCTGACACGAACTACGTAACAACAGAAAAACACTGTTTTTAAATAAACATCGAGAGAAATGAAAACGTTTTTTTTTTGTTTGCCACGGTAAAAACTGAATCACAAACTTTTGCTTTCAATTTGAGCAATGCCGATGGAATACTGAAAACTTTGTTCAAAATTAACATGTATTTATAAATAAAGTTAATTGCGTGAAGATGTTCACCTTTTTTCTGTTGCTTCCCCCATTTTTTTGTGATTCGCATTGAAGTGAAATGTAACCGCTTGGAATGGAAAAGGCACATAATCATTGTACTCATCAATTGTGGTGGTGTGCTGACGTCAATGTATTCGCTCGTGTTATCTATTCACTGTTTTATTCATTAATATTTTTTGTTTTTTAAATTAGATCTTTAGTTTGGTGTTTTTTCCTCCCACTCAATCTTGTCATTGTGTTTGCGCGCGGCTTACATAATCCTCAAACTAATTAAACAATTTGTTCGTTGAGTTGGATTTTTCCACGGAATCTTTCGGCGTCTTGAAACCAAATGAACACAGTGAAATGAAAAAAACAAATTGTTCGAAAAAAGACTTCATCATTATAATTAAGGCAAGAAAGAAAAATACAGCGCCCGACAGAATAATTTGCACAGAAATATTCAAGTGCACATATTTCGTTTTGACATGATTTTCTTGAAAAGTTATTCGGCTGTCCAAATTATGAATATGTTAAAGTTTCATCATTTTTTCATTTGAATTTTTACATCTGAATGACCTTCAAATTGATGGGAGGCAAACTTTGCTCTTCCTCATTTTCATCTGTGTTCAAATCTCGGTGCTCTTTTTTCATTGCGAATTTGCATGTTGTTACAATTATCAAAAGAAAATGTCTTGATTTTTTTAGCAGCACCAAGAAATGGGCTGAAACAAAAAGAAAATTCACAGTAATGCGGAAGAGAAACACCATCAACCAAATTGTAATGACTTTGAAGAATTATACAATTATCACTTGATATCAAAATTTGAGCATTAAATGATGTGCACTTGACAATAGGAAGACTTCAATGGCATGGTTTGTTGTTGCTGTCAAATTGAAGCGTAAACCGAAACAATAATTAAATTAATGAATGAAGATAATTCACTTTCAACAAAATCGGGTGTCTATACATATTCCAATTGTTGCATTTCACGCTGCAACAAAGCAATTGCCAGCTCAAGTGCACTCAAGACATTCAACGCGCTTGCACATTTTCAAGCGCAATGAACAGTGAATCGGCACAATGCAGCCTCGCTGTATAAAATGTGCTCGCATTCATGCATGGAATGTATTTTTAACGCCTTTTCCCAAATTTAGTGTTGACTTTCGACGGAAAATACAATGAATGAATAAATGCCAGCAAGTGTAGACATAATGCGGCGATAGAATGAGAGAGAGAGAGAGCACTTTTGGAATGGCGTTAAGTACAATTGGAGGAGTTTTAATCAATTATCGCCTTTTGAGGCTCGAATAGCGAGGGAGAGAGAGGGAGCAACAATGAGCGTAGAAAATGAGCAAATAACACCATCAGTGCTTCTACCAAATTCTGTGTATTCGTATCGTCACATTCAGGTTCACATGAAATAAAATAATAAAATAGCGAACGTTGACGTGAAAACACGACAAAAACATGCATTCATCATAAGTTGATGAAGTATGTGTTGTTATTGGAAGTAAATGCAATCTAAAAGCCATCGCGCAATGAATTCAATGCAGTATAGGCATAAAATTATAACTTTATTTAATTAAACGTGGAAAAATTTGTGGTTTTCACGTCTATAGAGAAGAATTTGGATGCTGTTATTGTGTGTGTGTCTTTCCTGTTGAATAATTCATATAGCCGGCTGTGTTTATTACCGCAATAATCGGATTTGCCGAGAGGAAAACATGCTATCGTGTATGTATAGAGTATAAACGATAAAGCGCGTGTTGTGCTTGTTTGTTTTTGTCGTGTAAAATACAATGTCTGCATTTCATTCAACAGACTCATAGTTTTAATCTTAATTCGTTAACTCTTCGTCGGGGATAAAATGCACGGTTGATATGGATCCAATGCGATGTATTCATCGCCAAGTTTTTATCTTCCGCCAATTATTTCGATGTGCAATTTTCCGCTATCAATTTCACATTTCCGATAATAAATAGTCTCGATAAATCCGAGCCGACGTTGTTTGCATTTTCATCCAAAAAGTGTTTGGTGAGGAAAACAATGGAATTTGGTGCATTGCATAGCATTACAACAATCCACTACATCGCATCAAAATATCGAGAAACATATACCGAGATTCCAATCTCTCGCATTCTACAACAATTTTATTATTTCAAAGACATGATAAATACAAAGAGAACCACTCTCATTGTGGTATGGTTTTCGAATTCGAACCATTGCTGCCACCAAATTACTCGTATGAAAAACTAAAAAATTTCTCGACACTGCACAGCAAAAGAGATCGAAATGATAAAGTAATTTTCTGCTTTTGTGTGGTAATTTAAGGAAAATTTATTTTGTTCGACAAATACAAACATTTTATGAGTCAAAAAGAGAGGGAGAGATAGCGAGCGAAAGAATGCCCTTTAGCTACTGTAACGAATCAAAAAATGTGCTGACTTGCTTCATCGTGAAATGTTTTCTTTCGCGCGAACACTTCCTCTCTCTTTCTCGCTCACCTCCTGGTTTCGGCGTGAGCGAGACCGTGCATGAGACCCGATGCTGTGTGAGCCCATTTTCTGTGTGGTTAATGGGCTTTCGATCTGTTTCTTTTCAATAAATATTATTCTCGTTGCATTCGCAGAAAGATTGTGGTAAAACTGCCAGACAATATCAATGGGCGCATATCTGCGCGCCTTCCAACTGCTATCGATCGCATATCTCTCGTTCGCATTGAAACACAATTTATTGTTGTCTTGAGCCGCAAAATGTTCCGTTTGTGCGTCAATATGTACAATCGCATTGAATTGGTATCATTCTTCCATCCATATCGATTCGCATCAGAATTTATGTTTTTCTTTCTACTTTCCTTTATCGAAAGCGCACACAAACGAATTTCAGCGTGCGTTTGAATTGTGGTTGAGTGAGGAAGAATGTTTCTTTGCGCCACACAACGAAAATTGACTTACATTCGTCTTTTATGCAACAGAAAATGCTCGTGACGAGATAGCTGAGCGCAAAACATGGCCATGTACAAGAGTAAGAAGGGTAAGTGAACACACAAAACAACAAAGCAATAAAATAGATAAACATGGTTATCAACAAAATGCTGAAAATGTAGAAAAAAATACGCCGAACGGCATGAAAAAAACAGCAACAAACCAAAACAAACTATACGAACCGAAAGCACACATAGGGACAGACACATACTCAAATAAGCCGTATATTCATAAGCGAAATAGAAACAGACAATCGATTCTTCGATGCAATAGCATTGCTTTGAAACGATAGTTTTCAAGTTTGTGTGCGAGAAGAAGAAGTTAAAGGATTTCAATAAAGATTGCAGCTAAAATAATAATGGTAAAAGCTCAGCAAACCGAAATGTATATCGCATCGTTTATTTAAGTTTGTGCGATTTCGATTTTGAGAATCCGTTTGACGTATTTCTTTTCGCATGTGATGAATTCATTTAAGGCTACACAAAAAGCACGGAACAATCGTCTTCCTATGACCAGATATATAAAAACACACAGGCAAACAGCTCTTTCTCTCTCCCGCTCACTCCAAAACCCGATAACACCAAAATCGATTCCAAAAATTGCTCCGCCAGCAGCACCAATATCGCTAATAGATTCGAATACAACCGAATACACGCGAACGAAAATCACAGATAAACGGTGACGCAAGCGTTAAAATATATTACTGACTGCATGCGATTGAACGATTTTATTATTCCAATAAAGACATTGTTCCATAAAAAATCAATAGGCTTTGAACAAGAACTGTCCATACTATTTGATTAGTGGTACTACAAATTCCACCTATCGGTACGACATAAAAACATCCATTGTCTCGCATTTTTTTCGCTGTAACGCTAACGCGTTACAAACTCAACCTCATGAATATGATTGAAACGTGTCCAATAAACTCTATCTTCATTGTTTCAAATCGATTTGGCTTGCGTCACGTTTCAAAATCTCGTTGATGCTATTTGCAAACCGTTTCATCGTCATTTGTAGTACCGCACGTTCCACCACATCTAGCGCCACTTAGCATCAATGTGCCGATATATTCGGATTTTTCTGTGCCGTTTCAGTTTCACTACTTTATTTTAAGTGCATATTTTCGGTGCTGTGTGCGGTTTCGACTTGATTTCGACTTCATTTTTATTATGATGGTTACTGAAATAAACTGCAATAGAAAAGACAATGAACGGAAATTTGTATGAATCAAGATGAAGTACATTTTGGAGAGGAACTCACTGGAAAACGTTCATAAATTGTGTTAGCAATGAAAATGGTGCATTTAAATGTATATTCATAACTGTTTGCGGTTAGTTTGATTTCCTTCAATTTTTGTACTTCCTTTGGATTGGACCACTTATACCTTTAAATGAAGTCAATGCCTGTAGTACACTGGACATTGGACAGAGACATTATTACAAAAATTGCTGAACGAAGAAATTCACAGGATGATTTGCAATTGGCACATGCTTTATTTTCAATTGAATTGATTGAATTAGAGGTTGGTCGAGGTCATGAGTGTTTTAACGACATAAATTGTCGAATGTAAACAAACCAATCGCAAACAAAATAACATAGCTTCTGTATTTGTATCATGAGATAAAATGCAATGTGTCTGTTCAATCGAAAAACGAAACACAACAGTCGATAGAGGTTTTTGTGTTACGCGCAATAATGGTCTTTATGTGAATATTGGATAATTATTTGCTCTACATATTTCATATGAATAAATCAATTAATTTAAAGCAATACCATTATTTGGCTTTGACTATGTTTGTGTGCGCTTCCATTTTTTCTCAATTGATGTGGTCATTTGATTCAATTTAGAGGCGAATGCGACTGAATTTTTTGATATTCTCCTCCAAATCGCCAGCTGATGCTCAATTTGGTTTTGCTATGAGAAAAGGGCGGTTTTTAACGCGATAATTATTATTTTCATACAAATTGACCAAAACCAGCATTCCAAATAAAAAACCGAACAGCTCTCTGTGTGTTTGCTGCTCCATGGATAAACAATTGTATCGAGAGTTCCAACGACCGAATAATATAAACTTTTATTAGTTTCGATGTGGATTATTTTTATTGTATCTGCCGCTTTGACTGTCGTGAGTAATATTACATATGTGCTCTGTTTTGCTCATTGTTGTTTTTTTTTTAATGCATCTCTCTGTCTTGCTATGTTGTTGTAGACTGAAGTCAATGTATATTGTACACAATGAAACTGTCAATGGTCGTGTTCGGTTGTGTGAATATTCTATGCTGATTACTTTGAATTGATTTGAATTGGTTCAACGAGTTTAAATTCGCTTAGGGCACTAATACAGTTGCATGACACGCACATAATAGAGTCTTTTGCTAAGACGATATTATCTTTGTCTCAAGACAAATACTCAACTGAACAACGACGAAATTCACTGCAAAATAGCAAGTCTCTTGTAACGTTTGAATTTCAAAGAAATGATTTCACCACGTGATGCCTAATTTGATTACATCGATCACAAGACAAGTGAATTTTATCATTTTCAAAAAAGAAAAGTGTATCAATTTGAAAGAAGGAAAAAGAGATGTGAATCGTTTGGATGGTTTTATATTGTGCATAAAAAATGTGTAGATAAAAAGTAATGCGTCATAGACAGCGAACAGGCCCAAAACAGTTTAGCGACGAATTTATTTACACGAAAGTAACAATTTTATTTCATTTTTTTTGTTTTTTGAATATTGAAGAGAAAAAGTCGTGAGTTTAAATGAGTGACAAAATAGATCATGATGTGAATACCGTGGATGTGGATGCAGTGTATGTCAATGTTTTAATGCCAAAGTCAACATCAGCCACCAATCCATTAAATTGTCATCTCGGCTTGGATAAGAGCAGCGGACGAGTCAAATGGTGTCCCGATTGTCATTTCATAAAATATTTATTGATTTTGCCAATCATATTGTTGCCGGTGACTTTGGGCTTTGTGTTGATGATACGATTTAGTGCATTAAATGGGCGACTGGAAATCCTACCAACGACTGAAAAAATTAAAATTTTTGCTGAACACGAACCGTATCATCGTCTGACACGAGATGTCAGCGGAATGGTGTCCACGATCAATCATAACTGTGAGATATTCCGTCACTTGAACGGCGCTGAATCGATTGACATTCACGATGAAGATTTATTCCGCGATATTCGCACTTCGTTCATCCCATCGGAAGTGTGCCTGCGACGCTATCGCAACATGTCGGATGAAATTGATCAGAGCATAAATTTAATAAATAGTGTCGATGACCCAAAACAAACGAATCAATCAAAAAGTGCTGATCAATTAAGACGTTGGATCAATAAATTTGCTGACCCAATTGATTTCAATCGTTTGAACGATGAGTACGGTGCGTTATATTCCCGTCAGCATCGACGTCGTCGCCAAATGGATGATTCTATTGAGATTCAGAATGGAACGGCTGGCAGTATTTCAGTGTCGAAAGTACAAAATGTGTCAAATACAGAAGAAAATGAAGCAGCCGATGATGATCCATTGGAAATTCCGGTATTTTTGCGCACATTTTGGCAAGGTGGCAAAACATATGAACAAATCCGGAACAGTCAAGTGGAAATAATCAAGCAGTACATGGATACTAGTGTTGCGCCTTGCGATGATTTCTATCAGTATGCCTGTGGCAATTGGCAGAAATTAAACCCCATTCCCAGAGATAAAGCCGCATATGATACTTTCGAAATGCTTCGGGAAATTCTTGATATTGAATTAAATAGTTTGCTATCCGAAAATAAAATCTCTGGCATTCGTGCTAAAAGTATGATGGACGAAAGTGATGCCGTTGATACAAATGCAACCACCGAGACGACGCCAGCAACTGAAGCGGCAGATTTGCCAAATGTGATACAAAATAATTTGAACAATAGAGGTGAAAATGCGGTGAAAAGTGATAAACAAACGGTGAGCGCTGAACAAAAGGCCATTGATCTGTATAAATCATGTATGAATGCTGAAATACTGGAGCAACGAAAATTGGAGCCGCTTCACAAATTGCTCGATTCGTTGGGAGGTTGGCCGGTGCTTGACGGCAACAAATGGGATGCATCAAAATTTGATTGGCTCGAATTGGCTGCGAAATTGCGTCTTTATAATAATGATGTGTTTCTTATGCAATGGGTCGGGCCGGACATCAAAAAGTCCAACGAGAACATCATTCAATTTGACCAAAATAGCTTGGGACTACCGACTCGAGATTATTTCGTCAAATCATCGAATATCGTGTATCTCGAAGCTTATCAAGAATTTGTCAAGCAAGTGATTCGCCTGTGCGGTGTTGGTGAAATTGAAAGTACACAAACGGCCGATGAAATTGTGAAGTTTGAAATTGAATTGGCCAAAATAATGGCATCACCACAAGACCGAGTCAATGTAACTCAGTTGTATCGACGCATGACCGTTGGCACATTATATGAATATGTGCCGGAAATCGATTGGAAACGATATCTTGAAATTGTTTCGAAAGAAAAAATCGATCAGGATGAAATGGTTGTAATGTTTGCCATGAATTTTATGCAAGATTTAGTTCGGCTGATAAACAATACGGAGCCAAGAATTGTGGCCAATTACATGTTGTGGAAATTTGTTCGCCATCGAATAAATAGCCTGGATGATCGATTCCAAGATGCGAAGCAACAGTTCTATAATGTGTTAATCGGTCGCAAAAAATCACCGCCTCGTTGGAAGATTTGCGTGAATCAGGTCAATTCAAATATGGGCATGGCCGTGGGCGCAATGTTTGTACGCGAATATTTTGATGATAGCAGCAAACAAGACACGTTGGCCATGACAAATGAACTGCAACAGTCGTTCCGTGAAATACTTAACGAAACGAATTGGTTGGACGATGAAACAAAAGCGCTGGCTGAATCGAAAGTGAGTCGAATGTCTTTGAAAATTGGATATCCCGATTATATTTTGGATTCCGAGAAATTGAATGCGAAATATATTGACTTAGAAATTCATCCAGATAAGTATTTTGAAAATATTTTGAATGTTTTGCAACATTTGACACGATCGGAGCAGAGCAAATTGAGAGAACGAGTTAATCGCACCACATGGAATACGGCACCAGCCGTTGTCAATGCATATTATAGCCGCAATAAAAATCAAATCATTTTTCCAGCTGCAATTCTACAGCCACCATTTTATCATCGATTTTTGCCACGATCATTTAATTTCGGGGGAATTGGTGTTGTGATTGGCCATGAATTGTTGGTTTTTTCTTAATCGTTTAGATTTTCTTTCGTTTGTGGTCGAATATTGAATTTGTTTTCATTTACAGGACTCACGGTTTCGATGACAAGGGTCGACTGTTCGATCAGGACGGTAATTTGAATCGATGGTGGAGTGAATCGGCGATTGAAGTGTTCCATCAGAGAGCGAATTGCCTGATTTCACAGTACGGTAGCTACGAAATGAGCGAAATCGGCGGTGTTGCTGTCGATGGCATCATCACGCAAGGCGAAAATATTGCCGACAACGGTGGAATTAAGCAAGCATATCGTGCATATGAAAAGTGGCTAGCGAATCATTGCCGATCGGCTGAATGCATCGACCAAGAACATCTACAGGGATTAAATGTCACCCACAAACAGTTGTTTTTTATTAATTTTGCCCAAGTGTGGTGCGGAGCCATGAGACCCGAAGCAACTAAAAGCAAAATGAAAACTGCCGTTCATAGTCCCGCACGCTATCGCGTAATAGGTTTGCTTTCTAACCAAACAATTGCACCAATGGAATTCGTATAGCTATTCGAATCTGATTTTTTTTCTTGCAGGCACATTATCAAATTCAAAAGAGTTTTCTGACGCATTTGAGTGCAGTCTAGATTCACCGATGAATCCGCCAAGAAAGTGCAGTGTGTGGTGAATTGGCATGGCTCATCAAAATGTGAAGAGTACGTATAGAATGCTCAATCATCAATTTTAAATGATTTATTGAGTTTTGTAATTCTTTACTGTGTTCGGTTTTTCCATATATTGTAAGTTGAGAAGAAGAAATGTAATTAATTCCTGTTCCGAAAAAAGCGAATAATAAACAACAAAATCGAACAAGTGGTTAATATCTTCGGAAATGTTTGCCTAAGCACATTTGAATGGGCATGTTTGAAATCGGCACAGTGCGGTTTTACCCATTTCTTTAGTTAAGAATTAGGGATAGCGTACGTTCTCGTTCTTTTTTTATGTTAAAGTTATCTCTGCTGTTGCTGAATTTGCAAATGTTTCGCGTATCACTGGCTGCTGGGCATCATAAAGCATTGGTCAACTTACACTTTTTTTCGCATTCCCACACAAAAAACGTGAATAAGGCGAGAATAAGTGCGAAAAAAACAACAACCAAAAACTCACACAACGGGAAAATTTATGAGAAAACATTTTATCTGAGCGTAGTTCAACCGCCAACGGTCACTAAAACATCAACCAAAAATCCTACAAAAAACACGCATACAAACATTTGGGGGTAAAAGCGATTATTTCTGTGAATGGCTTCTCTCTTTTCGAACTCACTCGGTTTTTTCGCTCTCTTGCTCGTCCGTTCGTCCACTCTCCTCGTCACTTCTTGTTGGTGCTTTTTTTTGTCTTCTTGCGGTACGATTTGTTGAAATATCGAAAAAAGAAAACCATAACAAGGAAAATTTATGTGCAACCATTTACCATTAGATGAAAATGTATCGGATTGCAGTGGCAAACATCATCGTCGTCGTCGTCTGTGTGTCGCTTTACTCTCTTCGTTCACCCAATGTTAACTGAAGTAAATGCGAGTTTTCCAACCCTTTTTCATCTCTCTTTCAAAATAATAAATTTTCGCATTCGATTCCGTTTTCGTTCGGTCGGTCGGTCGGATGGACGGTCGGTTGGTTAGTTGGTTTGTTCCACAGAACAGCATCCAAGGCTTTTCACATGTGCTTGAATATCCATAGCAAATCATAATAATAATCAATATATAGAGTTCAAATGCTCGCACTTTGCAGTGCTATTTTGTATTTATGTCAGTCGATCCAGCGAAAGCAGTCAATGCACAGTGCACTCTCATATATATACTTAATACAGTGTGGCATAAAATTGATGACTTGCGGAAGGAAATCGAACTTGTTCAACGGATTATATTTCTCGTTTCGAATGTCTCGGTCTTTTACTTTGCCTTGCCTGTATGCGTCTCGCCATATATACGTGTGTGTGTGCGGGCTCATATCATCCAAAAAATTTCCCGTACAAATGGATACAGATTGTTCAGCCAATGTAAACGATAAAAAAGACAATGATGTGAAATGACCTAAACGAATCTAATTGGAAAGAGTGGCCGATAAAAAATTGAAATGAACTAGAGAACGAAAACAGCACACTCGATTCGTCGCCTTCGCAACCGTCAACGTGTGACACATGAGCTATCAAAAAAGGCTGAGTGAGAAAATTAGTCCGCAGGGGATTCGAGTGTTATCTTTTGCAGTGGTTGGAAATTATCGTCGCGCTTTCAACCGAACTACAGACACACACAAACGGAACAAAAAGATACGCAAGCCACAGACGCTTGAACGCAATTTATTTTCGGTGTGACGAAATAAACCTCAGAAAAAAGCTGATCAAACCACCAAAGCGTTTTATTTCTCTCGCTTAACACAACTTTTGCTTATTTTTGCGTTGATTTTATATTCTCGAACTAAAATCGATTAGAGCGGTTAATGCCTTCATCGCAGTCGGATCAAATTCCATAACTCATATACCGCAATTTCATAAGCGATTTTTCACTGAACGTTTGTTTTTTGTTCGAAGAGGGAACTACTAAATTTATATGAAATACGGTTTCCCTTCCGCAGCATAAATTATTCCAATAAAAAGATAAACTAATATCTGACTTGTTGAAATGACACATTTACACACAAAAAATGACGAAACAAAACGATGTGATTTATCATTCACATATTCACACGAAGAGAGAGAGAGAGAGAGAGAGAGAGAGAGAGAGAGAAATTGGAAATTTATTTTTTAAATGGATTTTGCAACGTGGCAAACGGGGTAAGTATTGTGAACACAGTCTTCTTTCAAGATAATAAGTCTTGTCGCTGGATTTTATGAAGTTTTATTAAAATTACATGATACATTTAGTTAAACACCAAACACAGCTAAATCATGATGTATCTACGATTATCTTGCAGTCTCAGTCTCAGGCGTGCGCACCCGCGAAAAAGAATTGCATTTCGTCTTATGGAACATTGTCATTGTCAGACGTTGGTCGTGTTATTGCCTTGTTTTGGAGCGATTAATCACAATGATTCATCACAGTTTATTTTGATAGAGTGATAGAAGTAACGCGTTTGTAGTTTTAGTTTTTATGCTTTTGAATTGAAAAAAGAGAGAAAATTTTGAATGAAATTAGCAATTTGAAAAAACAAAATTGCGGAATAAAATGTTCCAAGCTATTTATACCTTCAATTTACCTAAGCATTGGTTTCATTTTCGCTGATATCAACGCTGTCAAGTAAAGTATAAACTTAATTTCAGCTACATTTCAGCACCGTGCATTTCAGTTTAGTTCGATGTGTTGAAAGGGATGACTTGCATTAGCATTTAAAGTTGAAAATCAATTCCCCTATCAATTAAGCGTTAAATATGCACGTCAATTAAAATTCTCTGGAAACTTGAGCCAAGCTTTTTGACATAAGTAGGAAATTGTAGTTTCATCGAAACTTGCCGAGAATTTTAACACACAGCCAAAGTGAATTTGAATAAATTATAATCAAAATGGCACCGAAAGTTATTTATTGCTCTGTTAGGATGCAGACTCCGATTCTTCCGAGAGATTCATAAGATCTCATGGCAGTCGCATGGGTATGGGCTCTGTTGTGACGTGCGTTGAAAAAATGATGCCGCGTCAATGTTTCATGACACAACATCATCATAATCGTTAGGGCAATTTTGCAATGCAACAACAAGGATGAGAGAATTTCTGTCATTTCGCTTCGCTTCGTATCATATCACAGCCTGTACACACTTAGATATTGAGGTTCCCCGCTAGCTCATATAACAATACGTGTAAGAACGTACACTTTGAGACGTGATTTTTCATTGAGAGCCACTACATTAAATAATTCATTATTAGCATTTTCCGTTGAGAATGTCCGTTGGTATTGTGCACGCGTCGGAATTTGAAGCTTGCGTGAAGCTCGATGTCGTGCAACATCCCCGTGTATTTTATGCGAAATGAATGTTGTGTTGGTATTTTCTTTGAAATTTCGGTATGCTGTGATTTTTGCGGTTATTTGTTGATCTCCATAGAGAATTACGATGGGAGACAAAGAAGCCGGCGGTGAGGTTTTCGCATCTGCTGAAAGAGCTCGTCAAATGGATTCATAGTTTGTGTGTTGTTAATAAAGAGAAAAATGTTTGCACATGCACACAATAGATGCTCAAATTGGATAATCTTTTGTGCACGCACCACGCCATACGACGCCGAACCGAACAAATGAAGATAATATTCAAGGCGTTCGAATAACAACAATGGTTGGGAAATCTGTGAAAATATGCCATACATCGTGATCGCAAACAAGCTCATATGTCAACAGTACATGGTCAACCGAGACGAGAGATGGAGTGAGTCCATGACAACGTTTCGAAATCATGCAGCTCAAACACAAATGGGCTAATGACAAAGACTAATGGAAATTGTATGATTGCGACCAAACATCCATTTTCTCTGGCTCATATTTCCATATATGACGCCATTCTAAATTCAAATCAATTCCACGTTTAAATGGATGGGCCAAACGATGTCAGCAACAGTATTTAATGGACGAGGGCGGATGTTTTGCGAATTCACCAGATTGTTCATATTCATTTCGAAATATTATTCATTTATGAAATCTCAATTGAATGTGCCAGTTGCTCATTGCTTTTTATTATTGTCGTGTGCCTTCGGATAATGCATAAAAACCGAGGCATCACGAAGCATAAGCAAAGTGAATCAAGAAAACTGAAGATGATATTTTATAATCGATTCAATATTTGTTGAAAATACTGCCGGACCTTTTTTTCCAACTTAATATTAGAAATTCCGCTTATGAAATTTTAATCTATTCAAAAAGAATCACGTAAGTTGAAGTTGGAAGACTTGTCACATATTTATCAAATTGATGCGGCGCATTATTCATTCAAAAACGGATTGCATTGTACTTTATGTGCATACGTTTATGTTGGCATTCCACTGCGATTCTGTCCATAGTTGACAATCATAGACTTGCCAATAAAATTTAGAATTATTATCCATCTAAAAGCAAGAGAATTATTTATTCAGAAAGACGTTTTCTCTGTCGAACATTCTGAAGATATTTTCGACAATTTCAATGGATGTATGTTGCATTCAAATTGAAATCATCATGATAGAAAGATGAAAGTCAAAGCATTAGGAATCCTATGATCTGAAAGTTTCAAAAATTATTTCCACTTCATTCAAAATGAATCTTAAATATTCGAAATTTCATCATAAATTCAAAATTGTCACTTGACTTACGTGTAATTCGTCGGCTCCTTTTCCATTGATATTAATATCAAAGTGAATTGAATTTTATGGGACGTTTCAAAATGTACATTGTATACGACGTGATCTCAATATACAAACGTGGGAAAATATTGTGGCGACATACCAAAGTTCATTAATTAAAGTTGATGCATTGACTCGCTAGCTCGCGCTGTGTGAACATCGAACGGACAGCGTTAACATCAAAGTTGATTTAAATGAGCAATATAATTGAATATTCAAAGAAGAAAAATCAAAGCGCGAAGAAATAATATTTTAATTAAAATTTAATCAAAAACCTTGTTTAATTTAGAATTTTTAATTAAAACTGAGGGCATTAGAGTTTTTTAATGGCGATCAAATTGCAAATATGGTAATGATTTATTTTTCGCTTTATGTAAAACACTGATTGAACACTTCCATCCCGGTTGCCATCAATAAGTCTGGTTTTTCTCTGGTTGTTTTCCAGCGGTCGGTGAAGTATTCATGGGCGAATTGAGCGTGACGTATGCAAAACAGCCAATCCACTCGAATATTCAATTGATCGAAAACAAAGCTTCGATGAGACAATAGAGAATTGTGATGTATGGACAACGAACAAACACTCCAATCGGAATAGGAATTGCTCGGGCGTATGTTATTGTGTATGTGAGAAAGAGAGAGAGAGAGAGGGAGAGAGAAAGAGAGAGTTGACGGTAAGTGTTCGTTTATGACTCTTGGGATTGCGTGTTTAGAAATGTTCATTTACCGACGACGTGCTTGTCACTTAAAAGTGTCACACCAATTTTTCGGCATTTCTAAATTTGCCCCCGACATTAAGTTCGGTGATTTGACATGAACAAGAGCTCTTGTATGAAATTTTCCTGACAACAAGCACTCATTAAAGCTCAATGGAATAATTCACACAGGTGAAAATGAAAAAGATAAACTCTCAAATTCACACAACACTTCCAGTGTAAGCTTTGGGTTGGCTTGCACCTAAAATGGGTTTTACGTTAAAAATGAATTCAAAATCCATCATTCAAATTTGAAAACAACTGACTACTCCACGTAAAGTGATTTGTTGACATAAATGAGTATTGAATTCAAATGTTTCTTGAACTTGCGAGCATTCGACACCCGAACTTGACAAATAAAAATAGAAGGTTTTGCATCTTTTCAACTTTGCGAAGTGAATGGGAGATTCCAAGCAACAAAGTCTCTCATTTCCCGTATGTACAAAGTCAATATAAGAACTAAGCATACCACTAAATAGCAAATAACTCTTTTTTTTCGTCAAACCAAAATGAATATGTATCAAATGCCGTTCGGTTCGGTTGGTTCGTTTCTGTTGGAACATTTAAGACTGTTTCCACATCATCACATACGGTGAAAAAGTTGCCAGCTATCGAAACCGCACATTTGCAACCACTTTATTTTCCATTCATCAAGTCGATAGCTAGCGATATTGTGCACTGTAGTTTTTGTGCACTCACACGATGTGAGTCACTATGTTAGGGGGTTTTCTCGTTTCTTACACGTGTGCTTCGCTCGAAATCAATCTGTCTTCATTGTCTTTGAATATGTGTGTTTCGTTTCTGTTGTTTCGTTTTTCGCATGTGAACAAGTTCATTCGTCTTGCTATTTCATTATTGCAAGTTGCTCGAAAAATGACTACGGAGAACATTGTTCTGCCATTATTATTTCAAATACCGTTGCAATGCACAGTCAGTTAGATATTTGTTAGCGTTCAACAGCCAACGACTTCAAAATACGTACAATCATTCGAACACACACAAAAACCTGGCGAAAGCAAAGGCAATGGCAATATCAAAAGTGAAAAAGTCACGGTTTTCCCCTTCTTCCGCTCGGTCTCTCGCTTTCTTTCTCTCGGTCTCGTGTTGAGAGTGGTAGTTTTTGGTTTGTGGTCTTGTTTATTTGGTTGCGGTTCTTGTATTTGAATTCAAATTCTCTATCTCTCATTATTCGTGTCTCTTGTGTGTTCAACGGTGGCATTGTTTTTCAACATGACCAACACCACCATCACTGCTGCAACCGCCGAGCCCTTTATGCCTAATGCATTTGCATTTCCTACACAATAGAGGTTTTTCGGTGTGTGTGTCGACTTGCTGCTTTTCATTTCGTATGTTTGCATTTTCATTTTCTATGTTCTTCGATAAAAATGTGTTTATTAGTGCTAATGTTTTTCGGTTTGCCGATTGACAGAAAGCCAACGAGAGCGAAAAATAGTGAGCTGAAAATGCTTTCGAAGCTATCATACTTCAATCCCCTTATCAAAACATCGTTTAGTGTATGCATGCATGCACGTAATGCATTTCATTTCATTTAAATGTAAATAGGGAAACCACTTCGTGCAGTGCTTTTTCAAATCAGCATTTATCCCGCGTGCGTATATTCAATGCTAATCATATCATCAGCCATAAATATACTCAAACAAATGAGAAGAGGAGTACTTAGTAATACACAATTATCGATATTTTCTAGTGGCCATCAGTTTTTGAAGTCATTTTTTGTGAGTGTTCGAAAATTCCTTCGACTTCCTCTCTCTCTCTCTCTCTCCACATCAACCCTTCGACCACACACCGAACATGACCATTTTAAAAACGTTGTTCTAAGGCCATGTTTTTCATGCAATTTGTGTACTACTTAGTCAGAGACTCATTCTACATCGCGTGCCAAGCTTTGAATTTCTAATTGATGTTTGCAAACAGTAAAATAAATAGCATTGAATAAATCGTTAGCAATCTCGTTAAAGGCTTGTCAACAACAACATTCTTATTGGTTTTCACTTGTTTCTGTTGTTTTTCCTTTGTCAGCATGCACTGGAAAAATCAGCGTCAATTCAAAATCAAGTGAATTCAATAAATTGATTGAATTTTCAGTTTGACGGATAAAAAGGTAAATCTTTGATCAAAATTCGATTTCCCGCATTTGAAACAAAAAGCGACAGCCACCCGGCTTTGATTCAAACACTCGAAATGGACCAGTATTTCGATTTGTGCCAATTCGTCTGTTGAAAATTTTAATTGAAAATTTAATGTAAATAAACAAACTTGATGTTTTCGGCAGCTCCTCGAAATTCGAACACCAACCAGATGAAATGCACTTAATTTATCTGATATTACCGCGGCCGTCGCATATTGCCGCAATGAAGTTAGGGATTTTTCATTTTCATATTCAGTGTTGCTTTCGGTTTGTTGTTGGTATGCAGCCAATTTTATTTGATATGCAGCGTTATTGAGCATTCAATCAACTTGAGCGCGAACGCTCGCTCGCCCGCCCGCCAGAGAGCGAGAGAGAAAGTTTTTGCCGAATGTTCATATGACGATGATTCACATTGTGATTTTGGCAAAACTATTTATTAATGTTGCTATCCACTTTATTTCGAAATAACTGACTCGTTTTGCTGCTACTCAGTTAATTTGCGGAATCGTGGATGTGGTGCCCATTGTTTCAACATTTATCCGTCAGCCGAAACATGCAAAGCCAGCTTGCGAGCGATTTTACTCTTTCTCTCCGAATAAAATTAACATGTGCTGCTGTTATTTGCAAGGCTTACTACATCAATCATCTCCTATGCTCATACATGGCCTCCTAGTCTCGGCACTGTTCCAAATATTAGACCGATTTATGAGAATGTCACTTAGCTATGAATGTAAACATTGAACTTCATGTAGAGCACACGATTTCATTTAAGTTTCACTTTATAATCCAGAGCACAGTAAATACGGTGTATTTCAAAGATGCGCACATGCAGCATACGGTCTTTTGTTTGTACAAAATGATAAATCCAGTCATGAAGGAAATTACGGGGAATTTCTTTCGTCGAGCTCCTTGTCGAAATATTTTCGATGAAAATAGAGTTTGAGTAAATTGGATATTCGTATTGGATGCCTCATGAAAGAAAATTGAAAACAATGCGATTTTTTCATTTTTCATTTCGTTTTTCGTTTTTCAATTGTAATTTACGTGGATTATTCGCAATTGGAGAAAATCAAATTTTTAAATAACATTAGGTCACTAAATGAATAAATAGCAACGGGAACTAATCAGCCAAATTTTCGAAGGCCAGCAGCCAAACAAAATGCATTCCTGAATTATTTCCATCCAATTAAAATATTTGGCTGGATGTGAAATGTGTGGACAGCCGACGGGGCCATTATATTTTGAACAGAGTGGCCAAATGGAAGCTTTTTATTCAAAAATTATTCCATTTGATCCAAATGTATTGCAATAATTGCGGTTTTAATGGAATTTATGTCGGGATTATGGCAATAAATGTGTTACCTCAAGCCACCCGCTTTATTTTGATCGGCTATTAAAAGGGGCTGACAATCAGTGAAAACATTTTTTTCCACTCGCTTTTAGACTATAAACGATTCGAATGTATGGCAACAATTCACGTGCTTTTGGTGAACATAATGAAAAATCCATGCCATAAACGCGCTATTAAAATGAAGAATGTTTATTCGTGTCGAGAGTATTTCGAAATGCGCACGTACTAAACTTATTGACGGATAGATAGACATTTATATTATGATTATTAAAACATAACACCATAAATCTTCAATTTATTTACGCACCTTCATTTAGATTTATGAATTTGCCGCTTGTTGGGGCTGGAGTGTGGCCGGCGCACATGCCAAAATTAATAACAATTTGCGGTTTATCATTCAAATGTGATTCTAAATTGCAAAAAAAGCCAACGAGAAGAGAGTGAGAGAGGGAGAAAGCGACATTACAGACGCATATGTTTGTGTATGTGACAAATTCGACACATGCAATTGTCCGTATGACAGGCACAGTATGTGCCGTGTTCACTTGAATTTTCCACATTGTGATTTCATGATGTCGCTTTTTATTAGTAAATTGATTAAAATTTTAATTGATATGAGCAGGAAAATGCACGTATTTTTGTAATGTGATTCTTGCTAAAAATGTAATCGCTTATAAGATTTTGTTTTGTGCATTTGAACATGTGGCTCAACTATTTCTAGTTCATAGCGAAACAATTTTTTGGAAATCAAAATGTCTGTACATTTATTTTCGGTCCATTACAATGAAATCGATACGTTAACTTAATTTTAAGCCACTAAATGTGCATTTACTCGTCATTTTTGCATTCGATTATAAAATAAATTGGATGGATGTGAAGCTGCCGTTGACCTTGAGATCAGCGCGCGATTGTGGATCGATTCAGTTTAACATCGGAAATGCTGGCAGCGAAACAGCGAAAGCTATTTGCACGGTATATGCATTTTTCATAACATGTATTTGCCACTGGAATTTGCACGAAAAAATGTGATTTAAAACACAGCAATGGAAAAAATCAAAATCACCAAATGTATATGTAAAAAATCTGCTATTAAATGCAAAAATATTGTCAGTACACGACATCGGTCTGAATATAACAACAGAAAAACCTATTCAAAATTAATTCATTTTTAATGAAAAAATCCATGTGAAAAATCCAAAAGCAGAGAGAAAGAGAGAGAGAGAGAGAGAGAGAGAGAGAGAGAGAGAGAGAATTGCACAGGCAGTAGATGACGTTCACACCCGTCCAATACGAGCATACGCTGTATGCTCATTTCATCTCATGAAAATCAAATAAATGTTCATGTGGAGCGGGTAAAACAAATTGGTACACCGAACACAGGAATGAAACCAATAAAAAGTAAATAACTGAACAAACCGGCAAAAAGTACCAGTCCAAAAGAGAGAAAACGAGCATCAGTAGATATAATGCGGAAAGATGGTGATGCGAGCGAAAGAACAAAAAAAAGAGTGAAAAACAGTTGATAAAATCTCATGTGCATGTTTATGGTGTTCAGGAAATTGAAATTGATAAAATTGAAATAGGCGCACATGCCGCCACATGGGCAAAGTCGCCATCTCGTACACTCGCTCGCTCGCTCGCATAAACACAATCGCACGCAGTTCGGACGATTGGCGAACCAGCGATGGCAATTATGTAGGAAACCAACCGAACGCCTTTTTAATATGCCACTGTTAAGCTCGAATATTGGACGAACTGAGCAAACAGCAATGTGTGTGAAGTCGTTATTTAATGAAATTATTAAATTTATAAGTTTGTTTGCACAATATGCTGGATGAGTTTCATGTTTCGTTGTTTAAAAGCGGAAAGCGTATGGTTGTACATTGCATTGCAGTGTATACAGTCAGACGATGGATGCATTGTGTGTTTTTGATCAGAACACACTGCTCAATGACAGTCGAGACCCAATCGAGAGTCGTGCTGTACTTGAACTTCGAGTTGCAATTCAATCAATGCAATGCATATCGTTGAACGAAAACGCAAAACAAGCAGTTATCTAAGGTGAATAGCAAACAAAATAATCATTTATTTCCTCAGAAAAATGCAATATATTCACAGAAGATCTGCTTATCTTTCAATTGAGATAAACTCCATTAGATAGAGAGAGAGATAGAGAGAGAGAAGCAGCAACAAGCTAATGCAACGAATATCATAGGGATCGAAAACGTAATTCGTGGTGCAATTTTCCGACCAGTATTTACTTCTCGAGTTATGCAATTTGCATTTTATGGTTTTACTCTTACAAATTATTTAGAAAATTCGTTGCTATTTAGCCATTGATAAAACGTAAAATGTGTTCGGCATTCGGAATTTGCGTCCGGGGAAAGATTTGGCCAGAGATGCGATATGGTCGAATGATAAAGTTTCGTTCGAAATGCTGTAAATGTATCATTCATTGAATGAGACGATTTTCTCATTTTAATTCACTTGTTCTGGCTGTCGATCTCTTGTACGGAAGTAATTGTGTTTCCTGTCTTGCCTTCGCCTAAACGCTTTCATTTATTCACTCCTATAAATTTTGATGCTTTTACACTCCATAAATTATGAAGTACGTGGTGGCTGTACTGTGCACGCTTTTCCCCACTTGATGATTTCCGATTTTCTTCTCACCATTCTCCATTTTACTGGTTTCAAAGCTTTAATGCTTGATTTAACGGACACCGACCATTCTAAGTTCTGTTCATATATTTTCATTTATATGAACTTGTTGAAAATTTCAGTGGCTATTTAAAATTGAATTGTAAATACAGTGAGTTTTGGTGGGATCTTTTACCTCAGCCAAGATGCAAGATGTGTTTTTGAGCTTCAGTTTGAAGAAAAATTTTGTGAATCCAAATCATTTTGAAATTTTTGGGTCATGATTGATTAAATCATGCAATAATGAAAAACAGTTTCCTTCCGCATTCATTTCTTATGCACACAATTTTAAACTGCTATTGCGGAAAATTTCGATCAAGTTGCAGTAATTCCATTATAAATCAAAAATTACGGATAAGCAAACGATATTTCAAAGAGATCGCTGAACGGTGAATGATAATCGGATAAGAAAATCAGTTCATGTGTTTTATTGTGATTATTGTCCTTCAACTATAATACATCGAATTGAATCTTTTCCGTTTAAATCTTAATCAGCTAAAGTTTTAGTTTCAGTTCCATAAAGCGATTTTTGAGAGTGCATGATTATAAAGTAAGCTATTGTATTTGATGGACGTGACGTCGAAAATGGCCAATGCAAAACAAACTTCACAAAAGAAAAAAAAACATATTAGAAATACTTTAAGCAAAAGTCTATCACCAAAGTAGCGGTAAGAGACAAATGGTTATCAGACATTCGTTTTCAAACCGCAAGCTACGTAAATTTTCATCGGACTTTCAATGGAGTAGCAGTAGGATTGTATGAAGATGTTGTTTTGAACAGCATCGTGCTGCGACTGAAATTCTTTCAATTGAATCAAATGGTTTTATGCTTTATCCATTACGAACGTTTTTCGAAAGGGGCTCAACTCAGCGCAAGCGCAGCTCTTTCTTCGAAAACGAAGGGAGTTTAAATCGAATTTTTGGTGCTAGTGAAAATATCTCACCACAGGAGAGGTTCGGGTGGAAAAAGACATTTCTTGAATAATGATTTGGTGGTATTTGACGGTTTTGATGAATTATTATTGCCTTATAAACAAATTCTTAAGAAGTGTTGAGTCACTTGATCGCATTGAATCAAGCACAACAAAATCAACTTCAAGTCCAAATCACCATGAAGGCAATGAATTGATTTGACTCGATATTTATTTATTATGTTCATTCATTCCAAAAACGATGTATTTGACCGTTTTTTGCTGTTTTTCTTGATTATACGCAACTTCTTTTGCTTTTGCCATTTGCATTGAATTTTTGTTTTGCATTTTGCTCCATTTGTAAATTGAAATTTTGAATTAGACGATAATAGATAGTGGCGCTTTAGAAATTCTAAACAGAAAAAGAAGGAAAGCGTTTTCAATTTATTTGATTTGCATATGCCTCACAGCTATTGAGATCGGTTGCAATCATGAAATAAATTAGAAAGTGAATGCAAGTCAAAGAAATCGCCGAAAGCAGGTTGTAAACAAATCCAATGTGGGAGTTAAGCACTGTTCATTTACCGAATCGCTTCACTCAATTCTTTTATCGAAAGAACTCTTTTGAAATAGATGCACAAGAGTCATGTAGATAGAAAAGTGTAGTTTCTATCAACTTTCAAATTAATTTTATCGAAAGCCAGTGCTTGATTGCAGTTTTTTGCATTGCAGCGCGAGTGGAAGATGCTTATAGCAAACATACAATCGATCGGAAACCAGTAAATGAAAACTAACTGCGCTTAAGGATGAAAAGCATACCATTTACCCTTAAAATACACTTCAAATGCAACGAATTGTTCAGCTACAAAGAGCATGCAAAACATTTTCTGTAAGTTAAAAAGTGTGATTTATATGAATGGTACCACTGATTCGCACAATCATGCGAACCAGGGATTGTTTTTCAGAGGTAAACTTATTTTCTAACTCGTACTGAGGAAGAGGAAGACTTACTGCAAAGACAATATTTGTTGCTATTTTTGTTGTTTAGGTGAAAAAATTGAAGTATGACACCTGAACAATACATTTTTAGTCACTGGGAAATGATAAATCTAAAAAATAAATTTTTCCGCCTTTACGGAAAAAAGAATTTCTCTTTAGTAAATTCCTGATGTTATTATTTGAAAATCAATCCCTGTTATAAACAAAAATAAAGCAAGACTTTTTCAAATGACAAAAAAATTGAATATTGGGTGAATAACGGTTCAATTAAATGTGCTTCTTTGTTTAACCTTTTGTCAAAGGAGCCAAGTATTCGAATCTATCTTTTAAATCGCTCTATTCAGCTCTCCCTGCTTCATTTCCTATTTACAGTCGCATTTTTGTAAATAGATTGTCTTATCAGACACTTCAGTATCCTGAAAGAAAAAAAAAAAGTCACAATTTGCACTCCGACAAAATGAATGAATAATGATGTCTCGAGGCATTATTGAAACGAGATAATTGAGTCGAGCATCAGTTCCCCCTTTATATAACGCCTCATCACATCAATCTTGACTGCGTCAATGAATTTATTTGCATGGAGTATTCATGGAATTTTTTCCCATCCGAAAATTTGCTTAGAAGAGAAAGAGAAAAAGAGGGAGAGAGCGAGAGCGAGAGAGAGAAGAAAAGAACGAATTAAAATCTCCATAAAGCAATCAAAAACTTATCTCACGTTGGTCGACTCAATTTCACTTTCCATTTATAATAATTGTCGTCGTTCATGTTGCTGATAAATGGTCGACGGAGCTTTTCCAACCTTCTTCTACTTTCATTTGCTTAATTAAAGGATCAAAAAGGGGCACGGAAATAATTGAGACTACTCGATAAGTATATAATTATGTATTCAATCAGATGGAAAATTGGTCTAGACGAAAGAATTAAGCTGAAATATGGAATAATTTCACCTTATCTATTTAATTCAGACACTAAGATGCGTTTCTTTTGCTATCCTTGCAAACAGAAACACGTTTTAAAATAATTGACATCACCGTGGAAATGCCGGAAAAATGATTGTTTTGTCCATCAATCTGAGCTGCATTAAGAAATTGTCAAAGAAATCATCGAACAATTCTGTATGTATCAATTCAAACAGCGATAATTCATTGTCACTCACATCATGCGTGATTTACATGGTGAAACGTCGAAGAAAGTTCTGCGAGATAGAATGATCTCCGAATTTTTATTTCTGATCGCAAATTACTTGCATGCCGCATTTTGTGCTCGTATTTTATTGAATTTCACACTTTGCCGAAATGATTTCAAGCTCCAGGAAATGACAGGTGAGCAAACATTTGATTGTTCAATAATAAATGTGCGTAATCTTAATTCAAACGGTATGAACCATTTCAGGGCACATCCAAAGCAACTTACATCAATGGAGAAAAGACAATGATCATTTTCAATGATATCAATGAAGCTGAAGAGATGCTGCATTTTTGATTAATTCAGTTTTTTGTTGCGAAGAATTAAAATGCCATTACATTTTTGGGAAAATAGTCTTTCGGGAAATTGCATTTCATTCATTCAACATAATGCTTCTGACGTGATTTTAATCGGTGGTCCTAACCAGTGCTTGAAAAAATGCTGCCGCGCTGATTTAGCTAACTCAGCTAATTCCCAGCATTGGTCATATATTTTTGTGTGATGTCCAATTAAATTCACGATAAAATGTATGAAATAAAAGAATGACAATCCATTTGATAGAGCTGCTTATGAACCAAACTTTAGCTGTGTTATTTTGCCAGAATATAATGCAATCTAATACATGAGAATATTGTGTTTGACTTTTAGAAAGATTTAGCAATTTATTTGGAAATGAGCAAAATAAATTGACATTTGATCGGTTTTACCGGAGAATATTTACAATTCGAATGGATGTTGCCTATGTCCATAATCCATATTCAGAGCATTTTCTTCTCGTTTCATGTAAAACGCTCCATACTCGTCTAAAAGTTTGTCATCTTTTACTTGTTCAATTAATTTCACACTATTTTTGTTTATATTTAAGTGGCCATCGATAAGAACATGCGGTTCAACAGCCAGTTGAAGTAGGCGAAGGGTCATATTGGATCCAAACAAATGTCTTGAACAGCCAGACATTGTGAATGTCGGATGACTTTTAATATTCACACCAAGGAAAATCACATTCAAATTACCTGTTTCCAGTGTGTTTGTTACATTTTGGGTTGCGGGCGTTAAAATCATTTCTGCGATTGTCCAGCATTTCAATTTTGCTTTGAAGTTTTCCACGAGAGAATTCTATTATACCAAGAATTATACCAATTCTATTAATATGACAATGTCTAATTTGATATCACTGCTTTAATGTGAAGATTGTCGCTGTTGTTTATCGAAGAAAATTAGAGCAACAAGGTTTACTTAAGTTTGAAATTTGCCAAGAAATTCATTGATATGCAAATTGAGACTGGGTGATGATGATGGAATGCATCTTTAATATATTTAAATATTTCTTAGGTTTGACCCGAAGTAATGTGGAAAGCTCAGGTTTCAACAAGAGCATTCGCACCTCTCTCTGTCAAATCACGCTGTCTTCATGCGCTTAAAATATGGATTGAGATTCAATTTGCAACACATACAGATTGGGTTGTTCATTTCACCAGTGCTGAACTTGTGTTATTAATGTAATGTACATTGTCCGCTGTAAGGCTTTGAATCCAATGAAAAATTACGTTTCAAAAATCTTCTTTTAGCGCGGAAAATGACCTGACACAGAATCAGATAGTAAATTGAAAAATCGGAAAGAAAATGTCGCTTTGATTGAAATGTAAATCACATGAAATGGAGGATTGGCAAATAGCGAAAGCTCCATTTGAATAAGGAATGCTGCAATTTTTGAGCAAAATTCAAACGAAAAATGTGCCAGTTTGAAACAAAATGATAGCTATTTGCGAAACCAAAGCATTCAACTGCCAAGCGAATTGGCGTTTGTCGTATTTTCCGCTGTATTCCCACATTTAAAGACCGTTGACTGTGGGTACTTCGACTACCAACGCGAAAATGAATATATCACATGATGTGAGTCTTGAAGATGGCAAATTTAAACAGTGTTGAAACGCATTTTATCTGCTTGGCAGAACGCAGAAAAAATATTGTCGAACAGAAAAGGTGGAGTTTGTCACAATGTGTCGCCTTATAATTTATAGCTAAATGCGATGCCGATGCCACTAACGATTGAACAATAATAACAGGGTAGTGTAAGTATGAAGATAGAGCCAGCCAACGACATACTCAAAACATCATCATAAGTAAATGGCGATAGCAAAGCTTCGTGATAAAGACAGGCGGAAACCTTCTGTGTTCACATTTATACTAAGGAGAGATAGCGAGATTGGGAAAGAGAGAAAGCATGCGGCAAAGGAAAAGGCGCAAACGAAGAAGAAAAACCGAAAAATGTGTTGTTCACGAGGAGCTTTCATCTTGCCGCACTCGGAATGCAATGTCGACTGTCGAAACACAAACACCAGATTATGAGGCGTACGAAAGATTTATGATTTTAATGCACACAAACCGTCGCACGCATAAATCATTAGCACACTCAAAACACTATGTGACATCAAGTCGAGCCGTACACAATTCAAGCACACAGCAACGAAGTAGAGAGTACCGATTGTGAATAAAACGGATTGCAAAAATACATATTTAACGCGCTATTGTAAAATGCAACATTTTCATCATTACGCAAATAATTGGCACTGGTTTTTCATCGTGTTTCGCTCGTTATTTGGATGTGGTTTGATAATAAATCGCATGACGTGTTCAATGAACATGTTTTTCTAATGCTTATTTACCGTGCATCACTTTACCCCAAAATCGGTTTTAATTTTCCGCCAGCGTTTGAAATAATTGCATCACGCTTACGGCATAAAACACATGAAATGTTGGGCATCAATGTCTCACTTCGGCACAGCATCCAGCTATGATTGATTGATGAAATGCAGCTATGTGACAAAATGCCAGCAAATGTTTACCGGTTTGTCGATCAAAATGGCTTAAAACTGTATTTTTAACAGAGCAATTTGTGATGCCTTTCAGCGGCGCACATTTTGACGAACCAACTTTGCCATTGAGAAGTAATTAAAAGTTTTATTAAGACATTGCATAACAATATTCGCGTTGGTGCGAGTAATAAAATAATGTCAGTCGGAAACCATTTGGAATGGTTGACGCCGAATTCAAAACTTTCGTGTGAAATAATTCGTGTGCTTTTCATTAATTAAAATTATTATTGTTAATATGTTAATGGAAAGTATTTACATGGTAAAAGCTGGCACGTCGCGCGCATTGTTTTGACGGAATATCATATTATAGTGGAGCCCCTTTCATGTTTACAAATGACACACGGGCCACATGCCAAATTGGCGGAAAGAGAAGTTCAGGCTCTTTTTTTTACTTTTGTCACTCTTCAATTCTTCATTCACAGCATTATGAACTCTACTGTAATAAATTACAGTAGAACCAAATTAATCAACACAATCGGCTCTTAATTGAATTATGAATTCCATAAATAAAAAAAAGCCGTCGTGCAGTGGAGCCAGAGACGGAACACACCATCATTTGCGGTGTTATGCACAACTTGGTCGTTAGCTTTTCATACAGAAATCGTCGATTGGAATACGAAATTCTATGTCTTTATTGTCCAGTAAATATGATTCTGATCAAAACGTTGATTGTTTTATGTATAAACCATAAATCTACTTTTTTCTTTTCCAAACTGTCCAAACAGAAATTGTTACTGCACTGAATTTATAGTGTTCGATGCTTTTCGTTTTTTCTCTCTCGTCTTTTTGCCCATGTGATAACTTCAAACTGGCAACGGAATTTATGTTGATGTCAACATTTTCCGTTTTTGACCCTCACCGACTCGAACTTTGTTTGCTTATTTAAGCTTCAATATGTGAATAACGACCGTTCATGCCAACAACGACTGGCCAACGCACGGTAACTTTATCTGTGGTGACACGAGGGTTCCAATTCAGTAATAAATTATATGATGTTTATGAGGTGAATCGAATGATTTGCACATTTTTGATGAATTCAAAGATCAAAAATCAATTGACTGAATAAACAATTTTTTTAATGTGTTCCGAACTTTTTGCGGTAGAAAAAACAATCGAGCTTAGCACGCAAGTTGGTCTTGTTTTTCAGAGACCCAATGGATCGTGAATCGGACAGAACTCGTGATTCCTGCAGACGAAAGGTGTGATTCGCAATGACAGCGATTAATTTCGAAAATAAACACACGAAAATCATTGATTGATCATTGATAATAAAGACACATTGATCAGCATTGATTTCGGAATTTATAGCGAAATGAAGCGAAGTATAAACGAAAGACACAAAGAAACGGGGAAAAATTGAATAAATAATCAATTCAAATTACATATTATGACTCTGCGAATCTATCATTTGTCTAATTTCACGTTTTTTATGTACTCAATTATTAAATTGGACGACAAAATAATGAATAAATAATGTGCTTATTACATACTGAACGAAAGGAACATGTTTGGTTTCGCACCATCAATAAATGTGAAGTTTTACTCATTTGATCATTTTCCATTATCAATCGACTGTTTCTCATTGGTGTTGTTAGTTGTGTTAAATTGTATGGCATTGAATCACTTTCTGCTGATACAAGAATTTTGATTTATAGTGATTTGATGTTTGAATTTAAATTTAAATAGCTCGCGTATCAAAGTTTAGATTCAATCATTCGATTAAATGGTTGACGCGATTCATGAAACGTCCAAATTGTTTCTCTTACAATATTTTTTTAAAAAAAATTGTTCAGTATAAACATCGAAGTAAATATTAAATGTCCCCGCATTCATTGCATTCAATGTTTACTCGGCACATTTGTTCCAGCTTTTCTCTCTCCCCTAACCCGAACTGGATGTACTGGTTCACCACTCTTCAATATTGTTGACATTGTGTTTTGCGTTTCATTCCAGAAATGCTCGAGGCTAAAAAATGCAAACATTTACATTGCAAAGAGATTTCGAGTATTTGATCAGTGATTGGGCTAATGGTTTTTATTTTATGACATTTGATAGTGAATGTTTCGAAGCGAATTTACTCGAAACTATGAAAACGAAATGCATTTTAAGTCGATAGTCGATTATGGCAAATGTTTTCATTTAATGATATTTTCTTTCTCAACCACTGGCATTATTTAACTTTATTTTCACATAATGAAAGTTTTCATTTCAATTGAAAAATAATGTTGTGAATGGATTCGAAATTCAAGAGACTTTTCCAACATTTTAATATACCTCTATTGAGCTTTTCTATGGATTATTTTTGTTGCGCTGGATTTTCCAATCGAAAAGTGCCGACGTGCTGAAGGATTGAAGGATTGGATGCTTCGATACAAAATATATCGATTGACTTCCCATACCAAGAAATTTATCAAAATAGTTTTTCATCACAATGGACTTTAGTCCACGCGAGTGACGCAAGCATTCCCATTGAAAAAGTCACAATACTTTGTACAGCACAGTTTTAGCTATGAAATGCAGGAGTCCGATCGATGAGAGTGGGATATCGTTGGATATTCTTTGGGCCATAAGCACAGAAAAACGATAGAAGTTTGGCAATCGACCTCGCTATACCCTACCTATAAAGATTTTAAAATGTAGCTCAGAAATTCAGTTATTCACCCCGGTGCAAATTTCTCAAGTTTGATTACTTGTCATGATGCTTTCAATGGAATCTTTATAATCGAAATCGAACTATCTCTTCAAAAGTGATTTCAGTTTAAATTTTTACCTTTTACTTGCACTTAGCACAAGGAAGATTAGACTGGAATTAGATACAATAGGAAGATTCATGGTAACAACACCAACTTAGGAAAAAATTATTCTTCTCCTTTTTTGATAGAAGACGTTTTCAACATAAACTTAAAACTCTGAAAATTTAATATTCAGATGTAACAAGCGTGACAAAATTCGATCTAAATAATACTTTACTTTCGAATGTAGCCATTATTTACGGCTTCATTCAAGTCTCAGACGAGTATTTAAATTCTAGTAAAACTGAATTTCATGCGTGATGCTTCATTTTGGTACGAAAAAGTGAAACATTTTACTATGTGTTACATTACTAAATATGAAATGAACTTATGTTTTTGTGTTTGACTACACCGAATTACAATTTTGATTAACTTTTCGAATTCACGTCGCTCGTCAGTCTTGCTCTTTTAAATACATATTTTCGAATGAACTTTTCGAGGACTATTATTTCTTGCACAGACATTGGTTTTTCCTACAACTGTAAATAACTTGAATGGTTTCAGTCAATATATTCAGCGTGCACGACTTAATGGAGGGACGGCTTTTCGATATTATAATTGGTGCTGACTGCAGCTCTCTGAAGGAAATCTATCTGAGGTGCTCATTTGAGATTGTCCTGATATTGAATGTTTCAAACGAATTCTGGAAAAAATTTAATGCATCAATTTGCTCTATGATATTGGTTATATTCATGGAACTTTCAAATTTTGTAAAAAATTAATGCGGATGAATAAATGGGGATTCACCATTGAGATTAAGGCGCAATTGTTGCAGCACACAAACCCAACGTTAGAATACATACACATAGATACCCAGTCATGCAATCAATTAAAACCTCGAGCGAAACACAAGCATTCGAAGAATTTGAACAACATTTCAATTTCTTTGGAAAAATAGGGAGTCTTTTCTGGCACTCATCACAACAATTGATGAGTAACACATTTCATTATTTCCTCGCGAAGATGAAAATGCAAAATAAAAATTTGAAGCAGTTGCAAATGCGCGATTACAAATAGTTCCGCTTAGATTCATGGTACATTGACCAAAAATCGATTGACTCATTGGCTCCGTTGGATGCAATCGAATGGTTGAACCAGTTATCTTTTTATGACAGCATTATTTTATTTACATTCGCATCCGGAGCTGCTTTGTATCAACGATGCCACGAACGTTTAGTTAACCGAAATTGGAAGCAGCCTCCAATATATTGAACATCTTAAATTCAACGCGGCTGCTTCCAATCAAATTCTCTCATTCATTCGTTGTTGCAAGAAATTAAAGAGTATCGATGTTAGAGTTTTATATAAAAGAATTTATTTCGACGGGCAAGTTTGTGACCTGTTGGCATTGAGCAAAATAACGAAAATTTACGTTAAATGTCCATGAAGAGATTTTTTTGTGCGACAAAGTGGGCGATGCACAGTTTGAGTCTTAATCTAGTCCAATTGAAACGCTATGAATCCTTTTATAATTAAGATGAATTGTTTTAATTACATATAAAGTTTTTAATATTCGAAACCGATTTATTTCCGTAACTGACCATGAGCGGTAACAAAATGTGAATTGAAAGCTATAAATCAAGACATTGTCTGAGCAGAACATGTTCGATTCAAACTCATGAATAACATTTTAAAGTTAATGAAATTTCAACAAAAAACATGAATATGTGCTATATTCCTTTGTATTATCTTATTTATAAGAGTTTTCTCTATTATGTCCCATTTTGATTCTATGGTAGAATTGCTAGCCCCAAATCTATCTTCTCATGATGTTTCGAATGATCGAAGGAGATGAGACAATTGCTTTTTGATACAAATGCAATTTGGCTCTCTGTTTGCCTTTTCGTGCCAATATCAACGATATGATTGACATACAAAAGAAATCTTGATTGCCTACAAATATAATCTAGGCAAAGTTTATCAAATCAGGGCTGCATTGAATTTCTCATGTTTCGTATGAAATCAAATGAATACTCCTAGAATTTCAACCACACAGAAATTGTTATGAATCAATTCTTAATCAGAATGAAACGATAATTCGCATAATCGAGAATATATTCAAATTCAATCATTCGCATAAGTCTTAATAATTTTGATTAAAGAAAAATTTCTTGCCAATCTGCAACACGTCATTTTGACTCGGATTGTTTCAAGAAATAAACGAATTCGTAGAAAAGAATTGGATATTCGAGAGAACGAGATTGAAAATTTCAATTTGAAATCAAATTGGAACACACTGAAGATAAATTCTATGGCCATGACATCATTGGTTAGTTTTCGGCGTTTGCAACCTTCTTTCGAATGAATATTGGAAAAATGACAGAAAAGGTTGATAATTGATGGTTTCAAATTCACCATATAGAAAAGACCACATAAAGTTGGCAAACATAAAAAACCAAGCTAATGGTGACATAACCACAGATTTTTATTCAGTGAGCGCGCAGCACAAGAAGCACTAATCAAAAGAACCCAGTCATTTCACAGAGAAAGATATTTATACAAATAAACGGTAGATAATTGCACATATTCTTCGATGTTAATCATGAGTACTTGATGATGAGTAGAGATCAGTTAACAGCGTTCTAATAGTGAAGTTAGTAGTCTGTGAATATAATTACTTGCACTTTATAATAAAAAGTCTTCAATCAGTAAGTTAAATATTCCGCACTTTAATCCACAACATGCATCCCTGCACATTACTTTCAAAAATAATATTTCTTCTTACATTTCATCTTCATTTGGAGTTCAAATGTTAACCTTTGCTTTTAAAATTCGATTAAATAATTGAGTTTTTTTGTGTGGCTAATTTGTTTCAATAAAAAATCAAAATGTGAAAGTATTTGTATGGGGACTATATTGATATCACATCATATAATCAGGAAACTTTTAGGATTTTGGTGATTTATGAAATGATAAGTTTGAACAAAAGTTCAAGTTAATCGAATAAAAATTAGGAATATCTCCAGCACAAAAGATTCATTTTGACCCAAAAAATCGAAATGTTTGTATGGGAGGTAGTTGCCAATCTCATCAGAATTACTTGAAATCCTGTATGACTTTTTTTGTGAAAAAAAAAACAAGATTCTGAAAGTTTCATTATGATGCAATGTGAACTAAACATAGTACCCGTACAAATGTTCCGTTATTATGAAAAGCTGAATAGAAAATTAATAAGTTTCCACTCCCAATGAAGACCTGTTTGCATGTTCATGTACGATTGAGTTCAGACTTAAACTATATGAGTTATCGTGTTAACAATTTTCGTACAGGATAAAATATGCCATGCACCAACATTCCGCTCCATCGAGTTTTTCTGTACTCAAAACGGATTAAAAACACATTTTTTAGGAGTCCTAATTTTTTGGAGCGATTCCAATACTTTTTCTTTCACTCCGTGTGAGTCTGTGTGATTGTTAGTCGTGCTGAATGAAATTTGCTTGAGTGAAATATCGTTTGGAAAGAAACGATAATAATTCAGTTTCTTATTTGAAAATTGAAAAATAACTGAACTATCCGAAGACATTATCTGAAAAAACTGAAAATAATAGGTTTCTGTTCCTCTTCATTTGAATTCCTTTTTTGCGCGTATATTTTTGATCGATATCAAGCATATTTTGGCAAACAACGAAACAAAGTACCACATACATGAATAAAAAAAAATCGAAAATAGGGTTTTATCGTTATTTCAGGTCCAAGATTTCAACATATTTTTTCACTAAGTTTCCATATTGTACCAATCGCATCCAGAAAATTTATAAAAAGTATGTAAAGTCAGAAAAACCTTAAAAATATAAGCTGCAAAACATAGCCGAAATCAAACCGATGCAAAAATTGAATAATAATAATATTATTTATCATTATTTATTTACTTTTTGGTTTAAAAAATAATGCCAGTTAGGAAAGCGTTGCTGAGGCTCTATTGCAAACACAAAAACATTATCTCTCACTTCCGGCATGGGATGCTTTCTTGCTCATCATATTCCTTGGAAGTGATTCACTTCAAGTCGTTGACTTCACAAAAAACATGGTTAAATATGATGAAATTTTTTTAGCATATTCACGAAATGATAAGAAAAAGATGTTTCCCTCGCGATGTTGCATATAAGATGTAATTTTCTTTAATCTCAAAGCGATTTCGTCCTTTAAATTGTCCCATTGCAAATATTCGTGCTGAGAAACGTACCGCATCTGTCGCAATTGATTTAAAAAATTAAAAAAAAACATAAAACATAAAATATATTCGTGTTCTTCGAGGGTGATGAAAAAAAATGATGAAAAGCGTTTGAAGTTTTTTTTTGTTCAGAGTTTCAGGCAATAAATTCAGTTTTTGGAATATTCCGAATAAATTATGAGGTGATAATTCCGTGATATGTTTCATGAGCCTGTCAAAACAATTTTCACATAGAAATACATGAAACTGTCCAGAAACGACGGAAATTATATTGATTTATTATTGGCAAAGCATCCGAGAAGCATCTTAAATTTATATAATCGAAAAGTCGTAATGGCTGTTGTTTTTTTCCTGTCTGCCTCTTATCTTTATATTTCGTTATTTTCATCGTCAAATACGGCAGTTTGACATTGCGCATAACAATTTCAAGAAGATTTGCTTGGCTGTTCATGTAAGCGTAAAGTGCATTTGGTTAATGTGTTTCCATTTTCGATTGAGCAAATTGTTTGAAGCTTACGCCTCAATGATTTAGCGGTTTTTTCCCTTTTATTTGCACACTTGAAAGCGGGAGCGAAGCGCAAATAAAACATGAAAGACGAAGGTAACGTCCAAACAATATCATTTTCTAGTTGTTGGGAATTTTGGCAGTGACAAAGACACAACAGCACTTTTTATTTGTCCTGTTAATAAAAGTGGCTTCATCAAAAGCGACACTGATGCGCCCATCTCAAATTGCTTTCCACGTGCCAGCTTTACGTTTGTGCAATTGCTTTCATTTCTTTTTGGCAGAGTCTTGAAATCCATTATCCGAATTGACTGGGATCCGATTTTTTTTTCCTGTGCAAAACCAAACTGAAAATCATCTTGCGGCTTGAACTTGGCAAATTTAAAATCAATTCCTAGCTATGTGATAATCGAGGAATATAAGTCATTCTCGGCAAATATTCGGAGGACATTGCATTTGAGTTAATGGCAAGTCAGATCACATTTTCATTGGTTTTGACGATATTTGGAAGAATTCGCTACGAGAGTGTCACGAAAGCATTGTTCTATATCAGCAAAACATAAGTAGCGATGGAAGCATTAAAAAAAATAACATACAGTTGACGGCAGTGATTCGTTCAACTGTTAATCAATTCAGGTGCATGAGGTTATATAATGTCGATTGTTCGCGAATCACAAACACAATGTGTTCAACACACACACACACACACACACACACACACACACACACACACACAATAAGCATTCTTTGTTTGGGCCAAATCACAGCCAGATTACAATTTTGTCCGACTTGGCCTATAATAATGAAGCTCAGTGAAGCTTACACGGCGATGGTATCTGACAATGTGCTTCTGACAATGTACTAATTTGATTATTTTTTTCGTTGTTGTTGTTGATGTTGATGTGCTTCATTCGTCACAATGCAATTTAAACGAAACCAATATATTACTCGAATTTCCATTAAAACTATATTTGATGCGGCGACTGAGCTGATCCTTCACAAGGAATTGATTTTTCGAGAACAAGAACAAATGAAATAGTTCCGCAGGCAACATGCAATGAGGCGAGATCTGTGCAATAAATGAATAAACGGGCACTTCTTCGATTGTAAGTGCTTTTTGAACACTTGAAAAATGGAATTTGTTGGAATTGAAATCGTTGAAAAAATTCCAAATGTCATCGATTCAACAACATACTCTTGTGATCACGACTTTTACGAAATTGGTCGATCCAACAAAAAAATGTACGACACTTGCACATGTTCTAAAAATGCATTTTATGTATTATTAAAAAGACTATTGCGTCAAAAACATCCCTTTTGTCGATTGGAAGTAGTGAAAAATAAACAAAATAATTGTATTACACCGAAAGGGATCCGCTCAAAGGTAAAATGAGAGCAAGACAGAGAGCAAAGGAAATTGAAAATACTTGTGTGAATGATCTGGTTCCCTTGAGGCACATTCAATTCTTTTCATCTACTGAAGTCGATCTGAAGATTTTAGCGACCTCATTTCGTTCTGTACATTCACCGATTTCCCGTCGATTGCTTCCTCATTCGAGCATGTTCTACTTTACCGTTCTTTATTGGTAAAATAATTCTTCTAGCAACTTCTTTTTTGCTGTGCTCCTTCCATTTAATTTCAATGTTCGGGAAGCTATTACAACACCACTAAGCGTTAGTCTTGCAAGGATTACAGACATTTTCACTACTTTTATGCTCACATGGGTTTTTTGTTGATTATTCGAAAGCCACGTTTGAGACACATATCAAAGTAAGTAGTTAGAGTGAAGGAGTGGCTTTAAAAAAAGAGCAAACTGAAAGGATCAAAAGAAGGATGGAACGAATTGCATGTCAGTCGCATTTGGAGATGTTCTTTTCTGTCCATTTTAGAACCTGATAATGAAATTACTACAAACTGCAGCTGAAAATTAACTACACGGGAATGGGTGTAATTTATTGACTTAAATCGCGTGCTCATTTTTAATTACGCACCAATGCCCAAAATCGTTTCACCGATTTAATGGAGTAAGTAATTTAATTAGTTTTCTTCCTTTCGCACAGCTTGCAATTGGCTGAAATCAATTCGAAATGAATCGCTCCGATTAAGAGAGCAGAAAATCAAATAAAAATAGGTGCATTGATATATCGAACGGAGTCGCACCCGAGATGTATCTTTGCAACGATGCAGAGATTTATGGCTTTTAACAATTGTAGACAGTAAATTAGCACCGATACAATTCCTTTGGTTGAATTTTTGGTTTCAGTTTGGTTTCTGCTCGATATTTTGCACTCGTGAAAGAACTGAGTGTGTTTGTTCCAACAAACTTTAGAGTCTTCCAAAATAAATGAAACGCAATAATGACCGTAAATCAAACGGCGAGACTTCCTTTTATCATTATCATCGATTTTCAAACCGCATAGCAAATCTGCTCGTTTGCTTGAACACGTGCGTCTATGTTAGCACGTTCCAAAGATTTCGAAAATCAACGTTCAAATACAGCCCATGATTTTTTGTCACTTCAAAACATAAGAATTAACAAACACATCTATTGACATGTGTTTGCGATGAGCATTTATCGTTGTCATAATATTGACAGCTGTTTTTGTGATTCCTAATTTATTTACCATATTGAACTGTGAACTCAATGTTATTCAGCAGTTATGCATGTCTTGTTCTGTTTTGTTTTGAAAATATCTCTTGGCATAGAATAAATTAAGATAACAGCAACTTAAAAACAACAAAGAGCGCCTTTTCGTTCGATATTAGATGAATTATAGTGTAATATACTCTCTAGTTCATTTCCGCCTCTCTTCTCCACATTCATTCCATATGCCCCATATCGATCGCACTTGCTTCTTCCTTTCTAAAAGATGATTTTGCCAATGCACGCTCACAGCAACAGCAATTAAACTGAGAATCAGATAAATTATACTTCATCAGTTCAGAGATCAAGAGGAAGCTGATAAATTATACAATTCAGGCTTTCAGTGTGTCATCAATGAGGCAAAAAGCCAATTTGTTCTCATTGATGTTGTTTTTGTCGGATTAATTTCCATGCATTTCAAACTCAAAAATGCGGCTCCCAACTCAGTCCCATTGATTATGGGATTTAGTTGCATTTGTCAGCCGTCGAGGTTAACAGTAATATATTTTTGTGCGAGATTTTTTATTTTATTCCGAGAGAATGAAACCTACTTCAAACAAACAAAGTCAATGCGATGCATTTTTCACGCCAACACCGGCCATTCGCCATCAAGCTAACGCTCGCGAGCGCCATAGAACACATAGGTTTCAAATTGAAATTTTAGAGCAAATATAAATATTAAATATTCTTCTTGTGACGAAAAGAGTAGTGAAAATACGTTTTTGTTTTATTCTGATTCCAATTTTTAGTGTCAATTCAGCATTTGTTTGTTTGCGGCAATTGATACCAACTGAGCCAAAAACAAGGAAATTGTCCAAAATCGAGACACTTCGCCTAGCAAAAAGTTATATAGAACATTTAGTTGCGATGCTGATTACAGGTACATACAATTTCATTGCAAAACAGTTCTATTGCAACACATAAAATAATAAATTGTTCTATCCTTTGTTCTTCTTTCGATCCAATAATTTATGTTTATATGTTGATATTTATTAAATTCCAGGTCAACCAATTAAACCGTGTCTTTATGCGGCTCAGATGAACATGCAAGCGTCTATCAGCGCAACACAACGCTCACGAAGCATTTGTACATTTTGTGTGACCACTAAAAATCAATCAGATGATCCAATTCAAGCATGAAAATATAGAATTCAAGGGTGTTTAATGAAAATAAGTTAAAACGTATAAGATTCAATTTTTTTATTCGACTTTTTTAAGAAAAGAAACAATTGTCAAATAAACAAAGTGCATTTATATTGTTCAATAAACAATTATGTCTGCTCCCATTGGCAAATTGGCGAACTCACGTGTACACACATTCCTCCGAGTATACTGGACTCTGCGTGATGAGGAATACACACACAACCACGATAACACTCCGATCCACATTTATTATATGAGCTGCATGTACTATTACACTTATTGCCGCAATATGTATAAATTCGGTAGAAACCACATTTGTCACCTTCAGCATAATGAATCGTGATATCTTTGGTCATATGGACTTCTGAAATGCCAAAAATGTTCGAACAAATGTACAATGCCAAGTGACTTCATGTGAAAGATAAATTATATGTTTGCCGTGCGAAGTACTTGATATTTTTATTGCAATTAAAAAAAATGGAGTCGGCAACGTTAAGAGCTTTGGTAAATCCCCAATTAAATCCATCGTACTAACCGTATGCTCTGATCACAGCTGCAAATAAAATCACTAAAATACACAGCGTCCGAAACATTTTGCAAAGAGAATATGTTACTTGTGACATGGCCAATTGTGAACTAAACTGCAAGCCACTAATTCGACGAAATGACGCGATAATAAGTAGTCAGTAGGCAGAACTCATCTCATCAACGTTCATTCATCCTACCGCAAAAGTTTTTGTCATCTTATTATAATAATTTACATGCTAATAAAACTGTTTGTATGGCAATTGAATTGCCTAAAATGAGTGTTCCATCAAAATATATAAACGCAATAAATAATGTCGTTCGAATGACGTTACTAAAATATCTGTAGATTGTGAATTTCCTACAATTCTCAAGCACCGATATCTCACACGCTCAATAAATAATCCTGAATATTATGTTTGCTTTGATGATGAATGAGAGTAAGGATATTGAAATAATTTGTCTGGTGAAATGAATATTCGTTGGAATAAAAGACATGCTGCCGTTCAGAAAAATAGTGAGTTTTTTATTTGCTCTCTACTGTGCAATATTTGTGCCTATAAAATCATATAAGTTCTATACGCCATTCATAAATTGAAGCTAAATATTCATTTTATATTTATATGTAACATTTGCTTAAGAACTAGTTTCTTAATATGATAAAAACTGAACTTAAATATCGCTTAAACAGGTAAAATGTTAGTTAATACAAGTTAGTTACAATTGGCTGGGACGGTGGTGGTTCGAAATGATTGCATTAATTCATAGCAATCGTTGAGTCTCTTGCGATTTCCGATTTTCTTGAGGGTTTTGGCAGCTTCAGCTAGCATGCCAGCTCGCTCGCCAGGCAGACACAGCAATGGTGACGGTAAGTATTTGCAACATATGTACATTGCTGCAGCCCGTTCGCGTTCGCCATCCAAGCTGATTGAAGAATTCTGACCACATCGTCTCCTGTTTACAGTTCCATTTGTGTCACTGGCATTGTTGTTCTGATTATCTTTGTGACCGCTCCCACAGTGAAATGTTGAACGGCTATTGCGTCGGTATTGCTCATGGAAACTACGATCAAGTAGTTCTTGAGTGTGTCCAGGAGCGGCTCCTGCCATTAAACGAGATACTGCTTCATACAGGTAGATTCGTGATTTAGCCGTCTGAAAATGACAGAGTTTTGATTAAATTCCATTTCATTTCAATTCCAAATACCCTTTGAAGCATGGATGAAAACCTACCGGTATGTGATCGGTGATGCAATACAAAAGATTCAAGTCATTTTGGAATTGTTCCAATTCTTTGCCGGGCAATGGATCGCACAATACGTGGTTATTGTTACTATCTTCAGCAGTGGCTTTTGTGCTTTGCTCCAATTCCCAACATGATGTTCGCGTTTCAAGCAACCAATCGCATATCAACAACTGAACAAACTGTAATAGGCATGAACAATTTGATTTTAGGTTCTCTCCGATATTATATTTATCGATTATGATTTATATCCGAGATCAAAATCTGAGATTTTTTTTTTGAAAATTTCCCCACCTGAATCATATCATTTTTTGTCATTTTATTGTAAACCATTGATTCCGCAAACATTTTGCTCGTGCAGTTGCACAAACTCCAAATCTTAGGAACGTTCTGAGGTTTTTTCATACTAAAAATATTGTAAAATTAGCGGTTTTTTATACAGTGATTTACTCTCCACATTTTTATAGAAAACATACGCAAGTAGTTTTTTGGCGCAGAAAACGGTTACGGCAGCACGTGCCAAAGGATCTTTCGATTCACGAAGAGCCTTCGGCATTTTTCGAACAGATTCGAACATTTTGTCAGCCATTGCGTCATCGCTCAGCAGCCAAAATGCATCAATGCAAAAAAGATCTGCCCACCAAAGGGTCAATGGGTCTTCGCAATCTGAAAAAGGAGAGAAACGTATTCATTATTAAAATAATTTTAAATGTTCAGTGGTACTATAAAATGAATACTCTGTGTGTTTACTGCAAATACTCATTCAAGTGAGCATTATGCTGCTCACAGAAATGAGTTTGTGCGTCGCTAACTCAGACTGCTCACAATGAAGCTATACAAAATGCATATGAACAAACAAATATTTCAACTAACTTTCTTTGAGAAGATTTGCATAATTCAAAACATCTCGGATGACGGTTGCATCATTGCATTCCAATGATTTGATGTCGCTATTCGAGGTGTAGCTGATTCCAACCAAGCATTGTAGAGCGCATTTCAATAGATGTTCATTGTAGTTCTGTGGACGAGACACACAAATCAAAACCATTAACTCAAAATCAGACCGATTTTCTTATTACTAAAAATTACTTACTGCAAACACCAACGAAAGTGTATCCAATGGGTTGACATCGTTAGAGAATAGTGTTGATGCGCTCAGATTGTTGGAGACCGTATCAAAAGAGAATTTGCAAATGAATTTATATCCAAATGCATTGGTGAAAATCCAATTGTATTTAGGTGGTAATTTTTGTCCGCACAACAGCATAGCTTCACTTCGTGCTTTATACAAATAATACCGACTGCAAATCCAGCTAAAGAAGTACACATAATTCTTTCTGCATCTCAAAGCGGCCGTTAAATACACATCGATCAAGGTAAGTGGTGCAATGTTTCTAGCCACTTCGGCCATATTGACGGAATACATTGAAAGGATCAAGCCGCAGCCGTTGCCAATATTTTGGCTCAAATGTATTTGATTGCATCGATTGAGAATGATAGCAAGCTCTTGGGCTGAATTGAGCGCATCCTCTCTGGTCTCGTCGGATCGAATGATTCGTCCAAACTTGCGCGAAAGCCATTGTCCAAATCGCAATCGATGTACGCAGCATCGCAAAAATTGCCAAAATGTCATTGGGATCAAATCAAACCAAGATTGCGGTAGGGTGACTCCAAACATTTGCAGGCATTTCTCATAAGCGATGAACGCTGCATTTGCATTTCCTTGATCAAATTTCGCGTCGGCGATTTGTTTTTGCTTGAAGTATTGATCGGCAGCTGGTGAACGAAAATTCATCACGGGGTCGCTGTGATAGCACAGTTTAACCAAGCACACCGTCAACAGAATGATATTCAGAACCATAGCCAGGAAAGAGTCGCTGAACCGAAGCCAAATCATTTGGAAGAAATTGATATTTTCAACGTCAACGCCCAAAATATTACGTCGCGATGTGCCAGCCGATTCGTCAAAGAAGCCATTCGCATTTGATCCAGAGTCTGATAGAAATATTGCCAGTGGATTGATGGTGATGATGGCAAACATAAAAGCGCAGAGAGTGAGTTTTGAAATCGATGACATGCCATGGGAGGCAATGCTGTCGGCGCGGGTCTTTTTCGTTCGTTTGGCCAAACGATCGATTTCGGTGGTAATCTCATCGCTGGCAAGTGGGGAAAGTGGCATCGAACCGGTGTCCGAGTGCGCTGGTGACAGCGAGGGATTCGATTCATCACTTGTTGTTGGGGATGTGTTGCCATATTCCGAACCAGATCCATTTGATGACTGTGTATAGCGACGTTTGTGGGGATTGGCCGTTTTCTGTAGAAGCAAGGTTTTCAGCGAACTTTCGTCATTTGCAATTGTTCCTTGCGCTAGCAATACTTCGCGTAAACGTGCATTTTGCAACCTCAACTCGTAGTTTTCACTTTCCATATCGTGTATTTTCTCAATTGTTTTCTTCAGAATAGCTGACTTATTGAGTTTCCCCTCTTCTCCCACCAACATATTCTTCAATTCAACAATTTTATCGTTGATCGATGTTCGATATCGACGCTCGATGGCATTGTGTGTGGATCGTTTCACTTCTTTCACTTTTGGTGGTTTTTCTTGCTCTTGTTCCACCAATATTGTTGACACCGGTACTTGTGTAAATATCGCTCCATTCGTCGCATTGATCAGTTGAACGCTTTGCATTGAATTGTTTGATACTTGCGTTGCGTCCGTATAAACAACGGTGGGGCTCAGTATAATTGATTTTGTATTATTCTCAATACCTTTATTCGAACTCAGTAGACCACCACTTTGCACAACGATTGGACTCGTTTCACTGACTTCAGTGTATTCATGTGTGGGTTGGAATTTAGTCCCATCAACATTATTGAAAATCATTCGAATTGGCGTTAAATTGCTCAAAACAGTCGGCTGTGATTGAACAGTTGAAGGCGTCGGGACAAATGAGTTCGAACTGATTGGATTATTTGCAATTCGATAAACAACCGTTTCAATCTGATTCGGTATCTCAGCTGTTGTGATATGCGTGGCGGCTGATGACGTTATTATCTGCGGCAACTGGCTTGATTCCATCACGTTATGATGTATTGGAGTTGACGGTTTTCTTTGTGTCGGCGGGCTAAAATCACTGTAGTTCATGCTTGCGTTTGATGACGACAGTAATGGATCATCTACTCTAGTTTTCGTTGTCATAAAATCGGTATTTGTCGAAATATTGTTGTCTGCTGTTGTTAAATCGTTCAAAAATGAGTTGATGTTCACATCATCGTCGTTGAAATCAAATTTATTGATAATTTCGTTGAAAATATCTGGAAGAAAGATCCGGGAATTAGTCAGCACAAATCGAAATAAGTCGCGAAAATATCAAATACCTTGTGGTAAAATATCGTCGTGTGAATCCAAACCCGTCACAATATCTTCGCCTTTGGCAAACTCAAGTAGATTGTCTGAAACAATGACATCGTCTGGCTCCATTGCCGTTGAGTGCGCCCATTTAACTGCGTCCATCATATCGTACCACTTTTTAATCGTGCACGCCGAACAACGCGTGATATATTCGGCCTTTGAATTAATTATACACTATCCCGTTTTGCTATCAAATTCCTTTTTTTACCTTAATTCGCTTAACACTATTTTAAGAATATGTGATACACACTGAAGCTTTCGCCCTAAAGAAGTAGCTGGTTCACATCTGTTCGAGTCCAATGCTCGTATCTGAATAATAACTGCACACATTCACTCATGGTCAAATCAAAATAAATCGAATGTTGTATCGTACGATTGTGACGTCACGTGGCCTGATGTGTTTCTGCGAAATGTCAAAATGAGTTGAATCAAAACAAATCAGTTTGGCATTGTATTTTTACACAAATTTCACGGAATCTAAAGGATTTCGGGGGTTTCCTTTGTATCAGTTTGAAGGATAACACACCCACTTCTATAAAAAAACATAGGAAAAATTATGTTTTCTTTGTTTTTAATGAGCCTTTGAGTAATTTTTTTGGCTCTCTTTAACTATAAGCATCAAAGGTGACGAAATACTTGTGTCAAAATCAAATAAACTTCACGCACGGCTCGTGTTCAACCGTCACATCTATCACGCCACATAATCTAGTACTACCGCCGATTTCATGCGGAAAAGACTCACTCTATCACATCGTGAATGGGATGAGAGACGATACAAAGGAATTGGATTGGATGGAAAATATGTATACACACATATGCGATGCTACAGATGCTTACTGCGAGGAAAAAAGCATTGCGTACGCATTGGCTCTGCAATACATTGAAACTCTGTTTGAGTGCGCTTCAACACTTATTCCAATACGAAAGAAAACAAACTCTGAATAGTTTGTCTTTTCATTTGTCGACAGCACACACATCGAATAGATTCGCCAGTTGTTGCTGATTCTTTGCGAGGTGGATGCAGTTTTGATTGTTGATTTGTCCCAGTGAAATTCCCTTGAAAATTCAATCGGATTCGTGCAGAAATTGCGATAGCATATTTTCGGAAAATTCCACAAGTGCTTGCCCATTCCACCATATTGTTTTTTCTTCATTTCGTCGACTCGAATTGCAGAAACGTACAACAATACTTCTATACAGACAAATTGTCATCGCTTTAAATATGGATCCTCATACATCGAGCCAACAGCCATTGCAACAGTGCAGTGAAGAATCATCGTGTGGTAGCGATGTGCTAGCGGAAATGGAACGCCAGAAACTTTATTATTTGGAAAGGATTGTGAAGGAGCAAGAGAAAACCAACACTCGATTGCATTCGATAATCGAAAATCAAAAGCAGGAATTCCGCAATCACGATAGAATGATTGACTTGCTGTACAGAATTGCATTCAACAAATAAATCAATGCAAGGACCAAACCAAAAAAGATTAATGCGCCAACGAATTTCAATATTCCCCCGTTGGATAATTTCGTGTTTTTAATTGTGAGTTGCAAACCGCATTTAGTGTGTGTGCGTGTATATGTGTGTACATCTTGCAAGAATTTGAAAATTAATTGTTCATTCCGCAATACAGACACCTCATTCTTTCGCTAAAACATAGCATCACCGTCGTGTTCTGTTTTCTGTTCCAATACCAAATCTCTATGTACTGTTGCTTTGTATTCGATATTCATTGTATTCATCCGCACAACAATTTCTATCTTCCCGGAGTTGTGCGTATCCGCAAAGTTATCCTACACAAACGCCTATGCAGCTCGGACAATGAAAGCACTGGAAAGGAAAAAAACAGAAGAATAGAAGTGTCAAGACAAAATTATCGGAAAGAGAGCAATGAATGGGTGAATATCAAAATACGAAAAATGTGTTAATGGAGCTAAATAACCACAATCCAATGTGTGACAAAATTGATGAACGATAGAAAATCCCTCTATTGACCCCATCGAGCCGAAAAACATTATTCACAATTGAAAAAATGACAAAAATGAATTAGAACACACTCCGAACATAATGTGTGCTCGTGTAAACATTTGCAACGGCTCAGGATATATAAAAATGCAAGCTTTTACTCCGTGTGTCACGTTGACATGTTGGCATGTTTAATATCGGAAATTTGATTACGGTTGAGCCTCTTTTATCCAAAAAATTCAATTTATATGCGTGTTCTATTTGGAATGTGTCATATGCGGCATTGCATATATGGGGGTAAGGCAGTGTGTTTAAATCGATGCAAAATTCAAATGTAATATATAAAATATTGTCATTGTGGCACGCTACAAATCTATTTTCTTTATTGTAAACGAATTTTTCTGAAACTGAATAAACAATTTTAATCTGAATCCACTAGAATTACAATTTCCTAACAATGAACAGAAATGAAAAAAAATTGAAATCGTTTTTCGATTAGGATACAACAACATCAGAAAAAAAAATATTTTCTAATTGTATTTACAATTGAAATGGAAGATAAATTTATATACTCAAATGTTAAACTATCCATAAATGCCTGTTATCATCTCATTGAATAACGAATGAAATAATTTTAGAATCTTATTTATTGCATTTTATTCGAAAATATTGAACTGAACAATATGCTCCATTTCAAGCACAATTGGCTAAGCCATTAATCAGAATTCAAAAATAAATTACTCACCCGAATTGACTCTATTATTTAGGTAAGACATTTTACATGTCACAATAGTCATCTGCAAGCATAAAATATAAACGATGGATGCAATTTCTGTTTCGTTTGCCATTTGATTTGCGTAAAAACTGCATTATTAGTTTGGCTCAACCATTTTGAGTCCATTTCTTTTAAACCTTTTGAGATTTTTCAACAAACTAAATTATTTTTTACACATTTTTTACTTTCATGTTTCATCATTGCCTACAGGATAGAACCAAATGATTACGCGTTTTTTTTCAAAAGCCTAACGTCAAAGGACATGAAAAATGGATTAATTCGTTGAAAGTAGGGCAAACTACCAAACTGATTAATTTGTTTGTATTTATTTGTTGGGAATATTCTGCATATCGTTGTATTCATAAAAACACAATATACTAGGGGAAGATCGTGAAAACAAATGCAACTTCCTCAATTTTATTATTTCATGCACAAATGCGGATTGAATTGAAATGTTTGAACAGACTAGGAATTTACACACTGTATGTGCGTGCATATTAGGACAACCGCACACAGAATTAATGTGCGCCGCACCAGCATTTATATTTACTGTGTGTGCGCACATTTCCATAGAATTTTGACATTAGCGACGGTTGGTGTCCAGTTCGAAATCATTTTTCGATAATGTCAAAATTCTATACAAATGTGCGCGCACTCAATAAATGAGTGGTAAAAAGCGCTGGTATGGCGCACATTAAGACTGTGTGCGGCTGTCAAAATGTGCACGCACACACAGTGTGTAAATTCCATGTCTGTGATTGGATGCGGTGACGGCTGCAACAAACTGAAAGTGAAGCGACAGCGCAAGCGCGAAACGTTTTGTGACATCGGGTTAGCGTTGTCATACGCTGCTGCTTCTCAATCAGATCGTCGCCGCCGTCACCACATCCATACACTTCGATTCAATGATAATTCATACCTTTGTGAAAATTTGTTGCAAATTGTGTTCAAATTTGCAGCAAATGCGTCAAACGGTTACAAATTATGCCTAAGTCTGCCAATGACATTCAAATTTGCTCAAATCGGCTAAAATATTATCAAACTTGTTTTTGCGATATTCCCCTAGATATTCTAAAATCAACAAAAACTCGGAATCATACAGAATACGTATTCTCTGAATAAAATGCAAACGATTTTAGAAGACTCTAAATCATTAACGCACAAACTCAAATAAATGTTAACTCAGAATCATCCCGATAAACAGACAATTGTATGAAGCGCACACAACATTTCCATGAAATTCTTGATGATTTAAAAATAAAAAACGTAAACTTTATGTAGTCTCCATACAAATTTATTTCACATCATATCATTGTGAAACTGTCTGGATATTGTTTTTTTTTTTTATCAAAATATAGGGTTGTACAAAAGTTCAAGTCAGTCGGATGAGAATAAAGACTACCTTCAACACAACAAATTTTCGAAGAAAAATAAGAATCTGAATGTTTCATAATGATGCAATGTGGAATAAAAATAATTCCAATGCAAATGTTCCGTAATTATATTGAAAAACCCTCCATTTAATGACTAGACCCCAATTAAACTACCTGAAGAAATTATCCTAATGAATTGACAATTAATAAGTGTTTATTCCCAATGAACCCCTATTTGTGTGTTCATGTATACTTGATGCAAGACATGAACTTTTTGAGTTATCGTGTAAACAAATTTCTACAGGGTACAGCGTACAGTGTACCACACACCTACATTACGACACCGGGAAACCGGTCCATTTTATTTTTCTGTGCTCAAAATGAATTACTACAAGACCACTAAAATGAGTGCGGAAAAGTAAAATGGACAAATTAGTGAATTGTTTTCCTTTATTATTTATTTTGTAATAACAAACTAATCTCAAGAGCAACTATTTTTCGAAATGTGCTTTAACACATAATATTATCCAATCAAAATTAATAGAAATAAAATAAAATTTAATAAATCACTGCATTTTAACCCAAAACTGAAATAGCTTACACCTTATTGTAATTTATCTGTGAAAATATTAATTTATTAAAGGAACATCTACTCTACCACACATACATTGTCTATGTATTTTCTCATTTAAGCAACTTACAGACCACCACGATATGGACTTTGCTGAGTATTTTTGTGAAAATAAATGATTTACTAGGTGTCTCATAGAAGAATGATGCAATAATTTGATTAATTCGATAAATAATTCGTGGGATACATTGGCGTTACAAAATTGTGTAGCTGAGATTCAAAGCGAAGTTAGCAAAACTAAAACAATTGAAATAGTTCCAGCGTTTTTGTTTCTATTAATATATGAATTTTCGTGACATCAAAAATTCATCATGAAATTGCGGAAATATTAAAAATTTATAGACCACTTCAAAAGAAACACAAATCCATGAACCGCTTCGATGGGATTTGCTGAAGTAAGTTTTAAATACATTTCCGCTCACTTGAGAATAGAGTTTTATTTTCATTTTCGTTCATTCCATTGCAAAGTGTGGAGAAATATTTACATCAATTTGCAAATTAGAATAATATTTAAATTTTGAGCTCTGATGTGGTTCATTTAGCATGGGCCATCACACATAGTATGAATTTCGCCTCGATTACACAGTATTGTTCGACATCTCAAGCAACATGCAAATTTCAAAAGCAACCTTCTGCACCTTGCTCGTTTTTTTATGTGCCGTAAGTAAAAATAAATTTCTAATGAAGTTTTAAGTGATTTTGATATTGATTTATATAATTTTTTTGTAATGGAATCAGATTGAATTGTCTGGTGGAAGTGATATAAGCCATCGAATGTCTGAGCACAAATTTATTCCTCATCAACAGTTGCGTCGTATCGAGGAACATTATGAAACTTTGATCGCTGCTCATCCGAAATGTTCCGAAAAAATTAAAAGATCACAAAGTCCGGACCAAAACACTGCAACTGCGATCGAAAATCTCTCCGCGAAAATTTATATTTTAAAATCGGTTATTGATAAAACTAGAGAACTGATTTAAATTTGGTACAATTGTTGTTCCTTCTTTGAAATGGAATATACATATACCAAGGATTTTGCAAGTAATAGAATGCACCAATTCAAAATCATAACAGAGGCATCGAAAACGAGTGTTGAGAAAGACTTTGAAAGTCTGTTTCCGTTTATATCGTTCTTATTGAAAGAAATCAAACGCGTTGCAAAAGCTTTTGACAAATTCCGAAAAATCGATTCGCAGACAAACCTTGATGAAATTGATGGACAACTACTTCAACATTGGCTCGTAGATATAATGGAAAGATGGGTAAATTGTAGTGATACATTTGACGCATTGATAAAGAATGGTATAGGAAGGAAATGCACCAAAAAATTTATCGAATTCAAAACACAAGTTGAAAGCTTCCTCGGTATCGAAGTCGACTTGGGTAAAAGGTATTCAGAGTGGATGAGGAATCAGCAACCACTTCCAGATCTGAATTAGCCAGCAGATGATCAGGATCATTAATTAAAATGAAATATCAAATTTTTGTTCAAAATTGTTTGACAAAAATAAGAGGAAATAAAATTTTATTAAATTTTGTATATTTCCAAGCAATTTCATGTAACTTGACAATATAAATGTGAGAGAATACGCAAGTTTGAATAAATATTTCCAAATTTATGACCAAACATTTTCATTTCATTTCATTACATTATTCAGTATTTAAAGACCGAATTGTGTACCGTTAGATGTGTTCAGTCTTTTTTTTTCGTATTCCATGAATACCACCAGCATGAGAACTATTATTCGAATACATTGGTGAGGGGCTTGCAGGGCACGACTGCACCGCATTCGAATGCTTGGGTCCATGAATGGCTCCCACCTTTTTTGCGGTGGTGTATTGAATATTGAAATACCCAATAACACAACCTTAGCGTTAAGGTAGTCAATTTACGTGTGTCTGTGCTAACTCAAAATCCTCTTTGTCACACACACGGGACCGACGGCTTAAACACTCCGTGAGACGAAAATCACTGTTTTATGTGTTAGTTTGTCTCCCATCAATATATCACTGTTATCAGCAATGATGAAATTGATAGAAAATCATACGGCCACTTGGAGATTCGAACCCACGTCCCCATGCTTGCAAAGCCGGCACGCTAACCACTACTCTACAGCTGGGACATTTGACATTTTCATTTTCTATGAATATTTTAGTTGATAAATTTCTTGCATGTTTACTGTAATTGCTGAATATTCTTGATTCTTTTTGTGCGACTGTTTCTATGCTGTTGTACTCAAACGTATTGTGCCTAGTAATAAAAATGCTCAAATGAGGCGAAATATTTCAAATAAATTTTATCATTACATAATTTATTCTATAGTAGGGATATTGGTTCACTCGTGTTCTTAATACGAAACGCGCATGCGTAGAAACAATGAGACGATGCAAATGCGTTCACTGCTTAGATAAAATGTGAAAACATTTTTTTCATTTGTTCTGAAGTTGTCACATAAAGTGTGAGAGAAATTATGAGCTTTAAGTATTTGTGTGGTTAGTATGTTTGGGAAAGTTGGAAATCTGGTCAGGACTAACTATTTTGCTTCCAAAGAAACAATGGCCTTATTTTCACCAGATAAATATTGCGTATTTGGTTAACGAGACAAGACCCTTTTCGAGTGTGAACAAGTATTAAATGACCGACAACAAACAAACAAATATCATCAATAATTGAAAAAGATCAAACAACATTGAAATGAAACCAAATACATGCTACTCTCTCCATATCTCTCCATTGACCATGCTTCTCCATAATAGCGTAATAATAGTGTGTATGTTTCTCTCTCTTTCTCTCTCAATATTGTTCGATCCTTCTTGGTTAATGATGATATCCTGTCGGTTCTTGCCGGTTATTTCAAAACTCATTCCCCCTCGCACTAAGTGCGACGCACTTTTTGATATAACTTTACATCGTTGTCGTCCCTTTCCTCCCTACAAATAATTCGCAATTGATGAATGGATATGTAAAATTTTTCCGAATAAACGAACGAATGAAAATAAATGGTCTTACGTAAGCAAACATTTATTGCTATGAATTTGTTTTGGATTTATGTTGATTTCTTATCGAATCATCATGCAACATTGAGAAAAAATCGCAGAAAATTTCAGTCATTACGATGAGATCGAAGTGCTAGTCTTGAATCTAATCAGAATGACTTGAAATTTTGTGTGACTTCTTTTCTTCATAGAAAAATAATATTCATGCATATGAAACCGCTGTATTTTTGCTAAAAAAACACGTTTATTTTAATATGATGGCGAAACATATTTTATTCAAAGTATTGTCCATTCGAATCCGCACATTTTTGCCATCTTTCGGACAATTTATGAATGTCGCGCCAATAAAACTGTTCGTCTTTTGACGCAAACCAGTCATCGAGCCATTTTCTCACATTTTCGTAAGAAGTGGAGCGCTGTTCCGACAGTGCGTGACCCATCGAAGCGAACAAGTAGTAATCTGATGATGCCAAGTATGGTGAGTAAGCCGCATGCGGTAGCACTTCCCAACTAAGCGCCTCAATCGTTTCCTTGACCAGTCTTGCAGTGTGTGATGGAGCATTGTCGTGCAAGAGAATAACTTTGTGTTGCCTTTTTTGATATTCCGGCCGATTTTGAAGCAATGCGCGGTTCAAATCGATCATTTGCTGTCGGTTGCGATCAGTATTAACCGTTTCACTAGGTTTTAACAGCTCATAATAGATGACACCCTTCTGATCCCACCAAACACACAGCATTGTCTTCCGTCCGAACCGATTTGGCCGGATTTACCCTTGCGGTCGATGTCGCTGGTTCGCCTAGTGTTACCCATGATTTCTTGCGCTTAGGATTCTCGAAATATATCCATTCTAAAATTGGGCTGAAAATTAATAGGTTTCTATTCCTAATAAAGTTCAATGCGTGTGTAAATTTTTGATCAATTCTAAAATCAATTTTTTGCGTAATCGTGTTAACAAATTTTTGCGTACAATCGTTTTTTCTAGGTTCAAAACGCATAGAAAACTTATTCCGGGCGTTTTGAATATTTTGGACCGATCGCAATACCTTAACCACACACAGTGGTGTGTGCGGAAAAGTAAAAATTGGAATATTTGTACGAACGATCAAACGAACGAACGAAGGTGTTCGTTGAAACTCGATCACTTGTAATTGGAGCGAAATTATTTATATTCATAATATTTTTGATGGCCCAGGCATGCCAAAACTCAAAATATTAATTCATTCAAAATTTTGAATCGAAATAAATTTATCTTCATACATGAATGCATGAGAATAATATTGGAACAACATTTTCATGTTAACTTCATTGATCTTACTTTGTGGGAGAGTTTAAAGTAGAATTTTAGTCTCAAGACATTTATAAAGGTTATGAAGGTTATGCTTCTCATGGGAAATTTTTCAGATATATTTTTTCTAAGAACTGGGATATGTTCGTTGTCTCTCTCTCTCATACTTACTTATTATAGTGGTTTTTTCTTTTCCGCAAGCATCAGTGTGTGTAGTGAAAGTATTGCGATCTGTGCAAAATATTCAAAACGCCCGGAATGAGTTTCCTATGCGTTTTGAACCTAGAAAAACGATTGCAACCATTCCCGGAGCAATTTTTTGTCCGTGTGTGGTACGTTGTTCGTTGTACTCAAAAATTTGTTAACACGATAATTCAAAAAATTGATATAAGAATGGATCAAAAATTTACAAACACATTGGTCTTCATTAGGAATCGAAACCTTTTAATTTTTCAGCCTAATCGGATATTTTTTCGGGTAGCTCTAGTGGAGTCGAATCAAATAAATGGTCTTACGTACGCAAAACTAACTTTTCCGCACATTTCCCGAAATTGTTCGGATTAACGGGTTTTTCATTGATTGCTACACATTTGTATTGGATTTATGTTGATTTCTTATCGAATTATCAAGCAACTTTGAGAATTATTCACAGAAAATTTCAAGTCATTACACACCATGTAATTTAAATTCAAATTTTAATATGAAAAAAACGAATAAACATCTCAGTTTCTAATTTTTACTTCAACAAACTTTCGCTGCTTTTGAATTGGTAATAACAATAACGAATTAGTTCACTCTGATCTGAACTTTCAATTCATTCCAACGATAGATATGATCCCACATTTATTTTATGTATTAATTTCGTTAAAATTTAATGAATATTCAAATTGATGAAAATTACACAGATTAGAAAATCACAAATACTTCACTTCATCCAATTTATTGATTCGAATATTGACCCCGATAATTGAAAATATTCTGAGGGAGCTGGTCTTAAATCTCATCAGAATGACTTGAAAAACATAGAAAATAATATTCTGACAGTTCTAATAGGAAACAATGTGAACTTAAGATAGCCGTCATACAATTTTTCAGTTTTGACCCCGAAAAGACTCCAAAAATCCGAAATTTTGCAGGGGAGGTAGTCCTAAATCTAGTCGGAATGACTTGAAATTTTGCAAGACTCATTTTATTCATAAAAACATAATATTCTGAAAGTTTCATTATGATACAATGCGAAATAGTCATAGTCCCCATACAAATTTTTCGTAATTATATTGAAAAACAGCCCATTTTTTTATTCCACTCCACTAGAGCTACCCGAAAAAATTATTTGATTAGGCTGAAAATGAAAAGGTTTCTATTCCTTATGAAGACAAATGTGTGTGTAAATTTTTGTTCGATTCTAAAATCAATTATTTGAGTTATCGTGTTAACAAATGTTTGCGTACAACGGACAACGGACAACGTACCACACACGGACAAAAAATTGCTCCGGGAATGGTTGCAATCGTTTTTTCTAGGTTCAAAACGCATAGAAAACTTATTCCGAGCGTTTTGAATTTTTTGGACCGATCACAATACTTTCTACAACTGTTCAACTATTACAAATTAAGATTAGTTGAGAATTTCAGTTTTGTGTTGTTGTTGGATTCGATAAAGAACAAGTACCGCTAGAAGAAATAAGTTAGAATTAGTGAGTTATGAACACAGTATCGTTCGACATCTCAAACAACATGCAAATTTTAAAAGCAAACTTCTTTACATTCCTCGTTTTTATTTGTGCCGTAAGTAAAAAATATATTCCGAATAAGGTTAATATATGGTTGAAGCTTTCGGATGAAAACGGTTCTATGTATAACGTAAATATCAAGCGATTTTTAGCCTTATTGCTCTATGCATTATAATACATAGAAAGCATTATGTTTTACATAACGCAATAAGGTTCAAATCTAGGGGCTTATGACTGACTCGAGTCAGCAGTGAATCATGAATATCATAAAAACTACATACTAGTCTCACACGAGTCTATCTATATAAAATATGTGGCCATAGTATCGATTCAATGCGAGTCACGAGTCAAAAAAAAATACCATACAAGTAAATCAGCAATTAAGAATTACTAATAAAAATAATTAAAAAAAAAAACAAAATATTTATTTACCATTTCGACGATGACCAATAATTTTATTTTTTATGACTTTGACAATTTACATTCGTTTGGATTGTTTCATGCTCCTGTCATTGGGACTTTTCACTTTGACTCGCTAATCACATACAGACTCGTTATTGATTCGATAATTTATATGGGACTCTTGCGAGTCAGATCAGTTATTAGCCCCTCGGTTCAAATTGCTGGACATTCACATTGCACATAACATAATTTTTTTATGAATATTCAGTAGATTTTGATCCTAATTCAAGTCATTTTTTATCATGGCATCAGATTGAATTGTCTGGTGGGAATGGTCCAAGAAATCGAATGTTCACGTACCATTGTAGTCCTCATCAACTGCTGCGACGTATCGAGGAGTATTATGAAACTTTAACCGATGCTCATCCAAAATGCTGCGAAAAAATTCAAAGGACACTAAATCCGGACCAAAACACTGCAACTGCGATCGAAAATCTCTCCCTGAAAATTTATATTTTAAAATCGGTTATTGATAAAACTAATGAATTGGCCGGAATTTGGTACAATTGTTGTTCCTTCTTTCAAATGGAATATAAATTTACCAAGGATTTTGCAAGTAATAGAATGCACCAATTCAAAATGATAACAGAGACATCAAAAACGAGTGTTGAGAAAGACTTTGAAAGTCTCTTTCCGTTTATATCGTTCTTATTGAAAGAAATCAAACGCGTTGCAAAAGCTTTTGACAAATTCCAAAAAATCGATTCGCAGACAAAACTTGATGAAATCGGTGGACAACTACTTCAAGACTGGCTCGTCGGAATAATGGAAAAATTGGTAGAAGGACGTGATACATTTGACGCATTGATAACGAATGATATAGGAAGGAAATGCACCAACAAATTTATCGAATTCAAAACACAAGTTGAAAGCTTCCTCGGTATCGAAGTCGACTTGGGTAAAAGGTATTCAGAGTGGATAAGGAATCAGCAACCACTTCCAGATCTGAATTTTCCACCAGATGAAGATCATTAATTAAAATGAAATATCAAATTTTTGTTCAAAATTGTTTGACAAAAATAAGAGGAAAGAAAATTTTATTAAACTTTGTATATTTTCAAGCAATTTCATCTAACTTGACAATATAAATTTGAGAGAATACACAAGTTTGAATAAATATTTCCAAATTTACGACCAAACATTATCATTTTCTAAGAATATTTTAGTTGATAAATTTCTCGCATGTTTACTGTAATTGCTGAATATTCTTGATTCTTTTTGTGCGACTGTTTCTATGCTGTTGTACTCAAATGTATTGAGCCTAGTAATAAAAATGCTCAAATGAAGCAAAATATTTTAAATAAATTTTATCATTACATAATTTATTCTATAGTACTCTATTTTATCATTACATAACAATCAGACGATGCAAATGCGCTCACCGCTTGAATAAAATGTGAAAACATTTTTTCAATTTGTTCTGAAGTTGTCACATAAAGTGTGAGAGAAATTATGAGCTTTAGCTCCCAAAGAAACAATGGCCTTATTTTCACCAGATAAATATTGCGTATTTGGTTAACGAGACAAGACCCTTTTCGAGTGTGAACAAGTATTAAATGACCGACAACAAACCAACAAAATATCATCAATATCTGAAAAAGAACGAACAACATTGAAATGAAACCGAATACATGCTTCTCTCTCCATATCTCTCCATTGACCATGCTTCTCCGTAACAGCGTAATAATAGTGTCTATATTTCTCTCTCTTTCTCTTGAAACTCGAACACGTGTAATTGGAGCGAATTTATTTATATTCATAATATTTTTGATGGCCCCAGGCATGCCAGAACTCAAAATAATAATTCATTCAAAATTTCGAAACGAAATAAATTTATCTTCATACATTTGAATGCATGAGAATAATATTGGAACAACATTTTCATGTCAGACCACGAATTTTTTGTCTCTTTTAGTGGCACGTAAAGTAAACTTCATTGATCTTACTCTGTGGGACTATGCGTTTTGAACATAGAAAAAACGACTGCAACCATTCCCGGAGAAATTTTTTGTCCGTGTGTGGTACGTTGTCCGTTACACGCAAAAATGTGTTAACACGATAAATCAAAAAATTGAGATTAGAATTGATCAAAAATTTACACACGCATTGAACTTAATTAGGAATAGGAACTTTTTATTGATATTATTATTTTTCAGACTAATCGGATAATTTTATCGGGCAGCTCTAGTGGAGTTGAATCAAAAAATGGGCTGTTTTTCAATATAATTACGAAACATTTGTATTGGGACCAAGCGGACGATGCTTTGTATCTTCTCCTATGTAAGGGGGTAGTGAATGTCGTTGGACCGCGCCATCTCTACCTAAACGATTGTACTAAACGCTTCAACATTTCACACCTTCCCCGCCTTCCCCTTCTTCAAACAGCGAGTTTGAAGGCTCCGCATCTTTGCTGTTATTGTTTGAAGAAGGGGAAAAAGTGTTTACCATCCATAGACGAATGGTACAGAGGGCGCTGCCGTCAAGCTAAGTGTCAAAATTCAATTTTGCATCGTCCGCTTGATGGGGATTATGACTATTTCGCATTGTATCTTTATGAAACTTTCAGAATATTATTTTTCGATGCAAAATAAATCACACAAAATTTCAAGTCATTCTGATGAGGTTTAAGACTCCCTCCCCTACAAAATTTTCAATTTTCGGTGTCAAAATTCAAATCATCATCATCATCATCATTCAGTATTTATAGAACGAATTGTGTACCGTTAGGTGTGTTCAGTCTTTTTCGTATTCCATGAATACCACCAGCATGAAAACTATTATTCGAATACATTGGTGAGGGACTTGCAGGGCACGACTGCGCCGCATTCGAATGCTCAAGCCCATGAATGGCTACCACCTTTTTTGCGGTGGTGTATTGAATATTGAATTACCCAATAACACAACCTTAGCGTTAAGGTAGTCAATTTACGTGTGTCTGTGCTAACTCAAAATCCTCTTTGTCACACACACGGGACCGACGGCTTAAACACTCCGTGAGACGAAAATCACTGTTTTATGTGTTAGTTTGTCTCCCATCAATATATCACTGTTATCAGCAATGATGAAATTGATAGAAAATCATACGGCCACTTGGAGATTCGAACCCACGTCCCCATGCTTGCAAAGCCGGCACGCTAACCACTACTCTACAGCTGGGTTCAAATTCAAATTTTGTCATTATATTGGATGAAGTATTTGTGTATTTCTAATCTGTGTTTTTTTCATTTATTCGAATGCTCATTAACTTTTTAACGAAAGTTATACATAACATAAATGTGGAACCATATCTATCGTTGGCATGAATTGAAAGTTCACATCAGAGTGAACTTATTCGTAATTGTTATTACCAAATCAAAACCAGCGAACGTTTGTTGAAGTAAAAATTGGAAACTGAGATGTTAATTCGTTTTTTTTAATTTAAATTTAAATTTAAATTATATGATGTGTAATGACTTGAAATTCGATCTCATCGTTGACTTGAACCTTTCTGTGATTTATTCTCAAAGTTGCTTGATAATTCGATAAGAAATCAACATAAATCCAATACAAATGAGTAGCAGTCATAGAAAAACCCGTAAACCCGAACAATTTCGGGAAATGTGCGGAAAAGTTAGTTTTACGTACGTAAGACCATTTATTTGATTCGACTCCACTAGATCTACCCGAAAAAATATCCGATTAGACTGAAAAATTAAAAGGTTTCTATTCCTAATGAAGACCAATGTGTGTGTAAATTTTTGATCAATTCTAAAACCTATCATTTTTTTTTAAAACGAACAACGTACAACGTACTAAAACTTGCTCCGGGAATGGTTCCAATCGTTTTTTCTAGGTTCAAAACGCATAGAAAACTTATTCCGGTCGCTTTAATTTTTTGGACCGATCGCAATACTTGTACATACCATACACAGTGGTGTGTGCGGAAAAGGAATGAATAGAAATGAACGTTTTCGGCTTTTCCTCTGAAATTGCATCAATAGACATGGACCAGGATTGTTACCAGCAGTTTCTTTTGGTTTCTTAAAACAATAATTTTCTTGTGATAAAATTTTCTTCAAAAGATCTGGCTTATTTGTCAAAAATCGGTAAAATTCACAGCATTCGAATTCAATATTATTTTCTACAATCAGTATCGATTTTAACGTTGAAGTTTGTTAAAGCCGGTTATCGAATTGCCGAAAATAATCGATTTCCGAATTTAACGTTAAGAGAACTAGAAGAAAGGCGAAATTAGGTTGAAATAATTGAATAAATAAAACGCGGTGTTGCTTCGTTGAAGATCTGTTAGCAAGTGCCATTTTCCTTTATTTCAATTTGACAGCCGCTCACTTATACATTTATATGAGCGGTTTGAGGTGAATTTGTGTTGTCGTCATTTCATAAAACTAAAATTCACGTGCTCAGTAGTAGATAGAAAAAGAGAGTTCTGGCTCACTTTGACCTCATTTGACCTTTTGAGATCGAGGTCGTTTTCATGTGTCATTTGGCGCCTGAACCTTTGTTTACCTGTGATCCTTTGTTTACATGTGATCATATGTTTACGTGTGATCACTTGTTTACCTGTGATCCTTTGTTGCACATGTTCTTTTGTTATTGTATAATCTAACTTGATAAAGGGTAAGATTTTTATTTTTTTTTTTACGAGGAATGCAAAAACATCTGCTTAGTTGACATTCCTGTGCATATGGGCAATGACCAGAATCATGCCTTATACTTGGAAAAAAATAATAATAATCGATATTCCATAATCGATTGTTGTTGTTAAGGGTGAGAATCATTTTTCCCACGCTGCATTTTGTCATTGATTATACATTCCTATGCAGACGCGCAAATAACAAAAATCATGTAATATACCTGAAAAAAAAAATCTATTGAATTTGGCCAACGAACAAAATCGTGTATTATACCTGAAAAAACGAAAATCTAGAGGGATGGCAGTGAAAAAAAAAAAGGAAAGAAAAAAAGGAAAAGCCGCATTTTGTCATTGATTCCGGAGGATGCGGTAACATCTGCATTGTTTACTTTTCGGTGCAGATGGTCATTGAACAAATTAATTAATACAATAAGTTACCTTTTGTTGGCTCATACCTGAAAAATTCTTGAGAGATGCATTTGAATGAAAACAATATGTGTTATGGGTAGTGTAATGGAATTGAAATCTTTATTGAAAAAAGAAAGAATGATGCAATCGGATACATTTTTATTTTGTAAATAATTAATTGTGTATATTGCTTAAACGTCAATTCGCAAGATGGGATGCAAAGATTTCCATTGTATCAAAGTCAGCATCGGTGGTGTCAATCGTCTTGAAGTCAACAATGAGTTTGTTACGGTTGCTTCCGTCCTTCCCCATGAAGCAAAACCACATGCCTTGATGTTTGTTCGCTCCAATTGCCGGCTCGATGATTGCGCTGCCACGGCCATCATCGCTGCTGTCACTTATCTCGATCACATCGGGTGCAATCGGTGCAGTCCGTGCACGCGCAGCTGGAGCGGTCGGTGCAACGGGTTGGAACCAAAATTCCTCATTCGTTGCAACGTCATCAATCAATTCTTCCTCGTGCTGTGGTTCAAGTAACGGTGATTGTGGTAATTCGATGGAAAATTCTTCGCGGTTTTGGAGAACTGTGAATCTCTCAAAATTGATGGCGATCGTTGTTGTTGCTGTTGTTACTATCGCTGCGACGTCAGTGCGCGAAATGTTGCTGGGCGTGGATGATTCGGAGATGCGTATGGTGTTGCCGATGCTCACCGCATGGCTGCTTCACGATCACGTCGTTCAGTTTCACCGATGCCCCTGATCATATAATCTATTAGCCTACTCTCACGCTCCATAAACTCTTGGAGTCTCTCCATTTGCATGCGCACTATGAACCCTCTACGTCCATCATCGCTGTTGTCACTAATCTCAATAACAATCGGCGCGGCTGGTACACGTGTAGCCGGCATGGGCGGTAAAGCGGGTTGAAACAAAAATTCCTACGTCGTTGCATTGTCATGAATAAATTCTTTCTCGTTCCGTGGCACAGGCGACGGTGATTGGCGAATGGTTACCGAATTCCTCGCGGTTGGGTAGTACAGGCGACAGCGATGTACGACCAATGGTGATCGCGGCCAATATCCAAGCCGGTGACCAGGATTGACACGATTAACGGTTTTCAGCATTTTTAAGAGCTGCCCGTGACGTTCATCGTCTTGAAGTCATCAATTATTTTGATAGAAATTCATGGGTGCAACTTTCGATGTCAATAGAAAGTTTCTGACAAAGTCAGTCTGGAATTTTCTACAATATATAAACAATGGGAATATAATATTTGGTTGACAAAAAATGTTCGATTGACACTGACACGACAAATCGATCGTCACTTGTGCGACAAAAATAATCAATGACAATTTTTTAACACATTTTTTCTTCTTTTAAACGAAATTTTTGAATTGATTTAGTAAGCTTAGCGTCAGGGAGATTGACAAATTTCAACAAAGCCAACGAAATGGTGGTGAGATGTTTCCAAACCGCCATATGGTAAACAACCCACCCAAGATTGGGTTACCAAATTATACGAAGAGCTACGGTGCAAACTTGCCATTATGATGCGAATCCACACATGAGCTCCCAAACAAATTTCGATTCGACCACCTCGATTAAGCGTTTGGTGAGCCAAATTAACCGATACGTGTTGAGACCATTCACCAATATCTGTTACTTCACTCTGAATAGATGCTACTCTACCAACAACCAATGCATTTGATGTGAGTTGAACACGGTCATCTCCATTGCCAGGTATCATAAAAAAAATCTGGAAAAATGGCAGTAGTACCCGAAGAACGATGGAGTCCCAAACGACGAACGTATTCTTCAGTGATTCAATTCGCTGGGCTTCCACTTTCTAACAATGCACTTGCACGTGCTATTAGATATTCGCCATTTGAACGATGCATTTCTCAAGGCTTTGAGCGTTTATGCAACATTGACAAGTGTTGCTTTAATCAAGTTTAGTTTTAACGATTGCCGATTTGATTTGAAAAGTGGTAGTAGTTGGCTGACTACTAATCATTTTCGCGGCAATTGACAAACGGTTTATAATCCATGAAATTCAATAGTTCTTGAAGTGTTATGCAGTCATTCAAATTGAAACTTAATGCCCAAGCTCGTCGTAACACAGGATCAATTACATTTGAATTCGTAAGAATGAAGTGAGACCTCACATCTCACCTCTTGCTCTCGCTTACAAAAAAATGTCATAAGCAAGAGCAAGAGGGTAGGAATGAAGTATCGTTTTCATTCTCAGTCAATCATTCATAAATTTGTATGAGAGAAAATCCTGGCATGCTTTGATATTGTGACTCAATTGTTGCAACTTCCGAATAGTGATTTTTAATTTCGAAACTATGTATCAACGATAGCAATGACGCGAGAATTTCCAAATATATATTATATGTATGTATACATAGCTCGCGCAAATCATCCAATTTTTGAGTATTGAATTTGTAATGAGTCTTGGTTTGTTGTATTCATCAACTATCAGTTGCCAAGCTATTTCGTAATAAACATCACTGACTGACAACCCAGCAATCACATTAGTGGAATATCCCAAACTAGATGACTCGATAGGGCGCTGAACTTGACAAATGGGGACAGATTCGGATCATTGTGCACCAACCGAATACATGTGTAACGAAAATTGGGCTGCTATGCCGTATTACCGTTGAAATTTGGTCATGTTTGTGGAGTCAATCATAGGCCAGTTGATGTACGTGAATGGATGTAGATCGATCACGGACCATCCAATTGCAGCACGATTGTTTAGAGTAACCAACGAGCCATCATTATTACCGGCAGTTTGAACAGTACGACCACGATTTAGAACTGAAGCTGCAGTCTGAAACGTTGGTGGTATACTTTGGGAACGATTATCAGAAATTGGCCGCTGATTATTATCATTTTGTGTATTTTTTGATAGAAAATGTTCGCGCCAGCGGCTTGATTTGCAGCAGGAGTACCTGCATCGGCTACTTGGTTCGCATTAGCAGTGGCCGCTTTGAAAACTTGATTGATATTTGCAGCACACGCATCATTTGCCGGAGGCGCATTCACTTACAGGTGAAGTAAGCGTAGCAACTACGATCGGAGAGTTTTAAAGGGTGATTTTTTAAGTGGTTTCTTTTTGAAAATCGAAAAAAACGCAAAAAATTTCGAAAAGTGAATCAAATCTTTATTGAAATCGATAAATTGGTTCTTGCCATTTACTTTTTGAAAATAATTTCATGCAAATGTTGGCCGCGGCTACGGCGCAAATGGTCCATACGGGAAGTCCAATTTTGGCACACTCTCTCCAACATATCGGCCGGAATCCAACATATCGCCAATAACGCGTTCGATGTTGTCCTCCAAGTCAGCAATCGTTGCTGGCTTGTCCGCATAGACGAGAGACTTAACGTAGCCCCACAAAAAATAATCCAGGGGCGTTAAATCGCACGATCTGGCCGGCCAATGAACGGGGCCGAAACGAGAGATGAACTGTTCGCCGAACTTACGGCGCAGTTCGTCCATGGATGGACCCGATTTGCAAGCGTTGCTCGTTTGTAAGTCTTTCCATCTTGAAATTGCAAAGCATACTGAGCATTTTTGACTGTGACAGACGTCAGTTGGAATTTGACATCTGTCAAAAAATTAAACGTCAAAAAGAAACCAGCTAAAAAATCACCCTTTACAAATTGTTTAAATTGCGAACCAATCTTGCTTTTTTGGCCATATATGTATCCTCTACTTCTGCGATTATTCGATTGTTCAATTCAACAGCATCTTCATCTGCTTCGAATGTCGCTACTACTATTTTCAAATTTTCATCCTCAAATGACTTAAATAGTAGATTAAACAACCATTCAATTCTCGCTTCCAAATCTTCAACGTACGCTTGATTGAATTCATCATTGTCTGTGTATCCACTGTCAGTCAACCATTCAATGCTTGTTTCGATTGTGGTGCCATGATTTGCTTCTCTCATGTAATCAAAAATTGGTACAGACAAACGTTTACTAAAAATGCGATACAAACAATATTACACTGCTTAGAAGACTGCTATCATGCTGCTTCGATGATGCGCAAACGGTGTGCACGCAGCCTGCTTTGATATACATAAACACTGAGCATGCGATGATGAAATTGCACAAAATATTGCTTGTAATTCGTATTTCAAGTTTTTGTCAGATATGCCGATCTTAAAAAATTCGAGTAGAATTCATGAACTCTGAGAAACTAGGCCTTCTTATTTCAACACAAGATTAATTGTGAATATCTCCTTAGCACGAATTTCACTAGGATGCGATGATAAGCAAAGTAGAAAGTGACTGATTAATTTTTGGGTTAGATTTTGTTATTTTTTATAGTTGACGTTGTGATTGACATCGACAGCAATAAATAAGAAATACGGCAGGAAATCAAGAATGAAAATGGGCGAATAACATCTATTGTTTTAATTTCTATTTTTTTTTTTTAATAATAAAAAAGAATGTCATTTATGCGGAGTTGAAAAGAAATAGACTTTTATTTATAAAATATATAATTGAACTGTTACATATTGGTAATATTGATGATACATGGGTAAATTTGATCATTGCGCAATTAAAACATTAAGTATTTATTGAATATATATATATATATATATATATATATATATATATATATATATATATATATATATATATATATATGATTATATTGCTGGATGAAATATACGGCACAACGGACAAGTGTAGTTAAGATATATTTTGCGGTTTTTATATATGCAGCCAATGCAAAAATGATGACCACAAGGTAATTGAATATCATAGTCACCAGGGGATTCGTGACAAAATGCGCATACGACGTCATCAACCGCAGGCACATCGACCATCGGCGCTATATCCATAGACACCCCAACAGCCTGCTCGCCAATTGCCTGCTCTATGATCAACTGCCCGCCGATTGCATGCTCTTCGACTACACGCTCACCGATCTAGCCCCCTCCATCATCGCTGTTATCGCTGATTATTATTACACCCGATGAAGCCGGGGCAAACATGAATTCATCTGTTGTTGCATCATCTTCGTCGAATTCCCCACCGTTTGGCTTAATCACTTAATCGAGGTGGTCGAATCGAAATTTGTTTGGGAGCTCATGTGTGAATTCGCATCATAATGGCAAGTTTGCACCGTAGCTCTTCGTATAATTTGGTAACCCAATCTTGGGTGGGTTGTTTACCATATGGCGGCTTGGAAACATCTCACCACCATTTGGTTGGCTCTGTTGAAATTTGTCAATCTCCCTGACGCTAGGCTTACTAAATCAATTCAAAAATTTTTACCGAGCGCCAGCATCGTTTTAAAGAAGGAAAAATGTGTTAAAAAATTGTCATTGATTATTTTTGTCGCACAAGTGACGATCGATTTGTCGTGTCAGTGTCAATCGAACATTTTTTGTCAACCAAATATTATATTCCCATTGTTTATATATTGTAGAAAATTCCAGACTGACTTTGTCAGAAACTTTCTATTGACATCGAAAGTTGCACCCATGAATTTCTATCAAAATAGTTGATGACTTCAAGACGATGAACGTCACGGGCAGCTCTTAAAAATGCTGAAAACCGTTAATCGTGTCAATCCTGGTCACCGGCTTGGATATTGGCCGCGATCACCATTGGTCGTACATCGCTGTCGCCTGTACTACCCAACCGCGAGGAATTCGGTAACCATTCGCCAATCACCGTCGCCTGTGCCACGGAACGAGAAAGAATTTATTCATGACAATGCAACGACGTAGGAATTTTTGTTTCAACCCGCTTTACCGCCCATGCCGGCTACACGTGTACCAGCCGCGCCGATTGTTATTGAGATTAGTGACAACAGCGATGATGGACGTAGAGGGTTCATAGTGCGCATGCAAATGGAGAGACTCCAAGAGTTTATGGAGCGTGAGAGTAGGCTAATAGATTATATGATCAGGGGCATCGGTGAAACTGAACGACGTGATCGTGAAGCAGCCATGCGGTGAGCATCGGCAACACCATACGCATCTCCGAATCATCCACGCCCAGCAACATTTCGCGCACTGACGTCGCAGCGATAGTAACAACAGCAACAACAACGATCGCCATCAATTTTGAGAGATTCACAGTTCTCCAAAACCGCGAAGAATTTTCCATCGAATTACCACAATCACCGTTACTTGAACCACAGCACGAGGAAGAATTGATTGATGACGTTGCAACGAATGAGGAATTTTGGTTCCAACCCGTTGCACCGACCGCTCCAGCTGCGCGTGCACGGACTGCACCGATTGCACCCGATGTGATCGAGATAAGTGACAGCAGCGATGATGGCCGTGGCAGCGCAATCATCGAGCCGGCAATTGGAGCGAACAAACATCAAGGCATGTGGTTTTGCTTCATGGGGAAGGACGGAAGCAACCGTAACAAACTCATTGTTGACTTCAATACGATTGACACCACCGATGCTGACTTTGATACAATGGAAATCTTTGCATCCCATCTTGCGAATTGACGTTTAAGCAATATACACAATTAATTATTTACAAAATAAAAATGTATCCGATTGCATCATTCTTTCTTTTTTCAATAAAGATTTCAATTCCATTACACTACCCATAACACATATTGTTTTCATTCAAATGCATCTCTCAAGAATTTTTCAGGTATGAGCCAACAAAAGGTAACTTATTGTATTAATTAATTTGTTCAATGACCATCTGCACCGAAAAGTAAACAATGCAGATGTTACCGCATCCTCCGGAATCAATGACAAAATGCCGCTTTTCCTTTTTTTCTTTCCTTTTTTTTTTTTCACTGCCATCCCTCTAGATTTTCGTTTTTTCAGGTATAATACACGATTTTGTTCGTTGGCCAAATTCAATAGATTTTTTTTTTCAGGTATATTACATGATTTTTGTTATTTGCGCGTCTGCATAGGAATGTATAATCAATGACAAAATGCAGCGTGGGAAAAATGATTCTCACCCTTAACAACAACAATCGATTATGGAATATCGATTATTATTATTTTTTTCCAAGTATAAGGCATGATTCTGGTCATTGCCCATATGCACAGGAATGTCAACTAAGCAGATGTTTTTGCATTCCTCGTAAAAAAAAATAAAAATCTTACCCTTTATCAAGTTAGATTATACAATAACAAAAGAACATGTGCAACAAAGGATCACAGGTAAACAAGTGATCACACGTAAACATATGATCACATGTAAACAAAGGATCACAGGTAAACAAAGGTTCAGGCGCCAAATGACACATGAAAACGACCTCGATCTCAAAAGGTCAAATGAGGTCAGAGTGAGCCAGAACTCTCTTTTTCTATCTACTCTCAGTTCACTTATCACGTCGGCCGTAACATCCTGCCCGCGTTTGATTCGGAGAATCAAAGGAAAAATGATGTGATCTGTCCAGACTGACCCTCTTGGTGACAATCATTACCCTTACTACATAGCGCATACTAACTTGCCCATACGACTTGCCCTGCATCCAGCATTTACTCAAGGAAAATAGGAAAACCTTAGAAGTTGCACTTGTCACTTGTTTCTTAGAATCACCACCGAGCGAAGCGAGCGAATCCGATCACAATTGGCGCTAATTTAAAAGAGATTTTTTGTGGATTATTAATTCTAATGCTTGTACTCAATTTGCTCCATCCTCCCGGGCCAGCGGTAATCGGCACAGTTTCACGATAGGGCGCTGCAAGGTTCCTCCTGATTTCGTCCTCAGCGTCGCCATTCTGATGTAACCGTCTGCGCTGGGATGTATCTCGATCACACGTGCCATGAGCCATTTGGCAGGGGGCATATTGTCCTCGATCACTACGACTAGATCATTTAATTTAAGATCTTCTTGTGGTCGGTACCACTTCTTCCGTGGATGAAGATGGTGAAGATATTCAATATTGTACCGCCACCAGAATGTTTGTAATCCTTTCTGAATGGCTTGAAAGCGATCGAGCGTATTATCCTTCAAGTCGAGGAGACTTGGCTCTGGGATCATGTTGAGTGGTGATCCGATTAATAAATGACCGGCCGTCAATGGATCGTAGTCGTCAATGTCGCACGTGAGAGCGCACAGTGGCCTCGAGTTTATGCATGCTTCGATCTGTGTGAGAAGCGTACTCAGCTCTTCAAATGTTTATTTTATTATTGTGTTTGTCCGCCGGAGGTGGTGTTTTGTCAATTTCACAAATGACTCCCACTGCCCTCCCCAACTAGGTGCGCTGGGTGGATTGAAATGGAACGTTATTCCATCAGTGGCGAACAAATGGGCGACTTCTTGTGAAGCGTTTGATGAAGCTTGAGCTAACAATCGAGGTAGTTCATTGCTTGCTCCCTCGAAGTTTGATCCATTGTCGCAGTATATATCCGTGCAAATTCCGCGACGTGCCATCATTCTCCGTAGTGCGGAAATAAATTTTGCTGTGCTCAGTCCTCCCACTAACTCTAAGTGTGTCGCTTTTGAGGCCATGCAGACGAATACACAAATATACCCCTTTTCACTGGGGGCGTTACGCCGGTTGCATGTTTTTATTCCTATCGGGCCTGCAAAATCCAGCCCACAATGCAAAAACGCCCGCGATGGAGTCGTTTTCATTCTTGGTAATGGAGCCATGAGTTGATTCATTGCATTAGGGCGCTGCTTATAACATGGAATGCACTTGTGTATGTGTGATTTGACCATATTACGACCATTGATTATCCAATATTCCTGCCTTGTACGGGCTAAGGTTAAATGAATGGTGCCGTGCAAGGTGTGCTTATGTGCGTCATCGATAATAGACTACGTAAAGTGGCTTTTTGCAGGCAATATAATTGGGAATCGTTGCCTTTCGGACAATGATGATTGTCCTAATCTGCCGTTTACGATCAATATTCCCTTTTTATTAAGGTGGGGGTTCAACTGCTTTATTGAACTTTTTTCACTTACTAATTTATTTGCACTTAGATCGCTGATTTCTTGTGCAAAGTGAATTGATTGTATATGCTTAATCCATGTGTGTTTTGCTCTTAGTAATTCGGTTGTTACGAGAAATTCAGCGGAATATTGAATGTTCTCATCCTTGTTAGCTTGACGTATAAATCGCATAATAAACGCGGTTACTCGCAGGAGGCGATTTAAGCTTGAAAATCGCAATAATAGTTCCGCCTCAGTTGGGGATGATGAAATGATATTGCAATGGGTTTTTTCTTCCAAACTTATGTTCGTTTCTACTTTTACTGGTAATTTTGGCCAGTATTCGCTATCCTTTGTGAGCCATTGAGGGCCATGAAACCATAATTGGTTGTCCAGTAGCTCACTCGCGAATGCTCCTCGTGACGCAATATCGGCTGGATTCTCATGCGTGCGCACATGATGCCAATATTCTGAGGCATACAATTTGTGAATTTCACTGACTCGGTGTGCTACATATGCCTGCCATCGAGATGCATGTGATCGCAGCCAGGTGAGAACAATCGATGAGTCTGTCCATAAATGAACGTTTTCCTTTGAAACATTCAATATTTTTGAAATCCGTTCCATTAATGTGGCAAGTAGAACTGCACCACATAGTTCTAGGCGAGGTATTGATTCCATATTGATCGGAGCTACCCGTGTTTTCGAGCATGCATGGAATGACGTTGCGGTTCCGTTGAGTGTTTGTTTGATAAAAATAGCGGCCGCATAGGCACGTTCAGAACTATCGCAAAAACCGTGAAGCGATACAATAGAGGTTTGGCTCGTCTGAAACCAGCGCGGAATTTTAAATCTTTCGATTATTGGTAATTCGTTCCTGTGTTTCGTCCATTCGGTTTGAATAATTTCTGGAACGAAATTATCCCAGTCGACGCCCGTTTTCCATACTTGCTGCATGATGATTTTTGCTTTTATGATGACTGGGCTCAGGATGCCACACGGCTCATATAATTTTGATGCGTCGGAGAGTAATTGACGCTTCGTAATACGACGTGCTATTGACAATTTCGTCATGTCGATTTTGAAATGCAGAGTGTCCGATGTCGGTGTCCACGATATTCCGAGTGTTTTAATTACTTCATTTTTCGCCAATTGGAGAGACAAAGAACATGCTCGTTTTCCATTGGAATTTCTTCCAATGCTGCTTCATCATTCGACGCCCATTTACATAGCGACATATGGCCGGAACTGAATAGTGCATTCAATTCTCTTTGCAATCGTATCGCGGATTCGGTTGAATGACTACCACTTGAGCAATCATCCACATAAAAATCCGTTTTTACTCGTTTTGCGGCCTCTGAGAATTTGTCTTTCTCCATATCAGCCAAATAAAAGGTTGACGCGATTGCTAAATAGGGCGATGGCTTTATACCGAACACGATTGTATTTAATTCGTATGTTTCAATCGGGTCGTTTTCTGAAAATCTCCACAGTATTTTTTGATATTTTCGGTCTTCAGGCCGTATGAGAATTTGCCTATACATTTTTTCGACGTCTGCGATTAGAGCGACTTTATGTGTTCGCCAGCGAATGAGTATGTCGAATAGTTCCGGTTGTATGGTCGGTCCATTTAAACAGCGATCGTTTAATGAGTACCCATTTGTTGTTTTTCCCGATGCGTCATAAACTGTTCGTTGTTTCGTCGTCGTTTTATCTTCGAGAACCACTGCGTGATGAGGTAGGTGATAACCATTTTCAGAGTCCTCACATTTCGTCATGTGACCGAGATTCAAATAGCTTCGCATTTCCTCGTTGTATCTTTTTCGGAATAGTGGATCTCGCGAACATTTTTTCTCTGCTGAGTTTTGTGCTATGGGCTCAAATGGTTGGCCCTTTCGTATGCCTTCTTCAATTATGAGGCCATACATATCGACGCCAAGCAATAAATCGACTTGATTCTCCGACAAAAATTCAGGGTCGGCGAGTTCTAGCCGATCTAAATGCTTCCATTGAGTGCGATTTTGATCCGTATTTCTGCGTGGTGATATAATAGATGGCATAACAAACGTCTCCGCCGTTATGACGAATGATTCATCTATTAGTGATTGGATTTCGATCTGAACTGAGCTTGTGGCTTTTCCGAGCGTCATATTATCTATGCCGGTTAGCGGAACGTTTTCTTTTTTTCGGGGTAAACGCAGCATTTGAGCTGCTCGCTCTGATATGACAGACGTCCTGCTCTGTCTTTCACCTTCACAATTGCCGTAGCGAGCAATTTGCCGGTTTTACTCATATCGTTCTTATTGATCGAGTGAAAGTTCGAGTTGGGATCATGCAACTTGGTCGTGTGAGCTCCCTTGCATTGTTTACATCTATATTTCGATCGGCACTTTTCGCCGTCCTTGTGTTGGTGCAAGCATATTTCACATAGTTTGTGCTCACTGACATATGTTCTGCGTTCCGACACGGCCCATTTGTCAAACACAGGACAAAAGAAGATGTAGTGATCATCTGGCTTTCTATTTTGCTCTCGACATATCATACATACATCCTTCTTGCGCTCGTTTGATTTTACGGATGCTACAACGCTCGACGTGGGAGTGTACGAGCTCACATCGTCGCCAGTCGTTTCATAAACTCGGAATCGTGTTTCCAAGAATTCAAACAAGTCCTTGCACTTTGGAATTTCTCTTGAGCCGCTGAGATGCATTTCCCATTCCCTTATCGTCTCTTTATCCATCTTAGTTTGGACAATGAAGACGATTACAGGATCCCAGTTGGTTATTGGGATCTCAAGTGCGTCGATACATTGTAGTGCTTCATTCGTTGTGTCTATGAGCGATCGTATTTTGTCTGCGCTTGGCCCTTGAATTGGCAATTGGTTTACAAGTGAATTGAGACAATCGTCCGCGATTGCTCTTTTGTTATTGAAGCGGTCGCATACTGCTTTCCACGCAACGGCATAGTTTCTCTCGCTCGTAGGGAGATTATCGATTAGACGCAGCGCGGTACCACCTAGGCTGTCTTTTAAGTAATGCATTTTACTTACTGCCGGCAGCGTTTCATTTTTGTCGATTAAGACGTTAAATGTATCATGAAACGCTGTCCATTTTTTGTATGTACCATCAAATGAGGGAATTGTGATGCGCGGTAGAAGTTAATTGGATTGTCTTCAATTTGAGGAACCAACGTCAGAATATAAAAAAAGAAGGTAAGAATAAAAATATCTCATGATCATAGCTCACATGTTGTCGTAACTCAGCAATCAAACTATCCAGTTCTGACTTCAACGATGTACATACGGTGGTCTTCACTTTATGTGTGACAATACTTGGACGATCTTTGATATCGTTATAGGGTTGGTCACATTTGACAAGTTTTTGAATTGCAAGAGAAACGATGTTGAAGAATTTTGTTCTTCAATGTTTTTCTCGACAAAATGTACCTATTTCATAATGCAATTTCTTGATAATTCTAGAATTGGGAATTTGTGGAAGAATTTCAAAAATTACCGTTGAATATTGTATATTTGCGGCATAGTGCTTGATGGTGAAGCACTTTTGAGCGCATGAATTCGAATTCAATTCCAATACATCATTCTTATAGAATTTTGTTTTCAAGTTTTCCATATAGTTAGATATTTTTGGCTGAGGCATGTAACATTCATCCTTCAGTAGGGCAAATAATCCAGACTTATTATCAAATAGATCTAAAAATGATTAAAAATGTTAATAATGTTTCCTTCCCAGCATATATTGCACATACATACCAACAATGTGTGCGTTGTCAAAAAATGGAATCTCCGGCATTTGTACACCCTCTTGTTCATACCAATCCTGCTCAAATTTTAACTTTGTCTGAACAAACAATTGCTGCAGCCTTTCGTTTATGTAATTAATGCACAACTGTTCAAAACAGTTACTTGTATTCTCTAAGTATTCTGTAATTAAAATAAATTCTCGTATTTTCGTATGCCTATGAATTTAGAAATAAATAATTATGATTACTAACCAAAACCGGCTATGTCAACAATACCAACGTACGGTATCGACCTGTCGAAAAGGAGACTCTTGGTGCCATTGAATGCATCCAACATATTCTGAAAAATTGTCTTATAGATCACTCTTGCCAAGCTGTTCCGCGTCTTTATTGCTGCAAAAGTAGATATGCCAAAACTATAAGAGGAAAAATTATATGAATGCCGCGAGAAATGGGAAATGGGAATTTTGAAAACAATCAAAGAGCGAATGAGCTTACGTTTCGTTGTTTATATTGAGTTTGAGTAATGCTGTTTCTAGTCGATCTATCGTGGTATTCATTAAATCTGCAGCATTTTGCAGATGAGAATACGATGATTGTGAAATTTCACTTGTTCCGCTATTGTCGGCTTTGTCTTGGATTTCAATGTTTCCCAAATGAAGAATTGCACTAACTAATTTGTAAATTGTTTGCTTTTCTTCATTCGAATATCCAAAGGCACTTATGGCCCTGTCCAAATCATGAAAACAATAGGCAGCACTATATTTGCTGATTTCTACACTTTCATCTATATACTAGAAAAGAATTTAAAATATCAGCAGAGATCATATTAATTGAAATTAAAACTTACTTTATATTTTTCTGTTATATTTAAACGCAATTTAGATTTTAGTTCAGTTGGTGCATCTTGTAAGAGCGTGTAAAATATGTTGAAGTTTCTTTCTTTGGTGTTATGTACACACACACGACTCGTTTCCAAAAAGTATGTTGAAAGTGCTGCGCAATTCATGTCTGATTCTGATTGATGAATCTATTCAATTCAAAATTGAAAAAAAAAATAATACAATGTTCAATAAAATTATTGAACTACAGGTCTTCGAAGACGCTGTTGAAATAGAATAATATATGAATACAATGAATGAAAAGAAAAGTAAATTTTCACTAAAAATAAATCATTTTTTTTTTTAAATTTCTCATCAAACCTGGATGAATTTCGAAAATCTCGAGCTGTTTGGATTTCTGTTGGTTTTTGGATGACCAAATAGTTCTAATATAGGATTGAGGGATTGTAAATGTTGGTCCAAATTATTCAATTTCATAGCCTTTGAAATGAATTTTAAAAGCTGTTTTGTGTTATCGGATTTTCCGCTTCCACTCTCTCCCGTGAACAATACAGTTGCCGTTTTACTTCCTTCTTTATAACTGCGAAATATATCTTTACCTTCATAAAGATTTTGACGTTATTATATATATTGTATGTTTAAATTTTAATTAATTTACAAAAATCAAGTGATTGCATGAAAGTCTGTAAATCTATTGTGGAGTATCAATTACCAATAGAAAAAATATGAGGTGGCAGGCCAATCCGATCTGGGGCTATGTACTTTTCTAAAACATTATTCGTATACAAATCACTAATATTTTCTTCTGGTATCTATCGATACAAATAGAAATTTGAAGATTTAATCAATTTGAATTACACAACCAATTGAAATTATTGGGAGAACAAATTGAAAACCGCGCATTCGTTACTAACTTCATATCTATCATAGATGTCATTATTTTGACTTTGACAGCTATTGTATCTTAAAGAGGATAAAAAAATACATTGAAAACGATCTGTCAAACTTATCATTCAGTTGAATACACAAGTTTTTTATTGCGTTGAAAATGTCGAGCTACGTGCCTACAAAACAGCATTTGCGGGAAGTTTTACTTTATTGGTTTAATCTGAAGAAAAATGCTTCCGAGAGTCATCGTTTGTTATGCGAAGCATATCCAGAATATGCTCCGTCGATTAGAACGTGCCAGGAGTGGTTTGCGCGGTTCAAAAGTGGTGATTTTGAAGTGGAAGACATAGAGCGTCCAGGCCAAGTGAAAAAGTTTGAAGACGAGGAGTTGGAAGCATTACTCGATGAAGACTCGTGTCAAACGCAAGAAAAACTTGCAAAATCATTGGGAGTGACACAACAATCCATCTCCTATCGTTTAAAAGCCATGGGAATGGTTCAAAAGCAAGGAAATTGGGTGCCATACGAATTGAAGCCGAGAGACATCGAACGCCGTTTTTTCACTTGTGAACAGCTGCTTCAAAGGCAAAAACGGAAGGGTTTTTTGCATCGTATTGTGACTGGTGATGAAAAGTGGATTCATTACGATAATCCGAAGCGAAAAAAATCGTATGGTTACCCCGGCCACGCATCAACATCGACGCCAAAGCCGAACATTCATGGCTCGAAGCTAATGCTGTGTATTTGGTGGGATCAGCTCGGCGTGATCTATTATGAGTTGTTGAAACCAAACGAAACCATCACAGGAGCATTGTACCGAACTCAATTGATGCGTTTGAGCCGAGCACTGAAGGAAAAACGGTCGGAAACGGTCGCAAGACACGATAAAGTTATTTTGCAACATGACAACGCTCGGCCACATGTTGCTCAGGTCGTTAAAACCTACTTGGAAACGCTTCGATGGGAAGTCCTACCCCACCCGCCGTATAGCCCAGACATTGCCCCTTCCGATTACCACCTCTTCCGTTCAATGACACATGGCCTGGCTGAACAGCATTTCCATTCTTACGAGGAATGCAAAAAATGGGTCGATTCATGGATAGCCGAAAAAAGCACAGATTCCTTTCGACACGGAATCCGTAATTTGCCAGAAAGATGGGAAAAAGTTGTGGCTAGCGATGGACAATACTTTGAATAATCAATTTGTAACCATTTTTCCATAATAAAGATCGAAATTTTAAAAAAAATGCGCGGTTTTCAATTTGTTCTCCCAATAGATTAAAGAATAAATTAATAAGGAAGTGAAACAATGAGTTGCGACTCACATATATTTGTTTTTGTTCGAATCTTTTCTTTAGGTTGCGCACAATATTCAACTTGCTTGGGTTAAGCAAGTTGCCTGTTTTTAAAATAAATGTAAATAGTTGTAAATATTTATGAAAATTTATTGTATGCACATGACCAATTAATCACAATTAATAAATAATTTGTTTGCAACATTATCATTGATTTTTGTCGCCTTATCTTTTCGTACAGTTTTCGGCACATAGTTGATTTGAATTCGAACCATCTCCGTGCTGTTTCCGAATCTTTAACTGATTCAACGAATACCACTACACTAATTCGAAAACTGCACTACAAGTGTACGGCACCACTACATATGTACATGTAAATGAACATTGAACACTTTTTTCCAAACCAATGACTACTGTGTGCTACTATGATTGTCTGTGATCAAAAGTGAGTCGTAGTTTCAACAGCGTTCATTGATATTTCATCCAAACTCTTTTGCAAAACAATAAGAAGTATGTATTTTTCTAATAAGAAAAAATTATAAACAATTTTAATTATTTTTTGAGATATTTTGTATGATTTATTATTTTAATTTGTAAGTGAATAAGAATAACGAAGATTTGAAGAAAGAATTTAAACTCAAGGATGTGAAAATCGAATTGAAAAGGAGCAAGGAAATAATGAAAATGAGTCTGTATTTTGAATTATATTATATGTTAACTATCTCTTTTAATCAATTTTCAAAATTGTTTATAACTTAAGTTTACATTAGTAATATTTAATAATATTTTAACGTTATTAATATTTACAGTTGGCGGACAAGCTCGCAAACGAAAACGTGAGACCTGCAATGATGGCACCGATGAAGTCCAAATAACCCAACCTGCTTCAAAGAAGCATTTGTCAAATGACGCAAATGGCCATGTCGAGTCAAAGAAAGGCAAACGAGAACCAGCCACTGCAGCATCAGTTCAAACTCCACCACAACCAAGCACCGCACCAGTTGCCACATCGTCAAAAGCACCGCCAATACCACCGCCATTACCAACATTTTTGACAAACCCTCCGGCACAGCCAAGCGCTGCATCAGCAGCCGCATCGTCTACAGCACTTCCACCACCAGTAACGGCACAATCTACTCTTTCCGCAGTATTGATGAATTCAGACACAGCATTCTTATTGAATCGGTTGATTACAGTTTGTCAAAATATGGGCTCAATGATTATTATGCGACCGAACCAACCAAGCCAACGATGCCAATTAAACCAACCGAGCCGAGACCCACCCGAAACGACTCGAAGAATGCGCGTTGAAAGAAATATGGAAATTCCACAAAGATTCGATGATGAATTACGTGAACGAGTCAAGTATGAGTCCACTGTTCTATAACTGGCTTTTCATTGTCTTCAAAAAATTCAATATTATTTGTATCCATATCTTCACAGGAAAAGAGCTGAAGAGATTGTAAAACGAGATGCAAAAGAAGGTGCAAAAGGAGCTGTCAAAAAAGCCAACGGAGCTGTCGATGACACTGTCGAAAAAGCTGCCAAATAAGCAGACATTCACTATTCAATGAATATATTCTGTGCAATATTTTCATGCAATAAAAATATTTCATATCTTTGAATGTATGCGTGTGCCTATACACAGCTCGTTTCCCCTTCGAAACGAGCTGTGTATAGGCACACGCATACATTCAAAGATATGAAATATTTTTATTGCATGAAAATATTGCACAGAATATATTCATTGAATAGTGAATGTCTGCAAATAAGCTACTGAAAATTTGCACTTTCTGAATAAATATCAAATAATGCACAATGTGCTTTGCATTTGCACATTACAAAAAGAAAATAAAACAATGAAAATAAAATGAAACAATACATAAATCGTTTTCATTCGAATTTATTGAATATTGAAATTTTTTGTGCTTTTCAGCATAGAATCGTCTTCGAAAACTTCACCAATCATTGAAATATTTCGATGCAAGTCCTGTCAAAATTGAATAAAACACAGAAAAATTCAGATTGAAGTTGTATATTTATTCATTATTTGGAATCAGAAAGCGGTTTTGATATCCGATTTATTTGGAATAAGTTGATTTGGCAAATGCAGTTAAATTTTGAAATTATTTTGAAATATCTTCCTCAGGGATCGATCGATCCTCACAAATTTAATGATTCTCGTTGCATTACTCGTTTGGTTTGCTCTTTTTGGATTGCTTCCAAAAGTGGTTCCAATATTGGTTTTGACGGGCCCCTTAACATTTTTCTTTCATGCACCTTATAGATAGAGAAAAAGTAAATCAAGTTAGATAAAATAATTTTTTTATGTGTTTTCAAACCGAATAACGGTCCACCATCTTACACTTTTGAGTTTATATTCTTCTATCTCGAACGAAACTTGTGCTTTGGCCAACGATGCTTGTATTGGCTTCAAATTCTTGTTGAATAAAATGTCTTTGTGATTTGGCTGTGCGCATCCACAAATGTTCACAAAAAACTACATACTTTGACCTCGCAACAATAGCTTTCATGAAATCTTGCATCGACATCTGCGATAATTCTTCGTGCGGTTTTGAAACTGATAAACGAAGCAGACGCACCGAGCATTGTTTGATTCCAAACAACTCTTTCAATTTTTCTTCATTTTCACGTTGTTGTGCACCGCTGATTTTCTTTTTTATCTGGGCACGTGTGGTTATCATTTTTCAACAGCTCCTTTAAATTTATTTTTTGATATTGCTAGTTGTTATGGTTAACTGAAAATTCAATTTTTTATTACCAAGAACAGTGAACAACACAAATCAAGTTCAAATTAGTGACGATTGAAAGTTTGTGCAGTCCTGTTTGTGCAGTCGTTCTGAAATGAGTAGTAGAAACACTAATACAACGCTGTAAATAACTGTCAAATATAAGTATACCAGAACCAAATTCGAATGGTGTTGAATTTGTAATTCTGCACCAGTGGGCGAGTGAATCTATTCATGCAGTTTTGCAGTGTTCTATTCGTGCAGTTTTTGAAACTCATGGCCCACTTGTTATAAATTGTTGATATTGAACAGTTTGTGTCGAGTCTATAATATTTACTATAATAATTTTCATTTCAAATTCGGTGATGCGCACCGTTCAGCTGGCCCTAATAAATCATATATTTTCATTTTGATGACATTTGACCAAAAATGGCAGAAGAAAAAGAAAGTGACGAAACGTTTTTAAATAAACTGAATCATTTACACATCGATTCAGCAGTTGGAGCATCATTTGGAGACGTTATGATGGAGACTGCCCCAAATGCAGCTATCGCACATACATATTCAATACGGATGAACTGTATTTTGGTTTTGTGCTTAAACTGCACTAATTACATTATCCCACATCACGCTGATTTTGTGCCCAGTTTTTCAAACCACAAGTGCGTTCAAATTGCTGTGAGCAGTGCAAATTTGGCATTTTGCATGCATACAATAATCGAAGTAATTGAAATCTGTGATGTGAATTCGACCACAAAAACCGTCCAGTCGCCACGCGAACCGCCACCTGTACCAGAATCGATGCTACTTCTATCATCAATTGTATCAGACTCTAATTAAATCAATATGACATTTGAAGAAAACCATGAAGAAAACTTTAATGTGCGTCCAAGAATCGTCACCAGCACCCCGAAAGAGAAAGTTGATGTCAGGTTTAGTTTGCTCATTATGTTTTTTTTATAACATTGATAATTCTTTTCTCTTGTTAACAGTTCCGGTTCGAACAAAAACATATTAATTCTATGTTTAGTGTGTGGGGACTACATGCGTGGAAACAACATAGACATTGCAACTCATTTTGCAAGTCATATGTGTAAAAATAGTTCAAAGCGATTACAGAAGCTGGCGCAATGTCTTCATTTGATCACTGATGCTATAATGTACGTTTTCAAATCAAAGTGGCATATGTTTTCTCAGTCCATTCCCAAGCGTGGATTACTGCGGAGAGATGAAATGAAACTGTCTTCTAACTTTTTTCACGGGGCATGAAAAAAAACTTTTTTTGAGGGTCATGAATATTCTTACCGATTCAGTTGAATTATCATTGATTTATTTTACATGTTCGATTCACATATTTGTAGGCATTTGTCGACGTGACGCAGCGAAGGAGATGGTGGCGAAGTTGGCGGTGAATCAATGTGAACTTCTGGAAAAATAACATATAATGCATTTTACGAAAATGAAATAAATTTAATACCAAATATAATTATGTACCAAAAATTCCTATGCTGATTTCGTTAGGTCAATCGATTTATTTTACTGCGTAAGGTACTAAATACATTGAGCACTCAAATGTTTTCGAATTCCAATTCAAAAATATTTAATAAAACACTTTGATATATAGATAGTCTTCGAAGACCTCACCCGCAAAGGGTGAAGATTTATCACTTATCATATTGAGGTGGCTAAAAAAATTTCATCGGGCTAAATAAAGAGGAATAATGAATTCAAAGAGTTTTATTCAAGTTAATCAAAAAACATCGATATACAATATATATATTATAATCATATTTTTTTATTTGGTAAAATTAAAAAATATTCATCTTAGTTATGAGTTGGATATGCAACACATTCTTTTTTCTTTCTTTGAAATTCTTCCAAATATTCTCTCCACTTGGGTTTTGATTTTGGTGCTGATCGACATTTGCCTTGCCAAACGATACGTCAATTCCGATTTTGTTGACTTTGGTTGTCGTCTTTATTATAACCCAGAGTTTCCTTGGTCGACTGTGGTAGTTGTCGAAGCCATGGCACAAAACAATGCAATGCCGAAACTGCAGATGATGGCACTGATTCCGCTCGTTGTAATGTTCGTTTTGCTGGAAGCTCTTTCGGTACCAATTGCACCACTTTTCGATTCTGTTTCAGAACTGATGGGTTGATCTTTTCCAAAGACACAGAACATTCTTTAAGTTTAAATCGCTTTTTTAATTTTGCTTCCAATAGACGCTGATTATCATGTTGGATTTTTGTATTTTGAGAACGTGTGGTACGCATGGTTTGGAAAAATTGTTGCAATTTAAAGTTTCATATTTTTTTAACTTTGTTGCACTTGGTATTATAATTTTCATCAAATAATTGAAACGACAGACAATTTTGAAATCAAATACGAACAAGTGACAACGAATGAAAGCAGAGGCAAAGTGTTTGAAAACTGCACTTGGTTTGCTCTCTTTCTGTCACACTTTTTTCCAATCAATACTTCTTAAATTCATATACCCATCCAATACAATGAAGAATCAATCATTTCCTCTAACACCATCAAAAATATTTTGATTTATTAACTATGTGTATGAGTAATTGGTGAGAGCAGTGTTTCGAAAACCATGGAATACTTGCACCAATTCATGAATATGAATCTAAAAAACATCTCTTTGTTTCAAGTGTTAGTCTGAGCAAATCTGAGTACTATTTCAACTGTCATTAAGCTTTTATTTGTTTTTATATTATATCTGCTTTGAAATAATTGAATTCATTCAACAAACTTTTATTTTTTCTCGGATTTCGGACTTTCTGTTTTCTAAATATAATTTTTCTTAAACTTGGTAAACCATCTACGCAATAATTAAATTGTTTTCAAAATGCCTTACTGTGCGATTGAGGGATGTAAATCGAAGAAGAGTGACAGCGAAAGACATTTTTTTGGGTATTTTAAAATGATATATGAATTCTTAATAATTCTATTCAATGCGATTTTAAAATCCATTCACTTTTTTTAACTGTTTCTATATATATTTAGCAACCCTATTAAAAAAGACATATTGGAAAAATGGGTTCAAACTATAAAAGAGCATCAAGAATTCAAATTTAATTCGAGACAGACACTCAAAAGGAAAATATTCGTTTTGTGTGATTTACATTTTAATGCAGACGATATCATAAAACAAGAATGGAAATGGACATTGAAATCTGGAACTGTGCCTATGTTTTCGTATGTGATTATAATTTGTAGAATTCTTTTGTATGATATTCGATTTTAAAAAAATAAAATAAAAATAACACCAGAGATTGGGATAGAAGGAATAAAGAGCAATACCGCACTGCAACATGCTTTGAATCTATAGAAGAAAACGATCAAGAATGTCTTAACACAACCGAAGCAACAGAAGTAGAAAATTTAGATATTCTGTTCAGTACTGCTAACAACAATGATGATTCGGGTAAATCAAGCTCGCTGCAAAATACAAATTACATTGAAAATAAATTCGAAAAATTAAATTTTATATTTCATGTCAATTCATATCTTTTCCATATGATTCCAAATGTATTCATTCGAAAGACGTTACACCAAATCGTCCTCTGATAGATTCAAGTCAATTACACTTCAATCAACATTTCTATGATGATAACACCAGTTTAGCTGATATTTTGGATGATACAGATAACAAGTATTTTGTCATCAATTCGAATAAAATGAAGATACTAAATATTATTTTCTCTTTTCAAAGTAATGCAATGGATACGGTGACTATTCCAAAAACCACGTTCAAAAAGTTAGTTGATGATTCCATAGAATTAATAAAAGCCAAGAAGAAAATTGAAAAGTTAGAAAACACGTTATCCAAGAAAATGAATGAAATCAAAAATAAGTTTGTGAATTCGACGAGCGAAAACGATGTGAGTTGCAATTTAAATATCAATTCAAAAATAAAAGAGAACCTTATATAAAACAATACATATGTATATTTTCAGAATTATAAGATCCTTTTGTTTGCAAGTACATTTCCATTCTCCCGCAACGTATGCATATATACGCAAATTTTTCAACAATAACTTGCCAAGGGTGGCGACTCTTATAGAATGGTACTCATCCGTCGATGGTTCACCAGGCTTCAAAACACAATATTATGATGTTTTACGGAAAAAAGTTCATGAACATAAAGCGAAGAACAAAGAATTGTTCGTCTGTCTGATATCAGATGAAATGGCCATCAATCAAAAATTGCAATGGGACAATATAAACAAAAGATTCATTGGATTTGCAACATACACAAATTCGAAGAAAAAGAAGTCAGATAACATAGAAAACTACGTTCCACTAGGAAAACAAGCCTTGGTTTTTATGGTCGTTGGAGATGATTTCAAGTTAGCATTGTCATATTTTCTAGTTAATGGTATAAGCAGTCAAGATCGGCCAGATCTAACCAGAGAAGTGATTTTGAGAATCAATGAAACTGGAGCCAAGCTTATGGCACTCACCTCTGATGGTTGTGTTGGAAACATTGCCTGCACAAAAATACTTGGTGCAGATTTTGATGCAGGGAAACCGTATTTTCCGGACCCGAGTGACCCGGCTCGAAAAATTTACGTAATCTGGGATCCTTGCCATATACTCAAATTAGCTAGAAACTGCTTTGGATCTAAAATTCTACTACATTATAACGACATCATCAATTGGGATCTTATAACAAAATTGTTTCAACTACAAAGCAAAAACGTAGTAAAATTGGGTAATAAATTGGGTCAAGCTCACATAAAATGGCGTAGTAGGCCTATGAATGTTAGACTTGCATCAGAAACACTCAGCGATAGTGTTGCTGATTCACTCCAGCAATTGAATGAGGATGGTGTACCTGGATTCGAAAATGTTGAGGCTACAGTTGAGTACATTCGTGTTAATAACAACATATTCGATATAATGAACACTAAACAAAATAAAAAAAAACGCCATAAATTTCAAGAGACCAATGTCATCGGAAACCAAACAAGAATATTTTGATTATTTTGCCTATACGAAAGTTTATTTGAAAATGCTTGTAATGGAACAAGTACAAAAGAAGAAGAAGAAGAACATCGTCGTGAAAAAATCAGTTTTTGCGACTAGATCACACACTGCATTTTTTGGTCTTTACAATAACATCATTGCCTTCGAAGGTCTGTACATAGACTAAATTGAAAACGGTCCCTTTGATGCGTTGCATACATTTCAGTTTTCACAAGACCATTTGGAAACGTACTTCGGAACCATACGAAGAATGCAAGGATGCTCAGATAACCCGACACCGATTCAGTTCGAAGGTGCATTCCGGAAACTTCTTGTTTGTAACGACATTTTAGCTTCGCAGTATTCAAATGTCATTAACGATGATACCCCAGTGCTAACAATATCTTCGAGCAAAATACCAAAAGCGGCAGCAGTAAATTTACGTACAGTTAAAAGTGTGGAGGTTGACTTTCAATATTTTGATGCTTTGAATGAAGTTGTGTCCCAATGTGATAAGCACACTAACGCTATTTTGGCTAGCACTATTGAAATCGATATCATAAGACATATTAAGCTGTGTTTCAAGAGTACATGTCAGAAATGTGCTGATGCATTTTTGGAAGATTTTGTGATTTCCAATGCATTAATTGATAAGCAACAGAGTCATGGCATGCATATTTTTCCTTCTCAAAGTACATATAACATTGTGAAGACAAGCAACAAAATTGTAACACTTTTAGAGAACTCAGAATGTAGTTTACAGTATGAACTAGGATACGAAACGGTGTTAAAAACTATCTTAACCAACCTGGATGTGGATTCATTATTCAATCAAACAAACTTTGGAGAGCACCATTGGAGCGAACCGTATCAATTGACTCATAAAGAGGCATTTATTTGCAAGATTGTTCAGTCATACATGAAAATTAAATCAGAACATGTTAGTAAGCTATACGATGAAGAAGTTAAAAAAGATTATAAACGTCATGTATTGAAAAAACTAGTACATTTTGCTGGTCAATAAATAGTCAAAAGATTTTATAAACTTATCATAAATGAGTGGTCTCACATTCTGATTATCGTGTGTGATTGATCTTATCTCAAATAAATAAATAGTCTTCAAAGACTTTCGATTTTGAAAATCATGTCTAACTCATTTGAATACATCAAAAATTCTATTTATTTCAAATGTTATACTTTTACTTTATTGAATTTTTGTGTGAAATAAACCAAAATATGAAAAAAAAAAACATTTTTTTTAAGTGAAAAGTTGGTTTTTGTGATATCATTTGTGCACGAATATGCCGAATGATGTGTGGAATTGGTATTTTACATTTGCTGTTGAAACTGGTTTTCGATGATTGATGAATCGCATTTAGTATTAGATATACTATGTAACCTTCTGCTCAAATTTTTTATTATTAAGTTGGGAAAATATTATTCTGTAAAACATAAGATAAATAATTTCCGTACCATGTCTAAATTCGTGCAAATCAAAATAATTAGCAAATTCAAATCATTCAAAATGATTTGACATTTCAGCGAATCTCAGCATGCTTACACTGGGATCCGCTTGGGGCGCTGTCAAGCAAGAAGTTAAATACACCACTACCGTAGTGCCTTGTTAATTTCGCTATGACATCTTTTGGATCTTCGAATGTGGCTGATGCCAAAACTAATCGAACGAGATCGGAACGAGCATTTTGACGACATACTTCAACTGTGCGTTCAACAACCATTTCTTTTGCTTTATTTTGGCTGATTCCCTCGATAACCAGCGAGCGCTGTAAAGCTTCGGCCAGTTTTTCGGTTTGAGAGGCAAATTCTCGCGACTAATTTTTATTGAATCTGAGCGCGAGCATTCGACCAGAGATTACTTTTGAACTTTCTGGTTTTATGTTTCTCTCGAGCGCTGCAATAATTTCATCAAGTGTTCCGTCTTGATTTATGCATTCGAGTGCCTTTCCCTCTAATTTAGCTACAACGAAGTTTCTTAGTAACTCTTCCTTTGACGCGTCTATAATTTTAACCAAGTTAATTGAATTCAGAAATGATTTGAGTGACAGAGGGTCGCCACAATAATTTTTATTTAGGATTTGTGCGGCAATGCGCAGGAATTCTGGTGCTGTTAGTGTCATTATTCCGGATTGTGAGGTTGATGTTGTGTTATTTGATGTGTTTGGTCCGTGGAGTGTCGTAATTATTGAAGTATTTGGCTCTGAAGGTGTCGTGTTCTTTCTCTTGTTGTATTCTGTTTCTATATTATCCGTGCCGTTCATTGGTTCATTTGTAGCAGTTTCAAAATGATCCAAATCACTATCACTTTCACTTGATATAATCGCGCTGTTAAGTTTTTCCAGTAAATCATTGGATATTTTAACACGAGAATTCAATTTTCCGAAACATTTGTTTGTTTTGTCACGCAAATAAATCAATTCGTTTCGAAAATATGTTTTGGTAAAATCGTTTAGTGTGGAAAAATGTAAGCCGATGTAATTTAATATTTTGTTGTGTAGCGTTATTATTGCATTCTCGTATTCTTTAAGCTTTTCAGGATTTGTCGAGATTTTTTCCTTCAATACCTTCTTAGTTGCATTGATGTATTCAGTCTTGTATTTTTTGTATATATTATCATCAATGCTCATTTGGAAAAAATATTTACGATTTTCAAGTGGTTTGCCATTTTAATTTATATATATAAGTTGCGTATGATATTTTTATATGACCCCTTGGTAGACGTTAAGCTTATTTATTATTTACTACTTAGACAGGCAAAACTGACCATTGAGTTCGTTTTGAAATGTGATTCGTTTGCATTTATTTGTTGATGTTTGAAATATGAATGTACTGACCTACATCAATGTTATAATTGCTATGACCTACATCAATGTTTAGCATTTGAGTTTGAATTGTATTTCAAGTGCGTCTCGTGTTACAGAAAGGCAAACGTAAGTAAGATGTTTGTCGTTTCCTTGAAAATTTCGTCACATTTAAAAAAAATATTCGAGTGTTCAAAGTGATCACACGAATTTGGCTATTCCTATTATTCCTATATGTCTATATGAACAATTATCTACTTAAATGAATTCTAACTTATCTTATGGTGTTCTGCGTTTATGCTTTTATTCTGCTTCATCCGTCCTTCTCGCGTTGTCTTTTCCTCGATTGCTTCGTATCTCCGGGGTGTCATGAGTTCCCTTGTTTATGATGTTTGTCTGCTTTCTTCTTGTTTTTCTTTCATAGTAACGTCACTGCACTGCTTCACGACAGATTATAACTTATACTTCACTTTTGTATGTCTATGTTTTTCTCATAAATTTTTGCTAATCAATGATAATTTTTAGTTTATTCATATTTTATTCCGGATGTAATGCACTCATTGTCTTCGATATCAGCCTACTGCCGTTGTTGTTGTTGTTTTGCGTATACTTTTTCTTAATTCGTTTGTTATTTTGGCTATAAACTTGCAAAAGTAGGTTCAACACTTGGAGAATGCACACTAGAATAATTAAAACTGTGATATTTTCTACTTTTAATGGTTCTTGAAAGACGACGTTATTATTGATGCTTCCCGTTGAGTCGACTGCTTTGATTATTTCTGGTTTTGAACTGCCACCACCCATTTTATTTAATTATCACTTTTATGTTTACGGCGTATATTATTTAACTGTGCGATTATTTTATTATTTTCACTAGCTATTCACTTTTGATTTCATTCGATGTTTTGATTATATGGTTTATTGAAGCTTTTATATTTTCACTAACTTTAAATTTGATTAAGAATTTGTATTTTTATATTTTTCCTTTTGGCTCTATGCCTGACTCGCCATGAAGTGGATGGGACCTTGCAATCTAATTGAATAAAAGACTTGTGTGTTGTTCGGTCTCCTATACCAGAGTGACCAATCTTTGATTTTATTATTGGCTCGTAAGTTCGGTTCGGTGCAATGTGTGACCCACACATGTTGCACACATTGCACTTATTGAAGTGGCATACATATTTTGTTTATGACATACATAGTTGTTTATGACATATATATTTTGTCACTACATTTTATATATGTGCTCTTTCCATTCTATTAAAATGTCGATGTGCATATTCTTTGCGCACTCGCAATCCACCTATTGTCAAGTTATTGAAGCGCTCTGTGTCGCTGATTTTCTCAAAAATGCGATCCAAGTCTTGGATATGCATTCTACGTCGTGTGTACAACTTATCTCGCTCCTGCTCCGGCTGATCTTTCCAACGATCATCATTGTAGATTGGATCCGATATCATTGAACCAGCGTCGGACTCACTGTCCGACATTTTCATGTCCGAAATATTCATTAGTAATTTCATTTATTTCAATTTCAAATTAGATTTCTTTATTTCATTTCATCCTTGGGAATATTTCAATTGTAAATAGGGCACAAAATAAATTGTACATATCAATCACAACATTGCTCTTCGCTACATTTTTGCCCCTTTTTATGAAACTGTGACTACTTATCTCTCTGGGCAACTAATTCAGAGATTAATACTTTCATGCATCTATGTTCTACTTATTTCATGCAATTTTGTCAATTCATATACTTTTGTACACGTGATCACGTCTCATTCCCTATTAGAGTCACACTGAAGGGACGCAGCCCAACACTTCACAAACCGTCCCGCTAACCCTCAGTTAGCGTACGTTGTGGAAATTTAATCATACTGAGATTCATTCTCAAAATTCAATATTAAAATTCCAATGGTTGGCCAAATCATGACCTATGATGGTCTACTTGAACGCACGGTTCTTTTATTGACCTATTATGGTCCTTTGAGCAACATTGCTCTTCCACCCGGGGGTGACTGCCGATCAACTCGTCAGTTTAAATCAGCAAAATCATTCATTGGCGGTCGGTAGGCAACATGGACGAATATTTCATTTTTCAATTCAAATGCTTTTTGGCATGCTTTTTACTATATTGCACAATAATTTCATTTGCCTTTTGGCACTTCTTATACGACATTGCACGATAAAATTTCAATGCCTCTTGGCACGCTCTGTGCAACATAGCACGATAAATTTTGTTTGACCTCTTGACGATCTTTTTACAACAGTGCACGATATGGATATGGCCTCTTGGCTCGGTTTACAACAGTGCACGATAAATTTCATTTTTATTCAATTCAAGTCATGCCCATACTCATCCTACGCTCAATCAGATTTTCTAAATTTTTTCATAGTTTGGTGACCCCCAGTCGCCCCTATCACGCTGTATCCAATCAAACACACCATTGGCAATCCACTCAATATTCAATCCAATTCTCGATCACATTTATTCTCCCACTCATGTATCCTATTGCAATCGAACTATTGATGATATACCCCGTGAGCCGATCTGGCATACAATAAGGCGACGACCGCCTCTCACCTATGCGTATTGCACCCAGAAAAAACGATTGCAACCATTCCTGGAGAAATGTTTTGTCCGTATGTGGTACGTTATCCGTACGCAAAAATTTGTTAACACGTGATAACTCAAAAAATGTAGATTAGAATTGATCAAAAATTTACACAAACATTGGTCTTCATTAGGAATAATATTAATTTTCAGATTCATTGGATCATTTCTGCGGGTAGCTCTATAGGAGTCAAATCAAAGAAATGGTCTGTTGAAAAAAATTGTATTGAGACTATGTCTAGGTCGCATTGTATCACTATAAAACTTTCAGAATATTATTTATTTAATTTCAAGTCATTCCGATAAGATTTAGGACTACTTCCCCTATAAAATTCTCGATTTTCTGGGTATTTTCGCGGTCAAAACGGAAAATTTGTATGGCAACTATCTCTAGTTCACATTGTAACTCCTCCCCTACAACATTTTCAATTTTTGGGGTTAATCTGTGTAATTTTCATCAATTTGAATATTCATTAACTTTTGACGAAAGTAATACATCAAATAAATGTGGAATCATATCTATCGTTGGCATGAATTGAAAGTTCAGATCAGAGTGAACTTATTCGTAATTGTTATTACCAATTCAAAAGCAGCGAAAGTTTGTTGAAGTAAAAATTAGAAACTGAGATGTTTATTCGTTTTTTTTATATTAAAATTTGAATTTAATTTACATGATGTGTAATGACTTGAAATTTTCTGTGATTAATTCTCAAAGTTGCTTGATAATTCGATAAGAAATCAATATAAATCCAATACAAATGCGTAGCAATCAATGAAAAACGCGTAAGCCCGAACAATTTCGGGAAATGTGCGGAAAAGTTAGTCGTACGTACGTAAGACAATTTATTTTATTCGCCTTCCATCCAGATATTTTTTCATTACTGCAAAATGGTTTTATAAAACCAAATTGCTGGAAAATTTTCGAACTATTAGCAGCCAAATCTAATGATGTTTTTGTAGACATGATTGGAGATAAACCCAGCTGTAGAGTAGTGGTTAGCGTGCCGGCTTTGCAAGCATGGGGACGTGGGTTCGAATCTCCAAGTGGCCGTATGATTTTTTATCAATTTCATCATTGCTGATAACAGTGATATATTGATGGGAGACAAACTAACACATAAAACAGTGATTTTCGTCTCACGGAGTGTTTAAGCCGTCGGTCCCGTGTGTGTGACAAAGAGGATTTTGAGTTAGCACAGACACACGTAAATTGACTACCTTAACGCTAAGGTTGTGTTATTGGGTAATTCAATATTCAATACACCACCGCAAAAAAGGTGGTAGCCATTCATGGGCTTGAGCATTCGAATGCGGCGCAGTCGTGCCCTGCAAGTCCCTCACCAATGTATTCGAATAATAGTTTTCATGCTGGTGGTATTCATGGAATACGAAAAAGACTGAACACACCTAACGGTACACAATTCGTTCTATAAATACTGAATGATGATGATGATGATGATTTGAGATATATCTCACAGTTTATAAACTGTAATCCATCTTGGGAATTTTTTCAATTCGAACCATGAAAATTGTTGGAACATTTTCAATTGTTCAGTCCACTCCGACAGATAGTCCAAAGCATCATCTCAAGACAATGGAAAATAATGTTTATATCAGTTAATTGAATGACATTGGATTGATCAAATGCCAGCCAGTTTACCGAAAAATGCATGAAATACATTTTCAATCGGCTCAACTTCGTAGTTGCCTGAATTAATAAGCTCATTCCTCACACTTTCCGTTGCCGGATCTAGATATTTATCCACTTTGCGCAACAATATGTTTCCCATTAAATTTTCCAAATGGTTCGAATATTCAAAAGCTGAAACATCGTCTCCTTCAATGCTTTAAACTGTTTCTTTGAAGTATTCAGCCTGAATGAAAAATTAAATGATCAAAAACTGTAAAAAATTCGAAATGACTGAAGAATTGGAATAATAAAAACAACTTCACTTATTCTCTAACAAACAGAAGCCACAATTTAGAAAGAGGTGACTCGAAAAATGATTTGATGATCGGTGGACAGCGGCGCAATGCCAAGAAATATTCTTTCAGTGGTTCGAATAACTTTAAAACTGATCCAAAAGCTGGTTCAAGAGCCAAGAAACGGGTCTTAGAATATCCCAATAATTGAGAATACTCGACACTCACCGCTGCACTCGCATATTGCATTAAGTGCTTAAACACGCACTCTGTGTATGTAAAAATATGAATAAATTTTGACAACGATTCAATCAATATCGATTAGTAATGCAATACCAAATATCTCAGGTTTGATATGTTTGAATCGATAATAAACGTTATTTTGGCCCTCCCGTTTGCATGATCCAAAATCTGTGGCGCAATTATCTCTTCTTTGATGATTAATGACGAAATAATTTCAGAAGTTTCACCTTTTTATGATGAAAATTTTAACATTTTCACCTTAAAACCAATTGTTGGAATGAAATAACGAACAAAAACCGGCATTAATTTAATATTGCCGTGATTGGATGCATCAGTCGAAAGACAAAGGAAATGTCTATCGATAATTCACTTTGCAACACTTTTTCAGCATACAAAGCAAAAATGTTTGTTGTAATGGCTTCACATTTTGTACGAGCACAATGGAAACTTTCGATTTCGAAGCAGCTTCGATGCGCAATCTGATGACAAGAAACTATGATTTGATTTAACCAAATGATACGCCCAAACGCCTTCACATGCCGCCAATGAAAAGGTTATATTTGTCGAGAACATACTTCTAATTGGTCGCGAACTTGGTGCTGTTTTCAATGCTTTTTGTTGTTTGCTAGCTGCTATATGATTTTCAATGCCGGTTTTTCCTTTGTTGCTAAAATTGAATTCTGCATGACATAAATTGCATTTTACATCACTATCACTTTTATTTGGGACTTTTTTGAGAAAAAAAAAATATCTTTTTTCGCCAGATCTGTGTGAAGAACACATTTGCCTTGGTTTTTGTTCAAATGAAAGTGACAAGCGCAACTTGTGCTAAAAAATTAAAACTAACTCTGAAAATTGAACTATTCTCTTCTAAAAAATACTTTTCTAAGATAGAACGGTTTCGAAATCAATAACAAACCAAAATATATATGGTAAAAACATGACGCAATAGCGTTGATGTTGTTTTAAAACCGTCTGAAATGTCAATTCATTTCGATTTGCATATACCTACCACCTACAAAGCGAATAAAAGTGTATCATATACACTGTGCGATCTGTGAATATTTTGCTTATGTATGTAAATACATTTGACACTAATAAACGAGAGCAATCAAAGCAACAACGGAATGAAATATTATTCATTGTTGACAATATTATTAAAAAAAAAAAAAAAAATATAATAATCAAATTCGCAAAAAATGAGTATATTAGAAGCATTTGAGTTCAAGGAGTATCTGAAGAGTATGTATTGAGATTTGCTTTTGCAGAGTAACACAGTTGGATAAAATAAGTGTACGCTTCAAAAAAAACCACAACGTTTTTGCTTTATTAAAGGTTCGCTTTTTATGGAACGATTTATTTAACGTTGTTGTTCTAAAGAATGTTTTAACTGGACTGACTTGGAAAGCACAGAGTGTGCATGCATGTGTGTGTCGACAAAACTAGAGAAGTATTGTCTGATGTCACACTAAATTTGTTTTTGACAATGCATATTTTAACACTCCCACTCATTGTTATAAAACAAAATGTAATTCAAAAAAGGAAATAGGAGTGCAAATCAAGGTCTTTTTACGTTAAACATCTGATTCAAAATGTCAAATCCATTAATTCGCATAAAAATCTATGTCGATTTTTGTTCAAAGGTTTGGTCAATATGTCTGCAGCTTGCTCTTCAGTACAAACATACTCCAAATCGAAATGTCCCTCCTCGTATTTCTCCCTGATGAAGTGATACTGGACATCAATGTGTTTCGTGCGTTTGTGAAACACGGGATTCTTAATCAACCGAATCGCGCTTTGGTTGTCCATAAAGAACGTTGCCTTTACATTCTCCTTCAATGATAATTCCGCTATAAGCCCCCTCAACCAGACAAATTCCTTGATTGCCTGGCATGCAGCGATGTATTCGGACTCAGTCGAAGACGTTGACACAGATTGTTGTCTTATCGATGCCCAACTAATGACGCCCGAACCAATGTGAAAGACATAACCACTTGTTGATCTTCTGGTTTCTGTGTCTCCCGCATAATCAGCGTCACTGTAACCAATAAAATTTAATTTACTGTCACTTTTATAAAGTATACCCGTGCTGAGTGTGCTCCTTATATATTTCATAATGCGTTTCACTGCATTTACGTGTGCCACGCTCGGTTGTGCGAGATATCTGCTTACGACACCAACCGCATAACTGATATCCGGTCTCGTTCCAGTCGATAAATACATGAGACTTCCGACGGCTTCACGATATGGATATGCTTTTTCGTGCTCGTCATTTACGAAATCGCCAAGATTCTGGTTGCAATCCATCGGTGCTGATACGATTTTACAATCCATCATATCAAAACGCAATAACACTTTCTTCGCATATGCCTCCTGATATATACGAATTGATCCGTTCGATAATTGTTCAATCTCCAGACCGAGAAAACACTTTGCTTCGAATGCTTTCACCTCAAAATGTTCTTGCAAATACAGGATTATAACATCGATTTCATCTTCACTATTTGTTGCTATCAAACCATCATCGACGTAAATAGCTATGATTGTCATTTTGTAACCACTTTGGCGAGCAAAAACACACGGATCGGAGTCACTTGACTTAAAATCGAATTCACGAATGAATGAAGTGAACTTCTGATTCCAGCACCGCGAAGCTTGTTTTAGTCCGTACAAACTTTTCGTTAATTTGCACACGCGTTCACTGCCATCTTCATAACCAATCGGTTGGTTCATATAAACTTTTTCTTTTAGTTCACCATATAAGAACGCGGTCCTTATGTCAAATTGTTTCAATTGCATTTTATACATTGCGGCCAATGATAAAATCAAACGAATCGATGTGAATTTCACCACGGGACTGAAGGTTTCTTCGTAGTCCACCCCGTATTGCTGTGTAAAACCACGAATCACTAGACGCGCTTTGAAACGTTCGATTGTCCCATCGGTATTCTGCTTTATTTTGAACACCCAGCGATTATCGATCACCTTTTGATTTTTCGGTGGCTCAACCAAATCCCATGTATGGTTCTTGATCAATGAATTGTATTCGTCATCCATAGCATGCTTCCACTGATTTACTTCTGGTGAATTGACGGCCTCTTCAAAAGATTTTGGTTCGGAAACAACTGCCGAATTACAAGTGAAACGATCCGGAGCTTTCGTTTCAGGTCGCAGATCATATCGTTGATTGCTTCTAACTTCTTCATCTTGCACGGTTTGATCACTAGAATTACTATCGATAACTTGCTCGTTTTCGTTTTCCCAATATTGCGAGTCACTCGATTGTTCTGACACCTCCTTTTCTTTTTCTTTCTGGTCGACGTTTTCACTATCACTGTCTGACTCGTTCCGAATCACATTTCTGTTTGTTCCTTTTTCATTAAAACGTACGTCGCAGCTTATGAAAACTCTTCGACCCTCTGGATCATACAACCGAAAATTCTTAGTCGTGGGCTCGAATCCAACTAGAAAAGCTTTTCTTGCTTTTGAATCCCACTTCTTTCGATGTTGCTTGGGTATTTGAACGAAGCATTCCGTTCCAAAAATCTTTACATGTCCCAAGTACGGCTTCCGATCGAACCATTCTTCGTAAGGAGTGCTACCGATGCATCTGCTATTTGTCGTACGATTCAACAAATAAGCCGCCGTACGAACCGCTTCTGGCCATAGTGATTTTGGCAAACCACTCGCAATGAGCATTGTTCTTGCACTTTCTTGAATCGTGCGATTCTCGCGCTCTACTCGACCATTTTGTTCTGGAGTATAAGGCGTGATGCTTTCAAATTGAATGCCCTCGTTTTTCAACAAATCGCTTACTTTCTTGTTGAAAAACTCCGTTCCATTGTCGAATCGAAAAAACTTGATTTGTGCGTCATTCATTGTTTTTATCAATGGAATAAAAGACTTGAATCGATCATAGACTTCATCTTTGGATTTCAGGAAAAATACGAACCGAAAACCAGTTGCTTCGTCCTTTATCAACAGGAAATATCTCTCACCTGCACTTCCACTTATTTCCATTGGCCCACACAAATCTGCATGCATGTATTCTCCCCTTTTAGAAGAACGTTTAACAGATGACTTGTGTGATGTTCTTGTCATTTTTCCGTATTGACAGTCTTCACAGAAAAATCTCTGGCTATCAGCTAGAACGATGCCACTTACAAGACCATCTCTACACATCTTCTCGGTCGATTCCACATTAACATGTCCTAAACGTCTATGCCAATGTTGCAGTGAGACAGCTGCTAAATTCGCATATTCGTTAATGCGTAAACGGAAATCCATCTTTAACTGATTCATCTCACAACGCTTTCCAATTGCAACGACTTTGTTCGAATGATCAATCTATTTGCAGCCCTCCTTGTTGATTAAAACAGTGATGCCCCTGTCTGTCAACACTGCCGTTGAAAACAGATTTTCTTTGATTTCAGGCACATATAATACATTTTCAAGTCGTACTGGCTCCCACTGATTGTCCACTCTCGCATCAATCAATACCGTTCCAATTGCTTCAATCTTCAGATAGCAATCATTGGCAACTTTTACTCGATTTGTGCCTGTGTATTTTCGCATTTCAGAAAACCACTCTTGATGGAACGTCATATGCTTTGAAGCGCCCGAATCCGCAAACCAACAATCAGTTTCTCTGTTTCCCGAATCAGTTGTATACTCACTAGTACACCAAGCGACTTCATTTTCTTGTTTACGGTCTTTGCTTTTATCATCTTTCTTCGATGAACCTTTCTTGGAGCATTTCTTGTCATTTGCCCAATGGCCAATTTCTCCGCACGCATTGCATTTGCTTTTCTTCTTCAATTCGTCAATCTTCGATTTTGACTTGGAATTTGTTTTCTTGGAATTCCCTTGCTTTGATTTTGCCGAGAAGGCAATATCCGAACTCGCTGCGCTGTCCATTCTATTTAAATTTTCTTCTTCCAATTGCAGCGATGACATCAGTGTGTCAAGTGTTCGCGTTTCTTTTGTGTTGTACCAAACAGTTTTGTAATTATTAAAACGCGCTGGTAAACCGCTGATTATCTTAATCATTTTTAACTTGTCGGATAGCTTTTCACCCTGCTGTTCAATTTCACCCACCAATTGATTAATTCTGGTGATATAGGTGGCCATCGATTCGTCTTCACGCATCTTTGTTGCGAAGAATTCTTCGTAGCAAATCATAACGCGAATTTCAGAGCTCTTTTCGTAAATGTTTTCAAATTTGTCTAACATTTCCTTAGTTGTTTCGCATGTTAGAACAAACATTGCACGTTCACTGTCAACTGATTGAATAATGGCACCCATTGCTCTTCCTTCGTTTCGTTCATACTGATCTTTTTCGGTTTGACTTGCTGTTTGAAGCGGCTCTGTTCCCGCAACATTTGGGAGCAGACCACGTGATTTCATAAAGGCATTGATTTGGAATTTCCACAAACGGTAGTTCGATCCATTCAAAATGTGGCCGCTGTAGTTATTTTCCTCTTTGTCTTTACCCATTTTGAATCGCTTATTTCAATCCGCGACACAAAACAAAAGTACACTTGGTTATTATGCCAACGATGTGTGCGCTTTGAATTTGCAATGGCTATTCGATATTGCGTAATCCGCACGATAACTGTACCAACACTGTGTGATGCTTTGAATTTCGCAACGGCTACTCGATATTGCTTAGTTCACTGACACGATAGACATGCGACAATGTTTCATTCTTAAATAGCTGTGGATGTTCTTTTCCGTTTTCACTTTTGAACAATCATTTGAAGGTCCAGGATTCAATTTTATTATTCCCTTATCAATACGCTACGGCGAGACGGCTTTGATAATTGTTATTTTTCAGTACGCTACGGCGAGGCGACTTTGAAAAAAACTGTGCAGAATCAAGAAAACACTTTACACGGGTCGGCGACGTGACCTTTTTTTTGTGTTCTTTTCTATTTTATCGAAAATTATGGAACTCTGGGCCCATAACCTAATGAGATTTGCTTTTGCAGAGTAACAGTTGGATAAAATAAGTGTACGCTTCAAAAAAAACCACAACGTTTTTGCTTTATTAAAGGTTCGCTTTTTATGGAACGATTTATTTAACGTTGTTGTTCTAAAGAATGTTTTAACTGGACTGACTTGGAAAGCACAGAGTGTGCATGCATGTGTGTGTCGACAAAACTAGAGAAGTATTGTCTGATGTCACACTAAATTTGTTTTTGACAATGCATATTTTAACAGTATGTCGGTTGAGAGAAGAGTATGATACTCCCTAAAGGAGTATAGTTGGTAGCATAAATTATACGCAAGTTAATTTACATTTGTATTTGAACCGAAATAAAATGTCAGTAAACCAAATTTCAAACTATTGTTTGGTTTGCCACTATGAAGAATAGTTTGACATTTGGTTGATTGACATTTTATTTCGGATTATTTACAAATGCGTATAATAGACATATGGTTATAAATGAAGAATTAGATTACTGGCGGTGTACGCTGTCCAAACTCTTTATTAAACTTGCCATCTTCCGAAAAGATGCAACTCAAGTATTTGAATTGGGAAACTTGTTCCAACAAGTTGCCATTAAATGCGCAATGAATTGGCTTTCGAGTTTCGTCCACATGCATAACTTGAGTTTTGTTCCCGCTAGTGGTCATTCCAAAGTTCGTACAAGCATCTTTGATCCAAAATTTTATCTTGACAACCGCGAGAAATATTTATATGTCAGCTATATTCTTCGAACGAAACAGTGTGAAGTTCAAGGTTCATCGTATACTTCATTTTGATCCCATAATGGACTATGGTATATGTAGTTACATATGGTTGGGGTGCACACAGCACTCAAAATCAAACACATCGTGATCTCGTCGCTGATAACGACTAGATTAGATACAGTTACGGATTAAAACGTAATGTTCGTGCAACTGAATATCGTGAGCGTCTGAATGGATTGATCCCTGAAAGCAGAGCTAAACTGCATTCGGCGATCTTGATGTTCAAGCAGTTGTCAAATTGTTCACCCGGGTATCTGAATCACATGTTCGTAAGAAACGGTGAATCGTCGCGGTATCCCGATGACCTTCGTGTAAATTTCAATCCGCGTACTGCATTTGATACCCGTGCATTCAGTTTTTCGGCAATTAATTTTTGGAATAGTATACCGGTAGATATTAGAAATGCGAAATCTTTGATATCGTTAAAAGTAGCTTAAAGCATCTGTTGCGTGCCGGTCAATAAATCGTATTTATCATAATAAATTTACTAATTTCGTGAATTCTCGGATTGATGTCATGAGATTTCTTATCAATTAATAAGTTATAATTTAGTACTAGTATACTATTTTTCATTTTTCATTTTCAATTGCTTTTTCATTGATGTAAAAATTATTATTGTATTATCCCCTGGCTCTCCAGAGCCAGGCCGGTTATACCATGGTTTTCCGGATCCAATTCCAGTATTAAAGCTTCACTCTAATACTATCTCTGCCCTGACTGTACTCTCTTTGCAAAAGACACACCATGGGCGGAATTTATGCCGTATTGGGTCTCTTACCAGCATGTTCTGAGCTTGCTTTGAACACGTATTGGCATAAATGTCGTAATAAATAAATGAATAAAAAAACTTCAAATGAATTTGAATCTAATTCATAAAGAAACAAATTACACCCTTCTCACGCAAAATCTTCAAATTATCTCCCTCTCGAACTCTGAGAAAACGTTCGTAGGAAATTGAGAATAAAAAATTTGTGCTGCAATTTATTTCACAACAAGAATTTATATTTTCACGAGTTTCTGTAGTGTTTTTCAACTCTCAAATAATAAAGGGTGATTTTTTAGCGACTTTCTTTTTGGCAGCACTGTTTTTCACAGATCACGCGTGATTCGTGTCTTGTGTCATTGTCAATCTTGTTCAGTTTGGTCTATAATTTAACCATGAATCGACTTACAAACGAACAGCGCTTGCAAATTATTGAATTTTATTATCAAAATTCATGTTCGGTTAAGAGAGTGTATCGTGCGCTTCTTCCATTTTATGGTCAGTTTGGTCGACCTTCTGAGGCGGCTATTCGCAATCTTGTGAATAAGATTCGAACCCAATTTACTTTATTGGACCTTAAGCCACCAACACGTATTCGTAGAGTGCGTACAGAGGAGAATATTGCAGCTGTATCAGCCAGTATTGCTGATGACCGTGAATTATCGATTCGGCGCCGTTCGCAGCAATTGGGCCTCTGTTACTCCACTACGTGGAAAATTTTACGGAAGGATTTGGGTGTAAAACCTTTCAAAATACAGCTGGTCCAAGAATTGAAGCCGAACGACCTACCACAACGGCGAAATTTTGGTGAATGGGCTCTCGAAAAGTTGGATGAAGATCCAACTTTTTATCGAAAAATTGTGTTCAGTGACGAGGTTCATTCAGCCAGAAGCATTGCAAGAGCTACCAATGCATCCTCAAAAAGCCACTGTTTGGTGTGGATTATGGGCCGGTGGCATCATCGGGCTGTTCTTCTTCAAAGACGACAATGGCCGGAACGTTACTGTGAATGGTGAGCGCTATCGTGCGATGATTCGAAACTTTTTCTTGCCCAAAATGGAAGAGCTTGACTTGCCTGACATGTGGTTTCAACAAGACGGTGCCACATGCCACAAAGCACGCGAAACAATGGACCTTTTGAGAGGCGAGTTTGGTGAATAGTTTATTTCACGTCTTGGCCCGGTCAGTTGGCCGCCGAGATCTTGTGATTTGACACCGTTAGACTATTTTTTGTGGGGCTACACGGAGGCTCATGTTTATAGCGACAAGCCCGCTACGATTGACGCTCTCGAGCACAATATTCATGAATTTATTCGTGAGATACCGGCCGATATGTTGGAGAGAGTGTGCCAAAATTGGACCCATCGGATGAGCCATTTACGGCGCAGTCGCGGCCAACATTTACATGAAATTATCTTCAAACATTAAATTATATGGACCGTTCTATCGATTCAAATAAAGATTTCATGCATTTTTCTTAATTTTCTGTGTTTTTTTTTCAAAAAAAAGTTCGAAAGCTATTAAAAAATCACCCTTTATTTCAAATTGAAAATCAACAATGGCTGATTGTCCTCGTCTCGCTATTGATGAGTTCAAACCAAATACTAAAAAATGCGCAAATATGGCTCCGCTGATAATACTATTAATTAATACTAGATCTCATCGTAATTTCTTGAAATTTTATGTGATTTATTCTCAAAGTTACATGATGATTCGATAATAAACCCGAACATTTTCGGGAAATGTGGGGAAAAGTTAATTTTACGTACGTAAGGTCATTTATTTTTCTATAATTGTTCAAATATTACAAATTAAGATTGTTTGAGAATTTCAAATTTTCGTTATTGTTGAATTCGATAAAAAAGAAGTACCGCTAGAAGAAATAAGCTAGAACTAGTGAGTTATGAACACAGTATCGTTCGACATCTCAAACAACATGCAAATTTTAAAAGCAAACTTCTGTACATTCCTCGTTTTTATTTGTGCCGTAAGTAAAAAATATATTCCGAATAAAGTTAATATATAGTTGAAGCTTTCGGATGAAAAGGTGTAATGTGTAACGTTAATTTCAAGCGGTCTTTAGCCTTATTGCCCTATGTACTGCTCAGTTTGAAATTTCGGAATAGTTTTACACAATTTTCGACATTTAAAAGTCGAAACATCGAACATAACAGAATTTCGGACGGAATAATAGCTTTTCGACTTTAAAAAAGATTTTAAAAGTATTCCGAAATTTCAAACTGAGTATATAACGCAATAAGGTTCAAAAATGCTGGACATTCACATTGCACATAACATAATTTTTTTATGAATATTCAGTAGATTTTGATCCTAATTCAAGTCATTTTTTTTATCATGGCATCAGATTGAATTGTCTGGTGGAAATGGTCAAAGATTACGAATGTTTATGTACACCTGTAGTCCTCATCAGCAGTTGCGACGTATCGATGAAAATTATGCAACTATAATTGCTGCTCATCCGAAATGCTGCGAAAAAATTCAAAGATCACAAAATCCGGACCAAAACACTGCAACTGCGATCGAAAATCTCCCCGCGAAAATTGATATTTTATATTCGGTTATTGATAAAACTAAACAATTCATTGATATTTGGTACAATTGTTGTTCCTTCTTTGAAATGCAATATAAATATACCAAGGATTGTGCAAGTGATAAGATGCACCAATTCAAAATGATAACAGAGGAATCAAAAACTAGTGTTGAGAAAGACTTTGAAAGTCTGTTTCCTTTTGTATCGTTTTTAATGAGCGAAATGAGAAGCTTTGCAAGAGCTCTTGACCAATTCCAAAAAATCGATTCGCAGACAAAACTTGATGAAATTGATGGACAACTACTTCAACATTGGCTCGTAGATATAATGGAAAGATGGGTAAAAGGACGTGATACATTTGACGCATTGATAAAGAATGATATAGGAAGGAAATGCACCAACAAATTTATCGAATTCAAAACACAAGTTGAAAGCTTCCTCGGTATGGAAGTCGACTTGGGGTATAGGTATTCAGAGTGGATAAGGGAGCATCAACCACTTCCTGATCTAAATTTGCCGGCAGATGATCAAGATCATTAATTAAAATGAAATATCAAATTTTTGTTCAAATTTGTTTTGCAAAAATTAGATGCAATAAAATTTTATTAAACTTTGTATATTTTCAAGCAATTTCATGTAACTTGACAATATAAATGTGAGGAAATCCACAAGTTTGAATAAATATTTCCAAATTTATGACCAAACATTTACATTTTCTATGAATATATTAGTTGAAAACTACATTGCATAATTTATTCTATAGAAGTATTCTATTTTATCATTACATAACAATTAGACGATGCAAATGCGTTCACTGCTTAGATAAAATGTGAAAACATTTTTTTCATTTGTTCTGAAGTTGTCACATAAAGTGTGAAAGAAATTATGCGCTTTAAGTATTTGTGTGGTTGGTATGCTTGGGAAAGTTGAAAATCTGGCCAAGACTAACTATTTTTCTCCCAAAAAAACAATGGCCTTATTTTTACCGATAAATATTGCGTATTTGGTTAAAGAGACAAGACCCTTTTCGAGTGCGAACAAGTATCAAAATGACCGTCAACAAACCAACAAAATATCATTATTAACTGGAAAAGATCGAATAACATTGAAATGAAACCACGTAAATTAGTACGACGAGTAGGCATGCCAGAACTCAAAATAATAATTCATTCAAAATTTCTAATCGAAATAAATGTATCTTCATAAAGAATGCATGAGAATAATATTGGAACAACATTTTCATGTTAACTTCATTGATCTTACTCTGTGGCAGAGTTTAAAGTAGAATTTTAGTCTCAAGACATTTATAAAGGCTATGCTTTTCATGGGCAATTTTTCAGATATATTTTTTCTAAGAACTGGAATATATTCGTTGTCTCTTTCTCTCTCTCGATTTTATCTCTGCACTCGCTCACGCAGATAATCTGGTAATGATTGGCAATTCTGAAGAGGAGCTGCAAAATAGTATCGAAGATTTGGAAGAGGCTTTCACGAGCTTCGGAATGACCATCAGCGGCAACTAAACTCAAGTTATTCATGTGGGCAAAAGATCTATTCGAGACTATGTCAATTGACCGCGCCATCTTATTTTACATGGGTGAACTCAATTTAGATCCATTGTAATACGAACAAAACTTTTATTGACACAAATAATAAAAACAAATGAGTCATTGAAACGATTGAAATATCACATCAATACTACTGCCCAATAGATGGCGCTGGAGAATAGATATGATTAAAATGTCTCGAATAGCACGGTCCCCTTGAGTTGTCTGTATTTTAATGTTTATGCTGATTTATATTCATTTTGAAAGGTATTGAATAATGCAGATAATCAAATGTTTACAGCAAATAAAAAATATTTAAAAAGCCATATTTTGTGTTTTTAGAAATAAAACATTTGTGAATCTTCAATCATCAGCTTCTCGCCAGACATATTGTAAACATTCTCCTTCCTCTTTATCAAACAATGACGAATGATAGCAAAGTTCGGGCTAATCCAAATACATTCTTGTTGGATCTGCTTGTTATACATGTATCATGTACATATATAACACGCATGTTTGAATTTGTGATTACAATTTGATGTTGTACACCACATTCCGCCGAATTCTCAAACAACTACCTGCTATTCCAAAGTTAAGTTTCGTTTGAATTGACTGTTTTTCACTTGCTTCGCAAAAGAATTTTTACAATGGAAATGTGACCGATAGTGTTCGCAAGAAAGCACACATTTAATTTCTTGAAACCTTAATTTTTTTTAAGCGTAGAATTCGTTTTAAATTCTTTAGATTTGAATTGCATCAAATGTCACACAGCGAGTTGACAGGCTCCGCATCTTTGCTGTCATTGTTTGAAGAAGGGGAAGAAGTGTTTACCATCCATAGACGAATGGTACAGAGGGCGCTGCTGTCAAGCTCAGTGTCAAAATTCAATTTTGCATCTAGAGGCTGATAGAAACAAAATAGTAGCTCAACTTAGATCACACGTTTTCAATAAACGTGAATTGAGTACAGAAACAAAGATGTTGATTCACGGGTCAATCTTCAGACCAACTATTCTATATGATAGCGAGAGCTGGGTTGATTCTGAGAATTTGAATCATGATTTGGAATCGTTGATATGAAAGTGTTGAGAATGATTTCGTGAGTCTCGCGCCGCGATCAGTGGGAAAACAGAATCCGAAATGAGACGATTCGGGGGGATTTAAACGTTGATTAGGCAGGAGAGGAAGCAAGAAAATCCAGACTGAGGTGGTTTGGTCATGTAAAACGCAGGGGAGAAGAACGACTGACGAAACGGGTTCTATTGCTGATGCTGATGGGTCGAGAGGTAGAGGTAGACCACGTAGACGTTATTTAGATTCGGTTAAATATGATTTGAATGCGAGGGGATATGAATGGTGTGTGGAATCTCAAAACTTGGCTCTCGATCGGAGTTTGTGGAGAGGTATTGTTAGGGGTATATGAGGCATTCTGTTTCATAAAACAGGCCAAACGCTGAAAGGGAAAAATTGTCTAAACATGTTTGTTGTTGTTGTTGTTGTTGTTGTTGCTCTCTCTTTCTCTCTTGCTTACTTAGTATAGTGCTTTTACTCATCCGAAAACATCAGTGTGTAGTAAAATTAATTGCGATGAGTCCAAAATATTCAAAACACCCGGAATGAGTTTTCGATGCCTTTTGAGCCTAAAAAAACTAATGCAACCATTGCTGGAGCAATTTTTTGATAACTCAAGAAATTTAGATCAGAATTGATCAAAAATGTACACACACATTCTTCTTCATAAGGGATAGAAACCAATTAACATTCAGCATAATCGGATCATGTCTTCGGTTAGCTCGAGAGGAGTCTAATCAAAATAAATGGTCTTAAATACGTAAAACTAACTTTTCCGCACATTCCCCGAAATTGTTCGGGTTTACGGATTTTTCATTGATTGCTACTCATTTGTATTGGATTTATGTTTTTTTCTTATCGAATCATCATGCAGCTTTGAGAATATATCACAGAAAATTTCAAGTCATTACGATGAGATCGAATTTCAAGTCATTACACGTCATGCAATTTAAATTTAAATTAAAAAAAAAAAAAAGAAAAAACATCTCAGTTTCTAATTTTTACTTCAACAAACGTTCGCTGCTTTTGTATTGGTAATATCAATTACGAATTAGTTCACTCTGATCTGAACTTTTAATTCATGCCAACGATGAGGCATCTGCTATCGATGCGCGTATAATAAACACCGTGTGTATTGGGCTAAGGCCTCTAGCCTTAGGCCTCTAGCTAAGGCCTCTAGCCTTAATGACTGTCTTTATTGAGGCAATATACAGGGTGTTTCTAAATTCCATGTCGATATTTATACCACGTACTACGGGACTCAAGACCTACAACATTTGTTCTAGGACTTTGGCCAATTCGCCCATTTGGGGGTAGAAACTGGTCCCGATACACATTGACCCCCAATCCCATATGTTGAAATTGCACTCATACAGAAGGTCATTCTGAGCATATGCCAAACAGTAGAAACAAATGTAATAGCGCATTGGAAAGCTGTTGACTTGCCCTTCATTTTACATATGGACCTTGGGTTGGGTGCCCTTTCTAGGGGTAAAAATTAACCCAAGTGAAAAACTTTGAAAAAATCTGAAAAAATCATGAAAATAGCGGTTTTTCTCGAAAAAATACGTTATTAAGGTACTGATTTCTGTCCATAAATGGAAAATTCGCCTCATTTTAGGTCGGTATGCAAATTTCCAGACCCCAGATTCCCCTTCATTGGAGCATAGGGCAGACCGTTTTTGGCCAGATTTGGTTAAATTTTCGATTTTTTTAAATATGGTGTATCTCAATACATGCTGAAAATATCGCTTAACTGTCTTCTAGAAAATGAAAGTATTCATCAAATGCTACAACATTGCAGAATCAACAAAATTAAATAAACCGATAGGCGGCGCTGTAATTAATGTTTACATTTACATTGTTTTGGATAGTTTCCTGTTGGAAAACTTTTGATTTTCTTTTGGCATGTTGTAGAGGACATCAAGATCTACAATAAATGTTCTAGCAGTTTTCCCAATTCAACACTGTGAGGATAATAATGTATCCTGTAATTGTGTTTTTATTCAGCTAAGTTTCTGTTTTCTTTCTCTCCCTTTTAACATTTATGGGAAAGGAATAATTTCATTTTATTCGACTTACATCTATAAGTAAAAATTTAAATAAATTCTGTCTTAATGTAAGCTAATTTTCGGAATAGTTCCTATGCAAATTTAAATAAATCTGAACCTGCCGATTGAGAGTGTTGGCTGTTCGTTGAACGGCTTTGCGCTTCGCTTGTTCGTTGTTCATGGAATTTCCAAATGTGATTTGCGTTGCGGCGATACACGCGACCGTCTGAATCAATTTTATACGAGCGTGGTTCGTTGCATATTTCAATAATGGTTCCGAACTGCCATTTGTTATTGTTTAAAAACAAAATTTTTTCATTGATTTCAAACGGCGTTCGTTCCCTTGCAGTTTTATCGAAATATTTCTTACATTGCATTTGTTTGCGTATGAGTTGACCTTCAACGTCGATACTTGGTTCAAATTTATCGTTCTTTATTGGCAAATCAGTTCGCATGATTCGGCCTTGCAACAATTCTGATGGTGACTTTTTCATGTACTTAGTTGGAGTTGTACGATACGCCATCAATGCTTTCTGAATTTCATTTTCAGTTTTGCATTTCTTCAATATTCGTTTACAAATGTCAACAGCCTTTTCAGCCATGCCATTCGATTTCGGATAATTTGGACTGCTGTATTTAATTTGAGCATCGATATCATTTGCGAACTCATTGCATTCGAATGATCCGAAAGGCATATTATCGGCAATAATAATACGCGGATATCCATATCTTGCAAACAATTTAATCAGCTGATCGTTACACTCACTTGCTGTTTTCTTTTTCAGTTTAATCAACTCTATCCATTTCGAATAGTAGTCTACAACAACAAGATAGTCGGCTGACTTAAACTCAAGTATATCGCATGATATTTTACAGAAAGGCTAGTTGGGAATTTCGTGTGGAATCATCGGCTCATTTCTGTTTTTCGGGGCATTGACCTGGCAAATTTTACAACTACTTATGATGTGCTCGATGTCATTATTAATATTAGGCCAAAAAACTGAATTTTGTGCCTTTATTTTCGTCTTTGTCATGTCAAAGTGTAGTGCGTGCAGTTCGTTCAGAATGTCTCTTCTCATGCTATCGGGAATTATCAATCTATCGTTAAAAAATAACAATTCATCTTCCAGAAAAATCTCATAACGAAGCATATAAAAGTACTTTATCTGTGGCTCGCACTGCGTTTTATGCATTGGCCATCCTATTTTGCAAAATTCTTCCACTTCCTAAGCACTTCGTCTTTTTCTGTTTTACTCTGAATCTCTGCTTTGCGTTCGTCACTAACGTTTATCACTAAAATTGCTTCTGTTATTGACTTGTCTTCTTCAGTTTCGTCGGTTTTAATCATGTACCGCGACAAATAATCAGCTAACTGGATTGATTTGCCCAGGGCGTACTCTAATTCGACATCATAATTCAATAATTTTAGTCTCATTCGTTCTAATTTTCTGGATGCAATTTTATGTAGACCCAGCTGTAGAGTAGTGGTTAGCGTGCCGGCTTTGCAAGCATGGGGACGTGGGTTCGAATCTCCTTGTGGCCGTTTGATTTTCTATCAATTTCATCATTGCTAACAGCAGTGATATATTGATGGGAGACAAACTAACACATAAAACAGTGATGTTCGACTTACGGAGTGTTTCGGAGGACACTTCAAGCCGTGGGTCCCGTGTGTGTGCACAAAGAGGATTTTGAGTTAGCACAGACACACGTAAATTGACTACCTTAACGCTAAGGTTGTGTTATTGGGTATTTCAATATTCAATACACCACCGCAAAAAAGGTAGTAGCCATTCATGGGCCCGAACATTCGAATGCGGTGCAGTCGTGCCCTGCAAGCCCCTCACCAATGTATTCGAATAATAGTTCTCATGCTGGTGGTATTCATGAAATACGAAAAAGACTGAACACACCTAACGGTACACAATTCGGTCTATAAATACTGAATGATGATGATGATGATGAATTTTATGTATCTCCTTCCTCATTATTCCCAAAAGTGGCTTGTGATCATTCACCACTTTAACCGTGCGACCGTGCGTATAAAAATCAAATTTGGTGCATGCGAATAATATTGACAACATTTCTTTTTCAATTTATGCGTAATTTTGCTCTGTTGGAGTCAAACTCAGTGAAGCGAATGAGATTGGTTTCCCGTCCTGTAACAGACAGCAACCCGAACCGCATTTTGATGCATCGCTCTGGATAACTATATCTTTTGTCACATCAAATGGGACCAAAATATTTGAATTTAATATTTCGTTTTTGATTGACTCCATTACGTTATCGTGTAATTCGACCCACGAAAACAATGCATTCTTTTTCAATAATTCGCGCAACGTTGCACTTTTATCTGATAATTTCGAAATGAAAGGTCGCATAAAATTGAAAACAGCAAGAAGAGTCTGCAAGTCATGCTCAGCTCTTGTTCGGCTTACAATAAGTATGTCGTCAAAATAAACATATACATTCTTAATGTCACCAAATATTTCAAAATTCATTCTTTGAACAACTTTCGGACCGGTTTTGATACCAAATGGCATTCGTTTGTATCTGTAATTTCCAAAAGGAGTCGCAAAAGTACATAATTTCCGCGATTCTTTGGCCAATTTGACGTGCCAAAACCCGTCCTTCAAATCAAGCACTGAAAAATATTTCATTCCAGCCATGTTTGATGAAAATTCTTCAAATGTCGGAATGTATGCTTATACGTCCGTCAAATATTTATTCAAGTCGCTAGGATCGATGCACAATCGAAGAGATTTTAGTATGTCGCGTTTCGTTGCGGTCACTAAGTGATGCACCCATTCTTCTGAGCCATCGGCTTTCTCTATTACGCCATCTATTTCTAACTCTTCTAATTTCTTTTTCAATTTGTCCTTCAATGCAAGTGGTACCCGTCTTGGTGCATGCGCCACCGGTTGTGCATCTTTTTTAACTATCATTTTATACTCTTTGTCAAATTTACCCAGCCCTCGAAATAAATTTGAATATTTATTCTCAATGAAATCAATGAAAATTTCCCCAACAAGCGATTCTTGCAACAGCTCATATTTTTTAATTGTCTTCTTATTATTTCTTGATTCTGGCGGATTCACTATCCTAAATCGTTTGCAAGTAGCTAATCCAAGTATGGGCGTCGAATCAAAGTCAACAATGGCAAACAATACTTTGAAAGACATATATTTGTATTCGCAAAGCAATGAACACATACCGATTGGCGAATATTCTTCGCCTCCAAACGCTTTCAATTTAATGTTGATTGCTTTCATTTCCATGTCCGGATCGATTCTGCGCACAACACTCAACGGTAATACATTCATCTGAGCTCCAGTGTCGACTTTCAATCGACAACACGAACACTCTCAATCCAATCAGACCACAGTTTGGCATCATCTTCTACCTTTACATATAAATATATGTAAATAGACTATCAAGAATAGAACACTAGCGCCAATGTGCAATGTAGTGTTTTTTTAAATTTCTGCCACACGTTTCGAACTTGTCCTGTATTGCTAGTTGAGAGAAACGCTACAAACGTAAAAGGCGCTCGCATAGCGTTTAAACGTCAAACAATCATGATTCCTACCTTTGAATCAGACCCAAATGTATCGTGGAACTCAGCAATCATTTTTTTCGATCGTCGAGACGTAAAATTCCCCATTATCAAAAGAACAAGAATCTTAAGAATTGGAAATATTAATGGATGAAATATTTCGATTTTTACAAACGCTACTGTAATGATTTCTTTTCTTACACCAGTTGCAAATTTGTCCATATGCCGGGCATGCACGCGGACCATGCCTGAGATTGCAATAGCTACAGTTTCGCTGGTTACCGTTCGATTGTGTGCTGCCGCTCGACTGCTGATTGCTTTGTTTGTTGTTGTTGTTCGACTGTCTGTGCTGTTGCGTCTCTCTTCGCTCACCCGATTTCTGCTGTGTTTGTCTTGATCGGTCGTTCTTCGTTCCCCGTTGATGTTGTGGTTGTGCCTGTATTTTTGGCGACGTTCGCATTTCATTCACAGATACTGTTTTGCTCATAGTTGCTGTCTGCTCCTTTGTTGCCTCGCTCGCTCTGCATTTTTCAATTGCACTTTCGTATGTTAAGTCTGATATTTCCAATAAGCGAGTTTGCAATCGTACGTCTGTTATTCCCATTACTATACGGTCTCGGAGCATCTCATTTTCAGCCTGATCGAATCCACATGTGCGTGCCAATTTTCTGATTTCGATTAAGAACGCATCAAAAATTTCGCCTTCACGCTGATTTCGCTGATAGAACAAATATCTTTCGTACACCGTATTTTTCCTTTGTGTACAAAAATCTTTAAATGCCTTGACTACTGTTGCGTATGTTAGTCGCTCAGCTGATGTAAGTGTGAATGAATCGAAAACTTCGATTGCGTCCGGGCTGACGAAATTTAAAAACGTATTTACTTTTACTTTAATTTAGCTTGGAGTTCCTATGTTGTCCCCGAAGAATGGGGTGGCGCAGTCATTTCGCCACTTCATAAGAACGGCAGTAATAGAGACTGCAACAACTATCGAGGAATTTCTCTACTGAGCGTTGTCGGTAAAGTATATAGTGCAATTTTGGAAAAGAAAACCAGAGCTATTGTTGAATCGCTCTTGGATGAAAATCAATCGGGTTTCCGCCCAATGCGCGGCTGTCAAGATCAAATTTTTTGCATGAGACAACTAATGGAGAAATTCCTTGAAAGAAATAGGGAACTGTACTTCTGTTTCGTGGATTTGCAGAAAGCATACGACTGCATTCCCAGATCTAAGTTGTGGTCAGTCTTGGCCGAATATGGTGTGAATGCTTATCTTCTCAACGCGATTCAAAGTTTGTACGCAAACAGTAAAGCAGCAGTAAGAGTGGATGGAGATTTTAGTGAATGGTTTGAAGTACGTAATGGTCTGCGACAGGGCTGTACAATTTCACCTCTTCTATTCATTATTTATATGGACAAGCTGATCAAATCAGTCAATTTAAGAGGTAGAGTAGCTTTGGGGGGCATATTATCTCTGCACTCGCTAACGCAGATGATCTGGTACTGTTTGGCAATTCTGAACTGGAGCTGCAAAATAGTATCAAAGATTTGGAAGAGACTTGTACGAACTTCGGAATGACCATTAGCGGCACAAAAACTCAAGTTATGCATGTGGGTAAAACTCGAAAGCCAATTCATTGCACTTTGAATGGCAACTTGTTGGAACAAGTTTCCCAATTCAAATATTTGGGTTGCATCTTTTCGGAAGATGACAAGTTTAATAAAGAGTTTGAACAGCGTAGGGTTAATGGAAATAAAGTAGTAGCGCAACTTAGATCACACGTTTTCAATAACGTGAATTGAGTAAAGAAACAATGATGATTCACGGGTCAATCTTCAGACCAACTATTCTATATGGTAGCGAGAGCTGGGTTGATTCTGAGAATTTAATTCATGATTTGGAAGTGTCTGATATGGATGTGTTGAGAATGGTTTCGGGAGTCTCGCGCCGCGATCAGTGGGAAAACCGAATCCGAAATGAGACGATTCGGGGGGATTTAAACGTCGATTCGGTAGGAGAGGAAGCAAGAAAATCCAGAATGAGGTGGTTTGGTCATGTTAAACGCATGGGAGAAGAGCGATTACCAAAACGGATTCTGTTCGCCGAAGCTGATGGGCCGAGAGGCAGGGGTAGACCACGTAGACGTTATTTGGATTCGGTTAAATGTGATTTGAATGCGAGGGGATATGAATGGTGTGTGGAATCTCAAAACTTGGCTCTCGATCGGAGTTTGTGGAGAGGTATTGTTAGGGGTATATGAGGCAGTTTGTTTCGTAAAACAGACCAGACGCCGAAAGGCAAAAATGGTCTTTAAATGTTTGTTGTTGTTGTTGTATTTACTTTTACTATTTCGGCCTTTTCAGCTAATCCAATTACTCCGGAAAATATTTCTCAATTTCTTTCAAATCGACGCCAATTTTCACACAGATTACCGTCAAGTATCAGCGAATCCACTTGCTTTATGTCTACCGATTTCATTGTGAGTCTCTCTAGTCTACGTTGTTCTTTCAATTGATTTTTCCTGGCTTTTTACTCCAAATAAGCGGTTCTATGCACTTGTAACCAATCTTCAGCTTTTATTCGTGTTAATTTAATCAACACACGTTTACGATTGGAAATTTTAGTCGCACTTTTAAAGATGTTCTTTTCGCGATTTTTTTCCAATTTTGCCTGGTTTTCTCTTGCGGTGACTGATCTCGTCTTCACCAGCTCAGTTCTCCTTAAATAATTTGATGGATTTTCCGGATTTTTATCGATTTCTCAGTGCTCGCAGCGCCATGAGGCATCTGCTATCGATGCGCGTATAATAAACACTGTGTGTATTGGGCTAAGGCTAGAGTATGACTGTCTTTATTGAGGCAATATATATACAATGAGTAATCGTCATGCGCCCATGAATAGTGACGTTTTATGTCATGTTGCATGTCATAACCTCAAACAATAAATATGATTCCACATTTATGTTATGCATAAATTTCGATAAAAATTTGATGAGTATTCAAATTGATGAAAATAACACAGATTAGAAATACACAAATACTTCATCCAATTTAATGACGAAATTTGAATTTTGACCCCAAAAATCGAAAAATGTTCAGGGGAGGTAGTCCCAAATCTCATCGGAATGACTTGAAATTGTGTGCGACTCATTTTTTCATAAGCAAATAATATCCTGAAAGTTTCAATTCGATACAATGTGAGTAGAGGGAAGTTCTCACTTTCAGCCATACTGGTTTTGTGAACAAAACAGGCGTGGCTGAAAGTGAGCACATTCCGCATTAATTAATAAGTGTGTACATTCCACGTAACGACATGTGGTGAATCGTAATGAGGAATGTAAAGGGATCGAATTAACGCGGAAGCGTCATTCATTCCCTTTGTATTCAATGCGTATTCCTTTGCCAGCTGAAATGAATTAATAATCAACTGATTGTTTCAATTGAATTGAAAAAATTAATCAGCTGAGTTAAGACGAATTTTTTCTTGTGGAATGAACGAGAAACAAAAAACAGGTGCAAAGGTAATCGAATGAACGCGGAAGCGCAACGTTTATTCCGTACGTGTCTTCATACGTTCGGCGTGCACTTGCGCTACAATTGTTTTAAACATGAACATTATCGATTCAGTCGTCGAAGTATTAATAATATTTATTTATTTAAACACCGCCTAATATAAAAACAGGCTGAATGATAGTACATGATGATAATAATTAACAATGATAATCCAATCCAATGCACCCCCAGGCCCCAGCCTCAGATTAACATTAAAGATGATCAGAAATACGTTTTGAATAGTTCAAGTTAGTTAATAAATTAATAAATTAATCACAGAGTCATTTGAAGCGATTTTACTAGCGAGCGGAGTGAATTACGAGATGTTGATTGTTGAATGTTAGCATCCATGTCGTTGTATATTCTGCACATTCGATTCAGAGGCTCATTATAGGCGTAGTTCGTGCGGTGTGAAGAAATTCGAAGAAGTTGATTACTGCGAAGATTCCTGTTCGGCTGATTAAACGTGATTTTGTTTCGGAGCTCTGGAGCGTCTATGAATCCATTTATGAGATCGTAATGGAAGAAAATGTTCATGTTAATTTTACGGCGGTGAAGAGATTCGATTGCAATTAAATCGCATCTGGTTTTGTATGTTGGGCAGGGATTGCTGTTATCATCCTAATTCAAGTAGCGAAGAGCAAAACGAGTGAATTTTTTCTGAATGGTCTCGATTCTGTCGATATACTCAAGCAAGCATACTCGAGATGGGAACGGACAAGTGCGCAATACAGGCTTTTGAGTGTGTATGGATCAAACATATTCGAACAGAAGCGGCGCAAGAATCCCAGGCTCGCATACGATTTGGCAATAGTCGTATCTATATGATGAGTAAACGATAGTTTTGTGTCAAGATGGACGCCGAGATCTTTGAATGTAGTTACTCTTGTGATCGTTTTATCTCCCATGACATAATTGGCTTGGAACGGCTGACGTTTTCGATGGAACGACATGAATTTGCATTTGTTGACATTTAATGGAGGGCGATTTTCGTCAAACCAATGATAAAGTCGATTGATGTAGCCTTGCATTCGACAGGCATCTTCGGAACTGTTCACTGTGGTGATTATTTTGGAGTCGTCAGCGTACATGAGAAGCATCTCTGCGTTTACTTTTGATGGCATATCGTTGATGAACATGATGAAAAAAGTTGGGCTCAAATGACTTCCTTGTGGTACACCAGAATTTACGGTAAATGTTGATGATGTGTCGGAGCCGATACTCACATTCATCGTTCTGTCTCTTAAGTAGGACCAAATCCATTTTATGAGATCAGCATTTTGTTCAAATTGTTTCAGTTTATAAATTAGTGAGCGATGGTGTTCGTCGATTTGATTACCTCTTTCGATGCCGTCGACAGCGAAGTTGACAAATTCGAGCAAGTTGGTAGATGTTGATCTGTTCTTCATAAATCCGTGCTGGCTCATTGAGATTTTTGACGAGATTTCCGCAGTTATACGTTTGTTGATAATTGACTCGAAGAATTTTCCGATTGTTGGTAATTTAGCAATTCCTCGGTAGTTGGAGATGCTCGATTGCGATCCTGATTTAAATATTGGCGTTATTGATGCGTGTTTCCATTTAGTTGGGAACACGTTGTCAGCGAGTGATTTGTTGAAGATGACTTGCAGTGGAGAGGCTAGTGAACGGGCACATTTCTTCAATATAATCGGGTGGACGCCATCTGGACCTGGGCCCTTACTTGCGTCGATGTTTGGCAGAGCGTCATAAACCTCATCGATGGAGATAGTGATGCGTTGAGAGTACGGCTGGTAGTCGGTGAAATAGTGATCGATTGGAGAGTCGTCATTGTCGTTCCCGTATACGCTGTTAAAGAATTCGGCGAATAGATCAGCTGTTTCGGCGCTTAATGATGATGTTTTTCCATTGAATGACATAATGGAGGGGAGGGCGTTGTTCTTCCGTTTTAGAGACACATACTTCCAAAAAATTTTCGGATCTGCTTCGAGAGTGGATTCGATATCAAGCAAATAATTTTGATATAAGATGTTTTGAAGCGTCTCAAATTCATCCTTAACTGCGTTGTACTCGGAACGTAGAGATTCAAAAGAGATTGAGTTGAAGCAGGAAAATTATGCTTTTACTTTCTTGTGCAACTTGGTTTTTCTATTTTTAAGTTTCGTTAGTCTCTGGTTAAACCACGGTGGATTATTATTGGATTTAATAACTACACGGGGAATAAACTGTAGAAAAGCGGAATGAAGTAAATCATAAAAGGTGTTTACGATTGAATTGATAGGTGATGAAGCGTCAATAGTAGATGTGAAAGATGATCTCTCGAATAGTTCATTAAGGGCGTCAAAGTTGGCTTTATAAAATGAATACGCGCTATAGGCGGATGATGGGCAATCATTACAGTAATCAAGGCACTCGATGAATAGTTCGTATGGGTAGTGGAATGTGTCGATTTTGGTTAGCGGGTTCGTTGATTTGATAATTCTGGTGGTATTCGGGTCAGTGTAGAAAAGTAAATCGAGGACATTACCGGAATCGTTTGGGATATTATTCAATTGGTAGAATCCATTACTTAGGAGGGAATCAAATGTTACTATTGATTCGGCACTGGATACGTTTACGGGTAGGTAGTGTGTGTTGTCATCATGAGGTAGCCATGATATCCCAGGTAAATTGAAGTCACCCGCGATCATAACGTTGATATCGGGGTTAAATTCGATTGAGTTGATCGCATTCAAATGACTCTGGTATATTTCTAAAGGAGAGTTGGGTGGAATGTAAGCGCAATAAATTATAAAACATCGAGATGAGATACATTCAGCCATGTTTCGGTCAATATTCCAGTTTCGTCGACAGCGAATATTACAGTATTTATCAAAAACGTATGTGCACTCGACGGAAAACCGCTCGATTCTCGAAGATGACAATGAAAAAAAAAATGATTAAAACAGACGTTGAATTAATACAAATGGGAAATATAAATAGCTATACTACGAGACATGCTGATCGATTATATGAACATGCATATAGAACAGACACGGGCAAATTCAAGACCTCTCACCAAATTGCAGAGGAGTTTAATGCCTTACCAGCTGAGTTGAAAAGCCAACCATCCCTAGGTCTGTTCAAAGTTAAATTAAAAAAACATATTCTGTCTACCAATGTACAAATGCTTGGAGCATAACTTATTTCAAAACTATAGTCATCTTTATATTTCATTAGCTAATTTAGACTTTACCAGAAATCAAAATGTATTTTTTTTTTTTTTTTTTTATGCATCCATTCTTACTACTAATACAAATATTAACTCTAACTGGATGTATTGTTATGTAAAATACAAAATCGGTTCTGTAACTAATTAAATTCAATTGCTTTTTTAGAAATATGTTTTTGGTGTAAAGATAGTTTGATTTATAAATAAAAAGTTTAGAAAATTATCACAGTACATAAAGTAAATAATCACAGCAAAAAAAGTTGATAAAAAAAAGCATTCGGTGAGGACTTAAGGAGAAAAGCTCCCAACAATATTAAGTTTAAATTAAATATCAGAAATCAATAGTGTTTTGACTGGCTACATAAACAATTCTATTTTCATTTCTTTTGCTTCTGTTGAAAGTTAGTAAATTTCCATTTGTGAACAGTTTGTTTCGCATAAGTGAATTTTTGTAAAAATCCAGTGGTTTATCAAAATGTTTATCAAAATAATCGTTTGAATGATTAAAATTATTGCCATTTTCATTTGATTTGTTTATGAAGTTCAAATTTTTTTTAATGATTTCACGATCAATTCTATTTATTTTCGCTAATTCATATAAGATTTTTGAATTATAAAATTTATTTGTTGTTGGATCTCTGAACAAGCTTAGGCAATGTCTTAAAAACCATCTTTCTTTAATTCTTAGTTTTTCAATTTGTGCCGAAGAAATCATACTTTCAACAGACCATATTGGAGATGCATACAATATTAGTGATCTAATCAGTTGTGAATATGCTAGTATTTTTACTGATTTATCAATGAGTTTGTTTTTAAAAATATTTGACAATTGATTTTGAGCAGCGTTTACTTTAACTAAAATGTGTTCAATGTGTCTATTAAATTGGAAATTACTAGAGAAAAGGATACCTAAATATTTAACAGTATCTTTATGTGCAATTGCCGTTTGGTCAATACTGAATCTTACACTTTTTGCTTCTTTTCTTATTTTTGGTTGCAAGTCTTCATAATGACCAACAATAGTAATCGATTCGCATTTTTCTATACTTAACTTAAGTTTCCAGTTGGAGATGTAGCTATTTATTTTAGATAGATATGAATTAATTACATTTTGCGTATAAATTGCGTTTTTGGAAGTGGAAAAAATCAGTATGTCATCGGCGTATAAAATCCTGTTTACATTAATTATTGCGTTATTCATTTTCGGGAAATCATTCACAAACAAAATAAAAAGTGTGGCGGCAAGTATTGTACCCTGCGGACAGCCAGAAATTATTGGATATTTGTTTGACATAGCATCGAACAGTTTTACAACAAAAGATCTGTTCTTTAAATAATTACATATTATTCTAATAATAATCGGATCGAAATTCATTTGATGCATTTTATAAATTAGTGTTTTGTGCCATAGAACGTCGAACGCAGCCGGTAAATCAAGCAATACTGCATATGTTGGTGTTTTATTGTTTAAACCTTCGATTACTTGCGTAGTAAATTACCAGAAATCAAAATATATTAAACAAGATCGTTGGTTCCTAAATTGTATATTTATTGGAACTGTTACGGAGCAATGAAACCATCTATATATTGCATAACTAAACACCGATTAATAAAAAAGTTGAAGTTGAATTTGAATCAAATGAATTATCCGAACGATGCAAAACGGAATATATTGCTCTGTAGGGACTCACAACCCGCTCTCTACTTAGCAAAATACATCCAATTTTTGTACTACTGTCTAAATACCAATTCAAAATAGCTAAAGCAATTGAATTTTGAGGTGAAAGAACGAGTGACGAAGCCCAAATTCGAGCCACAAAACTTTTAATTGATATTTTCACTTATTTTGTGATAAAAATTGAGAGCAGATTAAAAGGTTGGTAAAAAAAGTCATTCGAGCCATTTTGGAGAAAATGTCACAATACGGGCTTTGGCCTATTTGGCTACTCAAACTTAAAATTTACTAGACACTATCGACCATTTGATAGATTAAGTCAATACTTTTCCAACGAAATGCCCACATTCGCCGTATGTTTCAGTGGAGATAACACAGTGGCCACAGGGAAAATGAGCAAAAATTTAGTTTCAGAGGCCGGTCATGGCCAATATGCGGACACATTGAAAAGTGCTTTATTTTTTATGAACTTCAAGATCAGAAAATTTCAAAAAGAAAGATTGAGGCACGTAAAATCCGCTAGAAAAAATTTAAAATTGTAATTATTTTCTTACTTGCGAAAAAAAAAAAATTGAAGAAAAGAATGGTGACAACGCCACATGGCATTTTATAAGCGGCGCATAAGCTAATACTTGTTCAATAGTAAATAATCCTAAAATGGATACCTTACGTTTGTTTGCGAGCATCGACATTAAATTGTTCATTTCACGATTATTGATACTCTAATTTTCATTATGTACTAGCGGACCTCGTTGCACTTCGTTGCAACCAACCAAAAAAAGAAATGAAATATTATAGGTTTTTTTAATGAAATGAATGCATTGTATTTCAAAATTATTAATGTCAAACCAAAACATTTGGATATACAATATTTTTTGTTTGCCCATTTGAAGCGAGCATAAACAAACAATTTGGAGTTCCAACTCTTGAGCAGGCCACGTATAGCTGTCCATGTGAAAAGCACGGCTCCTCCAAATTTAATCCGCATATTTGAAGCGTTTGTCCTTGCGCCTTATTGATGGACATGGCAAATGATAGACGCACTGGGAATTGCAAACGCTTAAATTCAAATGGCATGTCTGTTGGAATCAGTGGAATTCGTGGTATGAGCACAATTTCACCTTTCGCAGTTCCGGTCAATATTGTGGCTTCAATTAAATTCGGCATCAATTTTATTACTGCTAATCTTGTGCCATTGCACAGTTTTGGTGCATTTAAATTCCGCAGTAAAATAATTGATGAGCCAACCTTTAAATTCAAATAATGCGGTGGCATACCAGGTGGTTCAAGTGAATTCGAAAATTGGTTAATTCACTGCAGCATCTGCATTCATTGCGCTATCAACAGATTTATATGATATCACTGCACCTGGCGATTTTTCTTGAATCTGATTATTGATTGCATTGACGTGTACATTTCTTGGTGCCAGTATTGCGCGTTCTCTCAACCAATTTTGATTCCTGTAATTTTGAACAATATTTGGAAATACACTTTCAATCAACTCTTCTGTTGATTGGAGAATGGTACAAAAATTGTTCGGCAATGTAATCAATCCATTTGTATTATCGACTCGAATTTTGCCATTTCCAATATCTAACAATTGCTTCGAGAACCGATCTGCAGATTGCTCGTTGTGCAATTGGACGCGCATATTTATGTTCAATGTCAATTTTTGCACATGTCGCCACAGAAGAGGGCTCAAACGAAAATCGTCCTAAATTTTCCAAAAATCGTCCTAAATTTTCCAATAATCGTCCTAAATTTCCCAAAAATCGTTCTAAAATTCCCAAAAATCGTCCTAAAATTTCCAAAAATCCTAAATGACTCATTTTTGGCAACAATTAGTGAAACAAAATGCAGAATATTTCAGTTGAGTTCCGTTTGAATTTTACTTTGTCAGTTAATTATTTGAATATCCGAGAAAGTAATAGTGGATGAAGATTTGAGTGAATGATTTGAAGTACGTAATGGTCTCCGACAGGGCTGTACAATTTCACCTCTTCTATTCATTATTTATATGGACAAGCTGATCAAATCAGTCAATTTAAGAGGTAGAGTAGCTTTGGGGCGCATATTATCTCTGCACTCGCTAACGCAGATAATCTGGTACTGTTTGGCAATTCTGAACTGGAGCTGCAAAATAGTATCAAAGATTTGGAAGAGACTTGTACGAACTTCGGAATGACCATTAGCGGCACAAAAACTCAAGTTATGCATGTGGGTAAAACTCGAAAGCCAATTCATTGCACTTTGAATGGCAACTTGTTGGAACAAGTTTCCCAATTCAAATATTTGGGTTGCATCTTTTCGGAAGATGACAAGTTTAATAAAGAGTTTGAACAGCGTAGGGTTAATGGAAATAAAGTAGTAGCCCAACTTCGATCACACGTTTTCAATAAACGTGAATTGAGTACAGAAACAAAGATGTTGATTCACGGGTCAATCTTCAGACCAACTATTCTATATGGTAGCGAGAGTTGGGTTGATTCTGAGAATTTGATTCATGATCTGGAAGTGTCTGATATGAAAGTGTTGAGAATGGTTTCGGGAGTCTCGCGCCGTGATCAGTGGGAAAACAGAATCCGAAATGAGACGATTCGGGGGGATTTAAACGTCGAGGAGAGGAGGCAAGAAAATCCAGACTGAGATGGTTTGGTCATGTTAAACGCATGGGAGAAGAGCGATTACCGAAACAGATTCTGTTCGCCGAAGCTGATGGGCCGAGAGGTAGGGGTAGACCACGTAGACGTTATTTAGATTCGGTTATATGTGATTTGAATGCGAGGGGATATGAATGGTGTGATGAAACTCAAAACTTGGCTCTCGATCGGGGTTTGTGGAGAGGTATTGTTAGGGGTATATGAGGCATTTTGTTTCACAAAAAAGACCAGACGCTGAAAGGCATTAATGGTCTATAAATGCTTGTTGTTGTTGTTGTTGTTGCTTATGATTCCAAGACGATGATAAAAACGACACACTTTATTCAATTTTAATTTGAATGAATAATAAAAATTAATTATTAAAAAAAAATTTCACATAATCCACCAAGCTTATAATAGTAACTCTTATTAAGATAACTTAATGCTTTCGCTTATGAATTATTCGCAAAAAAGGATTCCACTTGGAAATGAAAATTCATAAAAAAAATTAAAAACTTTAAAATGTCTTCATTTCGGTGTTACACTATGAAATGTTGTTGATTTTTTGTTGAATTTCTATATGTTGTGAATTAAGGTCTCTCTTTCATTCTCGGATATTCAAATAATTAACTGACAAAGTAAAATTCAAACGGAACTCAACTGAAATATTCTGCATTTTGTTTCACTAATTGTTACCAAAAATGAGTCATTTAGGATTTTTGGAAAATTTAGGACGATTTTTGGGAAATTTAGGACGCTTTTTGGGAAATTTAGGACGATTATTGGAAAATTTAGGACGATTTTTGGAAAATTTAGGACGATTTTTGTAAATTTTGAGGGAGGTTTTGAGTCGATTTTGGGTATTTTAGGACAGTTTTTGGGAATTTTAGGACGATTTCTGGGTATATTAGGACGATTTTTGGGTATTTTAGGACGATTTTTGGGAAATTTAGGACGATTTTTGGGAATTTTAGGACGATTTTCATTTGAGCCACAGAAGAGAAGACTTTAAACATGCGTTGATCTCATCCGCCGGTGTTGATCGTGGAACCACAGGCAATATTTGACGAAAATCGCCTGACAATAATATTAATGCACTACCAAAAATTTCTTGATTCTGACGTAGATCTTGCATTGTACGGTGTAATGCTTCCAGCGATTTTTTATGCGTCATTGTACATTAATCCAATAGAATAATTGCTGCTTGTATTGTATATCCAAATTTTTTGGATTGACATTAATAATTTTGAAATTCATTTCATTAAAAAAACCTATAATATTTCATTTCTTTTTTTGGTTGGTTGCAACGAAGTGCAACGGGGTCCGCTAGTTATTAATACTTACCAATATTTATGAAACTAAAAAAAAAATCACTTGTAATAAAATTCCAATTGGAAAGCAGTGAATGTATGACCGGCTGTATCAGAAGAAAGTGATTGGCAAACATGTGCATTTTGATAGGTTCATCTGTTTAACATTTGTATGCTGTCAATCAAATGAATGTGTGTATATATGAGTTTGTGTAGTAGGTTGGATCGATTTTTTTCGTTAGTTCGGACCGAAATTTAAACTTTTTTTTTTCAAATGTTGAATTTTTTCAGGAAAAAAATCATAACTCGAGAATGGCTGAACCGATTTTGATTTTCAAAATCAACTAACCATCATCACTCCTCCCTGCACCTTCCCTAATTTATGGCAATCGGTCGAGCCGTTCTCGAGTTATGGAGTGACAATCAAAATGTACACTTCTTTTTATATATATAAGAAGATAATGAAATATGTATTTGTTGTGGAAATTAGATACAAAATTCGAACACAAAAATCATATTTGGACACACATATCGACAGCAGCTTAAAATTGAAGTTGTGCCATTCGCCGAACGAACGTACTAGATTTTGATGTATGCGAACGAACATGAACGTAGTAGAATGCCCACGGCAATTTAAATTTTTCCATTCTCGTTTTTAATTCAAACAATTTAGATTTTTTTTTCATTTGTTTCTTGAGATGAAAATAATTTTTTTGATATTTCAATTTAAATTCGCGTGAATGTTTTCAGTTAGAATGGACAAATCAAATTGCCTGAGGCATATTAGACGAGACCTATTGTGGGCAAAGTATGTTTATTTGTGCACTCTTGTCAAGTCAGTGTTTGACAGTTCATATGGCTTTTTACAAAAGTCGCATCATTGTTTGTACCGCAATTTTTGGAGAAAGACGTCTTTGTGAATATTTTAAACAAGAAAAGATTTTTTGTTTTGTAACTAAAAAAAAATTTAAGAAAAGAATATCGAAAAAAAGATCTGCACGAAGTCTTAATAGTTCAATCGATGATTTATTAAACGATTTTGAGCATGAAGGTGAAGCGGGCAAGCAGGATGATATAAATTCAACATCAATTACACCTAATGTTGAAAATTCCCAGAAGCGCAAACGAACAAACGGCACATCTAATGAAGCTTCGATTCCAAGTACATCCAATTCTGGTGGGATTTTGGATAGGAAACAACCAAATCATCAAGTACAACCCAATAGGCTGGTAGAAAACGACACTTTGAAAGCCCGTGATTTGAATATATTGCTTTCGGTTCCTCAAAATATCCAAACGTTCGAAAATGATAATTTGGAATTAAAGGCAGCTGTTGAAAAATTGACAAACGAGAATTCGGAATTAAAGGCAGCTGTTGAAAAATTGACAAACGAGAATTTGGAATTGAAAAAAGACTATCAGACATTCAAAGACGGTATCAGAGATGATATCGCTGAATTAAAATCAAAAATCACTGGCTCGAAAAGTCATTACAGAACAGCGTAAGTTTTTTGAATTCACCCAGATCAATTGTTTCAAATGAAATTTATTTGTTACTGATTTTGTATGATTCAATTCACAGTGCGCGTGCATGTAAAGGGTGATTTTTTAGCTGGTTTCTTTTTGACGTTTAATTTTTTGACAGATGTCAAATTCCAACTGACGTCTGTCACAGTCAAAAATGCTCAGTATGCTTTGCAATTTCAAGATAAAAAGACTTACAAACGAGCAACGCTTGCGCCTCCAGCCACACAGCGGGTCCATCCATGGACGAACTGCGCCGTAAGTTCGGCGAACAGTTCATCTCTCGTTTCGGCCCCGTTCATTGGCCGGCCAGATCGTGCGATTTAACGCCCCTGGATTATTTTTTGTGGGGCATGAAATTATTTTCAAAAAGTAAATGGCAAGAACCAATTTATCGATTTCAATAAAGATTTGATTCACTTTTCGAAATTTTTTGCGTTTTTTTCGATTTTCAAAAAGAAACCACTTAAAAAATCACCCTTTATTTCGGAACTTTTTCAATTGACTGAATAATCGATTGATAACGTTCTAAGTAAACATATCGTTACACCACCTGCATCAGAGCCTGGCTCACCAAAGTGATTGGTATCTTAGGAAAATTTACTGACTGTATTCGATCTCAGCGCACCCATTCTCAGCTCATTCATTATATGACGAAAATACGCTCAATCATAATGATCAATCTCATAATTCCATTTTTATATCGCAATCTTTAATCTAAACATTCAATTTGTAAAATATGACGAAAGACATATAAATGTAAGAATAATATGCTTCCAAATGCAATGAATGTCCTGAAATAAAACTAAATTACTTTGTCATAAAATCAACTCTAAACTGTTTTTGCTGGACATTGGGTAAAATTGTAATGATCTTCACTCAATTTTTCCATAAATTCTGAACTTTTTTATATTTTGAACCAATTTTCATCAAGAATCCACTAAATTTCAATTATTTGTGTATTTAAAGGCAATAGAATTCAATAAAAACCAAAAAATTTCATATATCGGGTACTCAAACTTGATATAGAAATATACACTGAATCAAGTTTTTTGGCCAAAATACCAGCAATCGTTCCATGAATTGGTGTATCATCATAATCACTGTTTGACGGCCACCGTGATTTCTGTTTTAAATCATTGTGCTTTTTGTTTAAAGGTAACGGCACCGATCAAATCTACTCTTATTTTCTGTCAATTTTGAATGAATATCAGCTCATTTTGCCGTTGGCGTTTAAGAAATTCATTTGGCGATCGGTAATAGATTTTCAATGGCCAAAACGCAGAGGCTTGGGAAATGCCTTCAATGCCTTGGTCAAGAACTATATCAAAACGTTGTCTCACAGCCAAATCAGGACGTTTTTCAAGCTGAAATAACATCAATTGAATTTGCATTGGCACAACATCACCGATTTCTATGTGAAAATGTTGGAACAAGCCCGATTGATTGGAATACAAGATGAATTCGAAAACTCAAGAGTGACAAGTGGGAAAGAGTGACAAGTGGGTCTTTATCTTCTGCAGCTAATTTTCCGAGAGCCGTAATTATATCGCTACATTTGCATAAAAGCTCCTGGCCTTCTTTAGATCCAGTCAAACCTTTCAGAAATAGTTGCCGATTAGTTTTCACAAAACAATTTGTGACATTTGAATGATTTCACTTACTGAGGAGATGTGTAATGGCTATGGCTTTTATATGCTGTGGTGCATCTAGAGTTAAAAATTACTTGATTTCCCCCAAACTGTCCATCGTTTTTATTTCTGTGATTGACAAAATTCACCGTTTCAGTGATATAAACACAAAACACTGTACATGTGCTTTCTATTGGTGTCATTTGGCGTTAGCCCGAAAAACAGATTCGCTCAATTCGGGCTAAAGTACATCGAATCATATTTGTTTTTATTTATTTATTTAATTTGATGGCAAACGTAAAGAATACATGAACGCCCTCAATACTAGTTAAAACTAAATAACATTTTTTTTTTTAATATTTGAATCTTCAAATTTTTCATATTGCATAGATTAGTTTTTCTTTTCTTTTTCTTTGGCATCACAATGGTTTCATTCAACTGCTTATTGAATAGAATTTGTCTCAAATTATTTCGGAAAACTCTGGCATTTTTGCATTTTTTCAGAGGTGATGATAGGTTATTAAAGGAGGATATTCCCCGATTTATGAATGAGAGTGTACCATATTTGTTTTTCGTTTTTATGTTATACATATTTTTCGCGTGTCTAGTTTTGTGATCATGGATATCATTTTTGCATTCTATTTCAATATTACATTCAATCTCTTTATTAATAATTTTGTATAGATTTGTATTTAATTCGAGATCAATTATTTTATCGAATTGTAAAATGTCATATCTTTTAAAAATATCATCAGTGGAAATATTTCCCATTCTATAAATGTTAAAAAATAAATTTCTGATACATTTTTTTTGGAGAATTCTAACTTTTTTTAACGAGTTTTGTTCCACTCCATACAGGGAGTAAATAAATTAAATTTGAGTCAAAAAAAGGCATAATACAGTGACAGGCAAACTCGATTAAGCAATGTGAACCGGCCATAGCTTTGATAAATTTTGACGTACCGCTCAAATGTTTGTCAATTTATTTACTACTCGTCAGTTAGTAGTGAAGATCCAAATCTGTCAACTGAACGCGGTGCTCAGGCTTTGGGCATCAGTCAAAGGTCAATGCGGCGCATTTTGCGCATCGATTTGATGTTTTTCCCCTACAATATCAAAATGGTGCAGCAATTGAACCCGGAAGACTACCCCAGACGATTGGAATACGGTAAAACGATGCGAAATTTGGAGAGAAGTGAAGATGATTTTTGGAACAAAATCATCATGAGCGACGAAGCACATTTTGACTTGAATGGCAATGTAAACAAACAAAATTGTCGTTTCTGGGGCGACAAAAATCCAAAGCAATATCGCGAAAAGCCTCTCCATGACAAACGAGTGACAGTTTGGGCCGGAATATGCTCGGATTGCATCATTGGGTCGTTCTTTTTCGAAGAAGATGATGGCGAAGCAATTTCGGTGAATGGTGACCGCTATCGAGCAATGGTGAACACTTTTTTGCGTGAAGGGGTCGAGAATAATGGCCTGGAAGACCACTACTTTCAACAGGATGGTGCTACGGCTCATACAGCTCGTCAAACCATCGATTTGTTGATCGAAATGTTCCCAGGTGGTTTAGTCTCATTCAAGGGTGATTTTGACTGGCCGCCGCGTTCACCTGATTTGACTGCTCCGGACTTTTTTCTGTGGGGATTTTTGAAGGGGAAGGTGTATGACCGACCGAAGACTCTCCGAGCATTAAAACGTAATATTGGACGTGAAATCGCTGCCATATCGACTGAAACATTGCAAAAAGTCATGGAAAATGCCAAAAAACGAGCTCAACTTTGCATCAAGGAAAAAGGCCACCATTTACGAGATATCATATTTCACTTATAGTGTAATCAAATTCTCTTGACCAGTATTAAACAATAAAATCGGCCGAACTTAAATTGTTTGCGAATTTTTTGATTTACAAACGGAAAACATTGCCTAATCGAGTTTGCCTGTCACTGTATTACATATTTTTAACTTTTTCACCACAAATGAAAGAGACTCTTCTGAAAACACCCACATTAGGATTTAATTTTTTAATTAAGAAATTTATGTATGGAGTCCATGAGAGATTTCTATCAATTAGAAGTTCAAGAAATTTTACTGCATTGGCTGCTGAAATTTTTACAATATTCAAAAATATGTCTGGAAGATTAGTAAATTCCTTTCGATAGGAGTTATAAAATAACATTTTAGTATTTTCCGCATTGAGCACAAGTAAATTATATTTGAACCAATTGCTGAAAATGATTAGATCTTCAGAAATCATTTTATGAAGGCAGATTATATCATCGGCAATGAAAGTTAACGCAGAATTGTCAGCGTATAATTTTAAGTTTCCGTGTAGTCTTAGATTGAGTATGTCGTTTACAAAAATTAGGAATGTTTTGACAGCATTTTGAATATTTTTTTATTAAAATGGTAATTTTTTCCTAAAATTATTACACAGCATACTCAATAATGATGGTTTTGAGCTATTATCTTCGGAATTTTTTTCATATTTGACTGCATTGTAGGCACAATTTCCGCTCATCAGCATGTCGTTTATTTACATTGTTCAGCACTGCAATGGGAAGTTGAATGACACACAAAGAATTGAGATTTTTTTAACGAGAATTTTGTAAAAAAATGATGATTACATGAGGCTAAAAAAGGTAAATATTCTTTGATTTCACCTAACTATACATAGTTTATTGGAAATATGAGCTTTTATTGTTGATTATGTTGAGTACTGTTCATGTTTTGGAAGTTCCCTCCCATATAGCTCTGATTACCCGAATATCTTGAATCGGCGCTGAATTGATTTTCACCTGCGAAACGGTTGACACCATATTGACCACCAGGTAAACTATTGTTAGTTGAGTCGTGTATTACAGAGGGATGAGTTCCTGCGCTATACGGGTTTGATTGATACATTAGGATTTGATTGAATAGGGTTCTGTTGATGGACGAACGTACCAGTTGGCTGTTGAAATTGCGTATTGGAATTCGATATGTCCATTGTTGAATTTGGCCCATCGAACGCAGCAGTTGCAACACTGCACGCACAAATTGATGGAAAATCTTGATTGTTATGAGATGAAGAATCACTCTGTGATGCAGTATGTAACGAGTTTGATTGTTGACTTTGGTCATTGCATCTGCGTGCATGTACATATACTTCGCTTTCTGACGATGGTGAAGAGACTTCAGCGGTTTGTAATCTTTGCACAATGTTCTCTCTAAGTTAAAAAAGTTCACATGAGTGTCCCAGAAATAGAAAATAAAATTATTATGTTTAACTTACCTCAATGAATCAATTCTTTCTTACCCATAATCAAGCATTGATAGCATCATTTGCAATTTCGACATGCACAGCTGCGGATGAGGACTGAAAACAAATTATTTCCACTATCAATCAACTAAAATGAACATCGGCTTTAATTTACTTACTTGCTGATTAAGTGCAGGTTGAATATCGATGCGGCCCGATCAATATTGTAGTGAAAATCGGATATTGCTTTTGATGTAGCTGCTTTTTTTGACATTTTGAACTCCAACAATTTTCCACAATCAGTGAGTATAATTTTTATGATGTGATGATTGTTTGAAGCAATTGAGATTTTTTGGGTTTTTTTGCAATTTAACAAAGAAAAAAATCACGCGAGATTCGATAATTGTTGTGCAAAGAGTTATGGATTCGTTGTACCTGGGGATTCGTTTGCCTGTAAAACCATTCGAACGGCTCAAATTTACCAATATCGATTTGATAACAAAAAATGTTGCTGATTTGAAAATCGAAGCAGAAAAATATAATGAACACCAGAAAATACATTTAATACAGGGAGAGAAAGAAGTTTGATTTTGAATAATTCAACACTGTTTTTGTGTGGAGTCAATTTCAGAGTTCATCTATGGTGGCGCCGTTTTGGAGAATGAAACCCAATCGTTGCAAGAGTATGGTGTGCGATCCGGTACAATGATCCAAGTATTTCAAAAGCAGTACGACATGGAATACAAAAGTGAACAGGCGACGCATGAACGAATCAATAAGGCTGTGTCATATAATCGTACTATTTTCAAGGAGATGGCCAGTTCATCGACGGTAGTCATCCATTTTTTTCTACTTCTGATAGAATTGAATAAACACAAACATGAAACAAGAATTGCATACGCTCCATCTTCGTGATTCGATTCTCATTCAATCGATGACCGATTATGAGACTATTGCCGCCAGACTCCACTCAAACCGGATTGCCATCATTCAACAAAGAACGAAATGTCTTGTTATTCTTTAAGGTAATTGCCATTTCTGTCGCCCATTTTTAGCATTTGTTTCAACATTTCCAAATGACTAATCGCTCGTTCGTTTATGTAACAGTTCTATGATCCTGCCATGAAGCGATTGAATTATTGCGGTCTTGGCTACTATAATACCGCACAGAAAGTAAGCGGTCTAGTGACGGATTTGAATAAGCGTGTTGGTTGGCCAGCCGATACAGAGCTCACACATTATGAAGAACAGGGATCAAATATGGTCCAGAAAATCAACAATATGAATGATACATTGGGAAAGGTAAGCAATCTACTTTCCATTTGCATTACTAAATGGCAATTCAATAACCACCAATCATTGTGTTTTGATGCACATGAATAGCTCGATTTGATGGACAGCGACGATGTTATTATATTCGAAAAGAAACAATATGATGATGATTTTGAATTGGCGATATGCGAGGATTACTTTAAGGACTTATTGTATCGAGTTGAAGTGGTGTTCATCGACAAAACCAATCCAAACGACACAGGTTTCACATTAGAATTGTCACAACGAATGTCTTACGAACAAATGGCGAACGCGGCTGGACAAAAGATGAACGTCGATCCAAATACGATACAATTCTTCAGATGCCAAAAGTAATGAATTCGACCAAATTATCCGCAGACTACTCGAATTTAACGATCCAATTTGTATCATTCCATTTCACAGCTACAAAGATTTACCAGGCAATCCAATTAAATCAGCATACGAAGGTCAACTCAAAGATTTTCTCATTTATAGTATACCGAAATCAGTGAAAAAATTGTTTTATCAAATTTTACCAATGAATATTAATGAATTAGAAAGCAAAAAACAATTCAAGTGCTTTTGGGTGAGTCACGGAAACTTCTATTATTCGTAATATGTTTTGAGCATTTATTTACATTCAATGTGCATTGCAGCTACCGCCGAATATGAAGGAAGAAAAAGAGTTAGTTCTCTATCCAAATAAAAATGGCACAGTAAAAACGCTGATCGAAGAGGCTACTAAGCATGTTGAGTTCAGTGAAGATGGCACACGACAACTACGAATGGTTACAATTCAAGGCTACAAAATTGGTCCAGGTCCACGTGAAGACACTGAACTGGAACGTAAGTCAACAAAACGTCATTATTTGTGTGCTTCAATGGAAAAATGCAATGCTGAATGTGACACCGGTACATTTCTACAAAAATGTGCACGATCTTTTTGGCATACCGTTCTTTGTGAAAGTCAAAACAAAATGAACCATTCTGTGAACTGAAAAACCGTTTGCAAAATAAAATTGAGGTTCCAGATAAAGAGTGGGAAAATGTTTGTATTTACCCACTGCAACTCAATTCAAGCAAATGAAAGCACTTATTGAATTTGTTTCAAAATTCCAGTATAAATTCGCGCTTATCACAATCTTTAATTCCTTGACTTTTGAGCTCTGCAACTCGCCCATACTTTTTCTTGAACTCAACGGTAATACCTGCACCCATTCTCAAATTAGCCGCTACACAATGTGCCAACGAATAATTTGCAGGTGCGGTAAATAAATCGCCAACTATTTCATATAATTTAAACTCAGACATATTCTCCTTCTTAATAAAGTAATCATCTGTCAAACGTCAACACCGACCTGAATTTTGATCCGTAGTTTGTTTGATTTTTCATTGTTTTTTATTGTTCGCCACGTTGTTTATCGCTGTTTCTGCAAGTTTTGGAGTTCTTTGGATTGTCGTGAACAAATTGGTTTCTCGAATTGTGACAGTTTTTTCTGCATTTAATTGCCCGTGCTCTCCCCGACCATTTGCTGAGTTTGCGTTTCTGCACCTCAACTTGCAAAATTGAGAACGATGCAAAAATCAAATGCTTGCTATGCAACCTCTCGTATCATCTCGCATGCTATAAAATCGATCAGAATCATTGCAAATACATAGGAGGAACATCGAATATTCAATTCGTATGCGATAAATGCTTAATTAATGCCAATTCAGCGCCAAAATCACAAATACCATCAATTTCCACAACGTTCAACGAAATTCTCGAATTGAAAAAGATTGTGAATGATATTCACTCGTCAATCAAGGCAACGGAAAGTATCGTAACCGGCGCTACAAGCTCCGCCCCGCATTCTACCGACATAGCACTAACTCCCCGGAACATTTTAACGTCTCGTCGCTTCTTCAATTCGCCAGCCGTATTTTCACCATCACTGAAAGCACAATTCAGAAACGGAAACTCGGAATTAAACGATCTCGGACGACCAATTTCAAAAAAACAATCGAACATCAACGTTAAAAAAAATATATTCACCAAATCAATATTCTTGACCCGCTTAGACCCACTAATATCCTCGGATAAGGTTTTGAATTACATCAAGAGCAAGGGTATCGATGTTAACGATTCGAACATCGACTGCAAGAAATTGGTTACGGCAAACCAGGACCTCAACGAGCTGACATTCTGCTCTTTTAAAATCTCAACCAATGAAACTTTATACGAATCATTGATGAACCCATCGTTTTGGCCAAATACTGTGGGAATCCGTGATTTTGTATCTACCACTACCTCCGTAAAAAGACCAGCCGCAAATCTTTCGCCATCCCCATCCCCCAATGGACAGAATTCAACGACGAAACAGGCAAAGACAGCCAATATCAACACCCCCACTGGTCCCCGCACACAAACACCGAATTCGACGCGCCTAGCACCCAATGACATCCGGAATTTTTGCACAACAACCGCCTAATTTCAACAACAAGCAACAGTTCACCAGTAAACCCCAATTTTTCGCTGCCTAACAACCGCTTCCAAACAACCTCCACCCCAACACAATGCATTCCAAAACTGAATAATACGATTCACATCTATTATCAGAACGTACGTGGACTCCGGACAAAAAGTAAAACATTTTACTTGTCATCGTCAGCAGTCGATTACGACTTTATACTCTTGACCGAAACATGGCTGAATGTATCTCATCTCGATTCCGAATATTTTGATAGGACCTATTCAGTCTACCGTAATGACCGAAATCCAATGAACAGCTTACACGCAAGAGGTGGCGGAGTTCTCATTGCTTCAAAACCATCAATCCGCTGCGAACGACTTTTGGCCTATCAGTATTTGAACATTAATTTCATTTGCTTAAAATTTTGGTTTAATACTCAATGTTTTATAATTTATTGCGCTTTACTTTACTACACTGACCCGAATACCATCAGAATTATCAAATCAACGAACCCGCTAACCAAAATCGACACATTCCACTACCCATACGAACTATTCATCGAGTGCCTTGATTACTGTAATGATTGCCCATCATCCGCCTATAGCGCGTATTCATTTTATAAAGCCAACTTTGACGCCCTTAATGAACTATTCGAGAGATTATCTTTCACATCTACTATTGACGCTTCATCACCTATCAATTCAATCGTAAACACCTTTTATGATTTACTTCATTCCGCTTTTCTACAGTTTATTCCCCGTGTAGTTATTAAATCCAATAATAATCCACCGTGGTTTAACCAGAGACTAACGAAACTTAAAAATAGAAAAACCAAGTTGCACAAGAAAGTAAAAGCATAATTTTCCTGCTTCAACTCAATCTCTTTTGAATCTCTACGTTCCGAGTACAACGCAGTTAAGGATGAATTTGAGACGCTTCAAAACATCTTACCAGGTACTTGCATATGAAACCGCTGTATTTTTGCTAAAAAAACACGTTTATTTTAGTATGATGGCAAAACATATTTTATTCAAAGTATTGTCCATTCGAATCCGCACATTCTTGCCATCTTTCGGACAATTTATGAATACTGCGCCAATAAAACTGTTCGTCTTTTCACGCAAACCAGTCATCGAGCCATTTTCTCACATTTTCGTAAGAAGTGGAGCGCTGTTCCGACAGTGCGTGACCCATCGAAGCGAACAAGTAGTAATCTGACGGTGCCAAGTCTGGTGAGTAAGCCGCATGCGGCAGCATTTCCCAACTAAGCGCCTCAATCGTTTCCTTGACCAGTCTTGCAGTGTGTGATGGAGCATTGCCGTGCAAGAGAATCACTTTGTGTTGCCTTTTTTGATATTCCGGCCGATTTTGAAGCAATGCGCGGTTCAAATCGATCATTTGCTGTCGGTTGCGATCAGTATTAACCGTTTCACTAGGTTTTAACAGCTCATAATAGATGACACCCTTCTGATCCCACCAAACACACAGCATTGTCTTCCGTCCGAACCGATTTGGCCGGATTGGGCCTTGCGGTCGATGTCGCTGGTTCGCCTGGTGTTACCCATGATCTCTTGCGCTTAGGATGCTCGAAATATATCCATTTTTCTTCGCCAGTCGCAATCCGAAACGACTTCCTTTTGTACATTGCGAACACTTGCGAGCAGCAATTCACAAGTGGTTTTTCGGTTTTCCTGCTGCCTTTCATTCAGCTCATGTGGCACCCATTTTCCGACCTTCTGGATCTTTCCCATTGCTTTCAAACGTCTGGAAATAGTTGCTGGGTCCACATTTAATTGTCTGAACCACTATCTGCACTGTGTTTCACTTAAAGCATGCCCATCGTAAGCTTCTAGAAGCATTCGATGAGATTCGGCAGCAGTTTTCTTTAAACGAAAGCAGAAAAGCAGTGCTGTCCGCATTTCACTATTTTCAGGCACAAAATCCGACATATTTCAAGAGCGAAAAAAACACATTGTTGTATGAAACTTGAAATATTGTGTGTAAAGTATTGTTGACAGATGTCATATTTACTAATAAGCATGAACAACATGGTTTGACCGCTAGATGTCAACAGCGGTTTCATATGCAAGTACCTGGTATATCAAAATTATTTGCTTGATATCGAATCCACTCTCAAAGCAGATCCGAAAAATTTTTGGAAGTATGTGTCTCTAGAACGGAAGAACAACGCCCTCCCCTCCATTATGTCATTCAATGGAAAAACATCATCATTAAGCGCCGGAACAGCTGATCTATTCGCCGAATTCTTTAACAGCGTATACGGGAACGACAATGACGACTCTCCAATCGATCACTATTTCACAGACTACCAGCCGTACTCTCAACGCATCACTATCTCCATCGATGAGGTTCATGACGCTCTGCTAAACATCGACGCAAGTAAGGGCCCAGGTCCAGATGGCGTCCACCCGATTAAACACGCATCAATAACGCCAATATTTAAATCAGGATCGCGATCGAGCATCTCCAACTACCGAGGAATTGCTAAATTACCAACAATCGGAAAATTCTTCGAGTCAATTATCAACAAACGTATAACTGCGGAAATCTCGTCAAAAATCTCAATGAGCCAGCACGGATTTATGAAGAACAGATCAACATCTACCAACTTGCTCGAATTTGTCAACTTCGCTGTCGACGGCATCGAAAGAGGTAATCAAATCGACGAACACCAGCGCTCACTAATTTATAAACTGAAACAATTTGAACTAAATGCTATGGGAAACGCCCTCAAACATAAGAACATCCTTCATTCTACATGCAATGCTCACTCTGCCAATCTGCTGGACGGCGACATATTGACTAAGTCAGACAACTCCCGTGTATTGGAAAAAGTAATGTTTGTTCAAAAGGATTTTAAACGAACTGACTTGGAAGCACTTTTGTTGGAGGCTGGGGGCAACAAGGCCGTATTATCATGCGCAACGCGATGGACATCGCAACGAAATGCAATCGTATCGTTCTTGAAAAATCTATCTGCCATGAAAGATGTTGTTGTCAAATGTGTTAAGGAAACCGAATCTGATCCAAAAGCAATAACACTAAAAGCGGGCGTTTCTTCAATTCTTTTCGATGAACAATTTATTGCATCGGTTAAGGCATTGCTCGAACTACTAAATCCAGTGGCAGAATTGACGAATTTCTGCCAAAAGAGCACCACCTCAGCTGCAGATGCTGCTGAAAAGTGGCTTGAATTATTGCACGATGGGCCAGCCGAATTGCGCGCGTTCTTGGAATATTGCATAGAGAAGAGCAACGTTTTGAATGATGTAACAATGACGGCAAACTATTTGCACCCGGTCTATCGCGGTAAAAGATTGAATCCAGACCAAAAACAACGAGCAAGGGGAAAATCACTTCAGCAATTACTTTTTCATTTATTGATATTGGTATGAATCAGTGCTATTAGTTTTCTATTGCCTTGCTGGTGCTATTGGTTAACTATTGGTTTGCAATTAGTTCACTATTACTTTTCATATTTGAGTCTTTGACTAAAAGTAATTGCAACTCAGCAAACTAATAGCAAACCAATAGCGAAAATAAAGTAATAAAGAACTAATTGCAGAATTTCTGGAATAATAGCAAAACTAATTGATTTTCAAAATTTATTACTTTTAAGTGATATTCCCTTCGACAACGAGTCTCGAACTACCTTTTTGACAAACTTGAAGGGACGGAGCTTGAATCGTTACAACAGTTTACGGAAGGTGAAGGAAAATTCGCGGCGTTGTTTCGGAAAAAGTTATCTTCACCAAAAACCTTCTGGCACTTCGCTGCTCAATTGGGCCACAATGAACTGGCTGCGTTTGCAATGGATTATTTGAAGATTCCGGCATCTACGGCACTATTAGAGCGCCTTTTTTCAAACTGGGCATATATCCATAGTGACTTACGAAACAAACTGTCAGACAACACATCAAAGAAACTGCTAAATATTTACTTCACTCTACGCGCCACAGATGAAATAGAAGAAGAAGAAATCGACGACACCGACATTTTTGACGAATTGCCTGACCTTTAAAAATCAGAATTTTGAATAAATCAATTCGTTTTTATATCAATTTATTTACAACAAATGTTCATTTTTCGCATAGAAATCGTTGAACTAAAAGATAAAACCAACCTCCATGTATTTTACATCTGAAATTCATTGTTCTTGTAGTTTTTTGTAATTTTTTTTGGGTTTTCGACAAATTTATGTAGAATACTCCAATTTGAAATATTTCGCCTCATTTGAGCATTTTTATTACTAGGCACAATACGTTCGAGTACAACAGCATAGAAACAGTCGCACAAAAAGAATCAAGAACATTCAGCAATTACAGTAAACATGCAAGAAATGTATCAACTAAAATATTCAGAGAAAATGAAAATGTTCGGTCATAAATTTGGAAATATTTATTCAAACTTGTGTATTCTCTCAAATTTATATTGTCAAGTTAGATGAAATTGCTTGAAAATATACAAAGTTTAATAAAATTTTATTGCATCTAATTTTTGCAAAACAAATTTGAACAAAAATTTGATATTTCATTTTAATTAATGATCCTGATCATCTCCTGGCAAATTAAGATCTGGAAGTGGTTGCTGATTCCTTATCCACTCTGAATACCTTTTACCCAAGTCGACTTCGATACCGAGGAAGCTTTCAACTTGTGTTTTGAATTCGATAAATTTGTTGGTGCATTTCCTTCCTATATCATTCGTTATCATTGCGTCAAGTGTATCACGTCCTTCTACCAATTTTTCCATTGTTTCCACGAGCCAATGTTGAAGTAGTTGCCCATCAAATTTGTCAAAAGCTTTTGCAACGCATCTGATTTCATTCAATAAGAACGATATAAAAGGAAAGAGACTTTCAAAGTCTTTCTCAACACTCGTTTTTGATGTCTCTGTTATCATTTTGAATTGGTGCATCTTATCACTTGCACAATCCTTGGTATATTTATATTCCATTTCAAAGAAGGAACAACAATTGTACCAAATACCGGCCAATTCATTAGTTTTATCAATAACCGATTTTAAAATATAAATTTTCGGGGAGAGATTTTCCATCGCAGTTGCAGTGTTTTGGTCCGGATTTAGTGTCAGGTAGGTTAAAGTTTCATAATACTCCTCGATACGTCGCAGCAGTTGATGAGGACTACAATGGTACGTGAACATTCGATTTCTTGGACCATTCCCACCAGACAATTCAATCTAATGCCATGATAAACAATGACTTGAATTAGGATCAAAATCTACTGAATATTCATAAAAAAATTATGTTATGTGCAATGTGAATGTCCAGCAATTTGAACCGAGGGGCTAATAACTGAACTGACTCGCAAGAGTCCCATATAAATTATCGAATCAATAACGAGTCTGTATGTGATTAGCGAGTCAAAATGAAAAGTCCCAATGACAGGAGCATGAAACAATCCAAACGAATGTAAATTGTCAAAGTCATAAAAAATAAAATTATTGGTCATCGTCGAAATGGTAAATAAATATTTTGTTTTTTTTTAATTATTTTTATTAGTAATTCTTAATTGCTGATTTACTTGTATGGTATTTTTTTTTGACTCGTGACTCGCATTGAATCGATACTATGGCCACATATTTTATATAGATAGACTCGTGTGAGACTAGTATGTAGTTTTTATGATATTCATGATTCACTGCTGACTCGAGTCAGTCATAAGCCCCTAGATTTGAACCTTATTGCGTTATGTAAAACATAATGCTTTCTATGTATTATAATGCATAGAGCAATAAGGCTAAAAATCGCTTGATATTTACGTTATACATAGAACCGTTTTCATCCGAATACATCAACTATATATTAACTTTATTCGGAATATATTTTTTACTTACGGCACAAATAAAAACGAGGAATGTAAAGAAGTTTGCTTTTAAAATTTGCATGTTGTTTGAGATGTCGAACGATACTGTGTTCATAACTCACTAATTCTAACTTATTTCTTCTAGCGGTACTTGTTTTTTATCGAATTCAACAACAACAAATACTTGAAATTCTCAAACAATCCTAATTTGTAATAGTTGAACAATTGTAGAAAAATAAATGGTCTTACGTACGTAAAACTAATTTCACTTTTCCGCACACACCACTGTGGGTGGTAAAAGTATTGCGATCGGTCCAAAAAATTCAAAACGCCCGGAATAAGTTTTCTATGCGTTTTGAACCTAGAAAAAACGATTGGAACCATTCCCGGAGCAATTTTTTGTCCGTGTGTGGTACGTCGTCCGTTGTCCGTTGTACCCAAAAATTTGTTAACACGATAACTAAAAAAATTGCGATTAGAATTGATCAAAAATTTACACACTCATTGAACTTTATTAGGAATAGAAACCTTTAAATTTTCAGCCCAATCGGATAATTTTTTCGAGTAGCTCTTCTAGTGGAGTGGAATCAAAAATGGGCTGTTTTTCAATATAATTACGAAAAAGTTGTATGGGGACTATGACTATTTCGCATTGTATCATTATGAAACTTTCAGAATATAATTTTTTTATGAAAAAAATGAGTCATGCAAAATTTAAAGTCATTCTGATGAGGTTTAAGATTCCCTCCCCTACAACATTTTCAATTTTCGTGGTCAAAATTCAAATTTTGTCATTAAATTGGATGAAGTATTTGTGTTTTTCTAACCTGTTTTTTTTCATCAATTTGAATGCTCATTAACTTTTTAACGAAAGTTATACATAACATAAATGTGGAACCATATCTATCGTTGGCATGAATTAAAATTTCAGATCAGAGTGAACTTATTCGTAATTGTTATTACCAATTCAAAAGCAGCGAAAGTTTGTTGAAGTAAAAATTAGAAACTGAGATGTTTATTCGTTTTTTTTATATTAAAATTTGAATTTAATTTACATGATGTGTAATGACTTGAAATTTTCTGTGATTAATTCTCAAAGTTGCTTGATAATTCGATAAGAAATCAATATAAATCCAATACAAATGCGTAGCAATCAATGAAAAACGCGTAAGCCCGAACAATTTCGGGAAATGTGCGGAAAAGTTAGTTTTACGTACGTAAGACCATTTATTTAGGTATTGATTATAATCACTTTCAAATTGCATTGAACAGCAATAATACTCAAATGAAATTTGTTTAAATTAGGTTTTTGTTTCATCAAAACAACTATTGTATTTGGCGATTGACACGGAAAAACGTCACACCGACGCCACGTACAAACTCACATGGCAGGGGTATCCCATATTTCAAATCGGACCCACCGACATGCATCGAGCATTCCATCCATTCGGTATTGCTGTATGTACTTCTGAAACAACAGAAGATTTTCGTTAATTTAATCATAAAATTGGCATTTTTAGTTTTAATTTTTTTCTATTCAATTTGACTGAATTTTTGTATTGAATTTGACTGAAATTTGAATTCAATTCCAAATTTATTTTTGCTGCTGAGAAGAAACGACTTCACGACATATTCAATATAGAGTATAAGCCAATGATTCTTATTGCTGATGCAGCCGACGCCATAGCGCGTACATTTGAAATAGTGTTTGGTGTGAATTATGTTCGTGTAATGTGTTGGTTCCATATGCGGAAGGCAATAATTGCGCAATTGTCAACTCTTTGCTCGGATAAAATAAAAAAAAAAAAAATGAATTTTTGCATGATGTCGATCAATTACAGTTGTCTTCATCCATTGATGTTTTTGACAAGGCCGCTGATTTATTCGTTGCAAAATTGAAACCGGTGAACGAATCATTTATCCAAGATTACTTTGTTAAATTATGACTCAGCTCACATCGATTTTGGTACGAAGGTTTGTCTCATTACGTGTCCAGCACAAACAATGCTTTAGAGTCATGAAACAGGCTTAATAAAGATGAGCATACTCTCAGAGAACGCATTGATACTGGCCGCTTTCGTTCGGTTTTGAATTGTATGATTGAAAAATGGTCGTTAGCTTATGTCAACGGTTTAAAAGAATATCATAAAAAACCAAACATTGAATTGAAAACATGGACAGCAGCCTATACATGGGCCAAAATTAATTTTCCAATGAAATGAATTGAAAACGATGATACCGTGACTTATATAATTCCAAGTGATCCATCAATGAAATCAATTGAGTGTATTGAATGGAACACTTTTGAAGAATTTAAATCATACAATTTTGCATGCTATTTTTTGTTCTTGTCCATCATTTTTCAAATATTTTATATGTAAACATGTAATTGGTGTGTCACTACGTATGAAATATGTGGTGGCCCCAGATGAAGCAAAAAATATTCCACTTGGACAAAAAAGAAAACGAAGGCGACCGGCATTGGCCAAAGCCGCATTAGTTTTCCAATGAATCAATAAGTTCTTTGTGTAAATAATGTTGATTATTTCATACTTTTTTAAGATTTTTTTACAAATTGATGGCAACAAAAAAAAAGCCAATTTAAATTTGAAAATTCGATAAATATTTGAACAATTGTGATAACTGACATGATGTTGCATACATAATTTCGTTTTTGCCATTGTCAATTTGTGATTTTGACAGATAATAATAAAAAACAATCTCTTTTGATGCTGATAACAATGTAAATTAAAAGTGAAACTGATTTTAGTTATAGTAACAACGACTATTTAGACGATATGAAATTCGAATTGAAGAACATTTTCAGCGAGTTTTTAAATGTTGAAGTGGCAAAGCCCAGACCGCTTTCAAAGATTGATTCCAGCCACCCACCGCTCCTGTTCAATTACCAATGTCAACTTGATCTTCGCAAATCAATGTCAACCGCTCATCGCCCAAATTTCAACCGTGCCGATTACTTCGGAATGTGCAATTTCTTAAATAATTCAAGAATTGTCGATAAATTTATTGGGAAATCGTTGGACCAAAAAGTGAAAACTTTGCATGAAGTAATCAATGAGGGGATCTCATTATATACACCATTGTATGCTGCTAAGCGCTTCAAGAATCCATGGTGGAACAAAGAGCTTCAATCGTTGAAAAACAAAAGGAACAAAGAATGGAAACGATCTATTGCCACAGGTGACAAAACGCAATACAACTTTATCTTTGCTCAATTTGATGCATTAAACTCGTCTTCGTATCAACGTTATCGAAGGAATTTGGAGTCATCGCTCAAATCTAACCCATCATCGTTTTGAAAGTTCGTCAACTCTAAACGTAACAATGATTCACTGCCAAAATTACTGCACTATGCATCGCGTTCTTCAACACTTACGATCGAACAGGCTTCAATGTTTGCTGAATTTTTCAACGACAATTTTTCAGCACGCTCAACTACAACAACATTATCAGCTCAGCAAACGAATTTTGTCAATAATGAGATATTTTCCCTCAACGAGTTTTTCGTCTTCGACCAGTTGATGAAAATTAAGACGAACACAAGTGCGGGGCCAGATGGTATCCACCCAATGGTGTTGAAAAGTTGTGCATCCATATTATTTGAGCCACTTTCGCTCATTTTCAACGAATCTCTCGAGACAGCGAATTTTCCTGATGTTTGGAAAAGATCCGTCACCCCGATCTGCAAAAGTGGTGCCAAATCAAATGTCTCAAACTACAGAGGCATAGCCAAATTGCCAACGATTGCAAAGTTTTTCGAGCACTGCGTCAATTTTCATCTGATCAAATACGTCTCACCAAGTATTTCACCACACCAACATGGCTTTATGAAAAACCGCTCAACAGCAACGAATTAAATGGAGTTCCTTCATTACTCGTTTGATGGTCTAAATGCAGCTGGGCAAATTGATGTCATCTATCTCGACTTCAGAAAGGCTTTTGACAAAGTTAATCATGACATTCTACTTCGAAAATTAGCAGCATTTCTGATCCCAGCCAATATTGTCAAATGGCTGGAATCATATCTGTTAAATCGTCAACAATATGTCAAACTTGGAGATCATGAGCCCTCGGATTTTACAATTGATTCCGGAGTACCTCAAGGAAGTCACATTGGCCCCACTTTGTTCCTGCTTTTCATCAATGATTTACCATCCTCGATCACAAATGAGGTATTCATTTCAATGTTTGCCGATGACATTAGAATAGCCAAATCAATAAATAGCCAAAATGATTCAATGGAACTGCCATCGTCAATAAATTGTCTTCGAGATTGGTGCGACTTAAACGACTTGCACCTAAACGTTAGCAAATGCTCGGTACTTTCACTCCATCGAGGTAGAGTAGTACCCCAACCAACCTACTTTTATGGCGACCACAAATTCTCAAATTCATGTGAACAACGTGACCTGGGTGTCATAATTGACAGCAAGCTCAACTTTAGAACTCACACTGACTTGATCATTTTAAAATCAAATGCTGACTTAGGCTTCGTCAAACGTTTTTGTCACGAAATAAATGACCAAACAACGCTCAAAGCAGTCTACTCCGCGTTTGTTCAATCAAAACTCGACTACTGCAGCTCATTATGGCTAACGATTCCACCCACACCATCAGATACGATTGAAAGAGTTCTACGACAATTCACAATGTATGCGCTTAGAGAATACCCGAATGAGAATAATAACTACCAAATCTCATCTTATGATGAGCGATTGAAAAAATTAAATATGATTAAACTTACTCGTCGGAGAATAAATTATGCAATATTATTTTTGTGCGATTTGTTAAATGATGAGATACATTGTCCATATGTCCGAAATTTAATCGCAATTAACCAAAACACCCGCAATTTTAGAAATGCTGAACTGTTTAAGATTTCAGACAGCAATTTAAGTAGAATGCCAAATGTACCAATTACTATGATGTGTTAATATGCAAACCTAGTCAAGGATGTATTTAATAATTCTGCAAATCGCAATATTTTTAAAGAAAAATTGCTCAAACTATATGATACTCTATTCAACACATAAGAAATTGTAAATATTATATAGAAAGCATTCAGCCAGTTTTTTTTTAGCGGTGAGAAATAAACATCATAGCTGTTTTGGTATAAAGAATATTTTTTCTATTAAATAAATTCCATAAACAATGTTGTTTTTAACTTTCAGTCTGTAATGGGAGAGATGGAACGTGCATTTAGTATTGCACATGAATCATTGTTGCGACTTTTTTTAATGTAAATGGTTATTTTATGTGCAATTTCTGCTTTAACCTCAAAAGTAATGATTATATTCAATATTTTGATACTCGTGGGCTACATGTCTATGGATCACGGGCAATGCATTCGCCAGTCGACGCATATCGTAATTGGAAAACTACAACTCATGAAATTGTAAAGGATTCAAAAATGTCTCTGCCTGCAATGAATTTTCCAAACCGACCGTCAGCAGTGACAAATACCACAAAAAATGTCAAGAATTGGTTTAAGGTGGTCAAAAGACGATTTAGAATTTTGACTAATTTGGTTAGTTTTCATACTTGTTTTATATCATAATTTTAAGATTGAAATCTAATGTTCTTTCATCGTGTTCTTTCACAGATCAAATAGAAAAATATGGATTTCGGTGAGAAATTCCGTGCCGCATGTGATGATATCGAAGGTTCATTGGAGCTGGCAATCGACAACATGCTTTTGGTCGATGTTAATGTTTCTAATTGTTTCTTGGAAGAGATGATTGATAAATGTTTCTCACCACAAATCCGAACATTACTTTTTAAGTAAAATTTTTCCAAATGATCGAAATGAAATCTTTTTCAATATTATAAAATGGAATAAAATTTATTGAATCCATTCAGTTCGTATACACTTTGCTATGAAGCAGTGTCAAATCAAAGCGATATTGTGGTTTTTATATTGTTCGGTTTTTCAGATAGATTTTTTCTTCCATCGAAATATATTTGGCTTTACAAAACACGCAAAAACTACCAAACTAGCGATATTTCGATACATTTCGTATGTCATGACATTTTTATTATTATTATTATTATTTTATTGTGTGTTCAGTGTATATACAAGGATGATTGTTTAATTTTAATCACAGTCACTCAGAAATTAGAGTGAGAATAGAGAATAAAGATATTGATTTGGAGTTAATTGATGAGAATAAATTAAAAAAAAATGGAGAGAACCATTATGATATTAACCGATCATCAACCTCAAATCGAACTATTTGTATGAAATTGAACTGGCAGGCAACAATTGGTTAAGATTAACTCAACGAATATTTCACAACCAATTAACGTAACATCGGGTGTAGGCCAGGGCTATCCAATTGGTGCAACCTTATTCATAATGTTCATCACTGAATTACCATTCCATGTGAATAATGCATTAATCCATCTGTTCGCCGATGATGCAAAATTGTCATTACCAATTGAGAGCATCAATGATTGTAATATTTTGCAGAACGATTTGAATGCTGTATGGGAGTACTTTAACCTTCACAGTAGTGTAACTAACTGTGTTTCAGCTCAAGGGTAGGTCATGGTTTTCGGCAGTGGCTCACTATTGTCGTAGGTCATGGTTTTCGTCGAGCGGCAGTGGCTCACGATTGTGGTAGGTCATGGTTTTCGTCGAGCCGCTCGCATTAATATGATTGATTTATTGATTTTAGGGAATGTTTATTTCGAGCAAAATTGAGAATGTTGTTTATATTATCGAATTTCGCATTTCCATATTCTGCGAATATTAATCGATTTTGTCGCGATTTTGTTTATTTAAAAAATATTATGATTATTTCGGAGCGGATTATTTCGGAGACATCAACAATCATCGAATACAGTTGCTGAAATCAGCTGAGCATGCATTTTTTTCTTCAGCTGGCGACTAATATTGCGAGCCATTTTGAGAATTTTATCGAATTTCGCATTAAACATTGGACATTTATTGATTTTGTCGCGATTTTGTTTATCAGCGCAAATTAAGAAGAGTAAATTATTGAATTTGTCGCGAAATTATATATTTAAGTGCATTAGAGCAGATTGCAAACCATAGTTGTGTAAAATTAATAAACAACAATGGAATTTTGGTAACCAAAATCTCGATCGCATTGAAAACGCATCATAGACAAATCTAACGCTAACATCGATCGGTTAAATATGTGGGTTGCAAATGATCATCAAATTCATTCCAACCTTGATCGCACACCAAGTATGTCACGTAAGTACTAATAATCTTATTTTCAGGAGGTTTAATTGTGAATATGAAAGTGATGTTTATTGATTCATGGGGAAGCAGTTTTAAATTGAGTGAAATCAGAGTGTTTTTTAATAATGGTTAAACGTGTATTGCAAATATTTGGAATTATCTGTGTTTTTTTTTTTATTCAAGCGCACGTTACATTGAATGGGGGGTTGTCAAATGTAGAAAAAAGAAAGTGGAATTGAATTCTTCGAAAAATTACTGCTGAGGAGCGCAGTTCAATTGTATGAAGAACGTCGTGCTGAGCTTCAATTCAACGAGGATCTCGAGCGCAATGAAATATTGGCAATTGGTGGAAAGCCAATTTGTTCCATTTGTCGTTATGACATTCGTAATGATTCACATACCACTTTCGTTACACGTTGTGGTCATGTGTTTCATGGCATATGTATTGATCAAATGATTGCGAATCATGCGATGAATAATAACAACACCGCCGCCAGATGTCCGATTTGCAATACACAATTGGATGGTGACACCAACGGTTTCCGAATGCATCTTTCATACGAATGATATGCCAATTGTAATCTTTATAATTGAATTTGAAATTAAATAAATATATAATCCGAACAGCATTTTAATGGAATAAATGAAAAATCTCAATATTTTTATCAAAAAACATAAATTTTTTTTTTTTTATTATCTTATCTCATCAACATTCAAATTAAATCCTTTTCATCAATCCATGAATGACTATCAATTCCAAACCACTTAACATAAATTTTCGTCCCCTTCTTACGAATAATTCTCTCAACTAAGTACAAATCGGGGTATTTTGCAAGTTGTAACTCTTCAGCATAGACCGTTCCTTTAATTTCTCCTCCGTTCAAATCGGCCAACAAGTAAGTGATTGGATCTGTAGGCTGTATTCTACGAATTGTGAAGACTTCGTTCGTCCAATTTGCGGTGTAGCCTTTTGCAAAAATGTGTTTATATTTACTTATACGCACAAAATCCCCCATTTTAAATTTTATGTTTCCATCTGGTGGTGGTGGTGGTGGTGGTGGTGGTGGCAGCAGTCCTTCCAACTTGCGATAAACTGTATTGAGCAGAAATTGTTCATTGTTTTCATTCACTTCATTGGGTTTCATCTTGATTGTTCTATGTTTGGTGTTGTTGTACTCCGAAACTAGCCGTGGCAGAATATCAGTCCATATATGTGACCCTCGAAAGCTGAATTCTTTCCACATTTTGTTTTTCAAAGTTCGATTAAAACGTTCAACTATCGCTGCCTTCTTCGTGCTATAGGTTGAGTACAAATTAATATTGCGTTGCTGTAACATATTCTTCATTTTGGTGTTGTAAAATTCTTTCCCCTCGTCTACGTGCAAATTTTGAATTGGATGATCCAATGAATTCAAAACAGATTCCATTGCACGCGTCACCTCTACACCTGATTTGTTTTTAATTGCTCGTGCATATGCTCTCTTCGAAAAGATATTTATTACAGTTAAAATATACTTATATTGCTGATTTTTCTCTGCATATGGAATCATTTCGACTAAATCGGCTTGAAGAGTGTCGTCGATACCCCTCATTTCTGTTGGTCTACGTTTGAAATTCTTTCGTGCTCCACGATGCAACTCATTTACCAGATCCCATTTACTCATCGTTCCTTGGTTTTTTTTTTTTACACAATGCGATTAACCATACCAGTGAAAGGTGAATATTGAACTAAATTATCGTGGATTATCAAACAATATGCGGCAGTATTGGCTGGTATATTTCGAGCAGCTTCAATCTCAAGACGGACATCAACCATACCCGATTTCAATCTCTCATCTGACCTTGTACAATCGAATGCAAACACTGGTCGGTTCAGAAAGTTCTGAAGATCAATGCCAAGAGGATTATAAAATGACATTTCATTATAATATGACTGCTGAATGCTTTGAAACATGTGGAACAGCTCATGATAATTTAATTCACCAAAGTTCAGATTCATGTCATCATATGGGTATCGTTCATTGTTCAAATACAATTTGATATTTGTAATGCTGCAGTTGTCGAATAATGATGCATCATTTCCAATAACATTATTCCGATCCGTCTGGAGAGCCACAATCACATATCGTGACTTATTTACTTGACTTGTTGTTTTCACACTCCAGCTATGACGAGTTGTTAATGGAATAACAGGCAATTCATACAGATCCCACGAACGAAATGGAATGAGAAGACTTTCATTCTTCGATATCGTTTTCAACATTATCAATTTAGCACTGTCGCTCAATGTTATGTGTGGAATCTTCCAATGAATTTTGTTCACCGTTAGTTCTAATATATCCGCATTTGATTGATACAAATTCGTATTTGAGCGACTACGCACCAGAATTAATTCATGTTTGCTATTCAATACAACCTTTCTGAAATCGTCACAGAGTCCCAAAATAAATCGAAGTGGAATTAGCATTCGATGAATTCCAACACTGATACCGTTTACACTGTTATAATTAAATAGTATATACGGTTTCTCATCAGAAGACTTACAGGCTACCATACACTTCAGTGTGGTGGTAATGCCCGGTGTTTTGGATCGATCAATTTCAACTCCATTCAACTCATAACGCATTTCACTGAACAAAAATGCTAAATAGTTGTATGTGAAGACTGCTTCATTCGCTGCGAATGGCGTTCCATCTTGTTTTCGCGTGGAGAACTCAATGAACAAATAGCTTTCCGAAGGCAAAACTGCCAAATCTTGCGACTGGATTGTAATTCGAATTTCATCATTGTTGTTGAATGACGTCGTATACGGTGTGTATGTATGGAACTGCTGACTGATGATGTCATCATCTTGAATGATTGGACTTTTAATCTGCAATATTTTGCTCATTTTCATTTTCCTTCTCTCTCTCTCTCGCTCTCTCTTTCTCTCTCTTCTTATTTCTCTAATTTTTTCACTTTGAAACCGAGACTCCGCAAAAATTGAATATTTTTTCGACTTAAAGCACTCGTCGAAGATGTTCCTTCCTTGAAGTGTCGAACTTTAATGCCACTAGTGTCAAAAGACTTCTCACTCTTATAGTTTGATTGGTTGTTGTGATAAATCAACATTTTTTTATTTTTTTCTCTTTTAACGTCCTTCTTCTTTCCTGGTTAACTGGTAAATAACTGATATCCGCTTGTACCGGCACCAATTTATGGATCTTTTCTAATGTGAATCCGACAAGTGATTGTTTCACCCCGAAAATCGACTAAATCACCATCTTGATCCACGATTGATATATTCAGTTCGTTTATTCGCCGTTTTACAACTGGCAAATAAATCAAATGTTTTGGTTGTTCGTTGATATATATCCAGGCTCAACTGATGGGCTGAACTCATAAATTGTGTGTGTAGATTTTCCATTGTGAAATGATCCGGTTGTCAAATCGCAATCAATTCTTATACAGTTAATCGATTGAATATTCACGATATGATCTGAAGTGTGTGTTACAGAAGGAATGAGTTCCCGTCTATTGAAACCGAAAACATGTCCAACAGAATTCTCTTGAGTGAAATCAATAAAAATATCACTTTCGATGGTACATTTTAGACTATTTGAATCGGCATGGAAGCGAAACTTCAATCTCCTTTCCTGCAATGTTTGCTGTAAATATATGCCTATTTCTTTTATCTCATATGAGCCCACGGGTATTGTAACCTCTGCCGATGGTCCATCATTGAAGAGTCTAAAGTGAAATTTATTATTTTTTTCATTTATATTTGGAATCGAGTTGTACGCATAGAAATCCAACAAACTGCACGAATAACTGGAATGTTCATCTAATTCGATTTCTGGATGAAAATTCGTGTGTAAATTGGAACTGTTGCCCGTGATCGTCAATGTTATCGACGACATGATCTCAAAAATACTAAATGCAAATACGATTTGTTCTGTCATTTTATATCTTTTTTTTTTTTATTGATAAAATTCATGTAAGAATCTTAAACATAAATGTCCACAAATTACAGTATTGAATTTTTGATATTGTTTAGAGTTATAAAAAATGTTGCAATCGCTACCCAAGTATTCAACTAATTCCAATGGGGGTGCTAGTTTACCAAATGAATCAAAGTAATACACATTTTTATTTACTTTGACAAAACATGTCCAATGTGTTCCTCCATTTTTGATTGAATCATGATTAATAATCATACATTCGTTGTTCCCAAGTCTACCATTTGGTAAATTATCACGCATAAAAATCCCTAGAAAATTTGGAATTTTTAAGATTTTGATGTATTTATTTAAATCGACATTAGTTAATGGTCGTTCGGGTAGCGAATTTAACGGTTTTTTGAATATGGTGTCAAATAGAATCCACTACCATTTTTGTTCGCATTCAAATAAAATCCATTGCCCGAATTATTGCCAATGGTGATTGCTTCCATTGTCCTGTTATGACGTTTGCTTTCTTCAATTTCTTGCTGTCCCCTCCTTGCATCGTTGATTGCCCTGGAAATACTTGCAGCCGATCCAACAATCGACCCAAGCGCACTCAAGCCAGCAAAAATTGGAATGAGCGGTAAAACTCCACCCGTCGTTGGTGGTAATTTAATGATTCGAGGAGTCTTAACTCGTTTACCTTTTTTGTTCTTCTGAATGGAAACAACTGCAACTCGAATTGCCGAATCGATGGTGTCTGGTTTTGACTTTTTTATCGCTGTTTTAGCATTTTTGATGAATGTTGATAACGAAATCTGTCTCTTTTTCGATTTACAACACTTCTTATTCTTCTTCTTCTTCTTCTTCTTCTTCTTCTTCTTCTTCTTCGAAAGCCCTGCCCCCATTTTTGCTAATGTTCTTTTCGCTTTCATAGCAGCGGCTGTAGCTCGCTCGCCAATCGACGCGTCTCTCGAAAATACCCGTTTCATTGCTTCTTTTTGCAAAATTTTATCAGCAATCGAACGTTCCTTGGTATTTTTTTTATGTTCATACGTAATATCGTGTTGTTTACATGCAATATCTAATGGATTTATCCCCGGATCACCTCTTGCCAGACGTTTTTTCAAATTTGTGCCTGGTCCGCAATATTGATAGCTTGGTACATGCAACTCAATTGGAAGTTTGTCGATGATTGTGTCGATGATGCCAGCACCACGCTTCTTCTTCTTCTTCTTCGTCGATGCACGTTTAGGCTTCTTGATTCTCTTTGATTCTTTCTGCACTTTCATGTCGAAACAAGTTTTCTGGATTGAACATATAATTGATGTTTACTCATGAAAACTCAACCCATTATGACTAATATTACTGACAATACTATACATATAATATGATTCGTGTCAGTGTATTTTCGTGATATTCATTTCTTATGTCTTATCCATCATTCGTCGCGTCAAGCGTCAAGGAGAGTGGATTGACTCGTTGGGAATTTAGTATAAAAGAGCTCACAATCGTTGCGAGTATGCATTAGAGTTTGTTCATTCTCGTCCGCATGCAGATCGCGTGAGAAACGTACACACACACACACACACACGTAGCTTCTCGATTTTGAGTTTGATTTCACAATTTTTATAATTGTACATCATCATCATCAAAGATGAATGTTTTGCAAAAGTTGCAATCAGCTTGTGTGAAAAGACCATACAAAAGTTTCAAGGATTTGATGACGGGTGAATACATTGTCAACCATTTTTCAATCGCTGAAACATCCAAGGGAAAAAGAGTGCGCATTCACGTGGACACCTTTTACATTTATCTACCAGAACGATTCTACACCATCTTTAATGACGACAAGATCATTGCTGAACTTAACCTTGAGCCGAAAGTTATGATCTACGGTGGGAAGGATGTTACAGATAGAAATCGATTGATTTTAGATTTCCAAAGCGTGCAGTATTTAAGTGATCAATTTAGATTTGATTAAATTTGATTGTATTAACACAATTAATTCTCTTGTTTTGGTGAAAAATAAATAAAAGAAATAAAATTAAAACATTCAAAAAAATGTTATATCAAAGTATATTTTCTTTCTACCTTTCGGAGGCATATGATGATGATGAGATATATACACGGTAAACTCTGCTTTCCCATTTAGTCTGAGACAATATGCGTTTCATTAAACATGTTATGAGTATTCCTATTCGAAATATAGATGAAGTCGCATCGACTTCGAGATTAAATTCGAAGCGACATAGTAAACTGTTACCGAATTCAATACGTTGCATAATAGCAGGACCTTCGAATTGTGGAAAAACAAATTTACTCATCAGTTTAATTGAATCTGAACATGGATTGAAATTTGAAAATATCTACATATATTCAAAGACCCTGGAACAGGATAAATATGAATACTTGAACAAAATGTTGCAACCGATCAAAGGAATTGGGTTGTACACATTTTCATCATCATCGGATAAGGTTATTGCGCCCAGTCAGGCTAATAAGAACTCCATTATTATCTTTGACGATGTAATATGTGACAAGAATCAAGAAAACATCAAAGCCTACTTTTGTCTCGGGAGACATCGCAATATAGACTGCTTCTTTCTAACACAAACATACACGAGAATTAGCAAACATCTCATTCGGGATAATTGTAATTTCTTAATATTGTTCAGACAAGATGATATGAATTTGAAACATGTTTTTAATGACATGGGTGTTGCATATGATATGAAATTTGAAGAATTTCGACAGTTTTGTCTAGAGTGTTGGAGAAAAAAATACGGTTTCGTTGTTGTTGACTTGGATAGTGATGTGAACGAAGGTCGTTACCGGAAGGGATTCTCGAATTTTTTAACGAGTATTAAATAAGTCTGAAATATATATACGAGTTCAGTAAAGATTTATCGATCAAAGTGGAAACAATGTCCAAGAAAGAGAAGAAGTTGAAATCCTCCCTTGTAAGAGCACGCAATATAATTGTAAACAAGTTCCGAAAACTACACGGAGATCGTGCGAAAAAAGGGTTAGAATTGCAAGAAACGTATGCACCGATCACCGAATCTATAAATCGATTAATTGACACTAATCAGGAGCGTGTTCGAAGAGAAAATATTCGTTTGAATGATGATGTCGATGTTGATTTTGAACCCGACGATGGCGATGGCAGCGATGATGATGATGATGATGATGATTTGATGTTATTTGACGAGAACAATAATTCCGAACACACTCCTGATCAAGAAATGGTCGTCGACAGAAATGCTCTAACCTCGAAAAATTTTAAACAAGATCGGAAATCTGAAAATTCCATCAAAAATGAACAAACATCACCCAATTCTGATGTTAATTTGAAAAAGAGAAAAGACATCCTAATGCCTAGCATCGGTGATAGATTAGAGTCTAAAAAATCGAAGGAACGAACGAAAGTTTTCGATAAATGGAAGAAACAACGTTCAGATACTAATGATGCACTGCGAGGAGATGTTTCTTCTGAATTGAAATTACCATTCAACAAATTTGAGAGTAAAAGTCAAAGAATCACCGATTCGTTTGATGTTATTTCAAAAAAACGAAATATAAGTAAAAAAGCTGAAACCCAAAGAGTAAAGGAGCGAACCAAAATCGTTGAAAACAGGAAAACAACACGATCAGATTTAACTGATTCGTTGCGTAAAGGAGTGAATTCTAAGCTCATTAAACCAACCAGAAAAAATGATGTTAGCCAAACTAGAATTATCAACTCAATTGATGTTGTTGGTGTTCCTGGGGAGAAAAAGAAAAAGAAAAAGAAAATGAAAAAGAAGAACTCGCGAAAGCTAGATGTTATAAGGAAAGCTGAACGAAGAAAGAAACAGTGTGTGGACATAAATAATGATGTACAATGTGTTGCCGCCGATAAGGGTGGTAAAATACGTAAAAAACGCAAAATAATTATTAGCCCCGAAGATTATGATTCTGACAGCGATTTCGTTGGATTTGCAAAAAAACAAAGAAAAATTCGAAGTCAGCAATGTGAAGAAGAAGAAGAAGAAGAAGAAATGATACCGACCACTCTGAAGCGTGTAATAGTAAGTCCTGACGACTATGATGACACAGGGAATTACGTGGGGCTAGCTTCAAAGCGACGGAAAATTGAAATTCTCGAGAAGAAACTGCCGACAATTCACCGAAAGAAACAAACCAAGAAATATGGACGTGCGTTGGAAAACAATTTTATTCCTTATGCTGAAAATATTGTTTACGAATATTATGATAATCCAAACGAATTATGTGAACGTCTTAGGCTGTTGACTGCGTCAAAAGGAGCTGGAAATTCAAACCACAATCAAGAAATCAACTCCATTATTGAAGAGTTGCGAGAGCGTCACATCATTGTATAAAGGACAATCCTTTAGAGCAATCAACATCAGTTGTTGATAAGACGTGAACGTGTTCACATCGCAAGCTAGAATTAACAGGAGTATGGATGCCAACGACGACGAAGCTACTTTGAAAGAGTCAGAGATGGATTGTGAGAACCATATTCAAAATAATTTTGTGTTCGTTGACATGCAAGGTTTCAAAACGTATCGTAACAGATTCATATGTAAGGAATTTTGTCTGGTTTCTGGAGACGATGTGTACCATGCAATCATAAGACCACCGTACAGATTTGAGGGAGTAACCTTCGAATGTGGAGATGTATTTCTTCTCGACGTACTTCAAACTGCATACCCCAAATTGGTGGGCAAGACAGTTGTGATGAAAGGTGCCGAAAAAATTCAATAGCTAAAATATATGTTTCGAACTTGCGGAGATGACATTGATTGTGAAAATATTGAGGATATGGATTACGACTTGGAACTCCACAGTGATGATCACGAAATTTGCGCTTACCACACCAACAACAAGTTTGGTTGGCAACAGAGTCGATGCGCAATGGCAACAGCTCTAAGACTCCAAGAAATTGCAACAAACAATATTCAAGAAGTTGAGAAATACTTACATTTAAACACATTTCTAGAATTGTAATGAATGTTAATTTTTCATGAAATATAGAATTCTTATTCATTTTTTTATCAAAAAGTGATTTTATTCATTTTTTTTTTTTTACTACTGCTACATTGGAACTTTGTAATGACCCCATGGTAAGGTTTCTATATTGCCACTTAGAATATGTCTTTTATTATCGAATGGACTGAGAGCAGTTTTTGTCTGTTTCACACTGAAAACAGTGTGTTTCTTGGAACGAAATGAATTTTGATCTTTGATGATGACGCAGTTTTCCTCCAGGCATCTAATGTAATCATTGAATGTTAGCGATCTCTTCAATACATATTTTTTAACACCTTTTGCTTTTTTCATTTTCTCAATCTTTTCCGATCGCACGCAATACATCTTACTTCGCAGACCAACGAATTCCGTTAAAATTTGGCCATTCAATTCATCTTTGAAGAGTCCGGGGATTTTCTTGTTAACTCGCGGTATATTGAATTGGTTCCCTTCTGGATAATCACTCGTGTCAAATTTCTGCAGATTCTCCAGCATATCTGAATAAAAGCATTCAGTCTTGACACCAATGATGAGCGAATCCGTGTCTGTGTAGAGCATCTCTACATCTTCATCATATTTTGCTTTCATGTGATTATAGTAAAAGTCATACATTACAACTTTCGATATATCCAGAATGGACATCCCAACAGCAATCGGTTTATTCATGAGCAATCTTGTTTTGTTCAAGTGTACAGCAACCATGTCTTCGTCAAGGATTGTGTATCGTTTTAAATTGGGCATTGCAAATAGTTTGCGAGCCCCATATCGCCCTTCCCACAACACCTTCAGCTTAATGTCGACTCTTTTTCGCAGGTTTTCAATTGTTTTGCCATAGATTGCATTGATCAAGAGCTTGTAGAAATTTTTCTCAAATTCATTTAACGCTCGTGTTCGTAGAATTGTGTTCAGAATTATGTACGGCTTAAGCCAATCTGACTGGTTGAATTTCATCACTTTGTGAATCTTTTTCAACACCAAACCATGTTGAAGCGCACATTTCAACATTCGGTAATGAATTACGTAGTTTTTCTTATCGAACAACGTCAACAGAAGTTTTTTCTCATTTTCCGTGTTTGGAACTTTGGAATTTTCTGCACAAAATGGATAGTCTTTATCTTTGTCATGCAAGTGCTGCGGATAATCAAGATCTACCTCGAAAATATAGCCAGTCGATGAGTCATCTTGAATGTTCAGAATTCGGCTCACAGGGAATTCTTCTTCTTCTTGACACCATTCGAAACCATCGATGGGTAAATGTTCCATCATCGAATAACCGTAAAGGTTATTGGCATCCAGATACATTAGATATTTCGATTCAACGTTTGGATCGTATTCTTGCATGTATTTGTTGTTGGCCTTCGAATACCGCTTGCTGCATTGACTGATCCCACCTCTTATACCTCTCTCGATGAACATAAGCTTATAAATGTCTGTTAGAACTTCAATCTTGACTTTTGTATATTTTAACATTGCATCGAAAGATAGTCCCGGTGTTGTGTAATAATGTGCTGGGTCGAGTTTGTAGTTGTCGAAGCAGGTATCTCGAAAATTTTCAAATACATCAGCCAACAACAAGATATCAGTTTTCATGTACAAATCAGAATAGTTACCCAAAGAATCGATATTGAATTCATTCCAAACTTTAGTTGCAAATTCATAATCTTCATCCGAAATGTGGCTTTCTGTCAAGATGCTGTAGAATTTATCTTTTGCCGGCAACGAGTTTTCTTGTAGTTTCTTCCATGAGTCTATGTAGTCGTAGCAAAAGACCCCTTTCCTTTCCAACATTTTAAGCTGCTCCTCATTCAAGTTCTTGAATTCAAATCGTAGATTCCGTTTCTTTTCGCCTGGAAGTAATGAAGATAAATAGTCCAATGATGATGACATGAATTGAAATGAGTCCATGAAACGCAGTTTAATGAAATTTCCATACTCATTGCTATGAGTACTTGGCACTGTCTTGATGAAAGAGATGTATTGTTCTTCGTTGCGTGGAATGATCGAAATGGGGCCAGGAATTCCTTTTGCAACTTCTTTGATGAGGAAATGTGCATCATAGTTCGATAGGTTGTGAAACACAATTGGAATGAAACGCGGTTCGCGATACAGCAAATTGCATTTATTATGTGCAGATCCACGATATTCTCCAGTCAAATGGGAATGATCACGAACTCGAATGTCATCTTCCTCGTATGGCTGCCCGCAAATGTGACATTCATCTGACAATATGAAGAGTACTTCATCTTCCAACGACATTTGCAATGGCATTTTTTTACTCAGAATCATCTCCACTTCGCTGGCAATATCAACCAATTGTTTTAAAAACCATTCGATGCAGTCTGGTCCACGCGCACTTCGAAAGAAGGATTTCGAGTCATCGTATGCACACTTGAAATAGTATCCAATGCTGAACGCTTCATGTTGTTGATAAGCTGTTGTTCCTTCGCTCCGACAAAATTGGGTGTCAGGTTTTTTCAATATTGATTCAACATAAGCGTAGATAATAAATGGCACTTTTAACTGTTTGCTATAATTTTTAAATTCAATTGTATTTGTATCCTTTGTGGGCATTGTAATTTTATATTCATTTTGTTTCAAACATTCTATTTTATGCAATTCCAGTTTATCAACTTTTGTGAAATGATTCAAACAGCGATCACAAAATAACTTCTTTCTTTTCTCTGAAGAAATTTGATTAGTCAATAGCGCACTCATATTCTTAATCCAACAATAATGCATTTTTCGATAAAATTCAACGTGTGCACCATTCAAATGACTTTCATCATCATCATCACCTTCGATCCTATCGATATTATCATCATCATCATCGTATGTTTGCGTGAGCAAGAGTAGATGAATATGATTGGATTTCACCGATTTTGTAAGCCGCACGGGTTGAATAACTTTTTTAGAAAACATGTAGACATTTATGGAAATTGTCGGATTGAGCTTCTCAAATTTTTTGATGTCTCGCAATTCTACGGGAAATTTTATGTCACCGAAATTCAGCATTTGTTCTCGCCCTCCAGGTTGTTCTTCGGTAATGATAACTTTTTCAAAATTAGCACAAAAACATGCTCCAACCTTTACGATGGTATTTGTTTCAAGTATCTGTGTAATTCGCCTACTGAATAGTTGAAAGGCTTCATCTAAAAATTCTCTAATTTCGATGTGATTTCGATTGAAAATTGAAAACGTTTGCAACCGATTTCGGAATGCAAATTCTCGTTCCTGCAATTCAATATGCTAATACCAACAAACAACAATCGAACATCTTTATTGGAAATTACCATTATGGGGATCACGTGTTTGAGAGAGTTAAAGAACAAAAGGACCTTGGTGTGATTGTGGATTCGAAACTGAATTTTAATAACCACATAAATATGATCGTGTCTAAAGCAAAATCTACACTTGGATTTATCAAACGCTTTTGCTTTGACATAAGAAATCTGAATACGCTCAAGACATTATATAACACTCTAATTCAATCATTGCTTGAATACTGTTGTGTCGTATGGTTACCATATCATTCGATATCGATAGACTTAATTGAATCGGTGCAAAAGCAATTTACAATATTTGCATTGAAAGAATATCCATCTGCCGAAAACAACTATCATATTTCTTCATATGAATGTAGACTGGAAAATTTGAAAATGATGAAACTTGAAAGGAGGCGTATCAATGCAGCTTTGCTGTTTTTCTACGACGTATTGAACGACATTATCCCATGCTCACAGATAAAAAACGATGTTGCGCTTCATTCAAACCCATTCAATCTTCGTGAATCGTCGGTGGAGACTTTTAGAATAAAAAATCTATCACTTATTAATGAACATACGGCACCAATAAATCAGATGTGTAAACTTGCAAACTTCATTGATGAACTGTTTAAAGAATCTGCTCCCCGTGCAAATTTTAAATCTCAACTAGTTGCCTGTGATAAATTGAATCTTAGATTGAAACAACAAATCCAATGATTGTAATTAAACCATTTCTTTTTGAATTTCATTAGCATTGTTAATATTGTGATATTGTGATTATGTGATATTTTTAGCATAGTTATCGAATGTAATATTTATACAAATTGTATTTATAATCATCCAACCTTGCAATGTTTGAATGGATTTTTCTAAAAGAAAAGATACAGGTTTTAATGGTGGTGAGATCCGATATAATCGATTAATGACCCTTACCTTTTCCCTGTCAGATATGTAATTACTTAAAAATGAATAAAAACAGCCAGTCTTTGGCGGTGTATTGTTAATTAATATTTTCAGACATCTTCACTTCGATCGATTCTCGGTATGCTTGCTCTCAACAAACTGTTGACATTTCTTTGCGCGTTGCAACTATATATACATATTCATATTACCCTTTTCCTCTCCTCCTCCTCCTCCAATCACATCAAGCAATAAAATTGGGTGATTCACGGTGTCTCGGCGACAAAATCAATTAATATTTGCAAAATGTGAAAATGCGAAATTCAATAATATAAACAACATTCTCAATTTTGCTCGCTATAAACATTCCCTAAATATTAGTCGCCAGCTGAAGAAAAAAATGCATGCTCAGCTGATTTCAGCAACTGTATTCGATGAATGTGATGTCTCGGAAATAATCCGCTCCGAAATAATCATAATATTATTTGAATAAACAAAATCGCGACAAAATCAATTAATATTCGCAGAATATGGAAATGCGAAATTCGATAATATAAACAACATTCTCAATTTTGCTCGAAATAAACATTCCCTAAAATCAATAAATCAATCATTTTAATGCGAGCCGCTCGATGAAAACCCTGACCTACGACAATCGTGAGCCACTGCCGCTCGACGAAAACCATGACCTACGACAATAGTGAGCCACTGCCGAAAACCATGACCTACCCTTGAGCTGAAACACAGTTAGTTACACTACTCTTCACGGACTACAGTTGAATGTTAGTAAATCAAAATCAGTAACATTCATAAAAAAGAAATCACCAGTTAATTTCGCTTACACATTAAATTATTCACCGATGGAAAAAGTTGAACAAATTAAGGACTTGGGTGTAATTCTGGACCGTGACCTTTCATTCAAGAGTCATATTCTTTCGAAAGAGTTCAATGACCCATGGGTGATCAAAAAACTATTCATGACATTTTTGTTACCAATTTTGGAATATGCCTCCCAAATTTGGACTCCTATCTATGATTACCAGATTAAGAAAATTGAATCAGTGCAAAAACAATTTTTACAATTCGCTTTAAGAAAATTCAAATGGAAAGATAAATTCAAACTTCCTAATTATAAACATAGATTACTATTATTAGATATGAACACTCTGAGTGACAGAAGAAGTATCACGCTAATTTGCTTTATCCATTCCCTATTGACGAATAATATTTCATCTCCATCACTTCTATCTGAGTTAAAAATAAAAGTTCCTGCTAGAATTTTAAGGAGTAAATGCAACTCGTTACTATATACAACGGCTCTTAAAGATCCTATAAATGTGATGTGTAAAGATTATAATGAATTTTCAAAACAAATTGATTTAATTCAAAGCACTGATAATGTTAAAGAAAACCTAAAAATCCATTTCAAAAGAATTCTATGAATGTAAAATATATTTATTAACTTAAATTTTTAATAAACCACCCAAAGCAAAGAAATGCTATTGGTGCAGACCTATATGAATCTAAAATCGAACTATTTGCATGAAATCGAACCTCAAATCGATCTATTTTCATGAAATTAATATCAAAAATCGAACGTTTTAAATAAAAACCAAATGTGATAAACCAGATCCGTTTTTTATATTGCGTATTCTATCAATCGATTGAACCGCAAATATATTCAGTGTATGAAATATAGGTAAATTTTGTGTTTAAACTTGAATTTCAATGCGATAAAAATTAAAAAATGTAGATTTTGTTTGTTGAGCATTGAAGTTTAATATATTGACCACAATATACTGAAATTTCTTCAAAATCGGTCATATGTGTGAGTGAGCGAGTGAGTGAATGATATACGGCGTGTGAGCTTCGCTCTCAGGCTGACGCACGCGCTCGCACGGCTACCGCATGGATGACGCATGGATGACGCATGGATGACGCAAGGAACCTTGCGTCATCCGCAACGCAGTCGCATGGCTGACGCAAGAGTTGCTGAAGAACCCGCCTTTTCCTACTACTCGTGTGATGACTTGAAATTCGATCTCATCGTAATGACTTGAAATTTTTTGTGATCTATTCTCAAAGTTGCATGATGATTCGATAATAATTGAACATGAATCTAATACAAAATGTAGTAATCAATGAAAAACCCGAACAATTTCGGGAAAAGTGCGGACAAGTTAGTTTTACGTACGTAAGATCATTTATTGATATAACTTTACATCGTTGTTGTCTCCTTCCTCCCTACAGAGAATTCACAATTGATAAATGAATATGTACAATTTTTCCAAATAAATGAACGAACATTAACTTTTGTTAAAACGAACGAATGAAAAAAATTTGAATATTTGTACGAACGATCAAACGAACGAACGAAGGTGTTCGTTGAAACTCAAACACGTGTAATTGGAGCGAAATTATTTATATTCATAATATTTTTGATGGCCCAGGCATGTCAGGACTCAAAATAATAATTCATTCAAAATTTCGAATCGCAAAATATTTATCTTCATACATTTGAATGCATGAGAATAATATTGGAACAACATTCTCCTGTCAACCCACAAATTTTGTGTCTCTTTTAGTGGCACGTAAACTTCATTGATCTTACTCTGTGGGACAGTTTAAAGTAGAATTTTAGTCTCAAGACATTTATAAAGGCTATGCTTTTCATGGGCAATTTTTCAGATATATTTTTTCTAAGAACTGGGATATGTTCGTTGTCTTACTCTCATATTTACTTACTCAAGTCTTTTTTCAGGTGTTTTTATTGAAAAAACATTACGGCGAACGTATATTGAATAGTAATAATGATCTAAGGAAAATGAATACAAGTTTGGCAATTGAATACTTTGATAGGAAAATACCTTGAACAAAGAAATCAAGAAACAATATTTAGGATTAAATAATACTACGAATCAGCCGTGCCATTTTGGCGAATGAATTGGTATTTGGTTAAAACTCAACAATAGAGAGACAGGAACTATTAGCCATTGTTGATGTTCTCTTTGAATTATTCTTAGAGTATCGAGAGGGAGACAATTTGAATATTTTGCGTGATAGTTGTGTTATTTGTTTCAAAAATGAGTCTTATTACTTGGAGCAATAAGATTCAAAATCACTTGACATTTACGTTGAAAATTGAACTGTTTCCTTATAGGTACATAGCTGCCATATTATTATTTACCAAATGTCATGAGATTGACTTGAAACTGAATGCCATTTTTTTTCTGTGAAAAGATGAGATAAATTAGTTTTTCATAACGATACGAAGAGGAATAAAGATAGTAACCAAACAAATTTTTCATCTGGACACCGAAAATCGAGAGTTCTTTAGGAGAGAAAGTCGCAAATCTCATTCGAATCGCTTTGAATTTTTTATGACTAATTTTTTTTATACAAAAATAAGAATGTGAAATCGATATTATAATATGAACTAGAGCTAGTTACTAGACAGAGTTCCAAAACAAATCAAAGTCTCATATTTGACAGTCGTGCATAATGTTGTATACATTTTGTAGCTCCTCAATTTTATTTGTTACTGCACACCACTGTGTGTGGTAAAGGTATTGCGATCGGTCCAAAAAATTCAAAACGCCCGGAATAAGATTTCTATGCGTTTTGAACCTAGAAAAAACGATTGCAACCATTCCCGGAGCAATTTTTTGTCCGTGTGTGGTACGTTGTCCGTTGTCCGTTGTCCGTTGTACGTTGTCCGTTGTACGTTGTCCGTTGTCTGTTGTACGTTGTCCGTTGTCTGTTGTACGTTGTCCGTTGTCTGTTGTACGTTGTCCGTTGTACGCAAAAATTTGTTAACACGATAACTCAAAAAATTGAGATTAGAATCGGATAATTTTATCGGGTAGCTCTAGTGGAGTCGAATCAAAAAGTGGGCTGTTTTTCAATATGATTACGAAATATTTGTATGGGGACTATGATTATTTCGCATTGTATCAATATAAAACTTTCAGAATATTATTTTTTTAAGAATAAAATGAGTCATGCAAAATTTCAAATCATTCCGATGAGATTGAGGACTACCTCTTCTGTAAAATTTTCAATTTTCGGGGTCAAAATTACAAATTGTGTCATTAAATTGGATGAAGTATTTGTGATTTTCTAATCTGTGTTTTTTCATCAATTTGAATGCTCATTAACTTTTTAACGAAAGTTATACATAACATAAATGTGGAATCATATCAATCGTTAGCATGAATTGAAAGTTCACATCAGAGTGAACTGATTCATAATTGTTATTACCAATTCAAAAATAGAGAACGTTGAAGTAAAAATTAGGAACTGAGATGTTTATTCGTTTTTTTTTTTTAAATTTAAATTTAAATCACATGATGTGTAATGACTCGAAATTCGATCTCATCGTAATGACTTCAAATTTTCTGTGATTTATATATCAAAGTTGCATGATGATTCGATAAGAAATAAACATTAATCCAATAGAAATGAGTAGCAATCAATGAAAAATGCGTAAGCTCGAACAATTTCGAGAAATGTGCGGAAAAGTTAGTTTTACGTTCGTAAGACCTTTTATTTTTTGTAGTTCTTAACTCTATTTGGTTCACTGTGATATTTATACTGCAAAGCCAAAAATGGGCACAAAATCGTCTGTCACTGGCCTAAAAATTGTAACAAAACCGAAACGCGTCGAGAAACCGGTGTTCCACAAAGCAATTTGGGTTTCCGGTTTTGATCCAATGACCACCACAGAAGAAATCGTAAATTACATTGTGCGGAATAGATTGGTAAGTGACAAGTCGATGTGCAATGTACACAAATTGGTGAAAAAGGACAAGGATGTCAATACGTTGAAATTCGTTTCGTTTAAAATCGAAGTCAATGAAGCTGATTTTAATGTTTTGTCTGCTCCGGATGCCTGGCCAGAGAATGTTTTCGTCCGAGAGTTTCTGCAAAACAAAAATTTAGGTGATTTTTTTCCGAACTTGAATTCGAACAACAGACGCAACTCGACCTCAACGGATTTAATGGAAACAAACGAATCACAATTACCGGCCAGCACCGCAATGACCTCGTCGAAATAACAATCGAACAAAACGCCCAGCAAAACACCGATAGAAACACCGACAACTTCACCGATAAATCGCATCATTATCTAAGTGATCATTCGTCTGCAGTCAATTCGAATGAAACAAATCTGAATGCGCATATACAAAATACTTCGCCTACCAATTTTCCAGGCCACATTAATATTAATCATCTGGACTTATTGGAAATCAATATCTACTCCTCGAATATGCGTGGTATGAGAACGAAATCAAAGGAAGTGTATCGCAACTCATCTTTGTCAGAATATGATATCTTCACATTGACTGAAACCTGGTTAACTGATGGAATCGCTTCATCTGAATATTTTGATACATCATTTAACGTTTTTCGTAAAGATAGGGATCAAACTGATTCAATTTTTGAACGTGGAGGAGGAGTTCTGGTAGCTGTCCGATCTCATTTCATCTGTTCAGAAGTATCTATTTTCAACGCATCATCAATTGAATGCATTTGTGTTAAATTAACGTTGAATAAGCATACAAATGTATTTATTTTTAATTCGTATATTCCACCAATGTCGTCAAACGAAACTTATCAATCTCATCTTAATGCCATAAAATCAATACATTCATCATGCCGTCCATCGGATATTTTTATATTGACTGGTGATTTCAATATGCCAAATGTGTCGTGGATCGCGGATGATGATTCTAATATTCTCCTGCCAGAGCAAATAGAACCTTCACATGCAGCTGAATTTATTGGTACAATAAGTGAGCTTGGATTGTTTCAAGTCAATAATATTCGTAATTCAATGGGTAGACTATTAGATCTTGTAGTTACGAACGACCACGAAAATCTAACAATTTTTAGACCGCCTCCGTTAGTCAAATTAGAAGATCTTCATCCACCGATTTTGCTCACATTTGAATGGCATTTCAATGTTGCTTCATCTGAGCCAAATACCGACACATTTAACTATAAAAGAGGAGACTATTTTGGCTTGAATCAGTATTTGTCATCTTTATGCTTGGAAAATCAACTTATTAGTCGTCATCTATCTCTGGACGATAAGGTGACTGTGCTTGTTAATTCATTAACGACAGCAATAGAGCGGTTTATACCAAAGAATACCATTAAACGTAATGTAAAGTGTCCATGGAGCAATGCTCAACTGCGTAACCTAAAAAACAAGAGAAATAAGGAATGGAAGTATTTCAAAATTATTCTGGCGTATTATTAATTCCAGGAGGAAAACTGATAATATACCGAAAATTCTTCATTATGGTGATACATCAACGACTAATATTCAAGTTCAAGCTGATCTTTTTGCAAAATTTTTCAACAAAAATTTTGAATCTAATAGGAATGGCTTACAACCCAATCGAGTAACTTCTATTGGAGGAACTAATGATTTATTCCTGTTGGAAGAAGCATTTGTATTCGACGAGCTTATGAAAATTGATATATCGAAAGGAACGGGACCTGATGGTTTTCATCCATAATTGCTGAAAAACTGTGCAGCCTTTTTGTGCACTCCACTTCACATCATATTCAACGAATCCAATCTTTAAAAAGGGATCTAGATCAAATGTTGAAAACTATCGCTGTATAGCTAAACTACCAACTATAGCTAAATTCTTTGAGAAACTCGTGAATATTAAACTGACTGATATGGTTGCAAATAGAATATCACCGAAACAACATGGATTCTATAAAAGGCGTTCAACAGTGACCAATCTTATGGATTTTACTCACTTTGTGTTTAAAAATCGACGACAAGTAGATGTGCTGTACACAGATTTTGCAAAGGCCTTTGATAAAGTCAATCATGATATATTGATTTCAAAGTTAAACAGATATAATATACCTAGTAACCTCATCTATTGGATCAAATCATATCTTCGCGACCGTCGTCAATTTGTATACTACAATGGTAGAAGTTCCGGGGAATTCATAGTAAACTCGGGTGTGCCTCAGGGAAGTCACTTGGGACCTACACTTTTTTTACTATTTATCAACGACATAGTTGAGGAATTGGGTATTGATGTGTTTATATCTTTGTTTGCTGATGATCTTAAAATTGCAGCTGCAATCAATTCCGCTATGGACACATTGAAGCTTCAACGTGCTATCGATAAATTGAGGCAATGGTGTATCGCAAACGATTTACACCTAAACTTAAACAAGTGTTCAGTGATGTCAATTACCAACAAACAACAATCGAACATCTTTATTGGAAATTACCATTATGGGGATCACGTGTTTGAGAGAGTTAAAGAGCAAAAGGACCTTGGTGTGATTGTGGATTCGAAACTGAATTTTAATAACCACATAAATATGATCGTGTCTAAAGCAAAATCTACACTTGGATTTATCAAACGCTTTTGCTTTGACATAAGAAATCTCAATACGCTCAAGACTTTATATAACACTCTAATTCAATCATTGCTTGAATACTGTTGTGTCGTATGGTTACCATATCATTCGATATCGATAGACTTAATTGAATCGGTGCAAAAGCAATTTACAATATTTGCATTGAGAGAATATCCATCTGCCGAAAACAACTATCATATTTCTTCATATGAATGTGGACTGGAAAATTTGAAAATGATGAAACTTGAAAGGAGGCGTATCAATGCAGCTTTGCTGTTTTTCTACGACGTATTGAACGACATTATCCCATGCTCACAGATAAAAAACGATATTGCGCTTCATTCAAACCCATTCAATCTTCGTGAATCGTCGGTGGAAACTTTTAGAATAATAGATCTATTACTTATTAATGAACATACGGCACCAGTAAATCAGATGTGTAAACTTGCAAACTTCATTGATGAACTGTTTAAAGAACCTGCTTCTCGTGCAAATTTTAAATCTCAATTAGTTGCCTGTGATAAATTGAATCTTAGGTTGAAACAACAACAAATCCAATGATTGCAATTAAACCATTTCTTTTTAAATTTCATTAGCATTGTTAATATTGTGATATTGTGATTATGTGATATTTTTAGCATAGTTATCGAATGTAATATTTATACAAATTGTATTTATAATCATCCAACCTTGCAATGTTTGAATGGATTTTTCTAAAAGAAAAGATACAGGTTTTAATGGTGGTGAGATCCGATATAATCGATTAATGACCCTTACCTTTTCCCTGTCAGATATGTAATTAATCAATAATGAATAAAAACAGCCAGTCTTTGGCGGTGTATTGTTGTTATTTATTTATGTACATAAGTGCTGGTTCTACCAAAATATTATTTATATTAATCAATTCCATGTGCAATATTTAAATTATCATCCACTAAATATTTTCGTAAAATCGTTCAAAGACATTTACATATACACTGATCTCAAATTCACTTGTCATTGTTTCATATCAGTGCGCGTGAGATATTGTGATTCTGTCGAAATCAAATGCAAAAAGTGTGAATTTGAGATTACTCCAAGCCATGACAAAAATTTAATGCTCGGATCCGCTTATTATGCTTAATCTCACCTAATAGTTTTAGTCTTTTCTTTTATTGCTCTGCTTTGCTTTCAGTTCTTTTCTTTCTTTGCATTGTATAAAGTAATGTTGTGTCATGTTATTTTTCTATGTAACTCCCCTGATGCTCCTGAGTCAGGCCGGTTTTGCCATGGTTTTCCGGACCCAATCTTTGTGTTTAAAGTCTTTTCATGAACACCATCCCACCCCTGTTGTAATTGTCTCTTTGCTAAATTCGTACCATGGGCGGAATCACCCATCACATTGGGTCTCTGACCAGCTCATTCTTGACCTTCATTGAATTTCCGTTCAATTGTAATGGGTAAACTTAAAATCGGACTAAAAAACCCGAAAATCAGGTTAAAAAAATACAAGAATCGGGCCAAAATAATATTTACAAAAATCAGGCACAAATTGTTTCTGATGACATGAGATGTTGTTTACAAAGCGCCAAAATGATGAACGATCCGATTAAGGCGTCGATGAAATTGTATCGACGTATGCATTGTATAGATCAGAATTTATTTTTCTATGTACATCAAGTGCTGAAAAATAACTTACACTTTAACCGGCTTGTTTTGATCGCTTCCATTCTTTATTCTTCTAATTTTTCAATGACTACAATTGACGATTTTTTTAAGGGCAATTTGTTGATTTGCTCATTTTTGTGATCGGTACAAATTTGTTGATTGTTTTATCAATGATTTCATGAAGAATATTGACTTTGTCATGGAGTGATTTACTTGAAAATCGTTGTGTTATCATTTTATTTAAGCGGTGAGCGCATTTGCATCGTCTGATTGTTCTACAAGTGCGAGTTTCGTATTAAGAACATGAATGAACCAATATCCCTACTATAGAATAAATTATGTAATGATAAAATTTATTTGAAATATTTTGCCTCATTTCAGCATTTTTATTACTGAGCTCAATACATTTAATTACGACAGCATAGAAACAGTCGCACAAAAAGAATCAAGAATATTCAGCAATTACAATAAAAATGCAAGAAATTTTTCAACTAATATATTCATAGAAAATGTAAATGTTTGGTCATAAATTTGGAAATATTTATTCAAACTTGCGTATTCTCTCACATTTATATTGTCAAGTTACATGAAATTGCTTGAAAATATACAAAGTTTAATAACATTTTATTGCATATGATTTTTGTCGAACAATTTTGAACAAAAATTTGATATTTCATTTTAATTAATGACCCTGATCATCTCCTGGCAAATTCAGATCTGGAAGTGGTAGCTGAGTACTTATCCACTCTGAATACCTTTTACCCAAGGCGACTTCCATACCAAGGAAGCTTTCAACTTTTGTTTTGAATTCGATAAATTTGATTTTGCATTTTCCATCTATACCATTCATTATCAATGCGTCAAATTTATCACGTCCTTCTTCCAATCTTCTCATTATTTCAACGGGCCAGTGCTGAAGTAGTTGCTCATCAATTTCATCAAGTTTTTTCCGAGGCTCATGTTTTTGGAATTGGTCAAAAGCTTTTGCAACGCGTTGGATATCATTCAATAATATCGGTATAAACGGAAACAGACTTTCAAATTCTTCTTCAACACTCGTTTTTGATGCTTCCGTTATGATTTCGATTTGGTGCATCTTATCACTTGCACAATCCTTCGTATGTTTATATTCCACTTCAAAGAAATTGCAACAATTGTACCAAATATCAACGAATTTCTTAGTTTTATCGATAACCGATTTCAAAATATCAATTTTCGCGGGGAGATTTTCGATCGCAGCTGCAGTGTTTTGGTCCGGATTTTGTGTCCTTTGAATTTTTTCGCAGCATTTTGGGAGTGCAGCGGTTAAAATTTCATAATATTCATCTATACGTCGCAGTCGTTGATGTGGGCTACACATGTTTTTGAACATTCGTTGGTCCGGTCTTAGACCATTTCCGCCAGACAATTCAATCTAACGCCATGTTAAAAAATGACATGAAATAAGATCAAAATCAGATATAACTTCATTCGAAATATAATTTTACTTACGGCACATATAAAAACGAGCAATGTACAGAAAGTTGCTTTTAAAAGGTGCATGTTGCTTGAGATGTCGAACAATACTGTGTAATCAACACACTTTGCATTGGAATGAGCGAGAATGATTACAGAGCCTTTTTTCATGTGAGCTGAATTTTCATGTAGAATTGTGTAGTTGAAAATAAAATTGACTTTGGCAAAACCAATCGAAGTGTTTCGTGAATTTGTGTTTATTCTAAATTAATTCATAAATTAAGTAACACATTACAGTATAACATGTGATGAATTCGATATTTTAGAGTCGAGGGAAAAGAAACACTTATTCGCACTTTTATATTTTATTTTATTCTATTTACTATGATGTTCTCTTGACAAAATACAATACTCGACTGACTTAAAAACTATTTTCTAAAAAGGTTCTTAGTTGCTAATTGATAATTTTTTGTAAAAATGGAAATAGGTTTGGAGTGGGGATAATTAGGAAAAATGCAATGCAGAAAGAACGATTAGGCATAGAGACAGATATGGCTGTCTCTATCTACGAGATCCCGAATTGTTGGTAATCCGTTTACCCGAGATCTCATCAGGTAAAAAGGGAAAAGCCCCGAACATTCGATGTACGGATAAGCAACATAAACATGCGTCGTACCTTCATCTTTGTTCGGGGTAATTAGCTGTCGGACACGAAGGCGACGTAAAAACGAGAGTGTCATAAATGCGTATCGCTAAGCATTGCAGATGCAGTAAGGAAAGGAAGTCGGGTCATAAATGCAATTGCCGAAACTCATTTGTCCCTTGGATAAAATCATTAGGGAGATGAGTTTCGGACTTTGTAAGGAAATCGAACATTTGAGAAAGATATGAATGTTCGATGCGGATGTAGGACGGTGATCGTAGTGCTGAGCCGTCTACACTCGTCCCCCATGGGAAAAGGATTGAATAAAACTGATTATGTAAATATAACTTAAGATTAGTGTAAAATAAAGAAAAATAATGAAAGAAAATGAAGGAAGGTGTGTGGCGGTGATCGTAGTACTGAGCCGCGTACACATGCCCTACCCCCGAACAAAAGAAGATTGAACTTATAATTAATTTTTTATAGTTAAAAAATTCTGAAATGAAATTGCTTAGTTTATTATTATTATTATTATTATTCTTTATTTATGTTCATTTGTTTACAATATACTTATGGCGTTGGTAGCTCCTAGACAGTTCCTATTTAGTAATTTTGGAACCAAATATTATTTATTTTATATATTTGAGTAGAACATTTCGTTTCATCAATCAGTCCAATTTACAATGTAACAAATATTAAAAGAGAATAGAAAATATTGGTATTCGAGCATAAAATTTGAAAGGGTGAAAATTTATTCGGATGATATATTTTGTAAATTATATTTTTCTTGTTCGTTATTATTATTGCGGTTGTGAGAAGAAATCTTATTGGATACATCTGTTGATGGATGAATTGTGATTGTTAGAGAATTAAGTTCATCGTTATTTTAATTTAATTACTATATAAGTAATCGATTTCTTTATCATCCAATAAAATGATTGGGAATTTGGACGAAGGTTCATTTTCATGTTCGGCGAAAGATTTTTTAATGAGATTTTTATGAATTTTTACGCGTTTCCCGTTTTTAATTATTTCAACGTAGCAGTCGGACGTATATAGAACGCGATAAGGACCGTCGTATACGTTTTGAAATTTATTTTTCTTTACTTGATTTTTAACTAAAATCAAGTCATTAATTTCTATATTCAATTCTGATGTATTTGCATCATAGTATTGTTTGTTGATTAATTTTTTATTATGGAGATGTTGTTTGGCGAGATTTAAAGTTTTGGCGATGTTGTTTCGCGTGTTATCGGCCAAACTGTTATAATTGTATGATAATTTGGGCTTGGTCAAATGTGTTGGTATACGAATTTTGAATCCGTGTGCCAGCTCGTGGGGTGTGAAACCAGTGACCGAATGTACTGAATTATTATACGCAAACATTGCGAATTTTATTAATAAATGCCAAGAATCTTTGTTTTTGGCCGTGAAGGCCCCTAAAAATGAATTAAGTGTGCGGTGTCCACGTTCAACAATGTTACTCTGTGGATGGTATGGTGTCGTGAAAACTTTTTTAAATTCTAGTAATTTTGCGAATTCTTTGATAAATTTTGCATTGAAATCGGCAGCGTTATCAGAAATAATCCGTGAAGGGAAGTTATATTTTAAAGCAATGTGGGACAAAATGCATTGTGCGGCCGTAATGGCTTACAGTCTTTTGTCGGAACTGCAATCATGTATTTTGTTAGATCACAAATTGCAGTAAATATATATCGGTGACCGTCATGGCTTATAGGCGATATTGGTCCCACGAAATCGATATATGTGTGATCAAAAAGTACATCACCCAAGCTTGAAATTTGCATGGGTATCTTGGTGTTCGTTATTGTTTTTGTTTTTTCGCATGTTGAACATTTTTTGAGAAAGCTTTTAATATCTTCTGACATATTATTCCATTTGTAGAACTTTGAAATTGTTTTGAACATTTTCTCAGTTCCAATATGACCACCAAGAAGGGATTTGTGGTAAATTTCTAGGATTGTGTCGATATCGTTTTTATCTGATATGTCAATAATTTTATTGAGATAAAAGGTTGCCGACATTGGGATACCTTTGAAAATTTCTTGAAAATTAGATTTGAAAAATATATAATGACGAATGCTATCGTAATCCATATTAATTGCTATGTGGTTGGCATTATCTTGTTTGCAGATCTTTGCGATATCATCAATGCATTTATTTGTGAGGTTTACGTTTTCTCTATGTGCGAATTGGTTAGATATTAGACGTGCATAATGATTATTGCAAAATTTTATCCAGTTATTTGCGTCGATATGTGCATTTTTTTAATGATTTTTTCTTTTAAAATATTATTTTCAGACGGAATTAAATGAAAAATAAGGTCGTAGCCCCTTTTATTCAAAATCTTGCCATTTCTTCAATTATGCATTCCGTGCTATTAATCGTTTTTGATATTTCTTGTTTTGCTTGAGCTCTGGTTAGTGCAAAACAGTTTTCTTTGTTTCCGATTTTTATTATTTCATCAATCGATAGCGGTTGCACGTTTTCAATTCGTGATAATGCATCAGCGACGCGATTTCGCGCGCCGGGTCTATGTAATATCTTGAAGTTATAATCAAGTAATTCGAGCTTGTGCCTGAAAAGACGTGATCCGCAATCTCGCATGTTGAAGAGATAACATAAAGGGCGGTGGTCTGTAATTAGAACGAAATATCGGCCATACAAGTATGCGCGGAATGCACGTATGGCTTCGACCATTGCTAAAAGTTCTTTGTGTATGGTTGAATATCTTTTTTGGGCATCATTGAGAGTTTTGCTGAAAAATTGGATGGGTCTATCGTTGGGTAGTTCGCCCTGCGATAATACTGCACCGATTGCGACATTAGAAGCATCAGTTGTGACGTAAAAGATTTGATTGAAATCGGGAAATGCAAGGGTTACCTCTTCAGCAAGAACTATTTTTAATTTGTCAAATGATTGCTGTTGTATATTTGTCCAGACGAAAGGTTGTTCTTTTTTAGAAGTGTTGTCAATGATTTTGCAATTTGAGCGAAATTTTTAACATATATGCGGTAATAATTGCAGAGGCCAAGGAAAGATTGTATTTGTTTCACATTTATTGGTCTTGGATATTTTTAATTGTCTCAACTTTTTTCGGATTTATTGAAATGCCAGATTCGGAAACGATGTGACCCAAGTATTCCAATTTCCGGGCATAAAAAATGCATTTCGATATTTTGAGTTGCAAGCTATGTTCTGTAAGGCGTTGCATTACTTGCCATAGAATGCGATCGTGTTCGTCTTTGGTTTTGACACAGATGATGACGTCGTCTAGATAAACGTAAACGCCATTTCCAATTAATTCCGCGAAGATTGTGTTAATGACACGTTGCCATGTAAGAGGAGCCGTAGACAGACCCATTGGCATACGTATTCAACGGTATTGAAAGTTTCCAGCCGTGAAAGCTGTATAGTCACGTGAATTTTCATCAAGGACTATTTGGTGAAATGCGCCTTTGATATCTAGGGTTGAAAAATATTTGCAACCCCCTAATCCATCAAATATATCATCGATAAGTGGCATCGGAAAATTTTGGATTTCGATTATTTCGTTTAATTTTCTATAATCAACTACAAAGCGATAATCATTTTTATCACCTTGTTCATCTTTTTTACCAACAAGTATAGCTGGTGAATTAAAATTTGATTGGCATTTTTCAATAATGCCTTGATTTTCATATTCTCTTATAATGTCATTTAAAATTTGTTTGTGACTGTGAGGAATTCTATATTGGCGGATATTTACTATTCTGGCATTTGGGATAAGTTTGATTTGATGTGTAAGAATTTTAGTGCAGCCAAGCATATCGCCTTCCATATAAAATTGATTTGGAAATTCATTGCAAATTGATTTAATAAAATATTTTTCTTCGGTTGAGCATTGATCGAGCTTTAATTCGTTGTAAATAGAGAATGCGCGATTTGTATTTCCATTATCTGAATTTAATTTGAAATCATAAATTTGATTTGATTTATTTTGGTTTGAACCGTAAATTTTATCATCGAATTTCGTATGGTTTGATGATATATTCTTATTGTAATAACATTTTGTTGAATCTTGATTCAAATTTGAGCTATCAATTTTGTTTGATCGAATGTTTTCAATTGGTGCACGCGTGTTTTTGTTTCTAAAACTATTTGAATTTTGATTATAATTTGTTGGTGTATCATTTCCTAAGTTTTTTACTTTCCTTTGTTCAATTTCATTTTGTTCGTTTGTATAATAGCACATTGCTTGAAAATAATGTTCATAATTTTTCGAATGTTTAATTTCAATTTCGTACTTTGTAGCGCGATCATTCATATATTTAATTTTTTCATTATTGTTAGTTCCGTTTTTATTATTTTTCAATTCAATTATTTGTAATATATTTTTATTTTTGTTATTTGTTTTTCCGCAATATTTTTCTTATTTTGATTTGGTTTTATTTTTATGTCGTATTCAAAATCATAACAATTCATAAATCTTAAGATATATTCATTAAAATTTTCATCGGAATTTTCGCAATTTTCCTCATTTTCGGAACTGTTGGTTTCGTTAGGCTTATTTTCATTGTCTTTTGACCGATTTTCATTTGTAATAACGATTTCATCTAATTTAAATGTAATTAATAATTTGTTCATGTCGATAACTGATTTGTATTGAATCAAAAAGTCAAAACCCAGGAATCCATCTGCTGGGCCTGAATAAGAACGGTCGACTAAATGTAAAGAGGTGCCCAACATAGATTCACCAATGGCCGACATACCATGGACTATTCCGGCCGTTTTTATGGATATATATCTTTTTCGACTATTCCAAAAATATTTATTTTGTGGTCATGTTTAATTGTTGTGTCGATAGCAATTAAACTAATGGCAGCGCCCGTATCGATCAACATTTTGAGAGGTCTATGCGCAAGATTTGTATTTAAATAAATGAAGGCGGCACCATTTTCAATAATGATTGGTTGAGAAATTATATTAGAATTGCTTATTGAGAAAATTTGAAAGGTTTGAAGTCGTTGTGAGATCGAGTTATCATTTTCAAATTGCCTGAAATTAATTGAAATCGTTTTCTCAGTTGATGGAATATACCGGTCTTCATATTCCATCGAATTTAGTTTTTTTGTTGATTGGAGGGACATTGATCTTGTTGGAAATCAGGGTTGAAATTAGATGGGGTTTGAGGATAATTTGCAGGAGGGTAATAATGATTGTTTGGCTCATTTGGAGGGCTCATATGGTAAGTGGCACCCATGTGGCGATTTATGGAAAAATTTCCGCGATTATTTTGATTTGAATTGTTGCGATTTTGATACGAGTTTCGATTGTCAATTGAATTATCATTATAACGCGAGTAATTTCCATTGTTATTTTGTTTATAATTTGGATTTGGATTTGAATTTGGATTTTGATTTTGATTTTGATTGTTCCAATGAATGTTATTTGAATTCCAATTTCTATTGGTAGAATAGTTTTGCCGGTTGTAATTATTGGTTGGGGAGTTAGTGGAGCGGCGATTGTAATTCCCAGGAAATTTGAGGTTGTTTGGTCTGTTTGGTTGGCCATTATTGTTCCACAATCTTGTTGATTGTAGAGCATTGATGAATTGATTTATTCCCCCGTGGTTCTCTTTTTTTCTACAGTCTTTTTCTCTGTGCCCCACCATTTTGCAGTATTTACAAAAGATTTCATTGTTTGATATGCTATTTAAATTTTCGTTTTCTATGTCAATATGCAATTGCCTCTTGTAGGGAGTTAGAGCCACGGGTAATTAGTTTTTTCACTCAATTTTTCATTTAAATATGTACGTGCTCTTTCTGCGTATTTAATTGTTGATTCTGAAATATCTTGTCGCAGGTTTTCCAATTTACTATTAATTATATCTTTGTTGCAGAGGTGTGAGAATTCGCTAAAAAGGTTTTGCTTCGTGTTGTTCCAATTTGGGTTACACGGATCAATAGCTCTAGAAGCGTCATCTTGAAGACGAACTATAATTGTTTGCAGGAATGCAATTTCTTCATCTTCATTTTTTGTGGTTCCGTATAGGAAATCAGCAATGCAGACAAAATTTTGCAGTTGTTTGTAAGATTCACCCTTGAAAACTGGGATATCTTTTAAATTGTCGATGAATGATTTTCGTGCTTTTTGAATGTTTTCGTGATGATCGTTCTGTGTTGGGCTTACCAAGTTTTGGGGAGCATGGTTTGGGGGGCGAAGTTCGAAATCATTAGCTTTTGGTTTTTCTGCAATTTGTGCTTTTAACGAATGGATTTCGCGTTGATATTTTTGTTCCATTTTTAATGTTTGTTCTTCGTATCGCTTTTCCATTTCGCGAATGATATTTTCGATTTGATTTCTTTGGGTGTTGAGAAGATCTTGAAATTTTTCGGCAAGATTCATCATGGCTGGACTTTTGGGATTTTCGACATCAAATTGAGAGATGTGCGAACGCGTGTGAGGTATATTCGTTGTTTGAGGAAATGGGTTTGATCCACCAATTGCACCCTCCATTTCGGAAAATAAATTGTCTTCGTTTGATGGTACAGATGCGTTTTGTTTTTGTATGTTTGAGTCTTTATTTAAATTGTCTTGTTGGCTATTTTGTGGTGAATGCGTCAGTGGCATATCTGGTATTGTAGTAACGCGTGGGTTGAAAGTGAGTTTTTTTTGAGTTTTTGAAGAAGATAAAATTTGATCGATTTCATTCAATCGAAGGGAGATTTGTTTGACAGTTGTTGGGGTGAAGCGTGTATTCTTTGCTTGAATGGTGGCAAGTTCTCTTTCTAGACGTGTTTTCTCGGTTTTGATTTTAGTGATGTCAGAGGTTTTGGGAGTTGATTTTTTCATGTGGGGTGAAAACCGCAATGAATGGGTGGACGAAGCGTCGGGAAGTTTATGGATGGATAAGATGGGAAATTAGCGTGAAAGATGATGTTGAATTAAAAGATTTATGGTGGATGTCGTTATGTGGTATACGTTGACTTCAGGGGTTGACGTTTTTAAATTGGAAATGTCAACGAAATTTAATTAAATTTTTTTTTTTTTTTTTTAAAAATTAGAAATAATCGGAAAACGCGAATAAATTGTTAGTTTGCATATAAGGTTAAACGAATTAAAAGTGAAGTTGGACTTTTCGAAGATTGTAGTTTATGCTCAGTTTTGGATTATGTTTTTAAAAAAAACTAATTTTGCTTCGAACATTGGGCTGATTGAAAAAGGAAATATTCTACTTACTTTGAGGTTGGTCAGATTTGTTTCAATAGGTGATGATTTTAAACGGTGTTGAAGGATGAACTTTATTTGATGATGACCGGATTTCGAACGCGATGATATTGTTGGAAATGAAAACGTTGATGTAATGGCAAGGATGATAAACGTGATTTTTTGATGGTCGATATCTGCTGCTGGTGCTTGAACTGTTGTCTGCAACGATGATTTGTGAAGGGCACTAACACTGGTTATTTTTGATAAGGATGTTTGTGTTCGATGAGATTATGCGTAACTCGGTGTGTTGTTGTTTATATTTTTCTTGATTGAATAGGCTGAAGGAGTATTGATTCGATATTTCACAATTCGATATTGTTCCTTTGTTATTCGAATTCAAACCACATGCACAAAAAACGCAATTAAATTTTTGTATTTCTTCTAGACATAAACACACTTCTATAATTTATTTTGCTTTTTTTTTTATTCATATATGTGTTGATTTGAAATGTTTTTTTTTTTTTTGTATATGCTTGTTCTTTCAGCTGCAATGATTATTGGGAACTTGTATTTTTATTGCATTATTCAATTTTTTTTTTTGTAATTTTTGAATTATTTCTAGATCTTCTCAGAAAATTTAATGTTGTTTGGAACTTTATTGGAATAATGTTACTTTTATGTTTTTCTTTTATTTATGATTAAAAGTTTCATTCTGTTTTAAATCAAATACTTTGTTTTTTAATTCTTGTGTTAAATGTTGGGTGTGTATTATAATTCACTAATAACGATTATATGTTCATTTGTGTGTTCGCTGGATTTAAATTTATTTTTTGTATGATTTAGTATTTCTGACATATAATCGATTTTGGTTTTTCATTTGATTTAAAATAACTTGTTGAAAAAAAAATTATGAGAACACAGGTTTATTAGTCGCAGCGCCAGTATAACATGTGATGAATTCGATATTTTAGAGTCGAGGGAAAAGAAACACTTATTCGCACTTTTATATTTTATTTTATTCTATTTACTATGATGTTCTCTTGACAAAATACAATACTCGACTGACTTAAAAACTATTTTCTAAAAAGGTTCTTAGTTGCTAATTGATAATTTTTTGTAAAAATGGAAATAGGTTTGGAGTGGGGATAATTAGGAAAAATGCAATGCAGAAAGAACGATTAGGCATAGAGACAGATATGGCTGTCTCTATCTACGAGATCCCGAATTGTTGGTAATCCGTTTACCCGAGATCTCATCAGGTAAAAAGGGAAAAGCCCCGAACATTCGATGTACGGATAAGCAACATAAACATGCGTCGTACCTTCATCTTTGTTCGGGGTAATTAGCTGTCGGACACGAAGGCGACGTAAAAACGAGAGTGTCATAAATGCGTATCGCTAAGCATTGCAGATGCAGTAAGGAAAGGAAGTCGGGTCATAAATGCAATTGCCGAAACTCATTTGTCCCTTGGATAAAATCATTAGGGAGATGAGTTTCGGACTTTGTAAGGAAATCGAACATTTGAGAAAGATATGAATGTTCGATGCGGATGTAGGACGGTGATCGTAGTGCTGAGCCGTCTACAACAGATATTGCGCAATCTTCTTTGTAAAAATATGCAAATGAAATCTTACGTACGTAAAACTAACTTTTCCACCCATTCCCCGAAATTGTTCGGGTTTACGCGTATTTCATTGGTTGCTACGCATTTGTATTGGATTTATGTTTATTTCTTATCGAATCATCATGCAACTTTGAGAATAAATCACAGAAAATTTCAAGTTATTACAATGAGATCGAATTTCAAGTCATTACACATCATGTGATTCAAATTTAAATTTTAATAAAAAAACGAATAAACATCTCAGTTCCTAATTTTTACTTCAACGTTCTCTATTTTTGAATTGGTAATAACAATTACGAATTAGTTCACTCTGTGAAAACTATAGAGTGACGTTTGACGTTTAGTCTCGTTCGTCTTTATTTTATTTTTATTTAAAGATAATCTGTGTTAAAAAATCAAAAAACTGATATTAACAATAAAACTAGTGATTTTATCTTCGAAAAATATAAAGCGCAACATCAAAAATCAAACAAAAACGATAAAATCGGGTTTACAGTGACGGCATTCACGAACAAGGTGATTGTTGTTGTTGTCGCTGTTGCAACACAATGACCAAAATAAAACTATGCTCCCGTGACGACTGTCCGCCTGCAAATATAAAATCGGATTTGTCAACGAAGTGTGCAGGTTGTAGTCAGGTTGTTCATCTTCCATGTATTGCCATTTTTGTGAAATTCGAGCAAATTAAATCATCGAACGTCAGAATATTTTGTAACAAATGTACTGGCGAAATGTCAAACGAATCGAATATACCAAGTGGTGAGCCAAAAGTGGTCTCAAAAAAACCCGCCGAAAAATCGTCAGCACCGAGTGGTAAGTCAAATTTGATTTAACCAGAAACATTTTCGACACCGGGAGGTACACTGAAACCGCGTCAAACCAAATTGACTGAAATAGGGTTTGCAGTTGCAAAATCAGATGGTCCGTCAATTTTATCTGAATTGACCACAATCAAAAGTATGATTTCGAAATTGACTGGGAAAACAAACGAAATACACAAAGACACGCAATTTTTGGCCCAAAAGTCAATTACTCGAGGTGATTCGGTACAGAAGAAAACTGTTTCACGAAACATCGAGAAGCTCGAGCTTCGAAATCATCTTTTGCATACACCCCGACCAAATCATTCGCAGACACATTGCGCAGTGGCTCACAGCCTCAATCGGCCAAATGTCAACGTTCCGACTCACCGAAATTCCTTGCTCCGAAGATTAATGTTTCGAAATTTGAAGCTCCAAAGTCGAAAATGGGCATAAAATCGTCTGTCACTGGCCTAAAAATCGTAACAAAACCACAAAGCAATTTGGGTTTCCGGTTTTGATCCAATGACCACCACAGAAGAAATCGTAAATTACATTGTGCTGAATAGATTGGTAAGTGACAAGTCGATGTGCAATGTACACAAATTGGTGAAAAAGGACAAGGATGTCAATACGTTGAAATTCGTTTCGTTTAAAATCGAAGTGAATGAAGCCGATTTTAATGTTTTGTCTGCTCCGGATGCCTGGCCAGAGAATGTTTTCGTCCGAGAGTTTCTGCGAAACAAAAATTTAGGTGATTTTTTTCCGAACTTGAATTCGAACAACAGACGCAACTCGACCTCAACGGATTTAATGCAAACAAACGAATCACAATTACCGGCCAGCACCGCAATGACCTCGTCGAAATCACAATCGAACAAAACACCGAACAAAACGCCCAACAAAACACCGATAGAAACACCGACAACTTCACCGATAAATCGCATCATTATCTAAGTGATCATTCGTCTGCAGTCAATTCGAATGAAACAAATCTGAATGCGCATATACAAAATACTTCGCCTACCAATTTTCCAGGCCACATTAATATTAATCATCTGGACTTATTGGAAATCAATATCTACTCCTCGAATATGCCGTGGTATGAGAACGAAATCAAAGGAAGTGTATCGCAACTCATCTTTGTCAGAATATGATATCTTCACATTGACTGAAACCTGGTTAACTGATGGAATCGCTTCATCTGAATATTTTGATACATCATTTAACGTTTTTCGTAAAGATAGGGATCAAACTGATTCAATTTTTGAACGTGGAGGAGGAGTTCTGATAGCCGTCCGATCTAATTTCATCTGTTCAGAAATATCTATTTTCAACGCATCTTCGATTGAATGCATTTGTGTTAAATTAACGTTGAATAAGCATACAAATGTATTTATTTTTAATTCGTATATTCCACCAATGTCGTCAAACGAAACTTATCAATCTCATCTTAATGCCATAAAATCAATACATTCATCATGTCGTCCATCGGATATTTTTATATTGACTGGTGATTTCAATATGCCAAATGTGTCGTGGATCGCGGATGATGATTCTAATATTCTCCTGCCAGAGCAAATAGAACTTTCACATGCAGCTGAATTTATTGGTACAATAAGTGAGCTTGGATTGTTTCAAGTCAATAATATTCGTAATTCAATGGGTAGACTATTAGATCTTGTATTTACGAACGACCACGAAAATCTAACAATTTTTAGACCGCCTCCGTTAGTCAAATTAGAAGATCTTCATCCACCGATTTTGCTCACATTTGAATGGCATTTCAATGTTGCTTCATCTGAGCCAAATACCGACACATTTAACTATAAAAGAGGAGACTATTTTGGCTTGAATCAGTATTTGTCATCCTTATGGTTGGAAAATCAACTGATCAGTCGTCACTTATCTCTGGACGATAAGGTGACAGTGCTTGTTAATTCATTAACGACAGTAATAGAGCGCTTTATACCAAAGAATACCATTAATCGTAATGTAAAGTGTTCATGGAGCAATGCTCAACTGCGTAACCTAAAAAACAAGAGAAATAAGGAATGGAAGTATTTCAAAATTATTCTGGCGTATTATTAATTCCAGGAGGAAAACTGATAATATACCGAAAATTCTTCATTATGGTGATACATCAACGACTAATATTCAAGTTCAAGCTGATCTTTTTGCAAAATTTTTCAACAAAAATTTTGAATCTAATAGGAATGGCTTACAACCCAATCGAGTAACTTCTATTGGAGGAACTAATGATTTATTCCTGTTGGAAGAAGCATTTGTATTCGACGAGCTTATGAAAATTGATATATCGAAAGGAACGGGACCTGATGGTTTTCATCCATAATTGCTGAAAAACTGTGCAGCCTTTTTGTGCACTCCACTTCACATCATATTCAACGAATCCAATCTTTAAAAAGGGATCTAGATCAAATGTTGAAAACTATCGCTGTATAGCTAAACTACCAACTATAGCTAAATTCTTTGAGAAACTCGTGAATATTAAACTGACTGATATGGTTGCAAATAGAATATCACCGAAACAACATGGATTCTATAAAAGGCGTTCAACAGTGACCAATCTTATGGATTTTACTCACTTTGTGTTTGAAAATCGACGACAAGTAGATGTGCTGTACACAGATTTTTCAAAGGCCTTTGATAAAGTCAATCATGATATATTGATTTCAAAGTTAACCAGATATAATATACCTAGTAACCTAATCTATTGGATCAAATCATATCTTCGCGACCGTCGTCAATTTGTAAACTACAATGATAGAAGTTCCGGGGAACGACCACGAGAGGACCCCAAAAATCGAAAATTTTACAGAGGAAGTAGTCCTATATCTCACCGGAATGACTTGAAATTTTACATGACCAATTTTTTTCACAAAAACTTAATATTCTGAAAGTTTCATATTGATACAATGCGAACTAAACATAGTCCCCATACAAATTTTTGTTAATTATATTGAAAAACAGCACATTTTTCCATTCGACTCCACTAGAGCTATCCGAAAAAATTATCCGATTGTCTGAAAATTAATAGGTCTCTATTCCTAATAAAGACCAATGTGTGTGTAAATTTTGATCAATTTGAATATCAATTTTTTGAGGTATCGTGTTAACAAATTTTTGCGTACAACGGACAACGTACAACGTACCACACACGGACAAAAAATTGCTCCGGGAATGGTCGCAATCGTTTTTTCTAGGTTCAAAACGCATAGAAAACTTGTTCTGAGCATTTTGAATTTTTTGGGCCGATCGCAATACTTTTACTCCACACAGTGGTGTGTGCGGAAAAGTAAAAGTGATACTGTACGGTTAAAGCATTTTTCATTTCGACCCCGAGAAGACCCCGAAAATTGAAAATTTTGTAGGAATTTTTTTTTAATGGAAGAAATAAGTCATACAAGATGTCAAGTCATTCGGATGAGATTTAGGACTACCTCCCCTACAACATTTTCGTTTTTCGGGGTATTTTTGGGGTTGAATCGAAAAATTTGTATGGCGATATCTCAAGTTCAAATTATATCGAATTGGAACTTTCGTTGCTGTCTTTTATTTTAGTACAAGAATTTTTATTTTCAAGATTTTTTGTAGTTTTTTATTCAATACTAAAGTAATAATTCAAAGTGAGCATCAACAATGGCTTTTAGTAGTCCCCGTCTCGCTATTGGTGAGTTTGAACCAATTCATTCGCAAATATGGCACTGCTGATTCGAAGTATTAATTATTCCTTAATCTCATCGTAATGACCTAAAATTTTTTGTGGCATAATCTCACTGTTATACGATGATACGATAAGAAATAAACATAGCCTGTGAACTCGTACCATGTCGGGAAATGTACGGAAAAGTTAGTTTTACGTATTTAAGACCATTTATTTTGTTTTGTTTTACATCGTTCTGGAAATAAGTCGGATATTTTAAGTGGCGAAATAGAACAATTAAAATCAGGCACAATAGAAGGTATTGAAATTTTGGACGAATCCGGTAGGAAGGCTTGAAGATGAGAATGACCCAGACTTGTGAATTTCTGCAATTAATTACATTTCGAAATCATTGCGACCGAGTAATGGAAAAAAGTAATTGGGAACTCCTTCCATTTCCATTGCAATTGTAATTTGTAATTGAAAATGTCCAAAATCCATTATGTAATTGCAATTGTTAATGAAAAAAACCATTACTTTTTGTGTATAAGAATTACTAGCGCCATCTACGAATTTGCATGCTTTATTCTACATAGAAATATGACAGTCAACTTTGTGTTGCGAAATACAAGCAACACACTGAAATGTGCGAATCCGAAATACCGTTAATGCTTCGGTGCAACAATGTTTGACACACAAGTCAACACAATCGAAAGTGAAACTCTCGTTCAATATGAAATTGAAATTCGATCTTTGTTAATAAATAATACGCAATGTCTGGTATTAAAAGTCCAAACGATATTTTGTGCTTAAAAAAGAGAAAAAAAATTATAGATTCAGAAGCCAGTGAATATGAATTTGGTTTCGAGGCCCCACCGAGAAAAAAATCAGCTGTTGACAAAATAAAAAAAGTGTATTTGGTTCCTACGTTTAAACAGCATGGAAATCATATCAAACGATTGAAACGCCAAAAAATATTGAAAAATAAACAACAATCAAAAGAGTCAACCGGCAAACGAAAAACAAAGAAAGACAAACAAACACAACATTTTCCTGCATTGAAACAAATACAAAATTCAATAAACACACAGTCTCCAGCGAACAATTGTGTTCATGAAAACAAGTCGCACGAAGTGTCACCAGTTTTTATCGATGACGAAGCCACAAGCATCGACACAAACCAAACCATAGAATTTGAATTGAGTCCAACAAATGACGACGACAGTACTCTCATTGAACAGTTTCATGTTGAAGAAAGTGAAGATTTAAATGTGGAATGTCAGGCAAAATCTAAAGAACCATTACTTTTCAAATATAATTACTTTAAAATTATTGAAAGGCACGGTGATTCTTATCGTGCAATGTGTGTTAGCTGTGGTGTTGACGAGAATGATTCTCCGAATACAATTTGCAGTGCGAAAGAGAACGTGTCTTCGAATTTGGTCACACATTTGAAGGTAAAAACATGACTTGAACAATATTTTGCACAATTGATAATTTTCACATTTCTTTTCTTGGCTTAGCGCAAACACAAAACTGAATACGAGCGATACCTCACACAGAAGTATGAAAACACTCAAAACAAATCTATCAAATGGACATATAGAACTAAAACGGATCAACAAATGTTGGATAATATCGTGATGAGTTTTATAATCAAGGGACTTCATCCATTGCGTACAGTTGAAGATGAAAGTTTCATCGAATATACGAGCGGTAAGAAGGAAATTCTTCAAACATTTAGAATGATAATTACATTTTGACATAATTTACAGAATTGCTAGGCATGCGTGTTGATAAATTCGGACGAACTGTCAAAATTATGTCTCGCCACGTATTAAAGTCGAAGATTGATTTGAATTTTGAGCTACAGAGGAATAAACTGATCAAAATTTTCGCTGCAATTGATGACATCGGAATCACAGCTGATATTTGGTCTAGTAAGCATCGCAGTTTTCTTGGTGTAACAGCTCATTGGATTGATCCAAAGACTTATGAACGTCGTTTTGCTATTTTGTCTTGTGCACGATTTTTGTTTCCTCATACGAATGATCGAATTGCTAATCATCTGAAGGAAGTATGTGATATCTTTGGAATAACTAAAAAGGTCATTGCAACCACAACAGATAATGCATCCAATTTTGATAAAGCATTTCGAGAATTCGGTGTTCCGATTGAATGGCATTTTGTTGATGACGCTGAGTTTAATGTAGCGACTGACGTAGATTTTATCGAAATAGATACGGCATTATCTCTCCACGTCAAGTGTGCCTCGCACACATTTAGTTTGATTGGCGTAAATGATGCAGCTAAAGCATTGAATGACACTACATACTTTAGTAAGCATTCATCGGCATTTACTAAACTCAATCGTATTTGGAGCTGCGCAAACAAACCGAAAGCGTCGGAAACAATTATGAACATTTTGGGCAAATCTATTCATCGTCCAGTCGCTACACGTTGGAATTCGGTTTATGATTGCATCGTAAAAATTCTAAAATTAGAACAAGCACAGCTCACAAAACTCATGGCAGCGTTAGAAATTCCAGAATTTTCAGTGAATGATATGGCCTTTCTCCATGAATACACAAAAGTATTAACACCAATTGCAAGAGCTCTGGATTGTTTACAAGCTGAATGTTTTTTTGCGTTACTTTTGCCTATGGTGCATAACACCAAACAAGATTTGTTGCAAATGAAAGAAGAAAACCTTAAACACACTGGACCTTTACTTGATGCAGTTTTGGATGGAATCGGAAAACGTTTCGGATATTTATTCGATTTTGTTGATGAACGATGCAAGTCTGCACTAGTTGCAACATGTTGTCACCCATACTTCAAAACTAGATGGTTGATTGGTGAAATGTATTCGAATGACAATTTAGAAAAAATTCGAAGTGTACTAAGTTCAGCAGCGTGTTCAATACATGTACATCACAAACACAAGGCAAAGGAATCGGTGAATATATTCAGAGGTAAATTAGAATTTCGATTTCAATTTTAAACATAATATTGAACACTTTGTTCTTTTTCATTCACAATAGCCGCTCCTTTCAAAACCACGTCTTATCCATTTCGATTTGTTGAACCACAAAAAAATCTAACTGATGAAAAGATTGAAGCTGAAATGGATATAGCCACATTTCTACGTAAACCATGTGCAGTTGATGAAACCGATTTTGTACAGCTTCACCAGCATCCGTTCATAGAAGTATTGTTCAAGAAATTCAATGCGATTTGCACTTCATCAGCACCTGTGGAGCGACTGTTTTCGTATGCAGGTAAAAAAGATAATCATAATTTTGAATGAACTGAGTACTTAAAATAAAAAATATATGTTTCTTTTTCACAGGTTTGATATTGGAGCCCAAACGACGCAATATGGACGACACGATTTTTGAAGAGCTGCTTCTGTTAAAAGCGAATGCCGCATATTTGGATTCAATTTAAATCTTTATTGATCATCGTCCCGAATGTTAAACATTTGTGATATTTTTTTATTCCAATGAATGGTTTATATATTTTTAAACGAATGAAAATTCTGTTGTTATTTGATTTGAGCCAATAAATGCACAATTTGACTCTGTTTCTTTTACTATTATTTTATGAGAATATAAATGATAATTGGTCTGCTCTGACCTTATTTTGAAAGTGAAATGTAAGAATTGGTTTGTTAGTTGTTTCTTCTTATCTTTTTGATGAAAAAAATGAATGAATGTCGTTGTTCGATTAATTATTGAAAAAATGTTTTTCATGTTTACATTTTTCAATACTAGTAAATTTTTAACGAATGTTGTGCAAAATATTTGATTCAATTTAACCGTGTAAAACACCAGCAGGACATTGATGGCGCATGCGACGAATGAAAACAAAAAGTAATTGGAAATTTCAAATACCCATTTCAATTACTTTAATGGCATTACATAATATGAAATGAAAATGAACTTTCGTTAGTTAATGTTCTTCAATCGGAATGAGAAGCGGATTTGGAATCGATGACGAGCACAAATTGGAGGTGCAAAGCAACGTTGACAATGAACCTGATCCTAATAAAATTTTGTACGGGCCGTTCGTGAAATCAAAACTTAGAATCTAAGAGAAAAGGCTTCTTCTTTCGAATACGGTGTTGATATTCCGGCCGCAGGTCACAAGATAATTGTTCCGAAAAATGCAACACATAGAACGAGAAAAAGAGGAATAGAGAATGAAAACAACAATTATTCCACCGAGCAAGAACGGAAAATTAGTTAGGAAAACGTAAAGCTGCTCACCCAGAAACTGTCCTATCACAACCTTCGAAATGTGCTTGGAATCAAAGTCCTGGTGCTTCACTTTCAAATTTTGTTCCGCCAAATCAATACAACCCAGTTACAGAAGCTGAACTCGATTTAGAATGGAATACGCGTCAATATTCATGTAGTGATTTATTGCTCATATATTTCAATGTAGTTTCAAAAACTAATAATATCATCAAACTGAAATGCAAGCTTTTTGGCGAGAAAAAACGGCCAATTCGGTCGTTTTAGGCAATAAATCAAACTTGAAAAGACATATGACAGCCGTAAGTTGTTTTTGTAATTTATTTGTTTTTTGAAATGGGAAATTGGGGAATAATTTGAATATGTCTATTTCTTAGGTACATCCAAAAAGTTTTGAAGAGCTGTCTGAGGAAATCATATTGATGAAGTATACAGAAATAAGTTCACTTAGACCGATACTTGCAACTGTAACTGAATAACATGTAGAATTTTGGTACTACCCTATCCCATTCAAATTGACACAGCTGAAATTTTCATAATAAATCGCATTTAAACACAACAAATCAACTTAAAATGATATAACCAAGGTATGAAATCATTTATTATGTTCAATTTGAACAATCCTCATTCCAAAACATGCAAAAGAACGGAGCAAAGAGAGATAAATAACGTCTGAATGCTGAAAGTTTGCACAATACGAAATTCCACACTACTTCACAATTCTTGTTTTGCTGCATTTTGTACCATAAACGATGGCTTGTGATAACGGTAATTATGTTTTATCGCATTCTATTGCAGTCTTGGTAATCATAGCCATTTGTAGTCCAAAGGCCTGCTTACGCTAAAAAAAAAGGCGTAAGCCGATCATAGGCCGCTTGTGTAGCTGTCACTCATACATACGAAAAGAACGACGAATGACCGCACAAAGTATAGAACGTCAACTATGTGTGTATAAGTATTGGTGCGGACAATCGTTGTGGCATACGCTTGCCTATGCATTTTTGGATAATTGTCCGGCTTATTTCACAACACTGTTCTATTGTCTCTCTAATCAGTATGAAGTATTAATTGTCAAAAATGAACATCGATTTAGAATCAACATGGTGCGTGGTCACCCAATATCGGAAGAGATTCGAAATCTCATAATAAAACACCATAAAGCGGGTAATTCTCTGCAAAAACTTGCAGATAAAGTCAACATTTCACGTTATAGTGTTTATAACATCATTAATTTATACAACAAAACGAAATCAGTCCAAAAAAAGAAGCAAGGTGGTAAAAACTCAAGCATAACTGACCGCCAAATGATAGCATTGAAACGCATTTTAGTAAAAAATCGAAGTAGTAATACCGATGAAATCGCTGTTTTGTGGTCTACATCATGTCAAAAAACATTCAGTCGATCAACTACATACAGAACAATCAAGAAACTAAATTTTGGCTTTTATAAGGTATTGTTTTTTAAGAAGTAGGAAATGCATCAATTGAATTGAATATATCTTTCAATTTTACAGCCGAAACAAAAGCCATTACTAACGAAAAAATATGTTCGAGATCGGCGCAATTGGTCAAAAGAACATAGAAATTAGACTCCACGGCAATGGAATACAATTATTTGGTCCGATGAATCTAGATTTGAGGTTTCAGTTGGAAATGAAAGAGGACGGGTCATTCGACGAAAATCGGAAGCATTCAATAAAGACTGTTTGAATCAAAAAGCCAAATATTCGGCATCAGTAATGGTTTGGGGATGTATGTCTGCGAAAGGTGTTGGTAGCCTTTCCTTTGTAGATGGAATTATCAACACTGATAAGTACATAAACATCCTAAAAGATCATTTAATTCCATCAATACCCAATTTAAAATCAAACGAAAAGGAATTCATATTCCAACAGGATGGCGCGTCGTGCCATAAATCAAAGCGTACAATGGATTGGATGAGAAAACGGCATCCGTTTGCTAGAATGGCCGGCCAATAGCCCTGATCAGTCGCCTATAGAGTCGCTATGGGGAATAATGAACGAAAATTACGAGAAAGACCAGCAAGATCGGTTGAAGAGTTACGGGGCCGTTTCCGAGAGATTTGGAATTCATTTACTGCCAATGATTGTCAGAAATTGGTTGATACAATGCCAAAAAGACTTAAATCTCTCATAAATGCAAAAGGCGGCATCACAAAATGGTAAAACCATTGTACACTTCATTGGAAATGATGAAACCAACATAAGTCCAGAAATGCCTTCTTTCACTTTTCTAACAGAATTTCAATTTTTTTCTTTTTGGACTGTGTTTTTCTCGTATGTATTGGAATGATAATTGTTCAAATTGAACATAATAAATGATTTCATAGCTTGGTTATATCATTTTGAGTTGATTTTTTGTGATGCAATTTTTTATGAAAATTTCAGCTGTTTCAATTTGAATGGAATAGGGTAGTATTTCTTTTTTTTTCTTTTTTTGTAATACTAAAATTGGAATTGGTTTTTATATCGTTTCTTTCTTCCTAAGATGCAGGAACAAGTTGTTCTTTTCCGAATCAAAGAAGCGCTTCCCCTCAATAAATAAATCATTTTTTAAGACTAGTTGTTTATACCTTTTTCCAACAGATCGTTCAAATTTTAAGTCAAGATCCCTCAAGTTTGGATGTTTTGTTGGTTGCACTAGGCATTGGTGTTTTGACGAAAACACCGTTGGAATTCTTGAAAGAATTTGAATACGTTCTTCGACCAGTTATGAGAGCGATCAAATATGTTCAGGGGCGCTATTATTTTGGATCTTATTTGTCCATGTTATTTGGATTATTAAAATTAAATACAGAAAAAAATCTGAAACACTGTAAGCCACTTGTTTCAGCACTGCGAAATGGTTTCGAAAAACGTTTCAGTCACGTCATGAATCCTGAAAATTCTCAATCAGTCCCATTATTTGTGGCAATGATTACAAATCCCAAATATAAAATGAACTACATACCACAAAATCTGTTGGGGGAAAATATTTTGACACTTAAAAGATCGTTTCTGTCTGCCGCAGAAGAAATGATTGCAAAGAATATGAATCAATGATATCACTGAATTTCAAGCGAATGAAAACAAAGACCCAGAAGACATTCCCGATAAGTACGGAATCTTGGACAAATTTAGGATTTGTATGTTTTTACATTAATTGAAAGTCTGATGTCTTGAAGAGGTAGTATGTGAATTTTCACTAATTTCTCTATTTTCTTCTCTAATAGAAGATTTTGATGGCTGTGGACTCTTTCAACAAAATTCCAGTGGCGCAGAATATATTCATCTAGAGCTTGATAGCACGAATTGCACTACGACTGAAATTTAAAACTATCTGACAAAGCCTTTGGTGAAGAAGACAATTTTAAGGAGCATTTATCTAAATTTCCAACGATCAAAAAAGCTTTTCAGAAATTCAACACTTTCAGTGGCAGTGAGGCGGGCTGTGAAAGACTTTTCTCATATGCCGGGAGCTATTCATTTTTTACTTTTCCGCACACACCACTGTGTGTGGTAAAGGTATTGCGATCAGTCCAAAAAATTCAAAACGCCCGGAATAAGTTTTCTATGCGTTTTGAACCTAGAAAAAACGATTGCAACCATTACCGGAGCAATTTTTTGTCCGTGTGTGGTACGTTGTACGTTGTCCGTTGTACGCAAAAATTTGTCAACTCAAAAAAAAGATTTTAGAATTGATCCAAAATTTACACACGCATTGAACTTTATTAGGAATAGATACCTCTAGTGGAGTCGATTTTGTATAATTAAGTAGAATTTGTAAGGGGACTATATTTTGTTCGCATTGTATCATTATGAAACTTTCAGAATATAATTTTTTTAAGAAAAAAATGATTCATGCAAAATGTCAAGTCCCTCCAATGAGATTTAGGACTACCTACCCTGTAAAATTTTCGATTTTCTGAGTTTTTTCGGGGTCGAAACGAAGAATTTGCATGGCGGCTATCTCAAGTTCACATTGTAACGAATTGAAACTTTGGATATATTATTTTTTTATGAAAAAAATAAGTCATACAACATTTTAAGTCATTCGGATTAGATTAAGAACTATCTCCCCTGCAAAATTTTCGATTTTTGGGGTCTTTTCGGGATCAAAACTGAAAATTTGTATGGCGGCTATCTTAAGTTCACATTGTTTCCTATTGAAACTTTCAGAATATTATTTTTTTAAATGAGTCCTGCAAGATTTCAAGTCATTCTGATGAGATTTAAGACTAGCTCCCTCACAAAATTTTCAATTTTCGGGGTCAATATTCAAATCATCAAATTGGATCAAGCGGACGATGCTTTATATCTTCTCCTATGTAAACGGGTAGTGAATGTCGTTGGACCGCGCCATCTCTACCTAAACGATTGTACTGAACGCATCAACATTGCACACCTTCCCCGCCTTCCCCTTCTTCAAACAGCGAGTTTGAAGGCTCCGCTTCTTTGCTGTCATTGTTTGAAGAAGGGGAAAAAATGTTTACCATCCATAGACGAATGGTACAGAGGGCGCTGCTGTCAAGCTAAGTGTCAAAATTCAATTTTGTATCGTTCGCTTGAATTGGATGAAGTATTTGTGATTTTCTAATCTGTGTTTTTAAATCAGTTTGAATGCTCATACTGTTACCGAAAGTTATACTGTTATACATAACATAAATGTAGAACCATATCTATCGTTGGCATGAATTAAAAGTTCACATCAGAGTGAACTAATTCGTTATTTTTATTACCAATTCAAAAATAGAGAACGTTGAAGTAAAAATCAGGAACTGAGAGGTTTATTTGTTTTTTTTATTTAAATTTAAATTTAAATCACATGATGTGTAATGACTCGAAATCAAACATTGCAATACCGATAGAAGCTATCCGCTGGATAGCATCAATATCTCGATATTTCAACGCATCGGGTCGTACGCCGATGCGCGCTATGTTCATGTTCATGCGCACACTTGCCTTGTTCAATGAATATAGCGCAACCGCTGTCGATATATATTGCGGGCGATGAAAAATTATACGTGTGCGAGTGAGTATAAAACTAAGCAAGAACAGAAATACAACAATAAATGTGTTAGTGAAGCAGTCAACGGTTGAGCTGTATTCTTGAAAACGAATATGAATATGAACAGCATCTATCGGCATTGCAATGTTTGCTTGAAATTCGATCTCATCGTAATGACTTGAAATTTTCTGTGATTTATTCCAAAAGTTGCATGATGTTTCGATAAGAAATCAACATGAATCCAATACAATTTCGAGTCATTACACATCATGTGATTTAAATTTAAATTTAAAAAAAAAAACGAATAAACAACTCAGTTCCTAATTTTTACTTCAACGTTCTCTATTTTTGAATTGGTAATAACAATTACGAATTAGTTCACTCTTATGTGAACTTTCAATTCATGCCAACGATAGATATGGTTCTACATTTATGCTATGTATAACAGTATATCTTTCGTTAAAAAGTTAATGAGCATTCAAAGTGATGAAAAAACACAGATTAAAAAATCACAAATACCTCATCCAATTTAATGATTTGAATATTGACCCCGAAAATTGAAAATGTTGTGAGGGAGCTAGTCTTAAATCTCATCAGACTTGAAATTTTGTGTGAATTATTTCTTTCATAACAGAAAAATAATATTCTGAAAGTTTCAATTCGTTACAATGTGAACTTAAGATAGCCACCATACAAATTTTCAGTTTTGACCCCGAAAAGACCCCAAAAATCGAAAATTTTGCAGGGAAGGTAGTCCTAAATCTCATTGGAATGACTTGAGATGTTGTATGACTTATTTTTTTCATAAAAAAATAATATATTGGGTGTGTGAATTAATTTTTAGACTTTTTTTTTTATAAAAAAGCAATGTTTATTATAAGATAACGATTCAGTATATTTTATCCAATATATTCGCCATCGTTAGCTATGACTTGCTGCCATCTCCTGGGAAGTTTGTGGATTCCGCGTTTGAAGAAGTCTCCATCTTTTCCAGCTATCCAGCCATCGATCCAATTTCGCACTTCTCCGGCGTTTCGGAAGCGTACGTCAGCCAGGCCCATTTGCATTGACCGAAACAAATGGTAGTCGGAAGGTGCTAGGTCTGGAGAATACGCAGGTTGTATAAGCCGATCCCAACCGAGTTGCTCTACCTTGTTTTGAGCGGTTTTTGCACGATGTGGTCTGGCATTGTCATCATGAAACAAAACTTTATAGCTTTTGTTCGCTATTGTTGGCCGTTTTTCGTCTAATGCACGTGCCAAATTGCCCAGTTGGCGTCGGTAGCGATCACCTGTAACCGTTTCATTTGGATTCAACAGCTCATAATACACCACACCTTTTTGGTCCCACCAAATGCACAGCATAACCTTCTCGCAATGAATATCTCGTTTTGGCTGTGACGGTCCTGCTTCCTCTGGATCAACATACGCTGCCTTACGTTTGGGGTTTTCGTAATAGACCCATTTTTCATCGCCAGTAATAATTCGATGCAAAAAACTACTATTTTTTTTGCATGCTTCAATTCTCTCTCAATTGATTTTCGGACAGTTGATGTTGGACTCATCTTCCTAGCTTTCGAATCTTTCCCATTGCGTGCAAACGATGAGAAATGGTTGATCGGTCAACGTTTAACTCCATTGCAAGTTCTTTTTGCGTTTGACATGCATTTTCATCCAATAATGTTTGTAATTCGGAATCTTCAAACTTTTTTGGCTGACCTGGCCGTTCTTTGTCTGTCAAGTCAAAATCACCACTTTGGAATCGATGAAACAGCTTGCTCTCGATGGAGCTTGATTGCCATAAGTGTCAGAAAGCCAAGGCGGTGCAGCGATTTGAATACGTGTACTGACTACGCTATGCAAACTACATAGCGTAGTCTATTACGTGTACCATTGATTTTGTATGGCGTTGCACTGGCCTGCAGAAAGCAATCGGTGAGCTTCAGCTCAAAAAAGAAAAGAAGAACCCCTCGAAAAAACAACTTATCACGATCCATTTTTAATCGATTACAAAAAAATGACGCAGTATGAAAAATAAAACTTTCTGCTCTGAATTAGATTGACAAATGTGACAGTTACAAAATGCAATTGGAATTGCTTGTCAAACTATACGCAATCTCACGTAGCGACATCTAAATGTCGAGTCTAAGAATTAATTCACACACCCAATATTTTAAGAGGGTCGACAACAGAGATTTAAATGAAATAAAACGACAGATGATGCTAAATTATTTCAGTTTATTTTACAATTGGTTTTTAGTTTTCAACTACCACTTTGTTCCGTTCACAGTTCACTTCAGAATGAATGTCTCTCCATTCCGGATAGTCAGAATTGTCAAAAGTGGCCATTTTGCATTTACGTATGTCACTCGAGTTGAGCTCATTATATTTGTCTGGCAACTCAACCAGTGTGAGCCAATCAAACGACAGTGAAGACGTTAAACCAAAGTAAATGTGTATAGCTCGACCATTCTGTTCGTTTGATTGGGCTCAATCAAATGAAGACAAACCTTAATTGCTCTACAATAATGTTGTTTCCCTTTTGTGAACTATCACAATCAAACTGCTGTCCAATCCAAGGTCTCATTTGCTTAGCTTCGACAACACCATCGTATGACATCTGAGTGATTTGACAGTTTTCGATATCAGCAACCACATATCGATCGTGAGGCAATATTTTCTTTACCATGTATGGACCCCGAAAATTTGGCAAAAGTTTTTTATTTGTCCCCGCAGATGTATCGATATGACGTATGACAACATAGTCCCCAACATAGTATATTGGTGGCTTCAGCTGCACTCTTCCTCCAATAAAAACAGAAAAACAGAACTTACCGCTAATGCTGTTTATTTGGCAAAGAATTTGACATTTTCATAGGCGAAAAAATAATGTTGTTGTGCAAAACGAAAAAATCTATAAACTAAATATTGTTCATAGATGTCTAAGCTTTCCAGTGAAAAAAAGATCAGAGCTGTCACAGTGATATTAAATTGCCAGAGCCCTCTTTTAAAACGTGTAAAACTTTCCGAAACTATCTATTCTTTTCCACTGAAAAAAGAAAGTAATAAAATGTATGTAAAGAAATTAATGAAATTCTAATAATAAAATAGAAAGATCAAATAAAAAATGAATAAGAAAACGAATAGAAAGCGAATAAGAAGTAATAATTATTACAACTTATTCAGTAATAAATGAATAATTATTACAATTTATTCGTGAATAAGAACGAATAACAAATAAAATAATAAAAATGACAAAACTTGGTAATTAAGAAATCGAAAATTATGACCAAAAATCAACACCTATGACAAAATAACGTCGCAATGATTGTATTAAGTTGGCTAAATAGTTCGACTGTTGAGTGAACAGAGCTTATCTTATTGAAATTGACACACGCAAACATTAGCTTTGCTTTTGCTTTGATGATTCGCAAAAGTGTCCCATAGAAAAATCCCATACAAAGATTCACATCATTTTGATGTTCAAAATGAATTTGTGAATGTGTACTGCAGCTCGCATGCAGTTTGTTCGTGTCATATCACACAATTCAACGTGGCTCTTGTAGTGATAAAATTTATTTAAAATATTTTGCCTCATTTCAGCATTTTTATTACTGAGCTCAATACATTTAATTACGACAGCATAGAAACAGTCGCACAAAAAGAATCAAGAATATTCAGCAATTACAATAAACATGCAAGAAATTTGTCAACTAAAATATTCATAGAAAATGTAAATATTTGGTCATAAATTTGGAAATATTTATTCAAACTTGTGTATTCTCTCACATTTATATTGTCAAGTTACATGAAATTGCTTGGAAATATACAAAGTTCAATCAAATTTGATTGCATCTAATTTTTGTCAAACAATTTTGAACAGAAATTTGATATTTCATTTTAATTAATGATCTTCATCTGCTGGAAAATTCAGATCTGGAAGTGGTTGCTGATTCCTTATCCACTCTGAATACCTTTTACCCAAGTCGACTTCGATACCGAGGAAGCTTTCAACTTGTGTTTTGAATTCGATAAATTTGTTGGTGCATTTCCGTCCTATACCATTCATTATCAATGCGTCAAATTTATCACGTCCTTCTTCCAATCTTCTCAATATTTCCACGGGCCAGTGCTGAAGTAGTTGCCCATCAATTTCATCAAGTTTTTTCCGAGGCTCATGTTTTTGGAATTGGTCAAAAGCTTTTGCAACGCGATGGATATCATTAAATAATATCGTTAAAAATGGAAACAGACTACGAAAGTCTTTCTCAACACTCGTTTTTGATGCTTCTGCTATGATTTTGATTCGGTGCATCTTATCACTTGCACAATCCTTCGTATGTTTATATTCCATTTCAAAGAAATAGCAACAATTGTACCAAATATCAAAGATTTTTTTAGTTTCATCAATAACCGATTTCAAAATATCAATTTTCGCGGGGAGATTTTCGATCGCAGCTGCAGTGTTTTGGTCCGGATTTTGTGTCCTTTGAATTTTTTCGCAGCATTTTGGGAGTGCAGCGGTTAAAATTTCATAATATTCATCTATACGTCGCAGTCGTTGATGTGGGCTACACATGTTTTTGAACATTCGTTGGTCCGGTCTTAGACCATTTCCGCCAGACAATTCAATCTAACGCCATGTTAAAAAATGACATGAAATAAGATCAAAATCAGATATAACTTCATTCGAAATATAATTTTACTTACGGCACATATAAAAACGAGCAATGTACAGAAAGTTGCTTTTAAAAGGTGCATGTTGCTTGAGATGTCGAACAATACTGTATAATCGAGGTGAAATGAATACTATTTGTGATGGCCCATGCTACATGGACCACATCAGAGCTCAAAATTGAAAGGAGCCGTAAGATTATTGCCCATTTCAATTTAATCTTTCGAAGATAGAGAGCGGCACTAATCCTTTTTTTGTTTCAGAGCACACTGTTTCCAAGTTATATGAAAGAAATAAATACATAAATACAAATATATAATTATTACTTTTCATTTGAAATTGAGTAAATCGGAATTGTTTCGCTGAATATTATTGAGCGCGAAACTGCAACAAAACATTTCTATCACACATCATTGTTTGAATGTTCGTACATTGATTGTGATTAAGAGTGGCTATAACATTGTAATTGCGGCGCCTCTGCATGTCAGTTCCCACACTACGCATTGGTCCAATGTCGTTTGCTAGACAGAAAAATACAATAATTTGTTATCTCATTTTATTTGACTTGGAATTTTTTAAGTGTTTAAATCTTATCTCAAAATTACATCGAAATTCGAAAAATGAGCTGTAAACAACGAAACCATTTGCTTAACGAATTGATCAAGAATAACATGAATTTCGAGAATTTGGTGAATGTATTTACAACAACGCTGAAAAATTCCAATGTTATCAAATCAGTAAATGTATTTGGATTATAAAAAATGGGCTACAAATCGATTGGTTGGCTGTCATCGATTCCGAATTGATATGTAATATATATAATGTAACATCTGCTTCTAATCCTTCTTTGGTACTGCGAGAAAGTCGCATGATAGCGTCACTGCTGCAGGGACGAGCCCACAAGGATTTGTATGTTCTGCTTTCGGCTTATCGCGCTATTTGTTAAAGTGTTTAGAATTTTTGAGTTGCTGTGACCGCTTATATTAGAGCAAAACTATCGATCTTTATTGCACTCAGTTATATTGGCTTATTCTAAAATCATGGCACCACAAAAGACACATTTGGTTTAATGTAACTATTCAAAGGATTGTTGCGAATTAATAAAAAGCGAGTCTTTGCACATCCAAAAAGATTTTTTTATTGTAATTTTTTTTTTTTTTTATAATATTATACACATAAGAAAAAATTATAACGTTCAAAATAATTCCTTGCTCTCATCCGTAAGAATTGTTGTTATGCGCTCACAGACAAAATTGGTAGCTTCGATGTGTAAAAGGTAAATTTAATATTAATTTTACCATTTAACCTGTGATTTTTACCATTTGACATTTATGCGACATATTTTGGCAATGAGTAACGTTTTGAGAGTGAATCGGCAATTGGTAAAATTAATTCAATAATGCATATCTTTTGAAATATATGCCGCATCAAATGGTAAAATTCATACGGTTAATGGTAAAATTAATATTAAATTTACCTTTTACACATTAAAGTTACCAATTTGTATTATCAGTGTTGCGATGACGGAGAAAAAACGCGAATCGATACCAATAATATGCACGAATGAGCCAACGAAAATAGCGCAGAACACAAACCAATGGTGCCACTTGAAGCACAGGCACAGGAACGACCAAAATTGAATCCAATAGGACTACCGGTTGAATATGTTTTTTTTCAAAAATCAATGCTTTATTGAGGAAAAATGGATACAAATTTAATATTCATCGTTGGCCACAACTTTTTCTCATCTTTGTGGCAAGAGGCGGATGCCACGTATAAAAAAATCGATCGGTTTAGCGGCTTTCCACAATTCGATCCAATTTTTGACTTCATCATAATTGAAGAAGTGCTGGTCAGCCAGGCCATGCATCAATCGGAAGAGATGATAAATGGAAGAAGCAACGTCTGGGCTATACAGCGGGTGGGGTAGGCCATCCTATTTGAGCATATTAAAACTTCCCGCAAATCATGCGTCAATCATCAAGTGTTTTGATGGCACGGATGTAGACATTTTACGGCTTCACAAAAAAAAAAATTATTTTCACTAATGACCAATAGCCTAGACTGAAATAATTAGACAATGACATGAAGTTTCTGATGTGACAGCTTTCATAGCCAAAATTCACCTCAGAGTAATACATATGAAGTTGGCTGCAATAACGTCATTTTCAACCGGTAGACCCATTAACGTGAAAGGCTTTTTAGTTGAAGTTGTACTTTTATTAAATGAACTATTTTTGATATGTGAAATAATTATGGTCAAATTCACGTGAAAATTGTCTACCGACATGATGTTGGAATATGTTTCACTTGTTTTGTCCGTTTGTTTTTATTCAGAGTCTGAATCATCGTCGAAATATAAATTCGGATTGATTAAATTATCAAATACATTATCGAGATTTGAAGATGGGAAGTAACTGCTTCTATCATAATGATAATCAGAGCAGGACAAAGTTTTAACATTTGCAAAAAACATCTCCATTCAATTTCAAATGCACTTGACAGTAGCTTCGTGATTGAGATACTTGATAGGATCCTTGAGTCAGTTTCTTCATATCTCCAAATGTGAATGTTGGCAACAAAGTTTAAATATTAGAGTTCACAAACGCATTCCGAGGATTTTAAGGCAGAATTTTCGATAGAGAACTTTTCACGTTCAACTGCGCCAGCATTATATTACCGACAAAGTCCCAATCGCCTGCATCGCTTTAGATGCTTGGGCAAAAGTTATTCAATAGAGCCGCACACGCTCAGGTATGGAATTGATTCGTACTTATTAATGCTGTTTAAATGCGTCCACTTGTTTTTGATGTCCCCGTTTCTGACTTCAACAATATAGCGTGTTCATGTTACGATTCGGGATGTGTTTGCTTGCTTTGTAGTTAACTTTGGTTGTGCATCTTTGACGTTTGAGGGAGTTTCTATAACAAATATCCGTTGTTTGAGGTCACACTATCTCGAAAACACCTGTTAAGGATAATTCTATTACCAGTCCGTAAGATTTCAAAAATGCTTTCCTGCTGATCCATTATACTCAGACTCGTCGCATCATTTTTTCGAGCATCAAATGGAGAGCCATATTCGCCGACGATAGTGGGGACACACATTATTACCTTGATTGAATTCCTATTTTTTGAAGACTATAAGAGTCTTTTTGGAATTGATATTTTGAGCTTTTGATAGTGAAAACATATGTTCCGTTCCAAATGACATAAAGTTCCTGTGCGAGATTTCACGAACAGTGCGAATTCTTACATTGACGGTTGAGACTGACAATTTGAAGTGGGGTGCCATTTGAGCGAAAGTTTAATAGGTCTTCAATTTCATTAGACGCACATAGAGAGCAATTCTTGACTTATTAACACTTTTAAATGTTCGAAGTAGTGACGGTAAAACTGTTTGCAAGACTTCTTCAAATTGATCGCTTGTTAACCCAAATATATGTATATATATGCATTGTGGCAGCTTAATGTGGCCCCACAACTATGGCATAAAGTAGAAGAGAAAGATAAGATAAGAATAATTTAAATTGGTTGGAAAGAGGTAGGTGTTGCTTAGCGATAAGGTGATTTCAGGCAAGTATGTGCCTAAAAAACGTCTAATGATTTGGCATTTTTAAAAGAAGTAAATATTATTTTGATCGAAATTGATTGTCCATTGATTGGAGACATGTGAGAGTGATGTTCTTATCGCCGACATAGAAAAACTTACCTTGAATCCACCATGCTAACCTCCAGCTAGAATGCCCTCATAATGTTTGATTCATGTAATTGAAAATCCATTTTTAATAGAAAATGATTCAAGATAATATATCCACTTCCAACAACAACAACAATCGCTCATCACACATGCGTTCAACATAAGTTTGTCATTTTGCCCGCATTTACCCGATCAAACCCGGGTTTTCCCCGGAGAAATGTCTGCTCGGCCCAGGTGTCCAGATTTTGAGAAAAAAGCTACGATTTGCCTTGTTTTTGAACCATAATTCGCTTATTTTTTCGACTGCATCGTTCTTTACATTTCTATTTCAGTTGATTGGAATAAAGTCATTATAAAGCATCTCAATAAAGTAGCGAATCCTCAAACTATTGCTGAATATCTACCGATCAGCCGATCATAATATCGATAAATAGAAAGAAATTAGTTATTTTTGTATCTCTGGATATCAAAAGTGCTTTCCCTTCAGTGCCTCATGACGCACTATTTAAAATTTGTCAGTCTTAGGGTTTTTCCAATGAACCAGTCTCGTTAATAAAAGCAATTTTCAGTAATATTAATCAGAAAGTTAAAATAGGTATTCTAGTTCTTACCCATTCTAAATGGAGCGTTACAAGGTAGCAATTTCGGTCGAACATTCTTTTCGCTCTATTTCAATCAGACTATTGATATTTTTGAACATATAACTGCTCATCTATTCGCCGACGATTGTCAGGCAATACTTGAAGTTGATTATGACCGTATCAATGATGGAATCGCTAAAGTGAACTACGATCTTGCTAAATTGAATGATTTCATTAAACGTCGTAGTATGAAATTAAATGGGTCGAAATCAAAAGTCATGATCCTCGGTTCTAAGCACCAAACTAGTCGTCTAAACTTTGAAAATATTAATGATGTATCATTTTTGACGAAAACCTTAACTTCCAAGAACATGATAGGATGAAGCTACTGAAGGTGTACGGTGTGTTAATCGCATCCGTAACACTAAGAACTTCATTCCTAACTACATTAACCGTGATATCGCTACTGCTCTTATTGATACCATTGATTATGGTAATGTGGTAACGTACGGCTGGGGTAACACCATGAAAAATTAGAATAATAAGATAAATCATACCAAGCTAACACACGAAATTAAATTTTATCCAATGTTTCAAAATAACAAAAGATGCTTCACTCAAAATGATATATCTCACAAACTAACAGTCTGACAGCTGTCATATTGATACACGTATCTTTTGAAGGTTGGTACTAACTAAAAATGATATGGATTTATATCTAGTGGCGTCCTCTCATAGAATCGATACGAACTTTTCAGCCAACCTGTTACAAACATTTTCTTACAAACACACTCATATTTACGAATATTGATCGATATATTTGATTCTTTTTATTTTATAAATATATTTATATATTCATACTCTTCATATAGAGAGTGAAAGAGAAAATGATTGTATATTTTGTGATGTTTTGAAAACAAATTCGATCTAATGACTTTAATTGGAGAATTTCCTGTTGCAGCAGAAATGGTTTGATTCGAATCGCATTCCAGCCAAATGCATATTGGTTTGTCAGTTCTTGCCGTTGTGTTCAGTCGTTATGACAAAAACTTAAGTTGATATAAATTATTAAAATGGGTGGTTCGTGTCAATTGTCAGATAAATTGGCCAAATCATATTCAGGATTTACAGCATCAAATGGAAAAATGGATCATTGTTACTGTAGTGCATTCGGCAAGGATATCTCGGTTCGGAATAAAGGTCGAATTGACATCGAAAATTATATGAAGTTAAGCAATCACAATCGGAACTGCAAGAAAATTGCTGGCACTCAACCAAAAACAGTTCACTTCAGTACAAGTAAGCAAGCGAGTTTGGACAATGCGGCTAAAGAGACAGCTTGGTGCTTTCACAAACTGAAAATAACTCAATTATTTGCATTAGTTGACCTTGAATTCGTGCAATTTCGTCTCAATCGGAACAGATGCATCGATTCATGTAGCAATCAAAATATTTCCAGTTGTCGGTCGTTGGTTCCATCCATTAGAAGGCATCAAATCGAAAGTATTGGATTTATCGGATGAAACAGGTTTGTAAATATTTAGAAGAACAACCATCAATACCGTTCATATGACAAAGAAACTGTTTATGAATTAGGTGAAACAGCTGAAATAGTCATAAATTTGCTGAACCGAGTTTCAAACAACTATAACATTAAAAACAAATTCGTCGTCTTTTCTGCTGACTAGTTAGCTTCGGCACCGTTGATCACACTTCGGTCAACCCCATTTTCAAGCACTTTTTCGATTGTTTCGGCTCGAATTTCATTAATGGCAACTTCGATTTCGTGTTTCAAGGCATCAATCATCTCTGGATGATTAGCGTAACACTTGTCCTTGACAGCTCCCCACAAAAAATAGTCCAACGGGCTCAAATCGCAGCTCCGATGCGGCCTATTGACTTCAGAATTTTGTTAAAGCGTATAGCGTCCCATTTGGTAAATGTCAAACCTTTAACTAAATTATGAACACAAATTGAATGACATTTGAGCTGCCATTCTCTAAATAAACAGTAGTTCAAAATGCAAACGTTAGATGGCTCACCCTGTATTATGGACGAAGTCAATCGGAAAAGAAGAGAGCATGTCATCCATTAGCCAAATTTAGATATAAGGGAACAAGTATTTCAGCTAAGCTTGTTAATAATGAAAAGGTGCATGTTTCGATTGAAATTGTATCGTAAAACAAAAATGTATGTATATTCTTTTCAATGAGCATACATTGCGAGTTTGTTAAATTTAAACTGTTTGAAATAGAAGATAGTATGTTTTAATGCGTCTTTGTTGCGAAATAGGAAAGTATGTTTTGAAAAGTAGTGTATTAAATTAACTTTTCCGAAGAGAAGTAACATGGGTGCAGAAGCAGAAAGATATTTAGTATTTATTATATTTGGATTTTTGAACTGTCCGAGATAAACAAGGTTTTGTGCATTTCTGCTGTACTAAAAAGACTCTTTGCAAAAGAACGAATTTAGATAAATGTTTCAATAGTAGTTAACAGGATTTCAGAAATGAATACAAAGTCATAGAGCGCGTATTCGCAATACACATGCTGTATACGGACTCAGTACAGCACCACACAGCTAATCGCTAATCGCCGCCATATTCAAATACACAATATCAACTGAGATTTTCATTCAAGTTGACGCGCATTAAGCGCATGAATGTATGGATCAAATTGGGCAAAATTTTTTTCATCCTAATTACATATTCGCCGAATGTCAAATCACATGAAAAACTAATCGAAAAATAAAACCAAAATCATATTTTATGAGAAGTTCAATTTTTTTTATATTTGAATTTGTTGTGAGTCTGTATTGAGGGCAGAAAAAAAAACATTGCGATCATAAACACTCTTTCAGAGGGAAGTTTCATTGGAAGCTAATATACACATAACGCACACTTGTCCTCTCATCTTCGATATTCATTCCCAGGCGCGCATCGATATAAACAATTCAAACCGCGATTTGATTTTTTTTATTTTGACTATAACTTGCTGATCATATCAAAAATATGAAAAAATGTAAACAAAATAATAATGTTTTAATTCGATTAAAAGAGGTTTAAATTATATATTGTAGAATATTTTCATTTACTTATGCGTTTGTCTTCTTGTCGACAGTAATATTTTCAAAATAAGAGCACACCAACACACACATTTCGTTGTCTACCGAAGTTCTTGGAAGAGTGTGCTCACTGCACAGTGATTCACCACAGTATCAAAGCCTACCACGATTGATTTTCAACATGGCGTCAGTCAGTCCATGCAGCACACTCTACGCTAATTAGCACGTAATGTGCAACGGAACAATCAACAAAATCACATCATGGAGAATAAAGAAATTGAAAAGCCATCAAAGCGATTTCGCGACCCGCTAAATCATCAACGCGCTGTTAATAGAAAAAATCACGAAAAGGGGTTGGAATATCAAACTAAAACTGGGAAAGTTATTCCAGCGAAATAATTTCGAAAAACGATTTGCAATTGTCGGAATACGTGCCATTTAACAGTTCCAGAGAACGAATAGAAAGTGATTTTTGAAAATTCCTACAACTTGAATTCATGGTGTTAAAAAACTTCATTCCTGTTGAACAACATTGAATCGAACGAATGCAAAATCCAACGCAAGCCTGAGAATCGCAAAAATATCGGCATCCACATCAATGCAAACAACAAGTGATGAAGATTAAGTCAAAGATAGGTCAATTGAACTCGCAAAGAAATTTGAAATGATAAAAATATATTTGTTATTTGTAATTTGATAAAATTTATCAATATATTATCAATAATAAAACACAAACATACAAACACATGTAAATTACACATGGAATTTCGTAATAACTTACGATGTACGTAGAATATTGGTAAAAAAGTATTTGTCAAAAATATAAAATGTCAATAATATAAAATATGGTAAAAAAGTATTTGTCAAAATTAGACGGAAATTAAAAAAAAAATATGTTTCGCCCGTATTTTGGCCGTATTTAAAAAAAAAATGCCCGGGAATTGCCCGGTGGATTTGGCTAAAAAAAAAATTGCAAGCTTAGTTTAACTTGACCAAAAACTTTGTATGGATTTTTTTGCTTCCTCTCCTTCCGAACCGACGTTTAAATCTTTACTGCACTCAGCAGCCGCTTTCAGCTCAGCAAAACCATAGGACTGGAAATGATCAGATATTCATTCCGAATCTCATCTACACCCACAGCCTTATCCCAACTCATTTACATTTTCATTCGCATACTTAGTCACATTCTCATTCAGCAACTCATCAAAATATTCCCTCCATCGTTTCAACACATTGTTTCTGCCCATCACTACATTGCCCAAATTGTCCAAAACAGCTCCAGGAGCATGTTTCTTGCCAACATTCCTAATGTGAACCTCTAACAGGTGTATGCATATCAAACCGGTATTGCCATCTAGCGGTCAGTAGGCACAATTGTAGGAACAGCAACTTCTAGATCCTGACCAAACTTCACCCATACCAATTTCATTCATACTTAACATCAGATGCTTTATTCACGTCGACCTGCGTAAAATTTTCCCTTAATTTTACTATAAACTCTTTCGCTTTATTCACTTCTCTCATTCTTCCCACTTTCACTCTTTTAGTTGACTTCTAATAGCTATTTAAACCGCTCTTGCTAATGCACAGTCTGCTAGCTACGAAGTAGTGATCAGAGTCTGAACCAAAACTTCTATAAAATCGCGTTTCTAACACTGTTTTTTCACAAGCTTACTTCAACGATAACGTAATTGAGAAGAATACACTTCGCAATTAGACTGCCAATGACTGAGACTGACCGTAACTCAAAGAAAACGTTGAAGGTCAGAATGGAATGAAATTTGATTTGATGCTGTTATTTAAATAGTGATAAAAATCATTGTGTTTTTAGCTGTTCAGATGTAATCGAAACTCATAAACATGCGTTGTGCCTTACCAAGAAGTCGCAGAAAGATAACTCAATGATTGCAAAGAACCGAATTTTCACATAAATTTCCATGTTGTTAAAATGAGAATGATTTATTGTACACGAATAAAGTGGTGTAGTTTCCAATTTGGTTTATTGAATTTGTTAGTGTTGATTACAAATATAATATTACATAGCTGATCACACCAAATACCGAGCATGAGTTTGGAACCATGGATATTCGGCTTTGCTGTCGATGTTGAGGCATGGCCGGTGTAACCATTTGATTTCTTACACTTTGGATTATCGTAATTGATCCACTATGCATCGCCAGTGACAATAAGATGCAGAAAACTTTTCAGATATCGTTGTTGGAGCAGCTGTTCATACGTGAGAAATCATATTTCAACGACTCTCGGCTTCAAATCGTGCGGCACCCAAATTCCTTGCTTTTGGATCGTGTTTTTAAACGTTGCGAAATGGCTGCTTGATTCACTCCCAATAATTCTGCAAGTTCTCCTTGCGTTTGACACGAATCTCAATGGAATATTAATTCCTTAATTCCTCCAATTCTTTATCTTCGAACTTTTTCTGTGCTCCAGGTCATTCTTTGTCGTCCACATCAAAGTCACCTAGCGAGCAAACCACTTCCAACACGCTTGCTCACTTGAGCTTGGTTACCATAAACTTCCACTTAAATACGATGACTTTCGGCAGCACTTTTTTCCATATTAAAGAGATGAAGTAAAAACACTTAATTCGGTACAAATTTCGAAATTTTCAATTGAATAAATTTTTTGGTTGTACATGATTTAACCAATTGAAATATACTGAAATTAATACCTAATAATTCCAATAAATATTTGGGAAAGATGGAACATGGAATGATATACAAATAGTTTAGCTATGTGTTTGAAAACGCTACGAACTTATTTATACTCCCAGTACATCTTTACGCAATGGGAGGGGTGATATTAACCCCCATCATGCTTTTCATTGCATCACATTTATTTCATGTATTGATTTTATTCCAAGAGACTGTCACCCGTATGCCTACTTTCTTGGCTTTTTCCCCATACATCCAAAATTAATCTCGTGTATACATACAATATGTGAAGTTGCTTTCGCCTGTTTTACGTTGTTCCGCTGAAGAGAATAAATGCAATGAATTCAAGACAAACAAATGATAGAATTTTTATGATTTTTTGGCCGTTTTCAGATTTATTGTGTGCATGATTTATGTGTGTGTATGAATCAGTGTGTGTGTGGAAGCGTGGAAGAATCGATGGAGATAATCACAAAAAATAAACGAACTACGATAAGTCACAACTATTGAATTTTGTTGTATTTCTGTGAATTGTCGACTGTATTAGCTGATTAAGCCGATGATTTCATCGCACTTCAAACCGCACCAATCACAAGTCTCACGAACCCAATTCAATCAGAACAAATATACAATTCAATCTGCTATTCAACTTGAACTTGCTAATTAAATTGAACACTTTGGTGGAAACTATTCCATGTGCGACAACTTGTCGTCTTTCTGAGCTGAAGTAACTAACTTAACTGACTACAAAGGATTCCTTGCTTCACAAATCATCGAACACACAAAATTTGGAAACGAACACTCAATACCTGCGTTATCCATGATTGCACGATGAGAGAGCGAATGAAATGTGACAAATTGAGCAGCAAGTCTATTGAGTACTCGCTTGATTGAGTGCCAATTTGACACTTCGACTTAAAACTAATGTTGTGTGTTGCCACCAACGAGAGCGCACACACGACGCAAATGATTTCACCCTTCCATGTTTCCCTTTCCTTTTGGCGATTCAAATCGATTCCCGTCCCCTCAATTCAAGTCGAGTCAAACTACTGCAATAAACGATGTTTTCTTATTGTAATTTTAACTCGTTCATTTCTCTTCGACAATATGCTTGTGACTTTTTCACGCGGCGTGTTTGCGTCATTCGACATTCCTGGACTTTTCGAACTATTTGATGACGAACGGCTTCTACTGTCGTATCTTGATCGGATTTTATCTTGACGAGAACTTTTTCTCGAATGGTTATAGTAGGATTAATCCTTTTAGTTATCACGGCGAAGACGATGCTCATAATTATCATATTTTCGAGACGAATGGTTCGAAGTGTGAGACAGATTACACACAGCTGTATTGAATGCAAATAAAGTTTGATCTGGCCAAAAAGTAAACAAAAAATTACACGCGCATTTGACACACAATTAATTCGATTGTTATGTTAAAATAATCAAATATAAATTTTCGCTATTGCTTATTCATGGGATAATATATTTCAGGCAAGCTGCGCGCAGGAGATACGCCATTTCGTATGCGTTCATAGTACATCCAATGAATGATTGCGGCTAGCGGTGCTCTTTGTAATACACACGAATGAGTATGCTATTTTTATATACACAGACACACATCGGTTTGTATTACACATGTTACTCATTCATTTGTATACAATAATACAATGCAAAAATATAAATAAAATAAAAAGAATTTTTTTCAATAAAATATGTTTTATCTTTACATTATATTTTTTGGAATACTGAAAGAAAATAACATCAAAAAATTACACTTGTTCGCAATTACTTTTCAAAACGAAACCAAATGGCGTTTACATGAATTTGCATCATTTCATCTGCTCTGAAAATTCACATGTATTTACAAAGCACACAGCTGGTGTGACTGAGATGTGTGCTTTATTTTTGCTATACCAAATTTGATAAAAATAATTGTGTAAGCATATTCGCTTGCGGAACAGGTATTCAACTCAGCAAGAAGATTTTTATTTGTATAATATTAATTAAACATCTAAGAATAATGAATACAATTTTGACAATTCAACACGCTGATAGTAAAATAACCTGACCAAAAATATCTAAATAAATTTTTATGTGACTTGGCACAGCTCAAAAACAGCTGAGTTCTCAGCCTTAGAGGAGCCGGCTCCCAAGCGGAGCCACAAGTCATGACCACCGGGAAGGGACTATTTAACAGCCATTGTTGATGTTTACTTTGAAATATTGTTTTAGTATTAAAAAACACTTCAAAATCTCGTGAAAATAAAGAGTCTTTTAGTACAATAAAACACAGCACGATGAGTTAATGGAACTTTCGTGACGATACCACGTGAAAAAAACATAGTCCCCAAAATAAATTTTTCGGTTCGACCCCTAAAATCGTAAATTTCGTAGGGGAAGAATAACTTTAAAATTTCCACAACTAGTTTTCTTCATATAAAATAAGAATGTGAATGTTTCAAATCGATAGAATGTGAACTTAAAATAGTCCCTATACAAATATTTCGTATATATATTGAAATAAATGGTCTTACGTACGTTAAACTAACTTTTCCGCACATTTCCCGGAATTGTTCGGATTTACGGGTTTTTCATTGATTGCTACTCATTTGTATTGGATTAATGTTTATTTCTTATCGAATCATCATGCAACTTTGAGAATAAATCACAGAAAATTTCAAGTCATAACGATGAGATCAAATTTCAAGTCATTATACCAAGCGGACGATGCAAAATTGAAAACTCGCTGTTTGAAGAAGGGGAAGGCGGGGAAGGTGTGAAATGTTGAAGCGTTTAGTACAATCGTTTAGGTAGAGATGGCGCGGTCCAACGACATTCACTACCCCTTTACATAGGTGAAGATACAAAGCATCGTCTGCTTGCATTATACATAATGTAATTTAAATTTAAATTTGAATCAAAAAAACGAATAAACATCTCAGTTCCTAATTTTTACTTCAACGTTCTCTATTTTTGAATTGGTAATAACAATTACGAATTAGTTCACTCTGATGTGAACTTTCAATTCATGCCAACGATAGATGACAGCCTCGGAAGGAAAGCATATCCTATAGATTTGCTGAAGAAAACTCTAATACAAAGATATTATACAAGAGACACTAACGAAAAATCATCGAGAGTAAAATCCAAACAAAAAACACTCAGCGTGTAAGCCAAACAAACCTATTTGTTTGGTTTTCACTCTTAGCATTTGAGTATTATCGTCGAAAGACAATAATATTAAAATGCCAAGAGTGAAAACCAAATAAATAGGTTTGTTTGGCTTACACGCTGAGTGTTTTTTTGTTTGGCTTTTACTCTCGACGATTTTTCATTAGTGTCTCTCGTATAATATTTTTGTATTAGCGTTTTCTTCAGCAAATTTATAGGATATGCTTTCTTTCCGAGTCTGTCAGATATGGTTCTTCATTTATGTTATGTATAACTCTCGTTAAAAATTCAATGAGCATTCAAATTGATGAAAAAACACAGATAAGAAAATCACAAATACTTCATCCAATTTATTGATTTGAATATTGACCCCGAAAATTGAAAATTTTGTGAGGGAGGTAGTCTTAAACCTCATCAGAATGACTTGAAATTTTGAGTGACTCATTTTTTTCATAAAAAAAAAATATCCTGAAAGTTTCAATAGGATACAATGTGAACTTAAGATATTCGCCATACACATTTTTCGTAATTATATTGAAAAACAGCCCATTTCTTGATTCCACTCCTCTAGAGCTACGCGAAAAAATTATCCGATTGGATGAAAATAAAAAGGTTTCTATTTCTAATAAAATTCAATGCGTGTGTAAATTTTTGATCAATTCTGTTCTCAAATTTTTGAGTTATCGTGTTAACAAATTTTTGCGTACAACGTACAACGGACAACTGACAACGTACCACACACGGACAAAAAACTGCTCCGGGAATGGTTGCAATCGTTTTTTCTAGGTTCAAAACGCCTAGAAAACTTATTCCGAGCGTTTTGAATTTTTTGGACCGATCGCAATACCTTTAAAACACACAGTGGTGTGTGCGGAAAAGTAAAAAATAAAAACGTTTTATGGTTAGACCCCAATTGGGCTACCCGAAGACATGATCCGATTGAGCTGAAAATTAATTGGTTCCTATTATCAATGATCGTTCTTTGGGAATAAAAGCCAATTAATTTTCAGCTCATTCGGATTGTATCATTTTGAGACTTTCAGAAACTTTTTTTTGCAAAAAGATAGGGTTGTACAAGAGTTCAAGTCACTCGGATGATAATAATTAAACGGCCACTGTGGCCGAACCAGTCAACTCACGGATAACATAGACATATCGTTCACTTTTGGCAATTTTGAACGGTGATATGGGGAAAAAAACCAAACAAGTTGGCTTTGGCCGTTACATGACCGTGCTTTGTATTCGCTTGCGGAAGAGAATTTACCTCGGAGAGAAATTTTTGTTTTACCATATGTATTTTACAATTGAAAAATACCAAAAAAAAAAAATCGTGATAAAATACAGATTAAACAGTAGTGAAATAAAAAACAGCACAGCTACAGCTTTATTTATTTCACATCATATCATCATGAAACATTTAGGTTTTTGGTGTTTTATGAAATAATAAGGTTGAACATAAGTTCAAGTCATTCGAATAAAATTTAATGGTCTTACGTACGTAAAACTAATTTTTCCGCACATTTCCCGAAATTGTTCGGGTTTACGCGTTCTTATCGAATCATCATGCAACTTTGAGAATAAATCAAAGAAAATTTCAAGTCATTACGATGAGATCGAATTTCAAGTCATTACACATCATGTAATTTAAATTTAAATCTATATATAAATACGGCAACAAAAAAAAGTTTGTTATCCCTTTTTACCTGCTTTCCATTTACAAAATATCAATGGAAAGCTTATTTCGAGTAGATTTGCACAAACCATGCGGTTCGCACGTGGGCAGGTGTTACAATTCAAAAAACGGGGAAATAACAGTCGGGTCAAAAAGTCTTTGGCCTAACTTAGAAAAACACAACTTTTTGCAGTAATTCTCATCAATTCATCAACATAGTTCCATTTGGCGGAGATAAAATCATTCCAACGCTTCTGTAACTTTTCAATACCGGTTTTGTAGAACGATGTGTCGAGGCCTTCAAAATACGCTTCAGTTTCGGCGATCACTTCCTCATCAGAGCGAAATCTCTTGCCTCGGAGCATCTTTTTGAGTTCTGAGAAAAGGTGGTAATCGCTGGGGGCCAGATCTGGACTGTACAGTGGGTACGAAAACAATTTGATGCCCAATTCAACTATTTTTTCCATGGTTCTTTCGAGTTGTGACACGGTGCATTGTCTTGGTGAAACAACACTTTTCAAATCAATGTAGTAGTCGCCAACAAATCAATGTAGTAGTCGCTGTTGATTTTTTTTCCATGTTCCAAGTAGTCAATGAATATAATTCCATGCGCATCCCAAAAAACAGAGGCCATGACCTTACCAGCTGTTTGTTGCGTCTTTGGACCCTTTGGTGCACTTTCACCGGGCGCTCTCCACTCAGCTGACTCGCGACTGGTCTCCGGAGTGTATGGATCCATGTTTCATCCATCGTGATGTACCGACGCAAAAATTCGAACTTTTAAGGCGTAAACATCGCCAAACAGCTCTCGGAAGTGTCGATTCGTTGTTGTTTTTATTCTGGTTTAAGGAAACGCGGCACCCACTTTGAAAACAGCTTTTTTATGCCCAAATGTCCGTGTGATATTATGGTGAAAACACTACCTTTTGATAACTTTAAGGCATCAGCTATCTCTTGCAAGTTCACTTTGCGGTTCGAAATTGTCATTTTCTCGACTTTCTCGACGTTTTCTGCCGTAACTGCCTCATTTGGACAACCAGAGCGTTCAGCATCATCGGTGTCTGTACGATCACGTCTAAGCTCAGCGAACCAGTATTTGACGCTTGATTTCGTTGGTGCAGATTCTATATAACACATTTCAAGCCATCCGTGGGCTGTAACGGTATTTTTTCCCATCAAAAAACAATGATAAATCAACACACGAAATTGATTTGAATCCATGATTTTATGAAAACACAAAAGTAGCGTCACTTGAAGCTCTGTAGCTTGAGTAATTATAAACAGAATGTCATGAAATTTTGACAGTATGCTTTTGAAGGTTGGTACTATCGAAAAATAAGGATCATAATTAGTGTCGCCATCTGTATGTCAGGCCAAAGACTTTTTGACCCGCCTGTTACCTGTTCATATAGAGCGCAATACCTTTTCATATAGATTGGAGAAAACCTAATACACACAGTTACATTCTTTCATTCGTCGCATCACACACAGTTCGTCATACCGACGGATGTGTGTAGCCAGTGGATAACATTCAACCGTACGCACACAACTAAAACACGGTACGACTATAATGTTTTGTGATCATGTTTGGAAATTTGAATTTTGACCCCGAAAATTGAAAATTTCGTAGGGGAGGTAAAGTAGTTTTAAACTTCATCAGAATGACTTGAAAATTTGAATGACTAATTTTTTTCATACAAAAAAAAATTTGAAAGTTTCAATTCTTGACACTGTGAACTTGAGATAGCCGTCATACAAATTTTTCGTTTGGACCCCGAGAAGACCCCGAAAATCGAAAATTTTGCAGGGGAGGTAGTCCTAAATCTTATCGGAATCACTTTGTGTGACTAATTTTTTTCATGGAAAAATAATATTCTGAAAGTTCCACATTTATGTTATGTATAACTTTCGTTAAAATGTAAATGAGCATTCAAATAGATGAAAAAAAACAGGTTACAAAAACACAAATACTTCATACAATTTAATGACAAAATTTGAATTTTGACCACGAAAATTGAAAATTTTGTAGGGGAGGGAGTCTTAAAACTCTTCCGAATGACTTGAAATTCTGCATAATTTATTTATTTCATAAAAAAATAATATCCCGAAAGTTTCAATAGGATACAAGGTGAACTTAACATATTCGCCATACAAATTTTCAGTTTTCACCTCGAAAAGACCCCGAAAATCGAAAATTTTATTCTGAAAGTTTCTATAAAAAAATTATATTCTGAAAGTTTCATATTGATACAATGCGAAATAGTCATAGTCCCCATACAAATTTTTCTTAATTATATTGAAAAACAGCCCATTTTTTGATTCCACTCCACTAGAGCTACCTGGAAAAATTATCCGATTAGGCTGAAAATTAAAAAGTTTCGATTCCTAATGAAGACCAATGTGTGTGTAAATTTTTGATCAATTCCAAAATCAATTTTTTGAGTTATCGTGTTAACAAATTTGTGCGTACAACGTACAACGGACAACGTACCACACACGGACAAAAAATTGCTCCGGGAATGGTTGCAATAATAATCTTAATTCTCTCCCCGAAAATCGAAAAGTTTGAAGACGAGCTAGTCGTTATCGTAAATGTCATTGGATTGACTGGATTTTTTTTTTTTTGCGGTATGATTTAATTTTTTGATATAAAAATAATATTCTGATAGTTTCATCATGCTTTGTTTAAAATAGGGAATTATTATCTTTCTCGCACATTTCAATGCAAATTGTGGTGAAATATTTATTTCAAGTTGCAAATTTGAATAAAATTTGCTTTCAAGTTCTGACGTGGCCATCAAAATTACTATGAATTTTGCCTCGATTACACAGTATTGTTCGAGATCTCAAGTAACATGCAAATTTCAAAAGCAACCTTCTGTACTTTGCTCGTTTTTATATGTGCCGTAAGTAAAAATAAATTTCTAATGAAGTTATAAGTTATTTTGATCTTGATTTATATATTTTTTTTATAATGGAATCAGATTGAATTGTCTGGTGCAAGTGGTCCAATCGTTCGAATGTTTAGCTCCCCATGTAGTCCGCATCAACCGTTGCGATATATCGATGAATATTATGAAACTTTAATCGCTGCTCATCCGAAATGCTCCGAAAAAATTAGAAGATTACAAAATCCGGACCAAAACACTGCAACTGCAATCGAAAATCTCCCCGCGAAAATTGATATTTTAAAATCGGTTATTGATAAAACTAGAAACTTGGTCGGTATTTGGTACAATTGTTGTTCATTCTTTGAAAAGGAATATAAAAATACGAAGGATTTTGCAAGAAGTAGAATTCATCAATTCAAAATCATAGTAGAAGCATCAAAAACGAGTGTTGAGAAAGACTTTCGAAGTCTGTTTCCGTTTTTATCGCTATTATTGAGTGACATCAAACGCGTTGCAAAAGCTTTTGACCAATTCCAAGAAGAGGATTCGCGGACAAAACTTGATGAAATTGATGGGCAACTACTTCAACACTGGCCCGTGGTAATAATGAAAAGATTGAAAGAAGGAAGTGATAAATTTGACTCATTGATAATGAATGATATAGGAAGGAAATGCACCAACAAATTCATCGAATTCAAAACACAAGTTGAAAGCTTCCTCGGTATGGAAGTCGCCTTGGGTAAAAGGTATTCAGAGTGGATGACGGAGCAGCAACCACTTCCTGATCTAAATTTGTCGGCAAATGATCAAGATCATTAATTAAACTGAAATATCAATTTTTTGTTCGAAATTGTTTGGCAAAAATAAGAGGAAATAAAATGTTATTGAACTTTGTATATTTTCAAGCAATTTCATGTAACTTGACAATAAATTTTAATGTGAGAGAATACGGGCTGTTTTTTATTTCACTACAAGAATCTTTATTTTCACGAGTGTTAGTAGTTGGTCAAGGCTCATTACAAATCTTTTGATAAAATCGACAAAACATTAACATAAAATTGTCAAATCGGGAAATAAATTTGAAACGGAATATCTGATAATTTAGACAAATAGGTTTTTTTAAATGATGCTTAACCAAGGAAAGTACTATATTATTGTAATAGAATCCGATCTTGTAATTGATAATCCTTACAATAAGTTGAAGAAGTGCCCAGAAGAAGGAAATGGTACAAACATCTCCGAAAAACCAAAGAAAGCCTTTTTTTTTTGCTTTTTTGAATCACTTTTATTTTCCATTTTGACAATTTTATTTCTCCGTTTGTCATTTTTATTTCCGACTAGCAGGCCCCTGCTTCGCTAGGCAAATCACGGTAAGAAATAAAACACCTTTGTTGTTAATACTCTAGGTTTTGTATTCATTCCTTGTGTAACATTTAATTTTTACTTAGACTATCGTAGAGCCCTTTCGTAAACTGCATTTTTAGTTTTGCCCTGAGTTGTGGTATAAATAAACAGAGCTGATGGCTTTCCTACACGTGAACATGTTCACGTATAGTTGACCGTGGGAAAAGCAAGAATATTCCAAGTTGATTCCGTATAATTGTAATGATTGGCCCTGCGCCTTATTTATTGTAATGGCAAACGCAAGTCGAATGGGAAATTGCAATCTTTTGAAGTCAAATGGTAAATCTGGTGGGATCAGAGGAATATGCGGAATCAATACATCTTCACCTTTAAATTTTCCATTTAAAATCGTTGCTTCAATAATATTATTCATGGTCTTTTTGACTGCTAACCGTGTGCCGTTGCACAATCGAGGCTGATTAATATTTCGAAGCAAAATAATGGGTGCACCAACTTTGACTTCCAAGCGATGAGTCGGTAGTCCAGGCAGATCCGAAGAATTCAAAAACTCGCGGTCGGATAATTCACAGCGTCATCCTGATTCATGACCGTATCCATTGATAGATATGTTACAATCTCACCAGGCACGTCCTTTAAAATATCTGCATTCAATTGGCCAACGTCGTTATTTTTTGCACCCAGTATCGCTCTTTCAGCTAACCAATTATGATTTCGATAGTTAAATTAATTCTTGTTTTGTTTGTGCGTAGTTACAAAAATTGTTTGGCAAATTGATTAAGCCAGTCGTCACATCAATGCGAATTTGTCCGTTTCCTATAGCCAATAGTTGCTTTGAAAATTCTGCAGCCGATGGATAATTTTGCAATTGAACTCGCACATTTGTAGTAAAAGTGAGGATCTGAACATGTCTCCATAAACGGGATGATTTTAAACATGCCTTTAATTCATATCAAAGTGCCACCAAATATTTCGTCATTATGCTACGTAAATCTTGCAACGTTCTGTCCAACGCTTCTGCTGATTTATGATGTGCCATTGTACATTCATCTCACACTATTATTTTGCATTGTTGCAATACTCTTCCCATGCCAGAATTCTTTGAAATGTTACACGTTGGATTTTCATTGTTTTGTTTAATGGTAATTTAAGTGCAGAGTGGGCTGTTCGACCACCATCCAATAACGTAGCGGCTATTCCAGACGATGCAAGTGCTAGTGCTATGTTGTTCTGTGATCTTATAGTCGCTAAAAGCAAAGAAACCAAAAACGTTTTTAATAACAGTTTGGTAGATAAGTCTTTGTTCTAACTAAGAAAAAAACATGTTTTTGGCAAAATTCATTTTTATTATTCAACATAGTTGCCTTCGAGGGTGATACAGCGATTATAGCGATCTTCCAACTTTTCGATACCATTTTTATATTACTCTTTCGGTTTTGCCTCAAAATAGACCTCCGTTTCGGCAATCACTTCATCATCGGTCTTAAATTTCTTGCCAGCGAGCATTCTCTTGAGGTCTGCGAACAGAAAATAGTCGTTGGGGGCCAGACCTGGAGAATACGGTGGGTGGGGAAGCAATTCGAAGCCCAATTCATGTATTTTTGCCATCGTTTTCAGTGATCAACACGTTGTTGTTTTTGGTCGATTGTGAGCTCGCGCAGCACCCACTTTGCACAGAGCTTCCGCATATCCAAATATTCGTGAATAATATGATGTACACGTTTCTTTGATATCTTCAGAGTGTCAGCTATCTCGCTCAACTTCACTTTACGGTCATTCCAAATTATTTTGTGGATTTTTTTGACGTTTTCTGATGTAACCACCTCTTTTGGGCGTCCACTGCGTTGTGCATCGTCTGTGTCTGCACGACCACGTTTAAATTCACGAAACCAATATTTTATAGTTGATTCTGCTGGAGTCCGGGTAACATTTATCAAGCCATTGTTTGGTTTGCACAGTATTTTTTCCCATCTAAAAGCAGTGATGAATCAACACACGAAATCCGTTTTTATCCATGTTTTTTTCAATAACAAAAGTGGCTTCACTCCAAACGCAATAACTCACGAAATAATCGTCCGATTGCTGTCAAATGTTAACACGAATCGTTTGAAGGTTTGTACTAACTGAAAACCATATGGATTTAATACTACTAACGCCATCTATATGTCAGGACAAAGACTTATCTACCGATTTGTTAAATGCGCAAATATAGCACGGCTTATTCGTGGTATTAAATAATCCTCAATCTCATTGTGATGAATTTTGTGTGACATATTCTCATAGTTACATGATGAAACGATAAGAAATTTTTATTTTATTATTTATTTGTTACGAAGCCTGATTTATGTCAACTAGAGTTCGCCCCGTCGTCCAAGATTGGACGATCCAAACAAAAAGTGAAAACTCAAAGAATATAACACATTTAAATTTATTGAAAATCAAGCAAAATGCATATTTTATTCATGAAATTCAAAATTAATGATCTCATCTTATTTTTTAATTGAAAATTATTGACAAATCAAATTGGAATCAAGGTTAATGTAAAATTCTTATTTGAAGTGATGAAAAGAGTTAATTGTCTTCTTCTGGTTTTGGATAGAACCTGCACACACCGAAATACATTGCCATTTATTATTAAAATGCCCTATAGTAATCGGCTTTATAGCATTTCACTATAGTGGTTATATATCCTACAGGGAAGTTGAATAAGATATTTAACCATTTGGCTATCTCAAGTTCACATTGTTTCCTATTGGAACTTTCAGAATATTATTTTTCCATGAAAAAAATTAGTCACACAAAGTGATTCCGATAAGATTTAGGACTACCTCCCCTGCAAAATTTTCGATTTTCGGGGTCTTCTCGGGGTCCAAACGAAAAATTTGTATGACGGCTATCTCAAGTTCACAGTGTCAAGAATTGAAACTTTCAAATTTTTTTTTGTATGAAAAAAATTAGTCATTCAAATTTTCAAGTCATTCTGATGAAGTTTAAAACTACTTTACCTCCCCTACGAAATTTTCAATTTTCGGGGTCAAAATTCAAATTTCCAAACATGATCACAAAACATTATAGTCGTACCGTGTTTTAGTTGTGTGCGTACGGTTGAATGTTATCCACTGGCTACACACATCCGTCGGTATGACGAACTGTGTGTGATGCGACGAATGAAAGAATGTAACTGTGTGTATTAGGTTTTCTCCAATCTATATGAAAAGGTATTGCGCTCTATATGAACAGGTAACAGGCGGGTCAAAAAGTCTTTGGCCTGACATACAGATGGCGACACTAATTATGATCCTTATTTTTCGATAGTACCAACCTTCAAAAGCATACTGTCAAAATTTCATGACATTCTGTTTATAATTACTCAAGCTACAGAGCTTCAAGTGACGCTACTTTTGTGTTTTCATAAAATCATGGATTCAAATCAATTTCGTGTGTTGATTTATCATTGTTTTTTGATGGGAAAAAATACCGTTACAGCCCACGGATGGCTTGAAATGTGTTATATAGAATCTGCACCAACGAAATCAAGCGTCAAATACTGGTTCGCTGAGCTTAGACGTGATCGTACAGACACCGATGATGCTGAACGCTCTGGTTGTCCAAATGAGGCAGTTACGGCAGAAAACGTCGAGAAAGTCGAGAAAATGACAATTTCGAACCGCAAAGTGAACTTGCAAGAGATAGCTGATGCCTTAAAGTTATCAAAAGGTAGTGTTTTCACCATAATATCACACGGACATTTGGGCATAAAAAAGCTGTTTTCAAAGTGGGTGCCGCGTTTCCTTAAACCAGAATAAAAACAACAACGAATCGACACTTCCGAGAGCTGTTTGGCGATGTTTACGCCTTAAAAGTTCGAATTTTTGCGTCGGTACATCACGATGGATGAAACATGGATCCATACACTCCGGAGACCAGTCGCGAGTCAGCTGAGTGGAGAGCGCCCGGTGAAAGTGCACCAAAGGGTCCAAAGACGCAACAAACAGCTGGTAAGGTCATGGCCTCTGTTTTTTGGGATGCGCATGGAATTATATTCATTGACTACTTGGAACATGGAAAAAAAATCAACAGCGACTACTACATTGATTTGTTGGCGACTACTACATTGATTTGAAAAGTGTTGTTTCACCAAGACAATGCACCGTGTCACAACTCGAAAGAACCATGGAAAAAATAGTTGAATTGGGCATCAAATTGTTTTCGTACCCACTGTACAGTCCAGATCTGGCCCCCAGCGATTACCACCTTTTCTCAGAACTCAAAAAGATGCTCCGAGGCAAGAGATTTCGCTCTGATGAGGAAGTGATCGCCGAAACTGAAGCGTATTTTGAAGGCCTCGACACATCGTTCTACAAAACCGGTATTGAAAAGTTACAGAAGCGTTGGAATGATTTTATCTCCGCCAAATGGAACTATGTTGATGAATTGATGAGAATTACTGCAAAAAGTTGTGTTTTTCTAAGTTAGGCCAAAGACTTTTTGACCCGACTGTTATTTCCCCGTTTTTTGAATTGTAACACCTGCCCACGTGCGAACCGCATGGTTTGTGCAAATCTACTCGAAATAAGCTTTCCATTGATATATGGATATCCCATATTTTGTAAATGGAAAGCAGGTAAAAAGGGATAACAAACTTTTTTTTGTTGCCGTATTTATATATAGATATGTGAACACAGCAAGCTATGCTCATGCTTGTCATAGACCCAATACGGCACAAATTCCGCCCATGGTGCGTCTTTTGCAAACAGACAATTACATTCAGGTAGGATGCAATTCATGAAGAGACGTTGAATATCAGAATCAGGGGAAAAATCATGAACTCAAAAACTAATTCATTGAAACTTAAGAATTATTTGGTAAGAGACAGCAACATAATCAATCCGAATCATATTAAATCGTGACGGAAATTATTTCGGTAGTTTAAACAATGATACTTTTTATTTTAAATTTTACTGATTTGAACGAAGAAAGTGTTTTAAGTTGAGTTTAAACGAGTTTATAGATTCCTTATAACGAATTTCGAGTGGTATACTATTCCAGAATTTGATCGCGGAAAAACCAAGCGGACGATGCTTTGTATCTTCTCTTATGTAAAGGGGTAGTGAATTTCGTTGGACCGCGCCATCTCTACCTAAACGATTGTACTAAACGCTTCAACATTTCACACCTTCCCCGCCTTCCCCTTTTTCAAACAGCGAGTTTGACAGGCTCCGCATCTTTGCTGTCATTGTTTGAAGAAGGATAAAAAGTATTTACCATCCATAGACGAATGGTACAGAGGGCGCTGCTGTCAAGCTAAGTGTCAAAATTCAATTTTGCATCGTCCGCTTGGGAAAAACTGAATGCCCTATCGTCGAAGAAAGTACGTGGATGAAAACGAAGATCAATTAATGAATGGTGGATAAATTGAAAAATTTGTAGTCAGATCTCACCTTTTTTGAACGCACTCATTGGCACATTTATTTGATACGTCACTTTTGACGTTTGTTCGATTTTGATATCTGACTACAAATATTTGATTTACAAAAATAGATAGTTGTACAAACAATTGGTTGCGGAAATTTTAAATGTAGATTGTTTTGGATCAAATTTATATGTTTTCAACATTTCATACCGGCAAATTCTTTCCGTCGATTATCATTTTTTGAAAAATTTTTATTAACATTTCGGATTTTGCCTTTGTACTAGTACACATTTTTTTCTAAGAAATGTAAAAAATTTTAATCGCATTATTTCCTATATTGCATAGGTCGTAGTAAAAATTAGGTATTCGATGAAGAGAATTATTTGTTCTATGGCTCTCAGTCTATCAGGTGTTAGGCCATTTATACGCTCACGGTATTCAGTAATGTGCTCATTGCGTTTCAACCCGTAAATTTATCTTATCTTGTCGTTATCAGCGACGAGAGTTCGACCATTTGATTGGCAGTGCCTCGTGCACCCCAGCCATATGTGACCACATTACCGTAATCGATGATAGGATCTGTTACGTTCAAGCGGACGATGCAAAATTAAATTTTGACACTTAGCTTGACAGCAGCACCCTCTGTACCATTCGTCTATGGATGGTAAATACTTCTTCCCCTTCTTCAAACAATGACAGCAAAGATGCGGAGCCTTCAAACTCGCTGTTTGAAGAAGGGGAGGGCGGGGAAGGTGTGAAATGTTGATGCGTTTAGTACAACCGTTTAGGTAGAGATGGCGCGGTCCAACGAAATTCACTACCCCTTTGCATAGGAGAAGATACAAAGCATCGTCCGTTTGGTTACGTTTAACGTAATAAGGAATGCAATTTTTAGATCAACATTAACCGTGAACCCGTAGACTTTCGGGAAATGTGCGGAAATGTTAGTTTTACGTTCTAAGCTGTGGTCAGTCTTGACCGAATATGGTGTGAATCTTTGTTATCTTCTTAACGCAATAAAGAGTTTGTACACAAAATGAACAGTATATACTTTTGATAATTTTCATTAAAAAAATTCAATAAAAATGTATGGAAATCTTGAGTCAATCGCAATTTCTGTTTACTTCAATTGAAAAAATTCAATTTTGTTTACAAAAACATCAAATATGCACTAAATGCAATGTTCGGTGTGCTCAACCTTTAAATGAATCCATTTCAAAGACAATTGAAATAACCAAGGGTCAGAAGCGGCTGCAGTACACGTTCGGAAAAAATCTAGATTTACCGAAACGGATTTTGTTCGCCGAAGCTAATGGACTGAGAGGTAGGAAAAGACCACGCTGACGTTATTTAGTTTCGTTTTGATGTGATTTGAATGAGAGGGGTGATGAAACTTGAAATTTGATTCTCGATGGGGTAAATGGTAAAGTATTGTTAGGAGCTAATCGTTTCGTAAAACAGACCAGACGCTGGAAAGCATTAATGGTGTAAACTTTGATTTCAGCTGAGCTTTTTTACGAGATTTTATTATGTGTCAGTATCAACAAGTAACCAGGCGGTGGCCGTGCGGTAAGTGCGCTTATTTGTGTTACAGTCATGGGGACATTAGTTCGAGTCCTGGTGATGCGGAATGATTTTATTTCGAATTGCTTTGATTTGAAACTATGGTGTGCTTCGATGGGCACGTAAAGCCATCAGTCTAAAGTAAAACAAAGACCGTTTTACGTATGAGTGTGGTGCAGTACGGTCCTTCACACCTTTCACCAATAGCCACTCGTAAAAAAGCAAAATTATGCTTGATTTAAGGAGTAGTGAAATAGTATAGCGAAAAGGAAAAAATCGGTCTACAAACGTAGAATGTTTTTTTAGAAAAACAAAATCAGATTCTTTAAATTTAGTTTATTACGAATATTTTAATAAAGCACATTTTTGATTGAGTCAATTCAGAAGTACCCGTTTGTCCCTCGTTTCAACACATTTATTTTTTCAAATGGATAGCGTTGTCATATGATCATGATGATAAGTTTTGGTGAATTCGGCAAAAATAATTTCGAAATCATGATCAAATTTCAAATTCCCAACTGTCAAGATGGCCGTTTCGATCTAGCAAATCGTTATCTGGAAGGCTGAAGTCCATTAAAAAGTTCATTTCTTCCAAATACCTGCATTTTTCGTACCTTTTGCGTCGCTGTTGAATTATTGCGGCTAGAACTATCGTGCAAATCATTAGTGAACCTCCAATTATCCAAAAAATTGTGCGATCTGGAATGGAATGAAACACATCATATATAATAGAAGTTTTAGTAGTTTTCTTGTTGGAAAAGATTGATTTGAGCTGTATTCTTAGGATCGAGCTTGCAGTCCGTCATAAAATTGGTTGTAAAATTTGATAATTACTTTTCTGCAGAACAATGTGTGCATAAAATTATTGCGTCCAACAAATTTAAAACGCTCGGAATGAGCTTTCTATCTTAAATAAAAGGTCTTACATACGTAAAACTATTTAACTTTTCCGTACATTCCCCGACAGTCTACGGGTTCACGAGTTATGTTTATTTCTTATCGTATCATCATGTAACTTTGAGAATAAGTCACACAAAATTGCAAGGCATTACGATTTTGTATGACTTACCCCATACAATATTTCTAAATTATATTGAAAAACAGCCCATTTTTTGATTCGACAACACTAGAGCTACCCGAAAAAATTATCCGATTAGGCTGAAAATTAATAGGTTTCTATTCCTAATGAAGACCAATGTGTTTTTAAATTTTTGATCAATTCTAAAATCATTTTTTTGAGTTATCGTGTTAACAAATTTTTGCGTACAACGGACAACGTACAACGGACAACGGACAACGTACCACACACGGACAAAAAGTTGCTCCGGGAATGGTTGCAATCGTTTTTTCTAGGTTCAAAACTCATAGAAAACTTATTCCGAGCGTTTTGAATTTTTTGGACCGATCGCAATACTTCTACTACACACAGTGGTGTGTGCGGAAATGCAAAAACGATTGCAGAGCAATTTTTTGTCGTATGTGGTACATTTTACATTGTACGTTCCGTTTTACGTTGTACGAAAAAAAAATTTAACACGATAATTCAAAAAATTGAGATAAGAAATAAACGAAAATGATCGCACAAATTGGTTTTCATTAGGAATATAATGACACCTATCAATTTAAAACTTTATCTCGGATCATGTCTTCGGAAAGCTCTAAAGGATTCTCATAAAAAATGGGGAGTATTTCAATATAATTAAGAAATACTTGTTTAAGTTTATATTGTATCGATATGATGACATATTAAATACATATATTGATTTGGCACTTTTAGATTCTTGTTTTTTATTCCTACAAAATAGGCAAAATTTAAATTATTATGTCAAAAGATTTTTTTGAACTACACGTCATTTTCTAATGAGTGATTTTTTCATCAATTTAAATGCTGCACTTTGTTAACAAAAAATGATACACAATATCAATATGGAATCATACCATTGGCATGAAAAAAAGAGATCAGATCAGATCTGAGTAAACATAGGAGTAAAATAATTTGTGATTGTTACTATTATTCAAAAGCAGCGAACGTTTGTTGAAGATTAAATTAGAAACTGAGATGTTTATTTGTAATTTTTATTTATCTGTTCGACTGCCAAAACTGTCTCAAAAAAGAGAAAAAAATGTGCCTCGAAGCCTCGTTTACAACCTGTTTCGGTCTCAAAATTAGCTGGCAATAAAATTGCACATATTCACAGTTGACTAGAAGAGTCAACAAATTTGTTATATTTTAATTAAAATTGCCTAGCTTACAATAATACTAGATCACAAAGAGATTATTCCTAAATAATTGATGGTATGTGATAGGTTTGCAGACAGTGAATGGAACATTTTCATCCAAATAGCAATGAATGTTTATTCTTCAAATATGAAAAGACTATTATTTTTTGGATTCTTTTGAGATTTGATTGTGTTTAACAAGAGAAAAAAAAAAAAGAAAACTCAAAGAACGCATGTTAAAGAAAATTTTTAAACTCTTGGCTATAAAACAAATAACAAATTCAGCTCAAATGCGGCCAAAAGTGGATGGTTTGTTTGATCGACGGTAATAAGAACAGAGGAAATCACTTCTGCATCCGCTTTGAATATCTTCATTTTTACAAAAAATAGAACTAGTAATATTTTGAGTTTCACCTTTTATTAGTTCAGAGCATGAATTGAGACGACATGATTGAATTGCATTAAATTGAATCGATATGATTTGATTTGTCTGCATGAACAAATATTACATAGATTTCAAAAAATAAATCATGGTCTCTCATCATTAGGATAGCTCTGATCTTGACAAATGTAAACCACATAAACTGTTCAGTGTCGAAAACATATACCGAAAGCCATAATCAATCAAGGGCATCATTAACGACACTAACACAAATCTGGAATGCTTGAATCTTGCTACATATATTTGCTTGGATCTTGGTTGACAGTGGCGCCCCCTGGATCACCAAGTGTGAATTTGTGCATGTCCAATGTCCATATACTCACAACATAAAGTGATATTTCTCTGTCGTTCAAAAAAAGCGAGAAATGTAATGTGTACATTTTGTCTACTGCTTTCGGTTAATTTATATATATTAAATAGCATTTTTCATTCATTGAATATATTGTATATTTATTTATCAGCGCACAAAGTTTGCGATATATGCAAGAAAAAGAAGAAAATGTTGAAATTTGGTTAGATTTATTTGAATTTTCACATATACGAGAACGTCATATTCGCCGCACTCACCATATTTTATATGGATGGCACTGTAAAGCAATATCAGCTGTCAAATCATCAATGAATAGGAGAGTTGTACTAACAGCGATGACAGCGATCCGCAAAAGTTGAAACAAAAACGCATATGACTGTGAGCGTGCTCGGAATATTCTTATAACTTATTAAGTCTTTTGCATGTTCCTATATTATAGTGTCGGTTGAACTTTCTTTTTTAGGTAAAACCAACAATTCAATAGAATAAATGACACGCTAATAGATTCCGTCTCGCTTTAAGTGAGGTGGAACCAAGTAAAATAAATTCGCAAACATGGCACGGCTGTTTCGTGGTTTGAATAATCCTAAATTCCATCGCTACGACTTGGAGATTTCTGTGATTTTTTCTCAAAGTTGCATGATGATAATGAATCCGAATGAATGAATAAGCCCGTAACATTTCGGGAAATTTTCGCGTAAGTTAATTTTTCTAATTTATTTTTCATTTCATCAGATATACGATTATTTGTGAAATTGAAAACAATGGCATCATTACGTCGATATACATAGAAAAAAATGTGAAGAAGGTCTATACAGGAAGAGATTAATTTAGATGAATATCTTGTTTTCAACAAGATCATGCAATTCAACTTAATCGTCTTTCTTCTAAGAATTCAATGTTGATCATAAAAATTCATCAAACAGCCATAAAACACATAACAAATCAAGAATCTTTTTATTGCTCATCCAAATTATATCAAATTAGTAAGTACGATTGAAAATTAATCATTAGTGGCGTCGCTTACCATCGTCATGAGTTTGAACTTCATTTGGGGTTGCAACGAGAATTTTATCCCAAATATCAAGCTTACAGGATCCAGCATTTGGATGAGATTTAATGCCCAAAATGTAGCAAAACAGATTGTATAAATCGACCATATTGATAGTTTCCATAGTCATTCCTTTGGCAAATAAAGGACCTTTGGCCATGAAAATTGCATGCATTGAATCATCTTCGTTATCATACCCATGAATGCCGTATGTCGTTTCATTCGTAACTAGAATGAATTTTTGAAAATTTTCAATACAACTAAATTCTCAGTATACTGAACAAATTCAATTCTTACTTGTTCGATTAAATCTTTTTTGGTAATATTCCGCGAGACCCATAAGATCTTGGAAACCGTATCCAAGCTCAGCTACGGCTATGATTGGTCCCGATCTCCTCGCATTAGTTGCATGCCATCGTTTGGGAATATTCGTCAGATTGTACACTTTAAAGTGGCCATTTTTCTGGGCAAATTTTGTTAAATTGGCAAATATTTCATTTTCTTCGGCTAAAATTGAAGGGAAAAAATATGATCACTATTCATTGAAACAATTGAACATTCAGATGAAGACTAACATGAATTGTTCGGCACAATTTGTAGGACTGGCGAGTTTCCGTATATTTTACATGAATTGGGTGCTACGAAATTCGTCAAATTAATGAAATTCGCTGGAATAACGGTGTACATTCCATGATCTGATAAATGAACAACGTTAACACGTTTTTCCAATCCACGTTCAATCAATTGCTCTTGTATGTAACGTGTGAGATTATCAACTTTCGCCACCTGTTCCGTTACCTTTTATCAATTAGATAATGACGATTTAATTATTATCATTTACTCACTGAAGTGTAAGCATTCCAAGGTTTCTGTTGGAGTTTAAAGTCGTCGGACTGGGTCATTGCCATGAAAAAATAAGACTTACTTCTTTCGATTCAGGTCCATATACGTGTCCATGTTGGTCTGGTTCGTCGATGTATAACATTACTAAATTTGCTGGTGTTTTTTCGTGTGTAAACCAAGAGAGAGCGATATCAGCACGCTGCTCAAATTTCATGTCCACATCGAATATTCCCAAGAACGTACAGTTCACTCCATTGTATTCGTAATCCGATCCCGGCCACATCATGCATCCCGAATGTTTTCCATTCATTTCATTTGCAATCTTAAATCACGATGTGTTTCAAATTTATCCAAAATGTAAAAATTGGCATAAATTTACCCAAATTGGTGTGGTTTCGTTATTGTAATGAAATAGTTTATAGCCATAATTCAATTTTCCTGCCTCTTTATCATATAATTCATTGGATAGCACCCCATGATCAGCCGCATAAAGACCCTGCATTCAAAAGAAAAGAAAAGTATTATATACAGGGTGGGCCATATTTTTGTCTGTATAATCCACATTTTTCATTTGAATTGAAATCTGATTTTTATTTTTAGTAGGTATAGACAATATATGTATGATTCAGTTATTGATTTTGTTTCTTTTGCCTTCTTGTGGCAACAAGATTTTGCGCAATATTTCACGTTTGTACACAGCAGCAGATTTTTTTACGCTGATTGGCCGAAATAGTGCCCCAAACCATCACTCTTGGCACATTTTGAAAACGCTGAACGACATTTTTCAGATTTAAACTTGGCTGCAAAAGGAACATTTGTTCATCTGTAAAGCTTGAGTTTGCGTGCCGGCGCAACAACACTTTGTAACTTTTCACTCTAGCTTGTTTGTTTTTGATTGTGAGACCGTGTCCACGGCATTTTCTGAGAGGGTTTAATTCCAGGTCTTCTTTCAAGACGCGTTGCATTGATTTCCGACTGATATTGGGTTCCTGGGCATTCGACGGTGCCTTGCTGCGGCATTTATCAGAAGAACCAATCATCGCATACATTTATCGTCTTAATGATATGAATCATTACAAAATATTATTCAAATTTACTCTGATCAATTGTACGCACTTGTCATCGATGAATGTATGCAATTATTTTGATTGGTAAATTCAAAAAGATGACGCACATTTGTGCTCAGATTGCTTCATTACTCATCATTCTTCTTCTTATTGTTCTCAGCCAAACAGTGCATTTTCTCGTTGCTCAAAATACATGTAAGTTTGCTTGTGCGAATCGAAGCCAAAATTCGTGTGAAACACGTTCGAATCCAATTTGGTGTGGCACATCGCCCCTATTCGTGCAAGCAATACACACGATAATTCGGGTACTTAGTATTTAATGTGAGTTATAGAGAACAATCAAACCATGCACGGAATGTTTGAATGATGTTCGTCTTCACTGATGTTAAATAAAAATTGAGCTCGACCTACCGTGGCGACCGAAAAATGATTAACAAATGTTTGCGTTGGGAAGACATTTCTCAAGTATTTCGCTGAAGCGCCTTCTTTGCGAAATTTATTGAGATTTGGTGTAACGTTTCGATTTAAGTAATCTGGTCGGAATCCATCATAGGATATCACCAAAAGTGCCGGCTCCGTTTGCGAGGGAATTGTTCCGCATATTCCCAATTGAATGTTAGAAAATAAATAAAAAATCCAAACTACAGACCAGATCATCACAGCTAATGCTTATTGTGTAGTCGAAGTTTTAACAATGAAACTATAGAGGCACAGGTTTGAAATACCTAGTCTCTAATCGGCAGCAGCTCAGTCTTATCGTTTTTCATTAATTCATAAAATCTTTCATACACTATTTTTCTAATCATTCCCCTCTAACAGTCTTATCTTCATTCGGAATCTCTAAACTACACGCCACCACTTTGATTTTTCAAGAGCCGAACACTCAACATTGTATGCGAAACCAAGCACTTTAATTTGTTACTCTATTATACTAAGTGTTCCAAGGCGTTCGATTCAATTCATACTAGAGTCACATATAACTTGGTAGGAATATTAAAAATCCTCAAATAATTCGCAATTATGACGTACGAATAACCCTTCCAACCATCCGAAACTAAATGACGTGCAAAATGAGTAAATTCTTCACCATATTTGCAGTGATGGTAAATTTTCACGAGTCTGAAAATATTGGGAATTCATTCGAATTTTTTCTACTAAATATTTGATTCATTATTATCTATTCATGTTGCTTTCAAACGGGAACTTACAAACACGGATCTTTTTTAAAGCATCAATAAGCTTATTCGATAGCGGGAAATTTTAAGATAAGAAAATTTGCCATACGGAGAAACTCCCAATATTTTTCTTGACTCTTTCCCGGAAGGAAAAAATGCAATGCACCCACGAAAATAAGCGATATGGAAGGTCTTGGACGTTCCAACTAATTCATCAGCCAATCTATTCAAAGCACAAAATAAAATGAACACAACAATTTCGAAAGCACTTTTTAATCACATCGCTATCAATTTAATACTGTTGAATTAATGCAGATATTTTAAGGCGCGACCGAGTCAAAATGATAATGAGTTCGTAAAGGTCATTTGTTTACTTTTGCAGTTTTTTGACGTTTTATGTGCAAATTCAATTGACATTTGTTAAAGCGAGAAAAGAAAGTGAGCAGATGGCGCTGCGTTGTATTGTGTAGAGATTCGCAAACTTCAACCGATTTAACCGGATAAAACAAAATTATAAATGAACTGCACTTTGAAATACATCGAAGGCTGTTTTGATTATTTTCGTTTCAATCAATTTGAGATTCACCCGTAGAATCACGATAAGAAGATGAATTTCGAATAAGCTTTTTATTCAATCAACAATCATATCAAATGGTTGTGTTTTTGATTCCGTAAATTTAGGGCCTTCTCTAAAAAAATAATGAAAATTGATGAAAGAAAATTGCTGAATGCGCATGTAAATCATCTCGAGAAGTTTTATTTATTTAAGTGCAAATTCATCGACATAATAGACGCCGCTTTGTCAGTAATATTAGGAATCACACATTTGATGATTCAATCGGATTTTTTGCTCAACACACATCAGCTGCCTGATTTTCGCATTCGCTGAAAGGAAGGTATCTCATTCGAGTAGTCTTATCTAAATGAAATTTTGTTCCGCTTTGTCTGATTTAGCAAATAGCTCATTCCAAACATCGGGCTCTTGAGAACCATCATTTTCACCGCATTCGATATTCAATATTCTACAGAATAAATTATACAAATCAACCACATTCACTGGTTCAAGCTTTTGGTTTTTCGAAAACAGTGGACCTTTTGCCATGAATATTGCACGCATCGAAGGTTCGGTGTTATCGTAGCCATGAACTCCGTACTTCGTTTGATTTGTAACTGAAATTCAATTTGAAGATAAGTTTTTGACTCTAATTGATTGCAAAATGCTTCTTGTTCACTCACTTGGAATTCCATATTTTTGTTCATATATTTTGGCACTATCCATTAGGTCTTGAAAAGCATAGCCAATGTCAGCGACAGCAAGAATTGGGCCCATTCGTCTCGGATTTTCTATCTTCCATCGAGCCGGAATATTATGTTCATTATATACTTTGAAATTACCATTTTCCTTGGAAGCTTTTGTAAGAATTACAAATATTTCTTCCTTTTTGGCTGAAGTTTCAGGATTAATAATATATTGCTGTACATAGGCACAAAGAGCAATACTTTTAAGTCCACCTACTTAAATCCTTTGGTACGATCTGGAGGACAGGAGATGATCCGCATATTTTGTAAGTATCATTCGTTAAGAATTTTGTTAAATCAATGAACTGTTGTGGTGTCACACTCTTAGCTCCGTGATCAGACAAATGAATGACATTCACCCGTTCCTTCAAACTATATTCAGATAACTTCTCCTGAATATACTGCGTGAGGTAATCGAGTCTCGCTACACTGTCCGTTATCTGCCGATGCCAAACAATTTGACAAAGAATTGAATTTTTACATGTCTAAACAGCTTAATATTGAATTTTGATCGTTGATAAAACGTTTACATTTTGAGATTCTGGCCCATAGACATGCGCAACCGAATCGGGGTCTTCAATGTAGAGCATCACTAAATTGGCTGGTGTTTTCTTATGCGTAAACCAGGATATAGCTTTATCAACACGATCCTCGTAACTTACACTGGGGTTGAATTTTTCGAAAAATGTGCATGAAATTCCGTGATAAGTGAAGTTACCTCCAGGCCACATACATCCAGAGTGGCCTCCAGCTTTCTCGTTAGCCGTCTGAAATGATACGTTGAGAAAAAATGCTCGCCTTTTACCACAAAATTTAGCATTACACTTTACCCAAATCGGCACGGTGCCTTCGCTGTAGTGATACATTTTCGAATCATCACCCAATATCCCATCCTTTGAATCATAAACTGAGTTTCCAAGTACACCATGTTTGCCAGGATAGAGACCCTATTTCATGCAAGATTGAATTATCTATTTTAATGTTTGATTGGACAAATATTTACCGTTGCAATTGAAAAATGATTGACGAAAGTTTTTGTTGGGAAAACTGGTTCCATGTATTCTGCTGACACACCTTCTCCGCGGAACTTATTGAGATTTGGCGTTACGTCACGATACAAATATTCGGGTTTAAAGCCATCAAATGAAACAATTAGAAGGGCTGAATCTTGCTCAGTTGAAATGTGTTCACTTGATTCAAGTAATAAATTGCAAATTACATTAAAAACAAGAGCGCGAACATTGTTCTGAATATTCAATTCACAATAATTCAACTAAAAGGTGAAACAGTTCTGCAAGCAATTTCATTAATTTATGGAAAAATTGTAATCAAGCAACAGTTATGTTATGTCACGATTTCTGCTTATCATTTACTCATCAACTTATATTATTTTTGTATATGTCCAAGATTGTAGATCAAGTGATTGTTATTAAGACGCGCATAATTCGCCAATCAAAACGTCGATGACAATAAATGATTTAATCATCGAAGCAGCCAGATTGCAAGTTTAACAATATTCTGTAAAATGACTTTGACATGTTGATTAATTGTAAAATTACCTAAAGATCCAACTGCTGCTATTGGTAATTTCATACAAAATATAAATGTATGTAATATTATAAAGACGTGAGCGACTATTGTCATGATGGTGACGCGTACAAATAAACAAACTTGCTTGTGACTTTATTTATAAGTACTTGAACTGCCTAGCATTGGCCAGCTGGTAACAGTGCGCTAAATGAGAACGTATTCAGTTCTGTTGCACATTTTTTCAAGATTCATTTAACAAATGATTCACAAGTGGCATCAATATTATTTGCATAACTTTAATTAAATAATTGCATTTGATTTTGGTTGATTATTTTTCAAAAATTGTATATCACGAGTTCTCCTTTTGTAATTATGACAATTAAAAAAAAAAAAATTCAAACCGAAAATTAATATTTCATTTATTTTTGGAGCATCAGCGAAATTAAAATCAGCAGATATCTAATTGTGAAAATAAAATATCGTCCAATATTTTGTAACATTTTGACTGAAATTTTATATGGAAAATGTGACTGAAAATGCGTAACTTATGATTGTCAGTTGGTAAAGTCTAGCTACTTTGTTCCTATATTCAACGCTCATACAAAATATCAGTCATCAAGTAAGTCAAAATGTAAAAATGTAGTTGATACACAGTTAGCCATGGCGTACGCATTCAAAATATGGAAAAAATTGTCACAATATTATATAAATGTGCGAAATAAATGTGTTACCGTCCCGTGGGGAAATATTTTTACTAAGTAGCCAGTCGACTTATTCAGTCAATGTCTTTTTCTCACACTAAATAAGAAGATAGCCAGTTATAACTGGCAGAATATTACTCACTTCATTCTTACACGGGCAGTCATAAAACAAGTTCGAAAGATGCGAATAGAAACAATGTCAGAAATTATAAAATAAAATAGACGTTACTTAAAACCTACACGTTCCAAACAGGAAATTTCTGTTGAAAAGACTTTAAGACTTTTCTACGTAGAAATCCATGACGTTATTCCAGAGCATATCAGCAAATATCTTCATTAGCAATATATATTTGACGGATTTATTTATTGCTGATGAAAATATTTGCTGACATGCTCTGTGTTATTCTACCGTAATAATATTTACATTTTCAACATCATTTCATTTATCGAAATTCGAATTTCATTTTGGAAGTGCCTCGAACACGTGCGAATAAACAAAATAGTTTCAAAAAAGTTTCCATCGAGTCATCTCATTTGACGGATTTAAATTTATAGGGAAAACCATTTTGGGATATTTTGCTTATGTTTGTTGGGTTAAGGTCGAAATCAACTAATCCTACGTCAAAATATTTTTTTTTATTTTAGAAAAGAAGCATTCATTATTCGGCATTATGATTTGAAAGAGAGGAGCTCATATTATTTTACTATTAAAAATAATAGAAGAAGCGCTTTTGTTGTTCGGTTAATTTGATTCGGCTAAGAGGTGCATATATCTTATCTACCAATATCAATTAATGTTATATTTTGGGTTGAGGGATATCATTTTTCAATATTTTGCAATTCTTAAAAAGAGCCTATGTTATGTTGGGAGCCATAAATTTGATTACGCTCATCAGGATTTGCACCAGGCCAGTGAAACGCCATACAAAATCAATGGTACACGTAGTAGACTTCGCTATGTAGTTTGCATAGCGTAGTCAGTACACGTAGTCAAATCGATCCAAAACCTTGATTTGCACCACATCTTTCAAGCGTACAAGAATAAAACCACAAACAGTTCTCTCGTTCCGACGCATGTCAAGCAGAAGACGAGACAATAGAACTGTGCATATTTCTCAGTTAATTAATTGGGTGTATTTTGATTGGCTCGTCTATGCAACGAAATTTGAATTTTCAAAAAGTCACAGGTGCAATACATTCCACAAAACAATATAAATAATGGAATTTATTGTTCGAAAAATCACATCGGAAAAAGGTTAAGATTACTGACGAATTCTGGCCCAAGTTTGGAATTCTGTTCAAATTTTAAGTCAATTAGAGTTGAAATATCAGTCAAAATTGAAATTATTACAATAAAAACCATATTTTCTTCCTTTCGACGTTTGGATTTCGATGTTAGAAATCTACCTTCAACTGTTGAAGTGATTTCACTTCCTCATTGAGAACACGAAACTAAAATCAGAGATTAGAACAAGGAATTTAATCCGAAATTTCACAAATGTAATTTATGACATCGACAAATCGTCAACGATTAAGATCCCTGTCAAACATCGAAATAAGAACATTGGTTGCATTTGAAATAAATGTTTGATTTTATTATGCATGTGTATTTGCTTTATTCCAACGAAATGTGCGCTAATTCTGTGTCACTGCGGAAATATCTTGTATAATATGGATTTTTTATGAATTCGAAAGTGTTTGGAGCTATAATGAAAAAAATGTCAGCATGCACTCAATGTATTATAGCTTGAAAGCACAGAAGGTTTCGCTGTGGGAGATCTTTACTGGTTTTGCTGAGAGCGTCGAGAGATAGATTATGATACTTAAGAATGAGCCCAGAATGTAATAACTAATATTTCGAATGGCCAGATGTCACATAAAAATCTTCCAATCAAAAGTCTTAAAAATCTGATGCAATTTCATCTGAGCATATCATCATTGTGATACCGTATCTTTATTTACAAATGAGAAGAAAAACTTATTAATAATGCAAATTATGAGGAAAAAATGCTAATAAGTTATTGAAAACATATTTATTAACATGTTTTTATTTCTCAAATTATTCAATTAGGTCTGTGGTTATTCGTATACTGTACGAAAACCTGAATTTTTTAAGTTTGCTTAGCTCAAGCGTTGGCAAAAGTGACGCGGGTTATATGTTCGGGAGATGTGTTCAATGAAAATTAAACATTTCTAGCCAAAAATAATGAGCAATTAATTGATGAAATCAGATTCAGATTGGAAGTTTTCAATGTTCAAATAAAAAGACTTTGTTGGTTTTCATAATATTTTAATCGTTTGAATTTAAAATTTTCCAATAATTTTGAATTTGTTTAGCAGAAATGCATATTGACAAAGTCATTCCGATCTTTAAATGGTCCCCAATTGTTTGTCCTGCTCGAGTTTTGGCTCTTCTCAGAGGATGAAGATTTTGACACTTGTTTTTGCAACGCTTTAAATCCATTCCTTTTCGATGACTTATCCGCTGCATAATTAATACGTGAACAATCAATTTGGTTTCCACACTTTTCACCTTGAACCATTTTAAAAATGACTTTTTTCCGAATCACAAAAATATAACAAAGATTTCAATAAAGTGCAACAAGGATTGGTTAGTATTGATAGCAACGAAAGTAGCGATCAATTCAAGGCACGTGTTGAATTTGTGTCAAAACTCTGAATTCTAGATTATTGCCGGAATTGCCAGTTCGTGAGCCTTTGCGTGATCCAAGATTTTTTCTTAACCTAATAAAAAGAAATGATTGATTTCCAGAAAAAATGAAAATATTTGGATTAGTTTATAATTTTTCATTTATAATAAAATGTATTGCTGCAAAACTAAATAAATAGAAATAATAATACAGAATAATGTTTTACCTTAAATTCGGCAGTACTTTATACTTATCTACGGTGCAAGTGTCAATCATTGACACAAAAGTTTGCTCATTAAATATCAAAAAGAAATAATAATTGAATGCCTTTGCAAGCTTCCAAAGTCAACGGAATGTTCGAAATGACTGAATTGATGTGGCGATCGCAACTTTTATTTATATAGGGATGATTCCCACCTCTTTTTCTTCTCCATACATGTTGTTTACTCATACGGCAAATGAAAGGTGTGCTAACAGTGGAACGTGACGATACCCACGGTATTAATATTCATAATAATCAGATTGCTAATATAATCAATAAATAAAAATTTAATGAATTCAGTGCTGATTTCATCGGCAAATCCACCAAACGTCAAAAGTTTGTATGAAACCATTCGTCGTACTTATGGCAATTTCATTCCTAATTTAGGGAAAGTACGAAGTTGGTCGAAAGTGCAAAAAACTTACTCTAAATCACACCGAATTGAAGATGTTCCATCAGTTCCATTTTATTATTCTTTTGATGCTGCTTGCGATGAGTTCCATTTGAAATGAGCACTGGAACCAGAAAGTCTTCGGACGAGTGTAAATTAACAGAGAGTATGAATCACCTGCCAAATGGTTTTCAAATCGAATAAAAACACAAAATTCATATGTTTTAAATACTATATTTATTTGAGTCGAGCGATATACTTTTACCACAAATAAATGGGTCCCTCTAATAGATCGCAAATCATATCAATTTCTGGATATTTTATCTGATTTTTTTACAAATTACAATTGATAATATGATTAGTTTTTGTGTGTTTGTGAAAAATTAAATGTCACATTTTCACCGTGATAATCAGGGAGAAAACCAAAATCGAATTCCCTCACAGGCATTTTTATACAGAAAATCTCACACATAATCATCAATATCTAATCATCTATACTAATATGTGATCGCAATTTCTCAGTGACACAGAACAACTAAATTGAACTTTCTAACGAGTCAAGTGACTTTTGTTTAATGGAATTGCATAATTTCTTTTTTCAAATATCCATGTCATAAAATATATATCAATTTCACCTTGAATGTCACGTATGCAAATTGAATGCAAATTTGATTCAATTAAAATATGATGAATTGAGATTTAGAAATGTTTTAATTGGACAACCGAACAGATGTATGAAAATAAATTCCATTTACAAGCAAAAGTGATGAAATGTTTGATGCAGGTTGCATGCTTCCTATTTCGCTAAATTCACGCTTACAGTTCGTCACATTGTCACTTATATGATTTAGTCTCCAAAGATTATAAATTAGGATACATTTACGTCAAGAATTTAAAATTAAAATGAGACTCGAATGAATGAAGTTATTATGTTAAAATGATGATCTTTAGGATTTTTTCCATGCATAGTACATTTCCATTGGTTTGTTGACCTATTGATGAATGAAAAGAAATAGATATAAAATAGCTCAGTATGTTTTGTGTTATGCGTCATTTACCTTCCAGAATTTCTCATTAACCTGTTGCAATGTTTGATTTCCATTCAGTATGAGAAACTGTGATGGCTGCGGTGCGATATAAATACAAAAGTTTTGGAGCCGTTCCGCTGGCAACTCGGAGTCAAGGTCAAGCGTAAGCCGCATTGCTAGATATTTGCTCAGATGCTCAACTATTTGTGATAAAAAGGAACATATTATCTGTCGGGTTTTTTTATTTTCAAAACGAGTGAAAGATAAAATCAAAATTACCTGAAGCATTTGCAGTTGTTTTGAGGTACCGCACCGAATTCTCTTTGAGCGCTTTAATTAAGTGGTTTTCGCCGGTCATTTCGGTTGGATGCGGCTTGAAGATTAGTTCTATTTCATCACTAACGCCCAACTCGGATGTGCCTTCGCCTTCTGTGTCCAAATTGGAATCATTGCCATGACTATAATCGATTTCACTGTTACTCTCGGATTCTTCAGACCGCTCGGAGGCGGTCAAAACAGAACGGGCGCGCTTAATTTTGCTGCCCGTGCCACAGCTACTGATAATCGATGGAACAGGTGAAGGAGTCGATCGTACCGACGGTGGATTCGATGCAAAGCGTTGGTTTGTGGATCCGGCCGCCGTTGACGAACTTTCGTCGGCATTTTGTTGATTTGTTGATGCAGCAGCGTTTGCATTTTCAGCATTACGTACATCTTGTTCCAATTGTTTTTTTGTACGCTGTTGTCGATTTTGTGATTGCAATTTGATGCCTTCAGTTATGGAATTGACAAGGGCGGCTCGCGATTGGCTCTGATTGAATTTCGCCAAAACACGCTCTTGATGCGCTTCGTATTCGTCGCGACTGGGGTAGATTTTCGAAATAAGCAAATCAAAATTGGGATCGGGCCGAAGTGAACGTTTTGAAACGAGTTTTTTGCGACACGTCGGACATTCTTTGTTGCCCGAACGCAATGCGGTTATGATACAATCCGAACAAAAACGATGTAAACACTCTTTCGTCGTCATGGTCTTTTTTAGCATGTCCAAACAAATCGGACACATCAGTTCACTATGCAAACTACGCGGCGAAACAGCGATTTCTGTGTTATCTGTGATTGCCTCTTGCGGCTGACGATTCAATTCGTAGAGCGATAAATCCCATGTTTTATTTTGCAATGATTCAATTGAAGCCATTTTCACTGTTTCGAATTTCACTTTCCAAATATCATTGAATGTTTTAGCCTCCTCGCACGGAACAATAATTATTTTGCCCAGCGATGGCTAAAGAATTTATGCTTCTCCCCTTACACACACTAGTCATTAACACTTTTTCCTCTATCTTCTGTTTCAATGTCACAATTTTTACTGAATTTGGCATTCAATGCAAGTGATTTTTCGATTCCGGTCGAAAATAACACGAAAACAGGTCAAAAGTAGATGTCTTCCTTGGAAAAAGACAAAATAATGGACAATGAATGCTGTCTGCGTGGTTTGTCTAAATGTTTTCTACTGTTGCTGTCATTTTCGGTGTGTGTGTCGCTTGTTTTCATTATCTCCACTTTTTGAACCGGCGGTTACGCTCTCTACCGGTTCATGTGGCTGTCAAATTTTTAACTAGCGCCATTTTTGAACACATTTTATAATATTTGCAGAATCAGCAATTCAGTCAGAATCAGAAAAATGTGCAGTCGCATCCTGCTTGTTATCGAAACAACATTCATTCAATAAGCTGATTAATTAAAAGTGGTTATTCGAAATTTTGTTGCCATCTTATTAGAATATTTTCAATAGAGAATTTCAGGAGTTTATTCAGAAATAAAGGCAAAAATTGCGAATTCGATTTCAATAGCGAGTTTTTGATTTCATTGTGAGAAATCACTGATAAATAAAAAATGGAATTAAACGAAGAAACTGAAATTCATATGCTATGTATCCAAAATCCAAACGAATTCCGGTTCCGGACAAAAAGTAATGCCAATAAATTGGGCACAAGTTTAGCAGCCTATTTAGAATCAGCACCAAGAGAATGCCATGTGCCCGAAATTGATGAGGTTATTGTTGCCAAAGTGAAATCAAACTCATTCGAGATTGCGCGCGTATATGAAATAAACAATAATGTCGTTGAAATCAAATCACTTGAACGAGGCCGATCTCTAAGAATTCCTTTCAGTGATGTAATCAAATTAAATAATCAATCACTTGCGGATGTTATGCGCAACTCAATTTTAATGGGCTCCATCAGAGTTTCTCCTGCAAAATTGGTAAATTTCTCAAAACATATTCAATCTTTCACGGATCAGTAATTTCTTTTTAAATAGAAAACCCTTTCGATATTTTAAAATTTTATTTTCAAATTGTTTGAATTGCTCTCTTTCATGCTCATACGAATCAAATATACACGGACATTTTTAGTTTGAGAAGAATAAAATGACGCTAAGTTGCACGTACACTTGTTTTTTTGTTTTTCATTTAAAATTGATTCTTCGAATTTTGAAAGCAGTAATCATAAAAAAACATACATTATTAGTAGTCGTTAGCGGATTTCTTTTCTCGCAGCTTTTCTGTTTATGTGCAAATATCGTTTTCTCTCTGTATATATTCATGAGTAATTTATGATGACATAGAATTGTAAACATTTTCTGTAGAAATTGAATGTTGAGAGCAGCTCTCGTCAACTGAAAGAAACCGAAAAATGGTCGCCGGAAAGTATTGAAGTTTTCAAAGGATTAATTGAAAGGTCGAGAGCCGTTTATTTCACTGCTGAATATTTTGATGGAACATGCTATCATGGCGAATTGTCATTCAAATGCTTCATCTCGGATTCGCTGGTTTTGGGAAAATATGCATTGCGTAATTTGAGTTAGTAATTTTCATTGGCGACGTATTTTTATGCGATTCAAATGTTTTTTAGGTCCAAGCTGTGGGGCCATGATTGAATATGGGCATGGAAGTGTATCGAGTGCGCTTTACGAAGGTAACGCTCTGTTTTAAGCATAGGTTTTTCAAATGAAAATTGACATTTCTACATTTCAATCGCAATCAATAGATCCATTTGACGAGCTCGATGGTGGTATTGCGATCGATATTCAGCCTCAAATCGGCAGAAAATCTAGTAAATCTTTTATTTATTTTGAAATAACATAACTGACATTGAAATGTGAAATAAAAGAATGCTGAACCAAGAAATAACTATTTTAGAAATAGACAAATCCAATGTGATAGGAAGTACAATAAAAACGAACAGTGCTGATGCAACGATTCGACAGAACCTTTCGAAGCCCACATCAAATGGATCTTCATCCAAATCAGACATTTTGGAAAAGTCTTTAGAAAGTAGTGATAAATGCATCATCGATCATTTTTCATTGGCACCCACTTTTGGAAACATTCATTTTCAGTCAACGCCAAAGAAGGCAATATCGCCAGTGGCATCGGTTATGGCAGATAGCAATGAAGAATTGCAGATTGATTTTAGAGAAAGCACAAAAGAATCTCATATTAAACCATCTGGGGGAAGTGATATCAATAGCAATGCAATCGATATTGAAGTGAGCGATCCTCTGACATTTGGTATGGAAGTGGCAGATCCACATCAATCGATTGATAGACGTGTATCGGAGGAATCATGTGAGCAACTTTCTTCTCCAACAAAAAATGAGTCTGCTGAACAGGCCGATGAAGAATTTGACTCTGATACAGAAGACGTGCCACGACTATTACCTCCTTGGTTACAATATAACTATGAGCCCCATCAGCTATCGCCAATAACTGAACGCACAGAAACATTGAGCTTTTTGTCCGACGCATCGTATATCTCTAAAAAATCTTGTCCGTCTAGTGAAAGTATTGGTGGAATTATGGCCAACAATCATGAAGAGTGTTTAAAAGATGTTATTGACGATTTAGTGGTTCCATTTCAAAATTTAACCAATTTAAATCAAAATGAAATGAATTCAATAGAACAATTTAATAAGGTGGGAGAGACTTGTGAATCTGTTACACATATTGAAAATTGCCAGCAATCATTAGCACCCATTTCACAAAAAAATCAATCGAATTTGCTGCCACAAAGAGAGCACTCAGTTGATGGTAATGAAGAGAATAACTTCAGATTTACAAACGGAATTTAATACTCTTAATATATATATAAAACAGATGCTGAGAGTGTAATGGATATGCAGAGTGACATTCCGTCATATCTGTACGAAGATGACGCTTCAGGTAATTCCTAATTTATTCCACGCATTTCATCAAAGATCATCTTGAAACGTTTTCAGAAGTGGATCCTGAGCAGTATACCTACAAGCTGTCTGAGTCAAAACAAAGGAGCGCTAAGGCAGATGAATGGGTTAAAAATAATATTCTCAATGGATTGCTGGAAGGTGCCGCATTATTTGATGAGGAGCCAATTGTCTGCAGCAGCCAATTAATAGAGCCAATTAATTTTTGTCCATTCCACAAACGTATCAATGACATTTTACAACGTTTCAGCAAATTTCATGCGATTCAAAAGGCGATTTGGCCGTATATTCTGAGGGCGAGGTCAGCCGTTTTGATTGGGAACACCGATTTCTATCCGCATTTACTATACTTACCACCAATTTGCCACAAGATCTCAGTAATTTTGAAACCGAATTTTCTACCGAAATCGAATATTCTATGCAATTTTTCGCATTTACCAACTCAATGTAATTCTGGACTTTGGATTGAAGGATTGCATTTTTCTTCATAATTTTTTATACTTAGATGCAAAAAGTTGACTCAAGTGGCCCCAAAGTTATTATATTTGCATCAAGTTGCCAACAAGCAAAGAAGATTATTAAAATGACTTCCGCTTTTCTTGAAAATGAACATGGTTACACTGATGCTGATAATTACCCATATGATTTGGAGGTGGATGAACTCGAAAATTGTATAAATTTCGATTTTTCGAAGTGAAATAATTCTCTTGCTTGCAGGAGGAAAAGTTCGCAGTTTGTGAAATGTTCGTGACTCTGAACAGCCGCATTCGGAACGTGCTGGACCAGAAATGCCTAAAATCGATTCAATGCGTTATTGTGAATGACTTCGAAACCATGTTACCCAAACATCGATACCAACTCTTCGAATTAATGAAGGAAAAGTTTATTCCAAATATGCAGGTAAACCTTTGCTGTATTCCGTACAAAGCCCAGATAATGAAGCCGTTGACCATTTGCAGTTGATTATTACGTCAAGATATTATCTTCGGGATTTGGAAAGATTTGCAAAAATCCCTCAAACATCAGCAGTCGTGTCATTTGAATCGGATTTTGAATTTTTCTCTCGCAACTCGGGTCATACGGATGTGGAAATGTTCAATCCCAATGACCACAAATTCAGGGTCGAGTGGCTTAAAAGTAATTTTTCATTTCATTCCACACTTTAAATGAAAATAAAAATGAACATTTTGAACAGAAAAACTGGGATTATTAAAAATGGACAGAGTGGTCATCGTATGCGCAAATGCAGACGCAGCCCAAAATTTATCATATGCGCTGTCAAACAATATTAATATTACAGTGAACAGAAGTAACTACAAGTTATCATTTGAAGTCGGAATATTTTTTAAAATAGTCCATAATAGACACGTTCATTTCAATTCCAGGGCCGACTAATGGATCAAATATCCTCATATGCTCTGACGATTGTTTCAGAGAATTGAAGGTCGCAAGGGCTCAACATATTATCCACTATGACTTGCCCGGTGATTTCAGGACATTTTCGCATAGATACTCTATGATGCGAAGTGATTTATTGCACAATTTTCAGGTATGTAGTTTTAATTTGTGTCAAGGTCTCTCCAATCCCATACAAGCACGGTCCGCTTGATTTGTGTTCCTACAACTAGATTCCATTAATATTTTGTGAAATTTTAAATAAAAAGTCTCCGATAAAACGAACATCGGTGATTATGGCCACACAAGAAAACGATGCTAATCAGCAAATGGTGCTCTTAATGACACTGCTTTCACGCGACAGTAATGTCATATTGTCAAGCTTTCACAAAAACAATCTTTTGGTAAGTTTTCTCTTCATTTTTAAAAGTAAACATGACTACAACTACTAAATAACACCCAATTTAAAGGTCATTGCGCGCAGGAAAAACATAGATGCTGCTCTATGTGTTGATATTGCGACATCATACACCAACATAAACCACATGATCACTTGCAAAAATCGCCACTTCTTCAGGCCAGACGACAGTGTAAGATCCATTTTCGACAAGCCAATATTTTGCAGGATTGAAGTGCTCCGTGTGTTCTCACCAGCTTTGTTGTCCGTTCGTGTAGTCGAATGGAGAAAAATCGGATCTGAAATATGGAATATTTACAACAATTCAAATGTTTTCGAGCCATTCATACGGGAATTCAACCAATCCTATGTGAAAGACTTCATGCCAATTCCAAGTGATTCTGCCATTAATGACAAAATATTATACGTTTTCCGAGATCAAAATCAATTTTATCGGTGCATCATCGTTGCCAAAAGGTGCATTTCATCAATTTGGTTTGAAAACTGCACGTTGATAATTGGAAACTGATAATCGATTTAATTACAGCATTGATGGTAATCCCCATTTAGTTCGAATCCAATTGGTCGATTTCGGAAAATTCCGTGAAACAAATATTTCAAATATTGGACACATGAATCGACGGCACAATATATATCCGATTCAATCAATCAATTTGTGCCTTTTGAATATAGCACCATCAAATAAGCGCGGCTGGGATGAAGAAGACACAACATATGCGACTGATTTACTATTTGGAATAAGTCATTGCGACACTTTGGGAAAAGGCCAATACGAGGCCATTATTCAAACCAAAATACATGACACTCTATTCGCAATGAATCTATTCGTTCCATTTGGTGGCTACATTCATCCGAGGCATTATATCGAATTTCTAACCCTAAGAGGAATAGCTTCTAGAAACGGGGACGGTTTAATAGATTTCTTCGAAGATGCGCGCAATGCAAACGTTATAAGCAGAGACGAATGGCTTCGAATCGGTAAAATTGTATCAACCATAAATAAATTTGCATGATATGCTTATTACTCTGCATGATTATTTGAAAATCCAAATTCCTATTTTACAGATAAAGAAATTAGAAATAATCCAGGTCAATAATTATGAAGTAAACCATTTCTGATTCAAAAAGAAAATCGCTCTCAAACGAAATTTGTTAGTTGTAAGCGCTGCAAATTGCACAGCAAGAATGCATGAAACAATGCACAACAGCATGGAAACGACGCCGATCATTCCAAATGGAGAAATCGATCAAAAATAATGTGAAAAACTCATATCAAATAAACTGTTAATTTTTGCACATTTCTTACGTAAATATATAGTATATATGTTAATCATTGAATATTACATAAATTTTCTCCCGCAATATGATAAGCTCTGAATAGAGGAAGATGTGCCAAAACTTGGTTTTGAACAGCATTCTACAAGAAGCAAAAAAAAGGGTACAGTTTCATGGAGTGTGAAGAGACTTGAAATTGTGAGTGTTTGTGAGCAGACAGAGTGTTGTGCTGTGCAATGGAAAATCTTTGTAAGAATGTGAAGAGGTCAAATGAAAGAATCAATACAAAGACGTTACAAAACTATGAATGCCTTGTTGGACTATATGATTTGAAATGCACATTTTGCTCAAACGCTGCGCCCGTGGATAATCTCCGCACATCGACAAAGTACAAAATGAACTGAGGGAAACACATCGGACCGAGATAATCGAACGTTCGATCCTCTTTCTCTCGTCCAGTTTCCATAAAAAGAGACGTTAAACTAAACGAGAAATAGACAAAAGCAAAAGCAAAAGCAAAATGTCTATGTGGCGCCAAAATTATATCACAGCCAATATAATGTCTGGTGATGCATTGATTGTAGTATGTATCCAACAAATGCGTGCAATTGATGGGCGAATAAAGCTGTTCCAATAAATAACCACAAAGTGGTTGAGATCATCGATTTCGAATGAGATGCATACAAATTGATCTTATTCTTTTAATTAAATGTGTGATGAAAACCAGCGAATGCATTGAATTGAACACGACAACCGTTAAACAAAAGCGAAAACCTTCAATCGTTGAATTGCAAATAATTACGTAATATGAAACACATATGAAAACATAAGCTGCATAATATCTGTGCCTTCATTGAAACTCTTTGCGTTGGAGATGTGCTTCGGTCATGCATTCATCATTTCGTCTATCGAACTAAGGTACGAGAGGTATTGAGACGAGTGGAAAATGAGAGTGCGAGGAAGAGAGCGAGAGATAGAGAGAATATGAAGACATTATCATTGCTGTAGCATAATAATCCAGTGTGAAAATATTATGGGTGTGTCGTGGTATTGTGTGTGCGCTCTGTTTGTTTGTCTTCCCTTTTTATTTCGCTCTGCTCTCTTCAAAACTTCTGCGTTTTTCTCTGACACAACACAGTCAGAGTACGGTTCTTTCGATGGCTCGGTGCTCATTTTCTATATGCCTTGTTCTCGCACAAGCAGCGACGCTTTACAGAGCCCATATGCATGTTCTATCTAATACAAATTCGAAAGCACACATGCGCACGCTCTCGGCACATTGCTGCAAAAACAAAGTCACACAAAATGCAACTACTCTGAATAATCAACAACAACAGCGATCGAACAGCAAAACGGAATCGTAAGATTCTGAAAATAAAAACATTTAAATTGCCAAAATAATCTTTTTCGCCCGCACATTGCGTTATTCAGTGATTTTCCTGAAGATAATTTCAATATTCAAAATCCCACGCTGTATATTTGGCCGAGAGATGAAGTCAGTTGCTGTTTCAACGCATTTGAATGTGCATGAGAACCACTGTCACGGGTTGTTGGTTCTACTCAATATTTCGAACATAAAACGGACGGAGAGCGCGCTTGATACTCACCCATACATTCGTGTGTGTGCGCACACATACTAGTCGAGAGATGCGTTCTATTCTCTCTCTGCGAGGCCTCAATAATCGCACCAACACATGCAGAAAATGATAGAATCTCCATGGATTCCGAAATCGCATGCAACGCAGCTACCACATTCATTCGCACACACGCACACATTTGATCGCTGCCTGTACTTTCTTTCCGAGTCCATAGCACTTAGTGTTCTGTTCTGAGCGCGTCCGCATGTATTCATGTCAACGCATTTCGCTCTCCGTATTTTGGCTTCCTTTTTTGTAGCACTGTTTAGCATATTTCGAGTGGTGTTTGCAAAAAAAAATCGGCTCCGTGAATCTGAGCACTGAGAGCAATCTCATTTTAAACTGTAGCCTGGCAGAGAAAAAGAGAATTTTGAGAGGAGACACACTCTGTATCTCTCATTCTCCCTCTCCCTCTCTCTTCTGAGAAAGAGCATAAATTCAGTGAAATCAACGCTTGTGATAAATAGACAATTTTTAAGAGAGAATCATCGCGTGTTCAATCAATATAGGAGAAAAGCAGACCGAATCTACTGATTTGCATGTATGTGTGAACATTTGAAATCGGAAAAAAGGAACTTTGCGAATGAAGCAAACGAAGAAAAAAAATCGCACACATTATAATAGAATCGTCTAACGGAGTACGTGCTGTGTGTATACTACAGTTGCTGAGTTTTCACCAAAACGTTCGTAGGTCAAAGTGGCACAGATTCGTGGTCCTTCTGTCACAAAACGAAATATCATCATCGATATACGGTGGCTTTAAAAATCATTTAAATCGGTGTGTAATCTTACAATATTTATGTTTATTAAATTAAGTTCTATTCATCGCTACTTTTTTTTCATATTTACAATTCAATTGAAATCTTTTCACTTATGGAAATTGTGTGCTAAATTCTTGTGTGTTCCACAAACAAAAATCCTAACTATTGAATAGCATCGATGTGAAAAAGAGAAAAGCAATAAGAAAACACATTCTTCATTCTAATCACAAAGCAAAGCAAGGCAATAACCAATAAGCAACAACAAAAATAATTATCATTCAAAAAGTGATCACTGAAAGTACGTAAATATACGTTAATAAATTTGAATTGTGTGACCGCATAAAATAGAAGAAAAAAAAAAAAAAAAGACGAACGAAAAAAAGTCAAACAACAACAAAACGAATGAAGTGGGAAATAAATATAACACGCACATAAATTGGCTTCTCTTCCCTCTGAATGAGTTTTATTTATTATTCTGTGAGTGTATAGTTTTGTTGCGCGTTGTGTGTTCTGTTCACTCTCTCTCTCTCTCTCTCCAGTTCAGCAGCACTTGCAAGTTATTCAATTTGAATATTATCATCTACTTTGTGTATTCTCAATACCGATTATATTATTATTATTGTTGTTGTTGTTGTTGTTATTATTGCAATTGCTGGCATTTCGGCGGTCTTTTAAAGAGTGAACAGTTCAGTTAAGTTCGTAATCTTGTACACACAGTACCGAAACACATTAATGCGATTGATCATTCCTCATTCATTTTGCATCGGTGCTTATAATCATTTAAATTGGCGGTCTTGTGTCGCATTTTTTCTCTCTCTCCATCTAAATCTCTAAATTTTTTTCATTCCTGTTGTTTTCCAGTGCGAACCAACTATTCTGTGCGGTGCAGAGGCAAACAAGTGATTGCGAATCGTGGCAAACAGTGAAATACACCTAAAATCGCACACAAACCAAGATATATACATGTTCAGATTGTTTTTGATGGATTATTCAGTTTAGCCAGTTACTTAAATTGAGGTAGAAATTGAAATAATCCAGAAGTGACACAAAATCCTAGATTGGCAACGACAGAACGAGCGAGCTGAGTAAAATAATATCACGAAACTACACCAACAACAAATTAAGAGAAACAAATAAATTGTCAATTTGGAGCACGTTGCATACATGAGTTTCAGCCCGTTCGTTGGCGATGTGCGATTGAATTTATTTAGCTGCCTGCTGTTCATTTCGATGTGTGTTCGTGTGTTTTAGTTAAAATTGAAATTTCGATTATTTGATTTAATAAAAGAGAGAGATTCAAATCTGTGGATAAATGTACCATCTGGTGGACAGCGAGTGAGCGTCGACAACGGGAAAAAAAAGTGCATTTTGTGTGTTCGGCTACCACGCGATTCAAATTCAGACATTTTAGACAACGGACACATTTAATTTGTTTGTCATTTGGTGATTTTTTTTCGAAATACAATCATAAATTTCCACGCAAGCGCTAAACGCGTCGAATTTTAAATATCCAGTCAAAGATACAAAAAAGCCATGGGTTTGTCCGGATGCTGTTGCTTGGTGAAATATCTCTTGATATTGATAAACTTTGTGTTTTGGGTGAGTACTGCATTCAATAGAAAGAATATCATTTTTCAAGCATAATTGTTGGAGCGAATAACAGTTTTAAGGCCGTCTTTCATTACCAATGGCATCAGTTTTGGACGAAATAGAAGTAAAAATGACAATTTTAATGTCGGGCTAGGCACAAATTTGGGGAATAAATATGTATTAGTAGTAATTTCCATTTAAATGCACGATTCAAGCTCCGAGCTATTCATTCAACTCAGAATCTATACAAACCATATGAAGCCCGCGCGTTTCGACAAATGTTGTACATGTGTTTTAGAAGCAAATAAACTGTAACATACCATCAACAGCGGCAACAGCAGCAAATAGCTTCGATGAAGACGAAAAGCAATAGCCAGAGAACAGTTAATGTGTGAAAAATGTGTGCTACACAATAAGCTTACATTTTCTGAAAAAAATGGATGCTGTTTTCTGTGTGTGATGCGCTGTTTCTTGTAACGTGAAACAGAAATCGGAGGGTAATGCGCGCGGCATAATGACGAAAATAATCTCTCGCCATCGACGGCGCGCACTGGCTGACTTCGATTTAATATTTAATTTTCTCATATGGATCGAGATAGACAGTGAGATTTTCTTGTGCCAATGCACGTCTCGGTTACATCTTTTACATTCTTCTTTCAAAAGATCGCGTTTTGGATATTGCGTTCCTGTGGTTGTCGCTGTTGTATGGGTGCAAGTTTAAAAATAATCCGAATTAATGCAAACGGAGTGCGTAAGAGAGAAAAAGAACATCGAATAAGAGAAGGAGAGAAGAGCTAAACAAATGCAAAACAATCATAAACATGGTGAGCATTTCAATGCTTTTCATGAAAGAGACGGAAAAGGCAGATCGACTGAATTAGTTACTCATAATAATTCAATAGATCGTGCGTACATTACTCCTGCTTTCGAATCAGATATCTATATGATGAAAGAATAAACAGATGCAGGACAAAGCAAGCGATGAATGAAAAAGTGTACAAAATCAATCCGTAAAAGGCATGAAAGAGCGACAGCATATGAAAATCAAAACATAAAGAAGCAAACAAATTTAACTTACAATAACAGCGACCATCAATATTGAATTGACGACAAAGACGCGCTCAAGGAATACAAATGCTAAAAAGGCACGAAACAAATCATTCCGAAAGGAATCCAAACAATGTTCAGTGTATTCTTTTTTTTCATTTGCGTATCGATGTCACAGAAGGCAAACTTGCATTCGGCTGTGCTACATGATGTCTTCGTTGAAATCAGCTGAATGCGTTTTCGTGCGTGCTTGAATATTATATGTCCCAACCGAAAACATTGAACCGAATATTCGTTTACATTTTGGGTGTGTTCGATTGAATTACATTTTGCTCTTAAGGGTGAATGTGTCATTCCACTCAACGCGCTCAGACTCATTTTCCGTTTTCTTCAACGAAAATGTCGACAGTTTTAGCTCGAATTTTCCACCTCACAAATACACACACATCAGGCATGTATGACTCGCACTAATCAATTCCGCATATCTAGATTGGAATTCATCAAATCATAGGCTATTGATATTTGGGAAATGGGTTCCAATTTTGTATTTACGATATTCCATCATCGATTAAAAGTTGATAGTTGTTGTCAAGTTAATGATGAAGACACTAATGCATTCCGATACACACAAAATATTAAGCATATACAGTGGATATTTGAAAACATGAAATTCGAAACCGTGCAATTCTCTCGTTTCATGGTTTTTCAGTCGAAACACGAAAATGTGGAAAATGTGAAACGTATTTGACGATTTTTAGGTTTTCACGTTTTCGAATATTCATCGTATATGTATTCATTTCGACCTAATGGAGTTGTAATTTGAAATTCGTTAAATGGGTAAATTATCGTGTAGCATCAACTTTTGCGCGTGAGTGTGCTTCCAGGAGGAAGCGATAGCAAAAGTGAGTGTAGAACGGAATTCGTATGACTAGCAGCTTATCTTAATGTTGCAATTGCTTGGCTCCGAGTTTTTTTTCATTCGCTTGATTCTATCCAGTTTGAACTGTGCGTAATATTTGCTTCAATCCGACACAGATTCATATAAATTGCTCTCACTTTGCTCGATGTTTTATATACTTTTCCACTCTAGTGGTGTTTACTCTCAATTCTCCAATTTCTTTCACGAGTACGTGATGTTTTCATCCTTGTTAGAGCGTCCTCCAACCATTTTTGTTTAAGTTGAACTGGCTCGCCACTGTAGAACCAGAAGGTTTGTCAGTTGTGTGTATCAAGGCAAAATGTGATATAAAAAAGAATCTCAGAAGAAAATTGAACTCCTTGCTCGACTTACTAAAAAGAATGTACCGTTTATTGCACTGAACATGATTTTATATTGTCAATGCTCAAGGATTCAACATCCATTGTGTATTTGATTCGAACTGTAACTGATACTGATTTTATGGCACACATTCCTGATATTCAACCGAGGATTGGTGATGACACTGTGCGGCAAGTGATTCAGCGAATTTTCATGACTTTTTACTATTTTATTGTGAACACATATTCACCATTCGACATTTCCCTTTAATTAAGTATGCGCATGAATGGGTTTCGTTGGCAATTCAAATAAATCCAATATGTTTGAATGTTTGATTTTTCCACCGCTTCTTAGACACATAAGCTGTGTGTCGTTTGCCATGTCTATTTTTCCCATTCAATTTGTATGTAACGTAGCGGCGGGATTCGTGTTTGGTCGCTATCAGATCGCGTATATGTTCATTGTTCGCGCATACATGTAAAAATGCCAGTCAGGAAGTAATGTGGTTGATTGTTCATGTTGGTCGCATGGCATTGTCATTTTCTTTGATGATATTTTCTCTTTCCAATGCACGCGCGCTATTTACTTTGGAGAAAGCACGAGAAAGGGGCATCGTGACTGCATCGATTGTGCACATACAAACCCATTGCAGAAATAAAAGAGCATTTTTGCAATGCAATCTCGCAATTTTATTGTAAGCTGTCATTTAGGTCATGTCGCGTTCGAGACATTTGTTTCAAAGAGCCAGTGTGATATTGTGCCATCGCATGCAATTTTCATACATTCCGGTGCACTTTCAAGTGGCTCATCGTTGATTGTACATGATACAGGCGCACATCCATAGCTCACACACATTGTCTATCTCTCTTGGTTTAGGCTAATATAAAGATTGATAAGCTGATGTCTACTGCTGAATTGACACACTCTTGTAGCATAAGAGAGCACAATTTCATTTCGGTTTGATTTAATAATGAAAATGAACTGGAGAACAGAATGTAGGTCAGATCAAGTCAAATAGACAATTTACAAACACTTCACAACCACGAAATGAAAGATCACGGTGAATAATTTAGTTAATTTTGACATTCAAACTATTCTCGACCTTTTGGGGCATTCATATAGGATACAATCAGATGATTTTTTTAAATTGAATTAAATGTATGATTTCAGGCGGCTGGTATTGCGGCATTCATCATTTTCGGATGGATACTGGTGGACCCATCGCTTCGATCGACAATCACACCCGGAAGCCTAAACGATTATAATACGTTGATCGGTATATTGGTGTTTGTTGGCGTAGCCACATTCATCATAATTATCGCTTTCTTGGGATGCTGCGGTGCATTGAAGGAATCGCAATGCATGTTGGTCTCGGTAAGTTAAATAATTTTTTCTTTGACATTGAATTTCAAACTGTTTTAATTTTATTTTTTTTCAATTTAATGGATTTTACTAAATCATTCAATTCCAAAATAGTTCTTCTGCTTCTTGCTAATTGTATTGGTGGCTGAGATTGCGACTGGTGTTTATGCGTACCTTCACCAAGAAGACCTCATGAAAATTGTACGCAGCCGAGTTAAATATTCCATTCAGAGTGAATATGGAAACGACACATTGCCCACGCAAATGTTTGATCAATTCCACAAGCACGTAAGCATTCGATTAATTGTATTCTTGTGTACGGGTAATAAATTGATATTTGAATATTTCTTTGCAAATAGTTTGAATGCTGCGGTGCTGACGGACCACAAGATTGGAAGACCAGCAAATACAAGAACAATTCGCAATTGCTCAATTTAGCACTAACAGCGGACACCGGCAAATTCATAATCCCAGAATCGTGCTGCATGACAAACATCTCGGAAGAAGTGTGCAAGAAAGCCATTCAGCTGAATGTAGCCGATACGAAATTCCCTTCAAATCAATACATATACACAGCAGTAATTAATTTTAATTGTTCGAATTTTTTGTGAGGAGGGGGAAAGTATCAGAATTTCCGATAAAACGTCAAAAGGACTGACTTAAACCAACAGAATATCATGTTTAACCGATAAAGATCGAACAATATTAAAATATCATTACTTTCTCAGTGTCACTCTCCCTAAATATTATTCCATCTTTTTCGGTTGAGGTTGATATTCTGTTTGTTTTTGCTAGTCATTTTGACGTGTTCTCGGTTACTTTGATACATGTTCAACCCTCGATTTTTTGGTAATTATACGATGGTAAATCAAATGATGTTATGATTTCAATTACAGGGTTGCTCGGAAAAATTGGTCAAACAAGCCGAAATTCATTTGCTGTGTATTCTGGGAATAGTTGCGGCCATCATCGCCATTGAGATTTTCGCTCTGATGGTTTCGCTATGTCTGTGCTGCGCGGTCGGTGACAGAGAAGACGATTACAAATCTTAAATGTGACCGGTTAACAAATTCAGAGCAAAACCAATAGAATATCGTAACGTTGGAACTGTGTTGCGATTTCATTCTACGAAAAGGCAACGATCCACGTATTCGAATTCAACTCATTATTAATTTGATATGTGAACACATCTTTTTCATTTCTAAATTCAAGCAAAACTTTCTGTTTTCATATGATAATTCCATTTATTCAGATTTGAAAATTACAAAACAATGCATAAGTAGTCATTTGATGTAAGAAAAACATAGACAAAAAACATACACACTCAAAAAGAAGAAGTTAAACACGAGATGAAACAAAAACTGAAAGACTTGCAACCGTCAAAGCGAAACCAATTCTGAAATCACAGCCACACACGCGACGGTTCTGACTTTTACATTTTTGTGCCAAAGATATTTACATTTAAATTAATTGTGTACAAAGAAGAAATCATTCTTTCACTTGAAAGCGCACAGAACATTGTCATGCATTCGAAAAGAGCATATTCAGTGAAAATGCTAAATCGTGTGTTAAATTCAAAATAAATCAAAAAAAAAAAATTGCGGCTTATCATAACATGCCAATTTGTCATTGAAATTGTAGATTTTGATGTTTTTGTGGATAAGCTTTTTATTGAAAATCCCTGCCATTCCAAAATGAAAACGACGGATTCGCGGAATAGACTTTATTTTTGCTTTTGATCAAGGGAAGATAATTTTTTTGAACCCCTAATTTTTTCAACCAAAGCAAAATCACTTTCAAATATATTTTACTGAATGCAAATTTAATTTATAATTCTAAACCATTTCTTTTCTACTATTATATTTTGATGATCTGTCCACTCTCTATCATCGTTTTTTTCACACCAATCAGCATTCATTTTTTTCCAAACGTAAAAATGAAACACATTTGAACAAACGGAAGATTTTACAGGCAGACAAGAATTCAGACGAAATTTTTTACACCTGAACGATATATTATAGAAATGAGTCCCGATTCTTTTTACTGTTTCCTTAACTATAGCTAATTTGATTAATTTTTGAATTGAGCGAATCTGAATTCAATTTCTAATTATAACCTATATATTTTCAGTTTTATTCTTATTTTTGCACACAAAGTTGAAACTATTTTAAAACGCTAGCGTCCGCTATATGGTTGTCTATATTTGGGTCGAGTAAATAATTTATTTGGCTGGATTTAATCCACATCACGTATGAGCATACATTCAACTCGGAGCTTGAATAGAATGCCGTTAAATAAAGCCGAATAGAATATTTAATTGGGACGCCAAACGACGACAAAATTGTGCCATCGTGTTCCCAATAACCCATTGATTAAGCCTTGGGAACATTTTAAGCAAAATGATAATTTTATCTATTTATGAAAAGGAAAGAGTGAATAGAATCATGTTGTTACTTGGATTATTGCTTTTATTTATATATTAACATTATTAATGACTACTACATTGAAAAAAATTGAAAACAATTTATTTACATTATTGTGTACAAAAACCGTAAAAAGGACAAGAAAGCAAGCATTGAAAAAGAAAAAGCTCTATTTTCTCTGCATTCGCAGAGCGTTATGTGAATGACATAGCCGGATTGAACATTATTTATAAAGAAAATTTTAGGAGAAAACACCATGAAATCTGCACAGAAGAGGAGATTCACATGATTCAAATTGAAGACGACGAAAAAGACGTAGTAATTCAAATTGAAGAGATTTACCGTAATATTTGTTTAAGTTAAACTTATTATTAAAACAATGCTAAAATAGAATTCGAACTCGCCATGCAGTTTGAAAAAACCAAATGGGCATCTCACACTATAAATCAACAATATTTGCATTGAAATCAAACAATTTGCAGAAGAAATTACCTAGAACAATCGACATGCATTTGTAGATTTGAACAGCCACCTTTTGACGAATTTAGGCATTTTTGACTTTTTCGAACGTAACTTTTTCATGCGAAATATATGAAAATCTTCGAGTATAATTCATGCTAGCGAAAATCGAGCATCACTTTTGGAAGAAAATGTTTTTGTTTTCCTTTTCATAGACAACAATAATAAACATCGACATTTTTTTTAAACATTCATCTATTAAGTTGACAAACTTCACAGTAGATTCATTCAATGCTTATACATCTCTTCAATGTCCAAATTGTTGTTCCCCGTACAGTAAATCAAAAACAACAGAAACAACAATTCACGAGGTACATTTTTCAGCAAAAGAGTAATCAAATTTTTAGTGTGTAATTTGTGTGTTTAAAAGTACAATATCGTAAATCATTGCATAAAACATAAAATTGAATATAACTAAATAGGAGTAACACGATGGAATGGAGTTAAAAACAAAACCCATATTAATAATGTTTAAATGTCATACAATTAGCAAGTATTTTATCGATACAGTTTTAGGATATTTCATACGAAATATTCTCATAAAACACAAGCAAAAGGATTCTGATGAAATAGAAGTAATGAGAAGCTATATGCAGGCGTTCAAGGTCAATAGATCAATCTCAACCGTTTTCTGAACTCTTACTTCAATAGCCGAATTTATGACGTAGTTACCAAAATGAAATACACTACACACAAATTAGTGGACTACAATTCAATATTCGTTCGATTATCAGCTGCGAAAATAGACATTTTATTACCAAAATCAAACATTCAAAAAACATATATAACTGTTATTGACATTTTCAAAGTTCCCAACAACAACTTTTAACTGTACAACTTAAAAGTAATAAAAAAAACTACTTTTAAAAACACAAAATTATTACATTGATTAAATTTTATTGGTTTGTGTTTTATTATATGCTGAAAGTGTCATGATTGAGAGTCACATTCATCAGTTGCATGAAAAGTGAGAGATTGGCTTTCAAATTAATCTGGATGGTACATATAAAGTATGTATAAGAGACAATCAGTTCAAAAACTCTTCTCCTATGAGGTTGCGGTATTTCACTTATAATCTAAGATGAGGGTAACATTCCAAATTAGGACCTACAACTTTTCGTGTATTATATTCAGACCCAAGATTCTACTATGACATAGTATGTATATCTTATTTGTGCAAAAGGGTTCATTTTTCAGTAACATCATAATTAGAGGTAAGGTCCTACTATGGTCATTCTACCCTTACAAGGCTACATAGAAGCAATATTAAAATCACTTGCTCAAGTCGAGTTACAAGCATAATCTCTTTGAATCCAAATCGAACTTGTTTTTTGAACGCCCATGTAGCATTTGTCATGTGTTTCTTGATGTGGATTGTGCATCAAGAGAAGCACAAATAGACGCAAATCTGCCGGATGCTGTTGCTGTATCACCGAATTAGCAATCAATTACCGAATCAAATTTGCAAATTCGGTGATATCGTACCGTTACCAATATGGACATTGGTATTCACGTCTGTCTTATTATTATTATCCCGAACAAACAAAAAACAACTAGTAGTAGGAAAACGCGGATTCTGGGCCAACTCTTGCGTCATCCATGCGGCAGCACTGCGAACGCATGTGTCAGCTTGAAGCGAAGTTCTTGAAAATACATGATTCACTCACTTGCTCATTCACACATTCACTCGTTCGCTTTATTATATACTACACCTCTCTTTCACTCTTTCTTATTCTCTCTCTCTCTCACACTCTCTACACTCTGAAATTAAAAACAAGTATTTTCATTTTGTTCATTGTGAATATTCGTTGCATCTGGAGGAATATGAAAACACATCTGCATGCTTTGAAAGAAGAGTATATGATTGAAACCAACGAAGCAAGTACATACGAGTGTATAGTAAACAATGAACATGCATATACATGATTGCAAACACATCTTCCTCGATATGATTGAAAGTACTACACACACACGCGTTTTTTTCTCTCTCTCTCTCTCTCACTAAAAAAATGCATACATTTTCAACTAAATATAAGTGTTATTGGCCATCTACAAACCAATAAATTCTAAACGGAATTAATCTCGTCGAGAATTAATCGGTTTCGTTGTTTACAACTCATCAGTGTAGCTTGCCACAATCAAAGAATTCGTTTTTGTTTTCATTTCTATTTTATTTATTCAAAGTTTCGACAACAAAGTGTGTATTTAATTAGTTGGTACACGCTGTGGGCTTGATGTATCAGATGAGTCCTGGTTTGTACCAACTGAACGCCCTGGGCTTGGTGTAATATTCGGAACACGCCTCGAAATCGATATTTCAGATGATTCAGTCGAATTGCGCTGTGAACCTCCTGATGAATTTCGTGGACTGAGTTCATTTTGCGAACTTGATGAATTAGAAGAATTTTGTGAGCTTGGAGTGCGGTTATTTGGCGAATTATGTGATTCTATCGAACCTAACATTGCCAATAAATCTTCATCTGGATGAAGCGACAATATAGGTGATATTTCTCCCTAAAGAATTAAATTTTTCAACTGATTCAGAAGAATTTGCTGTCATTTCTAATATATTTCAATATATTCTTATACCTGTTCTTCAATTGGTGGTAACTGTTGAGTTGGGGGAGGTGAATGTTCAATTGATTTGAATTCTTTTAATAACTCAACAAAACAATTGATACATAATAGTTGATTTGGTTCATATCGTTCAAAAAGCCATTCTTTGAATTCGGTATGGATGAGTCCATGGTCGATGTATTCGGTAATTTTTATAGTTGACGTTAATAGTTGGCACTTTACACAGGAGTTTTCCATTTTCTCTATAGAAAAGAAGGTGATACGTGTCTCAATTGAATAAAACCGATTATTTAATATTTAATTTCTTACTTTTATTTTAATACGTGTGAACGCAACGAAAATTCGCACAAGAAGCATGACAAACAAAATCTTATGTCTTCATGTGACTACCAATACATAAGCAAAGCCCGAAACACGTACGCACATAAAGGTTACCAACACATAAGCAAAGCCCTATTTCTATTTGACAGCTGACAGTCAGAGTTAATCAAAGCTCACAATTGTATAATTTTTTTTAGCTCTACAGCGCACAAAAAATGGAGCGAGCAGGCGAACGAATGAACGAACGAGCGACGCATACAGTGAAGAATACCATCACATACGGATTCGACAAGAGCTCACTCACTCACTCAAAACGCACGCAAACACACTTGGAAATAAAATAGAATTCACCTTGGCATTTTTCATTATCAACGTCAAATTTGATTTAATAAAAGAGAGAGATTCAAATCAGTGGATGAATGTACTATCTGGTGGACAGCGAGTGAGCGTCGACAACGGGAAAAAAGTGCATTTTGTGTGTTCGGCTACCACGCGATTCAAATTCAGACATTTTAGACAACGGACACATTTAATTTGTTTGTCATTTGGTGATTTTTTATCGAAATACAATCATAAATTTACATGCAAAATTTTAAACAGCCAGTCAAAGGTTTAGGCACAAGTTTGGGGAATAAATATGTTCGATATTAGTAGTAATTTCCATTTAAATGCACGATTCGAGCTCCAAGCTATTCATTCAACTCAGAATCTATACAAACTATATGAAGCCCGCGCGTTTCGACAAATGTTGTACATGTGTTTTAGAAGCAAATAAACTGTAACATACCATCAACAGCGGCAACAGCAGCAAATAGCTTCGATGAAGACGAAAAGCAATAGCCAGAGAACAGTTAATGTGTGAAAAATGTGTGCTACACAATAAGCTTACATTTTCTGAAAAAAATGGATGCTGTTTTCTGTGTGTGATGCGCTGTTTCTTGTAACGTGAAACAGAAATCGGAGGGTAATGCGCGCGGCATAATGACGAAAAAAATCTCTCGCCATCGACGGCGCGCACTGGCTGACTTCGATTTAATATTTAATTTTCTCATATGGATCGAGATAGACAGTGAGATTTTCTTGTGCCAATGCACGTCTCGGTTACATCGTTTTAAATTCTTCGTTCAAAAGATCGCGTTTTGGATATTGCATTCCTGTGGTTGTCGCTGTTGTATGGGTGCAAGTTTAAAAATAATCCGAATTAATGCAAACGGAGTGCGTAAGAGAGAAAAAGAACATCGAATAAGAGAAGGAGAGAAGAGCTAAACAAATGCAAAACAATCATAAACATGGTGAGCATTTCAATGCTTTTAATGAAAGAGACGGAAAAGGCAGATTGACTGAATTAGTTACTCATAATAATTTAAAATGCCGTAAAAGGCATGAAAGAGCGACAGCATATGAAAATCAAAACATAAAGAAGCAAACAAATTTAACTTACAATAACAGCGACCATCAATATTGAATTGACGACAAAGACGCGCTCAAGGAATACAAATGCTAAAAAGGCACGAAACAAATCATTCCGAAAGGAATCCAAACAATGTTCAGAGTATTCTTTTTTTTCATTTGCGTATCGATGTCACAGAAGGCAAACTTGCATTCGGCTGTGCTACATGATGTCTTCGTTGAAATCAGCTGAATGCGTTTTCGTGCGTGCTTGAATATTATATGTCCCAACCGAAAACATTGAACCGAATATTCGTTTACATTTTGGGTGTGTTCGATTGAATTACATTTTGCTCTTAAGGGTGAATGTGTCATTCCACTCAACGCGCTCAGACTCATTTTCCGTTTTCTTCAACGAAAATGTCGACAGTTTTAGCTCGAATTTTCCACCTCACAAATACACACACATCAGGCATGTATGACTCGCACTAATCAATTCCGCATATCTAGATTGGAATTCATCAAATCATAGGCTATTGATATTTGGGAAATGGGTTCCAATTTTGTATTTACGATATTCCATCATCGATTAAAAGTTGATAGTTGTTGTCAAGTTAATGATGAAGACACTAATGCATTCCGATACACACAAAATATTAAGCATATACAGTGGATATTTGAAAACATGAAATTCGAAACCGTGCAATTCTCTCGTTTCATGGTTTTTCAGTCGAAACACGAAAATGTGGAAAATGTGAAACGTATTTGACGATTTTTAGGTTTTCACGTTTTCGAATATTCATCGTATATGTATTCATTTCGACCTAATGGAGTTGTAATTTGAAATTCGTTAAATGGGTAAATTATCGTGTAGCATCAACTTTTGCGCGTGAGTGTGCTTCCAGGAGGAAGCGATAGCAAAAGTGAGTGTAGAACGGAATTCGTATGACTAGCAGCTTATCTTAATGTTGCAATTGCTTGGCTCCGAGTTTTTTTTCATTCGCTTGATTCTATCCAGTTTGAACTGTGCGTAATATTTGCTTCAATCCGACACAGATTCATATAAATTGCTCTCACTTTGCTCGATGTTTTATATACTTTTCCACTCTAGTGGTGTTTACTCTCAATTCTCCAATTTCTTTCACGAGTACGTGATGTTTTCATCCTTGTTAGAGCGTCCTCCAACCATTTTTGTTTAAGTTGAACTGGCTCGCCACTGTAGAACCAGAAGGTTTGTCAGTTGTGTGTATCAAGGCAAAATGCATACAATCAATTATCGCTGAGATAATACTCATCGCTGAGATAGCATCTGGATGAGTGCGCGATTCATGTTCATGCATGTGTTTCGTTGTACGCTGAAACGTTCGTCCGCATTGTTCGTCGCGGTAACGTGGATTGCGTTTCAGTGGTCAGCGACACACAAATACAAACATACATCGCGCGCTCATTGAAAGGTTGGTATATTCTACTTAAAAAGAGATTGAGAATACGAAACGAAAATTCATCTTTTCCTTTTCATTCTTTTCTTTTTGTTTCTCTCTTTTCGTTTCGTATTCTCAATCTCTGTTTAAGTAGAATATACCAACCTTTCAATGAGCGCGCGATGTATGTTTGTATTTGTGTGTCGCTGACCACTGAAACGCAATCCACGTTACCGCGACGAACAATGCGGTCGAACGTTTCAGCGTACAACGAAACATATGCATGAACATGAATCGCGCACTCATCCAGATGCTATCTCAGCGATGAGTATTATCTCAGCGATATTTGATTGTATGGCAAAATGTGATATAAAAAAGAATCTCAGAAGAAAATTGAACTCCTTGCTCGACTTACTAAAAAGAATGTACCGTTTATTGCACTGAACATGATTTTATATTGTCAATGCTCAAGGATTCAACATCCATTGTGTATTTGATTCGAACTGTAACTGATACTGATTTTATGGCACACATTCCTGATATTCAACCGAGGATTGGTGATGACACTGTGCGGCAAGTGATTCAGCGAATTTTCATGACTTTTTACTATTTTATTGTGAACACATATTCACCATTCGACATTTCCCTTTAATTAAGTATGCGCATGAATGGGTTTCGTTGGCAATTCAAATAAATCCAATATGTTTGAATGTTTGATTTTTCCACCGCTTCTTAGACACATAAGCTGTGTGTCGTTTGCCATGTCTATTTTTCCCATTCAATTTGTATGTAACGTAGCGGCGGGATTCGTGTTTGGTCGCTATCAGATCGCGTATATGTTCATTGTTCGCGCATACATGTAAAAATGCCAGTCAGGAAGTAATGTGGTTGATTGTTCATGTTGGTCGCATGGCATTGTCATTTTCTTTGATGATATTTTCTCTTTCCAATGCACGCGCGCTATTTACTTTGGAGAAAGCACGAGAAAGGGGCATCGTGACTGCATCGATTGTGCACATACAAACCCATTGCAGAAATAAAAGAGCATTTTTGCAATGCAATCTCGCAATTTTATTGTAAGCTGTCATTTAGGTCATGTCGCGTTCGAGACATTTGTTTCAAAGAGCCAGTGTGATATTGTGCCATCGCATGCAATTTTCATACATTCCGGTGCACTTTCAAGTGGCTCATCGTTGATTGTACATGATACAGGCGCACATCCATAGCTCACACACATTGTCTATCTCTCTTGGTTTAGGCTAATATAAAGATTGATAAGCTGATGTCTACTGCTGAATTGACACACTCTTGTAGCATAAGAGAGCACAATTTCATTTCGGTTTGATTTAATAATGAAAATGAACTGGAGAACAGAATGTAGGTCAGATCAAGTCAAATAGACAATTTACAAACACTTCACAACCACGAAATGAAAGATCACGGTGAATAATTTAGTTAATTTTGACATTCAAACTATTCTCGACCTTTTGGGGCATTCATATAGGATACAATCAGATGATTTTTTTAAATTGAATTAAATGTATGATTTCAGGCGGCTGGTATTGCGGCATTCATCATTTTCGGATGGATACTGGTGGACCCATCGCTTCGATCGACAATCACACCCGGAAGCCTAAACGATTATAATACGTTGATCGGTATATTGGTGTTTGTTGGCGTAGCCACATTCATCATAATTATCGCTTTCTTGGGATGCTGCGGTGCATTGAAGGAATCGCAATGCATGTTGGTCTCGGTAAGTTAAATAATTTTTTCTTTGACATTGAATTTCAAACTGTTTTAATTTTATTTTTTTTCAATTTAATGGATTTTACTAAATCATTCAATTCCAAAATAGTTCTTCTGCTTCTTGCTAATTGTATTGGTGGCTGAGATTGCGACTGGTGTTTATGCGTACCTTCACCAAGAAGACCTCATGAAAATTGTACGCAGCCGAGTTAAATATTCCATTCAGAGTGAATATGGAAACGACACATTGCCCACGCAAATGTTTGATCAATTCCACAAGCACGTAAGCATTCGATTAATTGTATTTTTGTGTACGGGTAATAAATTGATATTTGAATATTTCTTTGCAAATAGTTTGAATGCTGCGGTGCTGACGGACCACAAGATTGGAAGACCAGCAAATACAAGAACAATTCGCAATTGCTCAATTTAGCACTAACAGCGGACACCGGCAAATTCATAATCCCAGAATCGTGCTGCATGACAAACATCTCGGAAGAAGTGTGCAAGAAAGCCATTCAGCTGAATGTAGCCGATACGAAATTCCCTTCAAATCAATACATATACACAGCAGTAATTAATTTTAATTGTTCGAATTTTTTGTGAGGAGGGGGAAAGTATCAGAATTTCCGATAAAACGTCAAAAGGACTGACTTAAACCAACAGAATATCATGTTTAACCGATAAAGATCGAACAATATTAAAATATCATTACTTTCTCAGTGTCACTCTCCCTAAATATTATTCCATCTTTTTCGGTTGAGGTTGATATTCTGTTTGTTTTTGCTAGTCATTTTGACGTGTTCTCGGTTACTTTGATACATGTTCAACCCTCGATTTTTTGGTAATTATACGATGGTAAATCAAATGATGTTATGATTTCAATTACAGGGTTGCTCGGAAAAATTGGTCAAACAAGCCGAAATTCATTTGCTTTGTATTTTGGGAATAGTTGCGGCCATCATCGCCATTGAGATTTTCACTCTGATGGTTTCGCTATGTCTGTGCTGCGCGGTCGGTGACAGAGAAGACGATTACAAATCTTAAATATGACCGGTTAACAAATTCAGAGCAAAACCAATAGAATATCGTAACGTTGGAACTGTGTTGCGATTTCATTCTACGAAAAGGCAACGATCCACGTATTCGAATTCAACTCATTATTAATTTGATATGTGAACACATCTTTTTCATTTCTAAATTCAAGCAAAACTTTCTGTTTTCATATGATAATTCCATTTATTCAGATTTGAAAATTACAAAACAATGCATAAGTAGTCATTTGATGTAAGAAAAACATAGACAAAAAACATACACACTCAAAAAGAAGAAGTTAAACACGAGATGAAACAAAAACTAAAAGACTTGCAACCGTCAAAGCGAAACCAATTCTGAAATCACAGCCACACACGCGACGTTTCTGACTTTTACATTTTTGTGCCAAAGATATTTACATTTAAATTAATTGTGTACAAAGAAGAAATCATTCTTTCACTTGAAAGCGCACAGAACATTGTCATGCATTCGAAAAGAGCATATTCAGTGAAAATGCTAAATCGTGTGTTAAATTCAAAATAAATCAAAAAAAAAAATTGCGGCTTATCATAACATGCTAATTTGTCATTGAAATTGTAGATTTTGATGTTTTTGTGGATAAGCTTTTTATTGAAAATCCCTGCCATTCCAAAATGAAAACGACGGATTCGCGGAATAGACTTTATTTTTGCTTTTGATCAAGGGAAGATAATTTTTTTGAACCCCTAATTTTTTCAACCAAAGCAAAATCACTTTCAAATATATTTTACGGAATGCAAATTTGAATAGAATCATGTTGTTACTTGGATTATTGCTTTTATTTATATATTAACATTATTAATGACTACTACATTGAAAAAAATTGAAAACAATTTATTTACATTATTGTGTACAAAAACCGTAAAAAGGACAAGAAAGCAAGCATTGAAAAAGAAAAAGCTCTATTTTCTCTGCATTCGCAGAGCGTTATGTGAATGACATAGCCGGATTGAACATTATTTATAAAGAAAATTTCAGGAGAAAACACCATGAAATCTGCACAGAAGAGGAGATTCACATGATTCAAATTGAAGACGACGAAAAAGACGTAGTAATTCAAATTGAAGAGATTTACCGTAATATTTGTTTAAGTTAAACTTATTATTAAAACAATGCTAAAATAGAATTCGAACTCGCCATGCAGTTTGAAAAAACCAAATGGGCATCTCACACTATAAATCAACAATATTTGCATTGAAATCAAACAATTTGCAGAAGAAATTACCTAGAACAATCGACATGCATTTGTAGATTTGAACAGCCACCTTTTGACGAATTTAGGCATTTTTGACTTTTTCGACCGTAACTTTTTCATGCGAAATATATGAAAATCTTCGAGTATAATTCATGCTAGCGAAAATCGAGCATCACTTTTGGAAGAAAATGTTTTTGTTTTCCTTTTCGTAGACAACAATAATAAACATCGACATTTTTTTTAAACATTCATCTATTAAGTTGACAAACTTCACAGTAGATTCATTCAATGCTTATACATCTCTTCAATGTCCAAATTGTTGTTCCCCGTACAGTAAATCAAAAACAACAGAAACAACAATTCACGAGGTACATTTTTCAGCAAAAGAGTAATCAAATTTTTAGTGTGTAATTTGTGTGTTTAAAAGTACAATATCGTAAATCATTGCATAAAACATAAAATTGAATATAACTAAATAGGAGTAACACGATGGAATGGAGTTAAAAACAAAACCCATATTAATAATGTTTAAATGTCATACAATTAGCAAGTATTTTATCGATACAGTTTTAGGATATTTCATACGAAATATTCTCATAAAACACAAGCAAAAGGATTCTGATGAAATAGAAGTAATGAGAAGCTATATGCAGGCGTTCAAGGTCAATAGATCAATCTCAACCGTTTTCTGAACTCTTACTTCAATAGCCGAATTTATGACGTAGTTACCAAAATGAAATACACTACACACAAATTAGTGGACTACAATTCAATATTCGTTCGATTATCAGCTGCGAAAATAGACATTTTATTACCAAAATCAAACATTCAAAAAACATATATAACTGTTATTGACATTTTCAAAGTTCCCAACAACAACTTTTAACTGTACAACTTAAAAGTAATAAAAAAAACTACTTTTAAAAACACAAAATTATTACATTGATTAAATTTTATTGGTTTGTGTTTTATTATATGCTGAAAGTGTCATGATTGAGAGTCACATTCATCAGTTGCATGAAAAGTGAGAGATTGGCTTTCAAATTAATCTGGATGGTACATATAAAGTATGTATAAGAGACAATCAGTTCAAAAACTCTTCTCCTATGAGGTTGCGGTATTTCACTTATAATCTAAGATGAGGGTAACATTCCAAATTAGGACCTACAACTTTTCGTGTATTATATTCAGACCCAAGATTCTACTATGACATAGTATGTATATCTTATTTGTGCAAAAGGGTTCATTTTTCAGTAACATCATAATTAGAGGTAAGGTCCTACTATGGTCATTCTACCCTTACAAGGCTACATAGAAGCAATATTAAAATCACTTGCTCAAGTCGAGTTACAAGCATAATCTCTTTGAATCCAAATCGAACTTGTTTTTTGAACGCCCATGTAGCATTTGTCATGTGTTTCTTGATGTGGATTGTGCATCAAGAGAAGCACAAATAGACGCAAATCTGCCGGATGCTGTTGCTGTATCACCGAATTAGCAATCAATTACCGAATCAAATTTGCAAATTCGGTGATATCGTACCGTTACCAATATGGACATTGGTATTCACGTCTGTCTTATTATTATTATCCCGAACAAACAAAAAACAACTAGTAGTAGGAAAACGCGGATTCTGGGCCAACTCTTGCGTCATCCATGCGGCAGCACTGCGAACGCATGTGTCAGCTTGAAGCGAAGTTCTTGAAAATACATGATTCACTCACTTGCTCATTCACACATTCACTCGTTCGCTTTATTATATACTACACCTCTCTTTCACTCTTTCTTATTCTCTCTCTCTCTCACACTCTCTACACTCTGAAATTAAAAACAAGTATTTTCATTTTGTTCATTGTGAATATTCGTTGCATCTGGAGGAATATGAAAACACATCTGCATGCTTTGAAAGAAGAGTATATGATTGAAACCAACGAAGCAAGTACATACGAGTGTATAGTAAACAATGAACATGCATATACATGATTGCAAACACATCTTCCTCGATATGATTGAAAGTACTACACACACACGCGTTTTTTTCTCTCTCTCTCTCTCTCACTAAAAAAATGCATACATTTTCAACTAAATATAAGTGTTATTGGCCATCTACAAACCAATAAATTCTAAACGGAATTTATCTCGTCGAGAATTAATCGGTTTCGTTGTTTACAACTCATCAGTGTAGCTTGCCACAATCAAAGAATTCGTTTTTGTTTTCATTTCTATTTTATTTATTCAAAGTTTCGACAACAAAGTGTGTATTTAATTAGTTGGTACACGCTGTGGGCTTGATGTATCAGATGAGTCCTGGTTTGTACCAACTGAACGCCCTGGGCTTGGTGTAATATTCGGAACACGCCTCGAAATCGATATTTCAGATGATTCAGTCGAATTGCGCTGTGAACCTCCTGATGAATTTCGTGGACTGAGTTCATTTTGCGAACTTGATGAATTAGAAGAATTTTGTGAGCTTGGAGTGCGGTTATTTGGCGAATTATGTGATTCTATCGAACCTAACATTGCCAATAAATCTTCATCTGGATGAAGCGACAATATAGGTGATATTTCTCCCTAAAGAATTAAATTTTTCAACTGATTCAGAAGAATTTGCTGTCATTTCTAATATATTTCAATATATTCTTATACCTGTTCTTCAATTGGTGGTAACTGTTGAGTTGGGGGAGGTGAATGTTCAATTGATTTGAATTCTTTTAATAACTCAACAAAACAATGTAAACATAATAGTTGATTTGGTTCATATCGTTCAAAAAGCCAATCTTTGAATTCGGTATGGATGAGTCCATGGTCGATGTATTCGGTAATTTTCATAGTTGGCACTGATAGTTGGCACTTTACACAGGAGTTTTCCATTTTCTCTATAGAAAAGAAGGTGATACGTGTCTCAATTGAATAAAACCGATTATTTAATATTTAATTTCTTACTTTTATTTTAATACGTGTGAACGCAACGAAAATTCGCACAAGAAGCATGACAAACAAAATCTTATGTCTTCATGTGACTACCAATACATAAGCAAAGCCCGAAACACGTACGCACATAAAGGTTACCAACACATAAGCAAAGCCCTATTTCTATTTGACAGCTGACAGTCAGAGTTAATCAAAGCTCACAATTGTATAATTTTTTTTAGCTCTACAGCGCACAAAAAATGGAGCGAGCAGGCGAACGAATGAACGAACGAGCGACGCATACAGTGAAGAATACCATCACATACGGATTCGACAAGAGCTCACTCACTCACTCAAAACGCACGCAAACACACTTGGAAATAAAATAGAATTCACCTTGGCATTTTTCATTATCAACGTCAAATTTGATTTAATAAAAGAGAGAGATTCAAATCAGTGGATGAATGTACTATCTGGTGGACAGCGAGTGAGCGTCGACAACGGGAAAAAAGTGCATTTTGTGTGTTCGGCTACCACGCGATTCAAATTCAGACATTTTAGACAACGGACACATTTAATTTGTTTGTCATTTGGTGATTTTTTATCGAAATACAATCATAAATTTACATGCAAAATTTTAAACAGCCAGTCAAAGGTTTAGGCACAAGTTTGGGGAATAAATATGTTCGATATTAGTAGTAATTTCCATTTAAATGCACGATTCGAGCTCCAAGCTATTCATTCAACTCAGAATCTATACAAACTATATGAAGCCCGCGCGTTTCGACAAATGTTGTACATGTGTTTTAGAAGCAAATAAACTGTAACATACCATCAACAGCGGCAACAGCAGCAAATAGCTTCGATGAAGACGAAAAGCAATAGCCAGAGAACAGTTAATGTGTGAAAAATGTGTGCTACACAATAAGCTTACATTTTCTGAAAAAAATGGATGCTGTTTTCTGTGTGTGATGCGCTGTTTCTTGTAACGTGAAACAGAAATCGGAGGGTAATGCGCGCGGCATAATGACGAAAATAATCTCTCGCCATCGACGGCGCGCACTGGCTGACTTCGATTTAATATTTAATTTTCTCATATGGATCGAGATAGACAGTGAGATTTTCTTGTGCCAATGCACGTCTCGGTTACATCGTTTTAAATTCTTCGTTCAAAAGATCGCGTTTTGGATATTGCGTTCCTGTGGTTGTCGCTGTTGTATGGGTGCAAGTTTAAAAATAATCCGAATTAATGCAAACGGAGTGCGTAAGAGAGAAAAAGAACATCGAATAAGAGAAGGAGAGAAGAGCTAAACAAATGCAAAACAATCATAAACATGGTGAGCATTTCAATGCTTTTAATGAAAGAGACGGAAAAGGCAGATTGACTGAATTAGTTACTCATAATAATTTAAAATGCCGTAAAAGGCATGAAAGAGCGACAGCATATGAAAATCAAAACATAAAGAAGCAAACAAATTTAACTTACAATAACAGCGACCATCAATATTGAATTGACGACAAAGACGCGCTCAAGGAATACAAATGCTAAAAAGGCACGAAACAAATCATTCCGAAAGGAATCCAAACAATGTTCAGAGTATTCTTTTTTTTCATTTGCGTATCGATGTCACAGAAGGCAAACTTGCATTCGGCTGTGCTACATGATGTCTTCGTTGAAATCAGCTGAATGCGTTTTCGTGCGTGCTTGAATATTATATGTCCCAACCGAAAACATTGAACCGAATATTCGTTTACATTTTGGGTGTGTTCGATTGAATTACATTTTGCTCTTAAGGGTGAATGTGTCATTCCACTCAACGCGCTCAGACTCATTTTCCGTTTTCTTCAACGAAAATGTCGACAGTTTTAGCTCGAATTTTCCACCTCACAAATACACACACATCAGGCATGTATGACTCGCACTAATCAATTCCGCATATCTAGATTGGAATTCATCAAATCATAGGCTATTGATATTTGGGAAATGGGTTCCAATTTTGTATTTACGATATTCCATCATCGATTAAAAGTTGATAGTTGTTGTCAAGTTAATGATGAAGACACTAATGCATTCCGATACACACAAAATATTAAGCATATACAGTGGATATTTGAAAACATGAAATTCGAAACCGTGCAATTCTCTCGTTTCATGGTTTTTCAGTCGAAACACGAAAATGTGGAAAATGTGAAACGTATTTGACGATTTTTAGGTTTTCACGTTTTCGAATATTCATCGTATATGTATTCATTTCGACCTAATGGAGTTGTAATTTGAAATTCGTTAAATGGGTAAATTATCGTGTAGCATCAACTTTTGCGCGTGAGTGTGCTTCCAGGAGGAAGCGATAGCAAAAGTGAGTGTAGAACGGAATTCGTATGACTAGCAGCTTATCTTAATGTTGCAATTGCTTGGCTCCGAGTTTTTTTTCATTCGCTTGATTCTATCCAGTTTGAACTGTGCGTAATATTTGCTTCAATCCGACACAGATTCATATAAATTGCTCTCACTTTGCTCGATGTTTTATATACTTTTCCACTCTAGTGGTGTTTACTCTCAATTCTCCAATTTCTTTCACGAGTACGTGATGTTTTCATCCTTGTTAGAGCGTCCTCCAACCATTTTTGTTTAAGTTGAACTGGCTCGCCACTGTAGAACCAGAAGGTTTGTCAGTTGTGTGTATCAAGGCAAAATGCATACAATCAATTATCGCTGAGATAATACTCATCGCTGAGATAGCATCTGGATGAGTGCGCGATTCATGTTCATGCATGTGTTTCGTTGTACGCTGAAACGTTCGTCCGCATTGTTCGTCGCGGTAACGTGGATTGCGTTTCAGTGGTCAGCGACACACAAATACAAACATACATCGCGCGCTCATTGAAAGGTTGGTATATTCTACTTAAAAAGAGATTGAGAATACGAAACGAAAATTCATCTTTTCCTTTTCATTCTTTTCTTTTTGTTTCTCTCTTTTCGTTTCGTATTCTCAATCTCTGTTTAAGTAGAATATACCAACCTTTCAATGAGCGCGCGATGTATGTTTGTATTTGTGTGTCGCTGACCACTGAAACGCAATCCACGTTACCGCGACGAACAATGCGGTCGAACGTTTCAGCGTACAACGAAACATATGCATGAACATGAATCGCGCACTCATCCAGATGCTATCTCAGCGATGAGTATTATCTCAGCGATATTTGATTGTATGGCAAAATGTGATATAAAAAAGAATCTCAGAAGAAAATTGAACTCCTTGCTCGACTTACTAAAAAGAATGTACCGTTTATTGCACTGAACATGATTTTATATTGTCAATGCTCAAGGATTCAACATCCATTGTGTATTTGATTCGAACTGTAACTGATACTGATTTTATGGCACACATTCCTGATATTCAACCGAGGATTGGTGATGACACTGTGCGGCAAGTGATTCAGCGAATTTTCATGACTTTTTACTATTTTATTGTGAACACATATTCACCATTCGACATTTCCCTTTAATTAAGTATGCGCATGAATGGGTTTCGTTGGCAATTCAAATAAATCCAATATGTTTGAATGTTTGATTTTTCCACCGCTTCTTAGACACATAAGCTGTGTGTCGTTTGCCATGTCTATTTTTCCCATTCAATTTGTATGTAACGTAGCGGCGGGATTCGTGTTTGGTCGCTATCAGATCGCGTATATGTTCATTGTTCGCGCATACATGTAAAAATGCCAGTCAGGAAGTAATGTGGTTGATTGTTCATGTTGGTCGCATGGCATTGTCATTTTCTTTGATGATATTTTCTCTTTCCAATGCACGCGCGCTATTTACTTTGGAGAAAGCACGAGAAAGGGGCATCGTGACTGCATCGATTGTGCACATACAAACCCATTGCAGAAATAAAAGAGCATTTTTGCAATGCAATCTCGCAATTTTATTGTAAGCTGTCATTTAGGTCATGTCGCGTTCGAGACATTTGTTTCAAAGAGCCAGTGTGATATTGTGCCATCGCATGCAATTTTCATACATTCCGGTGCACTTTCAAGTGGCTCATCGTTGATTGTACATGATACAGGCGCACATCCATAGCTCACACACATTGTCTATCTCTCTTGGTTTAGGCTAATATAAAGATTGATAAGCTGATGTCTACTGCTGAATTGACACACTCTTGTAGCATAAGAGTGCACAATTTCATTTCGGTTTGATTTAATAATGAAAATGAACTGGAGAACAGAATGTAGGTCAGATCAAGTCAAATAGACAATTTACAAACACTTCACAACCACGAAATGAAAGATCACGGTGAATAATTTAGTTAATTTTGACATTCAAACTATTCTCGACCTTTTGGGGCATTCATATAGGATACAATCAGATGATTTTTTTAAATTGAATTAAATGTATGATTTCAGGCGGCTGGTATTGCGGCATTCATCATTTTCGGATGGATACTGGTGGACCCATCGCTTCGATCGACAATCACACCCGGAAGCCTAAACGATTATAATACGTTGATCGGTATATTGGTGTTTGTTGGCGTAGCCACATTCATCATAATTATCGCTTTCTTGGGATGCTGCGGTGCATTGAAGGAATCGCAATGCATGTTGGTCTCGGTAAGTTAAATAATTTTTTCTTTGACATTGAATTTCAAACTGTTTTAATTTTATTTTTTTTCAATTTAATGGATTTTACTAAATCATTCAATTCCAAAATAGTTCTTCTGCTTCTTGCTAATTGTATTGGTGGCTGAGATTGCGACTGGTGTTTATGCGTACCTTCACCAAGAAGACCTCATGAAAATTGTACGCAGCCGAGTTAAATATTCCATTCAGAGTGAATATGGAAACGACACATTGCCCACGCAAATGTTTGATCAATTCCACAAGCACGTAAGCATTCGATTAATTGTATTTTTGTGTACGGGTAATAAATTGATATTTGAATATTTCTTTGCAAATAGTTTGAATGCTGCGGTGCTGACGGACCACAAGATTGGAAGACCAGCAAATACAAGAACAATTCGCAATTGCTCAATTTAGCACTAACAGCGGACACCGGAAAATTCATAATCCCAGAATCGTGCTGCATGACAAACATCTCGGAAGAAGTGTGCAAGAAAGCCATTCAGCTGAATGTAGCCGATACGAAATTCCCTTCAAATCAATACATATACACAGCAGTAATTAATTTTAATTGTTCGAATTTTTTGTGAGGAGGGGGAAAGTATCAGAATTTCCGATAAAACGTCAAAAGGACTGACTTAAACCAACAGAATATCATGTTTAACCGATAAAGATCGAACAATATTAAAATATCATTACTTTCTCAGTGTCACTCTCCCTAAATATTATTCCATCTTTTTCGGTTGAGGTTGATATTCTGTTTGTTTTTGCTAGTCATTTTGACGTGTTCTCGGTTACTTTGATACATGTTCAACCCTCGATTTTTTGGTAATTATACGATGGTAAATCAAATGATGTTATGATTTCAATTACAGGGTTGCTCGGAAAAATTGGTCAAACAAGCCGAAATTCATTTGCTGTGTATTCTGGGAATAGTTGCGGCCATCATCGCCATTGAGATTTTCGCTCTGATGGTTTCGCTATGTCTGTGCTGCGCGGTCGGTGACAGAGAAGACGATTACAAATCTTAAATGTGACCGGTTAACAAATTCAGAGCAAAACCAATAGAATATCGTAACGTTGGAACTGTGTTGCGATTTCATTCTACGAAAAGGCAACGATCCACGTATTCGAATTCAACTCATTATTAATTTGATATGTGAACACATCTTTTTCATTTCTAAATTCAAGCAAAACTTTCTGTTTTCATATGATAATTCCATTTATTCAGATTTGAAAATTACAAAACAATGCATAAGTAGTCATTTGATGTAAGAAAAACATAGACAAAAAACATACACACTCAAAAAGAAGAAGTTAAACACGAGATGAAACAAAAACTGAAAGACTTGCAACCGTCAAAGCGAAACCAATTCTGAAATCACAGCCACACACGCGACGGTTCTGACTTTTACATTTTTGTGCCAAAGATATTTACATTTAAATTAATTGTGTACAAAGAAGAAATCATTCTTTCACTTGAAAGCGCACAGAACATTGTCATGCATTCGAAAAGAGCATATTCAGTGAAAATGCTAAATCGTGTGTTAAATTCAAAATAAATCAAAAAAAAAAAAATTGCGGCTTATCATAACATGCCAATTTGTCATTGAAATTGTAGATTTTGATGTTTTTGTGGATAAGCTTTTTATTGAAAATCCCTGCCATTCCAAAATGAAAACGACGGATTCGCGGAATAGACTTTATTTTTGCTTTTGATCAAGGGAAGATAATTTTTTTGAACCCCTAATTTTTTCAACCAAAGCAAAATCACTTTCAAATATATTTTACTGAATGCAAATTTAATTTATAATTCTAAACCATTTCTTTTCTACTATTATATTTTGATGATCTGTCCACTCTCTATCATCGTTTTTTTCACACCAATCAGCATTCATTTTTTTCCAAACGTAAAAATGAAACACATTTGAACAAACGGAAGATTTTACAGGCTGACAAGAATTCAAACGAAATTTTTTATACCTAAACGATATACAGTAAAACCTCTATTTAACGGAAACTCTATTTAGCGGAAACCCTCTACTTAGTGGAAAAAAAATTCCGCCATTGAACTTTTCCTTCAAAATCACCTCTTGATAGCGGAATTTCGTACCTCCGGATAACGGAAAATTGAGCATTTCAACTGATTTTTTTTTTCAAATTTTATTCGAAATGAATCTTTTAAAATCAATCAATCATTTCGTTTATGCGGTCCCCAGAGATGAATAACAACGAAATGCATGCGAATAAATTGCTGACTTTCAATTTTGAACAGTAGAATATTCTCTGATTGTTTATTTTTTATGCTTGCACATTCGATTGGAAACGATTAGAACAATATGAGTCGTTATAACCATTAAGATCATATTGCAGAACACGAGAGTTAATCAAAACAAATTCAAATGTGTTTCCTATCGTTCTCACCCAGAAGTCAGATGCAAATGCTCCATTTGGGTGTTGAGTTTCAAATCGATAAGTCACATGTCTCTCTGGTTTAGAGTCATTAAGTGTTTGTTAAAATGGCACCGAAAAACGCAGTGAAACGTGAACGGATTTCTCTGAAAGAGAAATTCAATTTGTTTCAAGACCACAAGAAAAAGATCAAAATCGAAGAGCTCATCCAAAAGTACAAGTGCGGTAAAACAGCTGTGTATGAAATTTTGAAAAAGCAAAATGAAATCGTTGATTTGTACATGAATGCCGATAATACTGATGTGAAATCAAAACCATGCGTGCGCAAGTTTGGTGATATCGACGACTCAACATACAACTGGTTGATGCAAGTTCTGGCGAAAAAACTACCAGTGTCAGGCGTCATGATCCAAGAAAAGGCAAAAGAATTTGCAGAGAAATTAAACATTGCTGATTGCAAAGCATCGAATGGTTGGCTACAGAAATTCAAAACACGACACAACTTAACGTTTGCAAATGTATGCGGAGAGTCAAATGATACCCCACAAGAAAGTGTCGCTGATTTTCTTGACAAATTGCCCGACATAATCGATGGTTACGAGAGCAAAGACATTGCAAATTGCGACGAAACTGGTCTTGTTTTCCGAGCAATACCGAAAAAAACGATTTGCAAAAAAGGCGAAAAATGTCATGGTGGTAAGCAATCCAAGGGACGATTAACGGTATTGCTTTGTTGTTTTGCCGATGGGTCATTTGAAAAGCCACTTGTGATTGGAAAATCAAACAATCCACGCTGCTTCAAAAACATAAAGAAGGAAAACCTGCCAATCATATGGAAATCAAACAAAAAGGCTTGGATGACAGCATCGATCATGGAGGAATGGTTGATTCGATTGAACCGAAAAATGGTCATACAAAAACGCAACATTTTGCTGTTTCTCGACAACGCAACGAGCCATCCAAATTTGAATTTGTCCAATGTCAAACTTTGCTTCTTGCCACCGAAAACAACAAGCCGTGTGCAACCATTAGATCAAGGCATCATCAATTCGTTCAAAGTTCTTTACCGCACTCGTGTTGTGAAACGATTGCTTGCACAAATTGATACCGTTTCAAATGTGTCCGATTTGATAAAAGGCATCAATTGTTTAGATGCTATTTATTGGATAAAAGAAGCGATTGATAAAACGCCGACAACAGTAGTACCAAACTGTTTTCGCAAAGCGGGATTTCAATTTGGCCGAGACAATGATTGTATTGAAGAAGAAGAAGAAGAAAACCGCTAATGGAACTTCGTGTTATTTTAACACGCATTGGAATAAGTTACATACCGGCCGAAGAATTCGCTTCATTTGATGACGATTTGTTAACTGAAGATGATGCTCATTTCGAAACAAACGCCATTTCAAATGAGGTTTTCGATGACGAAAACAACACAGATGACGAAAATTCTGACGATGCTGAATTGGCCACGAATCACAACGAAGTGTTGCTGCAAATTGATCGAATGAAAGAATATGCAAGCAAAGAAGGATTGGAATCGTTTTATGACAAACTCAATGAATGTGCAAACATGGTTCAAGATGTCATTTATTCGAAAAATACAAAACAAACATCGATTGATGACTTTTTTAAGAAATAATGATATATAACAAAAAAACTAACAACAGAATTTGATGTTTTTGTGATTTAAATTGTGATGACTCTTTGAGTCGCAATATTTGATTTAATTTGTTAAACAAAAATCATAAAAATAAAATAAAAACCTCCAAATAGTGGAAATCTTGAGCATTTTTACTCATTTTACCTATTTTTAGCGGAAACTCTATATTGCGGAAAACTCTAGATAACGGAAAATTTGTTCGGTCCCTTGAGTTTCCGTTAAATAGAGGTTTTACTGTATTATAGAAATGAGCCCCGATTCTTTTTACTGTTTCCTTAACTATAGCTAATTTGATTAAGTTTTCAATTGAGCGAATCTGAATTCAATTTCTAATTATAATCTATATATTTTCAGTTTTATTCTTATTTTTGCACACAAAGTTGAAACTATTTTAAAACGCTAGCGTCCGCTATAAGGTTGTCTATATTTGGGTCGAGTAAATAATTTATTTGGCTGGATTTAATCCACATCACGTATGAGCATACATTCAACTCGGAGCTTGAATAGAATGCCGTTAAATAAAGCCGAATAGAATATTTAATTGGGACGCCAAACGACGACAAAATTGTGCCATCGTGTTCGTCGTCAACCCATTGATTAAGCCTTGGGAACATTTTAAGCAAAATGATAATTTTATCTATTTATGAAAAGGAAAGAGTGAATAGAATCATGTTGTTACTTGGATTATTGCTTTTATTTATATATTAACATTATTAATGACTACTACATTGAAAAAAATTGAAAACAATTTATTTACATTATTGTGTACAAAAACCGTAAAAAGGACAAGAAAGCAAGCATTGAAAAAGAAAAAGCTCTATTTTCTCTGCATTCGCAGAGCGTTATGTAAATGACATAGCCGGATTGAACATTATTTATAAAGACAATTTTATTTTATTTATTTATTGCAAAACCTAAATTCATACCAATGTGTGCTCTCAGCAAGCTGAGAACATGCTGGTCTTAGACCCAATACGATATGAATTCCGCCCATGGTGCGACTTAAGCAAGAAGACTATTACATTTCATCAAGGGGGGATGGTATTTATGAATAGACTTTAAATACCGATATTGATACCGGAAAACCATGGCAAAACCGGCCTGATTCAGGAGAATCAGTGGAAGTACATCATTGTTTACTTAATATTTTTCCCTACACAAATTCAGTTTGCGGAAACTGTACTTGAAGATTATTTTGAGATCGGGCTCTACCGTTGATTCGGACAAACATATGATTCAAATAATTCGGCGAACGATTAGACAATTGCTTATAGATCAAGGTCGCTGAATGAAGCTTAGCTCTACACTCAGGGTTCAATCCATTAAGGCGCTGTCGATATTCAGTGATGTGATCATTACGTTTTAAACCGTAAATATACCGTATTTTGTCATTGTCAGCAACAAGAATACGATTTTCTTGATTTAGGGTGCCGTACACACCCCAACCATATGTAATCACATCACCAAAGTCCATTAAAGGATCGATCAGCGCAGTAGCAATGTCCCGCTTAACATAGTTGGGTATAAGATGCTTGGTATGACGTATACGATTTAACACACCGTATACCTTTTGCAGCTTACTCCCAACATGCTCTTCGAAATTTAAATTTTCGTCAAAAATGACGCCGAGATTTTTGATCGATTTACAGAATTCCAGCTTGTCACCTCCAATGGTTACATCATTGATCATATCAAAATTCAATCGACTTGTATGGTGCTTAGAACCGATGATCATGACTTTAGATTTCAATCCATTTAATTTCATACCGCGACTTGTAATAAAATCATTTAATTTAGCAAGATCGGAGTTTACTTTAAAGACTCCTTCATTTATTTGATTGAAATCCACTTCAAGATATGCTTGAGCGTCATCAGCAAATAAATGGCCAGTCATATGCTGGAAACACCATGAAATCTGCACAGAAGAGGATTCACATGATTCAAATTGAAGACGACGTAAAAAACGTAGTAATTCAAATTGAAGAGATTTACCGTAATATTTGTCTAAGTTAAACTTATTATTAAAACAATGCTAAAGTAGAATTCGAACTCGCCATGCAGTTTGAAAAAACCAAATAGGCATCTCACACTATAAATCAACAATATTTGCATTGAAATCAAACAATTTGCAGAAGAAATTACCTAGAACAATCGACATGCATTTGTAGATTTGAACAGCCACCTTTTGACGAATTTAGGCATTTTTGACTTTTTCGAACGTAACTTTTTCATGCGAAATATATGAAAATCTTCGAGTATAATTCATGCTAGCGAAAATCGAGCATCACTTTTGGAAGAAAATGTTTTTGTTTTCCTTTTCATAGACAACAATAATAAACATCGACATTTTTTTTAAACATTCATCTATTAAGTTGACAAACTTCACAGTAGATTCATTCAATGCTTATACATCTCTTCAATGTCCAAATTGTTGTTCCCCGTACAGTAAATCAAAAACAACAGAAACAACAATTCACGAGGTACATTTTTCAGCAAAAGAGTAATCAAATTTTTAGTGTGTAATTTGTGTGTTTAAAAGTACAATATCGTAAATCATTGCATAAAACATAAAATTGAATATAACTAAATAGGAGTAACACGATGGAATGGAGTTAAAAACAAAACCCATATTAATAATGTTTAAATGTCATACAATTAGCAAGTATTTTATCGATACAGTTTTAGGATATTTCATACGAAATATTCTCATAAAACACAAGCAAAAGGATTCTGATGAAATAGAAGTAATGAGAAGCTATATGCAGGCGTTCAAGGTCAATAGATCAATCTCAAACGTTTTCTGAACTCTTACTTCAATAGCCGAATTTATGACGTAGTTACCAAAATGAAATACACTACACACAAATTAGTGGACTACAATTCAACATTCGTTCGATTATCAGCTGCGAAAATAGACATTTTATTACCAAAATCAAACATTCAAAAAACATATATAACTGTTATTGACATTTTCAAAGTTCCCAACAACAACTTTTAACTGTACAACTTAAAAGTAATAAAAAAAACTACTTTTAAAAACACAAAATTATTACATTGATTAAATTTTATTGGTTTGTGTTTTATTATATGCTGAAGGTGTCATGATTGAGAGCCACATTCATCAGTTGCATGAAAAGTGAGAGATTGGCTTTCAAATTAATCTGGATGGTACATATAAAGTATGTATAAGAGACAATCAGTTCAAAAACTCTTCTCCCATGAGGTTGCAGTATTTCACTTATTATCTAAGATGAGGGTAACATTCCAAATTAGGACCTAAAACTTTTCGTGTATTTTATTCAGACCCAAGATTCTACTATGGCATTGTATGTATTTCTTATTTGTGCAAAAGGGTTCATTTTCCAGTAACATCATAATTAGAGGTAAGGTCCTACTATGGTCATTCTACCCTTACAAGGCTACATAGAAGCAATATTAAAATCACTTGCTCAAGTCGAGTTACAAGCATAATCTCTTTGAATCCAAATCGAACTTGTTTTTTGAACGCCCATGTAGCATTTGTCATGTGTTTCTTGATGTGGATTGTGCATCAAGAGAAGCACAAATAGACGCAAATCTGCCGGATGCTGTTGCTGTATCACCGAATTAGCAATCAATTACCGAATCAAATTTGCAAATTCGGTGATATCGTACCGTTACCAATATGGACATTGGTATTCACTTTGTTAGACGTGCGGCAAAAGTCTGGCTATTATGATTATACCGAACAAACAAAAAACAACTACAATCAACTTTAATTGAAGTAAAATATAGTTGAAGTTATCCTAATTCAATCTACGAGCAAAAAATTATTTTCATCAGAAATATAAAAAAGTCAAGTTTAGATCGTTTAATTTTGACTACAGTAAAATGATCGATATGGGTGGAATACATTTCAAATACAGAAGCACTTCATGTTAATCGCTTCAAGCGTAAATTGCTTGCGACTTTCAATGCAACATTTTCGTTCGATTGCGTAGCAGCCTATAATACTAGCAATGAAAATAATTTTAAAAAAACAAATAAAAAAACCGTTATGATATCGTTTCCATAAAAGTTTTCTTTATTCAATAAGAGCCGCATGAATATAAGGCCGTTTTTACAGTGTACACTGTACAGTGTATTTGTAAAGTCTCCAAACTGTAGTACTGGTGTGTGCGTGTGTTTATTTGTGCTCAAAAGAATAAACGAAAATCAGCTGTAGGGAGTTCTGTTGGGTCTGTGCGAAACGTCATAACCATTTAGTGTGTGGTGATGGGAAAATTGTGTGACTCAAAAGAAAAAGCGACGATGGAAGAAAATTTTAATTTACGCATTACAATGACGACAGATTAAGTTGTTTTGACCATTAAAAACAAAGTTAACGCTGAAATTATTGCATTGAAATTGAGTTTTTACGGCGAAAAATTGAATCGTACCCATTATTGCTCGTGTGTGATGTTTAGGATAGTGCATCGAATGAAATAATTGTATAAAAAAATAAATAAACTAACAAACAAAAGTGGGAAATCCGAGCGACGAGGAGCCAATTTATCGACTCAACAATGTTTTGAAGGGGAAAAAGAGAAGTGAACCTCTTGCAAATCGTTCATATCAAAATAAATAAATAATCAGTAGGTTCAAGGTAAATGAATTAGAATGTTAGTCAATGAAGTCAATAAAGTAGCTGCTCTGCCTGATAACCAGCGATTGCCGTCATTCATTCATCAATTCAATAAAAAAATTGACGTTATTACAAGAATGATAACAACCTCCACAATTCAAAGATATATATGTTCAGAAAAAAAACCGGTCGTTTGGATGGGTTTATGTTTTGTGCGATGATTGATTGTCACGCTCATGAAATGTTTTGAAATTCAAACTGATTACAAGTTGGAACGAATCATATCAGTATCATTACACCGCTAAGGTCACAAACAATTTTTCTCAAATGATTGTTATAAGTAATTTAGTTGATCTAAAAATGTATGTATATCTGATAATACCGAGCGACGGAAAATGTCGTGCGCCAATGTTGTTCCGTCCCATTATTTGTCAATTGGTGGGCTTTAAAATAAAAATAAAACCATCTGATTTTGCAAAACAAAATGCCAGTGGCGTATAGTACATTTTCAAAAGCTGTTGTGTTCGCTCGTAACACGCAACGTGCCAGGCCGAATCGTTTCTTTTGTACTTTCTATTTTTGCATAAACTGTCTTTTGTGTGGTACGGCGGTTATTCAATGTTATATTGAATTTCGTTCCTAAGTCTGTTTTGTAACAAAAAATAGCCATTTGAAATGTGCTGATTCGTTTGTTTCGTGCATTTAGGTGAGGATGACTAGTCCCAATGCATGGTCAACAATGAAATATCGTCACAATTCGAGTGTTTTTCACAATTTGAATAGTCGACCCATGTTCGGTTCTGAAGTGGTGCAGCCGTATCTCATCAATAGCTCGAAAGGTATGTTGACTGTTGTCGAAATTTTAACCAAACAAGTCACTTCGAAAGCCAATATTTGCTTTGTATCATATACAGAGATGAATACTTGATTTACAATAAAAAAATCAATTCACGGCAATTTTATCAACACAATTCATTTCAACAAGTGCTCCATCGCGTGGTTCCATCTAAAAATGTCAGATAATCAAAGGAGGAAAACGCTTGAATACAAAAATATATTTTACATTGTCAATCGAATCGATTATTCGCTCATTTTTGTCATGAATTATCTATAATTGTCGACTTTATGTCAAAACGTAGAATAATTAAAGCTGATAATTTAATTAAAATCACTTCATCAAAAGCGATGGGTTCGAATTGGCTTTCCTGAAATGAAAAGGAAAATCATATGTCTTGAAATTGGACTGTATCCAACAAGTGTGCCCGTCAAACACTGATCTAGCATACACTCTCAATATTCCTAACGAACCGCATTGTTCGTGATGCCTTTCAATTGTATCTCATTTTTCTCACGCTTTTCCCACGATCATATTTACTTTATTTCCTTAATAAAATTTGTTTTAACCGATCTTTTTTTTTTTTGCTCACCACAAATGCTTAATTGTGCCAAAAATAAATTTATGATCTAGATCGTTGCCGTTACAATTCAATTCAAATGTAAGCATTCAAGGTTCATCCGCGCGAGTAGACCACAATTTTAGTACCCAAGATCACCACAAATTGACAGAAATATAGTTTTATGTTTATGCGTAATTGAAGCAATTATGGCATAGATGAAATCGAAAGGAATTTTTTTACGAGTCATTGTGATGCTCACCCTATCGCTCTTATGATGTTAAAGAAATAAGTCAAAATTAAAATAAACTTTATTTTTTACTTCCTTTGAATAAACAGATAGCTTGTGCTATTTACAAAGTCTCGAATTGTTTAAGCGGCTGAAAGTGCACAAAGGTTGCGTGAATACGGTATCATGGAATTCAAAAGGCCAATATCTGCTCTCTGGTTCTGATGACCAAACCATTGTCGTCACAAATCCATTCAATGGACAAGTTTTAGTGCAATACAACACCGCACATCGTGCAAATATTTTCAGTGCTAAATTCTTGCCACACACTGGCGATCGCGGAATCGTTTCATGCTCTGGCGATGGCATCGTTTTATACACAGAACTCACAACAGCTGCGTCTGCAAAGTACGCGAAAAAATCCGCGGGTTCGATGTCACCACACAGACATGGAAGTGATGCTAACGATGCCAACTTGAACTATTTCAATTGCCACAGCAATGGAACAACTTATGAAGTTTTGACTATTCCCACTGAGCCGCATTCATTCATGAGGTAAGATCAAATGTTCTGAACGTTCATAAAAATTAATTCAAATTAACACAATAAACTGTTTCCGTCTATAATAGTTGTGGTGAGGATGGAACCGTCCGCTTATTTGATCTCCGACAAATTTCACGTTGTCACAAAACATGTTGCAAAGATAATATTTTGATTTTAAGCCCAGCAGCCGTAACAGCGATGTGCCTGTCGCCAATATCAAACAATTATATTGCAATTGGAAGGTAATTTTAATGGGATTCGAATTAAAGGTTTGCTCATGCTGAACATTCCTCTATTTACTTGTAGTTCTGATTCGATAGTTCGGATATACGATCGACGATTCTTGGCTCTGGTTGACTTTTCAGTTCCTGGATCTCCAGCAGACAAGCATACTGTACCTGTTAAAGCATTCACAATTCCTTCATATGAAAAACGACCATTTCGCGTTACATCTGTCTGTTATAGTGACAATGAAAGCGAACTCTTGGTCAGCTACTCGTCCGATTATTTGTATCTATTTGATGTTACAAAAGAAGTAAGTTTCAATGCTTCCTACAAAATTACATTTCATTCATTTATCATCTTATTCAATTTGACTATCAAGGGCATTGACATTCGCCACTCAATGGTCGAAAAAAGCAAACGATCAAAACCAAACACTCACAATACGGTTGATTCTCCGCCGCCGGTGCGTCGATTGCGTTTGAGAGGTGATTGGAGTGATACTGGTCCGGAAGCACGTCCAGAACGTGAAATGGCACGCTCATTGGGTCAAGCGCGTCCACAATTGCAAGCAACAATAATGCATCGCATGACAGAAGTTCTATCACGAATGCTGGCTGACCCTCGAACACGCATCGGATTAAACTCTCACAGTAATGAGATTACAAATGAAGGTGATATAACTAATGATGCGCAGTTGGAAAGTTTATTTGGATCGACATCACAATCGCATCCATTGGTACCAGCCGCACCAGCAACTGCACCAGCTACAACCAATTCAAGCCCAACGCTCAAGAGTCGGCGTAACTCATCAAACTCAACGGCTGGACCGTCTAGTGTTTCGAAGCAACCGCGAAATGAGTCGATTGGACGGAAATCGAGCGCTCATGATTCAGACGATGAAAGCGATGATGATAGTGATAGTCGTAAGGGCAGTGCATCGCCCACCGCATCCATCGAGCAGGAAATCAAGAATGCAGTGAATGCTAGTAATTCTGATGAAGAACTCAAAGAGATGGTCTTCGATTACTTACAAATGAAATACACTGGTCATCGTAATGCACGCACAATGATCAAAGAAGCCACATTCTGGGGAAATGATTATATAATGTCTGGCTCGGATTGTGGCCATGTGTTCACATGGAATCGCAAAACTGGCGATTTGGTGATGCTCTTCGAGGCCGATCAACGTGTTGTCAACTGCTTGCAGCCACATCCAACTATGTGCTATCTTGCAACTTCGGGAATTGATTATGATATTAAACTATTCGCACCCAATCTGGGATACGATGACGACGAAGAACACAGCCGTTTCAATAAGGAAAAAGCAGCTGACGTAAGTTATATGATAAGTTTTAACAATTTAGATCACTTTCAAAATGAAAATATCGATTGGTTTTCAGTTGATGAATCGTAACGCTGTGATGTTAGAAGAAACAAAGGATACAATTACGGTACCAGCTGCGTTTATGATTCGAATGTTGGCTTGCATACATTCACTGCGTAATCGAGCTCGGCCCGGCATCACGAGTGCGAACGACAGCAACACAAGCGCATCGACATCAAACAGCAATGCAAATGTTAGCCATGCCGAAAGCAATGATCAAAATTCAATGTTTAATGATCCTCAATTTAGGCCCGCTTCATCCGGCACAAATGATGCATCGCTGAATATAATAGACACCAACGACAATGATGATGAAGATGACGATGCTAACTAAAAATCAAAGCGCTTTCTACCCTTGAACTCAATCATTTTCTTAATTTTTAATTTTAATTAAGATTTCATTAAAAAAAAAAAACTCTCATTCAATTGCAAAAGAAACGTGACTGACTAATATGATTGGATTGATTGCTTCAATCCACCTTTTTATCATTACTTATTTCAAATCCCAAAAATATTTATTCTACAATTCAAGGACACGAAGAGTAAAGTGAATTTTAAAATTATGAAGCGATTAGATTGTGAAATCCCGATCACAAACAGCAGATATTATGCACATTATACATTAAAAAGAGGAATCTATTTTAAATACGCGTTATATTAAGTTCTTCCCTTGACTTATTTTAACTTCAAATTTATGAGCACAGAACTCTGAACAAATTGTAATTTCACACTTACCTTTTTTAATTCTCCAATTTTTAAATACAATACATTATATTTCTTTTATTAACGTCAATTTACTCAGAAATAAATCGAACAAGAAAGCATTAAAGAAGATTACAGAAATATTGAAAAAAACGATATGCGTTTTGGATTCTGTTTTTGTTGTGGTTTCAATAATTACTACATTTATTCAATGTTTATTTAAAATAACATGTCTCTGAATATAGTCACAGAGCAACTAAATTCAATAAAATGTGTGTATGTTTTGATTAAATACTAAACAGGGGTAATTCACTAGGTGATATTGCTTTTGGGTGATATTTTGTGCTGGACACAGCCATTGGCCTACCATTGCTTAAAGTATAATCGAGAGATCAAACCTTCGGCAACGTTATCATAAGTAAAATCGGTTTTTCGTTTGAATTGGAAACGTACGCCGCCATCGAGCATCACTTCTTCACGGCATTCCGTGCGTAATGTCAATTCCTCACCGTCTTCCAATTCCCAGGTGCTTTCAATTTCATATAAATGAAACGGTTGAATGATAATTGGCCTTGACAACGTAATTTTGGTTGACGATGCACTTGATATGGTCACTGCCTGTTGTAAAATCACATCTGACTCAGAATTGTTGTCCGCATATTCATCAGCAGCAGCAGACTCACCCTCGTCGCTTTTATTTTCAGGACTTTCACCTGCATTTTCATTCAGTTTACGTATTTTCAATTCACCATTTCTGGTGACTTCGCCTGCATCGTCGTGTAAAGCATTGATACTACTTATGGTAATTTCACCGAGTAAAATTCGTTCGTTTACAGAAAATATCACAATGTCTTGTCGCAAATCAGCTGTTCGGCATAGATTCGGCAATGTTCGTCGATCGCAAATTTGAACTAAATCATCTCTGGACCATGCTGGAATACCTCTTCGTGCGTTTTGCTCAAACCGTGTGGCCACTTGAAGTGGCCGATGCAATGTCAAATGCGATAAAATGTCCATAATTTCGTTATTTGATAGAAGATTTTCCTTATCTGCAATGCAAGTGTAGAAGTCTTCGGCGGACATTGTTGGGAAACGGATTAATTCAAAGCAATTTCCAAGCTGTTGCTTGAGATTATCGATATTGTTTTCATCGATGCCAGCTCGCTTGCATGCTTGCTGTGCCCATTGCATTGAACCTTGAAATACATGAATTTCGTCACAGCTCAAACCGTCCATCAGCAAAATGCGACCTAAAATATGACGGCTGCAATTCAGAAATCCATTAGATTCCAATATTTTTTGCGTTTCCAAGCAAATTTTCTCCTCGCAAACACCTATCAAATGGGCCAGATCGAACAGCAGCGCTAATTCGTAGCACGAGCACACATTGTGTGTGGTAAGGGTCAACGTTAAGTATCGTGCACACAATTCCATGCAACCCGTTACGTCATATTTATCAGCCAATTTCATCACTTCCGCAATGACTGTGCTGTTGTATGTTACCACTTCCAAGTAGAAGTATTGCAGAAATGCGGTGAATCCATCGATAGACACATCGACAATCGGTATTTCGGAGCCTTCTTTCAATTCACCATAGAACATTCGCGTGAAAACGAGGCTGCCAGCTGCCAACAGGCATTTGTGAGCTGCAACTCGCTCCACATTTTCTCCGTTATTGAAAATAAAGTGAACATCAGCAGTTTCCTGCTGTAAATACAATTTCCCAGTATTTCCGACTAATTTATAGTTTCTTTCGAATCTTTCACTCTCAGACATTTTCACAAAACTAATTTTTTTACACCAAAATACCCATTAATTCGCAATCAATAAAATTAAACTGGAATGTTTGCAAATATAGACTGTTTTGCTTCTGCTAGATAAAATTTGTAAGAATGTCATATGATTTGGTAATACATAAACAAAGCGCAAACGCGTATCAAATTCCAGTGGATCGCGCGTGTAAATGACACTTCATGACATTATTCGAAATGTGTACGATAACAGATAGTGAACGGTATCAAACGTTAACTTTTGTCTATTTTGGAAAAACGTGGCACGAAAAGGGTAATTCATTGCAAACGATTTGTTTATTTGAAATGAAATCGAAATTTTGTATCAAGAAATATAACATCTATGGCTTTATTGATAAATTGTTTGTTCTCCTTCTACGTTCAAACGTTTAAATATTGATTAGAAGGGGCATCTCAATTCGAACTTGAAATCGTCGCGTAGATCGAGGACCTTTTGCGAACAACCCGTAGTAAATCTTTGAGTTCCAACTGTGTATCCATTTTTAATTTGCGACGATTTGCCGAGATGAGCTTTGGTGTCATCCTAGCACCGTTCTCATCTGATTATCACGACGCGTCTTTTTGACGAATTCATATATTTCGAAAATCGGAACTGACAAGACTTCGCCAGGTGTGAGCAAGCTGAGACCAAAGGTATTTCAGGTATTGCTAAGTGCAGGACAAATGCATAGGAAATGAATTGCTGCAGTAGTTACAGTCGGGATCATCTCTGACACCTATGCGCCTGAGAAATGAATTGAGCCTTATGTGGCCCGTAGCTGAGTCTAAGTTTGTCGATGTTCAGATTTTTTGTTGGCCTCTCATTGGTTGTCGTTATGAAAAGTTTCGAATGAGCGGAAGTGCTACTGTTACGCCAATCACTTGGAAATGTGAGGGAGTCCATATGAGTGTTACTTCTCTTCTGTTGGCAATATCACTGAGAGTGCTTACATAATCGTGTGCCAGTTTGGATTCAAATTTATAGTTTTCGACAGCTCTGAGGGCACTCATGCTGTCACTATAGATTTCAACTGGGGTTGCGCTGTCGCTTTTTGCTATACTGACTTGCCGAGACAACCGTATAGCTCTGCATCTGATGTGGCGTTATAAATGCCATAGCCAGGTCCATTTGTGCATTGATTGATCCATCGGTAAACCACGCTTAGTGTGTTCACATCAATTATGTTCCACAAGCCGTCTCCAATAGACCGTTCAGGTTTTATTACCAAATAGTCTTTGTTGAAAATTTTCTTTTCTTTTTTCTTCATATATGATTATTTTGCTTTTTTTTTCTTCTTTTGTTTAATATTAGTTTTTTTTTACAAAAATTGGTTACGAATATAAATTAATTTATTGAATATTGTATTCTAGAAACTAGGCTTTGAAAAACAAAGAGAAGAAGAATTAGTTGCAATTGTATTAAAATTTGAAAAACAAAAACACTATCAAATTTAAGTTGCTTAGAAAAATTGTTGTGTATAAAACAAAGTCACTAAGCACCAAGGTACGCTCTGCCTTACGATCAGAAATCTCATTTTTTTTTTCTTTCGCTGTAGCTGCTGCTGCTGCTGCGTTCCAAAGCTTGTGTATCATTGTCAATTTTAGTGTTTCAATAAAATAGTGGCGCATAATAAACGGATTATGTTGGATTAAACTTTACTGCTGCACACATATGGAGACACCGTCCCTTCAGCGACTGTGTGTGTGTGAGTGACGTGTATGGCTTTGCGTTCGCATGATAGTCGATGTTGAACAGTAGCGCTTAACATTGACTATGAATAGTTAGCTGTGGAAAGCAACAGCTACAGTAAAAGAAGAAATGAATTCTTTGCTTATGATCATCAAATGTTTGTATTGTATCTCTCATATCGAGAAAGCCTTAGTCACACAATGAATTTTATTGGATATTGAATTCTTTTATGTCTTTTTGCTATTGATTTCAGATTAGGATTTTTCTAAAACAAAAAAAAAAAGTTACTTATATTATTGTTTGGTTATCGGGATGCAAAATTTTATCAGAGCAAAAAAAAGAAAAAATTTAGTTGTGTGTGAGTTGATTTTTTTGTTTTGTTTTAGAAATTTTCTTATATGGCTATAATGATTAAATATTAAGTTGATCAAATTTGATCGGAACATCAGATAATGTGGGTTAATACAATAGTTAATTTGTTTGATTTTTGAAGACTCGTTAACAATATTATAACAATGCGTTTGTCCCTTTCTTCACCTCATTCAAATGACTTAAAAGTAGTAAATAAATTTAATAAATACACATTTTTTTTACGCAAACAAATTTGAAAAAAACGAGTTAACCAAAAAAGAAAGAATCTAAACAAATAAAAAGAAAAATTTTTGCGGTTGGTCAACAATTAGATTTTGTAATTGTGTTAGATTTGAGCCCATGTGCCGATTATCGGGCAATGCTTTTATTTTGCATAACCAGTGCGATGATTCCATGCATTTCTTTTGACGTTCTTCGCGCGGTATTTCCACACAGCCGACCGGTATTTGATTGGATTATTGACAAGAAATTTGATAAAATTATTCTTATCGTGTCAAATGCTCGTGTATAGTGGCTGTGAATTATGAAATTGTTAACGGTTGATTGCAAAAGAGATTTTTTTTTTATAAATGTGAATATAAAATGAAAAAATTTACTCGACCGGCAAAACAAAACAAAACTAATTTCTGTGGAAAAATAAATAATAGGTCTAACGGTTGAAAATGTCGTTACTGCAGACAACTTCATATGTATTACTCTGAGGTAAATTTTGGCTATGACAGCTGTCACATCAGAAAAAAATCTTCATGTCATTGTCTAATTATGTCAGTCTAGGCTATTGGTCATTAGTGAAAATATTTTTTTTTGTGAAGCCGTAAAATGTCTACATTCGTGCCATCAAAACAACATTTGCGGGAAGTTTTAATATGCTCAAATAGGATGGCCTACCCCACCCGCTGTATAGCCCAGACGTTGCTTCTTCCATTTATCATCTCTTCCGATTGATGCATGGCCTGGCTGACCAGCACTTCTTCAATTATGATGAAGTCAAAAATTGGATCGAATTGTGGAGAGCCGCTAAACCGATCGATTTTTTTAGACGTGGCATCCGCCTCTTGCCACAAAGATGAGAAAAAGTTGTGGCCAACGATGAATATTAAATGTGTATCCATTTTTTCTCAATAAAGCTCATGAAAAAACGACATTTTCAACCGGTATATCTGTTAAATTAATGAATTTAAGGAATTTTTTGCATTCAATGAAATCAACGTAAACTAATTGATTTATTGCAAGTCAATGAATTTACGTTTTCATCAAAATGTTTTGCTATATAAAACTACGATATGAATGAATTCAAAATGCGGAGAATAAAACAAAAAACTTACAATTGATGTTCGCTCTGTAGCAATTCATTTCAGGCAATAGCATTGCACACATAACCAAAATTCCAAGATGCTCTATGAAATTGGTAGAAAAAAATCCCACATAAATTGAAATTAATCATTTATTGAAAAAAAAAAATAAAGAATCGGTCGAACTTACGGTTTTTCAATTATTTCTTCAAGTATAGCACCACCGATGTCTTGAGATCTGTAAATAAATCTATTAAATTGTAATTTTTTTCCAATAATGATTTATTAATCAGGAAAAATATTCAAATTGATTTTACGAAGAAAAAAAAAAAAAAATAACAAGTCAAATGGCTAATTTACCTCATTGAATTGCGATCTAATTGAAGTGTTGCGTAACGAGTGCTAAGCTGTTGATAGACTTGTTCATGATATGCAGTTAAAACACTAATTTCAGCATTTTCTTCAGCCGAACCATTTACGTTATTATAATTGTGATTGGCAAATGATTTTGGTTGTGCTGCTACTGCTGCTGTTGTTGCCATTGAGGGTAATGTGCAATTTAAATCGGAAGTGAAATATGTGACATAGATGAATTAGATTTTAGATCGAATGATGTTTTTGATCTTGCCGGTGGCGGTGGTTTGGCTAAAATTTGAACTGTAATCAATGCCTTATAATTGCGTGTCGGTGAACCATTTCGTGATAAAATACTTTTTTTATTGCCACCAAATGTGGAACCACTACTATCATCATTGATCGAATGTAAATCAATATTACTTGTTGAAAATTTTTTGGATGCGACTAACGATGATCTTGAACCAGATTGTTGTTGTTGTTGTTGTGATAATATTCCACGTTGTGCTACTTTTGATTTATTCACTACTACTTTTGGCAAATTATATATACTAGAACCATGCATTGTATCATCCAAAAATTTGTTGTGTAATTACCTGAATAGTCAATGAAATGTTCTCAATTTTTTTTGCTGTTGCTCATCAATTCAATTGCATCTAGTGCTATCTATGTGTGAAATGTCGCGAGAGCTTTTGTATTTCACACATTGAAGCGATAGCAAAAGAAAAATGACAGCTCGTCTATTAAAGTCCGCTTATTTACATTGTGTATTTCTTTGCTTTTGGTCATTCTATTAAATTCTGTAATTTCTCTGAAAATAATATTTTGTCGGAAAGCATAATGGAACACATTAGTCCAAATATTTCATCGTCGAGTGATAATGAAAACAAAATTAAAATGCGATTGGATATTCAGGGAATTGTATCTTATGCAGAACATGTGGAATTTCTCAAAAATTTGTCTAATCTTATTTGCGGTATAGTGAAAAATGCGGACGCAGTATTTGTGAAAAACGACGGTGATTTTTTTTTGTGGATTTTTAATCGTGGAGCTGTATGAATCGCAACTTGATAGTGTAAAAAAACACCTTGACATAGTGCCTTCGTCCAATATAAAATATCCGAAGTCTCCGACAGCTTCGACATCTTTGGCCGCGCAGACAGCTTCAACATCGACGATGGCTCTGGAGGCTTCAGGTCCCTCTCGACGAATCTCTGATCATGTGCGTGTATTCGTCGGAAACCGCGGAAATATTAACTATGTATATCATAATAACAACATTGGGGGAGATTTGGGTGATTCATCGGAGAACAGAAAAACGCCGCCGTCGGATTCACAACGCGGTCGTACACCTGATATGCCAAGCAGATATTTACGGCAGAAATCAAATTTATTAAAAGAGTGCCTGAAGAGCAACCATAAATTGAAAATTCGATATATCACAAAATCACAGCGATGAAGCGGATGGAAAAATCCACACCACCTGTGTACACACCCAAGTAAAAAATGGAATGAATAAGTCGCCCAAAAGCCGCCAAAAGGCTGTGCCAAAAGGATATGTTGAAGTAAATAAATTGTTGAATTGATTGTATTTTCAATTAATGCATTAGTTCCAAGACGGCCGATCGGTGACGGCCGATCGGTGACGGCCGATCGGACCATATAATTATTACGCGAAAATAGGCAAACGATCACAACAGCCGTCTTGGAGCTAATGCCTCTAGATATCTCCACCTAATTAATCCCTTCCTCCATTAATATATTTATTATTTGATCATTTTAGCTCATCATCACCCAAATTAGCAGTGGCGATAGCATCAACACATACCAACATGTACTGAGGCTAATCGGAAAATAAATCGATCTCGATTGCAGCTAAATTCATTTTGATACTTAGTTATGACCCAAAAATTGATTGAAATTTGGGTGCTAATGAAAAAAAATTATAACATTACTTTTGTTATTTTAAAAAACAGTACAAATATGGAAAAAGGGCGAAAATTGTGTGAAATATTTTAAGGTTACGTATCAATTGGAATTATTATCCAATCCACTTCACAACTATTCATTTTAAAATGAATAGTTGTATGTATTTAGAAGTTTGCATCAAACAACAATAACAACAACAACAAATTTAAACCATTCAATGCATTGAGGATATTATTATTATTGTGTTTTGAAATGAAATAACATAATTTATTGAATCTATTTTATGATTTAAATCTTGTGATTATGAACATATTTTCATTTTATCCTGTGAAAACGGTTCAATCCTTTCAAAAGTTCATATTTTACAATATGAACAAAAGAATTTTTTTTTTTTTAACAGAATTTAATTATTCTTGAGCTCGTAATAATTTAACCGGTTTATATGTATAGATTCTATCTCTTTTTTTTAATTTTTAATTTTAACACAAACCGACAAATAAAGCCGCTCATTAAACATTCAATAATATAGTTGGAAATTCCTCAGAAATTTATCATAGAAGATCTGTAAAAATGAAACACACATAAATTTAAAAAAAAAAAACACATTGTGGTTAATTAGCCAGGCAATATAAAAGTTACATGAAACAAAAAATAGATGTTATTTTACGTGGAATACTTTGCATCAATCACAATCATCATATTCAATTTAGTGCCAATATTTGAAAAACGTATGAAATTAGTAAACCGTAAATTATCAAAATTCAAAGCTCTTTATTTTTTCGTTTGATTCAATAAAAACCATCATAAAATCAAAAATTGTGATCGTTTATTTTTTTATTTTTTCACTGTTTACCTATTGATATCTACTCAGTTTCTTTGGTTTATCAGATTAATTTTGTTTGGAAAAAAAAAAAAATGAAATATTCATTCTCTTCGTGTATCACGTGTGATGTGTGAATCTTAGAATGAAATAAACAAGAACAAGAGCAACAACAATAACAACAAAAACGATCTAGATTTCAAATGAAACACCTTAGTTTTGTATATTAGTGAGTCGAGAATTGGATTAATCCAGATAAAAAATAACTCATGAAAATGAACAGAAATAAAAAAAAAATTAAAATTAACAGAACATTTCTTCAATTTTATGTTCCATATTGTTTGTTATTTATCGACTGATTGGTTTTATTTAGTCGATTATAGCTAAAATAGTCACACGACATGACTATGGTCTATTTACTTGGGGCTATTAATAAAACTTCTGCTTAGATCGCTACTTAATGTGCGTTTAATATCTTTAGTAAAGATTTGGCGATCCGGCGATCACTGTATTCGAAACAACAAATTTCATATTTAAATACGACTGCATATAAAAATAAAGGTGGCCAATTCATTGATTTACAACTTCTGATATGTAATAAATTTGGTCGTGGCACAGATCATTATTATCGGTGTTACATTCGATTTTTGACCGCTACAGTATATCATCCAGTTGGAACATGTAAAATGGGACCAGATTCAGGTTCAAAAGCTGTTGTTGAACATGAGCTGAAAGTTCGTGGCATTGAGAATTTCAGAAGAAACAATAAAAACTAAACAATATCAACACTGCAATTAAAATAATTGATAAAACTATGGTGAGCACTTTGCTACACCATCTATCCCAAAAAGAACTTCTATTACAATTATATGATTAATGTAAACAAACAAATGAGCTTTCAATGTGTATCGTCGTCGTCGTCAAATTTTCTTTTCATTTGCTATGTATGAGGACATCATCATCATCATACGTAGTGGGGTTCCCCTGGATGCTCGCACCCATGCATGCGTAGCAGTGGATGCTCTCCTCTTTTCTTTCTCTCAGTTACTAGTACTTACAGATGCTCTTTTTTTTGGAGCATCGATGCTTTGGACGGAGAATTTTTTGCGTATCTCATGCCCCCACCTCTTTCAGGGTGCAATAATATGGCTGGACGAAATATACATTTACTACTAAGATGAATTCTGGCGCACATTTGTCCATAGGTGCTTAGGCTTGGCCATTGAAGATAACTCAATGTCGGGTTAAACGATGAATGTTTATTTGCTATTCTTCATAAAATCCCATTCTAATCGCAAAAATATAAAAAGAAATTAAAATTCAAACAAAATCGTTTGGATATCATTGCAGAGGATGAATGAAAGCAATAAAAAATTACGTAGAAAACTATAAGTGGTATCAGAATACCATATAATTATATCTTGGGTTCGAATTAATTACCTTGTTATGTCTTTATGCTTTCTGAGTTTTATACCTCTGATTTTTAATTCACGTTACCCTTTAGCGTTGATTAAACAGTAGCAAACGATCGAATATTTTGTTGAATGAGATTCTTCATCTCCAGCCCACAAAAGAGTTTATTTCACTGAAATATGAATTTTTTTTTCGAAAAAAGAAAAAGAAAATAAAGACATGTTCTGGATAATGTTATTTTTATTGAAATTTCGGGCTTCGATTGTTTTATGTTATATAAAATTACACATATTCACATTACAAATTAATATTTACACAGTTGCTCAAAACCTATGGAGGTATTACAGTCGCTATTACATTATCTTATTATTAGATTTATTGCCACATTGCGGTAGTGAATGTAATAGAAACTGATTCTCGGGAAAAATTGTGAGAAATGTTATGTTTCGTTTAAAACTATCTCTTACTAGTGTGTTAATCAGTCTCTGGGTTTAATATTTTTGATTTACCGACAAATGACCGTATTCACTTGGCATCAAGTGTTTCATTTTTGTTGCGTGAATGGCGAGAGCAAGAGTAAAGTTTATTACATTAAATTTGTCTGTTTTTTTTTAGTTTAAATGTGTTTTTCGCGGCTCATGAATATAATCGGTTAGTATTTCATTTCTAATGTAACTGCTTAAAGCTAGCGAAAATATTGAACTGGTTGCCAGTTATAAGTTGTTCCAAATCGAATATAGCGCTCCATAATAATCAAAGACACAGTACTTTCATTCAAATATCTCCATTAAATATCATACAAATAATCTAAGCATATTTTGATCTGAGTGCTTGAAATGTGTGTGATGAATAGACATTGTATTGGCGGCAATGAAAATGGATAGTCTCTCAGAATTTTTCTTCAGACTACTTGAAATGAGAATTACTTTTCAGATATTCTCAAAATATACAATGAGCCAATGGTACATGAAATGTTCTATTCCACAATCGCTTCGAATAAGCACTTACTACTTATGAGTATAATATATATGACTGTTTTTTCCAACACGAAATAACACAACATTTACGATCAACATCATAAAATACAACAAATGAACACATTTAAATATATCGCGTTAATTGTGTGTGGAATTCCTGAAGACACACTTGAAGTTGCCCGAATGATGGCCGTTCGAGGGGCGAAAGAGCCCAACAATATGCCATAATAGCGAATCTGGAAGAAAAACATTGACATTTTCATTATATTTTTGACTGAAATGATTTTGAATTTGAGCTTGTCGACATATTTGACACTTACAATTCATCAGGGCAATTCACAGGTTGAGCTAATCGATAGCCTTCTGATAAAAATTGTTCCATATCGTCATTGACAATTTCCTGATATGGCTGACGCGCCAGCGTGCACAACTCCCACATCAGAACACCAAACGCCCACGTATCCGATGCTTCCGAGAAAATCTTCTTTTGCAATGTTTCCAGAGCCAACCATTTGATTGGCCGATTTTCACTATCACCCAAACAACTGTAATCTTCCGAGAATAGATCGCGTGCCAAGGAGCTATCTGCCAATTTCACTTGGAGCTGTTCATCAATACTGCAATCAAACAAGATAAAAACACAAAAAAATCAGTGAATTTTTCAAAATATTAATTCGATTTCAACCAATCGAAAATCAATATTAGCATTTCTGATTGAATTGCAATTGAAATTGTATACTTACACGCAATTACGCGTAGCAACATCTCTATGAACCACAGCATGACTGTGCAAATGGCCCAAAGCAATTGCCAGTTGATATGACATCTGTACGATTTGAATTGTGGTTAGTGTGCGTGAAGAAGGCTCTTGTAGAAACAGCTTTAAATTCTTAGTACCACTTGACGCGGCGTACAACAAGAATGGCGTTGAGAAGTCATCAATCGAAACTCCCAAGAGAGACAAAATACCTGGATGACTTGCACCGTAGAGACTCATTCCTTCTTGTAATAGTAATTGAACTTGAGTCTCACTGGCATGTTGAGCAACAGTTTTGACTAAAACATCCTGAGTATCATTATAAGTTCCACGATAAACACGTCCAAACGTTCCTTCTTGCAGCAAACTGGACAAACGTACTCGATATCGTTTGATTGTAAGCAATTCCTTTGCATCGGTATTCGGTGTGGCACGCTCATTGATGCGCTCACTGCGCGGCAATGTTGATGTTGGAGCCGGCGGAAATACAATTGACGGAGGGGCAGAAGGTGGATGCGTTTGAAGCCTTTGGAAACTTTAGAGAAAAATGATGGAAAAATAATTATGAAAAATTTGATATTTTTTTTTGGAAATAGTGAAAAATAAATGAGAGAACATTGGAAATGTAGAAAATGGCAAAATAAAATGGACATTTCTTCTACTCGAATAGATTGATCAATTTAATTTTATAAGCTAATCAATTTACCTTGATGTGCGAAGTGGTTGACTGTGTCCACCGCGTTTAGTGGGGCTTCGTGCGCAATAAGCGATTGAGATCAAGATAAGAACCAGCACTAGAGCCAAAGCACTTCCAATGATGAGCGTCGTTAGTCCGTCGGGTGCGACAGCAGATATTGCCTCAAGTAGTAATGGATCATCCAAGCGGTTGGTAGTTTTTTCAGTACTTTCACTGAATAACGAAAAAGGTAAATCAAATAATAAAAGGGTAAATTGATTTCCAAGGAAAAATAAGGTGAGATTGATTTCGAAATTGAATTTAAGAAAAAGAATATTGTTTGGGGCTACTTACGCTTGCAAGCAGATTTTTCTGCGTCGAATGACTAATTCGGTAACATTGTGAGAGGCTCGATTTAATTCGACTCCGATGGTAATCGTAACATCGACTTCAGCATCTCTCAAGCCCGAACACTGCATATCAATCGAAAATGTTTCAATTTTGGTTGGGATATTTCCGCTGCGCGTGATATTCATCGTTGGCCGAGGAAGAACAGCTAGGTCTGATGTCTCAATGTTCACATTGTATGACAACTACAAGATTTAATCAGAAAAAAAAGATATTCAATCAATTAAAAAAATTGACATTTTCAGAAGAAGTGGAATAAAATGATCGTAATCCTGGTGGAAACCTCAATCAACATGTCAAAAGCAATCAAAATTACAAAATATCGGTCAGAAGAAAAACAAGAGAGGAATCGAAATTTCTCACAATCAATAAAACCAGGAGGATAAATGCTTTGAAATCGTTTGAAAAGGCAATTTATCTTCATCATTCGGAAATTTTAAATTAACTGTTTGATAAATGCATTCGATTTGCCCCATGAGAGTAGAGAGCTAGAGCTCTGATTTATGTGGTAAAGTGCCCGTCGTATTCGATTAAGTGAAACACTTAAAAGATTTGTCTTCAATAGAGAGAGCGAGCGAGTGCATATGTACATTTGTACATACATTTTCACAGGGCGACAATACACACATTGCAAGCGAGCCAATCCATCGTTTTGTGAATTGAATGTGCGCACAATGAGAGAATTTCGTTGTACATACATAAAAGATGAGGTGGGTAAGTACGCCATCAGGAAGGATGGTGTATTGATATATTATTGAAGAAAATGCAATTATGGTATGCTTACCGTTCTTCCTGCTAAACTTTGCCAAGTGAACGAAATGTCACGTATATTTGCTGGCACTGGAACCGTAAAATGTAAGGCATATTCATTGACTAAGCCATCTCGAACGTAATAAAGCTCCGCCGATAAACCTGTGAATGTATAATAAAATGAATAGTTAGATTTTATGCGACCAATAAGACGAAGGGAAATGCTCTATAATTTGTATTTTATGATGATGTCTCGATCAATGTTGCAGCATTGCCGTTGAATGGTGGTGTTGACGACTTTAACACACAAACATACACGTACACGCACACCTAATAAATCCGTTATGAGTCAGACACATAAAAAGTTTCTTTCAGTGCGTTGCTAGCACTGGAAAAAGCCAACCCCCTTTTGAATGGTTAAAAGTGATAGGAATGACGCCAATGAATAATATAAAAGACAAGCTAATTTTCAATGCAATGCCAGTGCTTTGAACTATCTCTGGAAATTTGCTCCAGTTTCCATGGGATCTGTGCCGGTCGTGCATAAAATGCCATTTGTTGACTTTAATGCGTAGTAATAGTCGTACAAAGAACATTATCGGAGTTTAAAATCTGAATATTAATTCCATGGCATTAGCTTGAACTGCTGAACAGTAAAAATGTGAATTATGGCATTATTATTCTCTACACTTGATTATATTTTCTTCATCCATGGAAAATCATCGGATTTGATACTTGAAAATTGTTTCAAGTGGTTTCCTTAATTAAGTTTTATGAGATGCTCGAACCAATTAAATTATTTCTTAACGGCAATTGTTTCGATGCGCACCGCACTGCGCTGCACTGAAATTACTAAAACGCACACACAAATTGCTGCGGAACATTTAGTCAATTTCATTGAAACGATGCGTAGCACGGCAAGAGATCAAAATATCGCTGGTTGTTGATCAAAAATGTCAATGTTTTTATTTGTTGGGCCCGTTTTTTCTATTATCACAACTTGGTACCGAAACGTTTTTTGTGGCTTCCCGCAGCGAGCCCGAGCGCGGTGCGCACACAACCCGAGAGCAAGCGGGAGCGAGAGTGTGAAAGAGAGAGAGAGAGAGAGAGAGAAAGAGAGAGAGTATGCCCCGTTGTCGAGAAGAAACTTTGCCTCTTTTACCTGCAGGTTAATGTTTTCATGCCACAAAGCGCTTACAATGCATGTTCAGAGGAATTATCGCTAAGCCCCACACATAAACGCATTTGTTCAGATCTGTTGGAATTAGTTGGGAAAAAACGATTCAATCTAATGATATTTTTGTTGAAAATAAAGTGGAGACATTAATTTTCAGTTGAAGCACATTTTAAATCAGGATTTAGCTACAACGAATAAATTAAACTCAATTTGTGTGTTGCGTGGAAAAGTTTCTTGGCGCGCGCACTCTCTCTCGCTTTCTCCCGCTTCTCCGCAACTTTAATGAAAGCAATTTTAAGTTAATTGAAAAATGCTTGTGAGCCGGGCTTAAAAACATACAAATGCCAATTTGAACGAGAGACAGAGCCGTCACATCAGCGGGCAAACAAGAAGTAGAAGTTTTTCTCTGTGTTTTTTGTTTGTTTGTTTTGATTGTTAGGCTTCCAGCGTAAACATGCTGAACGTATATCATAAGATCGAACATTAAAATGCTCTTTCGGAATAAATTAATTGTTGGCAACGCTCGCTATCTGTGCTTAATTTTTGCCCTTTGGATGCTTGCCATACATTTCGTTGCTATCGTTATCTCCGTTGTGGCTGTTGGTTTTTTTGCCGCTGCTTGCAGCACGCTATCGTCGCAATCATTGCAGATCTCGTCATCGTTAATGTATTCCATGTCAAAATATTTGTTCGAAAATGACGAGAGAATGAGAAATTGAGATCGAAAAATGAGTAAAAAAGTGGGCTTCGCTCAGCGCCGGATAGATGTGAAAAATCAATAAACATTTGTTCATGATAATCGATTGCAAATGTTCTTGATGGTCTGCATCTTTCATCGTTCGAACGGCCAAAACACATTGAACAAAAATCGCTCATTGATTTTCGAGTGATTCAAAGGAATCGTTTGTATTCAGTTTGTTTGATTTTGGTTGTGTGTGCTTTTTTTATTATTGTTGTTGAAAGGAGATTGAAGAATTCAGAAATAAAAGAAGTTGCATTTCATGGTTAACACTTGAATTGATTGGCAGTTGGCTCTCAAGCTGAGAGTGCGCACGGTGTATCGTTAAAATCATTATCATACATCGTGAATCGAACTACATGTATGCAACGATTGCCTCGTTAGCCCAAAAGGGAAGTGGAAACATATTGTGCATTGTATTAAAAAAAAACGAAACAATTAATAGTTTGAAGACGCGAGAGCGAGCGGACAAAAAAACACAAAACGGCCAACGATCGAATCTTGTTACAGAGTATTTTGTCCATTTTGGATTTGAAATGCACATATTTATACGGGGCAATCATTTCGTGGATGCGTTAAATTAAATAAATTTGTATCGGTCTTAAGAGAAGACAACAGAAACACAGTGAAAAAAAACACACAAGAGATGCAAGGCGAATAAAAAAACAACAGAACACGACCAAAAAGAAAACACGGACTGCAACTAGACCTGTTTTTAAAATTTGGTTTTCTTTCCTAAAGTACATGTACCATGCAAGAATGACTATGCATACAAACGAGCCACATCGAGACCATCGAGCATGTTGTTGTTTACATAACGATTTTGTCAGAATGAATATATCGTGTACACACAATTTACATTGTAGATGAAATTTCAAGTATAAGGCTACGAATGAAGAACAAAAATTTAACTCGTTGAATGTGAGACAACGAACACGACGAAGACCACAACGACGTATGATGCATTTCTCTATCTGGATTTATAAACACATCTATCTCTAAACGAGGTAAAACAAATAACTTATGTTTGAACCGTACAAATCGGCTGTCACAATGGCATAAACGTATGCTGATACTCATCAAAAGTATATCTCACTCTCTCTCAACTCAGGTTGCTCACACAAAATAAAACAATTTATCTAAATCGAATGACGTGAAAAACGAAGACTGAAGTTAAAAAAAAATGTTGAAGGTGAATGATGAGAGCGAGAAAGGCAGCACGCAGTCAACATCAATTCAACCAGAGTGGCTGTAAATGGGCGCGAATGAGAGGCAAATGGAAGAATAAGCAAATAAAAACCAACAATAATATTTATTATGGTCGTAATTTTTCAAATCGATTCTGTAGTGAAAATAAATTTTATTCAAATTTCAAGAAAAGATTTATGAACAAATAATCAAAAAAAGAAAATTACGAAAGAAATAAAAAAAAGAAAAATGCCACAACAAAAAGTAAGAACAACGAACGACAAGGCATGGCACGGCACAGCACAGCACACCGGGCACCCGGTATCAATTGATATGGAAGAGAGTATGAAAAAAAGAAAGGAGAGAGAGATGGAGGAAGAGAAATAAAAACACGTACGATGTGTTTGGCGTGTTGTACCTTAACGTCCTACATATCGGAAAGGCATACTAAAATTGGTGGAAATAAAAATAACTCACAGCAGTATGTACACACAATAAACACACAATATTGCATCTCTCGACTTGTCGAGATCTGATGTGGTGTATAGTTTGGAGCATGATGAAGAGCAGCAGACGACAAATAAATTGAGAAGGATGGATATGCACAAAGGAACAAGCAACAAGAAATACAAAATATAAAAACAAGCAGAAAAGAATGAATAACAGTAAGAACAGCTAAACTTTGTCGTGTTGCTGTTCGGTTGATTTTTTTTTCTCTCTTGTTCTTCTTTGCATCATCATCAGCATCTTTTAAATGAGAAGAGCGAAATGCATACACGGAATTGTGAAAATACGCAGCCAAACGAGCGCAATCACACTCACGGAATATATGCGTGCTGCTCATTTGCACCAAAGATTGGATAGATAGCAATGGCATTTGTGCATGCATGAATGTGAATATGGTAAAAAAAGAAATTCTGAAATGTGGAATATGCATTATGGCCCGAGTACAATGTGCAGTGTGCAGAGGCAGAGGCACAGGCACAGGCACAGAGTGCTAACTGCATTCAGCGCTCTGGCTGGTCCCGGTCGATCGGCCCGTCGGCCGTTCGTTCGGTGTCCCGATTTCTCGATGATCTGTGTGTACCCACATGGTCTGTGTGTGTATATCGAAAATGTGCATGCAGCTTGTTATTTCAATTTTCGTTTGTTTCTCAGTTTTCAAACTCAGAGCTGTATCGTTAACTTGTTCGAATCATTTCCCGCTGATTGAGTATTTCTTCAGTTTTTGTTCATTCTTCACCTCCTCCTCTTTTTTTTCATTCTCTGTGTTTCTTTGTCCGTGCCTAAGACATTCGTTCGCCCTCTTTGTCCTGCTCGTTCCCAAATGCCATTGGACTAGCTCGTTTTCATTCTCTCCATGTTTTTTTCGCTCTTTCCTTCTTCTACTTCATTTCAATTCGATCATGTCTCGTTGTTTCTTATGCTTGGCTTTTTTTTCTTTCCTTTCATAAACTGCTCTCGTTAGATGATTTATGATACGGTTCACAAGCCATAAAAATACAAATAAAAAAAATATCGTATGTACTTGGTGTGTACATTGGAAGCATTGCTTGCATTGGCAATGCGTCTGCATTGGCTCGTTTTGTATATTACCAGCTCATTTCGTTGTTCTTAACTTGGAAATTATCGAATATGTGCGCATTGATATGCATTCGCGACAAGCACTACTGTATGGTACACACACGGGGCATACGGTAAAATGAAATACGACAAGAAAAAAAAACACGAAGAGAAATGAAAAGAATAACACGTTGTACGCGCGATTTTGAGCGAAAGAGAACATTTAGCCCTCGGAGAAATGAGCGCTCAATTTTTAAGTTGAACAGAACATGAATACCAATAACAATCATCGACGAACGAAGGAAAAAAAAAACATCATAATAATTCGAACTGTTGACAAACAGATAACGATTCTTGGGTATGATTTTCATCTATATTTTCCCCCTTTTCGTCAGTTACTTTCATAATTTCGTTCGAGTGCTAGATATGTAAACAAACAAAACGGCACCGAAAAAAAACGCAAAGTCATAAGAGTCGAGAGCAACTTGAAATGTGTGGCTGACTGAACAGCATGTCCAAAGGACAGAGGCGAAGGAGCAAAAAAAAAAAAAAAAAAATGCGCACACGGTTTCGAAAATTTATCACGACAAGAGTTAATATTTTTTTTCTCGAAGCGTTTATCTGATGGTTCGTGTGGTTTTTTCTTGCCCGTCCGCTGTCGCCATCGATAATCGTCAGATTGTTTTGGGCTATTCGAATCGTACTCATTTTTTTTCCCATTTCATTTCTGTTTCTACTCACAAAAGTGAAATAAAACACACAAAAAATACAAGAAGACAACAAATATACACACCGAAACAGAAAATAATAAATTGGATGGTTAGTCAGATACGCGCGACGAAAGTCAATGGAAATGTGGGAAGGAAAAAATAACCCCCGATGAGCAACCGAAAACTCAAGAGGACTGATCGTAACGATTATAGTTTTATCATCGTTAAGATATTAGATTTCATAGTATTTCTGAACGGGCACACACAAAGCACAACAGAGACAATGAGAAATGATGGAAAAATAGTATGAGAATTCAGATGGAAATAAATAAAAATTTGTTTCATTTATAAATGAATTCGATTCGTGGCTGCAGCTTGTTAAATGGTTATCGTCATTTTTCTTCATAATTCGGTCTAACCGGATAATATTATGGTTTTTAGCGAAGTTGTCGACTGTTGGTTGGTTTGTTGGTTTGGTTGGTTAATGTAATAACAATAAAGATCATTTTTCCTCATTTTAGAAAAAACAACAAATTTTTAAATTGTCTCTTTTATGAATTTGTATATGTAAACAGAGAGCGATTGAAGTGGGTCCATAAAATAAGACGGCAATCCAGCGCCGAAACTTTTAATAGACTCGAATAAAAGTATCGCATTTTGGACATTTCGATAGAACAACTTCATCTTTTTTTCCTCTTCAGCAGACAGAGCGATATAATTTTTCTTTTGTTTTGCTCCATTCTCAATTCAAATGCTTTTCATAGTTTTATTCGAATGCATGGATATCGTTTCAATTGCTAAAAAGAAACTTAATACTTTTTGTTTGGTTTTAGTTTTCTGGGGTAACAAAATTGAGCACAAAAATGCGCTAGCAATTTTGGAACGAGGATTGAGTTCGAAGTGTGCTTTTGTTGAAAGGAACAAAAGCGGACGCATTTCCACGGATTTGGCCAACAATGTGAAACCACAAAGAGATTTCTCTCACTCGCTCGCATCTCTTCCACAAAAGCCCTTTCAAAAGTAATAAAACAAGTTGCTAAAATATTAAAAACTAGAGCAGTACTAATGTTTTCTGGAGTGCATTGAAAACAGCATCTGCAGTTTTTTTCTTGGTAATGCGCTTAGGATGTTATTTCAATGGAGTGCTAGCATCTCACTCCCGGATGCATTGTCAATAATAACTTTGCTCTTTCTCAATCGTCAGCAATTACTTGCGTTTCAACATTTCCTTTTCATTTGAAAAAGTGCTGGCTTTTCAAGTTAGAAATTGCTTAATCGGGTTAAAAGAGTTGAGATTACTGGTGCGAGAGCGAGAGTAAACTATTTAAAAAGTGTTGACCAGAAGCTAAAATAAGAAGAGAAACGTGACAAACAGCCACTATAATAAATAAATAATGCAGCGATAAGAAGTGTTCAAGTGTCAACTATGTCAAATCTGTGTCGTATTTCGTGTCATTCCGTCCATTTTTTCTTCCTGTGCAAGTTCATTGATTGAATGATTTTGTCTTTTACGCAGTTTATCGTCTGCTTGAGATTGCCTTATCTTGGCTAATCGTTTTCCATTGCTGTTGTTGTTTTTAAGATGTACGCGGGCAAAAATTCAATCAGTTGAAAATTTAAAATAACAAGCGCGATAAAAGAATGCGATTGGTATGTGCGGCAAGTTGCTGTGTTTCTCCTCGACCGTCAATCATTCTATATTTATGGCTTAAACGCACAAATATTCACATTCTATTGACAATAATGATCCATAAACAACCAAAAACGTAACACTTTATGGCCACTTCTTGAATTTATTTAATTGAGATGATTTTGTTTGTTTCAAATAATGCGTTTGTCGCAATGTTTTGTAAAAGTAACAAAATCGGGAAGAAAATTAAGTCAATTGAGCTACAGGAAAAGTATTGTGCAATGTGCGCAAAGAAACAGAATAATGGTTTCGTTTTCGAGTTGCTTGGGATTTTGTCTGGTTGTGTGTCTGGTTCGCGATTAATGTAACATTTTTATGTGGTGTCATCAAAATACAGAGCGTCAAAGGAATAATGTTTAGGAAAAATGTGGTGATTGCTATTGTCAATACTCACCCAATAAACGCATCACTTCATGTTGATTTAAAAATAGATTCCAATTCCCGGACACATTTGGCGTTGCAATAGCGATAATTCCGATGAAGAACAAGAATTTCCGTAGATTAACCATTTTGTCTCTGTTTCTGTTGTTTCTGTGGCCTTCTTTTTTTGGTTGAAATTCACTTTATTTTTAATGTTATTATCAGATTCCAAAATCGTCTGTGAAATTTAATATGTTATTGGCTTGGTTGTGGTTACCGAGAACTTGTTGGCCACAGATTTTATCTCACATTTAACGACGGAATGTGTGTATAAAATTCATACTGTACACCTATACATATTGTTCTCCCAACGCACTTCATCCAGCATCAGTTGTTTTTTGTAGTAATTGCTTTTATGCAACGTTTTTTCCACCGAATCGTGTCCACATTTGCGCCAAAGCGGTTCCAAATTTGCCGATAAATTCAACAATATTTTACTTTGCCACCGAAACGATTCATCGTAAATTCTCAATAATTCCACAATTTATTTGGCGTATCGCAATATCGTACACAAAAACCGAAAAAATTCAAAGCTTTTATAATTTAAAAACACAAAAAATCAAAAGCAAAGACGTTTTAATTCACGAAATAAAGTATTGTGCATGAAAAATGTGTGAAGAAATGTGCCCGAACGAAAAAAACAGCGACCGATGCGTAGGAGCTCAAAATCAAAACTGAGTGGTGTTCTATGGTGTCGGCTCCGTCAAACTTGCTTTGTTTTGTATACAAATGGCGTTCGACTTGCGTAGATACGTCAACGATACAAAACAGACACTGAGCGATTCGAGCGCCATCGCATCCACTGCACACGTTTACATCACGAACTAACTTAATTGAGCCGAATCGAGCTGAGGATAGTACCACGAGCATCGAACGGAAAGAGCAACCGGAAGAAATGCATTGGTAAAATGCCGTATTTATTGGCAAACTCTCTCAATTGCGAACGCAATAAAATATGATAATTTCGAACAAATTGAATGACTCAAGTTTTTTATAACTCAATAAATGTCGATATTTTTTCTTTCGATTCGACTACACTACATGTTCGATTCATTGTCATAGAAACTTCAATTTTTGCACAGTTGCCAATAGATTGAATTTTGGGCGTAGCTCCTCTGAATGTGAAATGTTGTTTGCATTTTTTTTATAGCAGACATTAAAAATCAATCAGCCATCAAGAGGAAGAGTGAATTGGAGAAAATATTTGCTCGCAAACATTGAAAGTCGTTGAATGTAAATAAATAGATTAAAATGTGTCAAACAGAAACAAACCCTCTTTAGCTCTCCTTCTATCTATCTATCTTGGCGCTATTAATGGGACGATGAGCAATTTGCTTTTGGTGGAACGTGCTTCCCAAAAGTAAATGTGCAAACAATGACACTTTAATTAAAATTAAAATCTTATTTAACTTTCAACGGAATACGTATTATAGTATATGAAAGACGGTTTAGGCAAATCAAATAAGCTTTGCACACTTACCATTAAGCCTTAAAGCAGACGACAGAAATTAGAGAGAAAAAGAGATGAATCAAAGAAGATTTTACATGGAAATGCGTCACCTCATATTACGCATCTTTGAGAATGATGTGTAATTTGATTCGAAATAAAAAAAAAATCCTTACTTTCCTCTCGCACGTCTCGAAAGCGCGTTGCGAGAAGTGTCGTTGCCGGCATAATCAGTTTAGCTCCTTTGCTGTTGCACATTTTCCAAACACTTAGACTGTAATCTGTCGGATAATTGAGCATGCATACATATTTTGTGTAAACAGAAATTCGACACACCGAAAAGTGCTACAACACCTATTCGGGCGCGTGAGGAGCGTTACGCTTGAACGCCGAGATAAAGGAAAAAACACAGCACGTACCAGACGCATATAGAGAGATACATAGAACGGGAGAAGAAAGAGAGAGAGAGAGAGAGAGAGAGAGAAAGAGAGTGTTATGATGTTAGAGTGTGAAAAGAGCTTAATATGTAATTGTATGCTAGTTGATATAGTTGTTCTCGTGTAGCACAGTTTTGCATCAGTGGCAAAACGGCAAAGGCAATCTCGAGTGCAGATTTGCGCCCATCCGTTGAAACTGTCGACATTATAAATTCCAAATAAATGGTTAAATTCCAAGGGATTTAGCCATATTCATATTGACAAGCGCCTGTGTGTCCTGTTTCATATAATCGCGTCACCCATCCATTCACTTACTCACTCGTTCAGGCGATGCCATTCGGCCCGAAATCGCCTACTAATGTGCATGATTGTGTACTGTGTTGATGTGCACACAGGCTGTTGTAAGTGAAAAATCCCCATGAATAAACTTTTTATTCGTCAACATCAGGATCGGCAGCATCGAAACGGCTGTGGCGGTTGAATGGTTTGGTTGTCTAACTACCGAACTACGCCTGTGAACAACCTATTTATTGATGATATCGTTCCACACACAAATGAATATGTAACGAAATAAAATATGATGAGGCTCTTGTAAATGTTTCGCCCACAATCAAGCGAATAAATTGGAGAACAAACTGGTTGATTCAGTTTCATATTTACAACTCAGTTATAACAGCTCAGTTATGTGAGTCGAGTTCTTCAATCCATTCAGAGCCTACTGCACTGTTCACCACACCCTACCGCATCGCAACAATGCAGCAGCAGCATCATTCACAGCGCAATCATTTTGCAACTGAATTTCAGAAGATAATAAAAAAAAAATCGAGGGTGAGATAAACAATGGAATGAGATGAGATGAGCTGAGAGCGGGAGTAGCTGTGAAAATAAAATAACATAGTATCAAGCGAAATTCTCTATTCATAAATTGAAGAGGAGCGCTTACGATGAAACAAGCCGCCGAGAGAATATTAGCCGCAGTATTGCAAATATAATACGAACATTTCGCCGTTGAGTCGACATTCGAACATTTCGATGGCTCAAGTAAATATCATCAAGTGATTTCAAGCGATCACAATAGCGTTGCGGGCGACGTCACTGTGTATGTGCACTTGGCGAAGTGACAAACAGGATGATTGGTGTGGGTTGAATTAAATAGAAGTTATACACATCGAAATTTACGAGTAAGTTTGTGTCTAAAAGTGGAATGGTGTGCATTTGAATCAATAATGAAGGGATGAAATTCACACACACCCACAGCCCGCTCGCTTGCTCGTAGTCATCGACAAATGTTTTATGTTCATATGTCGAGTACTAGATTATTCAATTGTGCCAAAAGAAGATTCTTGAATTTAAAGAGCCTTTTTATATCATTGCGATGTTTAATTTCGATTGACGAACGAAGTCTGTTTGAATGTTTGATTGCATTTGTGAATGCGCTGCAGCATACAAAATGCACTTAAGCGCACACCCGCATCGGCACTAACATAGTTATCGACATGACGAAGCGCATTCGCCCACTCTCATATATTTCTCTTTTCCCGGGTTTATCTAGACCGAAATGCAATTTGACATTGCATAATAATAGATAAGTAATGGTTCTCGTATTTCTCATAATGTATGTGTGAGTTTCAACCCCCCAATCGCACGCGTGCACACACCACTTAATAGACACGAGAAAAAATATGGACAGAGAATGCGCCGTTCAAGAGAGAGAGATTGCACTACAAATGCAAAAATATACATAAGAACGATAACACAGTTACAAGCCATTGGTTGCTAAATGAAACGTGAACGAAAATGCTTTTCAATATGTTTATTTAGTCGAAAGCAGATTTTTAGATTCACAGTGCATGAGAAAGAGCCAAAGCCATGTGAACCGGCCGACGACCATTGCATACAGCTATTTTTGTAATTATTTTCAATTTTTGTGCGCTCTTGCTTCCGCTGTCGTTTTTCTTGTTTCGCTTAAATAAATATCGCGCTGCCAAATCGATAAACATTGAATGAATTATATATTAATATTCAGTCAAGTCGAAAACACACAATTTAAATGAGAAAATGGTATTCATCGAAATCCATGGTTGGGATTACTATGGAAACAACAGCAGAGCATCGATCGAAACTCGTTCAACTGAAATGTCGTCTTTGAAGTGTTATTGCGGCAATCCGACCGAATTTCTTGAAGGATTTCAATGATAAATGACATAGCGCTTCTCGATTTCTTCATGCTTCATAATAATTGACAAGCGCCGTATTTTATTGCAAGTCGGAAGCCATGCTGACTTAGAAACGCGTGCGATCTCTTCCATCTGGAGTGAATTCAAATATTTGTTTAATAAATAGGTTTGCATTCACTTTAATCATAAATATGATTCCATTTTTGGTGGAGAGAGAGAGAGATGATAATCGGAAAAATGGTAATATACATCAGTTTATACGTTGTGTGTTGCTGCGGTAGCCGTTTTCACCCTTAATGAACACACGATGACAATAGATGATTATGGCACACAATAGATAATTGCTCGTTGCCGAAATATTTCTCGCCAAATCTCTCGACGGTCAATACAACCCCAGTTAGAAAATTTTGTTACTATTCATAATTGTAATTTTCGATAAAACCAGTTCGGTTATGTATGTGGCATGCTCACTAATCACGCTCTATCGCTCACTCACTCAGTCAATTGCGGAAAAAATAAATCTCAGTCAATATATTATTGCTTATGATGAGTATCTCGCGCTTACAACATGCAGCTTTCGCTATAATGACAGGCTAAATTTTCCAAATGAAATCGTTGATTTAGGACCCCACTAAACCATCCATTGCGACGACAGTGTGTTGATTTTGTTTTGATTTGGTGTGTTGCTGTTACGAAAACAAAAACATTCACTATATGTTTTTAATGCTGTGAAAAATAAAAAGGAAATGTGTGACACAAAGCTGCAATAGCTGATGTCATTCAAAGCGACAAAAAGAAAATAAATAAAGCAATCGTGTGAGTTCTGGTTCCTTCGTTTAAATAAAATATTGCATGTTTACTACGTATTTTCTCTCAGTGTGTAACATTGGAATTGGATTTCAATGACATGTCAAGCAGAAAACGAAAAGAAAAAAAGTGAAAATGCCATTCATTGAACAGCAAAAAGAAATATTTCTTAAATTTTAAGTCGATCAAATTCGTACATTCGATTTTCGACACAATCGATTTCAACCAGATGGAATTGCACACAAAGATTTTGGGTGTTTATTTTTTTCTTCCATTCTGCCAAGACAAATACTAGCTCATCGACAAAGGCGAAATGTACCTGAATACTGCCAAATAGATTGTATTGACATATTTCAAACGGAGTGGGAAATTAACAAGAAAATCTAATATAATGAATGTTTGGTTCTGTTGTTGAAGTTTTGTAAATGGCATGAAATTGTCGAAAGGACCGAGACCAATGTACAGTGCACTGGCGTCAATGGCCATTCTGTCCCGCATATTATAAAGGCTCATACGAAAGATGACCCTATTTTTGAATCGTAATGCTATTTATGCAATCCATTTATCAGTATTTGTATTTCTTCTTTAGAAATGGAATAAAAACTATGATTTTCTCCAATTCTGCCTGCTTGTTTACTGAATTTAATTTCAAAAAGAGCGGATTTTAATGAATTCGCATTTGAAAAAGTAAACACAGCGTGGCATGGCGTGGCCAACCATTGCTCACTCTCATCATGCTTTAATCTTTGCATATGCATTTTTTTATTTATTTTTGCTGAATTGCTCGTTGTCATTTTTATTTATGTTTATTATTGTCACAATTCCGTTTAAATTTTTCTGTTTTTTTTTATCATGCCATTCATCTCTATTTCTCTGTGCATCGCGCGCGTATGTTTGTTTCATTCGCAATTATTATCAAAAGCAGAGGGGTGTTTTTATTGTTTGTCATATAAAGTGACAATAAAACTGTGCTATTCCCAATTCACTCACCAGTCACCACCACACACGGATCGGGTGTGCTGAAGTGAGTGTGAGACGATTCGCTCTCGCTCGCTCTCAACCAGCTAAAAACTATTGCAATATGAGCATTCGATGTACAATTTTTTTTATTTCTATCTCTCGCTCAAAAAGAATTAATCCCAAATGTCAACTTAGGAAATTTGAAAATAAAAGAGTAAATGGGAAAAATGTGCAGATAAACACACAGCATGATGTCGCAATGTCTTTTTCCTTCGACGCCTTTGTTGTTCAGCTCACTCTCTCGGTGTGTGATGTATTTGTTTTTCGGTTCAAGGGAAGTCGATTTCAATCAACGCTGAATAGAAAAACCAAAAATCAACCAGCGGATGAGAAGAAATAAGGGACGAGGATATGGCATAGGACCGAACGACGATGACGACAACCGACTAACTTTTTAATGAAAAAAAAGAAGGAATTCAACTATTCATTCAACGCAATGAGTGAAATAAATGTCTAAATTTCATTTTTGCCTGCAGTTTGTTCGAAGTCCTATCTGTTTTGGGTGCTGATAAACCAGACACAGATAACTGAAACACATTAAAAAAAAGGAAACACGAAAACAATGTTTGGCTTTTGGTTTGCAAATGGTTTTTATGACTCTGTTTCTTGTCCTTTTGGCCTGTGCGAGTTGCCGCGTAAATCACTTTTTCAAGGCCCGTTTCGTTGAGGCCCGTATAGCGACTGAGGCGTACCTGAATGCTTTCCATTACAGATGGTTCAATTTAATTGAAATAATGTCGATTTCTCTTGGTTTGTGATTACATTTCGAATAGAAAATCTAATGACAATTTAAATGTGCCGCTCCTAATCCAAAATACACTGCATTCGTTCGCTTTAATACCTCGAGAATGCTTAAGCTCGGCTAAACTGCTTATTACTATTAATGCAACACCTATTATTTGCGTAACAGTTTGATTTTTTTTCTTCTCCTTTTTGTTGGTGATTCGTTTTCGGGTGTATTGAAATAATGGCATTCGGCATTCAGCCTTCGAACTTGTAAAGATTAACACATCACATCTTGTGCTCTCTGTACCACCATTGGTGCGGCACAATTGTCCGTGCACATTCATATCCAACAACAATACCTTTGATTTCTCTATTATGCTAAGCAGAATCGAATTTCAAACAGTTCCATTATTGCAAACGGAAATAGTTTGAGCAAAATGACAGCCGAAATTTTCCGCTTACGACTCGTTAAAGTTTTCGAGTGCGCACAAAAAATATCATTTTACTAACCGAAATTCCACCGAATGTTCGAATAAAATTAAAGGAAAAAAAAATAATGGAAATGAGAACAAAACTATTCGGGGGTAATGTGGTCATATGTGGCAAGTCACGCGTGAAATGTTGGCTCTTTATATGCAGTATGCATAAGGGCACGCGATCCATTCTAATTATCTCGAGAACTTAAATTTTATGTGAAACTGACGGAAATGCTCACCGTGTAAGCATAATTGAGGCAAGTGTTTCAATTTTAAAACGTTACATTTCAAACCGAAGGAACAATATTGAATGTGTATGCGACCTTTTCTGGAAACTCATACCTCTGAGTAGTGGTCACATTACAAACAGATTCAAACTTTCTAGTGCACCCCTTTTTAATTTACCGGTCATTTGACTTTTGTCTATTGTGTGTGCAATGGACGAGACTACCTAGCATACACAATTTATGGCTCGATATATTGCGAAAACGAGAACCGATTCAGGTTTCATTCTTGATTTTTACCACGACTCGAAACTTCACATGCAAGAGTAACTTTGTTCAAACGATTCAGCGATTTTTATTGCCATCGTTATTTGTTGAGTTAATTTGAATTCTTTCGTGTATTGCAGCTACATCGCTGACTATTCGAGTCATTTAGTGCATCAGATTACATTACAAGCAGCGCCATCTTTTGAACATTATTTGGAACAAACAATTCATTTCATGAATAGTGAATCAAGTATCCACGGTGACGAATGCTTTCACTTCCCCTGATTTTGTACCTATCATACATTCTACACGGAGAACTTTTTTATGGTAATTGCCACGGTCTTTTCATGTGGTATAGACACGCACAGCCATTCCAGGTATTAATTTGAATTTCTACATGATTTTTCTGTAATGAACTAGAACTGTCAAAGTATGACATTTACATGCAATTTATAATTTTTTTTTGAAATGACCGCTGTTAAGTGTCGTGTTAAAATGAAATCGCTAAAGAAATATAAATTACTACGGAGAATGGTTGTACGCGCTCACTCTATATGACTTTCCTGTAGATAGTACAGCAAAAAACGTTTCAGTGTAGAATATATTGTGACCTCATGAAGCGATTCAACTGGTTTCACAGACGGAATGTACGATACAAACAAAACGCAGCAAGGGGCAACTCTATTACACTTAAACCGTATTTGTTTTGAATTGAGACGCAGATGTGCATTGTTTTCATATTCAACGTCACGATTGAATCGAAAAATGCAAATTTCGAAATAAATTGCGCTTAATGACGCTTGAAACCATTCATGTATTTTTGGAAAAGAACATATTTTTTATTTTGTAATAGCTTATCAGTAGATTCATTTTAATTTATTTTTTGGAAAATATTTGTGTAGAATAAAAACTCATGAATGAAAAGTCTTCGTAGTGAGATGAGCATGAGTGAACTTGAAATATTTGATCATTAATTTAGTTTTTTCGAATTGGCTAACGCTTTGACGTCAATTGCATCGATAATACCTTTCGCGACCATTTCTTTTTTCCAGGCTAGCAATGCTTTTCTGAAATGTGAAAATTTGGTTATTGTGGAAATTTATATGCTGAAATCTGGCAAAATGCACCTATATTCATCAATCGAAGCGGCAGTTTTCTGTTTGTAAACAAGTTTTTGCGACTCATCGAGGGCATTGTATTTGTCTCTAGCATCCTTAATATTTGTTTTGCCCTTTTTAGATTCATCGATATAAAAAAAGAGGAAGGTATTGGTTGGCCTCTTAGGTTTACCTAACTCTCTTAGCCGATTCTTAAGTTGTATTTTCTGCTCGTGATGCTCTTTGAGCTCTTTCAAACGAATTCGTTCATCTTTAATGGCTAATTTCTGCTCTTTGCTCAAATTTTTTTCATATGCTTCCTTTACCTTTAGATACCCAACCTGATATTAGAACATTGAATATTCATGAAAGATTAAAATTTTGAACAATTTTATATATTATATAATGGCAATATATACCCTCTCCTTTTCATATTCTCTTATATATTTCTGCTTTTGAGAATCATCAAGTTTTTTCCACTGTGCTGCACCTTGAGCTGCTAAATCTCTTTCATTTTTGATTGATTGTTTGAGTGATGGCCGAATTTCGTTTAAAAAACGTAAATATCCCGACAGCGGCCTCTTTGGGCGCTCCGGAATTCCCAACTTTCGGGAGATCACATTTATTTTCGAATCAAAAACAACATTTGTGCCACTCAATAATCTAAATGAAATGAAAATCAAGATGTGAAATATGAATGCTGAAATTTTTACGTAATTAAAATAACCTTGGAAACTGTGGCAATTGATTGGCTCTTTCAACGGAGAGCACAAAATTTCTATTGATCAACTGAATCAAATTATTCATTTGGAAGAATTTAAAAAATAATGCGTAAAACCGAAAATATTGATCAAAAATGAGTTTTTAACATTCAGTCCGCGTTGTGAATTCTCTCAAATGACAGATGATTAAGCCCCGTTCAGATGCGCAAGTTCAATGTCAGGGGGCGCTGTTTTCAATTTGACGACTTTGCACGTTATCTCATCAATTTTGTTGTTGCTTGACCAAACATGATATTTTTCAGTAAATATTTTTCTATCAATTGTAATATTGGCTCGCTCATGTATAATAATTTTCATATACCACTCGACTTTTTTCCAGCTTGAACCAGATTACTTTTTTTTTGGTTAACAAAAATGGACAATATCGATACGACTTTCAATAAAAATTGAAAATGAAACAATTGCATTTAAAAAGATAAAGTAAAGAGCTTTAATATCAATATTCTTAAAATAAGTACAATTCGTACGATGTTAGGTATTTGCTCAAATTTGATGGCTTATGCTATTCCTTACAAAATTCTCTAAAAATCCTAATTTTACATTTTATTTATCTACACCTTGTCGTAAAATTGTTTTTGCGCCAAAAACATAGTTCAAAAGAGCTGGTGCTACAATCTAATTGTAGAATAAGCTAAATATGCTCCATCTCTTCTAACATTAGCACTTTTTTCAATGTTCTTAATTTCTAAATGTCTAAAGAAAATATGAATTTGCGTGGTCAACACATGCGATCGTTTTCTTTTTATGTATGACTACCAACTAAGCTCCTCTGGTACTCCGCCAGGATACTCCCCAGTCAAGCAAGCCGTGCAGTGGCCGGTAACAGCTCGGTTCTTGGTTTTCATATTGAATTGAACGGCTCGTTTTAGACCATCAACACTTAAATATTCCAAACTATCAGCGCCTGTAATACAATAAATAACAAAGTTAAATTAAAACCTTCGACTGAGTCAAAAAATTCACTAACATTGTGTTTTTGCTACTTACCAACATATTTGGCCAATTCATCTGGTTTAAGTTTGTTGGCGATGAGTTCATCGCGCGTTGGAATGTTGATACCCATGTAGCATGGATGCAGAAGCGGTGGACTTGCAATACGAATGTGAACTTCCAATGCGCCAGCGTCACGTAGTAGTTTAATAATGGGTCCAATCGTATTACCTCTTACAATCGAATCATCAATCAAAACCAAACGTTTTCCAGCCACATTTTCAGCCAGAGCGCCAAATTTCTTGGCAACACCCAATTTACGCAAACGATTTGATGGTTGAATAAATGTACGGCCAACGTAACGATTTTTGCAGAGAACTTCAGCAAAATGAAGTCCCGATTCACGAGCGTATCCGTGAGCAGCAGCTGTGCCAGATTCTGGAACAGAACTAACCACATCGGCTGACACTAACGCTTCACGAGCCAATTGGCGGCCACATTGCAATCGCACTGAATACACCATTTGTCCTTCGAAAATCGAATCCGCACGTGCGAAATAAACGTATTCGAAAATGCAGAATGACAATTTTTTATCTTCAGGGCGTTCGACGATATCGATTGATTTGATTCCATGTTTGGTGATTTCGATAATTTCTCCGGGTTCAACCTAATTTCATCAATTCGTTATTAAAATGAGATATAAATATATTCAAGATTCATTCAAAAATGAAAAATTTACCTCTCGAACATAACGGGCACCAATTGATAAGAATCCACAACTTTCTGATGACATAACCCAACCTTCAGCATCTACTCGATCAATTGGTTCTATGCAAAAAGTAATCAAAATATATAATATTTTCTACAAAATTTGAAATTTGACGATTCAAATTAACTTACGTTTCCCCACATCGACTGGAACAATTTTTCCAATGCACAATGGCCGATTTCCGTATGGATCGCGAACACCATAGATTTTGTCTTTCATCATAATTACCAGGGAATATGACAATGGAGCCAAGGTCATGAGGTGTTTGATACGGGCGGGCCAGTCTGGTCCATCATCCTAAATTACAGATCAAAAAAATATACGTTTTTTTTAACATATTCAATTTTTTTGAAAAAAAAAAAAAAAAGAAATTCGAATCATGTTCATTCAATTGAATAGACTCACTTCGCCTTCGGGTGGATTCAAACATAAAGCCTGTGTAATCAGCTCTGAATCACTATGCGTCGACAATCCAACTCCGCGTTCCAATACATTTCTGCGCAAACTTTCACAATTGACAAGTTCACCGTTGTGAGCGACTGCCATTGCTCCGTGAGCCGTGTGCACAACAAATGGCTGGCAATTCACTTCTTCTGAACTGGCTGAAGTTGAATAACGTGTGTGTCCAATTCCCAAATTTCCCTTGAGCTTGCGGATAGCATCGTCATTGAAAATATTATTTATCATTCCCATTCCTTTGTAGACATTGAAATTTTTTGTGCAATTTCCTTCACTCGTCACAATACCAGCCGATTCTTGTCCACGATGTTGCAATGCGACTAATCCTAAGCAAATCGTTTGCGCAATTTCAATCTGGAATAATTTGATTTTTTTTGGCGATTGGCCATAATTAATTTTTCCACAAAATAATTATTTTATTACAAAAACTGATAACTGAATGAATATTCTTTACTCAATAAAATAGCAAAAACTTCAAAATATTCAAGATCTACTTACACGTTGTGTTGGCCATTCTCCGCAGGCCATGGCTGCAAAAACTCCACATTCACATGTCAATCCCGAGCTAACTGCTCCTCGTCCCAATCGTTTACTTTTGCGAATAGCAACTGAATTCTCAAAGCTTTCAGGCTCTTTAGCAACGATTGGCGGCGAAACTGTGCTGTTCATTGTGCGATCAAATGAAATTAAGCATGTTGCCGACTTGGCTTTTGTCCTCGCCAAATCCAAAGCGTCTCTGTTCACCATTTTGTTTTGATTTATTCAAGATTTCTAAATCAACAAAAATGTAAATTGTGAAAAGTTAGAGAGATACGTGAAAAGAAAAGATTTTAATTAGCACTAATCGGCGTTCAAATTTGAATAGCGAGCAATTCTTTTGATTTGATTTGCTTTTATATGCCGTGATAAGAATTAAAATGATTTTTTTAATGGTCGTTTTTCGATTGATTTTGTAACGTGTCCGATCGTCGTGGCGGTCGTAAAGCAAATAATTTTAAATATATAGTTTCGATTCACTTTTTGTAGTTTGAGCTGCGATAGTCACACGCACAAGCCATGCATTTGTTTCTGATTTGTTATTATCAATTATGGAAATTTCCTCAGTATGCATATTGCTGTTTACCAATTTTTCGCCGTCTTCCCATTTCAATTTGGTTTTTTCCTTTTTAAATGTTGTTTTGCTTGTTCCGTTTTGTTAACAAAATTTTCCATTCATTATTTTTACCATTGACACACTCGTCTTTATTCGAATGGAAATTTTGCATTGTCCAACAGGAATGGCTCTTTTGATATATCTGCAGTTCAGAGTTTGATAAGACTATAAACGTATTTTGTAAAAAATAGAAATTGTAACACTTGCAATCTTTTTCCGAGAAAAGGTGCGTTAAAATTCCGTGTTATCTTCATGTTTGCTTCGTTAATTTACCATGTGACGTAATAATGGAGAAAGTGGTTTCTTCTTTTCATTACTCAAAAGCAATGGTTCAGCGTTCTTATAAAATAGCATTCTTTGAGGAAAATTTGCCGAAACTGCTTGCAATGACATTTTTGTGTGGACGAATGTTTATCGACTTTTAAACATCTAAATGTATCCAACACTCATTAAGTTTCAAGATAATTGATTTTAATCTAATTTCACATCGACTTCAAATAAAACTGTTTGTAATGTAAACAGAATGAAATTGTGAAAAGCAATTGCATCAGCAAACAGGACAAAGACAAATAAGAGAAATTTACTCAATCGATCAGACGCTGTTCAGCCGTCGCTTGAATAATGATCTGTAAAGTTGGCGGTGTCAGCCAAAATTTTGTATAAAAAATATGCCTTGAATTATTGTGACAACATTTGATCACAGTTCTTGATCTCTATCATTGCGTCATTGTTTATTTTTTTTACTCTAACTATGTAGCATTAAACATGTTTACAGATCTTTTGTTTATTTGACGCACGAAAAGTTCTTCTTGAATCTCGTCCAGAACATCATAAATAATTAATATTAATTTATTCAATACGAAACTGATAACATGTCGATTACGAATTTTCATTCAATTCGTATTTTTTTTCAATTGAGTTTGCTATTTCGTATCAGATTCGGAACTTTGTTCTTTTATAGACGAACAAAATGGGCTCATCAAAAATGGGCTCGATTATTAGGTAAATCTTTCAGCTCTTTTTCTCAAGATCTGAACATTCTTTGCGATGATTAAGATAGAAAAGATGTGGATCAGAAGAGGCTGATGCTTTTCCGACCAAACTAATGCCGATAGAACCAAGATTTGACCAGCTAGATCTATTTTACATAGTGGCAGAATTCCATTGATTAAATATTCAAAAAAAAGTTCTTAAATTTAGTGTTAAGCAACGTAATTGTACGTAATTGTTTTTGGCTCGGCCCTTAAAATCATTTGGCAAGGCCAAAAAAATTATAAATCTGTGAATCTACATGTCACAGCTTAAGGTTATCAGTTAAACGTTTCTTCTACTCGAAATCATCATATCGAAACGACAAAAACATCTTTAATCAATACGCGCAAAAATAAAATTTTGAATTTTATTTATTTCACTTCAGAAGAAATAATGATGAACAGCAAGAATTGAATGATAAAAATTAGTGAATGAGAGATAGTTCGAACAAAGCTCAATGTTACTTGCTTTCTCTTATTGAAGAATAGATCACATGGGTAAGAATCGCAGCAAAAAGTTGAAAAGTTCAAATTTTCGCTGTCTCCTCTTATCATCACCGATTTGTTTAAAGTGCTCCATTCTGGAACAAATGATCATACATGAACATTCATACATGAAATGAGCCGAGTGAACAAATTCTCTTGCATTTTTTCGGCAGTAGCAATCAAATGTCTATCGTCTGGCAGTATCATATGCCTGTCGTTTTTGCATTTAATGTACGCATAATTTAAATAGATTTTTTGGCAAAAATGACTGTTTTTAGATATAGAAAAGGTTATCGCATTAATTTTCCTTGAGCTTCTAGCTTCCCCATATTGTCGACATTTTTTAGAGTTTTTGGTTATGCTTCTGCGCCTTCATGTCTCACTCACTCTAATCAAATAGACGCCCATGCAATTGAAGTACAGCGCTAGAGCCCATAAGCAACATCAGCTTCGATCAAAGTCATACTTTTAACGATACACACAGATTTGACGATAAAGCAACAATGTCAACCAAACGAAATGTTGTCAAAATGAAATGCTCTCATTAGGAATTTTTATATGCAGATACATTGAAATGCTTGCTAATAAATGAACGCAAAAAGGATCAAATTATGCAAATGATGCAATTTCGTACATAGAATATTCTATCAATTAATGACTTTCCTAAGATTATGTTAACCGATATTTTTTTTGTTTAATAATGAAAGAGTGTGAAAAATGCTTGAATGAAAATCCAGAATGAAAACCGCAATAATAGATTACTGCGATCTAATGAATTAATTAGAATTCTTCTGAAATATTCACCAGCTTACCTATGACAGAAAATTCTTGGCACTTTGACGTTTGCTAAAACACTGAATATTTGCCCTTTATTATTGACTTGTTGTTAATTTATCACAAGTAAATGCAATATGATTTTATAAATAAAACACTTTCTATCTTGAGCACCAGATATATAAATTCAGATTCATTCGGAATTCGTCGAACATCCGTTTTGATTCACACAGTTTTTATAGAAGACTGTTCGCTACGACTTAACTGTCCATCTGATTCAGATCAATTGAATGAGCATACAAAACATTCAACAAATATAAATTGATTTTAGTTGAGATGTTTTCGTTTTTCGTTCTTTCAATCCAAATGTTTTGGTGGATGTAATTTATAACGTATTTAATTTCGATTTAAATCAGATCAAAACCAATACACAAAACAATGTGACTGTAAGCGAGACACTTATCACACTGAATAAATTGTTGGTTGTAAGATCGGGCGCGTACAATGATATACATGCACATGGAGAGAGCGAGAAAAGAGGGAGCGCGCGATGATAATAAGTGGAACGAAATATGAGCAAGTGACGAGCCTTACAGCACTGATTTACAAGTTCTAACATCGACGACACAAGACACTACCCACCGATGAGAAATAGAATGAAGAAATCACACATGCGACCATCATTGTTTTTTAGATATATTGAATGATCACGATAATGTTTTTTTTTCAGTACTTTCATTCATTTTGAAACTTGTTTTGTTGCGGCCACATTTTCTGTAATCAAATCCATTCGACATTAACGTTCACCACGTGGTATGCATGTTACAGACGATTGAAGTATTTAAGTCACTAAGAAAATATTCATATCGTAAGCATTGCAATTCATCCGGACAACGAAAATTAAATCAGCGATTCACAATTTTCGGCTAATATATCGAATATTTTACTTGAAATAATATGCTTATTTCAATCAAATGATCAAATGGATTGAAGGAATTCCAAGATAATTTAACCGGTCATACCCGAAAAACACATGTTTTTTCTCAAAATCCTGTCGTGGTTTGATGTGTGCACGATAAACCATTATATTGTCGCTCCTTTTATTAGTAATATTCCATCTCTTTCGCATGCCGTTTGATTTGGTTTGAGTGTAACTTTGTTGTTCTGCTCTTTTAAATGTGCGTGTTGTTCTTAAACCAATACACGGATCGACACAATCGACAGCAACTTGTTATACATTCAAATGAGCTGAAGTTGTTTTTCTCTGTTTGTTTGCCTGTGCGCTGACTTTGTATTGGTGGTTGAAACAGTGAGACTCCGTTTGTGTATGAATGAGAGTGAAGGCCGTTCGACACAGATTCAAGCCATTCATATATAAATGAATCCGATTATGCTGAGTTTTGACAGTTAAAATATTCTTTTGGTGCTTACGATATTCGTCCGTATCACACATTAGTTTCATCTATAAACTGATTCGTTGAACACGCGAATTTGTCTCTCAGGCTGTTTTAGTGTATTTTGCATCTGGCGCCGAATCCTCATTTCAAATAAATCTTTATTCATACGCGAAGCGGTAAAAAGTTGCAAGTATTTATTTTGTAGTTTTGTTTCGTTCCTGTAATAAGTCAACTACATCAATAAAATTAGAATAAGAACTAACCGATCCCGCATGAAATCTCATGTATTTGTTTTAATCATTAATTGATAGCTACTGTCCTCATTTTGTTTTACATTGAGCTCAGCGCAATTTTTGCACACGCTTAAAATGCATGCTGAAAAATTCCATTGAATATTTCCAAACTATTTTGTACAGTCTTGTTATCAAAACACATCCGTCGATAGTGACGACAGAAAATTTATCTTCGTCCGATCATTTGCTTCCCTCTGTCACGTTGGCGCTGAAGATAACCTTTTGAACCGCATCGTCAGAAGGTATTCAATCAACAAGCAAATAAAATCTCTATCACAATCACTATCGCTCCCAACTGACTGGTAGAGTTTCAACTGACATAGCAAAAAAGCACGCAAACAGGGATTTTTTACATTCTACTTGAGTTTTTTCCCCTCAAATGTTGCCACTTACACAATGACATTGCAAACAAACTTCTTAAAAGTCATGAATTCAATTTTAATGACCCGATTCTTCTTTCGATCAGCATGCCGAAAAAAGGCGAGGTAAATTTCAGTTAGGAGTGAATATATAATGTGATAATGAATCGGTTACCTCTTGTTTTCCATTCACCATGTCAACAAACATATTTTCGTCCCAAGCAATGCGATAGCCTTAATTCGGCGTTTTTTTTTTTTTTTTGTTTTGCTCACGGCCAATAAACACACTGATAATAAACAGTTGTTATTGCTTTCATGGTACAATATTTTCCATGTTTTTCTTCTTGGTTGGTCGGCAATAATCAATAATTTTCGCAAATCCCCCACATGATACGTGCTGATTACACGATGACCCCTTGTGCTTGTCATTAACTACGCTTCACATTCGAAAATGTGTGTTGTTTGTCGCATCTTCCAATTCAGCCGATGCTGATATGCACGGAAGCCTCAATTCAAGTGTCAACAAACAAAAATAAATGAAGCCATGTACAAAAACAACCATATCAAGATGGGGTCTTATTATCAATTTGTTTCTTAATTCATATATTGTTCATGGGAGTCATTCACTACATCTCGTCTATGCACTTGGTCAATTTTTACTGATTGATTCCATTGACAATTTGCAAGCAATCGGACTATAACTAACCTTTAATCTCGCTTTTATTTCAGCATCAATAAACTACTCAAAATGACGACTCCAACCGAAAGTAAGTAAATGAATCAATCTATTTTGAAGTTTAATTTAGATATCAGTTGCAACTCAAAATAGATTCAAATCAAAACTATTGCTTTTTTTCATACTAGTTGGTGGCTATAAATTGGGAAAGCTCATCATTGAAGGCAAAACAAAAGCTGTTTACGATTTACCAAATAATGCCGGGTTGTGTTTGTTGTTGAACAAAGATCGTATCACAGCCGGCGATGGTGTTAAGAAACACGATATGGCTGGCAAAGCCGAAATTTCCAACGCCACAAATGGCAAAGTCTTTTCGATTTTGAATGCCGCTGGTTTGAAAACGGCTTATGTTAAATCAGCTTCGCCAACCGCTTTTATTTCACGCAAATGTCAAATGATCCCAATTGAATGGGTCACGCGTCGCCTAGCAACTGGATCGTACTGCCGCCGTTATCCATCGGTCAAAGAAGGTTATCGGTAAGTTTAATTACTTTTGAACGTGAATTCCAACAAAATAATTTTAATCAGCATGTTTGAATTATTGTATTTGATAGAATTGCATTTTCGAAATCATTTTTAATTGAAAGATTTCATTTTGAATTTGACTCAGTTTTTCGCCACCGAAGCAAGAAACATTCTTCAAAGACGATGCTAATCATGACCCACAATGGACTGAAGAAGAAATCATTTCGGCCAATTTCGAGTTCAATGGCTGTAAAATCGGTGAGTTACCATTTCGCTTAGCGAATGCCATGAAACTAATTGGATGTTCGCTGTTTAGGTCGCAATGAAGTTGACATTATGCGCGAAACCACCATTGTTGTGTTCGAAATTCTCGAGAAAGCCTGGGCATACCGAAATTGTGCTTTGATCGACATGAAAATCGAATTCGGTGTCGATGAGCAAGGCCATATCATTTTGGCTGATGTGATTGACTCAGACTCGTGGCGCTTGTGGCCAGCCGGAGACAAACGATTGATGGTCGACAAACAAGTTTACCGAAATTTGAGCACAGTTACCCAAGATGATTTGGACACTGTTAAACGAAACTTTGAATGGGTCAGCAAGCAAATGGACAACATTATTCCACCAAACGATAACTTGGTTGTTATTCTTATGGGAAGCCCAAGTGACACTGAACATTGCGAAAAAATTGCCAAATATTGCAAGGATTTGGGACTCAATGTTGAATTGCGCGTTTGTTCAGCACACAAAAGCACTCAGGACACGATTCAAATCGTTCGTGAATACGAAAGTCTCTTCAATAGTTTGGTATTCATTGCTGTCGCAGGCCGTTCGAATGGCTTGGGCCCAGTTTTATCCGGAAACACAACTTATCCAGTCATCAATTGTCCGCCAGTTAAAAGCGACAACGTTAACATTGATATCTGGTCGAGCTTGAATGTACCGTCTGGTTTGGGCTGCGGCACTGTCATGTATCCAGAAGCGGCCGCTTTGAATGCCGCACAAATTTTGGGAATCGGCAACTACTCGATTTGGGCTAAACTCCGTGTCAAGCAATTGACTAATATTGTAAATTTGAAGAAAGCCGACGAACTTATCCGTGGACTTCGCACCGTTACCGTTCAAAAATAAACCGATTTTCCGAATTTCGGAATATCAAGGCCAAAATAAAATGTTTCAACGTTTTAAAATCCAGATTTTTACACAATTTTCTCCATTGAAACAAATAAAGCAAGAAAAATGTTTATTTTCCAAAATAATAAACGGAACATGTATTCTGTCTGAGTTCTTCAGTTACTTGAAATATATATTATGTTTATTTTCCTCGTGACAAATATAAAAATCACAACAAGTGAGATATTTTGTCTATTTTTACCCAACTTCGGGCCGGGAATGAGCTTATGAAAGGATACAATTATATTTTAAGAACCTATTTTTCTACTTAAACACAAACAACCAAATGAATTAGCATTTAGAGCATAAATTATTGAAAATTAAGTAAGACTAATACACAGAATTGCAAAGGAGTCCCATAGACCATTTAAAAAGACGGATTAAATAAAAACTCAAGAATTTTGCTCGTCGTAAAAAAACTTGAAAATACTAAACTATAGTTGATAATGCATTCAAGACCGAAATTTTGTCGCATAATTTTAAGTGCTTCAACTGAAAGTGGTGTTATTTTGTTGAATTTGCAATTGATGCTGGCTCATGGTTTGATTTTGTTGCAGTTGTTGGGCTGCAATCAAATTCTGTGATTGATTTTGCTGACTCAGCTCGGCTTTAACGCGTCGCGCAATATGAGATCGAGTGTGCTTGCGTAGATGATCCTTACGATAAAAACCTAAGGATATGGAAAAAGACACAGATGAGATAATTTAGGAACACTCACACACGCACACACAGACACACACCTTTTGTGGATTTTTCGTAAACAGCTCCGTTGCGTTGACAGTTCTGCCCTAGCTGTGTACAAATATAGGGTGGGTCATATAAAATTTGCATTTCGACATTTAAATTTTGACATTTGAGACATTTTGACATTTGAGCTGTCATTCTCTAAACAAACAATTTTGTCAAAATGCAAACGTTAGATGGCCCACCCTGTATATATGCAACATTTTGAATGTGGTCAGAAACAACCGAAACAGAGCAATAATCTCTTCACTACGGTTGTTTTCGAAAAAAAAAACAACAGAAGGTGTGTATGTGTGTGTGTGTACATATTTAACCAAAGCACAAGTCGATATTTGTATTCAAAAGTATCAAATAAATGCAACTTCATTCAAGATTTGCATTCATTTGGGAAATTGGCGATCACAAATTCTGGCGCTCTTTGAAAAAGTAGGTCTAATATTAATTTAAAACTTAAGCATTCATTATTTATTCATATTTCAAATGTTAAAGATGATTTACCTTTTCCACATTCCTGACATAAATGTCTCTTTTCACCGGAATGGATGACAAAGTGCAACGTTAGCTGCTCCTTGCGTTTGAACGCCTTCATGCAAACGGTACAGACAAATGGCCGTTCCGAATTGTGAGATTGCTTGTGCCGCGTGAGATGATCCTTGCGCTTAAGCGCTGCGTTACAGATGTCGCAAATAAATCTGAAAATGTAAAAAAAAAACACGAGAATTTGAATATGAACATTGTCGACCCAAATAAAACAAAACAAAAATTGTCTTAAAGAAATCCTAAGTAAACGGGAACTGTTAAATTTTGCATGATTCGAAGAAACATACCTCCGCTCCAAGTTATGTCCCACTAAATGCTCTTCGAGGAGACCTCTTTCTGCAAACCAAAATTAAATGAACATCAAATTTATGTTTAAATTCGTGGAGAATCCAAAAATACCTGGATAAACCATGTGACATTCTGGACAGCCATACAAAGTGCTGCCATCAAGTGCGGCTGTGAGTCGAATTTCGCCAGGTTTTGGCCTCGGTTTCTTTTCCTTTGGTGTCTTTTTTTTCTTCTTTTTTTTGGTTGGGGCAGCTGAAGCCGTTTTCGAAACATTATTGGCGGAACTCAATCCATTGCCATTCATAACATTTGACCCATTCGACAAATTGTGATTTTGGTTGACATTATTTGTTGATGACGTCTGAATCATATTATTAGTTCCTGAATTTGATCCATTGCTATGGGTTTGTTGCTGTGAGGCTGGTGCTTGTGATATAGATATATGCTGTTGCTGCGATTGAGATTGCATCGTTTGCATTTGATGATGTTGAGGCTGACTCAAGATAGCTGCATTCGACAATAGGCTGGAACTCAGTGAATTCAAGCCCAAACCTGGCGTTAGATTTTGAGTATGCGACACATCAATATTCTGTGAAAGAAATGAGACCAACATGTTATAAGCAATAAAATGGACTTGCTTGTGGACAGGAGTGAATTACCGATAGCTGATTCTGTGACTCCTTTTTGATACTCTCTGCCGAATATTTGAGGAAATGATGCAGCGACAAGGGTAATGTGCTTGCCGGTAAATGTGATAAGTAATCAGCAACCGCTGAACTGGGAGTCAACGACTGCCATCCAGAATTCACATTTTGCAGAACTGTTATTGAAATCAAAATTTGAATGTTGATAACATTGAGAGATAGCGAAAGAGTGAATGGCATCTTAAAACACACACACACACCTCTTTTGGCGTCCGATTGCTGGTTCAACAATGCACTGCAAATATCTGGGGTGATTTCTGGTTGTGATTGATGCAATTGTGTATTCGATGTGGTAGTTTGTTGATAAGAATTTGCCTGGCGCTGCTGTTTATCGTCGTTATTCGATTGTAAATGTGTCGATGGCGTGTACGCGCTCGGCACATTGGCCTGATAATGATTGTTAGCAACATTCGAATTACTGTTTCCATGACCATTATATTTTTGCGTCATATTACTCGCGCTCAAATTGTCATCGCTCCGAAATTTTGACAATATCGGCGGAACATTGACTTGATTGCAATGGTTCATGTTCGTAACATTCGATGTTGCAGAATTGCTGTTGTGATAACGGTTCGAAGCATCCTGCACAATCATAATTTATTAAATCATCAATTAGTTTTTGCATAAAAAAAATGAGATCGATACTCACTTGTGTGCCAGCCGCAAATTGATGAATTCCAGAAATGGAAGCTGAGAATGGATTGCCAAATGGGGAAAAGTTCATTTTGATGTCTCACCAAAAATTTATCGAAAATCAAACATCTGCTTTCAACAGGCGAAAAAAGTTTGCTCAAAGCTGCTTATCTGCGAATACAACGTTATTTGTCTGCAAGTTCAAAGCAAAATCACCCATTTGTAACATTGTACGTATACAATTTCATTGGATTTGAAAGTTAAACGGTATTATATTTTCGTCCATTTCATACCGATGACTCATTATCACCATAGAATTTGGTAAATAAACTCATAAAAGTTTCAGCATTAAGAATCACATTGGAAGTGAAGAAATCGATAAATGATACGCCACAATTCTATTCTTGCTCTTATTTTGTTCGAGAATTGATTTTATCGATTTCAATAAATCTTAAGTATCCAGCATGCTATTTACAGCAATGAAAACTTCATTTTAAATTCATATGCAATTTAAAATACACAATCGATTGATGAGCATTGCTTCAACAGCATGGATGTGGCTCTCTCAGTATTCCCCGTGCTGTTTTTAATAAAAATACAAATAAATATACACTGTCATGTCACTGAGATTTGTCAAGTTGAAAGCCGACTAATTTTATCTCATTTGAATTCATTAGCGTGGCTATTTATTGAAACAGGCGGCATGATGTTTATTTAGCTCTTATTTCTCTCTTTCTCTCTCTCTCTCTCTCTCTCTCTCTCTCTCTCTCTCTATTGGTATATAGTGTGTGCGATTAAAACGCGTGCGGAGCATGTTTTCACGTTACGTTATTCAATCCGCTGATTGGGGCTGGTTTTTCCATACAAATCAACAACTGTTTTTCATGCGTTATTTTCCCTCTATCCACCATTCAAATACATCCACGTTTACATCCACATCACCATGTCGACAAAGACAGCACGTCGAATGTTTACCTTTTTAGAGTCACTTGTTTTGACTGTATGCTATGTGTTGACTCATGCACCGCCAATCTGCACACACATTCTCGTTTTTTAACAGCGTTCAAACGAATAAATCTACAATACACGCCAATGAAATTCGGAGATTTACTTTTGCTTTCACCAAAATTCTAGTGCGTTCACTGCAAAATTTCATTTTTTATTCGATTGCTGACTTGCTCGCTCGCCCACCCGCTATATTTCGATGCTTAGCGTATATTCACCTCAAAAACGCATTAATTCAACGGCACTGTTTCCATTATCTCATTTTGCCAAGTTCAATTTGTATGAACGCACTTGAGCTGACCAAAGATTTAATGCTCCCCCTGCCGTATTCTCCGCTCGCCAAGTACGCAAACAAAGAGAAATTTATTCACATCAAATACATATATCGCCGGCCGCCTTTCCCAGACCATACAAAGGGATAATTATATATGCCTCATCCCTTGCTCAAATGTCGCTTTTGTCGTTTCACATTTGAATGCAGACAGAAAAGGAATTGCATTTGAATAATTTAATCGAAATTTCCCTCAATGATGGAAATCGAAACAATAGATACGTTCTTGATTCGAGATGAACGATTCTGATTTTTAATTGGACTGAGCAAGTAAAGCACTCAATCGTAATGAGGCAAAGGTCAATGCTCTGGCGGAATACACACACACAAAAACAAATCAATAAAAACACCAGATATTAACTACATCATTCGATTTTATATATTTCATTTGGATTTGCATTCGGTTTTAAATAGTCTATTTGAAAATGGATGGAAAAATATGTATTAGAGCCACTCTAACGCAAACTTTCACTTTTTCGATACAAATTCGCAATGCCGCCTCATACAAACATTGGATTTTATCTCGAATTCTTCTTCCTATTTTTCGCTTTGTCATCAATTTTGATTCGCATCCTATCAAAAATTATTGCTTCCTCAAAAGGAAGGAAATAAATACAATAAAAATACCTTCCCAATGTTCAATTCAATTTTACACTATTTTTTAGGACACTAAATCGGAATGTAATGCTCACTATGAAACTATAGAAAATACTATATCCATCATGAAATGATGGCGAATCATGGAATCTGTGTTTAATCGCCTTTATGTTTGCCGTCGCACTGGCTGGCTCCGGAGTCGAGTATGGGTAAAACGGCGAACTTGCACTTCCATTCGGGATTTATTTTATATTTGTATTTATACAATACAATAAATAAAGCCGTATATGTACAATTCGACTGTATGTGTCGCTGTACGCATATTCTCCATTATGCTGACGCGAATATGGATAGGAAAAATCCACCCTCCTCCACGTTTTGCATGCAGCACGTTTGGTGCGCGACAACAACGACGACAACACTTCTGAATACACACGATTGCATAGCAGTTTTTGTGCCACATGCACATTGAAATACACAAAAATATGTTGAAAATAAACCAATGAAACCCCCTCATTTCACTTTCAATCCCGGTTTGTCGTCGCTTGGCTGTGCAATCATCGTTGTACGCGCAGCACGAATAGGGTGCATTCAATAGTGATTGGTAAATATAGTGCGTGCATGATTTAGATCAGCAATATTTTTATCATCGAATACAATTTTTGGGGAAATTTTTGTGAAAAATGTTTCTGATAAAATTGGGATACCTTTTGCGCCTTGCTTCTTCTTTTCTGCTTCTTTTACCATTGGCATATTTCTTTGCTTTAATATTTACATATATATGGGAGAAATAATATCGAAGACATCCTTTTTTTCAATTAATTGAAAATGTATCGATCAAAATCGTCCTATATTGTTCATCAACTTTAATTATTTGTTCAACTTCGTCAAACATTGTGATTCCGTATCTCTTATAGTTTTCCCGGAAAATGAGAAAATATTTATGTTGGGATTTTATTTCCAAATTGATTCACGTTGTTTCATCAAAACCAAAATATTTGACGTCTTTTTGATTGCCACCAATTAAATCGAGAATTCGCTGTGCAACTGAACGTGAGTCGTTTGAATTTGACAGATGAGGGCAACAGACAGTGACCACTATATAAGTGAGCATGAGCAGTATCTGTTTGACAGCTCAGGCAACAGTTGTCAGAAAATTTTCAATGCACACCAATTTGTTTTAGTAAAATTACGCATCGTCTTCAGAATGTATTGCATCGTGAAATTTGAGATATAAACGAGACCGAAATTTTATGAATAAAATTGTTTTTGTTTGAAAAATCTAGAAAATTTAAAACACACAGACATTTCTGGATATTCCTTACGTTTATAGTGAAACTTGCTGCGTCAGCAAAACTATGTTATCCAAAAGATGAGCATGTTGTTTACATTATATCGATCATTTGCATAATGAAATGGAAAAAAAATCACAAATAAAAAAGAGTCGAAAAAAGAATTGCATTTGCGATAGTGAAATCAAGTCAGTGTCACAAATCCAATTAGCGATTTGAATGCGCATTGCATGCAATTTTGTGATATTTGTGTGGTGTTAGAATGAGAAAATTGTTGTTTTTATTTCTATAAAAAAATCTGTAGTGCAATATGAATAAAATTCGATGAATGATAACAAACGATTTGAAGATGAGCGGTCGAATATTCAGTGATAGCAGAAATTGCACAATGCTACTGAAAAATTTGATGGATAGCGTGAAAGAAGTTCAAAATGGATATGGAAAAAATAAAACATTATTGGCTACGGAAAATGATACGAGGTACAGCAAATGATACGATTAATTCCAATAAAAATGGTTTGAATGTTTATTTTTCCCTGCTTTAGAGTTCAACGAATGTGTTCAAATTGGGAATCAGCACTGTCCCATGGACTTAAAACAACTTCAGTATTCAAAAATATTGTATCTGGAAATTTAACGACTGAACCGTCAGCATCATCGTTCTGGGATTTCGCCTTCAGCCATTTGACAACACATGAAAAAGAACGATTTTCCACTTTACGACATGGTAAATGAATTTAAATGATTTTTTATAATTGAAAACTAACAAAAGAAAAAAAAAAAAAAAAAATGGATTTTATCGAAAAATTCATATTTTCTTTGGAAATTGATTTTTTTTTTGCGAAAATCTAATCAAATATGCCATAATCTTCATTCTTCAACAGTTTACAAAGATCATGGGAAAGTGCGTGCTTTAATTCGTGCGGCTCTTAATGAACGTGCCTTAGAACGATATATTTTGACGTGGTTGGGTGATGAAAATGGACTTAATACATATTTTGAAAGTTGGGCGTTGATTCGTGACAATGAGGCTAGCAATCTCTTGCCATCTATAGCAGCAGGTTTGTTCATTGTTCAACATTCAGTTGCCTGATAAACGATATCAAATTTTCGATTCATCGATTTCGAATGAAGGTCATTTTATTGCTTATCAAAATTATTTCGGATTTCTTTTGGCAATATCAACATTAGTTTTACATTTTTTATCAAACGCAATTATCAAAATTGCAGCTTCATGCATTTTATTGATTTTCAGTCTTGGATCTGAATTTTGCAATTTCATTCATTTTCTTTTTGACTAGGTCTTGGATCAATACTTTTTGCTATGACAGTGGACTGTTCGGAACTAAATGCATCGGCACCTGCAGAATCGGTTTCGCCTCGGCTGACCAATGAAATCATCATTGCCGTGCCAACAGTGAGCAGTACAGGTGAACGGAAATCGGCTGCTTCAAAGCGGGCTGCAATTATATCATTTGAAGATGATGAACATGCTTCCCGTATCAATAATAATGTGCTCAAACCCTCAACACCGCCAACTGCAGTTTCCCTTGCTCACGCCTGTCTCAAATATAAGGAAAAACAGAAGTTGGCTGAAGAGAAATCGAAACCATTCACAACTGATTCTACTTACGAACGGCTTCATGCCGAACCAATTACTGCTCCAGCTGTATGTCAGAATGAAACGGATTACATTGAACCTGAATCTCCGACGGAGATTACAATTTTCAATCCAATGACACAGACATATTCATCGCTATCAAACTCATTTGATTATAAAGAGACGAATTCCAGAACGTCAAAAGCCACTGATAGCAGTAGTACTACGTCAACGGTAGCATCACACTCGTCGACGTCAGCTTCAGTTCAACACCAAATCGCTTCGCAGCAATCGTCGCAATCCGAATCCATGAGCAGTTCTATTTGTTCGGTGCATCACTCACCGAGCCCATCGACACCTCCAAGTCCACCAAACACAGCACCTTCTCCTGAAAATGAATACCTTTCTCGAATTCAGGAATTGACCACCGTCGGGAGTCAACATATCCTCCGCATTCAAGAGCTTGAAAAACTATGCGAAAACTTGGAAGACCAAGTAAATGCTTTGACACTGTTAGTATTGAAATCCAATGATTCCTTGTAAAATTACTGAAATTACCCATTAATTTTCATTACAGAGAAAATGCTCGTTTGAAGTCGATCCATCATAATTTCGTTCTGAGTCGTCAAAGTTCGAGGCATTTTTTGGTGAGCATTCCGCGAGTATCACTGCAACGTCGAGAGGAAACCAATAAAAAATATTTTGCATATGAGATTCAAATTACGCCAGTTTCGGGTAATGACAATGACAAATGGTCATTGCTGAGGAGATATAGCGAATTCCATCGATTGGACAAGTATTTGCAACTGAGCAATCCTATGATAAAAACACTCGATTTTCCACCAAAGAAAAGCTTTGGTAATATGGTGAGAATGAAATTCAAATCTCGACAGTGCAAATTGTTCCACTAAATTCTCGTGTCGAAATCATATCCTTAAAAATGTGAACCAATGATTTTATCTTCGTGTTTACAGAACGCTGAGTTTGTTGAAATGCGCCGCCAGAGATTGCAAGTCTACTTACTGGGCGTACTGTCGCTGATGCCCGAAATATCGAGATGCACAACGAGATCACAGCTGGAACAAGCATTCCCATTTTTCAAGCAAAGTCATCGACTGTGAAATTTCCATTTTGATGCAACTCACAATCATTCAATTCGGAGAAGAGTTTTCAGCGCATTTTGTTACTATTATCAAATTCTTATGATAAACATGCTTCAAACAACTGAAGCAACTTAAATATTCACAAAATTACTATAGAATAAAATCTATTTGAATAAAAAAAACACTCTCAACAAAATCAACTGTATTTTATTTGAATCGGTGGGAAGAAAATTTACCTTCAGATTAGATTGAAATCTTGTTTCACGATTTTGCTCAAATATATCCAGTTTCAGTATTTTCTCAATCTTATCTGAAGGTAAGTTTTTTTCCCACTGATTCATTTAAGCTAATTAACATCTAGAGCCAAATAATAATGTTTGAAATTTGGTTTTGCGGTGTGCCAATTCAGAGAATTCTTGATCGAGAATTTCATGTAATGTTTCGCCGGTGTGCTTATATATCCAGAAGCCCATTTTGCTGCCATCATTTGCATAGACAAAATCGAATCTCTTTGGACCACTTTTCGGTGAACTCAACCAAATCTGCTTGTTTGGTGATTGTTTGTTGATAACATAGGTGCCATATGAAGATCCCAAGCTCACGGTTAGAACGCCATCCTGCATTGCAATTGAGATAAATATCATTTGGAGTGATCAATTTGAAATGTCAATCTAACAACTCACCTTATTTAGTACATCTGCCGTGGCAAGTTCATTGACATCTTCAACCAGCTCTTCAAAGTAATCGCAAAGATAGTCGAGGGTTTCTGCACAAAAGTGCTCGTAATCAAGTTGACTGAGAGCGGCTGCATCTGATGAAAATCGAACTATTTGCGTTGCATTTAGGTTGATTCGATTATTTTTCTCACATGATTTGGACCGAATCACACAATTTCCAAATAATCTAACTTTGACGCAATTGCTCACTGTTCCTGGATGCACACGACTTAGCACGGCTTTGGTCCTATGCAGATTTCTCACACAAAATACAATATTTCTGGCTAATTTGTTCATGTTGTCTTGATTTTGTTTTGGTTGCTAGATTGAGGTTAGAACTCACTTAAATGACATGAGAAAGAAGTTGGAGACGAACCTTAACGCGAAAGAAAAAAAAAATTGATTCGTTATCAGAATTAGTGAACACCCGATCGACGAACGACAATTCATTCATAATTCATTATACACTTGATTTGTTTCATCATGATAAAATTAGACAGAGATTTAGAAAGCAAATGAAAGAATGGTCAAAAATATGAATAAAACTTAGAATTATTACCCCAAGCAAACTTGAAAAAAACTATTTACTATTGAACTCATAAATTATCTCGAATAATGGTAGCAATCTACATCAATTTTCCATGCAAAATATGTTTCTCAATAAAACTTAATATAAACTTTCCAACATCAAATGATCGCATAAAATGAAAACGATTAACTCATCAGGAAAGGAGACATTTTCAATCGGTTCAACAACAAATCCTTGTTTGTATCCAACATAAATTCGAATAAAGTTTTTGTCTTATGTTGAAAAATATAGTGATAGTGAATTTTAAGTGAGAACAAGACAGAGATGAAGTTTTTCTGTAATATGTATTTTGAAATCATTATTTACATTACCGATGCGAGCTGGGATATGTTAGCATCAGTAAGTGATGATGAATATTCACACATATTTATTCAAATATATACAGACTTGTGGTCTGTAAGTATTTTATTTCAGATGTATTTTTTTGTATACAAAAATAATCTTTCTATAAAATGGAATTGGGAAACATCAATGACTCGAATTGAATATTTTTTGAATGTGAAATAAATTTTAACGATTTATCGATGAAGATCTTCTAATGTTTGAAGAAAAATAATAAAATGTATAGTTTAGAATGTAACATAAGTTGGGGTTGTGAGAACTCCGCAGTTGTTGTCTCGGGCGGACATAAGGATCTGTAATGGAAACGTAATATAAGAATTGTTTCATTTATTTCACAAAATGTAAAATCCGTACATATCCTTGGTTGCCCCACAAATTACTCCAACTGTTTTTGACTAGCCAATAAATTTCACCATTCATAATGCCATAGCCGACAACCAAAACAGCATGATCTAATTGGTCTTCTTTGTTTCCACTGAAAAGTTCGTTGAATAAAATCAATCGAGATCATAAAGAAAATTGTACTATTTATAATAATAAACGCGCTCACCATTTTGGTTCATAATAAACACCGTTCGAATAGAAGCTGAATGTTTTGTGTGATGCATCGATAGCAACAGAAATTGGTCCATGTTTTAACATAGCGACTTTCATTGCATTTACATTGCCGCTAGTAACATTCACCCAGCCGGTGATAGGAGCCACGAGTGTAACGTTCTTATCCCCAACGTGGCAGAATCCATCTTGACCCTTGTAACCTCCATACGATTCTTCGGTTGGAATACCTCCAAGTTGCTTGATGGGAAAACAAATTTCAATAGACGGATTTAATTTGGGATGGTACAATCAAAATTACCTTCAACCATTGATAGGCACGGAAGTCCTCACCGCCGTCGCAGCCATTGTTTCCGTATCCCCATGAGCAGTCAACTAATGCTTGTTGGGACATACGAATCAGATTGCCGGTGTGCAAGAAATAAGCTCCTTCAATGGTGCCCGTTGTGCCAAATGACCAACACGATCCACAAACCGATTGATCTTTCACTGGTGTTACAGCTCCGTACAAACGCCAGTCGTAATCGACAGGCAAATCGGCCAAAGTGTGTTCATCCAATTCGTATGGGAATGGATTCCCACCATTATAAACGCCGGATGGTTTGTGGCCACGCAATGCTTTGAGCTCATCTGAAGTGCGATCGGCCAAACGATTAACGGTCAAACTGAAACCAAGATGTTCACGGTTTTTGGAGTGAATATAACGCAAGTTTTGCATGAACACATGTTGACGTTGGAATCTCTCTTCTGTTGTGGCATACACAATTCCATGTTTTCTCATATAACGAACGTGTTCTAGTCCAACATGCGATACATCGGCTGGATGAATGAACTCTTTCATTGGATTGAATGTGGCATAGTGACTGTTGCCTGGTCCGGGGAAACCAACACATGGTCTGTCTCCTGTTTCAAGTCAATACATTTTTGTGTTAATAATAAATTTGACTATAGTCAAACGTATACGCTTTGGTCATGACTTAAGTGTACAAATGAAGAGAGTTTCAAAAAAGTATCAAAGTCCAAATGAAATTAAAATTAAATAAACTCAATTTACCTTGATAATCGAAAACATCTTCGGGGATGTCATCGTGCAGATAGAAGTTGTAGTCCAAATAGTAGTGATCGTAGTGAGATCCTAACAAAGTGTTAAAACCACGCATTTCGTAACGTACAGGAATTGGTTGGCGCGCTGCTGGGTATTTTGGTGACTTCACATAACGAACCCACATTGTGTATTTGTTGGTTTTTTGGCCAATTGTTTCTTCAAAAACAAATTTGTCACATTTCCATCCAAGAAAATCCTCGGTACCTGAGCAAGGAAAACGATTTGAATGAACCGACATGAGCAAAAACGGCTAAAAACTCCGATAAATTCGAGCTAAGTATGGACAAATGTTTATAGATTCTTACCGGCCAATGTGAACTCTCTGCAATCAGGCAAAATCGTTTGAGGTTCAATTTGATTGTCTACAGTACCGTTGACTTGCAAGCAAGTGATGACATTGGGTTTTTCATTCGTTGTAACTGGTGCAACTTTCAATGATGTTCCATACCGACCCTGTTTGCTCAATTGATATGTTTTCACAGTGCCTCCATAATAATCGATACGAGAACGATTTGTGTGCTTATCGAACCAGGCTTCAAACGGCTCTTCAATTTCGGCATATGGAATATGTAAAATTCCCTTCACAGTATGGACTGGGTCCCATTTTGGCGGATTGGTGGCGAATGCTTCAAATAAAATATTCAACATTTCCCCTTAATTTCTTTTATATACTGAATTATGTGAAATTTCACGCTATCAATTTGAGCTCATATTTATATTTATTGTGCCCATTCGGTGATATTCTATGCCAAGTGAGATAAGGACTCTTGGTTAAAAATACTTTTTTACATTGTTCAACAAAATTTCATTTATAAACCGAATGAAATTGTACGTGATGAACCGAATGAAATTAATTTTCGATTCCAATAGATCGTCGCATCAATCAAACTATTAAAACACACTTTCACGATGTTTTAATGCCGGATTCTTGCACCATCATCGATCAACTGTATCACCAATTCTCTTTATTTATTTTTCTAGTTTCTAAAACAGATGTTTCGTGTTATTTAATGTTCATTCTTTTGCTTTGAAAGCAGACATTAACATTTTTTGAAACATATTTCCCAAGTTTTTCTTTCGTTTGGTTACATCAAATACATATTTACGATTACCTGTTTTATTCACACAGTTGATACAGATCGTTTTTATTGATTATTGTGAAAAAAAGTGGGAAAAATCGTTTAACAGGTAGAATTTCGAAATACATTTCAGTAGTAGAAAGGATGTGAAAATTTATTTCTTCGAAAGAAAAATGATAGGCCAACTCTTTGTGAATTTCAAATGATACGAATGTTCTTCACTCAGAAAACGTGATAAAAATATCTTGAAATCAAATTAAGTCCAAAAAAAATTCTCAGGACTTGAATATTAAAATAATTATATGAAAGAGGAGAAAAAAAACCAAACATTTGAAATTGATAAAAACCAACTCATTCTCAGTTCCAAAGTCTCAATTGAGAAGTCTGATTTGTCGTTTAATTGAATTAAGAGAGAACAAACTGTGTGCAAAATGGTTTGTCATCGTGTTTGACACATAACAGCATCAATTTTGCACTTTAATCGCGACAATATATACAAGTTCTATAAATAGCGAAAAAAACTTACCACCGATGCAAAGTACACTCAAAATTAAAAAAATAAATTTCATTGCATAAAATTGATTGAAATGCAATACTCATGAAATTTCTAAAGAAATGATAGTGAAATTTAAAAAGGAAAGTGATTCAGTGCGATCACTTCGGCTGCTCACCAAAAACTAAATCCAAACACTTCAAACAGCGCACAATTTCAGATTACGTTCTATGAACTTGTTGCACACATACCACTACTACGCGGTCTGTCCCTTCTATATGCTAATACACTCGTAAGAGCATAAAGTCTGATGTTTGTTGGACGCAACTGATGTTACAGCGAAAAGGGGCAAAAGGAATGGAGGAAAGACGTATATCAATTTTTGCGGGTCGCCGTTTGTTGTTTCATTTTCGAGTTTATTATTTCGTTTTCACACAGCATTTGCAAGCGCTACCAATTGTAGTAACCGATTCGAAATTCTCTGTTCGAAAATGTAATTTTCTTCTATAAACCAAAGATAAAAAGAGAATAAAGTTAAACTATGTCGAAGAATTGTTCTCGTAAACAGCGTCTCTATCTGTTGAATTTAAATCAATCTGTCTAGTTTTAATTTGCAAAATAATTTGATGTATTTTTCGATAGAAAACCGTTAAATTTATTATTATCATTACATGATTACAAAGCAAGATTATTAAATCCCAAATATTGACAAGAATTGCAGTGCATCTATTATTTTGAAGCCAATTATTCTCAAAATTACTATCTGTCTTATATATTTTTTTTAAATTTCACTGAAATATTCATTTAATTCTGTGAGCAGATTATTTGGAATATTCATTAAAAACTGTATGACCAGCATTTAACTCTCTTGATCCAGAAAAGTATTATTCTTCTCAAGTTGAAAACAAGCCTTAATTTTTCAGCACTAAAACAATTGAAGCATTATTCGATTAACAAACAGAACCCACTCAAAATTCGTTCTAAATTTATCATAATTTAAGGATAATGTTGCGTCGTATGTTTCTGTGAGTGTGTCACGTTCGCATTATAGCGTAACTAATGACATTCTTATAGAATAACTAATTTGCAGAACTGACATTTTGTTTCGAACATTCCTTTCATATAGTTTATTTATTGGTCTCTACAATTCCAGTTCAATTGCTTAATCGAAAAAATTACAACATTTAAAGCAGTTTTGATACCATTCAATGTGACGAACTTTACGTTTCAAATATTCAATTGCAGTAAAAATTGCGGACAACAAGTCGAATCAAAGAGAAATCAACTATGACAAAGCGAGCACGAGAATCTTATAGCGACTGGTCAAGCGTCGACATTGATGAAAGTAGCAAAGAACACAGCAAGGCCGAATACACCTGCCTTCTCAAATACGAAATGCTGAAAAAGCTCTATTCAAATAAAAAATCATCGGACGTGACATTTGTTATTCATGGAATCATACCTTTATGGACTGAACCTGATGAGCCAGCTTGTGGAATGGTCACGATTCGCATATTTGAAGCACACAAATCAATTTTGGCGTCAGGAAGTAAGGTGTTTCACAAAATGTTCTACGAAAATGAGGAGCAAATTAATAAAATTGATGTATACGATTGTACAAGCTTGAAAGCATTTAAGGAATTCATGCAATGCTTCTATTTCGGCAATGTAAATTTCACAGCATGTAATATTTCACAAGTTGTGAAACTTGCCAAGTACTATGAAGTTCCAGAATGTTTATACATATGCCTTAGCTTTCTGAAAGATGAGGTCTCAAATGAAAATGTTTGCGAAATCTATAAAGATGCCATTTTGTGGTCACAAGACGAAGTGAAGCAAGTGTGTGAAAATCTGATTCGTTCCAATGCAGCAGCGTTATTCGGCGCAAATTACATCTTGGTCTGTAACCGCGATACATTACTGAACATTCTTCAACTGGATTTATCCTCATGTAAAGAAGAAATAATATTCGACGCTTGCGTTGCTTGGGCAAGAGGTCCAGCATGGGGCACCAATTCAAGAAAGAAACTGAGGGACAAGTTGGGAGATTGCATTTATTGGATCCTATTCAACAAAATGACGGTTCAAGAGTTCACAAAACGAGCAGCTGAATATGAAGATTTATTCACTGACGCTGAATTTAGAGATATTATTTGCTCCATCACGTTAGACGGATATGTTCCAAAAGATTTCATCCAAAAAAAGCATTAGCTTGATGTCTGAATGCGATATCATTTTTTGCTATCAATTTGTCATTTTTTTAATTATCAACTCGCATATTCAAAATTGACACTGAAATGTTGTCAAGGAAATTTTTCATTCTTTAAAACTCGGCTATGCAATAAAGAAAATTAACGTTGCAAACGTACTGTTTATTTCAATATTACGTCAAATCACGTGTTGAATATCACGCGATGAAAGAGAACCTGCAAATTCTAAGACATAAAATTTTGACATTAGTTGCTCTAGACAGTTTTGAGTTGTAATTGAAAACCGTTTATTTACAATATCAGTGCTCCATTCCAATGTGCTATCTTCAAGAGATCTATCATTTTGATTTCAATGGAATATAACCTCGATTTTAAAACAATAAAATATTATATTATTCAAAAAAATGTTTCTCAAGTTGACAACAAGCTTTCATTTTTCAGCACCGATTGACATCGTCACTAATACAACTGCATCACCATTCGATAAACCGTACTTGTTCGAAATTCTGCTATAAATGAAAACATCATTGCACAATTGCGTCGTTTTTCTATTAGAGTATCGCGTTATGGGGTCATCCAATGACATCTTCATAAAAATATTGGTTTGCAGAATGGAACGGACATTTTGTTTCGAACAATCCATTGATGTATTCGATCAATTGGACTCTTCAACTCCAGTTGTTGCTTCGTCAAAAAATTTACAGCGCTGATAAATTTCATATTAATACAACCGAAGTGGCGATTTTTACTATTCCAATAATTACTGTAACAATTCGCTGACAACAAGTCGAATCAAGAAGAAATCAAGCATGGCAAAACGAGCATTCAAGGAAGAATACTTCTGTTGTCTTAGTGACAAAGTATTCAGTAAACTATTTCTTGACCCAGAAACATCGGACGTGGTTTTGAAGATATGTGGAGAAAGGCCTGTGCCGCGTCTAATTCATACGCAGAAGTCTGTGCCAGGTCAAGCTCCGAAAATATTTACAGCGCACAAATCCATTTTGGCATCGGGCAGTAAGGTGTTTCATGAAATGTTCTACAAAAACAAGGATCAACAGTTTATTGTCGACGTGTGCGAATGTGAAAGTACTTTTGCATTTGGGAATTTTCTTCGAAGTTTTTATTTCAACGGCGTCAAATTATGTATAGATGAAATTGTGGAAGTTATGAAATTGGCCAAGCACTATGAAGTTCCGGAATGTTCAAACACATGTCTTAGCTTTTTGACAGATAACATTTCAAACGAAAATGTTCTTATGATCTATGAAGATGCCATTTTGTGGTCACTAGAGGAAGTGAAGCAAATGTGTGAAAATCTGATTCGTTTCAATGCAGCAGCAATATTGGATACGAACAATTTTGGACGCGCACAATATTGGTCACGAGAAATTAACGGCATGGAAAAGTTTATTTGTAATCGCGAAACAGTATTAAAAATCCTTCAACTCGATTTATGTCCATGCAAGGGAGAATTGATTCTCGACGCTTGCTTGGCTTGGGCAATGCTTCCAACGGTGAAATCGCAACGAACAGGACAACAGCTGCGGGAGAAATTGGGAGATTGCATTTATTGGATCCCATTCGACAAAATGACGGTTGAAGAGTTCACAAAACGGGCAGCTCAACATGAGGGTCTATTCACTGACGCAGAATTCAAAGATGTTATTTGTTCCATCACAGTAGAAGGTTATATCCCCAAGCATTTCATCCAAAAAAAGGAATAGTAGAACTTGTCATATGACATTTTTTATCTTTCAAAATTATAAATGATAGCAATTTACCTATGAAATATTCTCACGTAAATTCAAATGAAAAATCAAAATCATATTAACAATAAATATTTCCATTAATAATTTTGAATAAAAATACAATTAAGTGCAGAGGGCTAGTACTCGAACATTCAAAAACTGTGTAAGCTCCTTTTCTAAAGACTTTTGACGGATACAATTTGATTAGAATCGACGAATAAATAGATGTTTGAGCTTAATTGATTGCTGAAGATCAATATCAAATTATGATGAGGTGTCAAACTTCAAGCTTCAACATTTTTGCTATGACAAAAATACGACACGTTTGACATTGAAAAAAAAAATTAGCTTCAATTTGCACGCTGCAAAACGAAATAGATTTCAATTGAAAATTTAGAAAAATTCGACGTTTTTAAATGAAAACGAAATTAACTGCAGTTTTTATCAAATAAAAAGCTTTCACATAATTTCCATGAAAAATGATTGTGAGTTCAATCACCAAACGACGAGATGTTGTTTTATTTTTTTGTGAAACCGTTGAATCATTCTCTGATTTAAGTGATTTGAAGAAAGAAAAAAAACAATTTTGTTTCAGTTTTTCTTAATGCAAGACCTTCGATACTTATAAGTTGGAGCAGAAATCGTTATTTATAATCTTGAACAAGTTCTGCCTTCGGTGGCATACAGTTTGGAATTTTCAGTATTAGCTATTAGAATCTTATAAAACGGACTATAGCGGATGACTAGTAACTATATTTACAAGAATCGATTTGCTCAGATTATCTAAATGTATGGAGATGCCCAGTATTTCTTTCCGTCTGTTATGAATATTTACTGGACCTAAAACAGGTGAACAAAATTGGGTGTCTCCACTCACTTCGAAAATCTGACTAATAAGATGCTAGTAACCAATAATAGTGTTGCTCATGCTAGTAATTACAAGCAGCTATTGGTAATAAGTCGTAATTATATTATTACTTTCATATTATTAGTCCTATCTGAAGGTGGTGAACCAAACGCAAAGCAAATTGCAGTTATCCGTAAATGACATATTGGGGATCGAATTTTATTTTTTTTTATTCTCAGTATTCTTAAAAATAATCTAACAAAAATCATTTCAAATAATTGGTTTAAGCCAATTTTCCATATCCATATTCATTTTTGTCTACTGGCTCTGTTGGCAAACGGGCGGGATTCTGTAATAAACGATAATTGAAAAACAAATTCTTTATAGACACTTTTTGGTTTCAACAGTTACGCACCAATTCTTTGATTCGTTCCTCCATAATGCTAAATACGTAATGATTCACGACGATTTCATTTGGAAGAGCAACTCCTTGCACACGATAAAAACTATCTGTATTGTTTATGTCAGCAACTTTGAAGACACTTCCGACTGTGCAACGTCCTAACAGAGCGGTTGATCCCATCATTGGTCCTCGACTAATGTCAATGTGTTCGCCAACTCGGTAAATAACGACTGAACCATCTCTCGAAATGCTCGGCAATTGTTCTCGTTTGAATGGACTGTTTCTGAATATTTCCAATGCCAAATCATGCACCACTTCTAGACGTTCGAATTTCAAATCTTTCGCTGACATTTTGACCATTTCAGCAGAAATTGCTCGCAATTCTTCCTTGGTTGGCTTCCAATTTTTATCATTCAGTGAAATATCGTAGACGAAGCTTCCAGACTTGACATTTGGTGATGGAAAACTGTGCAATTGCACATTGACATTTTCCTTGAAAATGTTTGACAGAGCAGCGCCCAACATAAATGAACATGATCGCCAGAATGCACTAGAATTATACACATTGCACTAATCAGCATACAAGTAAAGAGAGAATTATATATTAGTTGAATGATTTCTCACCGATTGGCCAAATATGGTTCAGCTACTGTGAAATTCAACAGCTGCAGTGTGCACGAATCTTCGAGCGGTCTGTGCATATCCCAAGGAACTGTGCCATCAATTAGTGCTAAGGCCGATCTGTTGCAGTGAACATCCGATAAATCTGTCGATTAAAATCAAAGTACCAATAAGAATTGAGTGCACCGAATCCTTTTTTTCAATTCTTACGTTGTGCGCAATTGTATGGTGTGGATAGGTTTTTATTCATTATTATAGTCGTATCTTCCGGTAAACCCAAATAACGCACTTCAATCTTTTCAATTCGGCCCACTGCATCTCGTTGCCGCTTCTTTTCCAGATCAAATAATTCATTTTGATACCGTCGTATGCTTTCTCGTGTTGAGCTCCATCCTGAAATCACAATTTTTTTACATTATTTTCATCTTTTTGCATTTGAATCTAACCTTAAATTGCCGCTAAAGTGTACTTACGTTGCGAGAATTGGTAGATATTCTGCAAATTTGTGGATAATTTCGGAATAGTCCTTCTCAGGGAATTCATAATGGCTTAATATTTAAACTAAAGGTTTAAATCTATAAAAATTAATGAAGTTTTATTGTGCCAAATTTCAGCAAATACAATTCGAAATGTCTTCTCCGCCGATGTGTGTTTTGCACGATGACAGTTCATGTGTTCCACTCCACAGCTGTGGATGTCAACTTCATTTTGGCCGAAATGTCATTCGCCATACTTATTTTCCATTTCACACAATTGTTTGTTGCGATTCACACGTGTTTTCATTGTACTGCGACTAAATAAATAAACCAAAAATTTTATAGAATCGCTTTGGAAATCATAGAAATCGCACGAAATATGGAAGTGGTAGCAAGCGCAAATATTGATGTTGATTCATTTTTGCCACCAGCCGGCAGACAACAAGGAAAAACTGGTAAAAAGCGAACGATAAGTGCATCGGCCGGAGCTGATGAGCAAATGCAAGTTGATGAAACGACTGGCATTGAAGGCTCACGCAAAACACAAGCTCCAAAGACTAAACGAAAGAAGCACACAGCAATTGAAATTCGCAAAATTCCAGTTCCATCGCACAGGTTTGTTTATAAATAGTTCAATTTTAATATTTGATGCTAATTTCCAATTGAATATAATGTAGATATACACCGTTGAAGGACAGTTGGTTGAAGATCTTTGAGCCATTGGTTGAAAATTTAAAATTGCAAGTTCGATTCAATATGAAAGCGCGTCAAGTGGAAATTCGGCTGAGCCCAGAAACACCAGATGTCGCAAATCTTCAGAAAGGGGCCGACTTTGTCAAAGCCTTTGTTTACGGTTTCGATATCGACGATGCTATGGCATTGCTACGTTTGGAGGATCTTTTCATCGAAACTTTCGAAATTAAAGATGTAAAAACATTGCGCGGTGATCACGAGAATCGTGCCGTTGGTCGTCTGGCTGGTAAAGGTGGTCGCACAAAATTCACAATTGAAAATACAACCAAAACCCGTATTGTGATCGCAGATACTCGAATTCATATTCTAGGAAGTTATCAAAATATTCAATTGGCACGTCGGGCTCTGTGTAATCTGATTTTGGGTTCGCCTCCAAGCAAAGTATATGGAAATCTACGTTCAGTTGCCTCTCGAATCTCTGAGAGAATATAATTTGATCGTGTTTGTTGCATTCTCGATGCTGCATAAATTAAATTGAATCCAATGTTTAGTCCATTGTATATTTTTACGGGATTGATTGAATAAACCACACATTAGGATATAACATACATCTAGAAAACTGATTTTTAATCAATATAAACATTAAAATCACAGAAATAAATGAAGATTTTTACGAAAACACGGCTAGCGTTTCTTGGACGGGAAAGTCTCTTGATACATTTTGGCTCACTGGAGCTGCTTGAAAATATTAATTGAAAAAACCATTTCATTGCTCAAAATAATCAGTATTTGTAGGAGGTTTCAGGGAATTTTCAAATTTACTGACTCCATTACTTCCATCAGAACCGGCATTGTCATTCAAATGAATGGATAATCGGACTACCAAAAAATGAATTTTATCGAGTTACTCGATAATAACTTGCTTTTGTAACCCCTGTGAGTGACTAGCGAACAATTGATTATGAAATTTTCTGTTAACGAGAGCAAAAGGTGAAATGTGAAGTCTCACTTCCAGTCTCACTCACTCATTCATTTATTCGACAATAATCGAAATTAAACGATATTAGTTGACTATGTTTTGTTTATATTCCTATTCATTTGTAATAGTTTCGTTGGCACATACGAATCGGTAGGAATATTCATGACCTTCAAAAAACAAGTTTTTATTTATGCCTCGTGAGAAAATTCAACGCGAATATGTTGAAAATTTGAGCCAAATTATGTTTTAACGTGCTCGCATAATAGACAAAAAAGGCGAATGGATAAAATATTGAAATGCTGACGCTCAAGCTTAAAATCCAAACAAAAGAACTCAAATTTAAAATAAAATTTGTTTTTTCTTTGAACTTTGCTATATAAGCTATCGTGAAACGGATTGTAGTGCGGCGGGCTCTGTGAAATTTAATTCCAGTTGCACCGCATAATCAAAATCTATTGTAGTTCACTTTCCGTTGCATTTACAAAGTTTATTAAATTGAAACTTGTGTTAGATCTATTTAATTGTATATTTTTTCCAATGAAATTCAATGAAATACATATATTATAACATACCATACATCTAGAAAATGAATTTTAAATGAAAAATAAATCTAATAAATAATTAGATACAACATTTAATTAAATAGTATTTGGACAAAACCGCTTTAAAGTGAAAATTTTGTGAAAATCAAAAGAATCATCATAAATAGAGTGACAGTTGCCAAAATTAGTATACAATACATTTTCCGGTTCTTTCGTTGATACATCTCAGCTTTCTGCAGTTGTTTGTAACCTTCTGTTACGCGAGTTTGTGTTTGTTCTACATTAAAATCAATTCGATCCAATACGGTGCCTTGTTCTTGTACCATTTGAGCTAAATCTTTGAAAATATCATGCAAATCTGCAATCGATTGCACAATTTTAATCACTTCTTTCTCCCTGTGCTCGGCCATTTTTGAGTTTTCCTCCTCAAATAACAGTAGCTGCTGCTCTGTCATTCGCCCCGATTGCGAAATACTCTTTTGGAAATACTCATCGATTTGCTCGTCACTTTGCTCAAAATAATCTGTATTCGCAGATTGTTTCGAGGTAGTCGGCTTTAAGAAGTTATCAAATGTATCGACGGCATTACTTCCGCCAGTCAATGAAGTGTCATTCAAATCGATAGTGGTGAAATCAGGCGTTTCGAAAAATGCATTCGATCGAGCTTCACGTGAATTAAGCTGCTTCAAATAGTTTGTTTGACTCGACCTAAAGCGATACGTGACATCCTGCAAAGATAGCAATAAGTGCGTAACCACATTTTTTGTCAATTTTTGCTCCAGTTTATTGCCTAGAATATTTAAAAAAAAGTTATTGTTACCATTGAGTAAAGTTTGTGCGACAATTGCATGAATTTATCGCATCTCTAATCGGGTTGATTGAATTAAGTTCAAATTTTGCAGACAACAAACCTTGGCCCAAGTTAGACCGGATGAACTGAATATGACGATGTGTTGATGAAATCAGTTTGGAAATGTGTTGGCTCAGATTTTCAATGAGTTCCTCCTCCTCGCAACGGTCGTCCAATGACGGGCGCAGCAAATGACGTGCATGCAATGAACCTAACTCATCCAATTTTGGCTTGATTCTATATACATTCGGAAAGATGAATATAAATATCGATTTCAAGAAAAGATATTTTTTTTTGGTTTGTGTTTGGTTACTTTGAAATTGTGTACTGTGCCTCCTCGAGTTTGTCCAGCCAAACAGGTGGTGACCCATAGTCATCTCGTAGCTCTAGTCCCTCCTCAGCATCGCGTAACGATCGCTGCAGAAGTCTCTCACTATCACTTGGCCTCTGAGAAAAATCGAAACAATTAGAGAAGATCAACTAAACTTCATTTCCATATGTTTATTGGCCAACTAACCCGATCATCGTACATATTACGATTTTGTATCGCATTATTTCGCATCAAGAAGAACACTTCAGTAAGATTTCTTGACGTCATTTTGTCTACCAATCAAACACCACAAAAAACTACAAATAAATTTTTCACGCTATGATTGTCAGCGATTCGACATGACGGACTCTTATCTGGAAGAGTGCATCATATGGATTGCATTTAATATTGCAAAAAATCCAATGTTTTCGTGTGATTTGTCATTGTCATGTCAAGTTGTCGTTGTCGTCTGCTTGTCAAGGGTGCTCACGAAGCATTTTGTCACGACGCTAACCTAACCACACTTTTTCCATTATTTACTGTCTGTTTTGACATCTAAATAACAAAACACATTTGCCACACTGAACAACACACGTGGGGCGGAAAGTATTTTTGAATCTCGCTTAAGTCGCAGTGATTTTTTAGTTCCATTGGATTTAATTGTGAAATGTGCAACAATGAATACGGAAAATGGTAAGAAATATGTTCAACAATTTATGCACATGGCAACCGATTTACAATTGCTTCTTTTCGAACAGAGCTTCGTAGTTGGTTGAACCGCTCCGAATTGAGTTTCGTTGACAACCTGAAATTCGGCATCAAAGTTTGGAATTCGATTGAGTTTATGCTGTTGACGAAACAGGAAATCGTTGTTGATGAATTCTGTAATAATTTACCGAAATTGCGTAAAGAAATAAAAAATTCGGCAGATCCAAACTATGCGGACGTAGCTTGGCAGAAAATCAACGAATTTTTAAGTTTTCGCTATTCATCGGGAGCTGTTAGCATAGCGGTGAAGGAAAAATTAATAAAAACATTATCGACTGAAGCTGAAATCAGCATTAGAGAAGCATGTCAATCTCATTTGATTTTGAATGCACTTCTTGTAACTCTTCAAAATACGTCTATTCAAAATTACTACAAAAGCAATGCCACCGAGTTTGCTCGATTTTTAGCCGTGAATGTTCGATATTTAACCCATCTCCTGGAATCCGAAATAGTCACGGCTGACAAATCCAAGCTGTACAAAGAACACATCGATCAATTTTTGAGTTCATTGAAATCATACATCAAACAAACACCATTCCTAGATGATTTTAAGTCAGCGTTTGCTGCGGAGATTTTGACACCTTTATGCGAGCTTCTGACGTTGTCACAGAACCAGAAAATCAACAATAAACAAGAACTGTTGACAATTTTGCAAGAGCTGTATTTTGATGGTAGCCAAACGAAACAATTGAAGCAGTACTTGGGAGGTGAAAAACAAAATTGTATGATGTTTCATGAGATTTTAAAAAAGCCAATGCATGTGTTTTCAATGGTTGTTGAAGCAATCATTTGGTCATTCCGAAACGATGATGAAGTACAACAGGCTTTCTTGCGATATCTTTTTAATGAAACCGACGGTAAATTCCGAGCTCAAACTGATGAGTCGGTTCAAACACAGCTCAACGGTTTGACGGTTTTTATTTTGCTCTTAAAGAAGTATAATGTGCCGTTGAATTTTCAGATTGATTCAAAAAAGGCATATGTTTATTTCGGCAGGCAAATTGAACATTTTGTTCACTCTTATCATGCGACACACGTCTACGAGGTCCTGAATTTGCTTTGTGCCACTTTGAAATTGGATCCATTGATTCTGGAGTATTCAGTCTGTCAAATCGCAGTCAAATTCATGCTTCTTGCGAAAAAAGATGAGGCCATTTGGAACAAATATGAAGAATTTATGTATTTGTTGATTGAAATGTATCGTAAATTGAGTCGAGCCGAAAAATTCATATCACAATTGATAAAAAATCTCTATGAAACACTTTCAACGGTGAAACTGTCGAAAAAGCTGAAGCGCTCGTTCAATGGAAATTTTGTTGAAGGAGTAACTCCTTCCAAGAAGATGAAGAGTTCGACTGATGATGAGGGTATGATGGAAACAAGCATCGCTGAAGCATTAAATCAACCTGAAAATCGCTTCTTGACTTTATTCGAACAGAATATTCTGAGTGAATGTGAAGTGTTAGTGTCAAAATTAGATTGGAAACGAAAAATTCGCAGCAATCAGATTTGGAATGACATTGCATTTGCATTTACACCGGCTATAAGCATAACCTACACAAGATTTATCTCCGGATTGGTGTCGAAACCATCGCTTGTCGTGTGGAAGACTCTTATATTCACGCTCAAGGACTATATACAAAAGCTGAGCGAGGCCGACGGCAAATACACCGAGAATACTGTTTTTCTTATTGAAATCACATCTGCATTGCTGAGCCAGTATTTTATGGGCTCGAGATTGGCGGAACATTCGGATAAATCCTGGGATTCGATTGAAGTTAATCGAAGCTTCACTCGCGAAATTCTCACAGAGTTTGGACATGCGATCCTCAATCAAGAGCACAATTATCGAACGATGAATGCTTTCCTAAAACTATGTTATAGTGCATCGAACTTTGACTTGCTTTGTTGGTATTATCGTCCCGATTCAATGCGAGTAACTGATGCAGAGGGCTTAGGAAATAAGATCGATGTTGAAAAATCAGCAAAAAATCTCCATTCTTACCTCACCGAAAAGGAATGGATAACTATCGAACAGCGAGTCACCAACTTCGGCAAGCGCGAGTGTAAAGCTAATATTAATAAAATCTATTTGCAACGGTTGAAAAGTAGTCAACTGTTTGAATTACAGAAAGTCAATGTCGAAGATATTTCAAAGTATCTGTTGTCCACTGCATTCAAAGATGTCGAACAAATATCGGACATTTTGAACGACCAAAGCCTTTGTGCGTGGTTCATTGGTAATTTGAATGCCAAACAAAAGCGGACCGTTTGCGAACTGTTGCTACAATCAACAAGTGAATTTGACACCTTGAACCGCCTCTGCGACATAAATGACTGGCAATTCATTGAAATCCTTATATTGGCGACGTACAAAAAACTCGTCGAAATTTTGGCTGGTGGTAAAAAATCGGAGTATTTGTCATCGATTGACTTTGAACCAATTTATGGGCGTGAGTTTGAGACGTCATCGGAAAAGTTGGGCGCTTTGTTAGAAAACCAGTGTGCCGGCTCAAAATGCACAGACAAAAAACACATCCAGAAAAAGAGAGACCAAATTTTGGATTTGTTGAAACTGCTCCAGAATTTACCGATCGGATTTGGGAATGTGGATGCCAAGAATCTCGATTCACTACTAAATCTAATTGTCTATCGATATTTAACCGTGGGCGGAGACGAAGAATTATCTGCGATGGCGGTAAACGTTTTCAAAGGTACAATCCATATTCAATGTCATGGACAATCAAATTCATTTAATTTGCTCTATTATTTGTCAATAAATCTTGTCAATCAGGTCTACTTCATTTTGGCGATGCGCCGAATATATTTACTAATCTAAAAATCGGTACACTCATCGCACTCTTCAAGGACGAACAATGCGCTCAATCAATATTCGCTTTGATATTCGAAAAAACTTGTCGCGACATCAACGAATCGAAGACAGAAGTTTTTGATGATTTTTTCGTCCTCCTGCAGCAATTCGATGCAAATGATAGCAGCGAGCAAAAAATTTTGTTGGAAATCGCTGTTCTAGTTGTCTACAATTTTTCAAAGGACAAGAGAACACGTATTAATGGTGACAGGTTCCGCGAAACTTTGTTTGATATCATTAAAAAAGTATCGAAAGACAAAATGAATAAACATTGGCTGATTGGTGCGACTCTACCAGCATTTGTGATCATTGTCAAAGCTTACATTGCCGACAACAAAGGAAATCCGGAGAATAATACTGGCGGTGATGTCAGAACAATCAAGTTATTCAAACAATATTTGAAAAATTCGGTAATTTACCTTTATTTTCAGCCAAATCTTTCAATTTTATCAACTCGCTTCTTCTATATTATTATCTTTAGGTTGATTGCAAAAATCCACATTCAATCAGATTGTTTAATACGGCCCTCGAAAACAAAGCCTATCTTCAGCTTACAGACGACGAATTGAAAGAGCTAATAGCCAAATATTGGCTGGATTTCAAAGTTGCTTGTGGCAGTTCACACGATGAGACTGTCAATAAAACATTGAATAGTGCTTTGAAACTAATCTGTGACCACAAAAGCATTGACGAATGGATTGAATTGTTGACCAAAGTGGAAGAGGTATTGCGCCAAATATGTAACTCTTCAGTTTCATTTGTAATCGCCTGAAATTGCACTTTTTAGGAAATAAAAGCATCAATATTTTCGGACAAATCTAAACAACAAAGCAAAATATTGGCCTCGATGGCGAATTGCCAGTACAATAAAAATAAAGGTCAAGTAAGTAATCGACTGTACTTGGCATTATAGTCCGCACCATTTTCTATTTGTCAGTTTCTTTATGTCATTTGCAGATTTTCACCGGTTTCTTCAAAAGTGTCACACGACAAATCAACCTGACCATTCGTGCCAAAAGCACTGAACTAACGCAAAACTTTGACTGGATACTGAATTTGCTAGAGTGCTACACCATTTTGACCAATAACATGCAGGTAACCATCATAAGCTTAATGTGTAAAAATCACGATGAAGATATACTAATTACTGTGTCTTTTTGTGTCAAAGACCCCAGTTTCGGTTGAGCTAATTAACGACATCCTGTCATTTTTGGCCGAAATCAATATTAAGAAAATTGATGCGGAGAAATTCGATTCGGATCGCTTCAAAAGTTTGCTGGAGCAAATGTGCGCATTGTGCATCGGATTAATTCAATATCGTTCAGTGTTTGTTATGGATCGAGTGCCGCATTTCGTGAATGTTTTCAAGGATCTCCTGCAAACGATTTGCTGGTACAAATCGAATCGCAACCAGCAGTCGCACTTAGACCAAGCCGAAATAACAATGCTCGCTGAGATGGCACATTGCCTTGAAAAGTATGACCATTTTGTACAATGAAAGTTCAAGAGATATAAATTTTACTTTTCTCTTCCATTTAAAGGACAAACAAGTACTTCGTGAAACATTCAACGGAAGTCAAGCGTGTCGCACCATATTTACTACTGTTCACGATTAACTTGATGATAGCAAACAATCGACCGACTACTCTATATTCGAAAGTAAGAGAACATTCAAGTGAAACAGCATTTATATTTTTAAACTCGAATAATTCGATAAACTCTTTCGTTTCAATCATCAGATCAAAACGCACATCGAGTATATTTGTTACGACCTAATTGCCGTGTGCGATCACCGTGTCGAAGGGTTCATTCTGCGTAGCTGCAACGAAGCGTCGAAAGCCGTATACGAGAATCTATATCGCGAATACGAAAAATACTTTAAATTCAAAGGAAAAGTTTAATTCAACAGAAATTATTCGAATAATAAAATAACGAAATATAAATTTTTGTAAATCAAATTTAAAAAAAATAAATGGTCTTGCATACGTAAAACTAACTTTAACGCACATTTCCCGACAGTGTATGGTTTCACAGGTTATGTTTATTTCTAATCGTATCACCATGTAACTTTGAGAATATGTCACACCAAATTTTAAGTCATTACAATGAGATTTCACTCGATACTACGAATCAGCCGTGCCATGTTTGCGAATGAATTGGTATTTGGTTAAAACTCAACAATAGCGAGACGGGAACTAAAAGCCATTGTTGATGTTCACTTTGAATTATTACTTGAAAAACACACTACAAAAACTCGTGAAAATATAGATTCTTGTAGTAGAATAAAAGACAGCAACGAAAGTTTCAATTCGATACAATGTGGACCTACGATCGACTATCTTCACACAACTTTTTCGTTTCGACCCTGAAAAGACCCCGAAAATAGAAAATTTTGTATTGGAGGTCGTCCTCAATCTCATCGGAATGACTTGAGCTACCCTAAAAAATTATCTGATTGAGCTGAAAATTAATATATTTCTATTCCTAATGAAGACCAATGTGTGTGTAAATTTTTGATCAATTCTAATATCAGTTTTTTGAGTTATCGTGTTAACAAATTTTTGCGTACAACGGACAACGTACAACGTACCACACACGGACAAAAAATTGCTCCGGGAATGGTTGCAATCGTTTTTTTAGGTTCAAAACGCATAGAAAACTCATTCCGGGCGTTTTGAATTTTTTGGACCGATCGCAATACTTTTAATACACACAGTGGTGTGTGCAGAAAAGTAAATTAGTTTAACAGCTTATGACATTCGAGTTAAAGATCGAATTTAAGAAAACTTGGGAATAAATGAATGAAAACAAAGTGTAACACATATGAAAATGACAAAGAAAAGTAAAAAAAGTAGAGAGAGCGTCTCAGTCAGTTGAATGCGTTTCGAAAAAATGTGAAATTCACTTGATCGCCAAAATACCGCTGCAAATTTTATGACCGGCCAGTTGCTAGGCGACAAACTATATTGATAAAAAAATATCAACAAACCTTCACAAGGAAATCGTTAAATTGAGTGTTATGGTGGTTACGGTGCGGTGTGGCGTGGCGCGATGTACAGTGCACTTTGCGTCTCTATGGCAGTAGAAACGCCGAATGTCATTCAATAAACAGGTATACAGCATTTCGAATACAATAATAGGAACAACCCTTCGGTTGATTTAGTCAATGACAATATGTTTTCCGTTCAAAAACAATTAACAACCAAGCAGTTGCAAAGTAGCGGTTTCGCATGAGCTCGATTATTTAATAACATTAATAAACATCCAATCATCCGCAATCGGAATTGGAATTGGAACGATTTTAGCGATGTTATGGAGCCTCAATCTATAAGCGACGACGAATGAAGAGCTATCGTGTCATTTGGTTATTGAAAAGCTTATTATTATTGGTGGTGTATTGTTTGTGACATCAAGCATGCTCTCCGGGGACAGACGGGGACAATGTCTCACTATCACCGATAGGATACAGTGATAAACACAAGCTTTCAATAATTCCAATGTATTTATTGATTTAAAATACAGATTGAAGCCGCTTTAATCGATAGGCGCTCGAATGACAGCAATATTAGTCCAATCCATTTGTGAATACTAAAGAAGTGGATTCATCGAAAAGTAGCACATCGAAAACGTTGATGAGTAGTGCAATATTGTAAGTGCTTTCTTGAATCATTCCGTTTTTTGTTTTGCACAAAATGGTCCCTTTGTGTCAGAATCCATCGAGAAAACTGCTTATTTTTGATTGCCTTTAAGTTACAGACTTATTGAAAATATGTCAATACGAATTCCGGCGATGTCATATTATTCTGATTTGGTGCGTTTATAACTTTGGCTCACGAAAGGCCAAAAATTCAATCGATCTAACAACAAATACAAATATTGCTGACTGTATACTAGACAATGGCATTTTATTTATATTTGATGAGCTGCTTGCTGATTTTGCTTTTGTATATTTGAATCGCTGTTTATATTTACCCCGCGGACTACGAAAAATCATCAAGTTAGCAGTTGATAGGGAAGAAATTATAGACAAACACGACTAGCAAATCAATATCGAAGTGGTGGATTTTTATTTCAATCCGCTGTCGTTTGTCATTCGAATAGTGTTCGGGAAGGTGGAAGTGATTTAAAATTGAATTTCGAATAATTCTTTCATAGCCTTACGATAAATATTGAGTTTATGAAAAAGTGAATTTTTTTTGGCAATTGTTTAATTATAATATGGACAAATTCATTGCAAATCTCTGAAAAGAAACTTTATATAATTCAATAAATAAACACAAAAAAAGTGAAAAAGGTCACCGAGGTCCCCAACCGATTGCAAAAAGTTTGCCAGACAGCGACAATAGACGATATAAATCTTTGTAGTAAAACTCAATTTTCCAAATAAAACACTCATTGTGTAAATAAAGTTTTGTGTAGAAAAATGACTTAATAACTGCGAAAACTAAGTTCATTTGAATAGTTTTGACTGAAGTTTCGCGATACATAGTATTCTGTCTGAATTCGGTCGATTGTTGTCGAAAAGAAAGAAGAATCGTTTTTGAAGTGATCAGGTGAAAAAAGGGAGAAGTTCCGGTGAGTCGTGATGTCAAACAAGCCGAAAGGCCAGGAAAAGGCCAACCAATTTACCGAAATTGATGATCATATACTACGAAATTTTGAAATATTAAAGGTAAATGAATTTGTTCAATCAATACGAGTACACACGCGGTTTGCTTAGTTCAGTGAAAATGTTTACTGTTCCATAGACGATAAGAAAAACAAATACGAGATAAAATATTTTGCATTACATTTATTATGTTTGGGTGTCATCATTTGCGTGACTTCGTCTCCGTGGCACTGAATAATTTTTGATGATACAGTTAATTTCCATTTGAATAGCAAAATCCACAGCAGTTGTTTGTTACGGTTACACGAAATCATCGCAAAAATGGATATGTCCCGCAGTAGATATTTATTTGATAGGGGAAAAAATGGAATAACTTGACATTTTAACATGCCAAAGTTCATGAATTCAGCAAATCAACATCAAAATTGATTTTCGCATTTGGTATTGGATATAGAGATTTTTGCTTGAGAAAGTAAATGCAATAATCGGTCTTGTGTAGCTCAAAACCATTCATCAGATGATAGTCATTTCAATTTGGCATTTTCTCGCCTTACGATTTAATGTGAACTGGTTGAGGTTCTGCAAATTACACTTATTTGTTTGAGCAAAAAGCAATCAAGCAGAAGGACAATTTCAGCGAAACGTCCATCTCTCAATTTTTCAAGTTCCTTGGCACTTTTTCCAAGCGGATGATACAAAAATTGCGAACCACATTGTCTGGTAAATTTCAACACGATTTCATGCAGTGAATTTGTTGAAATCAAGCTACAGCCCGAGCAATAGCTACAACAAAAACAGCGAAGCAATAAGGGGGAGACTAAATAGAATGAGAGATTTGTTTATGAGGTTATAATCATCGCCAAAGCCATTAAGACATTTGCATAACAAATTTTGAAAGCAAATAAGAACGACTTAAAAAATACGCCGTTTTTTTCTATCAAGCATCCTTCTCTATAAATACGACTATGCTCAGCAATATTCACATCAACGAGCCTATTCATTTGCGGTAAATGGATCAAGTGTCACCATTCTCCAATCGTTCGTTTATTGCATTGTTGGAAAATAATAAAAGTATTAAAAGCATTTTTCTCGCTCTGTGGTGCCATATTAAGTGTTGATTCAGTCCGTTTATCCATAAAAGGGACACTTTTATTTCATAAGTCCATTTTTTCTTCTTCAAATAACTCTTCTCAATTCGCGCACAATATTTTTCTGCACAGATTCACATGCAAATGTGATAAACATACTCCAAAAGATTGTGCGGTTTTGCTGTCTTATTGTTCAATGATTTCCTGGACAAAATCCGTCGAGAAGTGGAAAAAGGATTCAATGTTTCCAACAAACAAACATTCGTCGGAAAGAGAAAATCAAAGAAATTCATTCTCTTTATTGGGAAAATATAATTTTTATCGTTCGTCTGCACTGCCATTTCCTTTTTATTTGCTTTTCGAAGCGCGCTTCCCTTCATTCGGTTAGTTTCCAACGACTTCGTATTTGTGCATCCTGTTTGTTATAAACATTCAAGTAACTTGAAATTTATCTGGTTTTTCATTTTTCCAAGGCGAAATCTTTTGGAATGGTTTTTCTGTGAAATGAACAGAACTTCAGTCAGATTTTCATTAGCCAAATGCATTATCCGAAGCGGCTATTTCAATGGTCTAACTTTGCTTCATTTGTAGGATATTTGTCTTATTGCTGTCGTACAGTTAGTCGAAATTCACCGAAGCAAATAGTTCCGATGGAAAAAAACAAATTAGAAGCAGTTTTCGATTAACGGCAAGTGCTCATGTTTGAGCACGGATATACATCCATTTCACACTTTCGTTCCATTTGTATCAAAAACTCAATTTACGTTCAGCGATCGTCTTTTCGGATATTTGAATGTGGAATGTAAAACTTTTGCCAGATATTCTTTTTTTATCTCGGTCGCTCGCTTGTTCTATCGGTCGTTGTGCTAAAACGATGTGAGTCGTTATTCGTTGTTGAGAGTTGCAGTTCCCATAACATTTAGGTGGAACGGGGTAAGCGGTGCATAAGACCTTCAACTTTTCTACTTGCATCGTGGACGGGAGAAGCGGCAGAGTTCAAGACCATTATAATTGCGAGTCGTACTCAAAATAAGTCCAATTTGACTTTATTGTTTTCGAGTATCTCGAGTCAACAAAACTGAATTTACGCCGAGCGTGGCCCAAAGCTAATTCATTCAGCAATGAAATTGCATTAAAATTCACTCGACTAAAAAATGGTATTACATTTTAAAGGAAATGGCGGAAGAATTGGCTTTTATTCTCGTGTTTATCTTTTTTCAAGGCGATAGAAAATGGCTTAACTTGATTCAATGTGATAAAAGCAAAGTTGAGAAGATGAATAAAAACGATGCAGAGACATTTATATAGAGAGATCTTCTAACAAGTTTCTCAATAACTCGTGGTTGCAAAAGAATAAGTTGGAGAGGCGATTAAAATGGATTGAAACAGCAAGTTTCAACTAGAAAATCGAGAATAGTTAAGAATGTTCAGCACTGCATTCGATAACTGAGTCTGACAAATGAGCAATTTCGTTTATATACTTTGTGTAAGTGCAATTAAAATCACAAATAAAACAAACGAATGAATGGAGCTTCGCTCTGCCTTCAAAAATAACACACAATTATGTTGATAACTTGATTACCAGTTGTTCTCGTTCCAATAACAAATCTCGATATTGAATTTTTGTCCGAGAAAACTTTTTTTAAGTGTATGTATGAGCACATATCGATAGCGTGTCGCGGAAAATGTTTCAAGTTATTACATGCCAAAGGTGTATTTGTGCTGGAAGAAGAAAATGTGATTTTCAGTCACGTTTAATCAGTGATAAAGTTCTTTCGTTGGTGGAGAACGTGTGCAATATGCAGAAAGAAGAACGCTCGAAACATTTTTCGTGAGAGCAGATTTTTCGAAATTGATTATGATCACTACCATTACCGTAGTTCATGTAAAAACTGTTTTGCCAAACTAAAAATTCAATTTATATATTGCTAAACACATTTCTAAATGTTCAATTGAAATTTCGTTATTTTTCATAAGCATTTCAATTTTTCCGGTTATATTCTCTTTTCGTAGCGCTTAGGCAAGGGTGCGTATGGCATCGTATGGAAAGCGATTGATAAGCGAACTCACAAGACGGTAGCCGTGAAGAAAATATTCGATGCATTCCGCAATGAAACAGATGCTCAGCGCACATTTCGCGAAATCATGCTGCTACGGGCATTGAACAATCATCCGAACATCATTCAACTGTACAGCATTCATCGGTAATTCTCAATAATAATTCAATTTTCACTCGAATTTATGGATAATTCTCAATTTAAATTCCATGTGGGAAAAAATTGTAATGCATGAATATGCAATTTGGGGGAAATTGAGGGTGAAAACATACAAAAATTCATCGATTGATTTTCATTGATTTCATATGCAAATTTGATGTTGATATTCAAGCGATTCTTTTTTGGGGGGCACTAATTTTCCGTCCGTTACCATTTCACAGGGCTGCCAATCATATGGATATTTATTTATCGTTTGAATTCATGGATAGTGATCTGCACAACGTGATTAAACGTGGATCGATATTGAAAGACATCCATAAGCGCTACATCATGTATCAGATCCTTAACGCAACAAATTTCATTCATTCGGGAAACATAATTCATCGTGACCTAAAACCAAGCAATATTTTGGTGGATAGCAAATGCCGGTCGGTAAAATATTCCACTCTCTAAACATCACAGCTTAAACACAGTCGATTTTATTCAAATTCAACCAGTTTTATGTTCAGTCACTAATTTTAGCCGGTATATTTATGAGATTGTTCACATCAAACGAAACTACTTTTCAATGTAATTTAAACGTTTAGCCGGTTTGGATCGAATTTGCTTGCGTGCTGAAAGCTATTTGTGGGCAAATGTTGATTTATGATACCTTACAATATATCGCTAATAAGTGAATTTTGTATATTTTCCAATTATGAATCGCAGGTGTAAGCTGGCTGACTTCGGTTTGGCGCGGTCGTTGTCACAAAATCATCCCACAGATGATGCGAATGGCAATGAAGAAGGGTGCTTAACGGATTATGTTGGTAATTCTAAATAGATTTACATGTAGAAGATACTTTTTTCCATTTCAATGTGAAGTGGTGTCTTTCGATCACTGCCTCTCTCTCTCTCTCTCTCTCTCTTTCCCTGTCTGATTGAATAAAATATAAAATGAGGCAATATCCGATTGAATAGGATTTAACAATTTATCAAGACCTATTATCATTTCATAAAATGAAGACGAGCTTCAAGAATGGTTTTTTCATGTCATTTTCCATTTAAATAATAGCAACGCGTTGGTATCGTGCACCCGAAATATTGATCGCCAACAAACAATACACCAAAGGCATCGACATGTGGAGTATCGGCTGTATATTGGGCGAAATGTGCCGAGGCAAACCTCTATTTCCCGGCTCTTGCACAATCAATCAGGTAGAAAGAAGACAGAAGAAATACAGATTTGGACAAACTGAAACAGCATGTGAAACAAAAATGAAATCAAATAAAAAATGTTTCTTTTGTTAGATTGAGTGCATTTTATCGGCGCTGCCGGAATCCAGCGAGAGCGATTTGAAGTCGGTTGGTAATAGTTTTGGTTCAGCTTTATTTAATCGATCATCAAAATCGATAAGCTCTAACCCAAATATGGATGAATTGTTGGCCAATACACCAGCCGATGCAAAGGAATTGGCTAAAGCCCTGCTCTCTATGAACCCATCAAAACGACCCACTGCCAAGCAAGCCATGTGCCACAAATACGTTGAAAAGTAAGTGAGATGGTAAATGTATTTGTGAAAATAAAAATTTAAAATAAAAATTACATCTGTTCAATAGATTTCGTAATACGTCGCCCGAATTAGAGCTTAAAGAAGATATTGTGCCTCCGTTTCGAGATGACATTCAACTAACTGTGTCTGAATATCGATCAAAACTTTACGAAATCATGTCGACTGCGGAGGGAAAGAGAAAGTAAGCCTTTATTTTATTATTAATTTGAATTTTTGTTTATCTTTGTAATAAATTTTAATTCGCCGAAATTAAATGAAATTTTCATTAAAAGTTCGACATTGTCACCAAATGCTACCGTATCCACATCAAAGTCATCGCCGACGGAAAGTCTGAAAAAGGGTTCGACATCATCCGCAACAAACGGACGACCCGTTTGGCCGAGAACCAATGCAGCACCATCGTCTTGCCCAGATAAAAAAATACAAACACACGCCACTCATTCATCGCAGATATGTCAGAACGATACCAAACAACATTCATCGTATTCCAGGTTTCAGCCAAAGCCAATATCAAACTCGAAATCTACCTCAGCACATCATAATCATCATGAGCAGCAGCTTCAGCCAACGCAACAAAGGCAACCCAATGGTTCTTATGCTCGTTTGACGAATAAATTGAATTGCTGCACAAGCTGTGTGCGCGATGCAGACGATGTGATTACGAAGAAGTGTAGAAATGACATGCCAAACTTCAAAAATGACACCAAATATGCATCGAAATTTATTGATGCGAACGTAAATTGTTGCTATGAGCAAGAGCACACAAAATTCAAATTGCCAAACGAAGCGAGAAGATCCGCAATTCCAGTAGCAATACGACATAATTCAATTGATGCGAATGCAATGCTTCGCAAAGCAACGTTCAAGCGCTCCCTAGACGAGGATATGCTGCAAATGAACGATTTCCAGCGTCGACAGTCGTTTGACGATGGTATAGGCAAATCAACCACAAATCAGACAGTTTTCAAGAAACTGACACCACCACAGACGGAACTTCAAAGTGATATGCAGCGAATCGGAAATGCCAACTATTTATCACAATCCGTTGGCAAACTGGTCACATCAAACGATAACCGGCGACTAATTAAGCAAAAGTCACTTGATGAATATGCGGATGCCACAGCACGTCTAAAAAAATTGGAATTGAAAATGCGCAAGCAAAAAATGGAAGTGCTGAAATATGCGAACGACCATAACCAATCGAATATTTATACGGATCAGAAGAAGCTGCTCGCCTATCAACCACCGTCGAATCATCTTCGCACGAAATTAGTTCCATTTGCACGCTCCAAAGTTGATTGTTTATATCCAAAAATTGGCATCGATTCAGTTATAAACGGCAAAAATGCAGCGCTTGCCAGCAAAAATGGCACGAATGGCAGCTACGGCATCATTACATCAACGGAACTGTACAAACTCAGAGGGACACCCGTCTCGTAAACTATTTATTTTCTAAACGAAGGTTTTGAACATTGTACGAATGAAAATTATTTTTCATGCAATAAAAAATTTGGACCAAAATTCGATGCTTCTTCATAATTTGTTATTTGAGTTACTTGAGATTGTTAGAGGATGCGAAATTCGATTCGTTTTACGAACACTAGCCAAGGCGGTTGGTCGACACAAAACAGCAATCATTAGTACAAAATCGAACGGTTTCAATTGCCAATGATAGTCAATATGAGAACCTATGGATCAGAAACATTTGGCATGAATGCTGATTTTAATGATATTGTAATTTGATTGGGAATCTCTCTCTATCTCACAAATATACTCCATTTTACATTCGTCTGTGGCTTTTCTTTGAAATTCAAATGGATCTGTTCATATGCAAATCGGAATTTGACGCAATATTCGAGCTTGCACAAGCTAGAGCTATGCATCGCTGCTATATATAAAGAGATTTAATTTGATAGTACTTCGATTTTGTGGCTCGATGTGTAACGTGTGCGGTTTCCCGTCAAACCCGCACAAATATCCTCACCCCGTCGCCGCCACTCAACCTCCAACCGCCTATGGAAATAGTAACTTTAATTTCGATTTTGCATCATATTTAATGTCACTTTTTAATGAAACCATGACATGAATTTGATACACTCCCATTACGATTATCGATATTTACTCAGTTCGTATTTCACAGTTGTCACGATGTAACATTCGCTTCAGTGTGCATTCATTAAACATATCAAATTCCACGTGGCATTGGAAATTGTGCTAAAAGCAGTTCAAGGGAAGGAAGAGTAAAAAATTACTAATATGATTTCATCAAATGAATCTAATCCACACGTTTTAGCACACCTGCTTAATTGTGGGAATGGGAAACACGATTTCAGATGGTCTTCTTCGTACACTTAAAGTCGAATTGAATATGAATTAAGCCGGAAAATTCATTTTCAAATGATCATGGGAAGTTACCACCTCGGTATATCATGGTCGATGGTTTACGGTGCTCAATATCAATTAAATCAAATGTATGCAGTTGAGAAAAAAAAACACTTTTTCCAAGTGCAAATATTTGTTTGATAAAAAAATGCAGGATTTTGATTAGCACGTATGCTGCTGCTGTCGGTATCAGTCATTTTGTTGCCGACTTTAGAGATGTTAATACATACACACATAGAAATAATGTTCAGATTTACATTAGTAGTGGTTTTTTATGTGAAAATGTATATCATTGTTGTCCACCAGTTTTGTGGGATATATTTTATCAAATACACTTGATAGTTCAGATTCCAAATTAGCAACCGAAAATCTGTCTGAAGTGATGAGCAAAGCTCTGCGCTTAGATTCAAAAATTAAAACCAATACTACTGTATGTCGGTCGAACGGTGAGCGGAGAGCGGGGGAAAGTCTGGCGTTTGGCTCGCAAGCAGGCAGCAGAAAAGGACGATCGAGGGGAGAGCGGATGAAAATGATAATAACATGATCCAATTAACAAGCTTGATAGAGCCCGTTTCTCCTCCTTGAGCTCTTCCTTTAATTAAAACTTTTTGGATTTATACAATAATTTCCATTTCACTATATAATATTTCCATTTATTTATATCGAATAATGATTTTCAGTGTAAATCGAAATAGATTGAAATATGCAATGGAAATCGACAATTATTTGAAAATTGCAAAAGGAATGTTTGTTTCCTCTCGCTGTAGATATCTCTAAACATAATAAATAATTTCAGAGTGCTAATTATTTAGATTAATGAAAAAATCCGGGCTCACTATGCCAGAATATTGTGACAAATTTTCCTCAACTTAGAAGGGGGGTACCAGCCCTGCATGCAACCGGTTGAAATTCATATCCTTTTAGAAAGAGAGCACATTTTTATTGCAACCTCACAATAATGATAAAGAAATATCTCTACTATTCCCTCAATACCGTCTATAAGTTTTGACAGTATTTCTAATATGATGAATCATTTAGTGATAAAAATAACAAATCCCAATTTCGAATCAGTGAGTTTCATACAGTCAATGCATCTCAGATTCACTTGATCTGCGAGATTGTCGATATTTTAGAGGTATTTCAAATGGCCATAGTAACCAAAAAAAAATATGAAATGTTTTTATTATTTCCAATCATTGAGCTCAGAGTAACCAATAAGACTGCTCAAATTCACTGAAATTCAACATAATTGCTCATTTTGTCTAGACGTCGCAGCAAAAATATGAAAAATACCCATTTCGATGAATTCAGTGAATAGCTTATATATACTGAGCATAGTATAGTAAATGTGAACACTCCAGCTAACTTAGATTTTTTTTCGAATCGTTAACGATAACACAATGGTGCAGAGTTTTTGCTCCAATTTTCTATTGCTTATTTTGCGTTAGCATAGGGCATCCCTGTTCCAAAAAGCCCAAGATTTTGACCGATTGAGCGTTCCCGAGATATGGCCCAAAATGTGAAAAAAGTCAATTTTTGCTACTTTGCCCCATATTTCGGACCATATCTCGAAAACCGTATGTAACACATCTCTTCAGAAAAAAGTGAAGTTGCCTTAAGTTCTATAATTTTCTGATGGAATCTTTTTATTTGCTTTTCGTGATATTTAGTGCATATTCATTTGAATTTGAGAGAATTGAATTTATTTATTGATATTAGCATCTTCTTCAGTAAATTTATAGATATTTTTTTTCTTGCGAGGCTGTCAACATGTTATTGTTATAAGTTATAATTTTCTTTAACAAATAATTTGCACAAAATCTCTTCTCCATTGTTCTCCTCACTCGAATCATCCCTATTTTGTATTTATTTTTGCAGTCGTTACTGTAACAATCGGGTTTGATAGTGTTATTATTGATGATAAAAGCATAAAAATGGGACCCAATTTTTTTTACCGGTTGTTCCAGTTTTATCGCCAAATTTTCTGAACTACTTTTATTTTTCGAAAAGTCCTGGTCTCATTTTAATATGCACAATAGTTAGAGGTCGATTTTCACCCATTCATATGTATTTGAAGTGTCTGAAAGAACACAACCAATTTTAAATACATGCACATTTCTTTTTGGTTTTATCGAACTTCGGTTCGGCTTTGACATTTCTATACACAGAAAATCTGAATCCTATTTGTGTGTGCACAAAATCAATGAAATTGATGACACTGAATCGCTCACCGAGTTGATAATAATGATATACAAAAAATCCCATAACTTATACTGAATAAATAAGCTGGAAAAAACTATCAAATCGCCTGGAATGAGCAACTACATGGCATTTACTGCGTTAACAAGGTTTCATTGGATCGATGTTCATGAGATGAAGGATAAAATGGATATCGAAATGGACATAAATCGATTCTGTTTGCAATTCGCGATTGGACGTATAGACAAATAGAAAAATCTGGGGGTCCGACACAGATACGATTTTCATTGCAAATTTGCACACAAAACACGCTAATAAATTATTTTCATTGTCACAAATGTTCTGCGTAATAAAAGAGCAAGCCGAATGAGAGAAGCAAAATTTGCCAAAAAGGTTTCAATTATAGTTCCATGATAGACAATTGGATTTGTTACAACATGCATTGTTTACAACAACGAAACAGGTAGAAACCACGAATCCAACGGTCTCTTATCGAATTATTGAACATTTTTATGCGAGAGCCTTCCATTTAAAATAAAATTGATGTATGTATTTCTATTGGGCATTTATTTTAAACGGAACTTGATTTTTCACTCATTTCACTATTTCTATTCTTATCTCAAACCTTTTTGTGTCTAACCCCTAGCATTGAACATTTCAAAGGGACGAGCATCCAAATATGTTTTGAAAACAAAACATGTATTTGAATGGTCTTCGTGCAATTTATTGTTTTCTTTTGTGAGCTTGATGCACTGAAAGGGAGTCAAAATACCCAAATAAAGTTGCTATAAGACCGAATTTGTTCCCCTTCAACACAACTGAAAATGTTAAAATACTTATTATTATTGCCATTGACTTTCATCGCATTTTCAAATCGTGTGTGTGACACTGGTTTTTATGCTGTTTTTTGACCTTTTATTCGTAAGTCACTGAAAATGATAATATTGAACATCCATTTTACATTATTTAACATTTATTTGAGGGGGATTAGGTTTGAATAAAATTGACATCGTTACATTTATCATGACTAATTGCAAAAAATCGTACGCTTTATTACGATTTGAAGATTAATTGGTGTGAATTCAGTGTATGTTTCGGTTATCAATACAAATTAAGGTTGGTGCAACTCAATATGCGTACTGCTTGATCAAATGAACCGCAAACAGCAAGCCCAATTCTATCCGTGTTCCAATCAAATGAATTTATCGGTTGACTTGATACAGATGTTGCATGAAGCATTTGTAATTTTCCGGCAACACCTTGGCTACAGCCATCGCCCGACTCTTTGACACGCTTCTCCGGGTAGTTGTATAGCCAAAGACGAATTGCGCCCGTTCCACCGCAAGTCGCAAATATCTCGCGATTTTGTGGTAAATGTCGTACGCACCAAACTGTTGCTTTTGTACCGTTAATCACACCGTTCGTGCCCAGCGATCTACCGGCATCTTTTTCACTGACACTCGCAAATCCCTTTTTCGGATGCTGAGTCCTTAAATCATACACATGCAGGCCTCCTTCCAGCGTTGTCACAACTAATTTATTCATGGGTATATCGCGGCGATCAAATTCAGTACAGCAAATCCCGTTGCGAGTATTCGTTTCCCAGCGAACTTTCATCTGTCGCAAATCAAACATTTTCACATCTCCATTATCGTATCCGGCTACTAATGAACGCTCATCATTATTAAATGAGTTGCCAAACGCGACGGTCCAACATTCTCGAGTAGTTCCACTTTTGTTCGGTTCGATGCATGCAACTGGTATGTCTTTTTGCCGTAAATCCCACACTTTGACAAGCCCATCAGCTCCTCCGGTCGCGATTTCAGGAGCTCCACAGTTTTTCATTAACCCGCCACCGATGGCATCCAAACATTGGGCAACGCCTTTATGCGCGTCAACACTGTAAATTGGATCAGCATCGAGCCGTTCCAAATCTAGCATTTGCAATCGTCCATCAAAGCTCACGACGGCCATATGACTTTTTTTCAACGAACTCGCACCAAATGAACCACTTTTCAACGTTGTTTTGTACTCATATTCACGCACCATCTCCAAATGACCCATATTCATTTCGTAAACTCGCAAAACACCAATTCCGTTGGGCTTGTTTCCCAGGACCACACATTTCGCTGAACATGGTATCCATTTCACATCGAAAATGGTAAAATCCACCGATTGTTCAATGTGACACAGAATATACGGTTTGTCCATCACTTTTGTGATTTTAAAACAGCTCCCAAAAAATTGTTTATCTGCGATTAATTTCTATGGCAATAAATGTCAGACAACAGACAAAGCTCATCACAAACGACAATGAACGTTGTGATTCACAACTTCATCTCTTTCAAAAATTAGTCGTGTTTACTGAAGAAAAACAGTTTGATCAATAAAATAAACAATGGCGTTGCTTGGTTCAACGGTTGCTTAAACTTCGAAACGTAAATCATTTCTATTTGTTTCCACTGTAGCGCGTAGAGTTCATTCATCGGATCACCATAGCTAACAGTTTGCTTTGATGATGCCAACGATTTAGAGTCTGAGTTTCAGACTACTGTGAGTTTATGTGTGTGCACATTAAGCAGAGCCTTGTTTGACATTATCGTCTACGAAAAGTTGTATATTTGATAAAAACAAGACGTTGTCTTTTGGCGAAGGAGCGGATAAGCTTGCACAATGCAAAAGCGGTTTTCATTCACAACAATATCTGCCTGAAACTTGGTTTAATGCGCACAAAAGCGAATGTTCAAAGCTAAGAAACAAATTGAGATATAAAGATAATGAAGAATGAAAATCGATTTTACTTCCATCGTCACATTAAATGACTTTGTGTGCAGAATTATGCAAGTGCCGCCTCTCGGCGGCTGTAATTATCTAATGTTTTAATTGAAACGGACTCATTTGACAAAATTCGAGTGCACGGTAAGTGCTCTTCCAAGAAATATGTGTTTTTGTCGTTGTCGTTGTCGTCTTCATCATCATTCAATTAGTTCCAATTAAAATACGAATCTGAAAAATTTTCATTATCATCCGGTTCATGGTGGAATAACTTGACGTTTGTTTGTATGATTGTGTGCTACGCTCGTTATTCACAAACGTGTCCATAAATAGAACGTAATTGGAATAAGCAGATGATTAAGCCACAGTAAATCCGATGAAATCACTGTGATAAAAACGAATCACCGATACGCATGAATTGTCAACACATAAAGGCACAGATTCGACACAATGCACGTACAATAATGATAAATATTAGCGAGATGTTCATTGTGTATGTGCTTCATTCCGCCGAAGTGTGAATGCAATGATATCACGAACAATGGTAATAATTGGATGGAAATGTTACAAAGACAAGCAACACACTTTTGATAACGAAATTTCACCGAAAAATGGTTTTTACGCCGGATAAAATGGCATAATTACTTTATCGATAGGCGCCTGTGTGTCGTCTATTATTAGCGTGTACCAAACTCAAGCTAACCCTCAGTCCTATGGTTTTGTTGAGCCGGTAGCGGCTGCTGAGAGCAGTAGCTGCTCAGCTATGGCTGGCCAGCCGCTGGTAATGTGTTTCTAAGAAGACATAAAGGTGTCGTTTTCCATGGATAAACAACTATACGAAATTCATTGCCAGACATAGATGACCATCTGGCTGCTCTCAGCCACTACCAGCTCAGCAAAACCAGAAGTCTGCTTAACTCAACATTTCTATGACATTTTGAAGAAGAACAAAGTCTAAGAAATCTCATACTGGATCTTGTGAACCCATCAAGACCGTCGACAATTGAATTTGGCTTCAATTTTATTATGCTTGAAAAAAAACCCTTGCACGTGCTATTCCGTTCGATATATGAAATTGAATTGCACGTTGGATAAGTATTTTTGGTTTTACTTGATTGGACAACTCTATTTTTGGTCAACACATTGCGCTGAATGTGTATATCACATATTATTAGGTTGCACATCGAATAGTGCCGTACAGTGAAACGAAGAGCATTCGGTTTGTGATAAAACTTGTGAAAATTTGCTAAGCTTTGGCACACCAAATGAAATTAAATCAAGTGAAATTCAAAATTCTGTCTCTTTACATCTTAAAAGCATGCCATCCGCGAAATCAATGTCAATTTTGGCACAGCAAAAAGCACCAATACTTAACATTTCAAGCGAGATCAATGGGAAAAACAATTGCCGCACTTAAAATTCACTGAATGTCATGTATTTAAAATTCCGTCTGCATCACATGTTCTTTTTAGCTTCCAATTACATGGCAGCCTTTTTCCAATAGAATTCCCAACAATTATTGTAATTTGCGAATTCTAAGCGGGCCTAGCGAAGAAGCACAATCAAAAACAAATACAAATAATACGGCTGACAATTTCCAACTGAATTAATTTTATATTGAATTTTTCAGCTGTCGAAAACTTTTTTGGCAATTTTATCTACAGAATGTGCGATTGCTGAAGCAAAAAGATTCTGTAACCGAACGGCTGTTGTAACAATCTCACACAATATCCAAAGGTCTAAATTAAACTATGCACAAACGTGCAATGCATATATGAAGGAGACAGACGATTTTCACATCGTATGCAAATGAAATTGTTCATGAACGTATGCGGTTATTTGAATATTATTGATTGCTGTGTGGGATATTATTTTAATTGGAAATAAAATTACCATCTCAACAACGGGACTATAGCAATATTCTCTGAAATCCTTTTTTCCATTCTCGTCGAAAGCGCCCGTCGTGTATATTTCTGTTTCGACTTTCAGTTGTCAACGTCTCCTATTCTTCGAGGTTCCATCGGTTTTTAAGAGGTTCCATCTTATTTTTTATGAAAATTGAAACGGACTGCGCTTGAAATTTCACTCTAATGGAACTTTTTGATTCATTCGAACGAATATGCCAGCTCCAGTTTTCATTAAAATTTGATGTGTTGTCATTTTGTGATGACACAAAGTTTTAACAGTTGCTCAATTAATTATTCACAAAATTTCGAATTAATTAACCGGTAGCAAATTCATTGATTTCGGGTGGCTTTTGGAGGAATCTCTGATCAAATACTGGTCGATTCTGATGAAACTGACGGTTTCATATCAATATTAAGCTGGTATTTAACCGTCGATTGGACCACTCGATCATTTATTTTTGTGCATTGGTCGATATTCATCGACAGAATTAAGTGACACAGACAAAAAGATCAAAAAGAGTAACATTTCGACAGCAAACTGGCATAGAGAAAATTTCCCCACCGAAATCAAAAGTCATTGCATGAAAGCTCTAAATCGAATTTCCATTTGTGTTAATCGTAATACGGCATTATGGTTTTTTAAGTGGAATATTGCATTCCATTCCAACAATTTCAATCAAAAATGAATCAATTCGATTCCAATGCAAAAAAACTACACAAATTCCAAATCTGCCATTAATACATCGAATCTCCAAAGTCGTGTTGCCAAGTTTCCTTCTGTTGTCGCCTTCAGCAATCAACAGTTAAATGGAATCGATTTTAAAATAAAGATTCTCTTTATTGCGACTAATATAAACTTACGTCACCATTTAGATTCAAATAGTTTGCTGTGCATTGCGTTGAGCAGAGAAAACAAGAAATGGACCGAGTTTGAGAAATACAGAGAGAAAATGCGAGAGCAAAAAAAAGAAAATTCAAGCTTATTTAAGTTGAGCCAGTGTAGACGATCCTAAACGTTTTTGTACATAACATCTCTTTATAATTCCCTGATGTCACACGTAAATGCGATTCGCACCGATTCATAGCCTTGTTTAATTGTATCATCTAAATGGATGAGCATTGACAAACGATCTCGCATTCGGTGTGTTTGATGAAGGTTCATCCATTCGTTTGACATGGAAACAATGTATGAGCACATGCACCATCGAAACAGTATACTTAAGCTCGTTAAACGCATAATCGCCACGGAATCCAACGACAGGCTATGATTCCCCCAAACATGCACAAAAAGGAAAAACAAATGATATGGCAGACTTGAACCGGCGTTAATACTGACACCAATAATATGGTAGTACAGTACATTGTGTTTTTTTTCGGCCCGACTTTGAGTGTGAATAAAGTGTGTTGATTCTCGGAATATTCGTCGATCACTTTTGGCTATTGGTCTTAGTCTGTAGTTTTTTTCAACACTAAATTGGTTCAGTTGCGAACGTGATTCTGTCATTTTTGTTACACTAATAGGTCGCAGCATCACCATGATGTCGAACCGAACCGTTAACTGAATGGCAAAAAACCGATTATGATATGGGTGTCATTGCGACGAAAGTCGAAAATGATTTCTATTTGCTGGAACAAATGAGCATTAGAAGCAGTGCAAGGACTATCAATGATACACCGAATCGTAGTCGGAGAACATTGAATTCCTGCGCTGAGGCACGTATTCAGATTTACAGCCAAATATATATGTTGTAATTGAAGCCAATTCACGCATGAATGATATCGAGATTTCATTGTTCGTGCCGATGAGTTTTCGAGTGCTTCAAAGTACATATTTGCTGTCAAATACCTTTGCATACACACCAACCGATTTTTTGTCTTTACGTTTTTTAGATATATTTTTAATTCAAATTTATTTGTGACACTTGAATTGACATTGGTTGAGCCCTTTTTTTCTGCTGTTAGAAGAATATTTTCGTAAGATTTCGTGGAATTGTAAGTCAGATTTTTTCATTTATAACAATGACAAAAATGGGAATAACATTGCCTTTGAATCGAGAATAAGTGCTTGAAAAGCACAAACAACCCCATTGTTAACGCAAGAACAGTTAGAGTGTCTGAAAATTGTCCTAGGGGTAGAAATCAAGTTGGAAGAGTAATATTTGTAATACTTGAAAATATACTAAGCACTTTTTTCACAAAAATAGGGAAATTGTAGTCAGTTTTATTTATTTTCTTTCAGAAACATATCTGATTGCATTTTTCAACGGTTTTTGTCAATTTATCGATTGATGACGTTCATTTTTACTTCAACTATTGGATTTTGGGCTTAGAAGTGGGCCAAGACATTATGAAATTCCAAATCTTTCTTTATAGCCACCAAATTTAATGGCTATTCCTGGGCGCTTATATCCAGTTCCACCTGACAATGGATCAGTTCCACCTAACAAATCGCCTATTTCACCACGTGAGCCAAATTCCATTAGTCCTGAAAGACCTCCACCTCAATCAAATACAAAAACAAATATTATTTTATGCGATATATACAACTATATGAATTGAAATGTAATTAATATATTCACCGGTCTTATTTGATGGTGATTTATCTGCTTCCAAACTGCTGTCCATTTCTCCGAGTAGTAGCTGTGGCGAACGGGCTACGCGACTATCTATTGAAGTGATGGAAATAAATTTAGAGTTTTTATTTGTAATTAATTTAAGGTATTTGTTGTTGTTGTATTTAAGGTATTTGCTTCAACTAGAAAAAAATGTTATATTCTGTAATAAGGTGTGTCGTATTTGCACGATTCACGTTTAATATTCTCTTGAATTTATATGAATCTAAACTTCACAGTAATATTCTCTCAACAGCTGCATTTTCTTCACGAAATCTGTTGTTTACACTTAAAATGTGATTGAATATACACTAACGATATGAGGCAGTATTAACATAAGCAACGATAGCGCCTAAAGCAAGGAAAAAAATAAGCAATTTCATTTCAAACTTCACGTTTCAGCGACAATACGTGGTTTGATCCCTTTGGAATTCTATGCAGCACTTTTATGGAGAATTCGGACTCCTTTGGTCATCCCACCAACGAAAAAATTTGAATTTGTTTGCGTATGTTGTGTTGTGGTCATAAATTTTTGAGTGCATTGAACGATGAAAGTGTTGTCACCTTGAGAACCACTTTCTTGACATTGGCCGTTGTCTCTATTTATCACAAGTTAATTCAATTCTGCAATTTGAGCTCTATTTTAAACCGCGATAACATTTTCATCCTGGGATATAAATACATTCATTTAATTCGAATACGATATTTTGGCCGAATGTTCGTGGCAAAGTTTAATTGAACATTTAATGAGATATCTGGATGAGACATGCGGCAATCTTCTTGTTTTAATCTCATCGTTACACTATTAGTTTAAAAATACCAGACCGGTTTTCATAATGAGGCTAGTCAAAATATTCTTGGTCTGGGTTCAATTTAAAATTGTTTATTCTTGGTCTGCACACTGCAAAAATGGTTTACGTTCCGAATACTACAATTATACACTAAACGACATCGTATGATTTCATCATGCCATTTATGTTTGTGTAAAAAGAACCAGATGATCAATTTGAACAATTAATAACTACTGGTCATTTGTGTTTAGCCCCTGGAGAATGTCTGTTCAAATTAATTGGTTTCTGTTATTTATACGTTATGTTGTCGACGCTTTCACATTTTGCTTCGCCACTTCAAATGGATTTTTGAACGTTTCAAAGAAGGGCATTAAAAAGAGAGAAAAAACTGTATAAAATGAGTGATTACATAAAAACTCTGCAGAGGTTTTAATCCACCGAATGATTTTTCACGTTTCTGAAAAATCGAATGTCATAAAGAATTTTATTGGATTCGCAGGCAAAAAATGGGAATGAAGAGAATGGTGAAAAATTAAAAATTATTGTCGAATGTCGACACAGAGCACGGCCAAACAATTTGTAGTGGTGTTTTGAGTGCCCTCGTCAATAAGTGATGAAATCAACAATAAACGTAATAGCACCAGCCGGATCAAAATGGCTGAGAGGGTGATTGTGATGAAATGGGACTGAGCTCATCATGGCCAAATAATTATTGTGTTCCATTCATTCTCACTCAACAAACCCTTTTGTAATTTGTTTGGGTTTTTATTTTAATTTTTTCCACGTTACTCGTCTGAAACGTAGGAGCAAATGAAAAGTGAGCGCTGGCTGGACTTTCGTTGAAAATGGATTGCAATTTGTTCTATTGAGTAACGGATGTTCAGCCGGCTGCATTTGTCGTGCTTTCATTTCGCTAATTCACCTCGAATAAAATCGAGTTATTGCACATTGGAATTGATACAAGTGGTTTAGTTTAAATTGAATTTAATAGATACCGGTTGTTGCTATGGGAATTACCATTCCAACCAGTTTGAATCGGTATAAAATTAGCAAACAACAACTGCACTCCAATCAAATCATTATTATCTGCACCATTCTGGCCATCTGTGACCTTGTCGTTGAATTTTCCTGCGATTTGTATACATTTGTAATCCCGACGAATACATTGCAGATTTTTAAGTATTTATTTCACAGAGAAAAAACTGAAAAAAATTTCATAAATTTTGAATAATTTAGTGAAAATATTTATGAATTTAATGAGATTTGGATTTACAAATGATGTCGGTTGGATTACACTTAAGCTGTCAAATTTAGTTACATGCCGGTTAAATATACGCCAAGCATAAATAGAATTCACACGGTGATTTTTCTCTGTGTGCTTTTGCGAGTTTCATATCAGATTGATATGCAGAATGCTTGTGCTACACAGACATTGCATTTAAGTTGCACACAGATTGAGAGAAATAATTTTAATATGAATTCCCAAGCTAATTATAATTGTGCTCGTCTGTTGGTATTATTCAAGGGCGCGTGGAACGTAATCAAATCGTAAACAAAATAAATCTTTTGGCATGGTAATTTTATAGACTGCGACTTCACATGAATCTCGTTTCGAACCGACTCGATCAGAACGAATGTTTCGAATTTAAATTGAATTTCATCATTGTTTTCGTTTGCATTGACGTTCATTCTTTTTTTTCGTTGCCAAGTTTTGTTTATTATTTCACATTTGTAATTTTACGTGCGTTACCTGTCACTGCAATCGAAAGGTGCGGGAATCAATTTTAATATACAATATGGATTTCTACATTGTTTGCTGATGCGGAAGTTTGTGCGACCGACGTGCGCACGCCGCCAAACGAAGCAAAAGCAGCAAAAACAGAATTTCCATTTTCATAAAATTGTCAGATTATATACATCACGATTGTATCAAAATGTTTCGCGGTTATTATGACGCTGTGTTAGCAAAAATGACCTTCTTCTCCCTTAAACGCGAAACTGGAGCGTATTCGGCGACGAGAAATTCAAAATTTCCATAAATCAGACGTTTTTAAGTAATATTACCAAATAGATTATTCAATTTGGAAAATTAAGTTTATACAGTTGGTCCTAGTTCGTGAATTATAACCATGTCAGTCCAATCAACGCTTTCCGTTTCATTCCAATTCCGAATATTGTGCAGCACTTTGTTTGATTTGGGATGTTAAAAGCTCGTGTATATTGATTTTTGTGCTTTTCCCGCGTTTTGACATGCAGACAGTTCAATGCTGCCGCGTTCTCTCTGCCTTTTATCTCATTAAACAATGTGTACTCATTCGGTTGCTGCATTCACATGCAATTTACACTCAAATGTGCATCCACCAACTCTCGGTGAATTGACGCAATCAAAAGCACAATGATTTTGATGGTATTCGAAAAGGTTTGGAGTTATGCGAGAGTTCGAGAGAGGGAGACGGAGACATAGAAATTTCTGTGCAATGTCTGTGTTCTTCGAACCATTGGGAAATCTCAGCTGGTTTCGCATATTCAAGCATTAAACATCTTGCACGACATTTTCAAATATAATCGGCCTTTATCGCTGTCATTTAAAATTAATTGAATGTTGTTTGGTCGTTATATTCTATAGAAAAGTCCCATTCAGTTGTTTTATTATTGAATAGCTTACGTTTTCTCACTATCGAGCTTATTTTGGTTATGCTACAAACACATGGCTGAATCAAGTGCACACATTTTCAACGCAAAACGATGAATGCACTGAATCGGTAGCGTTGCTTTGACATTATGAAAGTGATGTTGCTCTACCGCAAACTGATTGTGAGTACAATTTACCATTTAATTATGGTTCGACGAACAGAAGTTAAATTTGCAAGGCTTCAAAGGCAACTTTTAAGCTTCATCATTTTGAAATGGCTGCAATGTTGTATCTCGGTGCACTCGTACGCGTGTTGACATAAGATTTCCAATGTTGGCACGCTTATAAAACTTGCTAATGCGAACAATGCACACAATATATATAAAACGAGGGATTTTTTATGAAGCAATGCCATTAGGACGTAATGCAAACAAATAAACCGAAAGCTTTGCCTTTATGAGAACACGTTCATTGTTAATTTTTTCCTTTCATTTCGCTGAAACTCAATCAATAGCAAGTCCTTTTATTATCTCGACCGACAGTGTTCATGTTCCTTACGATGCGAAAAGTGTCGTTAATTCATCTTTTGAAAATGCTGTTTCAGCTTTTGCAATGTTATAGATCCCGAGTGCGACGATTTCAAAAGCTATGTATAAATTGGTTTCACACACACACATAAATCATTGAATAGAAGGCACTTGATTGGAGCATCGAACACTGTTGACCTAATATCTCATTGAATGCAAATTTCAGTTCGTTTTTTTCCTTTTTGAGTAAGGTTTTGTGACTCGAATCGAAAGTCCACAAATTCTTTCCTGCCATCGATATTAAACCAACCCTACAGTATATTGTATACATATGAATGCCCGAGAATGAAAGTGAGACCTTAATTCACAACATATTAAATGAATGCTACAAAAAATCAAAAACATAGTTTACACCGAAATGGAGACATTTAAAAATTTAACATCGAAATCGAAAATACAAATACAAATTTTAAAGTGAACATCGAAACATCTTCCATTCAATATTCAAAAGTGTCGAAAATACATCGAATCGAAATACTTTAGAGTGAAATGTTGAAAGTAGTATAGTTTTGCCGGTTTCATCCCAATCGATTTTTTTGACCTTGACCGTGAAACAAGTTTTTTAATCTTGACCACGCTCCGATATGAATGAAACGCTCTCTCTTCATTACTGTGAATATACACTGGGGGAAATAATTTTAGCCGCACAGACATTTTTCAAAAAAAAACCTAGTAAAATTAAAGATTTCGTTCAGATTTTTTTCCAGTTTTATTGTCACATCTTTACGCATACATCACAAAAATATTGAGTTAAAATTATTTTTTTTTTCATAATTTTTTTCGGTTTTTTCACTTTTTGCATTCAAAAAGTGGGAAATAATTTTAATCCCTTTAACCCGAACAGTACTTGGTCCATTTGCCCTTGGCATCATGTAATGCGATGATTCGACGCGGAAGACTGTCATACAGCGACTGGATTTTTTCTTGTGGGATGTTTTGCCACGCCGCCTCGATGGCCTCCTTCAATTTAACTTTATTATTGTATTGCCGGCCTTCTTTGTACACCTCACGAGCTAAAATCGACCAGACGTTTTCAATAATGTTCATATCTGGTGATTTGGCCGGCCAAACGTCAAAAAGATTGATTCCACGGTCCCGAAAATCGGCCAAAGTTGACCTGGCCACATGGATTGGCGCGTTATCTTGTTGAAATTTTCAGCCTAAGCCGGCGCATTCGTAGCCATATGCTGGAAAATGAGGGCCGACCATCTCCTGGTATTGTATAGCGTTCATTCTGGTTGAAATGAATGACAGCGGCATCTTTTTCAAGTACCCAATGGCGCCCCACACCATCACGGAACCACCGCCAGATTGGCGCTTGCTGAAAATCTTTTCCTCGGTGCGCAAATCATGCCAATAACAAGCAAATCCATCTGGACCATCCAAATTGAACTTTTTTTCATCCGAATAAATGATTTTGCGCCATTCATTTGTCCAATGGATGTAGTCTAGCGCAAATTTTTTGCGGCCCTCAATATTGGCTGGTGACAACATTGGCTTGCGCTTCATTTTCTTGTATTTTAGCCGATCAGAACCATTCAAAATTTGCCGAACACGTCGAACACCAACAGATAAATTGTTTTCGGTCTTCAATTGGCGAGCAGACTTGAAATTATTCGCCGCACTTCGAATTAAAAGCCGTTTTTGCGCTGTTGATACGGTTGATGGTCGGCCGGTGTGCTTGTTTTTGCCGTAATTTTCACGATTTTTGAGCAAATTTCGCACAACTTCTTCATTCCGGTTTACTTCTTTGGCAATCTGACGGTTTGACATCGATGTGTATTCTTTTAATGTAGACATTTTTGCCTTTTCTGCCTTAGTTAATCGTTTGCCGTGTCCCATTGTTGATTGCTTTGATTTTGGATGACAACTGCGTTACAACTATTGTGAAATAGCACAAACACTGTCGAGAAGGTGCATAACGGTACATCACGTCAATACAGATCGTAAAAATGTAAGCAGCACTGACCAGAATGCAAGAAACAGTGAATGCGGCTAAAATTATTTCCCACTTTTTGAATGCAAAAAGTGAAAAAAACCGAAAAAAATAATGAAAAAAAAATAATTTTAACCCAATATTTTTGTGATGTATGCGTAAAGATGTGACAATAAAACTGGAAAAAAAATCTGAACGAAATCTTTTATTTTACTAGGTTTTTTTTTTGAAAAATGTCTGTGCGGCTAAAATTATTTCCCCCAGTGTACTGACAAGAGCAACGGCAACGGGAGAAATTAACAAACGTTTTAAGTGTACAATCGATTCAAAACAAGGGAAGTAAAAAATGCAACCGAATGCCGTTTACCATCAGTTGAAACTAAAATTTAAATAAGTTTTTCGTTTGCTGGAGCTGACGCTAAAAAGATAAGAGTACAAATGAAACGTGAACAAATGGAATAGTAAATTTTCGAAAGAAGACCAACTCTGATTTTTCTTAATTAATTCTTTAACATTTGTTTGAAATTATAACAAAGAAATTTCATACTCATTTATCATTCATAATTATTTATATTCAGTAGATAGGAATATTTTGAAGCATTAAAAATAAATTTGTAATGTTTTAAAGAACTTTTGTTTTCTTTTCGTGCTTATTCATAAGTTTTTTGAATTAAGTGTTTTTTAATCAATATTTTTTACCTTAACATTTGAGCTAATTATCATTATCATGTTAATATCGTTTCTGGTCGTATGTTAAAATTCATTGCCAGACATTCAAATCCAATTTTAGTAGTGAATTTTACAAGAAAAACGTCTCCAAAATACATGCTGTTTGGTATTGTAGATTGGCTAGTCAATTGGGGCTATATTCTTTATGACATTTGATAAACAAATGATCGAAATGGATATTCTAGAGCCAATCGATATTAAAGCATATTTTTTGTTTCTATTTTTTTCCATTTTTGCAAAAAGTTGTCCAGCGAAATGCAGTACAAGTCTTCACACTCGTTTGATTGACTTTGCCTATTGGGATCACAATCATGGAATCAGAACTTTCAATAAATCACAATAAACACTTGATCAGCAATTCGATTTTTGTATTTGTTTAATTTTATTTTTAAAAAAAAACTTTTTTTAAACATAAAACTGTTTGATACAAAAACATTGCTTAGTTAAAGATTCAATTTATCCAGTTCTGATCGAAGTAAAAAAAAATCATTTCAGATTACATAAGCAATCAAAGACATCATGTAAACATCTTTTCTCTTCGCTTCGCTTATCAATGGTACGATTTGTTTTTTTAATATTTTCGATTCACTTTCTTTTTAAATATAGTGATTTTATTTCTTTCTTTCCTTCTTGCTGTAAATATTTGTGTTCACAAAATGAGATAAAAAATCACACCAGTTTCCGGATTGAAAGTGTTCATGATATTCAGTTGATTCAGTTTTCTTCTTTAGTTTATACAGAATAACCTCCCAATAGCGGAGCCTCTAAATAGCGGAAACCTCGATTTAACGGAATTTTTTTTCGGCCATTGAAGTTTCAGTGCAAAATGACCTCCCAATAGCGGAAATTTTACCTCTAGTTAGCGGAAAATTGTTCATTCGGTCAGAAAAAATTACATCAAAAATGATTGTAAAAAACCATTTTTTTGTTTTTTCTTTATGTATTTTTTCTTTCTAAGCCGATTTCTAAGTAAGCATTTATTGTTTTCATCATGACTCATGAGCAAATTCATAAACATTAAAAGAGAATCAATTGCAAAATAGTTCAACTGAAATTGACCCACAATTGAAAGAAATGAAATGCGAAATCAGAAGTTGTTCGCAAAGACATGTTATCGCCAAATTCGGCAATAGAATTTATCACCAAAGTACAGTTTTCAGAATTCATATTTTAATAAATCAATGATTCTTATATATTCTTGATTGAAATACCTCTAAATAGCGGAAAATTACAAAAAAACAGCATTTTGAACCTCCCAATAGTGAAAACTCTATTCAGCGGAAACCTCTAGTTTTTCTAGAAAATTTTTGTCACCGTGCGATTCCGTTATAGAGAGGTTATTCTGTATTCATTTTTATTTTTGTATTCATAATTGAAAATTTAGCTTAACCTTAATCTTGATAATTATGCCACAATGTGTAGTTTATTAATTATTACTTTATTTCCCGGTGTAAACACAGTGTTCTTTCGTTAATATTGTTTTTAATTTTTATTCAAATAAAGGACAAAAATAATATCATAAATATGCAGATCATCGTGTGATATGATGATGATGGTAAACTCTCATTTTACCTTTATTTAAGTAAAATAAATAAGTTTGAATAGATTTCTTTTTCGGTGTCACACATTGAAATATTTTAATCCCGATGTTTCACTTTGGAATATTATTTATTTTATGTTGCATTTCTATATGTTGCTAATTAAGGCCTCACTTTCATTCTCAGACATTCATATATTGTCGATGGGGATTATAGCAATTGGTCAAACAACACTTATATTTTTGGGGAGATGGAATACAATCAGGATTCGTTTAGGTGAAGCAACATTTAAAATCTTTTGATTGATGGATGTATTTATATATAAGAACCTCTTTAACAACAATTGCGTGGCTTTTGAAGTTGGCCTTCTTCCGAGATATCAAAAGATTGCTTGAGATGCTTGGCTTCCTATTATTTGCCATATGAATGAAGAATAGAAACAATAAATATGAATAACTCTTCAGTATAAAATGGAGATTGTTTAACATTATCGAAACATAATCAGCGAGCAAGATGTAATGGAGAAGTGACGGATGCCTCACCTAATATTTCATATTTAGTTGCTATCATCATAAATGTACCCATATGAATGTCATCTAAATTCTTTATAATTCTTCGCTCCCTCTCTCTGGTAATAGAATTCAATCTTTAACTACGTTCCCGTTTATGGAACAATAGATTTTCGTCTTCTTCCTTACGATTCGGATTTTTGTGTATGCAATTTTTAATAACACAATCAAAATTTACCAGAGCGTAAATCCAAATCACTTGGGAATCTATCATCAGCAATTTTAAACCATTTCATACTTGGAGTTTGCCATTTTCATCTTTCTGTGTTCCTGAGCGGATTTTTCGCTCTGTCTCTATGTGTGTGTGCATTATCCGCACCTTCAATCATTTATTACCTTTGAAAATCAGTTAAGATTGAATAATTTCGTCTTTTAGAATTTTATGAAAAAAAAATCATTTTAATTCTTTTTCATCGAGCCTTTTATTTTGAACCATGAAATTTGTGTGCCGATGTGCGGATGTTCCCTCTAAACAAGAAAGCTATGTTTTCCGATGAAAATATTTTGATTACATTGTGTGACATTGTGTGTCATCTCAATTTGTTTCATCCGAAGTGACATTCGGGTCTTTACGTGTTCAAAAAGTTCATAGACTCTCGCAGATGCAATCAGAGTTGGATGAAAAAAAAATCCATTTCTACGTGTCGCTCAAACCATATTTTCCATCTACTTAATCGTATCAACGTTATTTTTCAATAAAGACATCACAAATACAGTTGCACAAATCTTTTCCTTTCATGAAATACAAAATATGATATTGGCAACGACAGAAATTATATATCTTTCCATGAATTCGATTTTTTCATTTCACCAACTCTTTTATCACTCGCTTTTATTTTGGTTTTTTTTCATTGCCATTATCCGATTCGTTACTTCGCTCGTTTTCAATTGGAAAATTATTTCCATTCATTTGTTTCACTCTGTGAGATAATATGACAAAATGTTGTAAATAAATGTGATTAGGACATGTGAAGCTTTTGATGTTGACATATAGTATAATGATGTAGAGGCGAATAGATTGAACTCAAGCACATTTCATACCTTCCTTTTTTAATATAATTAGTTCGCTTGCGCGACCGCTATCAAAGACTTAATTTCGGTCTGTGGCTGAATTCAATTGCGTGGTTGTGTAATGCTGGTTTTGTTCAGCTTAGCCTGGCATTTGCTAAGGTTTCAATGCGAAAACTAAAGAGCGATTATGCAGATAGCTTGTGAGTGGGAAAATGCATTTATCAACTGTGTCGGGTAACAAATCGAATGAAATGTGCACATATTTCGTGTGCACTCCCTTTCACACGTTTCTACGCACACATTGTCTATCAAATGTATATGAACAAATCCGTCAGTACTTTCCACTTTTTTTGTTTTTTTTTTTTTTTTCAAATGTTGAGCTCATTTAAGGCTATGCTTTTCATTCAACAATTTATACAAAATACCTTCGAATTGGGCGACATTCGAAACGAGCACAAAATTGTTCGCATAAACGGAGAAAATGGATCCTTCTCCCATCAAAAGGTTCTATTTTTTATTCACTAATCTTGAGCTATCTGTTTATTAGAACTTCAAGTGACTATTGCTGAAAAATCTATACCTCCATCTGCTATTGATATCTATCTCCTCTGTTTTTCACCCGTCGCCTTTGTTCGATCGTTCGATTCCATTGAAGCATAACTATTATACACTCTCGCCGTCAATAGCATTAAATTCGCATTCCATCAGCTTCTCTTTTCATTTTTATTCCGATTATTTTTTCCCTGCTGTCATCATTCTTCTTAGCATTCAAATGATTTTTATCGCTCAACGCGAACGAAACAAGCGAATGAATGAAAATACAGCGTAAAATAAAAAAATATAAATGGCTCCAAAGTGCAGAGGTGAAGTGTAGGGGACTTATTTATTGCCATTGTAACTGCTTCGTCAACATTTCTGTTTACAAACAATACCTATCGTCAGATGCACGGAGTACTTATGAATATGTAATGACAACTTCATTTATGACCGAACGATATTGATTCCCATAAATTTTCCATTACTGAAAACAATACTGACGACTTCCGCCTGAGCACATCTTCACTTTCTCTGTCCAACTGCATCATCCACAATTTATGCCATCCACTTAACATTATTCACACATGAGTCCTGAGCTATCAATGCCAATGCAATGAAATCATTAATTTATAGTTTCCTATTTTCTTGCTTTCTACAAAAAAAATCGTCGCATTCCATAATGAACTTCCTCTGGAGTCATTGTGAACTGAAATCCAAGGTACAAATTTCAACACTTTTCCCATGCTATCTACGAAATGTGGCATTCTCAATTTCGGAAATAGTGTCTGAGTTGAGGGCTTAAACTTAAAGCTTGTTTGTGGCATGCTGTAAAAGGATTCCAATTCAATGAAATTTTTCGTCATTGCAGAAGATGAGGAAAATATGAGCATTTTCTTTCACCGTTATCAAATCTAATTCATTCTCATAGATGTGTATCGTGGATGAACGAAGGCAGTATAAATTCGGCTTAACAAGAAACGAAAGCATTATCGCCCCACGATGATCCGCTGTATTCATATGAACAACATCGTAACATATTTTATTTTTCAGCGGCCCATATGGTATGAACGAGAGAATGGGTTGAGCTATAATGAACAACGTTTGCTATCATATCCGACGGCATTTGCACGTCTCTCACAAGTGAATTATTAGAGTCGTTTCATACTTATTTTATGTGCAGTATTGTTGCCGTAGTGAAGCGATTATATAGTGGGCGCGCGATTGATGTGCAAGTATTTATTCAACTTAACAACTTGTGGAATACATTAAATGCGTGCGTGTACGTGTGCAGAAAAGGCGTTATGCAAGTATTTACATCGTCTGGCTTGGCAAACACATTCACCACATTGAATTCATTTGGCAATTTCATAAGTTCGAATATGCCACCCAATGAGCGTGAGCCGTAGACACACTCTCTCCCTCTCTCTATTAATGAAAAATGTGCGAAGTCCATAGATTTAGATCGGTTCGAAGTTATTTGGGTGAAAAAATGCAGAATCCCATACAAGCAAAAGACCAACGGAAGTAGTCGAATGCCCACCGGGCATCGGTGTGCAAACCAAATGTCGAAATATCGAATAATTGTGCAAATATTCAAACCAAACAGAAATTCCCTCGAAATAAATTAGAAGTAAATGAACAGAGCCAGACAACTCAAGCATCGAATGAAACGAATATATTTTATTTTCTGTTCGTTGGTTATCTTCTTTTCGCTATCGAATTACCGTTATCCACAACAAATGATTGCTCGAGCATGACAGAATGCTCCGAATGACATCAACCTAAATACAAATTAGAGGAATTTGTGCTTTGGCACGAAACACACAGCTGGCGTACGTCGATTGTTCAAGGTGCAAGAAGCATGGCACGAGCCATTTTATTTTCGGCAAAAGAATTTCGAATAATTTCTCTTTTTCTATTTCGATAGCTTGTTTTTCTTCTGGCGTATCTGTGGCCTACAAACACTCAAGTGTGCTCATCACATTAATGATATATCAAATTGTTGTGCGAATGCAATACTTTGCGCGCTAAGCATGAATGTGCCAGAGGATATCCGTTTGATGCTGTTGCTGCTCCCGCTGTTGATAAGGGCGACAAAAACCGAGCAAAAATATAAACTCAAGCAAGAATCAAAGAAAAAAACGGTTTGTAACAGTAACACAAGACAAGAAGTTTGTTGATTTCAACGCCATCGGCATACTAACAAAAGGCTCACTTCATGCATTTCATCAAACCACTTCAATCTGTTTGCTAATCTATGCATTGAGTCAATGTGAATAAGAGAAAACTCTATGATTTGTTTGATTGATTGCGATTACTTTATTGTTGACTCAAATGATGGGTTGCCTCTTTTTCCATACCATTGATTCTCCTGTTTTCGAATTAGCGCTAACAAAGTAACATTTGACTTTTATGTCGGTAAAACTTTCCGCTTACCAATTTAAACGTCAACTAAAGTGATGCTGGATCTAAAAAACCTCACTCAAATGGAAATGCTTTCTCCTCATGTAAATGTGCTTTTTACTACTCCTAACATTATTACAATGCCAAACAAACATTGAAAAAAGTTCATTAACAGCGCAAACTTTACTCAATCACTGGATTAATCACCTATGATTGCGATGTCAAGCAACAATTTCAAATCATCGATAAATCGAATTTAAGAGGTTTTTCCTATTTCACTCCGATTCACAGACAGACAGTGCATAAGTTTTGATCGGAAAGTCAATAGCATTGAATGGCTGGCATTGATTGTTGTCTGTAGCATTGATTGCAACCGATCCAATTTAACTTTAAATCAGTAAAAGTTTCTGTGAAGTTTTGATCTGTATATCTGGATAAAATTCGCGCATCACTCATTGAGAAATACGAAACATGAACAAACAAAACCTTGAATTTCATATGTGTGCGAGTGAAATAGTTTGCAACCGGGGGAAAAGTTTTACGGAATTTTGACGGAATCTTCTGACAAAATTACATGCTTCATGATTTGGTAACAAAATGAGAAAATATTATATAATATATATTTGATATGAATATCAATGATAAGTGGATTTGTCGAAAGGAAAAAAAGAGTCAGAATAATCCAAAAATCGATTGCACTTTTTATATTGACGTGCAACATAGTATTTCATGTGCAAGCTCAGATTCTTTTTGATGGATAAACTACAAAATGTACTGTACCATTGGTATATGCACTCGCACTGCATCGCTGAAATACACGACGAATATTTAATAGATGGATGCATTCAAAAAGTGAATGTGATGTAATTTATTTTTGCTGGCACACAAAATTCCTTATCATTTGTTCGAATTTATTTCGGAAGTTTGTCAAGGTAAGGCATATATACGCATTATTCGCTTTGATGCGACAACGTGTGACGCTGCATACGGCGCTAGTTTATGATGCAAATAAATATAAAATGTTTTTCCCAAATAAACTAAAAATTGGGCCACTTGAGACGCAATCTCTTTACCCGCTTGAGCAAACATCCAACTCGTCTGCTTTCGGTCGCTGTTTGAATTTGTAAATTCATTGAATTGTTTTGCTACAAGCTAAATCTATTGCGACGGAAAATGGCAGGGCCTTTGAAAAATGTATCTCTATTTTCCGTTGCTCGCTTATTTCGTTTGTTTACCACAAAAATAGCAATAGAGTTATTGTTTGAAATGTATCGGTGAAAGTGCAAAGGACATTCCAAACCATTGATAAGAGTTTCATTATTATTCCTCTTTAAAGCATTTTGTTGAAACTGGGGAATTTTTCATTTCCCCTCAATTTTTACTCTCTTGCAAGATGCGCGTTGCCATAAGCGACGCATTTCACATTGCACTAGGCAGGGGCAAAACGCGCACTACATTCGCAAATGAGGGCGAATTCTCGAAATCTCGAAAATTCGAGATTTTCGAGACACCGAGGCAACATCGCATGGAGAAAATGAATTCGAGATCGTATTGAGGCCAACCTGATTGGACAAGATGAATCCAGCTGGGGAAATGCGATGAAGCCGGGCGGTTTTCCCCTCTGGCACTGTGGAATGAGTTGCTAGCTGTTGAACAACACACACAAATGAATCAGCAGAACATGAAATTGAAATTTCTCTTCTGATACGAGATACCAATCATTTTACAGCGGTGATAAAATACTTACATGGCTTGAGGGCTTGCCACTTTCATCCCTAACCGTATCAGTTCGACTGGATGCCATGAATATCGATGAGTTATTGCCATTTGGATAATAATTTGATTACAATTAATTCGTTGGATATTTAACAGCGTAAACAAGGATTTAATTATAATTTCCTCATTTGTATTTAGTTTTCGCGCCAGCCAGCATCCGCTACGGAATTCAATAGAATATAACTAAGGGCTTTTGTTAATAAGGAACCATAGGAAAAGGTGTTTTTGTATATTATTAATGTCGTTGACGAACACATTTTGTACATTTCTTCTTTTTTTCATTAGGAAATCATTTTCATCATTGCCCTAATTCTCTAAAGCACTAATTATGAAGTCGTCTTCCTATAATAGCCGTTATAATCATTGGAGCATAAGCGAATAAAGAGAAAAAAATCGGAGGCGAGTTTCATTTTGACGCGAAGATGCTTAAGGATTGTATGTAGTTACAGATAAAAATAACCTCAGTCAGTACAAAGAAATTGCATTGTTTCAGCTTTGAGCTGCTTGTAAAACGTTTTCTATGTTCAGCAATAACAATGACCATGCCCATGCAGACGATATGATGTGACCGACGGCATCGTCTCACAAGACAGATCCAACAACACACGTACACACACGAACAGATAAATATATTATTATACATTATGCATTGAAAACTGCAATTCTGACTACGGGAAGGTTATACGATACGTGCCTATAAACATCTAGTATCGTCCCACGCCACCCAAAGGAATGCCATGAATTTATGAACGTTCAAATGACAGCACGAACAAATATTTGCACAACTTCCGAATTGAAAATGAGTTGGAATTACTTTTGAGATGATGACGTCGCTTTGTTCTCAAACAAGTGAGACTCTACGCCTTACTCTCTCTGTATATTGGACTTCATGTATTACGATATAATTGCGTGCAGCACCACAGTGAATGGGATCACACAGAACTTGTAAACGGAGAACGCTCTCTTTCTGCAGACTTTCATTATTCACACAAATGAGACTCTTGTGCTCATCAAATTTTCCATCATTTGATATGCTAAACAAGTAAACTTAACTTTAATTAATATTTATATTCATTTTTCTATTCAACGTTAGATTAAAGAACTTCTCATAATGCAAATTTAATGGCCTTTGGGCTAACGAAAATTATGGCACATTTTCGCGAGAGTTTGATATAATACGGTTAAAAAGTGGAATAAAGAAACTATGAACGAACTTTCTTGCATTAAAATGACCCGAAAAAAACAACAGCCAATGCGAAAAATGTGACAGCGAGAGAAAAAGTGTGAATTTGCAATAGCTTTTGTGTTCGTGTTTTCATCTAGTTGTTGTGTGAACAATGTGTCCACTTTTATCAACACACATAATGAAATGTGGATTTGAATTCAAAAAGAGTTTTATATAAACAGCATATAGATACAATGTAAATATATTTTAAATGATACATAGAAGATGGTCAAACTGGCGACGATTTGTTTGTGCGAATTTCTCGCATTGTAGAAACTGCAAACTTTTTGCATTTGTCATCCCATTGTATGCAAACAACATTGCTCTCGTTAGATGATGGCCAAAATGACCTATGCGACAAGATAAAGTCAAAAATGAGCTATTCACTTCTTAGGCCATTTTGATGTTTACAATGTCTCGGTTCACCCACATATTTCAGTGTGACATTTTTGTATGTTGATCCCGGTTTTAAATTGCTTCATAGCAAACATTAGGAAATACTACTGTATGTGGTTTGCAGTAGGTGCAATTTCGGCGTGAGCAATGGTTTCAGCACATGAAAAAACAAAAAAAGAGAATGTTTGCAACTAATTTATTAAATGAACAGCAGGTGTCTAGATAATCGTTATCTATTTTTAGGAAAGTTGATGAATAATATTTGCTTACCCATCAAAATGTGGCAACGCATAGAGATTCACCGTAACATGGACCCATGTTTGAATTTTTATAGGGGCAAAGAAGCCCAAATCCATTAGGCATTATTTCAAGAGGCAAAAAATGGTTCAAGATCAAAATCAAAACACAATGGGCTCTTACAATGTCAACATAAACATACACCCGAGAGAACAATAAGGAAATTGTCTTGATTGCGCACTTTTTATATGGATGCTGCTCACTGTTGTGAGTACATGTGATGGTTTGAATCATATGGTTGTTGCTTACAAATCCAGGCTGTGCATGATTGAAAGCATTTATTTTACATGGAAATTTTCATATGATAGCTGAACGCAAAATGGGTGCTGCGTTCCCTCCCTACCTCTACCAAAAAGGACAACGTAACGTCGATTCAGACCGCTGTTTCGAGGTGTTTGACTGAATTCAGAGTGATTTTTTCAGTGTTTTATATCATTGAATGAAACATTCATCATTCACAATAATTCGGAGTCCAATAGGCAGTCGGCAGATTGGTGAGAATCTGGTAAAAGCCGTCCAAAGTGCCCAAAGATGCAAAAATTTGCCAGTTAAGTGTTGGCCAATATTTTTTGATTGAAAAGGGAGAACAAAAGCTGCCGACAACTTAATTAGATCAATTGCACTACGAATTGCTTTCCTTCCCACCAGGTCCTCAGCGACTATTTACTGTTTTCAATCGAAACAAATGTGTATTTTGAAGGGATGGATGAGCAGCATTATTCGAAAAGATTCCAAATGTTGGAAGACTGCTGGAATGAGTGTAAAAGTCACGCGACTTATTGAATCACCTAAAACCTCGCATTGTTTTCACTGTTCCCATTTTGTTTTTTGCTGCTGCGTATTTGTCTTAAAATCGTCAATTCAGAAATGAATCATTCAAAAGAAAGGTCTAAACAACTTGAATGATCCGTTGTTTTTATGCTGGTTTGTGAACATTGAAGTATTTCAGAATCTGATTGTTGTATAATAAATGCCATCAAATAATAAATTTCACTATATAAAGCGCTTAAAGCCCGAGTACCTTTTAAAAGTCTCAAACGAATTGAAACCTATCAATTGTTCGATTGCAAAGCAATGACACCGCTCACTCTGTCAGCTTTCTTTCAAAACGTTTACCTTCTATCAAAACCATATACAAACGTCATTCGAAAAAATAAAAAGCATTATATGCAAATAGTCGGTGTTTTGTTGAAATCGCTTATCAATAAGAGTTTGGAGAGCAAGACAAGAGTTCAAGGGATAATTAAAATGCAGCTCTTAACCGTGTGTAATAACTTCAATCGGTTAGTACATAGCAGCAAACAATTTGTATTCATTTCGATGGAAAATCTATAGAAATTACGTCATAACCTCTATTTTAGGGCATTCATAAGGAACCGCAGTTCAAATGCAGTCAGATATTATTCGGTGGTTGCTGCAAATAAAGTAAAACAAAATGCTGCGTCGTTAAAGCAAAAAGAAAAATTGAAGGTCGGCACAACGTATCATGGGTTCAATTGTGTTGATTCAAAATTTTATCCCGAATTTAATATGACCGCCTATTTGCTGAATCACGAGAAATTGCACACCAAATTTCTGCATGTTGATCGAAATGAGAACAATAATGTTTTTTCGGTGAACTTTCGCACGCCGATCTATGATTCGACTGGACTGCCGCATATTTTGGAACATCTGGCATTGTGTGGCTCAAAGAGGTATCCGGTGCGCGATCCATTTTTCAAAATGATAAATCGTTCATTGGCTACATTTATGAATGCCATGACTGGTCCCGACTACACACTCTATCCATTCTCTTCGACAAATGAAAAAGATTTCCGTAATCTACAGACAATCTATCTGGATGCAGTTTTCAATCCAAATTTGAGGTACATCGATTTTTTGCAAGAAGGATGGCGGCTGGAAAATGAGGATTTGAATAATATCAATTCGGATGTTACATTCAAAGGAGTTGTATTCAATGAAATGAAAGGTGCATTTGCTACGAATACGGCCATTTTAAATTACGGCATCATGAATAATTTGCTGCCAGACACAACTTATGGCCATATTTCAGGCGGTTGGCCTTTGGACATTCCGAAATTGACTTGGGAAAATTTAGTTGAATTCCATCGGATGCATTATCACCCAAGCAATGCACGCGTGTTCAGCTATGGCAATTTTGATGTGTTAAAATCACTGAAATTCCTGAACGATGAATATTTGAACTCATATCAACCATTGGATTCAAAATTCAGCAATGTTCCGGCTCAATCACGATGGACAGAGCCGAAAGAAACGGAAGTTACTTGTCGATTCGACACAATTGGTGCTCCCATTGAACGCCAGTGTCAGATTGCCATCGGATATGTCTTGGCCGACATCACGAATTCCCATGAAATCCTTTTGTTGCACGTCTTGAGTGAGCTGTTGGTGAAAGGACCAAATTCATCGTTCTACAAAACCTTGATCGAGCCAAACGTAATTGGGGGATCCTTCAGCCAAACCACTGGCTTTGATGCACAATTGAAAGACACAACATTCGTAGTCGGCTTGCAAAATATAAACAGCAAAGATTTTGATTTAGTCGAAAAAGTATTCAATGAAACAATCGATGAAGTCATACAGAATGGATTTGATAATGAACATGTACAAAGTATTTTGAATAGTATTGAGCTGGGGATAAAACATCAAACTCCACAATTTGGATTGCATTTACTGTTTGGACTGACGCCCGCTTGGAATCATGATACAAATGTATTAGACAACCTCGACATCGGCAAACATTTCGATGAATTGAAACGGAATTTGCAGGATGATGGATTTTTGCAGCGCAAAGTCAAAGAGTACTTCAAAGACAACAAGCATCGTTTGACTGTAAAAATGTTGCCAGATGAAAAATATGAAGTCCAACTCAAACAAAAAGAGGATGCATTGCTGAAGGAAAAAGTGTCGAAACTCACCGATGCCGATAGAGAAGAAATGTTTAAGGTCACCAATGAATTGGCCAAGGAACAAAAAGAGCTGCCGAACAACATTCATCTACTGCCATGCCTTACGATGGATGACATTTCAAAGGATGTGGAAGAATTCAACATTCAACATGTCAAACTTAACAATATTCCAGCACAATTGACACTTGCCGATACAAACAGTGTAGTTTATGCGCGCGGGATTTGTCATGCAAATCATTTATCACATGAGGAAATCTTGCTTCTGCCGCTGTTGACTCAAGTATTTGCAAAAATGGGCACTAAGAGCTACGACTATCGGGAATTTGATAAATTGGTCAATCTCAAAACATCGGGCATTTCATTCAATCTTCATTTTACGGAAAATATCAATGATTTGAACGAATATGAACTCGGAGTTGCATTTGGATCATATTGTTTGCAACAAAATACTGCCGATATGTTCAATTTGTTGAAAGAGCTCTTAATGAACTTCCAATTGGTGGACGTTCAACGGTTCAGTGTTTTGCTCGAGGAATATATTTCATCGCTGACAGCCGATATCGCTCAAACTGGTCACATATACGCCATTCAAGGTGCATCCTCATTGATAACTGAGTCACTTCAATTGAAAGCCCATCTCAATGGTATCAAACACATCGAATACATGAAAAAATTAAGCTCGGAAAAAAGTCCAGAGGAGATTTTAGCGCAATTACAACAAACAGCACAACGACTCTTTGGTCAATGTACAATGAAATATGCGTTGAATATGTCGGAGTGTCACAAATTGGATGTGATGAAAATATTCAACAGGTTCACAAATGAAATAAATTCGTGCATTGACACCACCCGACTTAGAGCACCAAAGCATATGGCCTCGAAACAGCTGCTAAAAACACCAGATTCGATAACAGGCTTGCATCACGTTGTAAATCTTCCGGTGAACTATTGCTCAAAGTCCATTCTAACCGTTCCATACACGAACAAAATGTTCGCCCCACTGGAAGTGCTGTCGAAAATATTGACGTCAAAGTATCTGCTGCCAGTAGTGCGTGAGCAAAATGGTGCATATGGCGCCGGGGCAAAATTAGATTCGAGCGGAACATTCTGCTTCTATAGCTATCGTGATCCAAGAAGCCGCGAAACTCTGGAAGTATTCGACAATTCAGTGAATTGGCTGCGTGACAATTGGAATACAATCGATAATCAGGCAATATTCGAAGCCAAGTTGGGTTTACTACAAAGCATTGATGCGCCCGTCGCGGCCGGAAATAAAGGATTGAGAGAATTCAACAATGGCATCACCACAGAAATCTTCGCCAAACATCGCAATCGTATTTTAAATACAAACAAAGAGAAATTGCATAAGATTTTCGAAAAATACTTGATCACAAATGAAACCAAATATAGTTGTTCGGGCAAATGTATTTTAGGACCGGCCAATGCGAATTTACAAAAGGAAGGCGAAAAATGGGAAACAAACGACTTTTCAGCTACTGAATAGGTTGTGTGAATAAATGCTTATTTAAGACATGTTACCAAATAAAGAGAACAAAAATACGATATATTATAATTGGAAATTATCAATATTTATTCATTTCAAAAAAAAATCATAAATTTACATTTGATTAATCAAAACCTCAGTGTCAATGGTAAATAGACAGAAAATATGCCAAAAGAATAGAATGTATTCAGTGACCAAATGCAAATAAACCAGAATTATTTTCACAGAAGATTCATTTCACAAGAGAACGTGTCATATTGTCATCGCTGCAGGTAACCGTTTTGTAACGTTTGACTTCCTTCAAATAGGCATTCCATGAGTCGGATGGTTGTGCGTCTTCGGTCTCTTCAACAACGCGCGGCTTTTCCACAATACCTGTTTTCAAAATTTTAGCACCGCGTCGCTTAATCGGCAATCGTGAAATGGAATTTGCTTTTGATGCGACTGGCACGGCTGGTATGGGTTTTGACTCAACAGCCAAATGCTGTAGCTGTTGTTGTTGCTGCTGTTGCAAGTTGCCTTGAATGCTTTTGAACATTTCCAGGAAAGAGCCGTCATTGGCGAAAATCGGATGAGATGCTTGTGGTTTTGGCGGTGGGTAAGCTTTACCTTCTTTTTGTAAATGCTTTTGTAAACGCTCCAACGTTTCTCGTTGGATTCGCTGTTTTTCCTCCTCTAATACTGCATCAGGTTCATTTAAATCTGCTGGATTCAAATTCTTTGGCTGCTCTTCCGATGCATTATTGTCGTTGTTTTCGGAACTTTCGTATGTTTGATTTGATATGCTCGTACGAGCATATCCCCATTCCGTTGTGTGGTGCGATGCTTCATTTTTCGGTTGATGTTGTCTGTTGTTGTTGTTGCTGCTGCTGCTAGTAGGACTTTCGCGCGGTTCATAAGTGGCTGAATTGTGTTTGGTCTGTGAATGTTCGCCAGAAACATGGCGTAAATCCAATTTTGAATCACCGGTTTCTTTGTAATCCTTCGATTGATGTGACGATCGACTGTGATGGTAATCATCATAGTATCTGGAACTGTGCCCCTGCTGTGATCTGCTTCGGCTGCGATGATGTCTTGAATAACTTTTCGAGCTATATGATGGTGAACGGCTTTTACTGCGATATCTCGATCGACTTTTATCACGACGAGAACTTTTCCTCGAATAGTGATAGTCGGAGCGATCCCTTGAGTCATCACGGCGATGACGATGCTCGTATTTATCATACTTTTGAGACGAATGGCTCGAAGAATGTGACCGATCTCGGTCGTCTGAGTGCCGAGAACGATGTGACATTGTTGATGTGGTCGCAGCTGTATTAAATGCAAATGAAATTTACTCGTGGCTAAAAAGTAAACAAAAAAAAAAATTATTAAAACGCACGTTAGACACACAATTGAATCGATTGCTATGTTAAAATAATAATCAGTGTTTCTAACTTGAACCCAATTTTACAAATTATAAATCAGATTATATACTATTTTATAGGATTTACAATTTCGACTGTAGTTTTCGTTGTTTTGGTGCTCTTTTGTCAAAATTTGGGAACTTATTAACAATGGCGTCGATTCGTCAAGCAATAATTTTGATAGATACAAATGGTGTTCTGGACCATTCCACGAAATCCATCACAATTATTGAAAATGCATCAATTTTATCGTCGTCTGGAAAATGACATTCGATTTTATCTCACCTTGCAATTGAATATTTTTCTCATCAAGCTTCAACGAAAATCTATAAAAATTATATCGCTGTTGCCTGAATTGACAATTCCATTCAACACTTGGTTGGTTTTCGATCTAATGGAGATATTGTTTGACAGCTTCGTGCTGCTTTGACATTTCATGACATTTCAACAACTAGTTTGCCCATATATTGCGCGCAACACATTCGACGGTGACAATAGGTTAAGAATCGGTTTCGTTTCTACATTTTTTGGGGATTTATTAGAAAAATTGTTGAATTCCTTTGTTAAAACAATTACACCGAATTTTTTTTTTTTGCACGTTCACAATTCTAGTGCTCGTTCATTTGCTTACACGTACATATATATTTGACATTTCATCATTGACAGCATTTAAAAATGCTAACGTTTTTTCGGCATTTGTATCAATAGAAAGTCGTATCAATTTCTGTGCTTTGAAGAACAACAATGGACTACTTTTCTTGTACAGTTCCTCTCGTTGAAGGTGAAATCCTGAATAATGACTTCAACAGCTCAGTAACCAAGGTTGGAAATTCAGTTTTCGCTTTTTTTTGCAGCTGATTGTTCTTGTTCTGTTTACAGTTAGCCGCCTATCCGCCGATATACATTCGCCGGGAGGGTTTGATTGGATCAACTCATGCGATTCCATCGAGACTCCATTTGGATCGTCCAATTTTGATCACACCACAAAATGAACCGCTGGTCAAGCGCTTGGCTCGCATATTTTTCGAAGATGGTCCCACCGAAGCATTGCGTGAAGCCGAACAAAAAACACAAAACCAAAAAATTAACTATATCTTTCGTGGCTTAAGTTACACGGTGACAAAATTCAAAGAATTCAATCAATTGATTTGGCCATACAATGATTATCAAAATTTAGATATTTTAAGCGAGTATTCACAAACCAGGTGAGTGAACAATTGGATCAACATATTGAGTGAAAGGAACTCCATTTTACATTGATTTCTTTAAAGAGATTGGAAAAATAGCCCAATCCGGTGCATGCGTTGGCATCCGAATGTCTTTAAATTGGCGATTGCTTCAATTGATGACAATGTTAAAATCTATACATCCGACACAACTAATATTACGACCTTGAAAAATGGCTATCAAAAATGTGTAACCTCTCTTGCCTGGCGCCCGCTAGCTGGTGAATTGGCTGTTGGCTGCAATAATGGCATCATCATTTGGAGATTAGACACACCTGGACGACATTCATCGCAATTTTTACATTTAACCAGGTAAAAGACAATCATTTACATGATCGTGAACTGTTACCATGAAATCGCTTTTCTTATTCAATCTGTAGCATAAACCATCATCCAATTAGTTCGTTGGAATGGAATCGCAACGGATCATTACTGGTGTCGGTTAGTTTAAGTGATCCAAATGCAATAATCTGGTGTGTTGACACAAATAGAAATATTCCATTGAAACGAATCGGAATGCCGTGTGCATTGGCCAAGTGGTCACCGGACAATCAGCGTCTATTCACCTCAACGGCGGGCAGTGTGTTCCGAGTGTGGCAAACGAACAAATGGACACCGGAACGATGGACTATCCCAACTGGTTCCATCCAATCGGCCGCATGGTCCCCCTGCTCAAATCACTTGCTCTTCATTACCACAAATGAATCCATTCTCTACAGTCTCTGTTTCATGGAAGAGCAGCTCTATAGAGGTAAAAAACATTTAATTCAAAATGCGTTCAAATAATATCAGCATTTTAACGATTTATTCTCGTCTAACTGCTCTAGTTGCTGCAGCACCGAAGCAATCATTCCCTATAGCTGATTTGAAGGCTGTTCAAAGTGGTCAGCGTATAATTGGTGGTCTACCGAAAAGTATCGCATGGGATCCAACCGGCAGATTTGTTGCAATCATGTTCAAAACATCGCCCTCAATAGCCGTGTTTGCCACTTCGATCAATCGAAATGTCTTGAATATATCGCCAAATTTCAACATCAGTGGAGATGACCCAGATGAATTCCCATCATTCATTTGCTTCAAAGAAATTTATGAAAAAAAACATGACGACGTCATTCTCACCATCGGTTGGTCAACTGGACGCGTACAATATTTCCCAATGCATTGATTTAATCTAAGTCATGAGTTTCATTTTCAGTAATAAAATTCAATTTTACACACTTGGCTCTTTGTATTGAAATAAAAGCTTTAAAATATAATTGAAACGCTCATTTGAAAAAGGTGTTATGACTATCAACTTCATTTTGAGAAGATCTCATTTAAATTTGAACACAAATTTTTTTATATTTATGCATATTTTTCCCATGAAATTATTATTATTTATTTGTTATTTGTCAATAGACTACAATTTTTTTCAAAACGATATATTCGCATGGCAAAGTAACTAACTTTTGATTCTGATTTGTGAAACGCATTTTACTCTCTTTAGCGCAAATACAACAAACATCGATATTCATGTAGGAATTGAAACACGTTGGTTAATTTGTTCAAGGCAACAAACACAAAATGTTTAACAATTTATTGTAGAAAATATTCAAAATGACAAATTACTGATTTATACGTCTTAACGTCGTGATGAGTATTTAAAAACTGCTCCTGAATTGTAAAAGAGATGACAGCGCTTCAGACGGAAGCGCTCAATAATCGTCAACTTCAAAATGAAAATGAACTAAACTGAACCGTTAATAATCTGAACCAATCCATAATCCTACACTCTCGGCCAACCACCTATCATCCGCTGGATGATACTCCATCTTCATAATTACCCCATTTTATCATGTAATCAGCGCTTGTACTGGTGCAGTACGGACCGTCATGAATTCCAATTTTTTCGACATCATAACGATCGTTTCCCTTTGACTTGATGAATTTGTATGGTCCGAAAAATTTCGATTGCAATTTTAAACTTTTGCCAAATTGCGTTCGTTTGATTGCTACGAAGTCATTCACTTCATAGGTTGCTGCTGACTTCCGTTTCGAATTATAAGTGCGTTTATTCTCCTCAGTCACTACGAGAATTTGGTTTTCTGCTCGCTCTCGCAATAGCTGACGATCATCAACAAACGATTTGATAATTTCTTGTTCAATTAAACTCTTTAACTCGACGTCGTCTTTTGTTTTCATTGGTACACCAAATAGAAGTTCAAATGGTGACATACCGATTGAGCGTTGATACGTCTTATTTAAAAACTTCTGAACTTTATCTGTATGTTGGAACCATTTTTCCGGATTATCAATCGATAGCTTGGCCAACACCGGAATAATAATCCCATTTATGCGTTCAACTTGACCGTTTCCTCTCGGATTTCCAGTAGTGGAATGCACAACTTCAATTCCATTACTTTCGCAGTAGCTTTCAAAATCGGAGCCAGTGAATGCAGTTCCTTTGTCGGTAATTATTTGCGATGGATTACCAAAAACAGCTGTAACAATTTTTAATTTTTTCACTGTTTCGTCCGACGTCGTTGATTTCACTGGAAAAATCCACACGAACTTTCAAAACGCGTCGACAATCGCCAAAACATGCTTGTAGTTTTTTCGCGTTGACGCCATTGGCCCCAAATGATCCATATGAAACGTAACCAATGGCGTATCGGCTTTTGATATCGGGTGCAACAATCCTTCTTTTTTACCCATTTTTCGATCGGTGAGAATACACGTCACACAATTCCGAACAAATTTTTCGATTTTGTCTTTCAATTTTGGTATGAAAAACTCACGTGTGATGATATCTTCCATTTTCTTTGTTTTGAAATGTCCTTGCTCGTGCGCACGTCGAATAATATCAAATTGCATTTGCTCAGGAACCACAATTAACTGTTGTCCATTGATTTGACGATAAAGCAATTCGTTGCAGAGCTTGTAATCTTCGTAACTTCCTTTTTCATTGATGATACTAACAATTGCCTTAATGTGCTCGTCGTTTTGTTGGTTTTTCTTCAAACTTTCCAACACTCCGTTGACTTGGATGATGCAAATTCGACTTAGAGCATCGACATGCTTCATACGATTTCCGGCACGATGATCAATTTGGAAATCAAATTTCTGTAGACTCATCGCCCATCTGGCAATTTTCGGCTGGGCATTCTTGTTGTTCATTGTTTCTACGAACGCTTTACAATCCGTAACGACTTTGAATGGATAATATAACAAATATACTCGCCAAATGTGGAGTGCTTCAACTACAGCGCGCACTTCCAATTCGTAACTGCTGTTGTTTTGCTCGTCGATCTTCGTTTTTCTGCTCCAATATCGCACTGGATGCATTTTATTGTCGTCGTTGCATCGCTGAAATAAAATTGCACCTAAACCGTATTTCGACGCATCAGTGTGAACCTCTGTTTCCAAACCATACCTAAACAATTGCAAAACTGGTCGCTCCGTGATAATTTTTTTTAGCTTCTCAAATGCCAACAGCTGTTCGGTACCAAAAACGAATTTTACTCCGTCTTTCTTCAAATCGTTTAATGGTTTTGCAATGATAGCGTAATCAGGAATAAACTTGCGAAAATAACTTGTTAACCCCAAAAATCGCTCGATTTGCTTGACATTCTTTGGTTCACTGTAATTCTTTACCGTAATTGTCTTTGCTGGTGCTGATCTGATTGTTCCGTCTTCGATTTCGTAACCTAAAAATATTATTTTTCTTTGCAGCAGCGTACATTTTTTCCACTTGATGTTCAAACCATATTCCTCTGCCACTGTCAACACACCTTTCAATTTTTGAAGAGCTTCTTCTTCGGTTTGTGCTGGAATAACTAAGTCATCCATGTATGGTACCACTATACCATCCGCAATCAATCCAGTGAAAATGGTGTTAATAAATCGCATGAATAGCGGTGGGCACAAACATAAACCAAACGGTGCTCGCAAAAATTCATATTGTCCATCTGATGTGATGAACGATGTATAAACTGGATTTTTGATAAACTGGAATTTCGTCAGTCAAAATAATTTTCAGCTCTACCGGTGACTCTTTGACTTTTTTCGGCCGATATTCTCTGACTACATTATTCACTGTATCTCGTACTTGTCGGTTTCGAATGTGATTCACTTCAGGAAATATTTTTTCTTCATGCGTCATCAAAGCACACATTGGTAATGCACGCCAACCGTCGTTAACATCGTTTGAATTCATTTTAATGTCGTTTAAATTCGATGAAATTTTCTTCATTGTAAGACCGTCCGAATTAATTGTAATTTCGCCTTGATTAATTAAGCTGAGTCCGATTATAAATTCTGGCAATCGCTCTTGGTTCTGTATCACAAAGCAAACATCGTCGTATTGGTCGCCGTCCACAACCACTTTGATATCGAAATAACCCATTGCTCGATTTTCAGCACCTCCTCCGTCGAATGCGAAATTGACTTTTTTCATCGTTCCGAAATTGTATCGTTCGAATGCTCTCTTTTGTATAACGTTAATGTCACTACCCGTATCAAACGTAGAATCTACTTTTTTGTTGTTTACTGCGATTTCTTTTTTCACTCGTCGACGATCGGGAACAATTAAAATATTCGTCGCTGGTTTTTCGTTGCTTTTCACTTTATTTGCATCCTTTTCCGGGCAAGAATTGCTTTTATGCCCAAATTGATTGCATTTGAAACACTTCGGACCTTTGTCTTTATCCGGACATTCACGGGATTCATGTTGGTTGGATCCGCAATTGAAACATTTTCTACCTCTCTCACTCTTCGATGATTTGCGGTCGTTCGATTTGCCTTTTTCTTTGTTCGTCGTTTTTTCGTTTTTCACAACATCTTTCTTTATGACTTCTTCATATACGCGAATCTTTTCTTTGAGCTCTTTCAATGTCGTTGATGAATACAAAAACAGTTTGTTGTTCAAAGCGTCCGGAATTCCATCGACAATATATGTGATCACTGCGGTAGTTTCAATCTTAGCTGGCGTAGCAATATCAATCATTCGATAACAAAATTCACGAAATGTCTCATCTTTTTTCTTCTTAGATTCGCTCAATTTCTTGTGAACTAAAGCACTATTCACTATGATTTCAAACTCTTTGGTAAGACCATTCTTCAATTCAGCCCATGTTTTTGGTCGCAACTCACAACTGGCATACAATTTAGCTGAGCCGGTCAACAATCGTCGTGCGTACACCAATTTTGCGAGATCATTCCAACCAAATAATTCCGATTGAACTTCAAATTCACTTATCCATTGCTTTGGATTCTTCTATGTATTTGAATGAAAACACTGGTTTTCGTTGTTGTTGATCACCATAATTATTTTGCGCGTCGCTGTTGTCACCGCCACCGTTTTCACATCCTAACTGTGCGGCTTCATCTCCATGTTCGCGAAAATATTCTGCTAAACGATCAACCAAATTCTGTTTGTTTCCATTGACTTGCTTCAATTGTGCAATTGTTTTAACATTCAATGCAGCTTCCATGTTCACTTGAAATTCAGTTCTTACGTCGTCTAGTTCTAACTATCAACTTGCTTCGTCGGCTGCTCTCAATACAATCCAAGTGCCAAAACGTCTTTTTTCATTCGCATGAAAATTGGTGAAATTTGCAAAGCAAACTATGTTCTTTCTGCGATGCGTACCGTCGTTTTTACTTTCTGCTTAATTTCGTCGTTGCGTCTTAAATTTTCTCGTCTTTTCGTCTTTTGATTTGAAATTTTAACATTTTTTCCCAGTTGAGCCCCCAAATGTAGGAATTGAAACACGTTGGTTAATTTGTTCAAGGCAACAAACACAAAATGTTTAACAATTTATTGTAGAAAATATTCAAAATGACAAATTACTGATTTATACGTCTTAACGTCGTGATGAGTATTTAAAAACTGCTCCTGAATTGTAAAAGAGATGACAGCGCTTCAGACGGAAGCGCTCAATAATCGTCAACTTCAAAATGAAAATGAACTAAACTGAACCGTTAATAATCTGAACCAATCCATAATCCTACATTCATAAATCCGAAATGAGCGAATGAGAATAGCAAAAAGGACATAAAACTCAACAGCAATACGTAACACATCCACTTACACCGTTTTTGCCATCAAGCGACATTCGGTTTGCATACCAGGTGCTTGCATGTGAAACCGCTGTTGACATCTAGCGGTCAATAGCTGGTACAGTGTGATCTGTCAAACCATTTTTTCATGCGTATTAGTAAATATGACATCTGTCAACATTACTCTATACACAATATTTCAAGTTTCATACAACAATGTGTTTTTTTTTCGCTCTTGAAAAATGTCGGATTTTGTGCCTGAAAATAGTGAAATGCGGACAGCACTGCTTTTCTGCTTTCGTTTAAAGAAAACTGCTGCCGAATCTCATCGAATGCAATCAGACAATTAAATGTGGACCCAGCAACTATTTCCAGACGTGTGAAAGCAATGGGAAAGATCCAGAAGGTCGGAAAATGAGTGCCACATGAACTGAATGAAAGGCAGCAGGAAAACCGAAAAACCACTTGCTGCTCGCAAAGTACAAAAGGAAGTCGTTTCTGCATCGGATTGTGACTGGCGATGAAAAATGGATATATTTCGAGAATCCTAAGCGCAAGAGATCATGGGTAAAACTAGGCGAACCAGCGACATCGACCGCAAGGCCAAATTCGGCCAAATCGGTTCGGACGGAAGACAATGCTGTGTGTTTGGTGGGATCAGAAGGGTGTCATCTATTATGAGATGTTAAAACCTGGTGAAACGGCTAATACTGATCGCTACCGACAACAAATGATCGATTTGAACCGCGCATTGCTTCAAAAACGGCCGGAGTATCAAAAAAGGCAACACAAAGTGATTCTCTTGCACGACAATGCTCCATCACACACTGCAAGACTGGTCAAGGAAACGATTGAGGCGCTTATTTGGGAAGTGCTACCGCATGCGGCTTACTCACCTGGCTTGGCACCGTCAGATTACTACTTGTTCGCTTCGATGGGTCACGCACTGTCGGAGCAGCGCTTCACTTCTAACAAAAATGTGAGGAAATGGCTCGATCACTGGTTTGCGTCAAAAGACGAACAGCTTTAATGGCGCGGTATTCATAAATTGTCCGAAAGATGGCAAAAATGTGCGGATTCGAATGGACAATACTTTGAATAAAATATGTTTTGCCATCATACTAAAATAAAAGTGTTTTTTTAGCAACAATATGCAAGCACCTGGTAAACAGTATCTGCGTGTTTTACGGCGTAAATCGAGAGACGGAAACCCTTACCGCAGTGCGAAGATGCTGCTTTGATTTTTTGTAGTTTCTATTTGTCTAATTTTCGCATGGTTTTCAATAGCGAAACTCGTAATCGTATGAATGTGAGTGTCATACTTATTCTATTTCTTCCTTAGCTTATGCAGTTCAAAAACATACGTTTTTTAATAACAAATCATGCGCGCTTCAATTTAATACAATAGTTGAAGTTTGTTTTCTATCCGAAAATTAAAATTTTCAAAATTTGTGAATTTTATCACTTTTCTTTTCAATGCTTCAATTTATTTATGAATTTGAATTCTCTTACGAGTATAAGAAAAGCAGTATTATCGAATCTATTTGTTCTATAAAATTAAGTGATCTCATACAATTGATACATTTTGTGCTAATTACAATTGATATAGTTTATTACAAAGAAAAAATACTTATTTTTATTTTGAATTGAAATAATATATTTTAGAAATTTAGAAACACAATAAATCTGAGTGAAATCGTTAAGTTCAAATCAAAATTCATATATCAATTCAATTGGAGTACTAGATAGCCAGAACGCGCTCTAACCGAACGCTTCGCCGAAACGTCAAAAAGTTTCATTGAACCAGCATCACTAATCAGTATATATGTTTATTTAAAAATGCCGTTGAGCTATGTGTGCAACTGAAAAGCGCTGGCATAAATTCGTAATTTGGCCTTTTTATAAACTGTGTTTTTGTGAGTTATTCAAATATTTGCCAAAAGAGTTATCCAAATAGAGATTTGTTGAACAACGAAAATGAGTGATCAAGTGAGAACGGCGGTTCGATGGCGTGAACCAACCGAAAATAGGGAAGTCATTGTCGAACAAATCAGCAACAAGGTAATCATCTAACAGTGGTTTTGTATATTTGGTGAAGCATGATTTTTTTTTCAACGAAATAAAAAAAAATTAAATCCAATGTTTCAGATAATTGGTTTCACCAATGATATTCGAACATTCGTTTTTGATCATGTCTTGAACAATGCTAACCAAAGTAAAGTGTATGATATTTTGGTGAAGCCGATGATTGACAAAGCCATCGAAGGCTATAATTGCACATTTTTGGCTAGTGGTCAGACGGGAAGCGGTAAAACATACACAATGGGTTTTGAAAGCAGTGTAAGTATTGCGGATGGTTCGATTTTTGACCGATTCCATAATTTATTGAAAATAAAATTTATTTTATTCAATGAATACATTTATATGGAAATTATAGGTGAATTCTGAAAATGACGGGGTCGCTACACGGACCTTCAATTCAATTTTTCACGCTGAAAATGCTGGCAAAATGGATGTGGCCATTTCGTTTATCGAAATCTACAACGATCAGGCTTTTGATTTGTTGAGTGAATCTTCAGAACCATTCTATACGAAAACAGGTAAGATAACAGCTACACGCGATGGCTATCATCTTGATATTAACGTTTCATTATTTATTTCAATTTAGATCCACATCAATTGATAAATAAAGCCCTTAAAAGGTCAGTGACCAATGAAACCGAAGTATCGAAATTGTTAGCCCAAGGAACAAAGAAGGTAAAAATTATGCAATTTGAATACATAAGAAGTAATATTAATATTTAAAAATGATTTTTATTTCATTCTTAATATTGTTTTTCGATTGAAAATACATATGAATAATTTTAAATAGCGCCACGTTAGAGAGACTAGAATGAATTGCATTAGCTCGCGATCGCATGCCATTCTCACCATCTTCCTCAAGTTTGAAAAAGAAGAACCACCAAATCGACGATCCAGATCGGCCACGAGGAAGGTAATCAAAGAATCGAAAATCAATTTGGTTGATTTGGCTGGATCTGAATCGATTGCTAAAACGGGGAACACGGGTGAAGCTCAGGCGGAAGGCAAATGCATCAACGGCAGTTTGTTAGCCTTCAAAAGAGTTGTACATGCAATATCTAGAGGTGATTCGTTCATCCCATACAGAGCTTCAGTAATAACCACGATCCTACAAAGTTGGTTTCTTTTTAAATTTTGATTTATTGTTGCATGTTTGGCATATACTGATTTAGCTTTGTTTTTTTTTACAGGATCACTGAACAGACGAAGTTTTCTAGCCATTTTGGGCTGCGTTAGTCCCTATCGAGATGATTATGGCGAAACATTGTCTACATTGAGTTTCGTGACCGGTTCTAAACAGATAAAACTAACGCCAGAACAGCATTTGATCATCAGAGAATACAAGGTAGGCCAATTAGCAATGGTTCAGCATTCGAAATTCACTATGAATCGTCATTTTCGTTGAACTTTCTCCTTTGAATCAGAAATCGCTGACGCCGATTAAGAAAACTGAAGGAAGAAGCATATTACTCTCGCCAAATGCAACACTGACAACACCAGTGTCATTTAAAAGGCCGATGCCACTTTCAAGCATTCGTTACAGAATGTCAATTGCATCAAATCAAGCGAGTGAGCCGCACAACAGAAAACCACCTGGTGCCACTTTGGCATCGAAACAAATATGCTCAACCTCAAAAAAATTGAGTATAAGCAATGGACCTGTTCGCAGTTCTTTTACGGCCAACAAGTAAGTCAAACCTACTCTATACATTCAATTTGAATGAATCATCTAAATATGATTTGGTCGAAAACCTTTCTTACATTTCTGAATTTTTGGATTTTGTTTTGATAGGCCAAAGGCGCTCACAAGCTTATTTTCAAAGCGCAATGCCAAAAGCCGAATATCCGAGGCCACCCAAAATAACGAAACAATGAACCTCACATGGACAAACGCATCGACGTCAAGTGTCATTGAAACTGAGCCAGGTGTAAAAGCATCGCCAATGACCGTGAACAAGTCAGCAATCGATCGTTTGGACTTTGCCAACCAACTTAAAAAATATTTCAACGGAGAAGGTCTGTCTTTGCTAAAGTCAACGGTAAACGAAACATTAATCGAAACACCAACTTTGAACCTACAATCCGATCATTTCATCAAGTATGATCTGCTCAAATTCGATTTTTACTTTCAATTTTCCTAAAGAAATATTACAATTTCAGAGCGATTGTGAATGGAATCACAGATATAATGAAGAATTTGAATCCCGCCATTCCCGGATTCTCCTTCATCCCACCGCCAACGCCGGCACTTCCCGTTGTTTCTGCAAACGAAGCTGATGAAAACACTTTCGATCAACAGCTTGAGGTCTCCATTTTGGATGAAGCTGAGAGCAAAATCCCACAAGTTAATGTAACCTTTGATGCTGACAATTCAATTCTGATAGAACTCACAACTACGCCAAAACATGGAGACCAGAATTCGAATAGTGGCTCATGCGCCGCTGATGAAAATTCTCAGATTCAGCCCACTGCTCCAATCGATGATACTATTCCAATCGATGAGCAGCCAAATGAAGTGGAAAGTGTAAAAGAGGTGGATAGTATCACATTGGATGATTTCATATCGATATCGAACACTCCAATTCCTATTCGCATTGTGCAGCGCAACAGTCCTCAAATCAAAAAGAATACTTCAATTGCATTCGAAACTGTTAACTGTGGGTCCAAAAATGAAAACAGCAGACGAAAATCTTTACGGACTATGTCCAATGTTAACAATGACACCAAATTTTCGTTTGAAGAGCAATCACTCGAAGATACTGCGGACGACACCATCATTGCAAGGAAGACGGGTAACAGACGCATCACTTTGCCTTGGTCTCCGCGGATAGTTTTGCCGACATCACACATTTTTTCAGCAAACGAAGCTTACAAAAATACCTTTGATCAACAGCTTGAACCTTCCACTTTGTATGAAGCTGAAAACAAAATCCCTGATGTTAATCTAACCTTCAATGTTGACAATTCAATTCTGGTAGATCTCACAAACACTCCAACACGTATAGACCAGAATTCGAAAAATGGCTCACGCGACGCCATGGGTAATAGAAATTCTCGGATTCGGCACAGCAAAGAATCTTTTGCTCCGATCGATGATACAATTTCGGTCGCTGAGCGGCCAAATGAAGTGAAAATGGTCAGTTTTGAATCCACAAATGAAGGCAACCGACGAAGATCATTACGGATTATGTCCAAAAAGAACTCCTGTTCTTCGATTGAAAAAAAAATACTCAGTGATATTGCGGACGACAGCATCGTTGCAAGTAAGACGGATATCAGACGCACTACATTTTCTTTGACTCCACGGTTAATTTTACATAGAATCAACAATACTAAAAAATTCAATGCAATGCGAAAGCTATCCGAGTCTACCAAAGTCAAACCAACAACCAAGGTCGCGAGAGTCACATCCGTTGAAGGTTTGTAGAATGAATGAAAATGCTATTTTGATTACAGATGAATATTTTTGTTCAAAATGGGCATTCTTTATTTATTTTTACTTTTCAAACTTACCAAACCAACAGCACCAAAGAAATTAGACAGAATCAAACAGACAGCGCATATCAATCGGATCCTGAATATCCTTAACAATGGAACGCAACGAGACCTTCAAAACCTGCCAACGGTTGGCAAAAAAAGGGCTGATCAAATTTTCAACTACAGGTAATTGTCCGGATCTTGTATATTTCGATAAAAAAAACTGGCTGGCTGTACCAGCCATACTAGCAGTGGCATTCAAATAAGCCTTGGTCGTGTGTCATGGATAAAATATGTTTAGATGTCATTCATTTCGAGGTTCGATTTTAGAGTTTCGAAATGAATCGGTTGCATGTCATGAAATGCAATGAAATATTCAATGTGTAAATTTGCCATTGACACTATATGTTGAATGGCGTATAAACATGTTGACATAGACTTTGTGTTTCCATTTTATCCATGGCACACAGTTATGTTGAATCGTTATTTTTCATTCTCCAATTTCTTTGTTTCAGAGAGTTGCACGGCACCTTCGAAAACATTGAAGACATACATGAAATACCATTATTCCGGTCGGAAAAAATTTACCAAAACTTCTTAGAGCAAAACAGCTTGGTATAGCTCTTCACAATCTATCTTAAAACGAAGACCGTTACTTTAATGTACATTTTGATGTCATTGTCATGTAGTTGTTAAAGATAATGTTCATAATTATTTTATGCAGTTTCATTTATGATATTTTTACCAGAGAGCAATATCATACCAATATCAAAATATTGGTATTTGCTTCCTATGTATCAAAACACTAATACCGGTATTGGAACGTTAATCGTTGCAGTGCGATGAACACACATATACATCTGATACTGACAGTGTTGCCTATGTTTAAGTGTGTGATGAGATACAAAGTATCGTGTCCTTGTATGAGTTTGGATTTGCATACTGTGCACAGTATTCCCTTCTGTAACGTTACATACCGTTTCACGTTTTTTTGTTATTAGCAGCTTCACAGTGTAACAAAACGGCTTTAACGTTAATAAATGGTATTCATGTTAAACCTCATAACGTTATTGGTCTCTGATTTTTACGTATATTCAAAAAAGAAAAGCCACGACGCAAATGTGAATGGTTTTTTTCTTCGATTTTTATTTAATGATTTTTCTTTTCCATTATACAGAATAATATCAATGTCATATGTAATAATTTTGCGATGATCACGTTTTCATTTTTGGTTTTTGAATTACAATGTTATTTGAAACAGTCAATTTCAATTGTCAAACTCAACCGAAATGATGTCCACCGGAATGTGGTTGGGCAGTGGGCAGGCCAATGCCAAATCAAGCAAAACAATTATACTGTAAATTAGATTTAATCTCAAATCATTTTGGCAATATCGAAAAAGTAATTTGTGTTCGAACGCTTGATCATATGATGGTCATTTCCCAGTTCTTCTGAGAATGGTCATCTTAACTTAAGTTCTATATAAAAAAGTTACACAAAAATGAAAATGAGCTCGATTTCTTAGCTACTCGCGTCATAATTACAATCCAAAAAGAAATAGACAGCCAATACAATACAATGTAGATTTAGAGTGATGGCTGAGGCATCATCAATTATTGTGACAAATACAGAGAAACACAGTTATTTTTTTTTTTTTTTAATGGGAGAATACTTATGAGCCGCATTTGGAAACATAGTTTAAAAGTGAGTGAATGTATATGTGTGTGAAGTGTGTGCGAACCATGTTCAGCTTCGATCCCAACTATTTATTAGATTAAATTCAATTAATATATTGTGTTCAACTGTTTTTTTTTACTTTTAATTGCAATGTCTCAATATCAGCGAGAGTTTTCAAGTCTCGGTATTCTATAAAAATACAAAGCGAACTTTTCAAATGCGTCTATTTTTTGAAATTGGTTTTGTTCAAAAAATTAATCACTGGATTTTACCAATTTTATCACTAATTAAATCCCTTAATTCAATTCTTAACTGTAACAAAATATCTTCCAAATGTTTCCGTTTCATTCGCATGCAATGCCTTTCTAGTTTGTTGTAAATAAATCTTCAAATTTCGAAAGAGGATTTCCAGTATCTATCGATGGGATGAAGATGTGAGCATTACTATGTCTATTTTAAATGTACCATGTTCGCCTTTCCATCTCACCGATAGATTTCTACAGCTAAAAATGTTGTAACATATATTAATTTTTAATTCGGCGCTCGCCCAGCTCAATCCAGCCGAATTCTATCTGAAGCGGATGGTTGAGTATTCTATTCAAATGTGTATAGCCTCGAAATGTATACAATGTACACCAATTTCTACTGGCCTATTAAAATTGGATACCCTGCACGTTCATGCTATTTAAGATTCCTCCGGGTTGTGAACTTTCTTTGCAGCGGCACAAATAAATTATTCATGTATTATTAAACTATCCAAACCAATGTTCTGTAGTCGTGGTTGCGGGTGATTTTACTCAATTAAAAAGTCATGACATATCAAGTGCCCTCATGGGCATGTGTATGAGATGTGTGTGCAAAATTTGAAACAATCTTTTTGCGGGAACTCGTTCCATTGTATATAAGAACAAAAGAGAACCAGTGACGTGACTCAAATATATCAATGCACCAGACGAATAAATAGCGGTTTAATTGTTGCTATTTTTTTGCCCGTGAATTTTGCATACAAACATACAATTTCTTTAGCATAATTTGCATGCCGGTTTTCCGTTCTTCTTTTTTGAGCAGTTTCTTTTCTCCACGTTTTTTTATGTTTTTTTGATTTTAAAAAAAGACGAATTCGATAATAATAATGTTTGTGTGCACGATAAATTTCTAAATTTAGTTCTAAAAAAGAAACTTTGTCTCTTTATGTACAACGGTTTCGCACTAAATGAATTATCCTCGTTTTGTCGAGTGCCGGGTTTATGCATTTGGTTCTGCGTCTTCATCGTGTTCGTTCAATAGCGGACTATCGTCATTGATGTAGGATGCGGGCATTGAAGTTCCCGGTGTGGTCGGTGCTGATTTCGATATCCAACCTTTGCGATTACGATTGAAACTTAAAATATTACCGCTACCGATTGGACTACGTAAATTTTTGGCGGCTGACATTGCAAAAAATCGCGGTCTTGGATGTGCACGTCGATTTTGCTGTTGTAAACTTGAAGGCCTTATATTCGGTTGTTGAATTTTATTGATGATTCCATTCGATGTGGACGATTCATCGCCATCGTAAGCATCGGCACCGATTGACGAAGATTCATTTGATATTGTTGTAGCGGCACCACTTTGCACTTCATGATGGTGTGCTGTAAAGCCATCACCACTGTTTGCATTTTGCTGTAATTGACGTATTTGTTCGAGAAGCTCACGGATCTCACCAGTCGGACTGGTGGCTTGCGGCGGCGACGATGGCGAATCAAAATTTGCCAAACTCGATACAGCTGAACCGGACATTGAATCGGTAAAACCGTGCATTGCCCTACCGTACTTTTTCAATATCTCCGCATTCACCGGCGATTCTTCACTGAATGGCAACGAGCTGGCCACATTCAGTGGTTTTCCTTCGTTGATGACATCGAATTTGTTGAGACGATTCTTGCGCGGCCCATTTAAATCATTGAAATCACGAATTGTTGTTCCATTTGGCGAGATGGCCATCGATTGTGATGCAACTGGCATATTCAAATCACAATCATTCGCATCGTCATCAATTGACTCGTATGAATCGAAAAATCCATTTGAACTATTGCTATAGGATAAACTATTTCGCGGTGGCTGGCATTTGGCGTTTGTGCTGTGTTTGTTGGACTCTTGTGCTATTGTCGCGTTCATCATACCGAACATTTGTTGTGTATTCAGCTGGGCATTGGTTATCACATTGCATGGTTTACTTAAGTCACTAATATTTTCATCGGTCGCATCAGCATTATTATTTGTCTTATTGTTAAAATTTGGTTGATTGGCCCGAATTCGGTTGTTGCTGCTGCTATTATGTGGACTTGGTATGTTATTATCATTAGTGCTGCTGTTGTGAATTTCTTGGAAACTAACGCTATTCGGTGCACGTCGAAATTGCACGAACGAATTGTCATCGCCGCCCACGCCAGCCATTTCGTTGGTAACATCATGGTAATGGCGATACAGTGTTATCTGCTCACCACCATCCAAATTGCTGTTTGTCATGACAACGGGAATTGATCGCTGGTTTTGTCCTTGCTCGAGTGCCTGCGATGCGGATCGTGGCATCGACGAATAATCCTGAATGTTCATTGGCAAATTGGGACTTCCAGCTCGTGAATAAGGCGGCGGTATCAGTGTATTCGCTTCGTTTGCATTGCAAATAAAACTCGAACTCAACGAATCGACGGTGCTAGTTGCTGACAATGATCCTACTGGCCGCACAATATAATTACGAAAGTATTGAACCATCAGGTAGCTCGCACCATTTTTTCCATTGTCGGAATTGTTGCATGAAAACACCACCGGATACAAGTCAGGCTTGTTCGTAACCTAATACATCATCATCATCATCAATAATAAATGAAAATAATTAATTTAGCAAATGATTGGGTTTTTAGTATTGCACATGCGAACCTCTGCGTATGGCGGCGGTGCATGATGGAATGAGGTACATCGACTGTATTGAGGCGGTGCATAACATGATCCGGCCGAATCACCCGATTGTGAATGCGGTCTAGGCGAACCCCATCCACAGATTTGACGGCGCTTTTTCCACAATGAACATGCACATAGTATTGCAATTAGGATTGCAAATATCGTACACCTGGAAAAGTCAAAAACACGTCGAAAAAATTTAAAAGAATGATGAGAACTCATTTAAGGACAATAAACACAGCTCGACCGAAAAATATGTGTCGCTTGAGTGAACGAAATTAAAATTGGAATCATTTTGCTTACCAGAAAAACCAGTGATTTATGAAGAATAAGTTGAGCACGTGCGATGTATTATTAGGTGTTTGTGTTTTGGGCGCACTTGGAGGTGCGTACAAGTAACAACAGCCTTGAGCACAGCATTCTTTCGGCGGAGAACACCGATGACCTTCTTCACAAGCACGAGCCGACACCTTTTTCAGTTGAAACATATGACAATTTAATTGCGTGTTTCGTACAATTCAGTAATCGAATTAACGAAACAACCGAAAAAAATTATTGAAATTAAAAAATTGTAAATTATTCTTCGAAGAACACACAGAAATTAGGTAAATGCAACGTAAAAATGTTCACGCAGAAAAATCCATTCTATATTATTAAAAAGACATTCAAAATGAAGAACTTAGCGCACAACAAACTCGGCTCAAGTCTCATACCAAAATGAGCTCTACATTGACAAATATGGGAACTAAAATCTCTATTTAAAATTTGCTATTTATCATGAATTATGAATGTTAAATTCAAAATCCAACAAAAATAAACGGTTATTAATAGAAGCGATGTCGGATCGAATAAGTGAAATGCGGCGATATTTGTTTGATGTTTTCACTAGACTAGATTGGAGAGACAAGTCCCATATATACTATCGACTGACAGCTTCGAACATGGAAAATTAATTCGATTCGAGAACTAATCAATCGCTTGAATGGAAAGTTCACAGCGAAAACAAAATAGAAGCACGAGGGAGTAAGAAAAAAGGACACGTAGAGAGAGAGAATGAAAATTGCGGGGTGAAATTGTTAAGTCTATTGGAAGTATAAACAGGTTTGTGTGTGAAAAGCACCGAGCCCAAAAGGACACTGTTTCCAGCAAGCAATTTTTAATAACATGAATTGGATGACACTGAAAACTAAATGTATGAGGAACACAAGCAAAGCGGTTGAAAAATTTGTTCATTGTTCGTCGATGATTTGAGAAGGACACATTTATGGATTATAATTTGCATATGGAAAACATCACCATGAAAAGGTTAACGATTATTTATTTGTGTAATTTATTGTTGTTTTTATTTCATTCATCCGTTCTGTGAATTTGACCAAAACGGAGAAAATGTGTTGAACAAGTTATGCTAACTGAATTTGCTGAAGTGGATTAATTTATACGAGCGAGCGAACGCGCGCGCCTGTTTGCACAGTAAACACATAAAAACGAGAGAGTGCGAGCGAGCGAAAAAAATACGTTCAAACTAAAATAAACATGCGACGAATCGTGATTAAAAGATTCTATTTCATTCCCATAAAAACACGAGCAAACTTTTGAAAAAGTTGGACTAAAAACAGGCAAGGGTGAATTGGGGCAAAATGAAGCTAAAAATGCAAAAACAGAACTCTATTGTGTTATTTGTGTTTAATGCTATAAATTGACCAAAGTTTCATCTAGTTTGTTGTTGGTTTTTTTTTTTTCAAAACAAAAAATATTGTAAATTTAAGAAAGAAAGAGAGTATTTCCATATTTACTAGTGACTCTGATTTATGCATAACCAAAAAGCTCCCCACTATGTTATACACTTTGCTCAAATTTCTTTAGTAAAATATGCGTTGACCAAAAATATTCCACACTCTGGGGATGTGATGTGATGAAAGGAAGAAATGATTGAATTCGGAACTGGTTCGATTTTTTGTTTGTAGCAAATTGATTGTGTAATATCGAACGACATACGATGTTCCGTATTTCAAGAGATCTACGTAAACGTTTACAGAATCACATAATACGTCATTTGTGGTTTTAGTGTTTACAAGAGCAAAAACAAGCCCAACAATTATTTTGCGGGTGTATTTTATTCAGTCACTATTATTCGTTGCTCTTTTTTACCGCTGAAAATAAATATGAGACAAAGATAAAAATATTCACCATTTCAATAAAACTTTACGTGTTTCTATACCAATATTACATCAAAAATAAAATTTAAAAGGATATACAGAGAGTTGAGGACAGATTACATATGTATATAATAACAAAGACATAGGCATGGAATCGATATAGAATCCAAAAATGGATACGAAAACAAAGAAATCGGTACACACATGTTTTTGTACAGATTTTCAATGCGAAGTACCCGCAATGAGCTTGTTTTATTAAAACACAAAACAGAATAAAAATGAACTGTAACAAAATATTAAATACATTTATAAATTTTACTTTGAAAATGGTAACAATACTCTTGCCAACAGTAATAAATATGGTCGAAACTGAAAAATAATATAGAAAAAATAAATATGTTTGAATTCACTTATTCTAACTAGAACGGATCACTTTATCCTCTTTTCTCATAGATATTTATCGATTTCAATGCATGAAACAGCATTAAATTTGGACAAAAAAAAATCACAGAAGGAAAAGAAGAGCGAAGGAAACCAACAATAACAAAAGGATGATAATCAAAAATGAGCTGGTCATCATATTTTCGTCGAACAAAGAGAATCGCTATGAGATGTGAATGGAAGGTTGCTAGGGAACAAAAATGTCTTACGGAAATTATTGGCGCAGCAATGACGAATCCAATAAAAATCATGAAGTATCCATACTGTAACATTTTCGTGTTGTCGTCAAATTTATCGAGTTACAGCTACAATGCGCCTCTGGCATCGTATGCCAATGACCGATCAAATCGCAATTTTTAATCACTTTATTTGTCAATGCACAAAATCTCAATTTTCTTTTGTTTTGCTCGCTGCAGATATTTTTAATGTCGCATGTAAACGCCACTCACAACACTACAAAAAACCAATTAGAATTTCTTCACATAGGAACTGCTCGTTGCTACTGATGTCGATAAAATAATTATTTATCAATCAACAACATTCTCAAAGCAATGAAAAAATCAAATTGCATTAACTGCCCAATAGAATACTTGAAATGTGACTGCTATCTCGAAATTCTTTGGTTTGCCTGAACTACGAAATAGCATTTCAAAACTCAGTTGCACTGCGATGTCGGTACGAAGCGATTATTCTTTCTCTTTGAATTGGGGATTTACCATTAAATGTGAAACGCTCCGTCGTTGATAATGAAGTGCGCATGACCTGTTTGAGGGGTCGATATTTATCCTTCTTTCATATCCAATGTAAACCATTACGCGTGTACGACATTCGTTTCTTCTTACGCAAAACAACTTCTCTCTTCTCGTTTGGAATAGGAATAGCGTGCATCCAGTCGCTGTGTTGGTGTGTGTTTCGTGGCACCTGTTTTCATTCCTTGACTTCAAGTGTCGCATAGAACATCATCATTCATTTACATATATTTCAGACTTAGGTCTAACCGCCAGGCACTTTACATAATACATTATTGCCTTGAACGAATTTTGAAAGGACTCTTATCAATCAAACAACAAAATCGATCAGTTTAAATTCTTCAACAAACTCAAGTTTTCTATGTCGCTCAATCTATTCAAATGATGAATAATTTGAAGTTTACAGCGTATTTACTAGGTCTCTGAACATCATGTGTGATCGTATGCTTTACCTAACATTTTAGGTAAACCTTTGTATTTTATAATCAAATTTCTCTCTTGTCGCTGAATTTGAGAGAAAAGTCAAAGTTCAATGGAAGAATATTCAAACTTTATTTTTGTTAACGACTCAAATTAAATGACAACATTTCTTTCGTCAGCAACAAGAGATTAAGCTTCGTTTCGATCGCATCTGTCATCAACTATCGAAACCGAACTTAAACCATATGTTCCAAAAGACGTCAAACACTTGACATATCAATTTTTTTGATACACGGCTTTCGATGTTTACACATCACGACTCCTAATTAGCCACTACGTGGATACGCACAATAGTTTTTGCAAAAAAATGCCATATTTTCAATCAATTTCAAAGAACTAATTTATAGAGCAAAGCATAACAATGAAATTGATTGCATTTTTTTGTTTGTCCATATATTTTTCATTGAATGTTGGCGATGTGTCAGCATGGGACCAAGATGAGCTAGAAATATTCGATTTGGTTGAAGAAATCAATCAAAACTTTTACAATATTCTCAAAATTGAGCAGGTAATTGATCTTTTTCTATCACAATTGATTTGGACAATTGTAGCTATGAAACGTATTTGTGATTATTGTAGGATGCTTCATCTGCTGAAATTCGCAAGGCATTCCGTGCGCTATCAGTCGTTTTGCATCCAGACAAAAATGATGCCGAAGACGCAAATGTTCAGTTCCGAAATCTAGTGTCCGTCTATGAAGTGCTCAAAGATCCAACCAAACGTGAAAAGTGAGTTTGATATGATTTTCAATAAGCAATATCTAATCATTTTGCAATTCCATCAGGTATAACAAGGTGCTAAAGGATGGTTTGCCAGATTGGAGATCAGCGTTATACTATTATCGACGCTATCGCAAAATGGGATTGGCTGAAATGGTTGGGTTGGTATTTGTGATCTTCACCATCGGCCAGTACATCGTCGCCTGGGCCGCGTATTTGGAAAAAAAGAACACGGCTGTAAGTATTCTCCAACCATGAGGTTTAATAGCAGCGCTTCGGCTTGAACTATACTCGTTTCGAATAATATGATCGATTCACATTGAATGATTTTGTTTGAGAAAAAAGTGATATGTTTCATTTCAGGAATCGCTTTTCGGCTCAAAACTTCGGAAATTGCAAAAGAAAAATAAAACCGGTGTAAATATTGATGATCTCTTGAATCAAATACCAACGCCGAGCGTAAAAAATACACTACCATTCCAAATAGTTCGTGGTGTTTGGAATACGCCACGGGCAATCAAAGATCTTTTCGGCGACATCAATGAGTACAAAGAAAGAATCCGCGAAGAGAAACAAAGGTGAGAGTTATTGGTTTGATATGCAACAGATTCAGTGCATTCATTCAATTGCATTTGTGTATTCAATCAAAATCAACATTCAAAATATGTTCAATGTCTAATAGGGAGGCCGAAGAGACCGAACGACTCCGTGAACTGGAAGAAAAGTTGGCGAGAGAAAAAGAAGCACGAAAAGAAGGCATGAGGAAAAGAAAGCCAGTATTTACGGTAAAGGAAAAGACTGATGAAGAACTGAAAGGCTATTCAAAACTGAATATGGATTTGACCAAAGGAGCCGGCATAAAAGCAGTGATAGCAAAAGTAAGAGCTACTTCGATATTTCTAAACATCTAGATAATGTTCAATATTATTTCGTAAATCGTAATATCCTATTTGTGTGTAAGCAACTAAGTATCCACATTTTCCTTAGGAGCCAGTACTAAGTGGTGGTATTTGGACGGATGATGATTTGGCTGAATTAACACGCCTCACCAAGAAGTATCCAAATGGTACATTATCTCGATGGGAAGTGATTGCCGGGCACATGAATCGGTCGGTGCAAGAAGTGACATTCATGACAGCCAAATTGAAAGAGCCCGGATATCGGCAATCTGACAGTATAGCTGAGACAATTGTACAAGAAGCAACAAAAAAATTGAAAAAAGTGGCGCCAGCAGAAGAGAAAAAAACATTACCCGAGGCTGCTTGGACACAAGACGACCAGAAATTGCTTGAAATTGCCATAGTGAAATATCCAAAGACAACGGCCGGTGATCGATGGCAGAAAATTGCTAATTCGGTGCCCGGAAAAACAAAAGAGGAGTGTTTGGCTCGCTACAAATTCCTCGTACAAAAGGTCAAAGAACAGAAAATGAAAGAGGCTACTGCACCAACAGAAAACGATAAAAATACGCAGCAATCAGAAGCGATAGATGTCACTGAACCTGATGACAGAGTTGAAAGCATCGAAAGTCCAGAAGACGCAGCCAACTCGAACGATGAAGTTGAAGCAGAGCTAGAATCAAAACCTGTTGTGCAAAAAAATACAGGTGGAAAACCCCGGAACAAACGAAAAGAACGAAAAAAACGGATGGAATTTTCTAGTGAAGAAGACAATTATGATTATGAGTAATTATAAATTTCACTTTTAATCAATAAATACTGAACTTTTCATAAACAGATCAATTGGGTATTGTACATTTGTTCAGGCCTGCAACTCATTTGATTGCTTTTCGATCTCAAAGCAGGAATTGCTATCACAATGTTAATAATATTGAATATTAACAAACATCTCTTAGCTTCGACTTTGAATTTATTTCATTTTTTTCCAGAAACTTAAATCTTGTTTATGTGTGTCTTCGATTTTGTTTTCACATGTCTACGAGTTGATATACGAATATAGAATGTGTCTTGTTGATTAACTTGAAGATTGAGCGGAATGTTTTAGTGAATAAAGCCACAATTGTTTGTCATGTGTAGTTTGAGTTTGCATGAATCTTGTTGGAATGAAATAAAATCGAATACATTTGAATGCATGAGAATATTAAGGAAACCTTATTTTCATGCAACCGAATGTGAGACAAATTTTTTTTCAATAAAATTTCCCTAGCTACACTTTTATTGGAATTTTACCCATCCTTCCCAAGGGGAAAATCACTCAAAAATAATTCTTCATTGAAATTCAATTGCAAGGGAATTTCAAAGTAATTATAGGGCAAAAGTAATTGCGAAAAGTAATTTCTTCAAAACGATTTCCAGAAAAAAGAATCTTTGGCCAGTAGTTACTTCTTGTCTTACAACTGCTCTTCTGTGAAAAATTACTTTTGAGTGATTTCCCTCTTGAATCTATCTCTTTAAAAAGGACAAATTTTTCGTCAGTTCAGTTCTTTCTTTCACAGCATTTCTAACTTCATCATTTCACCATTCAGTCTTTTTTTCCTTTCTCTTCTACAAACCCTTGTTCAAAATGACTAGCAATGATTTGACTGTAATCAAAATCAAATATTTGTATATAATAATCATATTTAGTCACTTTTTTGCAATATCCCTTCATTTGGGACAAAATTGACTTTATTTAACTGTAAATAAAGTTACTTAATCTTTTTCGTCCCAGGTAATCATGGTTAGTAGCCAGGCATTGTCAGTTAATAATGACCCAAATTAGTCGCCTGCCTGAACTTACCAAAAAACTTTTTTGCGACTTTCACAATCGCTATAACTTAAAAAAATTTGATTCATACTCAATATCAGAAGCTTCTTTCACTTCAACCTGCGCAAATTGTCCCTCTGAAAACATTCTCTCGTTACGTTCACGTCTCTCGATCTCCCTAATTTTACTCTTTTGGTTGAATTCTGATAACTACTTGAACCGCTCTTGCCATCGGGCGAGAACATCAGACCAATACAGACACGAGCATTTTCAATTCAATTAACAGATCAATGCAATCTTACTATTTATTTCTGAGCTAAGACATGATATCTGAGGCTACCAAGAAGTGATCAGAGTCTAAACCAAATTTTCTATACACTCTAGAATATAAAACTATTGCGCGCAAGCTTGCCACAACGATGACGTAATCGATAAAATATGTTCTATCTTGGCCAGGATTTTCCCTCAATACCTGTGACTTTCCTTATGTTTGAAGAATGAATTCAAATTCTCACTGTTCCATGGGATTAGAAATAATTCCCTTGGGATTTCTTTTACAACTAATCCCTAAAATGCAGAAAACAATCAAAGGGATTAGAATAAATAATAAAACATTCAAGGCGAAGTCATTTCAAAAATCATTCGTGCACATCAATTATCATTGGGAGCAATCTTTTCTCGCTCAGTCCGAGTGTTCAAACAATGATTTTGGCGTGAATATTTTAATTTTTATTCTAATCCTTTTAGATTAATGGGATTAATAAATAGCAAAATAAATCCCAAAGGAAACATTACTTATCCCATAGAAATGACAGTGCTGAAAAGAATCGAGAAGTCTCTTCTCAATACCATTTGCGGCAGACTCTTCATCAAATTTTCGCAGGGAATTCGAAAAATGAGAATCGTACACGCCTTCGAAAATACACGCCTGAAAGAATCCAAAATGTAAACTTATTTGAATTAAAATTGCAAATTTTTAACTCAAAAATTTCTCTAGAAGGTCTCTTTTTACAACGAATACCTCGAATTCTAACATGTTTGAGCATGTCAAGCACAATTCAAATATTATAAATATCAAGAAATTCTCATCAATGAAATAATAGTGTTCTTAATCCCGAGCAACATGCAAGCATTCTTTTGTTTAATCACAATTTTCATGTGCTGCGTAAGTAAGAAAAATGGACCACTGAAAAACAAAATTATTCAAAATGGAAACATCTGATTGATTAGTAAAAGGGAATCATTCAAATTTATGGCGCGATTTCTTTGTGTTCTCTTTTCCAAAGCAACAGAATTATGTTTCTCTTTTGAGTGTTATGCGTTTAGAAGTAAAGCTCCTTGGTTTTCATTGTATTAGACTATACAAAATTTGAAAAATCGGTTTCGATAGATTATGGTATCATGAGTGTCCAGTGTTCACACAGGGAATAATATTCTCCAAAACGAATACCATATTTTTCTTATCTGCGGATCAAGAAAAAAAATAGTTCAAATCCAGGCATTTGTCTCAAATTTATATGAGAAACATATTAGAAAAACTCCTGGATTAAGACTTTTTATCTTGATCCGCAGATGATAAAAATATTTTCTTAATCTTGAGAATTCTCCCTGTGTGTTTAGTTTTAGCAAATCATAAAAGTCTCACATAGTTTTTTTTTATATTGAAAACTTATGAGAACAAAAAAGTTTTATATTTTTTTACTCTATATTATCACATTAGGTTGACCTAAATTTTGTTGTGTCTGTTGATCCAAAAAGAGGTTCCCTCTTCAGCAATTATTGTTCTTATGGTGTGACGTTGACTAACATCAAATATTGGCGTTCTAGATTATTAGATGCTCTCTCAATAGCCGCCGAAATAGATAAAGATATGTTTGCTAAAGGTTATGATGCACATATGGCACTTATAGATTCTGCTATTCATACACTTGAAACAGGACATGCCATTTGGATGATGTGTTGCAGGAAGTTTCGTGATGAATATGAAATTGCGGAAAATAAAGCTAAGGAACATAATAGTCTCGATTTGTTCAAGCCAATAGTCGGAATATTTAAAAGGAAGATTGACGGAGACTTTGAATTTCTGTTCAGATTCATGTACAATATACAGGATTTAGTACAAATGGCAGCGAATTTTGAAGACGCCATATTAATGAGATCAGGGTATCCAGCAAAATGGGAAGACCAAATTGAAACTGTGAAGAGAGGAAATATTGAAGTAAAAAACATGATTTGTAACTATATAGAAAATGAGTGCCTGAGTCAGTTCAATAGTTTCAAAACACTTGTTATACCATTCATCACTGCTCATGTATCTGGAAATGAGTAATAATATGGCCAACGTGAAGTCACGTGAAAATGCATTTTTCGTGCGGCATTTATTTGAAACCCTAGGATAAAATAACGGAAAATATATGTGCTTCAATTTAAAAGATGTAAAAAGAGAAAAATTTCAAAATCAAATGCATCTTAACACATTTGAAAGAATTTACTCATATTTCCCGATATTGGTGTTACATTTCTTCAATATATGCACAATTTGTACACAAAATGTTCTATGCCAAATGACTTTGCTCAACTTAATGACCGATATCTCAGAAATTCACGCAAAAATGCATATGTTTTGTAAATATGGAGCGATTTTTGCAAAAATGTTTGACATTTCGCGCAAATGCGTTTCGTATTTATGCAGAACGTCCATTCATAAGGAATGTCGTTATAGATAAATACGACACGCATTTGCACACATTAGTTTACATTTTTGATAACTGTACAAACATTTGCGAAAAATGTCAATCAGTTTTGGAACAATACATTTGAATATTTTGAATTTTGAAGATGAATAAATAAGATATATTGATATATTAATTTGCAATCAGTTATGTAACGTATATTTTGAATTAAGCAGAAAAAATAAGATGAATAAAGAAAGTAGTTGAATTCTGGACTAACACACCAGCCTACACTATTCAAGGAGTATATTTCTCTGCAATGTTTTTCTCTGTAGTACATATGAATTGCATAGAATTTGGCATTACTCTTCAAAACCTTGATATGAATGGCTTTTTGAATATGAATAATCAGAAAATTTCTGAATAATAGCACATTTGACATAGACAAATGTAGGAATAAAATCAATAAAGTATTTTTGATAGCTTCTTCATTTCCATCCAGAAATATCATGAAATAAGTTTACCAAACAAAATGTGCTGCCTCAACTGAACGAATGGCAACGTCTACAGCTGCCAGTTTGCATCATAGTTAGAGATTAAATATTTTAGGTTGAATTCGACATATTTTGAAATATTTTTGTAACCTTTTTATTTTTTTTTGCCAAGTTCTGAAAGCTCTTAATGTGGGCGAACAGACGCAACAAAATGAATCTGATTCTATGATAATGAAAAAAAGTATGATCACACTTTGTTTTATCCTGGTTTCACAACAATTCCTGCTTACAATACATGATGACTCAGAAAATACTATATTGGAATTTGACGTATTCATGATACTTTGAATGTTTGTTTTAAATTTGCAGACTTTGTGTACGGGTCGAAAAGGAAATGTTTCTGAAAGGCAAGATTAAAATTAATTTATTCATATCTTTTTTTTTCTACGTTCAAATATTATAAAATTCCCATTGTTGAAATACTGATATTCTTAATATTTTTGCACACGTGCACAAAGGAATGCAAAAGAACCGATGGCGCTGGCGCTGGTGCTGGCGTTCGCATTCATATGTCAAGATATGCCGAAAATATGGTTCGAAACTACAGTTTTTTTGAGATTTCAGTTTGAAATCGGTAAGGGCAAAAACTTGGGAGTAAACCCAAAATGAAATTGATTTTCAAGTTTCAAGTATTGACGAGTCACACGATGAGCCTAATAAAGCAATCGATTTAGATGAGCATTTGCAACATTTAATGCGTATCTGCTATTCGCGTGATCTTAACACGAAAATGCAATTGCAATGGACGAATTGATGAGCGATTATGTCGTTTAATTGGGTACTTACATTATTTTTGCTATATATATAGGCTTGTGACTTTTTCACTTCGTTCATATGAACTGCAAAGCAACGTTCAAGAGTTAAAATATAAGAGTTGTGGGTGCTACAGTGCCAAAAATCACAATATGTATTAATTGAAACAAAAATCAACTGCTATGCAAGTTTAAAAAGAATGTGATTGAATTTTCGATGACCTGAGAACCCAAATTTATTGTAAAAAAAATCATCAATAAACATTCCTTTTAAAGCAAAATAATTGTGCAATCCCAAAGCTCTTTTGCGTGGGACCTAGACAAATGTACCAAGAAACATTCTAAAAGGAATCTGTTACACTTTCGAATGAGTGCATGAAATACTATCTCAAGTTTATACAATTATAAATAAACTTCTTTAAAATTAATATGAATGCTCATTAAACTCTGCCCAACTATATAAAAAATACGTAACTTTTCATGCAATCATATTAAATTTAACCGCAATGCTTCGAACATTTGACCGAAACGAATATTCTTCTTAAAAGAATAGAAATCGACAAGGCAACAATTTGACATTAAATTGTTTAAGAGTATTTTTATTTTGATTATACGAATGAATTGTAGCGGCCACTCAGAAAGCACCTTATCCTTAGCCCATTGAGTAACCAACGGGTTAGCGATCATCGACGATTGTGGGTTCCGATGCACATGAAGTGCAACAAAAAACCAGCACAAATCTCCCTCACGCTTTCAGATAAAGCACCACAACTCGTCATCGTGGTTGCCGTCCCACTCTGGTTTTAGCCAAAGTTGGTATAAGATATACTACAGAAATGATCCTGTGAAGTATAGTCTTGCCGTCCGCTAGTTTCGACTAAACTCTTATGCACGCCAGTCGTGCGTTGCGTTAGCGAATTATAAGAGTCGCAAACGTAGAGACCGTATTTCTATTTGAATTGTGTGTTGTTCTGTAGTATACTGCTATCGGCATGTTCAATATTAGATAGAGAGAAATACACAGTAAAGCGAGAATATACGTCATAGGTCTATGAGACACAAATATATACAGCACGTGCGTTACTGTACGTTCGTATTTTTTTGTTATACATAATCAAGTTGATTATTGAGCACAAACAAGTTCAGTTTGGAATGAATCTCTTCTTTTGGAATGGAAATTTTTTATTTTAGAAAAGAAAAACATTAAATGGATGAGTTCGGGACGATTTCTCCGGAATTTTAAGATTCTTTTAATTTCTGAAGGATATATAAAAATGCGCCTGTTATGTCAATCGTTCGCTTTGTACAATCTTTATACTTTGTAATTGGTTTATTTATCTTCCTCATATTCCCTGATGTAAATTTATGTGTTTAATATTATTAAAATTCTTTTGATTATGGAGATTCATAATACGCAACTTTGTTTGAAGACATTTAATATGTAAAAGAGAAGCGCTGATAAGTGCGATTCGACGTAGGCAATTCAATTAATCGGAGGAATTTTATATTGAACATTTCAATTCTCATGTAATAATGGGTTCACAATATTTTTCTCGAGTAATTTTACCCACACCGAAGCTATTGTAATCGAATTAATCCAAAAACAAAAACAAAAAATTGCGTGCGTCGTGTGATTGGCATAGTTTTGTTAATAAACATCTTCATCAGTTTGTTCGTGCGGTGCGAAAATGCGATTCAGATTTTGTTTCATATTATAATTTATTCGGCTTTCCGAATCAAAAATTCAATTATTTCACGGAATTGCGTTTTTAACCATTCCATCAATCGTAGCACTGTGGATAAAGTATTGCATCAGCGTTGCGATCAATTGCAATACAGCCGTTCAATTCCGACGAAATGCTCTTTTTAATTTGGCGTATTTTTTATTTAAAAAATCGATACTTCATGGTTGAAAAGGAATTCTGATGTGAAGCCCTTCTACGCCAAATTTCTAATACGTTAGTCTATCATTATACTTTCTTGGGCGACTAGTCATTAAATTTTAGTTAAAATAATTATTTTCCTTTAATTAACGAGAGAACTAGCATGAAATATAATCCGTTTTATGGACCGTGCATTTTGCTTCCGTCATTCACTTTTTATGCTTTAAACATGACACGCATTGAACTGTCGTTTTCATATTAATCCCCTTCCCCTTTCCTAAGCAAGAAAATCCTTTGATTTATAACCATTGAAGCGAGAAAATTTACGATCATAATCATATCTTTAACATTGTTTGTTTTCCGTATGTCTTCGTATATTTTGAATATACTCGCTGAGTGTTGAATTATTAGGATAGAAAATAGTGGTTTTTATTTACATTTAATGTGCAATCAAATAAACACGTCGGCTGGCATCATATCAAGATTACGATTTGATTCGATTCATTCGCTAAACATGTGGCTGGTGTGTTGAATATCGCTCTCACTATTTAATTCCATTGTATTCACAGTTATACCACCAACTTAACAATTACAATGCAGCAATGATATCTCCATTACATTCCGAAATTATTATTATCTTCAATTGCGTTTTCTTTCTCTCTCTCTCTCTCTCTCTCTCTCATCCGAATAATAGCCAAATTATTCGCAGTGTGATAATAAACAAGCAAGATGTTAAGCAAATTCGCAAAGAAAAATACACGTTTTGAATTAAGTTCGAAGTTTCGATGACTCAAACAAGCCCAAGATTTACAGAGCGTCTGTGAAACTAAAAATTTACTAGCATCATAAAAGTGTAGTCGATGCTCAATCAATGCCAATCATCCACAACTTTTACGGCTCTTCAACACCATCTTATCAAATAATTTCATGAATTTCATTACTTCATGTCACCAACTTACTTCGCACAGTCATTCGTACCATCATTTGTAAGAAGCCGTTTATGAAAGACACATAATTCGATATTATCGCAGCTCTTCAAAGACTTTATATTTGAAATTTAAATTTTCTCATTTTATCACAGAATCTCATCAAATCCGGCGATTTCAATTGTTGATAATGCTTTAAATTTCAATTATGGTGGTACGAAAAGGGTGTATTTAAATCGGAATTCAAACCGAACTGCGGTGTCCGAACCAAATCAATTAAATAATTGAAAACCGAAAGGGAGGCATAAAATCTGATCAAACCATCTTCTATCTTTCTTCCACTTTGTTATCTGTAAATTAAGTGGACATAAGCTATTCAAGCATTGAAATTAATTTGCACGGTTTGTTTTTTTTTGCAGCTCAAAGTGTTCTAAAATTTGTATTTATATGAGATTGGCGTGTTTATAGTTGATTCAAAACACAACTCATTCAACGATGATTTATAAGTTTATAAACGTAAACAAGCTTCTATTTCAAACCAATAATGCTTACCGTTCAATCGACAGCGCAAAGAAATTAACTCCAATTCCACCCCAATAAATCCTTTTGAGGCAAGATCGAAAGCAAGAAAGAAGCCAGATTTAGCCATTGACACTGTTTTCCGCCGCTTCCAAATATGAGATAAACATTGTGTTGGAAGTGTAACATTGCGCGTTAGCACTTTATTACAGACATCAGAAATTGCAACAACAAAAAAGCATCGCAAATGCAGATTGCTTCATTTGATACAATTATATTGATATAAGTTGGCTGAAATATTCCATGTTAGCAATGCACACGCGATATGCAATGAGATGATAGGATCGCGGTCAATGAACGGCGCCAAAATGTGTGTATGTTTCAAATGTGAATTCGTGCCGCACTTGATGGATACATATCATTCACCAAAACATTTAACAGAAATTTTCTACGATCTCATCATCGCAGTCCGATGACTGAGTGACATTTGAAGTAGCTCGATATACATTTCAAAGCAATTGGTTGGGCGTCATCGCAATGTTCATAAAATTTATGATCCTTGGGAATTGGTATCATTTGCAAGAGAACATATTGTTGATATCAAACAAATTTTCGAAAACAACATAGAAATTGAACCATATAACAGCTTATTGAATTAGCTCGGTTTGCACTGTTTTCTTCGCCGATTTCACTTCGATTGCAAATCAATGTCACAGTGATATATATCAAATGATCCGTCAAATTGAATTGATTCGCTCGAAATGAGCGCCAAAGAGGATATTGCTCGAGAAAGTGTTGCCTTTGATCCTATTGCCCTTGCATTTCTCTTTTCTCAGGCGTGAAAAAAATAATAATTTGTTACACTAATATCGCACGAGATAAATCGAACGCATGTAAAATTTACAGATATTCGCACACAAAAAAAACATTTTGAGCCGAACAAAATTTCAATGTTCATGCAGACATTGTCGTTTGCATGGTGTATGAGGAGCACGTGCGCAATCAACGGAATGCGCTTCATGCAGTGCCTTCATAATTGTAGCTAGTGTCGCTTTCGCTATCGCTGCTCAGCGCATTGTGTTCGCGGTTAGAGGTCTAACAATCGAATACACACTGAATATCAAGTGCACAATAGTGCAATGGTGTATCCATTTCAATCCGAAATTATTATAATCTTCCATTTTAAATGCGAGTGTGTTCGTGATTTTCTCATTTCTAAGAGTCAAACTAATTAGTTTTATTATTTATCTTTTTTTTCGAATGATGATATCACATACAAACATAGCAATGTAAATCATGGTTCAAAATCAATTAATTTCGAACTATGAGCTGGCAGCATTTTGATACATAAACAAACCTCTTGATTTATTGTGCAGCTTGAGAGCTGAGCTCAATGGATGTATACTCACATCATTAAACAACAAAAGTGAACATTGAAACTATGGGCTTCAATTGATATAAAATTAATAATGATGTTTGTTGGCAAATAGAAATAAATAAATATCGAAAACGGAAAGAAGCTGCAGTAAATAATCTGCGCATAGAAGAAAATCGAAAGTAAGCCGACGTACAATATTTGAAGAAAATGAATAACACACACATGCTTCGACTCAATAAGATAGCGCTGATAGAGTGGTTTGATTAGTGCTGTCCGCTTCAGCTGCATAATAACTCAAGCATCTAAATGGCAATGGGTTTCATGGAGTTGAAATTTCTGAAAAATCGCATAATTTGGAATTAGGGTAAGCTTGAAGCCGAGCAAAACAACAAGGCTAAGCAACAATTACGCGAATCTATTTTACCAAGATTCACGAGCAAGAAATACGCAAAACTGTAAGCGATGCGGGAATATCGGCACACTCAATCATCCGATGTAATCACATAAAATTTGATTTGATTCGACTATTATAAACATTTCCATGCTTCAATTTCGAAATGAAAGTGAAAAGTCATCGTGTAAAAATCGAAGCTCATCAATGAGACTGAAACTCCGTAGAAAAGAGGCTGAGCTTCGAATAAAAATAGAAGAGTCAATTTCCAATGTTTTGTTTTTCGGGGCAAAATGTGATTATGTGATATAATACTTGATTGATGACGTCGTCAAAAGGTTCATAAATAGTAAAATTTTGCTGTTTTTTTTTTTTTATTGAGCCATTTAAATTAGCATTATAGTTTTTTACAATAATTCAATTTGTAAATTGCACGCGATGTTTTATTCACAGGAATGAATATGTAATCGCGGTCAATGAACGACAGCTGGATTATTGATTCGATGCATTTTCTGGCGTTTTGGCGATACATTTTTGTCATTTAAAATCACTCTTTTTCCGAGATCATGCCATTGGTATCTTTGATCGTTCACGGGTAAATGGACCGAGCTCTCACACAGCGCTGGAATCAACAAATAACGAGATAAAATCATAATTGGACAAGCTTTTGAACATGAATACATTCATATAGATCCCACTTTCGGACAATTTTCATTAATGGCTCATTGATTTTTTCAAACAATTGAAAAGGCTTAAAATCCGCACCGATACCAAAACATCGGACTATGTATTATGCTCCGCAAGCACATCATGAAAGTGAAATGCTTATGATCGGCCATATCTGATTGATCCAATCAATTATTTTATAAGAAGAAAAAATCAATGACGATTGAATATTGATAAATTTTTTCTATTAAAAATTGACAATCTAGCTAGTTACTCAACCTTTCTCTATTTCATTTAAAAGAAACTGATTAATTTAGATTAAAATTGTCGGTTTAAATTTTTTAAAACGGTATTTTAGTCATTCATTGGAATAATTAGATTAAAGACGCTTCAAAGTGCTAAAAGAAATGTGAAATAATAATCATAGTTGAATGAAATGAGTGGCATGAATTGCGTGCAATCTACAAATCAATGTCATAATGACGAGTAAATTTACACTCACGACCAAAGAGGATGACATATTACCAATGCGGTATTTTTCATTCAGAGATTTTAATGTGGGACACGTTTCGAGCGGCGTTGAAAGTTTTGTCCATGTATGTTTGCTTTTGGCCAGGGAAAACGAACCGAATAAAAGTGGTTTCACTTGATAGATCATCGAATACAAGTTTTCATGTATCAAAACCGATTGGTAATGGTATATTTCGCACTGCTTTTGAAATCTCAACCATTCCTAAATGTGTATGTTTAATTGTATATTGAGCGATTGGAGAAAGACGAATTCCAATTTAAATGTCCAAGTGATACGGTTGATGAATATACGCTCAAATAGATGCATGACATCGTCTCATCCAAATCGAACCGGACCGGCCCAGACCGGATCAAATCGAACGGCACTGAAAAGAGATCAACTAAAAACCACTTTAAATATTCAACAGCAGATATCATCAATTTAAATTGGCTACCGAAAATTGGTTGGATGGTATCCGGTCGCATTTGGAATCGCACTAATTAGTTGCTACAAATATGCACAAGCGCAACAATGTTGAGTCATCATTAAAATGCAAGCCAAACGATTTCTCTGAAAGCTTAAGAAAAGAAATGAGTTAATTTCCATTCTTCGTGATTCTCTTTACTTGCTGGATGTGCAACTATCATGGCGTTGAATGTAAATATCATACAGTGAGACCGAAAAAAAGCAGCTAAGTCGAAAACCATTAGTGCAAAGTCGCTACTTGAGGCGCATCATGTGTCCAGTGTATAACATTCTCAAATGCTGCTTTCAGCACCGCACCGTTTGAGATCACACCGAAAAGAGGGAGAAGAAAACCGAAACCGCCGAGCATAAACGGCGGTGTGCCCCCACTCAAGCTCAATCGCTACACTCGACGCTGCTACTCGATGCTCAGCCGATGGAAAAATCATTTCTCAGTTTGAATTTCATGCGATACCAGTTTTCTGTGTGCTGTTCTTCAGCGTTTCATCAACGTTTGTTCGAATCCAATCGAATTGAGCTCAAGTGTAGTGCTTGAAACATCATTTAGAGCCAGCTCAAATATAAGCGTATTCGTGATTGAAATAGAAACTCATTTGGTTTGGAATTAATATATTTTTCGATGTATTTAGATTGATTTTATCGAATTGTCGAAACAGGTGTTTTTCTTTCTAGAGTGTAACAAGTAAATGAAAAGGTGAATAGAATGCGTTGAAAATAAATAGCAGCAGCAGATTTTCTGTGTGAAACCTACAAGAAAAAAGAGAAAGATTATCAATTGTGTTATCTGTTATGAAATAAAAAGCTGAAGAAAAAAGGGAGAAATTTAAAGAATCTAGAAGAAAAATCTCCGAAAATGGTGCAAAAGGTAAATAGTGATGTGGAAGTGAATAAGCCAGCTTATATGTATTATTTAATGTCGAAAAGTGGCCAATGTTCGCCAACAAGTGATACATTGGATAGCGGAACTGGCAGCGATCTAGAAACAACTCCGACCAACAACGGCAGCTCATACACTTTGCCTACTTCCCTCTCATTGACGAATGCCGTATCGAAATCAATGCGAAAATTCAGCGAAATATCGCTCGATAACCCGCGTCGTCTAAAATCCCATTCGAGCAACGATAGTTACAATACGGACAGTGAAGAAAGTGAATCGAGCTTAAGCTGCGATTCGTTAAATTCAAACGAAATTATGCGTTTAAAAAATAGCTCAACGACAAACATCATTCGAACGTCTCCGTTTGGCAGTTCGGCTTCGGAATGCATGGAACCGACCGAGGGCACCATATTCACATCTGACGAAAATAATGTAACGAAAATCAGCTTTTTACCACGCTCGTTGCTTCGAGATATTCGTGATCGTTCAATGACAATAGGCAAAAATCAATCAACACAAGCAAATACCTTCACACAGTCCAACGATGAGGATGGCGACACCGCAGATGAACGCAACAATGCATATCGAACTGGTAGCAAAACAATTATCGCAAACAGTCATTTGAAAGAGTGCAACAATACAAGTGCCAGTTACACAAACGAACCATTCAATTTACACCATCAACGTGATACCATAACAAACAATGAATTTGGCCACTTATTTCCGACAAAACAAAATGAGAAAACCAATGATCCATTGCGGCGAGTCATGCACAGCAACAACACCACGGACAACAAGCATATTTATGAAAATGATAAATATATCAGTTTTCATTTGAATGAGTGTGCGGAGGATGAAACGGCGGCACGTAACAGAGATTCGATCGATAAAACGAGTCATGACGACACATTTGCGGGATACAGAGATATCCGCGTGTCATCGGCTGCATCGACCATTCGTAGCTCAAAAGGAACGATTCGCGGTGTTAAGAATCGCGTTCGAAACGGAATCGCAACATTTTTGCAAATGCAGCAAACCAACGTAAAAGTAAGTTTTGTTTAACAGTAACTATGTTTGATATCACCAACGGATACTAATGTGGAGTAGTTAAATATGTCCATATATGCCGTTTCTTGTCAATGGTTGCATTGAAAGTAGTGGTCAGTCTTCACATCATTTGAACAGAAGAGATAAAGAGATAGATCCGCGATGTTTTATGCGTAAGTTTGATATCGTCTCAATTCATTGGAAAACGCAACAGCGTAGGTTCGGAGTTTAATTTTATCTGAATTTTAAAGTCAGCTAGGTCGTTTGACTGTCTTCATGTGGGGCACATTTTTTATCGTATCTCACAATGTGTACTGTTTAAGTAGAGAGACACCATGTTTCTGTCTGGTGAAATCGTCATGTTCAATTGTATACCTATACAGCACATATCGATTATGAGCCGTCATCGATTTCCGTGATCGTATTTAACTTTAAATTTTCTTGAATGATGCAGTGCTGCCGTAACTGTAACACGGCATTCCATTCGCCTCTCTATCTACCAACGGCCGATACACACGGCCATATTAAACTGAAATCTAAACATGCATTTACGCAAAATCACCTGGTTTTTATTTGCATCCATTTCTCGTCTCGATATTTTACATTCAGCCTGAGAAAAAGAAGTAACCTGGCGCGAATTGTGCATAATGTTTATACGCATTTTAAATTGCTGGAACGATTGTGCCAAAACTAGTATGCCATCTCGTATTGCGTTGTTACTGTGTTGTTTTTTTATCTCTTCTTGGACACTTTGAGCATCGGGATTTCTCTTATTTATTTATGGAAACCAGTTTTATGTTGTTGAATTGAACCACCGAGAATAAATCACGAACTTGTATGGGAATTTCCAAACGAGACATCCAAGAAAAATAATCGTGTAAAGAAATTGATGAAAATATTGCAAAGCAAAAAAGGGACATTTAATTATTGCAAAGTGATTTCGGGGTCTCGAATACAACAACAATATGTCTTGCCATTGCGTGGCAACCTTTGCATAGTTGTCTTTTCCTTATGTTTCTCCAATGAATGTAATTCACACAAGTTCGCGATTTATTCTCAACGGTTTAATTGTTGCCAGCAGCAAAAAAGAGACAATGGTTGATCTTTTCACGAATTTCATCATTCAAATGAAATATTACCTTTTTCGGGTGACTCGTATTTTTGGTCAGAGCAAGTGCATTTGAATATATGATTAAGCTGATTATTGCATATTGCACTAAAAATCAAAATGGAAAGAGGCTAAACGTTTGAACAAGTGTGCGCAATTCAATCTGATTTGTTTCGATTCAATTTGGTTTGCACGTACTTTCAATTGCGATTCGAAACGATGCACGATCATGATCGATAAAAGTAAAAAAAGCAGTGCACACACAAAACGAACACGCCAATTCGTAAAAGAAAGTCGAAGCTAGTTTATCGTTTCTAATTTCTAAGAATTTTCATTTGATATGCATATTCTGTCAGCAATTTCTCCCCTCAATTCGACTTACAAAATCGGCACTCATCTAGAACCAGATGCGGTGAATTAATATAAATATTTAATAAAATTGCTATGTAATTTGTGCCGTGGCAACAACAGAAAACTTGAAACGCGAAACTCAATCTACCTGCGACTTGATACGCAACTTAGAATCAGAAATATGAAGCGATCTATTGAATGAAAACAGAGAAAAAATGAGTACAAAACTGAAATTCAAGTAAATCAAGAAATCAAACTGTTGCGATCGCAGGGCGTAGAAACGAGTGGAATAAAAAAAGACGCAAAGCAAGAACACGAAGGCGCGCGCGAACAAGCGTTGAATAGGCGATGAAGAAACTGATTGCAGACAAAACAAATTCTAGGAGAACGGAACATAATAAGCTAAATATAACGGAAATCACATCGCATGTACGGCAGTCAACAGGTTCAGTGCATACACACAGAATTATAATGGTTTGATACTGGATTATCACTCGTGCAGAGTGAGAGATGGAGTGGAAGAGAGCTAATTTTCTACGCAATATCGTATGGTGGATTTTATGTGTGAGACACTCACAAAAAATGGAGAAACGAAAAAGAAAACGAGCTGCAATGAACAAAACAATTTTACACTATGAAAATCAACATGAAAAAAAGAACATGCTGACGCAAAAAATAGCAAAACAACCAAACAAAGCGGAATGAAATGGTAAAAAAGATTGAATGTAGCAAAGAAAAAAGAAAAAAACCTGATTCTATTCATAATTTTCTATGCATTCGTCGTTTTTTATTTCTATCTGAGAAATACATAAATATGTGTTCATGTTCGCATTTGAATGGATTTTGGCGTCAGTGTTTTTCGGTGTAAATGGGAGAATTGTCTGTTTCCATTGTGCGAGTCAATGCACCTTAAGTCGACATTAAAACCATTCTATGCGCGCTCCATTATGTGCTGCGCCGAATTTCACACCATATCACAACTAAAGTAACTGCCTTCTTAATCTGATTGGGTCGACGATGACAAACAATTCACAACACACACACACGTCCAGCCCAGCAAGAAAGATAGAGCAATGCTGTGCGATGTAGTTGACAGATTTCATGCATTTTATCATTTAAAACATACTGTGCGAATTCAATTATATTAGACATGTTATAATTTTGTGAAAATTCTCGATTTTCTGATCTAATTTTCTACCGAAACATTTTTTGTGATTCTTTTGTGCTGAAAATAATTGAAATTATTGTCAGTCATGGATCATAATCTGTGTTTGAAACATGTTTGCTAAATTATTTCGCTAATCGACAGTTTCATCACTTTACTTTATTAAAGATACAATAAAATGTTCTATCTTCACGTGTAGGGTCACAGTCGCTTCAAAAGATCGTCACTAATCAAATTATCAACTATTTGGTCATATCGAACTTTCGAAAATTGTTAACCATTGATCAATGAGGTCACGCGATCAGCACGTAAATACTCTGTTGCAGCTCTTGTTCGACTGTAATTTGCATAAGCAGCGAGCTCGATTGGATTTCACTTATTTAGAACATGTCGGAATGGTTTTATTGTCGTATTGTCCGTTTTTTTTTGTGAACCAAAAATAGTGACTAGCTGTAAACAATTTTTATGGTCACATTTCGCGCAATCATGTCATTTTGACATGAAGTCGAATGCCAAACAATGTTGATTACGCCGTGAAAATAACATGTTCTTGGTGTTTGGAATGTTCAGAGTTGGGGTGAAATGTCAGAAATCCATGATGCCACGGCCATGATGATGTAAATCCATTTCATTGTGTAAGATACCAACCAGCTACCTACTTAATGTTATTCAAGCTTAACTGACGAGCATATAATCATAATGATAGAATCGGCTTTTTTTCTATTTAGAACGGATGCGACAAAAAATCGCTACGACAATTGCAATTAAAAACCTTCGAATGCTTTAGGTTCTATCACCTTGGACGAATTTATACAAATAATTTGAGGCTATTCAAACCGATTTAGAAAAACGCCGACTCATCTCGCTATCTCAACGTCACTTTTGGGAAATCGATGTTTATCTTCTTCTAAGAATACAAATTTTCGCTCTGTGCTAAAAAAAATTTTAGAAAAATGCGCTATTGAAATTATTAAAGAAAAAAAAACGCAAAGAAGAGATATATTCGTTCATGACCTCAAAATGGAATTGACCAAAAATCATCATCAATTTTTGAAATATTCAGTATACGCACTGAAAACACTTTCAAACAGTTCGAGCTATAGACGCGTATCAAAAGACCTGCTCTTTAGATATGTGTGTCATATATATGACACACATGCTCATGCCGCTTGGAACCGTTTCTAAAAGTTTAAGACAGATACACAAATTCGTTTTTATTCAAAAAAAGAAACACAATGCGAAACAAATGCAAACTTTCGATCTTCAATACACGAGATCGAGCTCTCTCTTTTTTTCTGCCGCACGTTCTTTGATCATTCCCGATAAAAACTCGAATTTCGGAATGCATTGAACATGCGTAAAATTTCAATTAAGTAGCTGACTACATATGACAAAGTGATTTCTTTCGGGGCAACGTGGAAGATTTGTGTAATTTCTTGGAAGTTTTCATGAGAAATGAAGAAACAAATTTCAGTGCAGAAGAAATGAAGAAAAAACACTTTATTAGATATCAAATAATTGAACAGCAACCAAAAGAAAGAATTGATGTACGATGTTCGTTTGTTGAATTAGATTCAGCTATTTGCATTACATCGTTTGATTCATGTAACGCGCCGTTATATTGTGCGTTTTCACATTTCAACTTATGCTTTTTATTTCACTTGACACTCGAGTCATCGCTTGGATTTATTACAATTACGAGTTACGAGTTAGTGTTAAAACACACAATAATTCCATAAAATCTGTTGAATGAACAAATATTGCAGAAAAACAAATGAGCAGCACACATATAAACACGCACGAAAAATATCTGTGTAACGGAGTTTTGCCTTAAAAGAAGTAGTTCGCATAACTCTGAGAGAGATGTTATTCAATAATTGTTTTGTATTTTAAATATTTTATGTAATTTACGAGCAAAATATGAATAAGTCAATCTGCTTCGGTAAAGAATATCTCAAATGAAAAAACAACTGATCTCGTGCAAATAAAATGAATTTCAAGTATTTCACATGTGCCAATCTCATGCATTGAACTTATTTTTTGCTGATGAAAGGCTTTGTTGCATGCCGATATTAGGTTCACAGCCTACTTTTGAGAGGCTCGATTCACGCTTTATCATGATTTCGTGCTCTCATTTTGTCGATGCTCAGCAGGCTTCAATTCATTGTAATCTCTCCGATTTGATTCGGCTATATGTCGTAATATCGAACGAATTTTGATTGTATCATCATTTAAATGGAATGACAGAAATCACAGTCAAATTCTGCACGCATAAATTGAGCCTATTTTGATTGAATCAGCTGAAAATGCCATTAATAAAATCCATCATTACATACACAATAGGTTTTTGTTTCGAGTTATCTAATGATGGTTTTCGTAAGGAAGTGAAAATTTAGATCGAATCAATAAATTCGTCACCCTCGGAGGTGATCGTTTGTTAGAAGAAACGAGTTTCAAACGCTCAGTTACAACATTGTGTCAGAAGATATTCAAATAAAAACATTGATTGATGCATGACTAACTGACCGCGGTCACATTGTTTGCATGTTGATGGCTTTGTACATCTGTAAGGGATCTCCTAAAACTTGCAACATTCATTTTATGGTATATCTTTATTCTTTCCTGATTGCTGAATGAAATATTTCTGTCAATAGATGGTCAACGATAAACCGTTGACGAGCATTCCCATAATTTTTATGATCCATCAATCTTTTCATCGGGATACAGTGAGCGGTGTGTGTGCGTGTCGCTCCATGCAGTGATATAATTTTTTATTGCCCTTAACAAGTTTTTGTCAACATCCAAATCGGTAAAATCCGTTAATCGATTGAAAAATTGAATGGAATGTTGTTTGACTTAATGACCGGTGCAACGGTGAATCAAACTGGATATCAAATAAAATTATGTGCGCGCAACAAGTAACTGTGCGAACGCAGTAAATTGTACCTTTGCCAGCAAAATTGATTTTCCGGCGAATCGACTTGAGTTTACCGATTGCTATTAATATTCTTTCACAGTTACAAGATACCAGCTGCAATGCAGATTAAAAGTGTAAAACTATTTCATTTCAAGCCGTATTTGTCCGTTCGCACGCGCGCCCATGTGCATGTGTCGGTCTGTTTTTTGCCACTTGTTGCAATCATGCTATGAATGCATCTTGTGAACGCAAAAATGCACGCACCAAGTTGAAAGGCAATATTTTAATCTAGGCACATTAGACCGTTCGCAAGACTCTATTTGTGAATGTGGCCTTTTCGATTTTTTGTACAATGAAAAACGCTTGTCTGCAACTTGCTTCATTATTATTATTTGAGCGATGTTACGTAATCAGTTGATTGCTGATTCAGTTATGTAAACGGGTTGCGAATGTTGGAAATCGTGCAAAATATGATCGCGAACAGAACCAATCCGAAGAATTATAGAATGCAAAAACTTAATGGCTTTGTGCTTGTTGGCGGAAAAAACTGAATCCGTTCGTAATAGTTGTTATTTGGCATTATCAATCTGCGTGTTCGCCGGTTTTTCAACATTTCAATGTCATGGCAGTTTGGGCGTTAATATCCAGAATATTTTAACTGGAATCGCATCTTTTCTTTTGCCAATCGCTTCTCAGATTGTTCATTAGCTTGAATAAATGCAAAATATTCCCCCTAATGGTTTGTTGCTGAGGAAGATTTATGCAAATACTTTTTTCACAACATTTTAAATCCTGTCATTCGCAAAACGGTCGATATTTTGAGTAAGTTTTATCGTTCATTGTGTTTTATTTGATCTAATAATCACTATGAATTTTCTGCTGTAAAATATGAATAATGATCATAAAAAAATGAATTGAAGTTAAATATATGTTGTAACATATGCTAATGGCCTCCCCGAATTTGCATCTTTAGCGCTTTCAGTTTCCTGTTTTTGCGATTAATTTTTAAAGACTTTCGCTAATTGTTGTGTGTTTTTTTGGACAACGCAGGAAATGCGGCTCACAAACGTGCAATCAAAAATGTTTAATGCCAAAGTTTATAGCCAATTTAAAGTTCAAAAATGTATGCGTAAGCTTAAAGTCATTTATCATTTCTTCACCAAATAATAAAGCAGTCAATTTAACACTTGCTGCATTCAAATCAGACAATTTAAATAAAAAATCAATCTTTTCTGAATCGATGCTGAATCGGTGTTGTTATGCAATCACATAGACGATGCGCAACGAAATCTTTAAGGCGATTCGTGCAAGGCATGTTCCACTAAGATTTAAAAGTCAATATGTCAATAAATTTGCCAAAGATTGGCAGAACACAGTCAACAAGTGGCTTCCAAGTCACGGGTATTTTCGTAATTACCTTGAGAGATCCCAACGACATATCGACTTTGCTTACGACTTTTTGCTTTTCGATTCCATTTACAATTCAGTTGCGCAGCACTCAGCGTCAAGGATTGACAAATCAGGTTTTTGCGGTGTGTTATCATATATGACAGATTAATGCCATTATTGTTCTCGCATTAAAAATGAGAAATTTATTTAGAAAAAGAAGAATATAATCAGTTTCGAAAATATATTGTCGTGTCTGCCATCCCAACACAGCATGTGTTGGATATTTTCACATTGCCAACGCAATGCGTTGTGATGTTTCGATTCGATTGGAAATCGATGTAGGAACCTGAATTTGTGATTTAGAGTGAATCGGAGAAGTTTTTTTTCGCTTTAATTTGTTGCTGTACATTTAATTGGATCAGAATGGTGCTAAACTGCATTTTCTACTCACCGATTAAGCATACTTGCATCTCGAGTTCCAGTTAGCATCATTCATCAGTCACCAATTAACCAATGACATCAATGTCAATTGTTTCTATTTGCGACAATCGTCTATTTTTCATCACGCGAACGATTGATCAAGTTCGACGAGTACATAAATAGAAACAATAGCATCAGCAGCGGCAGCGGCAAGCTGTGCTGTCAGCATGTGCGATCTAAAGAAGAAGCGAAGAAAATCTATGCACAGTGGGCTCGTGCCTTGATCGACGCCGTTTTGTATTTGGAATGGGCGATAAAGAAAGAAAGCCTGTGGAGCAGCAGTAACAACCGTCATGGAGAATGAGAAGCGTTAGCGCAGCATCAGCAAGTGATAGAGCGGAGAAAGAAGACTTAAATACGGGCATGCATTGAACGCGCGATGCTGATATATAATATCGGATTCGCACAAGATTGACCCACTTTCACAATTTCCCATGTACAGTACGGCAAATCAAATTTTTGCTTTGCTATCATTTTTTAGTATATTTTAACGGGTCTTGATGATTTGCTTTGCTGCATTGCGATGCGTCAATCTTGCATCGTCCATGGCTTTTGGTCGCCGCAGCTACTGCCACCATTATCAGTGCACATTTCCAAATGGAAATTTATGTTTTCATTTGTCGCTAATGCCAACGAGTTCTTGTATCATGCAAATCCATTTCTCTTTTGATATCGATGCTGGTGTTATTCCGCTTCATTTCCATTGTTTGTGGGTTTTTTCTTCAACGTAAAAATGTGTGTGTGTGCCTTCATTTCGATTCCCGTTTAAATATATTGATAAAACACACTCACATTTTGAGCATTTCTTTTTTTTACTTCATGTCGAAATCTCGTGATATATTTTTATTTTGTTCATTTTTTCTGTAAGCTATACATCGAACAAACACTTACACTCTTTCTATTTGCTTCGTTGAATGCTAAATGATATGATATGCGCCGGCCGTGTGCTGATCGAATCGCAATACGAATAAAAAAGTGCGGCTGCTGTTGTTCAGCGTGTATTCGCGTTTGTTTCACTGTTTTCGCTTTTCTATTTTGCATTCCAATTTTAAGATGTGTTACTTTTGTTGTGTGGTGTTTTTATTTCAGCTTTAACAGTTTTGCTGTTCAATGCTGGAATTTTTCTTTGGCTTGTTCGTTTGTGGCCAAATGAACAAAAGCCCACCAAATAATGATATCTCTATGTTAACATTGTGATTTTCGCTGTTTTTTGAATGAATGAATGTTTTGCGAACTTTTCCTATCGGCTAGCTTGATCGCTTGCGCGCGCGTTATCGTTGCTACATGTTAACTACACTTTCTTCCGCGAAACGATTGCGGCCGTTTAAGGAATTTAAAAATGACTTTATTTCGGTGTGCACGGTGAGCATATGATTAGCATGCCTAAAGTCAGTTTTTATGTAAATTTACGGGAACGATGAAAGAGAAAAACTAAATAAAGAGTTGAAAAGTGAAATTTCACACGTTATTTCAAATATGCAGAGTGTGTGTTTGCGCACAAATGCACTTGAAACTATCCAAACAAGATCCACATCTCGTACTCGTGCCATATAAAAAAAAAAAAACAATAAGCTTTTGTCTTAACATTCGACCCTTGTAAAAATGCTTAATATGGTGTATGCGTGTGTGTTTGTGCATCAACATTTTCCCATTCAATTAATCGACTTCTCATTTAAGTTTGTCGGCGTTTGACGTGCGCTGGTTCAGCGGCTTTGAATTCCTCCATTGATCGCTGCATTGTCTACCGATGCCAATTCAACATTTTCAAATCAATTTGTCCAACGCCTTTTCTTTAACCCACCCGACAAATTAACATTTCACAAATAAATTATTTATTTTATTCCTTTTAGGCGTACAACATAAATAATTCATAACGCAAAATAATGGAAGCATCGGTGTGCGCGTAACATAATTGTCAGTCAGTTCAATTCAAGTAAAACTCAATTAGCGGTAAACAAATGAATAAATCGGCATAAACAAAAATACAATCGATGAATTTGTGAATACAAGCATTTCAAGCATTTTTCGTGTTGGTTTCGTTTTTTGGCGATGGTTTAGTATCGCTTCTTGCCAAAACAATCGACCAATTTTTGCGATTCATGCTGTTATTGCTGTCTGCTTCGCAATAAGACCGTTTGCAAATGAACTCAGATATCAGCCTTTGTTCACAGTTACTGATCCACTACTTTTTAACAACTAACGATGGAAGTCAATAGCGGATGTTTGAATAACTGAAATCGCTTGAAATATTATGAACCGTCTCTTGATATTTCGTTGAACTATTTATGGTGATGGAGTTCACTTTGAAACAGATCTCATATTTATTTGAAAGAGTTCAACTTCTTCGAGGATTGAAGTTGTAATGTGTTCGGTTGAGTGAGCGAGTGGCTGAGCCGCGCATTTTGTTCAAATAATCTCAAAGATTTCAGGTGAAACGAAACGTAAAACCAACTCAAATCAAAAAAAAAAATTATAAACAGTTTTTTATCGAATCGAACCGGAATCAATGTCCTATTGTCTTTTGCTCTCTTTCGCACCTCCTCTTCTTATCTTTCTTTTCAATTTGTTTTTATTCAATTGTATAAATATGATATTTATTCTTGGATTTTCCATTGAAATCCAGTTTGATTACGTTTCTTTTATAGTAAACTTTGAGTTCTCTCTGGGTGCTTCAAAACAAAGTAGTCCCCATTTGCAAACACATTTTCATTTGATTTGAATAAAGATGAAAGACTGCATAAAAGAAATATAAAAACGTTGTTAAAGTAGAAAAATGTAATATAATATTTAATGCTTTAAGAGGAATTCTAATCGAAAAAAAATCCATTGTGCCGAAATACAATGAAACAGTCGGAGAAGTGCTCGTTATTTATCCATTCATGATATGACAGATAGTCATAAACTATCGTCGTCTTTGACTTGATCGCTCACGCACACAAATGAAAGCACACGCAAAGACATTGAAACAATTCAGTGCAAGCGATTGATTCCATTGAATTAAATTGATGGTATTTAGTAAATGGGTATCCGGATCGTATTGAATTGTCATTTTATCAGTAATACTTTGATGTTTCACGTCTTTATTTTTGCGCATCACCAATTTTTCTGCGAATGTTCAACCTCAGAATAAACTTTACGCTACAGTTGATTAAAACTGAATATTGATCTGATATTGACATTATTTTGACCTTTTTTCTGTGTTTTTGATCGATGTCTTAAAGTTAGTTGTGCGAATAATTGTTGTGCCAAAACGTGTGTTCGTCGTTGTCGAAAAGTCGGTCGATGTGGTGTGCAAAAGGTAGCTGTAATGAGGTGATGTGCATCGTTTGAGTGCGATTGGACTCAACAAAAATGCCGGACGCAATGCAAAAAGACGAAAATCATAATGTAATTAAGTCAATGCCGATATTTATTTTCCGAATTATTTGCATGTTGGTTGGTTTGCGATGGGCTCTCGAAACAGTGCCAACCGTAATTTAAACGTCAAACCAACTGAATATGATGATTTCTCTTCCTTTTCGCTCGCGTTGTGAAAGGTGAATAAAATTGGCCGGAGCCCCGAATTGCAGAGAACTCTTTGGGCAATGAAAATATTTGCATTTGTTTTATTGTGAATATCATTATCAGCCTCTGTTCATTTGATGTTTTCTGGTTTTCATTTATTTTGTTTCATCTTTCTCTCTCTCTCACTTTCTCTCTCTTTCTCTCTATTTCTCGCGCTTAACGATGCCAAAACCCAAATTACTAAACTAATAACTCTCTACATATGAATGCAAATAAACAAGTAAATAAAATTAACAACATCATTTTTTCTGTTTGCTTGTTCGTTTCGTCTGGTTTTTCTTTTTGGATGCGTTCTACTTTCATTTGCGCCGAGCAGAATTACAAAGAAAAAGATGCAGGCAAAGTGGTGCTGTATTCGACTAGCATGGGAATCGTACGCGAGACATATGCTAAATGTGCCAATGTTAAACAAATTCTACGAACTTTGCTGGTAAAATTTGAAGAGCGTGACATTTTTATGAGCTGCGAATATCAACAAGAAATCAAAGATCGCATGCAAACAATGGAAGTTCAAGTGCCGCAACTGTACGTCGACGGTCAACATATTGGCGTAAGTACTTTTTCGATTTTCTATTCATACCACATTTTTTACACACATTTGATCGTATTTTTTGTGTTGTTGCGCGAGACAGATTGTCAAAGAGATGAGTTTGAAATTTATTTTTCTACATTGTTTGCTCAAAAAAGTAGCATCGATTGACAAATATTGTTTACAAGAAATTGTTTATTGAAAAGAATTGACATATCGCATTGAGACAGGCAAAAAGACCATGGACTAAATACAGACATTTATGTATTTTTTCAAGTGAAAGAATTTTGCTTATATGTTTCCATTTTTCGTTTTTGCTTTATTTCAGGGTGCAGATCAAGTTGAACGTCTTAATGAGAGTGGTGAGCTGCGAAAATTGCTGAAAATGTATAAGGTAAGCTAGATTGCACATTAAATTTACACAGACCGTCGCATAATCGCAACAACTGAGCGATGATTCAGTTTTTCATTTCATTTATTTTCGTTGGAATGCTCATTAATTTGGCTTTAAATCTTTTTACATGTGAAATTTGCATTATTTGAATATTCATCTTGATGTCTCGATTCCACGTCCATAGACCACAAATGCATCACAAACGTGTCAAATTTGCGGTGGCTATCGCCTAATGCCATGTCCATCGTGCAGTGGATCCAAGAAATCAGTGCATCGAAATCACTTTACAACGGAATTTGTGGCCCTGAAATGTATGAATTGCGATGAAGTCGGTCTCGTAAAATGCTACAATTGCAATTAATCGGTCCGATTAATCAAATCATGTGAGTATTAATAAATTGAATCATTTTGTTCAAATACACTTATTTCGATCGCATCATATTAAATATGGAATTTTATTGAAGGACGTGACATTCAAAGCCGAGAAACAAGTTCTAGAAATACATTTGGATGAGTGAACTTTATCTTGAGTGAAGCCAATAGCCTAAAATCACACAACTTCAACTAACCATCATTCAAAGCACATTATATTTCCAAATGGATTAAATGGAATGGGGCAATTTCTATTGAAACGCAGAGTTCGTGATTGGAGTATAATAGCAATTAATTTTTTTCAAATGCATTTAATAATTTTTGTTTTAGTTAAGTTGAAATTTTTGCCGCAGAGTCAAAGCGGACCATTGTGAAATTCGATAAAATTGATTTTAACAGCAATAGCTTTAAGGTTCAACTGACTATCTCGATTTATTGGGAAAATGAATGTTATTAGAGGAATAAGCCGGAAGCCAATAAGCACTCTGTTTTGCCACGGTCTATCCAATCAAAGCTTGTAACCGGAAATTGTAGAAGGAATTATAATATAAGGAGTATCTGACCACAGAAAACATCATGTAAATTGGCTAGCAATAAACGATTAGTTTTCATCTATTTTTTATGTGCGCATTTTAAAGTCTTGAGCTAACTTTTTGCAATTCTTTTAAACGTTTAGAGTGAAATTATTATTGAAATCAAATTCATTTGCTGAAGAGTGTGATTCGGGAAGGAAAAAAACATTTAATTTATTTGTATTTTTTTTTTTTTTTTAAATTCATAGCATTAAGTTTTATTGTAATTTCTTAAGAATGAATGTAATTATGAAAAATTTAAAATATTCTCTATCATTCAAGCTGGCGAATGTATGCATAAAAATAGAGTTCAGAATGAAATAAATGAAATACAATTACTAAAATAGACTACGATTCATTTTAAAGTAATACTTACAAATCCGGATCATGGGCCGTTTTAAAGATCAAATTGACGAAACGACCATTCCATATGAAATCATTTTTTTTTTTCGGAGATTTCGAACTATGAGTTGAAATATTCGCGGATTTTCGTTTTTTTTTTAGATGAAGTAGCAGAAGCCACATTTTCCATCGACCAAAGAAATTGTAGCTTTTCGTGTTCATAACCAAGGCCAACCTATTCCCAAAGTTCGAGGCCATAGCTCGACATTCCTGCTACAAAAATTGTTGATTGGAAAATACATGACTGGTATTCAAATATTTTCGAAGTGAATTAATAGGCCATCAAAAGTAAATGGTCCTTGATGAGAGATAATAAGAAGAACATCAACTCAATACAGTCAATATCTATGAGAGTTCAAATAGGTTTGTTACTTTAATATTACATATTTTTTACTTTTCCGCACACACCACTGTGTGTGGAAAAAGTATTGCGATCGATCCAAAAAATTCAAAACGCTCGGAAAAAGTTTTCTTTGCGTTTTGAACCTAGAAAAAAACGATTGCAACTATTCCCGGAGCAATTTTTTGTCGTGTTTGGTACGTTGTCCGTTGCCCGTTGTACGCAAAAAATTGTTAACACGGACAACTCAAATAATTGAGATTAAAATTGATCAAAAATTTACACACACATTGGTCTTCATTAGGAATAGTAACCTATTAATTTTCAGCTTAATCAGATAATTTTTTCGGGTAGCTCTAGTGGAGTCGAATCAATAAATGGGCTGTTTTTCAATATAATTAAGAAACATTTGCTTGGGAACTATGTCTAGTTCGCATTATATCATAATGAAACTTTCAGAATATTATTTTTTTATGAAACAAATAAGCCATGATAAATTTCAAGTCATTCCGATGAGATATAGGACTACCTCCCTCCAAAATTGTCGGTGTCTTCTCGGGTTCGAAACGAAAAATGTGCATGGTGACTATCTCAAGTTCACATTGTAACGAATAGAAACTATCATAATATAACTTTTTATGAAAAAATAGTCATACAAAATTTCAGGTCAATCCAACAACAACAACAACAACAATAAGCATTTATAGACCATTAATGCCTTTCAGCGTCTGGTCTGTTTTACGAAACAAATTGCCTCATACACCCCTAACGATACCTCTCCACAAACCTCGACCGAGAACCAAGTTTTGAGTTTCATCACACCATTCATATTCCTTCACATTCAAAACACATTTAACCGAATCTAAATAACGTCTAAGTGGTCTACCCCTACCTCTCGGCCCATCAGCTTCGGCGAACAGAATCCGTTTCGGTAATCGCTCTTCTCCCATGCGTTTTATATGACTAAACTATCTCAGTCTGGATTTTCTTGCTTCCTCTCCTACCGAATCGACGTTTAAAATCCCCCCGAATCGTCTCATTTCGGATCCCACTGATCACGGCGCGTGCCGCCCGAAACCATTCTCAACACTTTCATATAAGACACTTCCTTCATATATCTTATTTTTACTTTTCATCTAATTTCATATCATATTTTTGTTCTAACCGAAAAATTTATCTGCCTTATGCTCATCGAGAAAATATACTGCGCTCTTGCTACGAGCGTGTCAATTGTAAGAGCGTGGTAGAATGTTATGCACGATTCCCTTTCTAGTTTTTGGAGCTGAGGATTTCTTCGATTTCAACTGTATCTGCCAAGTCACATGGAGTTGATCCATTCATAAACGAATATTCGAGATGCTCCAGCTCATCCTGGAATTATATAAATGAAATATGTAATTGAAGGCAGTTTTGCATATTTCGTGCACAAAAATGTTGAAGATTTTCTTCTTGTGTCAATGAAATAAGCCTCGTTTTTATTTATTCGTAGGAAAAATTTGTGCCTCTTTTACATCAAGCTATCGAAAACCATAAGCAATGAATCGAGAACTTTTACATGCGTGTTCAGAAAAAAATGTATATCTATTGCAATATTTGACACCTATGTGCCTCATTCACTTCCAAGGGAGCGCAAAGACGGAACTACGCGCCCTAACTACGCTATGCAAAATACATGGCATAGTCTTCTACGCGCCCTACCGCGTTTGTATGGTCATTGCGCCCCAATTTTTAATTATTTTTTTTAATACAGAAAGTAAATTGTTCGTTGTTTTTAGAAATGACGTAGGTTCGAACGCCTTTTTGTGCTATTGTTGTTGCGCTTTGCTTGTGAAAATAGAGAGATTTTGTAGTTGACACACAAGAAAGGAGAATCTTGATTTTGCCATTGCTAAACATGATTATTGGTTTATAAATGCTTTTTGTTGTTGTTTTAAATATGATGTTGAATAGGCGGAGCTCGATTTTAGTTAATTTGAGTGTAAAGGGCATCTTCCCACGGGGAGAACGCTTCATTCGTTTTTGTATGTGCTGACAATTAGTAGACACAACAATGTTCCTGAAGCAGATGATATTAGGTTACTCATTTGGTTAAAATTAAACAGTTTACAAGTAAAGCAATGCGAGACAATCTATCATTTTGGATTAGGCTAATGTTTTTTTAGAAAAAGGGTATTTGACGGCAATTCGGTCCTACACTCTAATTTTTGACCTTTACCTGCGAAAATGAACTTTATTTCATATCTAAATAGAGCCTTAGGACATAATTAGGAACACTTAAAGTTGTTGGTCCAAATTTGAACAAATATCCTTGAGAAGGTACAAAATTTCATACCTGCCGGTGTGCGATTCAAACATATGTACCAAAATTCCCGGAACAATTCGGTCGTATTAGATTGTAGTGGGATAAAGTGACGTATATAAAGGTAACAGATAACCATTGCCTGTCAGTTGTGACTTCACTGCCATCGAGTAAAGTGCTATCAATACACGAACAATAAAAAAATAACAATATAAATTGAATGTGTTAAAACCAAATTTTACTTATATTTGTGCAGTTTGATTACAAATATTTATGAAAGTGTAAAATCAACTACGACTATAAAGCTCACGAATCACATCTTGTTTGGTTATTATTATCAGTGCTCACTGTAAGTATTTCGATGCATTCCTTGTGTCATTGTGAACTTTGTATGCACTTTTCGCATATTTGTGATATTTTTTTTCTCATAATTTTTGTTTGTTTGTCAGGTATTTCGATTGATCGTTACTCAATTGGAGCTGTTAAAATGGATGAACAATATACGATGAACATGAAGCGCTGTTTTAACCGCGTTGGATCGACTTCCACTCTAAGCGACACAAGCAGCGATAATGATGAGCCTGATTTCGCACCGCCGCCAGCGAAGAAACAAAACTACGAACCTTATTCGGCAAACTCGCTTCGGATGATGAAAAGCATGAACTATGAGTATGGCAAAGGTTTGGGTAAACAAGGCCAAGGTCGATTAGAGCCGATTGAAGCATCATCACAGAAAGGACGTCGAGGTCTTGGTTTGAAATTGGATGGATTGGATTTAGCAGCACAAAAATGGATAGCTGATATGGAGGGCATTGAAGTCCGCGAAGCTGTCGAATGGATTTCCGATTATTCCGAAGACTTGGAAACATTGTCATTGGAGGATTTTAAAGCGTGGATGGGTAAAGGACCGAAGAAACTCACCATTGATGATGAAACAAACTTTTGCGATGCGGGCGTTCTAAGCGATGTTCTGGCACAGAAGTCAGTATTTGACAGTTTGGGAGCAGATGACATGAGAAATGCGCGTACCCGATCCAATCCATTCGAAACAATCGGAAGTTCGATCTTTCAAAATCGAGCCGCGATTAAAATGGCCAATATGGATGCATTGTTTGATTTTATGTTTACGAATCCAATCGATGAGGACGGAAAATCACTAGTCAAAGAGAATGAATTGTTGTATTTCGCCGATGTGTGTGCTGGACCCGGCGGTTTCTCCGAATACGTGCTTTGGCGGAAAAAATGGGAAGCAAAAGGTTTTGGATTCACACTGAAATGCGAAAATGATTTCAAATTGAACAAATTTTTGGCCGGACATCCAGAAACATTCGACACATACTACGGCATCAAAGGTGATGGAAACGTCTATGATCCTGAAAACATCAAATCACTCACTAATTATGTGCACAAGCATACAACAGTTGGCGTACACTTTATGATGAGCGATGGAGGCTTTTCAGTGGAGGGACAGGAAAACGTGCAGGAAATTCTGTCGAAGCAATTGTACTTGTGTCAATGCCTGACTGCGTTATCCATTGTTCGAGTCGATGGACACTTTGTCATCAAGCTGTTCGACGTGTTCACCCCATTCAGTGTGGGGCTCATTTATTTAATGTATAAATGCTTCAAACAGGTTTGCATCATCAAACCAAACACAAGTCGACCAGCAAATTCCGAACGATATTTAGTGTGTAAATGGAAAAAGCCAAATACTGACTTCATCAAAGACTATTTGTTTGACGTGAATTGTTATTTGTTGGGAAATGCCGATTCAGACATCGTCGAATTAGTGCCCCTCAACGTTATTCGAAGTGATGAAAGCTTCTACAACTACATTTATGACAGCAACAATACAATTGGTAACAATCAAGCAGTAGCCCTACTCAAAATAGCACATTATTGCAAGGAACCAATTCTGAAAGAGCCACGGCAAGAGGAGCTTAAATGTCAACTGCTAGAGCAGTGGCAAATTCCAAATAAAGTGAGAACAGCACCAAGTAAACCAGGAACAAACGCATTGCTTAGAACGCTGCTCGACAAATGGTATCCACAGAGGGAGTTTCTCCATTCACAAGAACGAGTGCTCACACGATCGAATTTTAAAAGAACATTTTTCGATAAAACGGATTGGGCGTTTGTTCCCATTGAAGTTGTTGAAAATGCTGGCAAAACGATTCGAACGTTTTTCATGAGCAAAGGCAATTCAGATGTTTACAAGTATACGGAGAATCACACATGGGTCCCATTGACGGAAATATTCATTGAAATAACACCGAACTCACTTTTCTACGGTGAGATTGTCAGGGAGTTGAGTGGTCAAGGCGGTGCTCAGACGATGGTGTATGCAATGCACATAATTGACGGAATTATACTTGGCGGAATGGATATTCGAAATTTCAGTCTGGAGAAACGGAATCAATTATGCCGAAAATTTGCGGATGCACTCAACAAACCACAAAAGGTCATCGGGGCTAACACCCATAGAATTCAATGTACGGCAGCGATTCGATGCAAAACACTGAATCCATTGCTTGATTTGTGGCGATACTTTGGCTCGCTGGATAAATATAAATTGAAAGATGGTCGAGTTAGACTTGGACTTCCTGTTCGCGATATTATGAATCCAAATCGCTTTTATATACCTCGAGGCATCCTCTTGTTCAAAATAACAAAGCCAAATCTTTGTAAGAGATTTGACAACAGGCTCCAAGACTACTATTACACTGATCTGGTTAATAACAAACATTTTATGCTTAAAGACATCCCCGACCCGGATACTATATTCAGCTCATTCAAATCAACATTTTCAACTCGCAATATCTGGAAATGGGAGGATCCTCGCCAAGTCGAAGCTTTCTTCAACGAATCAATGCGCATGGAAAACTTACTATATCGAATAGATTTAGAAAACCATATTTATGATGACTAGGCCTACTTTAGTGTTAATTTTGAATCATTATAATTGAAAAATAAGCGATTTTATCATTGAAATCACTATTACCCCCAGAGAGAATACGTATAAAACGTATGACTGGGAAAGGAATAGTAAACTTGAAATTACTTTAAGAATATATACAATAAGAATGCTAAATAAACTCGATTTATATTATCCAACATTTTTCTCTTTTTTCTTCTTTATTATTTAAGCCAATTTGTTGATCAAAGTAATTGTCGTTCTCAACCAAGGGGAAAATCAATCAAAAGTTGTGTCTCACGAAAAACTATTGGGAGTACAAATTGAAAACCGCGCATTCGTTACTAACTTCATATCTATCTAAGATGTCATTATTTTGACTTTGACAGCTATTGTATCTTAAAGAGGATAAAAAAATACATTGAAAACGATCTGTCAAACTTATCATTCAGTTGAATACACAAGTTTATTATTGCGTTGAAAATGTCGAGCTACGTGCCTACAAAACAGCATTTGCGGGAAGTTTTACTTTATTGGTTTAATCTGAAGAAAAATGCTTCCGAGAGTCATCGTTTGTTATGCGAAGCATATCCAGAATATGCTCCGTCGATTAGAACGTGCCAGGAGTGGTTTGCGCGGTTCAAAAGTGGTGATTTTGATGTGGAAGACAAAGAGCGTCCAGGCCAAGTGAAAAAGTTTGAAGACGAGGAGTTGGAAGCATTACTCGATGAAGACTCGTGTCAAACGCAAGAAAAACTTGCAAAATCATTGGGAGTGACACAACAATCCATCTCCTATCGTTTAAAAGCCATGGGAATGGTTCAAAAGCAAGGAAATTGGGTGCCATACGAATTGAAGCCGAGAGACATCGAACGCCGTTTTTTCACTTGTGAACAGCTGCTTCAAAGGCAAAAACGGAAGGGTTTTTTGCATCGTATTGTGACTGGTGATGAAAAGTGGATTCATTACGATAATCCGAAGCGAAAAAAATCGTATGGTTACCCCGGCCACGCATCAACATCAACGCCAAAGCCGAACATTCATGGCTCGAAGCTAATGCTGTGTATTTGGTGGGATCAGCTCGGCGTGATCTATTATGAGTTGTTGAAACCCAACGAAACCATCACAGGAGCATTGTACCGAACTCAATTGATGCGTTTGAGCCGAGCACTGAAGGAAAAACGGTCGGAAACGGTCGCAAGACACGATAAAGTTATTTTGCAACATGACAACGCTCGGCCACATGTTGCTCAGGTCGTTAAAACCTACTTGGAAACGCTTCGATGGGAAGTCCTACCCCACCCGCCGTATAGCCCAGACATTGCCCCTTCCGATTACCACCTCTTCCGATCAATGACACATGGCCTGGCTGAACAGCATTTCCATTCTTACGAGGAATGCAAAAAATGGGTCGATTCATGGATAGCCGAAAAAAGCACAGATTTCTTTCGACGCGGAATCCGTAATTTGCCAGAAAGATGGGAAAAAGTTGTGGCTAGCGATGGACAATACTTTGAATAATCAATTTGTAACCATTTTTCCATAATAAAGATCGAAATTTTGAAAAAAATGCGCAGTTTTCAATTTGTACTCCCAATAATTGCCAAGGAATTTCTATCCACAAATTACGTTTTTTGGTAATTCCTTCGGAGAAATTACTTTTTACAATTGCTTTTTCTCCTGTAATTTCTTTGACATTCCATTGCAATTACTTCTCAATGAGAAATTACTGTTGATACGGTAAGGAGTCAAAGCAAAAAGATGACCATCTCTTTTTTGCCTTTAGGCTATTGTGTGATTTTTTTGTATATGTATTGATGTTTCACTATATTTTGATGTGTAACAACACTTTTGTCTTGATTTTTTCTGTGTCTGAATTTTGAAAATTATAGATATGCCAGTTTTCAATCTCGAGCGGTCTAATATAACATTTTTTATAATGTTTGTATGGTTGACATTTTTAACAAGTGAAATTTACAGTACCATCATGTCAAGACCATAGGAACGCATTTTCATATCAAAATACTTACTGATATGATCCATTACATATGAATAAGAATGCATAGGAAAAAACATGCGGTTAGGATAAAAAGAAGAAAGAAGTGTGATATTTGACGTAGGCTGTTATTCATCCATTGTTTATAATCCGCAATACTTACCTCCCATTTTCAGAATTGTTCGCACATAAATAAACAAATAATCATGTGCATTTCTTAAAATGTTGGTTGCAAATTAGTACAAACAAAAGTCTGAAACATTGTGCAGCATTAGCAACACATTAGTTGGTGTAAACAAATCAATCGCAGAGTTTGTCGGTGCACATTCATGTGTCCCGTTAGTTTTTGGAAAGGACTATGTATTGCTAGTAGATGCGAGATCAGCACAACATGCTTACACATTGAACTGACTTATACATTGCGCTCAGAAGCCTTGTTCTTACGGGCGATTCGAGATGAGTTGATTTTGGTTGTGTGTGTTCTCATGTATATCAATCGTTAAACGAGCCTCGTTTTCATTTCATGTTGATTCCTGCATGGTTTTCGTTTACTATGTCGTGCTCTCGCGTCTCTCTTTTTCATATAGCAAAATCAGCCGATATTCTGGGAGCCTTTACATTGTTGCATTGCGTTATTTCGAGTTAAAAGCGTCGTAGATTACGGCAATCAACATTTTACTTGAACCAAAATATTTGCTGAGAATCTGGCTGCTATTCTTTTGAATGGTTGTTACGTGCGTTGTTAAATATATTAAGAGTCTACAAAAATAATTTATCCGTTAGAATGGAATCGAAAGATAAAAAATACAGTTGAACTTTAATGATTAAAAATGAATAAATTATTGTATTAGTGCTCTGATATCAAGCATAAAATACAATTTCGTACTAAACCAATATAATTCGACGAGACAAAAAAAAGATTTAAGTTTAGAAAACTTCATCTGCCTTATGCTCGACAAGAAAATATAATTCGCTCTTGCTTCGAACGTGTCATAAAATGTCTACTTTAGTTTTTGGGCAAATGATCACGGTTCACGCTGACCAATAAATACTTTCATACATATGAGACTTTTACCTTTGATTCAAGAATTGTATGGTTAGTTTTGAGCAGAGTGATATGTTTGGTACTTCCCAAAGTTAAATTGACTTAAATATTTAACGAATCGAGTCGATGGTGTATAAATACTGAGTTTTTGATTTCGTTTGTGAATGATGTTTTGAAATTACTGCAAGGATTGTGATTTGACAGAGGCTATTGACTTACTCAGCTCACAACAGAGCATCATCGGCTGTGAAACGCATATGACATCAACATTTCTTCCGTTTTTAAATAAAAGAAAATATCTGTTCAAATATTATTGATATTATTATTATTATTAATTTCTACTTGAAATTGTGATTTTTTTTATGAATTGATTATTTCTTTCGAATAATTTACTTTGATTAATTCAATCGTTTGTTGCTCTCTATTCTGAGGATATACGTCATCTCTCAATCTGACGGTACTCACAAAATATCTCAAAAATACTATAGCTTTTAAAACTGATTTTGATCATGTTGTTCTATTGTATTGTCAGCTTCATTCTGAGTTTTCAATGAATCCATTCATATTGGATGACATTTTCTATTCGCTTTGCGACTTTATTATGAACTTAACATAGTTTTGTTACACTCAAATGAAAGGATTATTATCCAAAAATGGCTGAATTACAATATGCAGTGATTCAGTGTACTTCAGTATCAAATACTTATTAATATTGGTTATTATTAATTGTGATCAAGAATTAAAAAAAATGTCATAGTTCTAGTTTGTGGATGGCTCTCGACGTAGTGGCAGGATGTCTTCTTTGACATCCTCTTCGGATGAACTGTCGTCAGTTTCAGGCAATGGGATCATATCTGGAGAACTGAAATTGTTTCCACCAATTTAGAATTTATTGCGAAATTATTCAGTGGGTTCAACTGAAATTTGAATCGGTTAGAATTAAGAAGACCTCCAATATATTGGTTTTTCTAAAGCAAAATGAATCAATGTGAAAATAAAAGGGCACTATAAATATTTAAGACACAATGTTTTACGAAGTTTCTCGGAAAATACGAAAAGATTTATGTTGCACTTTTATTTTCACTATGATTCATGTTGCTTTATTACAATCTATTACAATATTGGAGATCTATTTGATTCTTACCTATTCATTTGTTGTAATATAATTTCATCATCGTTCAAAAGAAAAAAATTCAAAAACTGTTCAGCAATCATTTTTTTAAGATTTGAAAAAACGAAATTCTCTAAATATTGAGGAAGAAAACTCACTTTCCCGCTTCCAATTCCCAGCGAATTATCTCGTTGATGTTGCAGAGAACGTTTTCAATGCGCTTGCGTACATTGACTAGAGGCATGTCGTCGGAAGTTTGTGAAATCACCTTAATAAGCACTGGTTTGTGGCAGCACAGCAAGTCTCGCAATCGTTCAATGATTTGTTGCGTGTAAGATCCGGACTCCATGCCGTGCAGACGAACGGAAATCGATTGATGTGGATATTTATTGAGGGCTGTGCTCAATCTCTCCAGGCAATAGACATTTTCGTAGTCAATGTATTTCAATATGCCATAGTCGACAAATTTGCAAAGCGCCATATTTGCCTGACTAGAAGGAAGATTTTCGGCCCGGTACCATCGATCTTTCGGCTTATCGTAAACCAAATACAGATTTTTCGATAAATGTTCTTTGGTCGCATTGGTCAATCGAAAGGCTGGACTAATGGCGTTGCGTGTCAGCCGTTGAATTATCTGCTTGATGTGCTGCATTTCTTTGCTGCCGTGCAATTGACAGTAGATATCGCCAGTGTTGCTTACATGCGTCACATGAGCCAGATTGGTTGTGTACGGTTCCAAGTGTGGCGGTGGAAATTTCGCACAAATGTCTTCCAATATTTTCTTATTCACAAGAATGTCCGTGTCGTTTGTCGTGTCATAGAGTTTTACATTGACTTTCGGATCCATCGATTCGTCGTATTGAGCCTTTGTTGATCGCAATTCTGCAACGAATATTTTGAACTGACATTTTTCAATTTCGCTTTCCGCGTGCGGATTATCTGCGAAGTCCTCGAGATTAAACAGACTGAAATTAATCGCTTGAGCTGGAATTTTGAGCAAATTTCGATCAATTCGGTAGATTTGATTCAATGCAATTCGCTCTCTGAATCCGTCGTCAATGTAAAAACACATTGCATTCATGTTACTTTTGTCGATAGAATCCACACGAATCCGGAAGATGTTATACGAATCATCAGTTTTTTGCACGACTAAATAAATTCCGCCGACAACTACGTCTCGGCAAACCTCAGCGCATAATCCATTTGAGAGTCTTTCTTCGATCAATTGCAATGCTGCGTCTAGCCTTTCCTGTAAGAGGAGTAACAATTGATTATTAAAATAGAGCCGTTTCCGGGCATATACCCAGAGGGGTTCAATTGTGGGACGGAGTTGACCGAAGATTCACCCATTCCTTCAGTCGGATTAGGATGAGATTCGGGAATCAAAGAAAATTGGCTATAAACCAACATTATATTTCATAATATCTGAACCAATAATTTTCAACGAAAATACAACTTACGTACAGTTGAACAACTGTACGATAAAGTTATTTACAAATCTGATTTCTCTTTGGATAAATCCGATTCGATCTGATTCGATCCGATCCGATCCGAACCAAATTCCCAGATAATTCAAATCTGATCGATCCTTAGTTTCTCAGGTTTGATTTGAATTTTTTGGCATAGTTTATTCAAACGTAAATCGGATATCGTCAGTCGTCATAATGCAGTGTGAGAGAATCAGATATTCTTCAAAAAATGAATCATAGTTGCTCGAAAAAATAATTGAAAATCCGATTCTATCACTCTCTCACGATACTCGATTCACGATAAGCAATGAACTAGAACACAATATCATGAAAGCAACATTCTTCTTTGCAATCCTTCTGATTGATGCACTCAATGTCAAAATGTTATGAAACAATCTCTCAGAAATCATCCGTTATTGAGGTTCATCTCCTGAGCTTCAAATCCTTTGATTTGTTTGTGTTGATTTGAAAAACAATGAAATGAGGCGAAACGAGATGAGGCGAAACGAGATTGACGAAAACCATGTAGCTGCCCAAATAGTTTCACTTATTTTTATGGACGAAATTAATTATATGATATGGATTAATATAATTTGTAAAATATTTCACATTAACACAAAGTTGAAATATGGTTAACAATATTGATGTTGATTCATAGTCAATTTTCTGCCGTCGCAAATGTACTTAAATTAATACACATGAATCGACGGTAAGAACGGGTGAATGTAAAACTACAGCCAAATGCACCTCCGAAATGGGTAAAAGTATTACTCAATCCTACGTAAAAATGAACTGAAGAGGTAATAAAAATGTTTGTTGAATGCATGCAGTATACTCATTTCTAGAATAATAGCCAGAAAAATGTAGGCAGCTAAAAATATTCGAAATTAATCTCTAAGAAAATAGGAAACATGTTCAACTCTTTGTTGACAGCTTACTGAATGTTCTGGATCAATCAATTGACCCCAAATGTCGATGGTCGATACAGTATACGTTATATAAACGGTCCATACGTTCTCATGCCATGGCAGGCTCAGTGGCTCCAGTTCAAAAACTTCATTCTGTTCGGGATATAAGTCGTTGTTGTTATTCGTATTTTTATTCTCTTTAGTCGCATGTTTCTCATCAATTGGATCCTTTTTGTAGATAATTGTATTGTGGGTTGGTTCTTCAGACATCGAGAACATCTCTTTATGCTGTTCGATCAAATTAATCCACGCCTCCGGTAAGGAAATCTCGTACTTTTGCCTTTTTTACAATGAAATAATGAACAAACCAAATTATACCAGAAAATATAAAGAAAATTAATGGATAATATAGGGACAAAAATGAAATAAATGGCAAATGCTCACTCAAAAATGTTCGGTAGATATTTTAGAATGACGCCATTATCACCGATACATCCGTAGATCTTCTTGACGATTTCGATGGACGATTCGGCTATAACTGGGAAATCTTTGGCATTATTCAGAGCAACTATTGCAGCGGCTTTTTCAGCTGCTAACTTTTGACTGTATTGAAACGGTTGCGTTGAAAACATCACTCCTTCAACAGTAACCTGTCCAATGTACTCTCTAAATAACGAAAGCCGGTTTGAGTATACGGGCGGATCGAAGCCTTTTTTTCTGCAGTAATTTTCCAGCAATACTTTCGGATCATTCGAATCGACCTCTTCCACTTTGACGTCTTGCATCTGTGCGAATGAGATTGAATAATTTTTTTTTTTCGAAGAAAATCATGAAAATGAAGGAGATAAAATGAGTATGTACTTGTGGAAAAAAAAATCGAATAAATTATGTGCTTGAAGTCCGCGGATTTGATTTATTTCTACAAGAAGCTCATATTCAAAACTATCTTTAATATCTCTGGCAACGTAAAACCGCTATTCGAAACAAGAGATAAACCAATATATACCTTTTGCTCCAAATAAGTTAACTCTTTGGCTGTTTGTGTCGGCTGTTCATGAGAATTCACAAAATCAACGGTATCTGACTGTTTTGAAGAAGTTGATTTATTCACAACTAGCCGTGCATTCACACTTTGTCGTACCGCTTGCCCTGGCTTTCGACCGATACGATCGAAGACGGACTTTCGCGACAGTGCGACTCCCGCAGAAAGGTCTGGCATCAAATGCGACTGAACATTTGCTTTTTGAATGTTGGATGTTGGATTTGGTTTAGTAGCTTGATTCGCATCCATGCTCACTGTTTTGACTTGTTTGCGAAACGGATTGAACGCAAGTTTTTTGACAGCAGCCGGTTGATCCGAACAATCATCATTCCGTTTTCCATTCACCGCGTGCGGTTTGACAGAATTCACAATTTGATTCGAATTGAAATGATTTTTGCTGTTGACCACTGGTTGGATGTGCTGCGATGGTGGTATGGTTGAGACTCGGTGTGAAACCGGAGCAGTTTTTCTAACAAATCGATTTTGATGCTGCGCATAAGCCTGTTAGAAATTAAAAAAAAACGAATGCGCGAATAAAAATAATGCATTGAAAATCTTAATTCTGTATTTCTTTGGGTAATTTCTCGCTTAATCGATGTTAGAAATTGAATTTTCATAAAAATATGCACTCATTAAACCGCGATCTAGATTTGAAGATGTCATGAAACTATGCATTTCATGTGAAAATGTGTAAAAAATAAGCCTGCGCCTGAAAAAGAAGTTTGAAACTTACTTTTGAATAAACGCAGTTCCCGTTGACTTGAGAGCGTGGAGCGAAGGTTCCAAACTTATGCTTGGTGGCTTTCTTCTTCTTGGCGCGATTTTGTGCACTCACCAACTGTGCGACATGCTGCGATTCCTTGGCCACTTTCGCACGGATAAACACGCCATCAGGTGTGTTTATGAGTTCGAATTCATTTACTCCGTGCAAAAATTCGAGAAATGTACTGTAGCCGAATGTTTTGAATGGAATTGGGCATCCCTCCATTTCACAATAATCGCGTACAAGCTCTCTGGCCAACAGTCCATTTTGTGTGGAATTCAACAGACTGCGCAAAGTCTTGATAACAACCTCCATGCTCAGTGACATTTTGTTTCGGCAAAATTTGGCTTCGGACAAATTAGCAAATGGCACACACACTTATTACGAGCACTTCAAAATAACGCAAAAATTTCACTTATTTTGATTGTTTTTATTCGAAATTATTAATTTATTGTCTTTCCGATGAAAATCAAATAATTACCAAGTAATTTTTCTAAAAAATAACGTCACCATGCAATAAAATGTTCATCATAGTATGCGCTCCCAGAGAAACAACGCGTTGACAGTTTACTTTCTACATTAAAATGTGCTTGAATGACATTTTATGGTCGCTATTTTTGTCAAAGACGCACCAAATAAGATGTGCTAAATTTGATGGTGTGACATCGCAAAGATGCGACATGATTGTGCACGTCTCTTTCTACCGAAAAACAACAATTCGAGTGAAGCAGTCAAACCTGTAAATATTTGTGCGGTTGCACGTATTGAATTTTTTCAATATCGAAAACTATATTTTCGACCAAATTTTCATTATTTTTCGTTAGCTTTATTGATTAGAAAAATGTTTTTCGAAGATTCATTAAAAAAAAAAAAAGAAATGCTAACAAAATTACTAGACATTGAATCTTTATGCTTCCCCCATCCATTTTAACGATTCGGGTCAATCAGACAAATTGCGTCAGTTGATTTGTCAATTTTTCTGATAAATTGATCGCTGCATCGATGCATAACAATTCATTTATTCATTAAAATATTGCAAATTCATGGAAAAACTTTTTTCACAGCATTAGTAAGTTGCAAGCGAGCAATTTATTTGTCCATATATAATGTCAAATAAGCAATCAATAAATGTGATGAATTCAATCACTCTCATTCCAAAAACTTAAATTTCCATCTCTTTAAAGATGGGTTTCTTTCGTTTTCAAAGTGAATCGTACGAGAGACGCGATAACCAATTCAATTTTAGGTAATAAACTCCTGAAAACTGTTCGAGCACTTAGAACAACGACGATATCAAAATGAATGCTAAAAAAAAAAAATATTTCCCAAGATATTTGTCATTCAAAGACAAAATTTTTATAAGCTATTATATAAGACACTAACATTCCAGAAATCAAGGGCATTCATGGTGGATTTTCATGTGATATCGCTGTAAGGGCAATCGGGAAGATGTATTTGGACATCGATCCATGCAACGATAATCCTAACGCACACATTGAATCGATTCCCGCTCACAAATGCATTCTGGCTCGTATCATATTAAATTTCGGTGAAAAATATTATCCAAGTGTTTACAAATTTGTTCGAAATGTTTGATTCAAACACGGTGGCTTGGATACATATGTATTAGTTATCACTTGGCGCGGTCTTACAATATGAAAGATTTGATTTAATGTTGTGAGCTGAATATCTGCAACAAGTCGCCGGCCATTTTACATTCAAACAGTCTTCCAGAATGTGGTCGAATCAAGGTGCAACTCATTTCAAGTTCGGATTTGCCGTATTGCACCAGTGACAACATCATCAATGATCAATGAATAATCCGAATTCTTGAATCTCTGGACGCAATGAGGTCCATAAATATGGATCAAGTGTTGTTTCAGTCATGACATTTCATAATGAGCCGCTGTTATACGCCCATACGATTTGTCTGAGCAAAAATCTGATTCAATTTCCGACCTCTCGCGATTTTTTCCAGCGACAATTGCTACAATCTCGACAAAAAAATATATATTTCCCTAATTGCAATATAATTCCCAATAATTCCCTAATTGCAATATAAAAACAATGTAAACAAATAAAGAGCATTTCGAATGATTCGATTCAGTTCAATATATCTTCCGTATGAGCACCAAAAATATGAGCAACGAAGTTATCAAAAAGAATAATAAAAACCAGCTGCAAACAAATAGTGTAACAGTGAGTCTCGTGTATTTTTTCTCAATATATAAATTGTTTTACATTATCATTATAGATCCGGTCGCAGGCCATAGAAATGTACGATAACACTATCCAAACATTCGTCACTGTTCCAGATCCTCAAAACAAGTCCATCATTACTAATATTTCGTATTCAAAGCACCATTTTAATTGAAGAATCGATTGAACCATGAGATTATTCAATCAATATTGAACTAACGGTACATGGTAAAATGTTGCTTTTGTTCGGTGCAAAACTTTGTCGATTGAGTTTTATTCTTTCTTGAATTGAAAAAAATGATGCTCGATTTCAACACTTTCAATTCTTGTTCACTTAATAACTCTCATTGCATTTTCTGCCATTGTATTTTCTGCCATTTCATGATGTACTACGTAGTTGAGCACAGTGAAAATGCAAATACTCACTTGAATGTGAGGTTGAGTCTATCAATCGATACATTGTTTGTTTCGAGATCTTTTTTTTATTTAGACGAAAATCAGACTTCTGGTTTTGCTGATAGTAGTGACTGCTGAGAGCAGCCAGCTAGTCAGCTATTGCTGGCAATGTATTCCGTATAGTTGTTTATCCCTGGAAAACGACACCGTCATGCTTTCCACAAGAAACAAATTACCAGTGGCTGGTCAACCCTTGCTGAGCAGATAATGCTCTCAGCAGCCGCGACCAGCTCAGCAAAACCATTGGACTGTCGAAAATTGATACTTTTTTTGGTTGATTTACCATTTAAAAATGTTCTTATATTCATTTCGATAGAATTTAGTCAGATTATATTTAATTTGCAAAGAGGCTCACCGTTTTTGTAAGCAGTAGCAATAAATAGTAAGAGAAAGGATTCACGACTGGATGATTAAATATTTAGTTAACTTGTGCTGACTAATAGAAGTAAGGAATCAGTAAATGGTTTGCAACCTATGGAACTACAATAACTATTATTATATAATTAGGACGGTGTACAAATACAGTGGATTAAAAAACATTTCGTTTTGAAATGAGCGGAAAATAAGCAAAACTGAAATTATTTGGTTTTTGTTTAAGCTGAATTATTGTTGAAAGTTGAGGCCACAATTGGTTTGCCACATCTCACATATGCCACGGAGAATCAAGTGTTTGGCGTGTCACCTTTTATGATGGACAATCGCATCTGATCGGACTCTAAATTTGGCGCCTTACAAAGATCTGGGCGATTTGTCATGTTTTCAGGGAATCGCCACAGTGTATTCTGGTGTGCAGTTATGAGCGTACCACTTAACCAAGCGTTCAAAATAGAGGAGGAAGAAAAAGCATCCAGCATGCTTGAATAATACTTTCAATTGAATTTGTGATATATATATTGATTGATTAACGAAATTGTTAGAATCAACAAGGAACATAACTTTCTATTCCAGATCAAGTTATAGTTCAACACCATATGAACTCTCGCGGGAATCGTTAAAATACGTTGACTACCAAAATTTATTTAAAAAATGGTTACTGAAGCATTTTTTCTCATTCCGCAATATAAATTCAACTCATTCAAGCAATATAAAAGCAAGCAATCACATGCAGCAATTTTAAATACTTAATATTTTTGTTTTTTTTTTATATTATTTGATAGAATTGTAGCGGCCACTCAGAAAGCACCTTATCCTTAGCCCATTGAGTAACCAACGGGTTAGCGATCATCGACGATTGTGGGTTCCGATGCACATGAAGTGCAACAAAAAACCAGCACGAATCTCCCTCACGCTTTCAGATAAAGCACCACAACTCGTCATCGTGGTTGCCGTCCCACTCTGGTTTTAGCCAAAGTTGGTATAAGATATACTACAGAAATGATCCTGTGAAGTATAGTCTTGCCGTCCGCTAGTTTCAACAAAACTCTTATCCACGCCAGTCGTACGTAGCGTTAGCGAATTATAAGAGGCACAAACGTGAAAACTCTAATGTTTTATAAATTGCGTGCTGTTCTGCGGCACGCCGTGCGGATGTCGTGGGTCATTTTATTAGTTCAAAGAAATTTTCAACATTTAAAAACTATAGCAATAATTCAAATGACAGATCTTCCGATAAGGAGAGAGTTGAGCGACTTTCAGCCACTTACTGCCAGGTAAATGAACCATTCGGTAGACATTAATCGAATGTCGACTTCAATAATTTTGAGATAGGAATATTTGATCCAATGAGTTTCGTGTATGCTCGAAGTCAAAATAATATTCACATTTTGTAAATGTATTTGTGGAATGCGAAATTTGAATCAGTTAGGCGGAAAGATATCCTCCGAGAAGCTAAGTACAGAAACGAAACTATTCACACGTTTGTACCAAAGAGATTCAAAACAAATTTTCGTAACAAAGTGAATCAAGAATACTCGATTCTTGATGCACTTTGTAACTAAAATTTGTTTTGAATGATCTTATTTCTCAAGTTTATAGCAACAAAATAAACTTGTGAAATAAAATCATTCAAAACAAATTTTAGTTACAAAGTGCATCAAGAATCGAGTATTCTTGATTCACTTTGTTACGAAAATTTATTTTGAATCTCTTTGGTTCAAACGTGTGAATAGTTTGGTTTCTGTACTTAGCTTCTCGGAGGATATCTTTTCGCCTAACCGATTCATTTATGAAAAAGTTTATTCAAACTATTTTTATTACAAATTAGTGACATGCATAACTATTAATCTAGAAATCTGAAAACCCTAATCTCATTTACAAATTTTCATACAAATAAATCACATTTTAAAATTCTGTAGTATTCGTTTTTCGTTTTTCGTCGGTGGTTCTAAATTTAAGTTGATCGTCGCTTCTTTCACTTGATTGAGATATTCCAGTTGTTGGACGACAAGCGATGGATTAAGTTGGCGCGCTCGATTGTAATATTTGATTGTTAACTGTTGATTGCCACGCTTATGATATTCAATCGCCAATTGAACATGAGCCATGATATTCCTGGGCTCAAGTTCTAGGATACGGTCGAAAAGCTTTTTTATTGTCTCGAAATCGTAGTGAATTCTTAAAAGTGCTCTGGTAAGGGATAAAAGAGCTGGAACATCATTGAACATTTGGACCTTGGCATAATCAACTGCTGCTATGAGCTCATCATTCGTTCCTAAATTATCAGAATTTGGAAATGTGGAAAAATCCTTTGAAAAAATGTATTTAAATATTTTTACCATGAGAACCTAAGAATACAATCAAATTTAGGCGAGCAAAGTGTGATTTTGGATTTATTTGCAACGATTTGCGAAACATTTTTTCTGCCATCGAAATATTTCCCGATCGTAAATACTGCAAAAAATAATTGCAATTGATTATAAGCATTAACATGCAAGTCAAATCGTTCAAGAAACTCTTGCGCGAGAAAACAACCTACCAAATTGCCCAAATTGAACGTGATTTTCTCATCATTTGGTTTAAGCTCGTCCGCTACAATATAAGCAGCTAATGCATCATCATTTAAACCGTTTTCAGTGTATGTTATTCCTAATGAATAAAAAAGATGAAATGAAAGTTTTCCGACAAAAAGGAAGATTTCGGTTTTCTTACCAAGATTCATCCATCCTAATGGATGTTTCGAACTGGAAATGAAGTAATAATATGTTTTTTTCCGTCAACGAATTAGTAAAATTGTTGTAAAATGAAAAACGTTTGAAGCAATGAAATTCAACTCACTCGATGCTAACGGCTTCTTTGTGATACTTAAGAGCAGCGACCGGATTGCCAACATGTCGATATGCATTGCCCAAATTAATTAATGTGCTTACACTATTCGGTTTAAGTTTATTTGCTATCAAATTTAACTCTACCGCTTTGTCGTGTTTGCCATTTGATGCACTTATTTGAGCCAGATTGAAATAGATCTTTGCATTATTTGGGCAAACACGAATAGCCGATTGGAATAGATCTGAATTAGTTCTCCAGTCAAACGATCTCTGATTGGAACGAGCCACAAAAAGCGAAATCAGTAACCAAAAGACGATTTCACGGGATATCGGACATCGTTCAAGAAATAATTGTGCGCCAATTACAACGAGCAAACAGAAACCTATCGATGGTAAATACAAAACTCGGTCAGCCAGTACAAATCCGACTGTGATGATGTGAGAGGATGGAATGAATGGAATTACTAAAAATGCGATGGCTATGCGAACATGTCTGAAAATTGAGATTGTGCTAGATTACACGTTTACATTCGATGAAAGACCGGGATAACGGTTACCTGGGTCCCAGATAAAGGCATCGTTGCAAGAAGGCGTAAAATAGAAAACCAAAAATTATTCTACTGTCTTGTAATGTTTCAATCAGTTTTAAGGAATCATGTGACCAGTCACAGCACAGCCAATCTGGACAGATTAGCAACCACATGTTCAATGCATGGATGTAAAATGTGGAAAAGACCTGAAACGGAATAATGTAGTGACAATCATTTTGAATTCGAAAGCATGCTTACTCGTGTAAAAAGACTTGGATGCGCTGCAATGGGATTTTCATGTGGTGTAAATTGTGGCAGTTGAAATCGTGATGGGTAACAGCGAATCAGCAACAAACCCAGTGTCATCGTGCCCAAATAACCACATCGAATAAATAGTAATTGACAGAACCTATTCAGTAATTCAAATCTTCGCCTCATTTCACGTCGGCGCACCCTCGGCAATTTGAAATTCGTCAAAATATCATAGACACCACAAAAAGGCTAGAAAATCATATATAATGATTCATAAATCAATTAAATATTATTCGTTGGCTTACCAATGCCATAATTCCAACTTCTTTAGAGAGTAAACAGCACAGCGCCGCGATTGAGAGAATTGCATGTTCACGAAGTTTCACTGCATTGGTAATCTCATGTTCTGAAACATTCAGAAATATTACAAAAAAAAAATGTTTTAAAATCTTTACATTCTTAGCTCAAAAATTCAATAAATAAATGTGTACTGCAAACCTTCAATCATCCTTAAATATTGAAGAAATGTTGCCAAAAAAAATATTGCGCATAGTAAATCCGATCTTCCGACCACCGAGCAGATGACTTCCGCATGGATCGGGTGAGCGGCGAAAAGCATTGTTGCTACCGAACTGATTGTACTGGAACAATCAGGTAGAACGCGCCGCAGCACAATGTGTAAAATGCAGCAAGTGATCATATGTAGCAATAAATTGATTCTCTTCATGTTGGCCGCCATATTCAGTGCATACATGTATCTGTATTCGAGATGGAATATGAACGTAACGAGCGGTCGATAAGATTTGTGGCTTCGTTCGTCAGTTAAATTTTGACCCCAGAAATCGTGCATTGCTATTGATTGAATATTATAAATGATCGACTGATTTGTCCTGGTAACATCCTCATTGGTCGCTACGGCCACTTCATCATCATAGACGAAGTCATTGTATGTGTAAAATAAACTGTGGCCGAAGCTCAATATACAGATCATGACTATATTTAGGAACTGCAAAAAAGATTTTCGTTAACAAATATTCGGTTGTTTAAAAAGCTAAAAAGTATTTACGTGTTGAATTCGAATTATTGCAAACATCCTGAGCAGTTTTCTTATAAGATTTGATACAATATTTATCGTGAGGTTACGATGAAAGAAAAATGAATTAATATTTTTCTATTTTTACTGTTCATATGCTTGTATTGCGTTTTTCTTTATTTCGTTAAATTGATGAGTTTGAGATTGGCAACTTTTTATTAAATTAATGGTTCAAAATAAAATAGATATTCCACTCAATGTGCATATCTTTCGAGAAATAGCGGCACTTTCTAATGTTCACATGCTTTTTCTTATTGGTTCACGTTTTATCAAACAGAAGCTACGCCGATACGGCTTGTCGAATAACTAGTTTTGCATTGTATTTGTTTGGAATTACTTGCAAGCTATTGCGTTTGTATTCGAAGATGTCTGTCGATGTATTGGTGCAGCCCTTGAATACAACACGTGCTAGCATCACAAGAAAATATACATACGAAATTCGCAATACAAATTGAAAATTGTTTAGAAAGAGACGTGAATAGTGTTTCAGCGCACTGGACTAGCGACTACCAAACATCGCACATGGCTACCAATCGTCTGTGTCGAATATTTTTCATAGATAATGACATTGACATGACATTTGCTGTCAGTTTGTTTCAGTGCTCAGTGGTTGGTTCATTGTACGGACAAAAAGCGAAAAAGATCTGAGAAAATCCTTTTTTTGTGATTTTTCTACAATTCTTTTTGCTGAAAAAGTTCAAAATTGTTTGAATCGACCACAGAAAAACTGCCATTTTCACAACTATTGTGAAATATATTAAACGGCTGACACAAATTCGTAGAGAGGAATATTTGTATGACGATTTTTTCCCTGAAATTGCTACTATTACGTCGATTGAGTGCATGATCTGTTCAACATAAAGTGACGTTTCTTTGAGTTGCGGCTATAGTTTCAAAGTAAAATGACTTATAAGTTGCCTAATTGACTCTGTTTCATAACTGATTGTGGCTATAAATCAAACGCAATAAGTGAAGTAGATTTGTTTTTAATGTGTGATAACGCAAACATTTTCACAGCCGCCCACATAAATAATAGTTGCAAAAAAATTGAATCAAAATGAGAAGTCGAAGTAATTCAGGAGTTCGTTTGGATCAATACCAACGGATCGTACACAAATTAATCATAGCCCATCAGCAGCCAGTGACAGGTCTTTTTCCAGCCTCGCCGAACAATTCACATGCATGGGTATGCGTACACACATCGATCTGAACTGATTCGATGTGAAAATTGTGAAATGACATACTTTTTTCAGATCCGTGACAATGTCTACTGCATTCTGGCCGTATGGGGATTGTCGATGGCATACAAGAAAATTGCTGACCAAGATGAAGATCGTGCCAAAGCGTATGAACTGGAACAGAGCTGCGTGAAATTGATGCGCGGTTTGTTGATGGCCATGATGCAACAAAAAGACAAAGTTGAAAAATTCAAAACTACACAGAATCCATTGGATTCATTACACGCTAAATATTCGAGCCGAAACGGACAAACTGTCGTCAAAGACAATGAATGGGGCCATCTACAAATCGATGCCATCTCATTATACTTGCTTATTTTAGGTCAAATGACAGCCAGCGGGCTGCAAATTGTTTTCTCTCTAGACGAAGTTGCCTTCATTCAAAATCTCGTATTTTACATAGAATCTGCTTATTGCATACCCGTGAGTTTCGTTTATTGACTTTGAAAAAACACAACTAACTTTGGATATTATTCATTGGAACAGGATTATGGTATGTGGGAACGAGGTGATAAAACCAATCACGGTTTGCCAGAATTGAATGCCAGTTCAATTGGCATGGCCAAAGCCGCTCTAGAGGCACTTAATGAGCTTGATTTATTTGGAGCACGTGGTGGACCGGCGAGTATCATTCATGTTTTGGCCGATGAAGCTCACAAGTGCCAGGCGGTTTTACAATCCATGCTACCCAGAGAATCAAATAGTAAAGAGTTGGATTCAGGACTTTTATCTGTCATAGGGTTTCCTGCATTCGCTGTGGATGATCCACAACTGATCATCAATACGAGAGAGGCTATTATTAACAAGCTACAGGGAAAATATGGATGTAAACGGTCAGAAATGTGTATTAATTTTTTTTCATTTTTAAACAATTTAATATAAAATAATGTCCATTTCAATTGCTTCTTTTCATCATCTTCTCAATTTCTCAATGAAACAAAAAATATTTTCTAGGTTTCTCCGGGATGGCTATCGCACTCCAAAAGAGGATTGTGCACGTTTGTACTACGAACGATGGGAATTGCGAATGTTCGAAAATATTGAATGTGAATGGCCACTTTTCTATTCGTACCTTATTCTATTTCATCTCTTCCAAGGCGATAAAGCGACTGTCTCGAAATATGCAAGCAAACTCGAGGTTCGAATAATTCATTGTTCAAAATTTTCACGCAGCTGCTTAAAATAATTTCAATAGATTTTGTTACTTTAAACGATATTTTTTCATTATAGGAAGTATTGGTTCGCACTGATGATGGAATGTATTTGATGCCCGAAAGCTATGCTGTGCCAGCCGATTCAGTAAATGCCGAATACTTGAATCCAGGCTCGCAACCAAGAGAGGTGGTCGGTCGCTGTCCATTCTTATGGGGCCAATCTTTGTACATTCTAGGCAAATTACTTCAAGAGGTAAAATATACAATGTACATTCGGAAGATTCGAACAAAGAGACTTTGAAATATTAACAGTACCGACAAATGGTTCTATGTATAAAACTCTATAGGGTTTCCTTGCTGTGGGTGAGCTCGATCCATTGAATCGTCGCTTAGGCGCTGAAAAGAAACCAGATGTTGTTGTGCAAGTCGTAAGTGTTCCGGTAATCAAATAAATATTCTTAATGTTTAATTTGACAACAATTTTATAGGTAATCTTGGCCGAAGATAATGAGATCCGCGATAAATTAGCAGAGCATGACTTGCATGTGCAAACGATTTCCGAAGTGGCTCCAATCGAAGTATGGCCCATTTTCATTACAAATATCCTACTTATTTTGCTAAATTTTTCTAATCGTACATGAATATTCCAGGTCCAACCAGCCCGTGTACTTAGCCACCTTTACACTTACCTGGGTCGCAACAAAAAACTCGGTCTCTCCGGTCGAAAGTCGCGCGATGTGGGTATTTTGAGTACAAGCAAATTGTATTCATTGAAAGATCGCGTGTTCGCGTTCACGCCTCAGGTAACCCAACGTTTTATTTATAATTTTGAAATTATCTGCTTATGTTTATGTTAAAGAAAATCTCAAGCCATTAGTTTTGACAGGAACATTTTTTTGACCTTGAAAACATTAAACCCAAATATTTCTTTTCTCTCAAAACAACAACAACAACAACACGCAAAATTAATACGAAAAATATTTTGTTACGGTCAATTGAACTGGTCCGTAAAATATACAACTACGTGACAAACAGTTTGTCGATTTGTCACGTTTCTACATCGCTTCAGACAACGAACTGATGATCGACATATTGAAGGGAGAGATCAATTTTCTGAAATCGGCCTGGCAAAACTTACTCGGACGGCCACTTGTTACGTTGGTGGTCAAAGCGGTTCATTTAGGTCGGTGCTTTGAATGTTTGCTCATCATGTTTCACTGAAACACTTTGTAAATGATGTAGAATTTTAAACTCCCAACTAAGCTTCATTGAACAAGAAAAAAAATAAGCAAAAGTTTTCGCGACGATCGTTTTGACTGACTACGGAAATGGTCAGAACTGATTCAAATGTAAATCGTCTCCCCAAACTTCAGTCATGCTCCCCCTTTTTACAGTCAATACATTGAGCTAATTTAGTTCACGCAGTTGCTCACTGTTGCATATTCACACGGTAATTCACACATAGAGGAACTCTCCTCTTTAGCCTGACCTAGCTCCTACAGCGTATGTGAAATTGAAAAGCGGGAAATAATATCTAAGCTCGATGTATTTACTGACTTCTTATTTATTCAGTTACTTGTTGTCTTTTACATTTGATTTTATTATTATGGTATTTTGTGACTTGTATTCAAGTGTATTTTTTCATTTATTCTGTTATTTGTTAAGAGTTTGTTGGATCTTTGTTTTATCTTCTGTTGCTATCGAATTATTCTTAAGTTTTTTCATTCTGTAGTTTCGTTGGTAATCATATTTTGGCGGTTGCAACTGATTGATGGTTGTTCAAACCTAGATGGATTTTACTGAATTAGCGAATGTTGAGTTATTTTGACATTTCATATCAATTTGCACTAAATTCGCGTTCGAAACGTCAAATTCTTGTTCAAAATCACGCATTCGCACTCAAAGTCTCGCATTCGTTACATGCCCTCATAAAAAAACAAGACAGAAATTCGTTCGAATTCGCATAATTTCACAGGCACTGCGAATGTCTGTGCACATAAAATCTGACACAGATCAGATGTGTACTACAGATTGCTGTCAAACAAGCTTTCACTTCAAAACTAAACATAAATTAGATAAATTTGCCATCTTATGAATTCATCGATGAAAAAATTCCAAAAATGTGAATAATAGTTCTATGTCATGAATTTTCGCTGATTTCTTTTGAGCGTTTGTCAAAATGTAACACTTTCGCATTTTGAACATTCGCAATTTTCGACATAATTTTCTTTTGCATGTGCACTAATGCGCAGAAATTTGCTAAGCATTTGCTATTGTTGTTTTGAGCTGAATTATTAAATTAGGCATAGAAAATTCCCCTCTTAAAAGAGATAAATTTATTTTAGAAGTCATTGCATCAATCGAATCAATTTAGAATACAAAATTCTGTCCGCCAGATTATTTTTTCAATTAGTCACGTTCGAAATCACTCTTGGGTGAAAATCAATTGGGTTTTCGCCCGATGTACGGGGTTTGAGGATTAAATTGTTTTTGCATGAGACAGAGTATAGGATGAAAAGACTACATTTTCAGATTCAAGTTGTGATCAGTTCTGGTCGAATATGGAATGAATGATTATCTTCTCAACACAATTTGGATTCGTGTGCAAACCGTTAAGCGGCAGTAATTGGTTTGAGTTGGTCTACAACAGGGACAATTTCACCACTTTTATTCATTATTTATATGGAAAAGCTGATCGAATCAGCCAATTTAAGGGGTAGAGTAGCTTTAGGGGGCAATTTTATCTCTGCACTAGCTTACGCAGATGATCTGGTACTGTTTGGCAATTCTGAACTGGAGCTGCAAAATAGTATCAAAGATTTGGAAGAGACTTGTACGAACTTCGGAATGACCATTAGCGGCACAAAAACTCAAGTTATGCATGTGAGTAAAACTCGAAAGCCAATTCATTGCACTTTGAATTTCAACAGAAACATAGATGTTGATTTACGGGTCATTCTTCAGACCAACTTTTCTATATGGTAGCGAGAGCTGGGTTGATCCAGAGAATTGAATTCATAATAAAGTATTGCGCATAGTTCCAGGAGTTTCGCGTTGGGATCTGTGGGAAAATAGAATCTGTAATGCGACGATTTGGGGGGATCTAAACGTCGATTTGGTAGGAGAAGCTATAAGGAAACTCAGACAGAGTTAGTTTGATCACGTTAAACATATGAGAGATGCGCATTACCGAAACAGACTTTGTTCTCGATAGGGGTTTATGGAGAGGTATTCCTAGGGACTAATAGTATCGTAAAAACAGACCAGACGATAAAAGGCAGTAGTGGTCATGAAAAGCTTGTTGTTGTTATATTTAAATCTGAAAAATATTGAATATTTATTTCAACAATTGGATATTACAACCGATGTAGAATTTCGACTATGACGAATATTATACAACGCGTGACCCAGCATTATTAGCTAGCATTTTCACGACTAATCTGGCATTTCTCGCTAACAATTGGACACATATGTTAGGCCGACCTACGATAACATTAATGGCCACTCACTATCTACTAGGTAATTTTAAGCAACAACAACAAACAAATACATTTGATATATTGAAACATTGAAAAAGACAACAAAAAGTTCCTTTTCAATTAGTACAATTTTAATTTTTATTGCAACGCCAACACAGATATTTTGACAGTAGTTCAATTTTTAATGAATAATGACAGCAAGCAATATTCATAAATTTACGCCAAGAGTTCTCGGTTTATTGACTTTTTGTCAATACAATCAACGTTCAGCCGACTTATTTCAATCCAATTTAAAATTCAAATCGATTGATCAAACGTCACCTAAGATTTTGTTTTTGCTCGTAGGGAGAAAGTGAAGCAAGCAGCAATAAGCATGTATTCACACGAGCGGCGAGCTGTTAATCGGAAGCTGAGTAACATATATTCGCGCAAAAAGCTATACGACATTCATACAATGTATTCGACGTGTCTCAAATATGAAAATGAATTATTGGAATATGTCATATTATGACATTTGGTGTCTTCCGATACCAAAATGAATTTATTTTCTCCAGCGCTTTTTTTTACGTTTTTGTCGGCAGTCTTTTACTTAGACACATCGGTGTGTTAGTTGATTGAATCGGTTGATCAAAAAGTGAATACACATGCGAATCTAAATAATTCAACGCTTGTATTCGTAGATATTTGAATAATTTATCAACAATATCACACAAGCAAACTTGATTAGTTTGAGCTGAACGCTGATTGCAATGACGAATAAATAATAAACCGATGATATTTTGTTCGCATTTTTGAATATTTTTCACTGCCATTAATCATTCATTCATATTCAAAAATTAAACTACTTTCTGAGTATTCGTAAAAATTAATAGTGTACCAAATGGAAAGAGTGTACCAAAGTTTCAATTGTATGTTTTTTTCTGAATATTTTGGATAATTAAATTTTTTGTTGGCCTTTTTTTTCTATCGAGTATGAAATTGATTTATTTATTCTTTTCAAAATTGATTTCTGTTTAGACTTTAGTTGCACCATGCATACAGCTTGAGAGTTCCAAAAATCTATATTTTTTCGATTTTGGCATGTAACTGCTACTTTATTCGTAGCTTTGTTCATTGCATCAACACGTATCGATAAATTCAGATATTTTTATATATTTGTACATATGCTTTTTAAATATTTTTTTGCATGCCCGTGTTTTTTTGCATTTTTTAAACGATTTTTGTAATGCTGCATTCGAGAATCTCCGGTTTCCGCCCAGTTTGTGTTATTTTTCATTTTTTTTTATTTGCATGCTTATTGCATGGTTCAGAGCTACTTGCAAGTCGATTCGAATGCATACTTCATTATCATTTTCTTCAATTTAATAACAAATTTCCACGAATTTATTCTCGAGCGAGCAATTACAGTTTAAATTCTGTCACAAAGTAGTTGTTGCTTCTTTTTTTCTTCCTCTATTCTTTGAACTCCTGCGGATATATTTTAATATGAAAATTTTGATGTAGATCAAGGCCGAGTTTTTCTAGCTATGGTCCAAACCATGAAGAAATTGAAGTCGGGCTACATCAACGGTACTCGAGTGATGCTTGGAAATCTGGGCGACTTCTTGAATACGTCCGCAATCACAGATTTAAGTTTCTTGGGCAGTCAAGAGGATGGATATCCAGATCGTATGTTCATTCCTATATCTTTCTTGTTCACGTTTCGTAAGCGATAATATTTATTTGGATTTCATTCGACCGAATGGAACAACAGGACTCCATCCGGACGTACAGGCTTATTTGGATGAACATCTCTTCCGGGCATTCAGCCACAAAAGTACAGTCAGTATTCGTCAACCCACATCACGCACAAGACAATTGCGTCGCCGTATGTCATGCAAAGGAGCGATCAAAAAAACTCGTGCGATCAATGCTGACAGTAAATCATCACTCTAATGTTTTCTTACTTTAGTTGAAGTTTCGAAAAATGATATTTAATATTTTGACTTTCGACATTGCATAGGTGACACTCTTGGAATGGAAGGAAATGTGATCGAGCGCAGAACATCGACAGCTCATTTGTGGGGCGATGCACGTCAGCATACAGAACCATCGACATCGACAACATCGCCCGGTGCTGTACCAGCCTATTCAAATATTTTCGTAACACCACCAGATGAGCATCGACTGGAAAAGATGGGTGAATTGGATAAGCCTGAAAGTGGAGAAAGTAAGCTAACACAAATCAAGGGCAAATATGGCGGTGAGACACAAAATTCATTTTTAACTTTCAACTGGACAATTTTCGCTTTCATTTCGCATTTTCGATACGGACAGTATGCAGAAGTGTGTACAACTGAAACTGACGACGGAATAATGAATAGCAGATTCTTGTTATTGGGAGCGCAAATTAAAACGTGACCATTTTGGTGCAAAAATACCGTTTTATTATGACAAATTGGTACAATATATTTTATTCAAAGTATTGTCCATCGGAATCTACAACATTTTCCCATCTTGTTGGCAGCATTGTTATGCCACGTTTGAAAAACGATGCGTCTTTAGAGGCAATCCAAGAATCGATCCATATTTTAGCTTCTTCGTAAGAACGGAAGTGCTGGTCGGCCAGGCCATGAGTCATTGATCGGAACAAGTGGTAATCGGGAGGTGCCAGGTCTGCAGAATACGGCGGGTGGGGTAGGACCTCCCATTTCAATGTTTGCAAGTACTCTTTGACCGATCTTGCAACATGTGGTCGAGCATTGTCATTTTGCAAAATCACTTTATCAAGCCTCTGCTCGTATTCTGGCCTGTTCTTGGTAGAAATCAGCATTGATGGGTGGGAGCAGCTCATAGTGCACCACACCCTTCTGATCCCACCAAATACAGAGCATAAGCTTCGAACCATGAATATTCGGTTTTGCTGTCGATGTTGATGCATGGCCGGGGTAACCATACGATTTTTTTCGCTTTGGATTGTCGTGATGGATCCACTTTTCATCGCCAGTGACGATACGATGAAAAAAACCCTTTCTTTTTTGACGTTGGAGCAGTTGTTCACAGGTGAAAAATCGCCTTTCAACGTCTCTCGGCTGCAACTCGTATGGCACCCAATTCCCTTGCTTTTGGATCATTCCCAATGCTTTTAAACGATGGGAAATCGCTTGGCGTGTAACTCCTAATGATTTCGCAAGTTCTTCTTGTGTTTGACACGAGTCTTCATCGAGTAATGCCTCTAATTCAGCATCTTCAAACTTTTTCGGCTGTCCAGGTCGTTCTTCGTCATTCACGTCATAATCATTAGTTTTGAAACGTGCAAACCACTTCTTACACACACTATTCGATATGGAATATTCAGTTTCTAACAACAAACGATGACATTCAGCAGCACTCTTCTTTTGATTAAAGTACAAAAGCATTGCTTCCCGCAAATGCTGTTTTGTTGGCACGTATTCATTTTCAACGTAATAAAAAAGTTGTGTATAAAATCTTGTGTTCACTTTGAGAGGCGGAATTTACTAGATTTTCTGGCGCTCTTTAACAAAGAATAGCTGTCACTGTCAAAATACATGACGGGTATATGATAGATATGAAGTTAGGCACAAATGGTCTCGTTTTAATTTGCGCTCCCATTATTAGGACTGCGACTGGCACAGCAATATCGCGGTAGTTTTTCCGGTACCGTACCAATTCTTGACCGGTACTCAACCTATATACCGCCTGAATACCAATAGATTACTGGTATTAAATACTGCATTCGGTACCAAATATACCGAAATTGCATCAGTCGTAGTCTTTGCTTGATACAAACTTTATATTATGAATCTGTCGATAAATTTTTTGAATATCGGTTTTAATATATTTCAGTTTCAAAAATACAATTGGGAGCGACCAGCTCACGACCTCGGACGAACAACGATACGAATTTCGCTGATACTGAAGTAGAGGAATTGATTGCTATGTTGCGAGAAACGGAGAGCCTTGAAGAACAAGGAGATATTTTACAGTATCTTGTTGATAATCAAGGTCTTGATTTCAACACTGGTGCGTATTATAAATATGGAATGCATATTTCAATCAATTGAATGCGAATGACGTTATGTGTCACGTTTGTTGAATTGTTTGATTAGATATTGTTCATCGGGTTGCATGAAAATACATTGAGATATTTCAACTTGTTTTTTATGGAAATGCAATCTTTACATTTCATTTATTTTATTCGAATAGATCAAACTAATTGATTGACTGAATGAGTTATAATTGAAACGAAAGTGATTATTAAAAATCATAGCTAAAAATTATCAAAATGATACTGAATCACATTAGAATGACTGAAATGTGCTAGTTTCGAAAAAAATGAAGAAGAAACAGTTCTGGAAAGTCAAGTTTAGTTAGTTTAATCAAGTTTCTTCCCGTGTTTTTGGATAGATCATCGATTTAACTAATCCAAAGGGGTATTTGCAATGGATCGAGCATGTTTGCTTAATGCCATCATATGCATACTAACTTTCGCCTTATCACACACACAAAAAAAAAACAGTTTTTTTCTTCTCTTAAACGTATCATTAATTTGAAGGTGGAATCGATTTCAAAACTACTTCTCCCCATGGGAAAGCAATTGGTTCTGCGAAACTCCAATGCTAGACTAAACGGCAACACTTTTTTACATGCCAGATACATTTATATAAAATGTTTATAAACAATTAACGTTTTTGATATTTCTGCAAATTGCATTTTTTGTATTTTTTTCCATGTATTTGTCGTTTTTCTTGTTGATTTTTGCATTAAATGGTTTTCTCCAAAAATTGTCGGCTGAGTGATTCAAAACCGAAATGAATATTATTCGAAATTTTCGTGCAATATGTTGCAGCATGGAACCCCCTCGTCCAAAATTTGAAACAAACACACATACACTCAAACCGACACATCAACATCAACCAAATCATACCAAATATTAACCGATTTATATTTCTCTTTTCTTTTTAATGCGCTTCATTTATGCATATTTATAAACTGGACCGTTTTTAATTGGGCTAACTAAACAAAAAAAAAACATTCATATGGTTTGTGATGGGTAATTCTCCAATATACTGCAACAACTTACAATATAACTGAACTTACGACCAAAAATATATGCAATTCAAATATAATCTGTCCCTTTCTTCGATACATAATTCAATGCAATTTGCATGCATATTGACAATGAAAAAAAAAAAAAAACACTAAACAGTTGATCAATCCGAAACTTTTTCCACATCTGAAGGAATGTTAGAAGAAGGTCGTGTTGTTACAGTTCGTATGCTATTGAAGGGATTATACGAGAAAGCATGCCAACAGGTCAGGGAACATAAAATAATTCATATTTTTCAATTTGATTTCAAAATATTGTTTGACTTTATAGAAACTATGGGGTCTGGTTCGTCACACAGCTGGAATGCTGGGAAAACGCGTCGAAGATTTGGCCAAGGCTGTCGTACGTGGGCAAAACGTCATTTCTATTCTTCTTTCAGGGAGTTTCTCAAACAAATCGAATTTTTTTTCAGACCGATCTTCTTGTCAGGCAAAAGCAAGTGACAGTTGGAATGCCACCAAATAACGAATACACCATCACAGCTCCATTGCCGGAATCAGAACTAAGACAACTCATTCATGAGGTGACCTCCTCATTGATCCATAATCGTCCTCTTGCAATATATTTTATGAATCCAATGTCATCCTAATTCTAGGCATACGGAGATGATGAAAGTACAGCGATGTTAACACAAGAGCTTATGGTTTATTTGGCTATGTTTATTCGTACCGAGCCACAGCTGTTCATTGAGATGTTGCGACTGCGTGTTGGTCTTATAATTCAGGTATGACTAATCAGTCAAATGTCAATTGATAAAACAAGCTATTATTTCAATTCTCATAATTGATTAGGTTATGGCAAAAGAGCTGGCTCGAACATTGAACTGCGATGGTGAGCAAGCAAGTGAACATTTGCTTAATTTGTCGCCATTTGAAATGAAAAATTTGCTCTATCACATTTTGAGCGGGAAAGAGTTTGCTGTGAGCAGTGGTATGTCCATCAATGCCATTGATTATTTTGACATTTTCTATTCTTGCATTGAGTCTAAATCGAATCGAAAATTTATTTCTTTTTTTTCAGTTGCACGAGGAAACTTCACAATTGTGAGCTGTACATCGGGTCGCGTTAGCAAGAAGAGCCAGATTGGTTTAGCCAATCTAGATCCAGAGGAGAAATCAAATGTTCAAATTGACGATCGTCAAGGGCAATGGTTGCGCAGACGACGTCTTGATGGTGCCTTGAATCGTGTTCCACGTGACTTTTATTCAAGAGTTTGGACTGTTTTGGAACGGTGCCAAGGTCTAGCTATAGAGGGTCGTGTTCTTCCGCAAAGTTTGACACAAGAAATGACACCGGGTGAATTGAAATTCGCCCTTGAAGTTGAAACAGCGTTGAATACCATTCCTCAACCAGAATATCGTCAACTAGTGGTCGAAGCATTGATGGTGCTAACTTTAGTGACCGAGCACAATATGGTTTCAAATTTGGGCGATATCATATGTGTCGAGCACTTAGTACACAAAGCCAATCAGATATTTCTCGAAGAGCAGCGCAAAATAAATGGCGATGCCATGTTATGCTGTGCCAAGGATGTCAAAGATGAATCTCTAGCACACACTAACGGATTACTGTGTGGCGGTGTCGCGTATATTTGTCAAAATTTCTACGATAGCGCTCCAAGTGGCAGCTACGGAACAATGATTTACATCGCAAAAGCTGTTGCTTCCGTACTCAATTGCTTGCCAAAAGGAGATGCTGAATGCACAATTTCCTAAAATTAAAACAGAGTTTTACGTGCAAATTTTAATATATTTATGTATAACTCGCTCAAGAAAGTATTAAACCTTTTGACGTATTCGAAATTTTCAGAATAAACATACCTGAACAAGCCCTTAAACTTATTTTTTAACATTTCTGTATGTTTATGTCAGAAAAATCAAGGGTGTTATGATTTAATATAAATAACCATAAACAGTTTTAATATTTAGATGATATTTTTTGAATCTATTTCATAATAATTCTAATAAAACTCAATTCTCATTCACCAGAAACCATTAGCTACTACACATTGGGCACACATATAAATTACAAATTATTAAATTATTAATTATTATTTAACAACCAAAACACCATCGCTTTTTATGACATGAACTTTCACAGAAACGTTGAAAAAGTATGTACGTTTGAACAAATTTAGGTATTTTATTTTGGGAATTTCTCAAACCGTCAAAAGCATTAATACTTTCTTGGTCGTCTGAACATTTAGGGAAATTTTGTCATTGCGAAAAAATTTATTCGATTGCTTCCAATAACTTATTGTAAGAAATAGGAACCGCAACTAGTTTCAGCTACTATTTTCAGATATTCGTTTTTAAACAAAAATTCTTTAGACAATTTGTTGACATTACATTTAATGCGTTTTGAGCTGAATGCTGTTTGAATTAGAACATTTAAATAAAATCTAGCTCGATACAAAGGCCATTGTATTTTTTCTTTCAATTTCGCGCTATTTTTTGGAGAGATATCAAGCCCGAAATGTCATCATGTGCTACCACCAAGTCTACATATGTCTGGTAGACGCAATGAGTTAAAGTGAACGGTGGAAAATCCAGAAATTTGACATTTAACAATAAAAAAAACTACAGAAACCTAAAATCGAGTGATGAAATTGTTGCTTCCAATTTAATATTTTGTAAACATTTTATTTTTAATCACTTGATATGCATGTCTACCAATTGAAGACAGTAAAATAATTTTTTTTTTCATACATTTTCGTGGTAAAACCTGTTTTTTTGCGCACTTTGTTTGTTTCACGTGCCAACACATCATCGGTAAACGAAAATGTTTTTTGTCTCGTTAATAATTTGTGTTATTTTGAGTGAGTTTACGGTTCAACCGATGGATACAGAGAGTGTAGCTTCGCCAGCGCAATCACATCAAAAGAATAATACCAATGAAAAGGTCCCTGAAATGATATTCACTGATAGCGGTGCAATAGCAATAAAAAAAGGCATTGAAAATAGTAATGCATCAGATGCAAAGTTACTGAGTCGTGGTACCAAAAAAACTGACTTCAATGAGGGTGAGAGCAGTCAAGCAGATGCAACGAAATTACATAGTGTTAAAAATAATACTGCATCAAACTCGAGCCAAACGAATAATGTGAAAAGTATAAATGCTACAACGAATCAACACGTAATAGTCTCTCAGCAAAAACGTAATAATACGATCGCTGCAGCCAATAGCCAGGTAATGTCTGCGGATGTCAAACCAAAATCTGAATCTCACGCTTCAACAGCACCAACGATTACTAGCACGACAGTGACAACAACCACGCAAGAGCCGACTACAAAAAGGCCGAAGAAACCCCGAATAACGTTCGCTGTAGAAGATGTCCCTGGATTGTTGTCAAAAGCAGAACAAAAACAATCAGAGTTAAAGGAAGAGTCGCCCGTTGTGGCTAGTGTTCGAGAGAATGGGCCATATATATTCCAACCTTCCGAAACTAATCAAAGAACCAGTCATAATTTCTTGATGGCAATGTTTGGTCTAATTTTTGTGATTCCACTGATGATTGTTTTTACGAATTGTGCGGTTCGTCGGGCTCGCGACTGCTGGTCAAAGCGAACATATCGACGCATGGATTACCTTATCGAGGACATGTACAACTAAAAATGACTGAACAGCGGCGCAGAAATTGTTGTCAGCTGATTTTATACATCAAATGTTCTTCGAAGCTTGTGATCCATTCGTTTATTTCCAACGTGAGAATAAATGTCTAACTTTGTTAAACGCTGAGCGAATGCACCAATTTTCATGTTGTTTTTTTCATTTTTTTTTTTTTTTTTTATTTGTTTCAAATTTGTCAATCGAAATTTAGTCGCCGAATTTACTATCAAGAGGAAACTTTAATAAACAATATATTTGTATGATATAATCAATACCAATAAAAACAATTGCAATATTTTTATAGAAATTTGAACAGCTGTTTTCTTTTGCTTTGTTCACAAATGGACATGTGAGCTTAACACATCCAGTATTGAACAGGTTCATTCTATTTCACTAAAACTAGTAGAAAGCAATTGCTTTCGGATATTTTTTTAATTTGAGGTGATGGTAGAGTAAATTGAATATAAGCGTTCTCAGCTATCGGCGGCATCATCGTCATCACCTTCATCATCTGAAATATAGTTTATTTTCGATTTATTTTGAATTATAAGAGACACAAAATGAAAAGTGTGTTACTTGAATCAGTATAAGTAATTCTGTGACTGCAAAAAAAAGTTAGTTTAATAATTTTTATTTCATAATTGAATTTTTTCCGGTGAATTGAACTTACTGAAACTTCGGAACTGCTTTGCTTGATTGTAAAGATCAATGAATTAATTTATTTGCATGAAAAATAGATTGGATTTTTGACTTACTACATGGAGCCAATAAATGGCGGCCCCCTGACTGGAAAATGGAATGCTGCTCTTAGAACACCACGCATCGAATTGATATATTGCGTTTGAATCCCACTATTATCTCCATAGATGCTTACGAATTGTGAATCAACTACTTGCAATTGGACAAAGTATAGCAAAACTGTCACTGAAATCGAAATTGGAAGTGATATCGACCAAATTGCCATTTTTATTTTGAAATTCAACTTGGAAACACTATTCAGGGGCACAAACGAACTTCTTCGAGTGATGTTCAAACAGATACTAAAAGCAAACTTTATTTTATCAAAGGATTTTGTGAACATGTGATATGTTTGTCTTTTGAAATAGAAACACATGTGGATCATAGACATTTGTTTAGAGTTTTATTTGAAATCGATGAATAATCGAAATGTGTGAAATAATTGTAATATAGACCGGGTATATCTATGACGACGAAGATTTTCGGATGATCGCGATTTGATACTAACTGGCAGCCGCACCTGAAATTTAATTTACGAAAAAAATATCGTTTGATTGATTATATTGTAAAAACGAGCATAAGAATGTACCTCCTCCTCCTCCTCCTCCGCCTTTTTTAGCCGGTTTCCCTCTGGAAGAAAAAAAAAAGAGTTAAACATGTGTTACGTTTTTAATCGCTAATATAATCCATATTTACGCAGAAATCGGCGGCATCACAACACTGTGAAAAGTTAAAATAAAAATATTTGTTAATATATAATATTTGCACATTCATTCAAATATATCATATGTGCTTACCCAATCGTTCCTATGTTTGAATTCTCTGAACTGTAATTTGAATCAATGGGAATTTTTTAATGAAATTGTGTGCAAAATTGCAAGACTTTCAAAGATAATTACATCGGTCCAAGGCCAATATACAGACTGCCTCTCAACTTCTGGAGCATACCTCGCACTCCAGGAATATATTCTTTTGGGATGCCGTACCAACTCGTAAACATACATTCGAATTGTGGCAGCCAACTAAAACACAGAACTATTGCAAATATTACAATTATAGCTCTAAATTCTATCATCTTGCTCTAGAATGAAGGAAAAGAATTTAATAAAAGTGTAGCTTCAATGAGCTGTCAACTCATTTTGACGTGGCTGGATATTCTCAACGGACTTTTATACTTTGAAATGTCTTTATATTGATAGTTTGCGTTGAAGTTTTGGCACAATAAAAAAATTTCATAAATAGAGTAAATTAAAATACCACACCTTTTAATATACGCTTCCAATTTCCTAACCAATAAAGAGACGTTATTAATGACACAAAACATTGAGGAATATGGCAACAAATTAAGTTCGAGCAAGTTTCAAAATCATTATTGCGCCTAACGTTAAGAAATGATTTCTAGAATATAATTTACAGTGTTTGCCCTTGCTCTTAGGTTGTGCCAGGGAATAATCAATGAATTCGATATAATTATATCGATTTTGAGTCAATACAAAATATTCAAATTCTGTTCCGTGAAATTATTATTTAGTGTCTGAAGTTCGCAATAAAACAATCGTAGTTCAATAAATTATATATAGATATTATCTTTCTATCTTAGATAAGAAATACACTCAAAATGAGGTCAATACAAAACGCATTGGAGAAGTATCATGATTCTTTTCAAATTTTCGGTCAGAAATGTATTCAAAATATGAAAAAACGGCTCAATATAAGACTCAATGCCAGAAATTCTGAATAAATGTTGTCAAATGAGCACTGAATTGAAGCATACATTTAAGTCATAGATTCCTCCCGCTACAATCTCATTGAATCATTTTTTGGATTTCATTTTAGATTGGATGGATTTTTTCCACAATAGATATCCAATCAAAAAAAAAAATAGAATAATGCTGTAAATGGTCATTTTTACAGCACAGTTGACGGCCCCAATGATAAAAATCAATGTATTTCAAGTGCAACATTGAAATGTTGTTCACTGTAGTTTTTTAATTAACATCATAAAATCTCAATTGAATCCAGTTTATTCCCATATAAAAACACTGAAATATTCATGATTATTATAATTAGCAAACTATATTTTGATAAGGACCACTTTTCTACATCGTGAACATGCCCGATGGGGAAGTATACTCCAAATAAGAAAACTCTCCAGAAAATGTCATGTAATAAACTTCTAATCAAAATTGTTTCAAAAAACATCTAACCTTCCTAATAAAGATAAAAATCATCAACATTCATAATTTAAACTGTTATTTCAAGAAGTTTGCGCATGTTTACAATCATTATTTGATATTTGATACAACGAAAAGAGACATTTTTTTCTGAAAGAAACATTATTTATTTACACAGAATAAATTTGGTTCATCTTTGAGTTCTTCTACACTTAAGATATATTGATATAAAACTTGTGATTGTGTAAGTTTCATCCGCATTATAATATCTAGATTTTCCACTCCACGACCCAAATAAAATATGTGCGCAAGCAATAATTCTGAAAATTGTAGAAATGAATTTCAGATGTATTTCTAAAATGAAAACATTTTTCTCATCTTACCATCCATCTCCGCCTCCGCCTCCAGCATCATCTCCTCCTCCAGCAGCTAAAATAAACCGAAATCCTTGTGAAATGTCTGACAAAATTAAATATAAATATAAAATACCCTTAGCTGGAGCAGCACCACTGAAATGACAAGGAAAAGTTTAATTTTTTGTTTAAGTAGTAGTTATTGGAAATATGAATACTTACGATTTCAATGGTGGCATTGCTCGGCTGTAAAATAAATAAAATATGATAAATAAGTTTTATAATTAAACTATTTATATAGTTTTGCATTATTCCTACTCACTACATAGTGCTGGCATATTCCGGACCACCTAAAATACGCATATAAAATGTGATACAACCAGAAAAAGGTGCCAAATAGAAGCAGAAACTGTAAATCATACCTAACATTGGGCCCAAGCCAACATAAAATTCACTTTTTATTTTTTTCAGCATGTCCTTCATTCCATTGACAAAATCGGCTTCTTGACTATATGGCCCGTAAGTGCTCCGCCAAAGCTGACCATGTATTTGTGGAATCCAACTTAAAAGACACAAAATATATATTACTGAACAAAACAAACTGAAGAAATTGATTTTTAACATTCTTAAACATTTGAGCAAAGCAGATGTGATTGATAGACTATAATGGATTGAAATGTTCGATCGCTTTTGATGCCATTTTATACTTTCTATTTGATAAAAATACACATTTTTAATTACATTTTTATTGCTTTTATTTCCTTGAAATCTTTATAAAAGAAAGAATTTATTAAAAGTGCATTACTCAGTTGATACGCTCTGTTTCTCGGCATTGACCCAAAATCAACTTGATATCACGTTGTTCGCGTTCATTGACAAAAATTGAGATCTGTGTTAGAGCTTCGCATTAGATGACACCACGAAAGGAAATACTTTTAGTGTAATTTGAAAGTTTTTTTTTTGCTTTCTTAGGAGAATTATTTCATTCTGTAAACATTTAGCAGAAATTTTCATACAAAAATGTGCTATTTCAACGCTAGAAAGTGTGTCTTGTTTAAAGATTAATTTTTGTGGCGATTTTGTACTGAAAATGCAGAAATGTTTGCATTGTCAAATTTTATCGTCAGAGAAATATAGCTGTTTAGAACTGCGGAGATATTCGCTCCGATGGACATGTTTTGAACCAAACTCCTTCCGATTTTTTTTTCGAATCTATAGATCTTTTCACCATAATAAACAAATGCAGCGGCTGAAATGGAAGGTAAGCAGTCGAATAGTGCGCAAACGTGCTCGCAAATTGAGTTGCCATAGTAGCGCAAACTATCAACAATCATCATTATTGTTATGATTATAAATTTTTGAACCGTAGATATCATTTCCAAGTTATATTTGAAATTTGTGAAGTAAACATGTCTTACAAAGAAGTCCGAGGTATCATTATTAATCACACATTAGTCCAGTTTTTTTTAAGGAATCCTCAAAAAGTTTCAATTATCTACAGATCTATTCGAGTATTTAAAAATTCTGGGCTATCCAAAGCAGCTGAAATTGACCGCATTGTATACAAATCAAGGATCGTTGGAAAATTTCAAATTGATTTTTGATATTTTGCGTTGGCTCATCGACCAGTATGAGCCCGGAACAGTTTTATTGGGCAGCACCGACTCTGAAATCGAGCGAACACTGCTCGTTCGAAGTGCGGTCGAAATTTTAGTCGTAAAGGCAGGAGTCAAATTAAACCCAATACGACTGTACGCAAGTTCAATGGCCGCAGCACCGGAATTGTTGAAAGTCGTGAATTTGATTATGGAAAGATCCAAGATGCAGTCACGAGATGATATAACAAATGAAAAGGAATATCGCGAATTGGCCGAAATTGATATTGATGATAAGGTATAGCCAATTCTTGACTTTTTCAATTAGATTCAATCAATTGCTTTGCTTCCAGATAAAAGCAAGACAACGTGGTCGAGAGCTATCATCAGAGCTGACGCAAATCGGTGCAACACTTTACGATCTATTGGGAAAGGAGAATGAAAATCAGGAGAAACGAAATTTGCAAGCCGGCCGTCAAATGGAATCATCAAACGTTGATAAAATTCTCAGCAATGTTATTTCATCGGCCAACGCAAAATTGATAAGTGACAAAGCGGCACTTGACGCAGCTCTAATGGAAAGACAGGCCATTTCAGCAAAAATTGACCGAAAGAAAGCTGATCTGGAACGACTCAAACAACGCTTGGATACTCTTCAGAAGATCAGGTAAAAGTAGTATGAAATTGTATGTTTCATCCACATTTCTTAATATTAGTGTACATGTACACACACACACACACACACACACACACACACAACCTTATGCTCTCTTTTTATAAAAAAATTGCAGTCAGTTGATATTTTATCCTTTCGTACTGCAAACGGTTGAATATAAACATATACATATATATAGCAAATATGTCTATCTTGTTAGCGTTGAAATTTTTCAATCAGTGGTTTAAAATACATTTTAATGAATACCTGGATAAAATCAAATTTAAATCAGTGAAAAAATATACCGCGAACGATTATCATCCGCGTACTGAAATATTTACAAAACCATGTCCAAAATATTCAAGTGAAAAATATTGTGATGAATGTTCGAAAATCAACTTGAAATTCACATAAAATACAACAACCATATATTCATTAGATATTATTACCTTAAAATTTAATGACACATTTGAAAAACTTAAATAAGAATAGAAAAAGAAGGTCCAATTGAGATTCGCTACCATTCGAATTGGAATCGTTCAATTGTCAAAACAAGTAAATGCTGCTAACTTTCAAGTGACGAAAAAAAACATACAAATTGACGTGTAATGACGCTGCATCGTTTTGATTTTCAAGTTGATGCTGTCTGAATAAATATAATCATATTTTGTGTTCGTTGTTGAAAAAGTTTCAAAATCACATAAGAATGTCTACAAATGAAGGAGTTAATTTCATCATGGAAGAATTTCCAGACTTGAAAAAAGAAGTGGAAGATTCACTCAAAAATATAGATATTTACAGTTTTTCCGAACTTCTGAACAAACTAACAGATAAAGTAAGTTTAACACACGCCATTTCTTTGCCATTTTTCTTACGTTCGATATGTGATTTTATTAGTATAAAATTATTTTCAGTTGGATAACAATGATCAACATCTGAAGACGGTAAGGTTGTTCTTGTTTGGTAAGTACAAGAAATCTCTTTAATATCAAACGCGTTACTTTGAACTCGATGAAAAGATGTCAAAAAAATTAAAATACATCACCATAATGAATATATGGTTATGTAAAACGTCGAAAATGCAGGTGGAAGTGATCGATTGCCATTTCTTGGCCAAAATGTTAGTCATTAAATTGGGAGACGATTTTAATCGTTTTATCACCGATTTTCTCCGTGAAGGTTCGTTTAAATTTTTAAATATCTATATCATAAAATGCACACTATCTTGCTATTTCAATCCAATAGGCCTGTTACACGCAACTTTAAGCAAGGATAAGAAACAATTGAAAATCTTTGGTTTGATTAATCGGGCCGAAATCAAACATCGCATAGAAAATGCTATAAAAAAAACCAAACTTTTACGGATTTGAGGATATGATATTCCAACTTAATGCTTGGTAAATAAATAAACATTTATCAGCTTTCTTCTTATTCTTCACTATTTGATCATATCATTTTCAGTTGCATCAGGATGATCAGCATCTAAAGACATTGAAGTTGTTCGCATATTTAGACTTCGAGGAATATGCAAACAACAAAAGAAATTACATTGAATTAGATGACGAAATTATGAAAAAGTTCAATTTTACCAAAATTGTGAAATTGACCCATATACAAACGTGTATTCACTACAATACGTTGTTCAAAGGATTTTCCATCGACAACCACGAAGTCGTCAGCGAAAAACTGATTTTGGGCTAACCGATTACAACGTATTATCTGCTGGGATCAAAGCCATAAAATTGATATTGATTGAATATAAATATTGATAAAAGATCACTGCGTGATGTCTCCAAAGAATTCGCAATTCCAAAGAGCAGTTTGGCACGTTATGTGAAAAGATTTGAAGAAGAAGGAAAAGACATTGGTCAAATGAATGATGCTGATCTTATTGTTTTAGTGCAAAAGTCTTCATATGGAACTCATCGCATGGTAAAAACCATTTGATAATAAAACTGTTTTACCTACATTAATTGAAATATTTCTTTTATTGAATAAAAATGAAAAAATAAAAAATGTATACATGTGTGTATATTTATTTCAAAATCCCCTTCATACTTTATGCTATATCTTTTACATATTGATATTCAATTTCCATTTTCATACAATCGAGTTTATAGCGAGCGTATCAATTACGCTATTCGGGCTTAATTAAATATCGTTTATCGTGAAACGGATTCAGTGCAATCTTTTGCATTGAAATGGTGTCAATTTCATGTTTTCTCGAATGATTTGAATTTTGCTTCCTCAATTCAATACAATTATTTTTCATTCAATTATAATAGTCATCGAATGAAATATAATTTTTCAATACATTTTTCTTAACACCTTTGGCCTTTTTCATTTTAACAATTCCACCTAGCGTTCACACAGCATAGCATTTTGATCGCAATCCAACAACTTCAGTTACAATTTCACCATTGAGTGAGCTCTTTGAATTTACCTGGGACTTTTTTGTTGTGACGTTTAATACCATAAATATTTCCCTCGGGGTAGTCTCAAGTATCGAACTCATTGGGCTCATAGCGAATGTCTGCGTATACATAATTCGTTTTTATCTCAAGAATAAACGAATCTGTATCCGTATATATAAGTTGAATATTTTGTCCGTACTTCGGTTTCAAGTTATTATATAAGAATTTATACATTAATAGTTTTGATAATTCTGAAATACACATTCCTACGATGATTGGCTTGTTCATTAATATACACGATTTGTGTAGTTCGATAGCTGCTAAATCTTCATCAAAGATTGTACATTTTTCAAAATTAGGTTGTGCAATTAAATTCCTTCCACAATTTTTACCACTACCATACCATTTATTTACTAACCTAATTTCTGAACGCAAACGTAGATTTTCCATGGTTTTCCGATAGATTGCGTTATTTAATAATTTATAAAAATCTTTTTCGACATCGTTATTGGCTTGAGCACGAAGTTTCGTATTCAAATCAATATATTGTTTCAACCAAGCGCACTGTTTGAACTGAAGCGCTCGATGAACTTTTTTCAATAACAAACCATGTTCGAGAGCTAGCTTCAACATGGAAGAATGAACAATATAATTTTGCTCATCATATAAAGTTAAGAATAACTTCTCATTCTTCGATATACCAGGTATTGTTCGTCGATCGGGGCAAAATGGAAAATCATTATGCTTATCATGAAGATCTGGTGGGTACTTTAAATCAACTTCATATATGTAGCCTATAACAGAGTCATCCTTCAAATTTAAAATTGACATCGCATTTTTTTGTTGGTCAGATGTATTGAAATTCCGCTTGATTTCACTCTCGAACACCCACTGATATTCCCCAATTGGTAGAGAAGTTGTTGGCTTTTGATTTTACAAAAAGAAATAAACAAATATTTACAATGATAATGAAATAAACATATTTACCATCCAAGTATAGTAGATATGAATTTCCCTTTGACGGATCAAACTCATCGTCCATGTATTTATTATTCGACTTCGTATATCGCTTATTTATTTGACTCACACCACCACGTATTCCATTTTCTGCAAACATCAGCATATCCACGTCAGTGAACAGTTCAATGGAAACACCGATGTATTTCAACATCGCATCAAATGAGAGACCAGGTGCACCAAAATAGTGTGCTGGATCAAGTGAATGTGTAACAATACATGTATTTCTAAAATTCTCAAATATATCAGCCAGTACTAACACATCCGTTTTCAAGTATAAATCAGAATATTCTCCAAGTGTTTGTATTCCGGATTTATTCCATACATTCTGTGCATGAATGTAATCATCTTCTGTTATATTTGACCCAATCAGGCTGCTGAAGAAACTCTCTTTTTGTGGTAGCGCTGTCTCTTCAAGTTTTTCATAGTTGACAATATATTCGTTTGGAAAAACACCTTTCTGATTCAGCAATGTGATCATTTCATCTGAACAAAGCCCAGATTTTATACATTCAGATTTGAGAATTTACTTTTTGTCAGGTGGTATAAGTAAGGCCAATGAGTCTAATGATGCCGACATGAAACGCAATGAACCAATAAATTTTAATTTGATTTGATTTTGATATGGTAATCCAACACCGTGCACTGTCTTGATGAATGAAATATATTTCTCTGAATGATTTGGTAAGATTGTTATTTCACCAGTGATTAGTTTGTTGCTTCCGAGCTTTCTGATTAATAAATGTGAATCATACCCAGACAGATTATGCAATACAACCGGAATGTTTCGACTAATTTGATATTGTAAATTGCATGATTGATGTGCAGCACCTCTATAGAGACCAGATATATGACAATGATCTCTCACTCGAATCATATCAGTTTTTGTTTGTTCGTTCATGAAGCTTTTTTACATATATGACAAGCCGTTGGTTCAATCAATGACTTTTCTTCTTCTTCTGTCAAAATATTCATCGGTTTTTTATCCTCCAAAAATTGAAAGACTCCATTTGCAATTTTTTTCAATTCCTCCATAAACCATTCAGCGCAGTTTGCCCCACGATAACTTGCATAGTATGATTTCGATTCATCATTTTCACACTTGAAATAATAACCGACGCTGTTCAATTCATGATGTTAATATCCATGTGTTGAGCAATCAGGGTTAAAGACCTCTGTTTTGGCTTCCTTCAACAATGACTCCGTATCAGCATATACAATGTACGGTAATCTAAGCTCATTTTTGTAATTTTTGAATGTTTCATATTTGTTTTCAACGGATGGCATTTCAATGGCACAGTCATTCATATTTTCACATAATTTTTATGTTTTTCTAATTTCTCATGTGAAATGAAATGGGTTAAACAACGATCACATATCAATTTTTTGTGTTTATTTTTACTTATCTGCGAAACTACAAATCCACTCAAATTTTTAATCCAGCAATAATGTGAATGTGTATTTAATTCATGTGCTTCTTCAATGTAATCGGTTTTTGTTGTTTCTTTAAGCATGAGCAAATGAATGTATGGTTTTTCAACAGGTTTCGAGGCTAGAAAGAGTGGCTGTTTGAATTTTTTTCCGAATCTTAATAGTAGACATTGACAACTATGTGTTCATTTTTCTGCATGAATTTCTCAATTTGATTGAGTCGCACTGGAAAATCGATTCCACTGAAATTCAATTCATTAATCCATTCTTGAAAGCTTATAGCATCATTTGCTCTATTCTTATTTTTTGCAAACACTTCATCATAATGTAATGCCGCCAAAATTGACCACTTGAAACATTTGTTGCCGGTGTTTTTTAAATTTATAACTGCTCTCGTCTTTTTTATTTGTTTCGGGAACGCAATATGTTCAGAGCCTCGCAATGGTTCATATTTGAACATTTGTACACGCAATTGTTTAATTTTACTCAATGTAAATGCTGAACCTTCTGCCATCACTTCATCACATTGTCTCACCACATGGTACGTTGCCATATTAGTCGGTTGATGTAGCTCAGCGAGAGAGAGAGAGAGAGAGAGAGAGAGAGAGAGAGAGAGAGAGAGAAAATGAGAGAGAGAGAGAGAGAGAAAAAAGAGAGAGAGGGAGCAGTAGTTTCGAGTAGAAACCCAAACTATCCGGAAAAAGCTTTTCATTTATTGATTCATGCATTTTATGTAATACAGGGTGGGCCATCTAACGTTTGCATTTTGACAAAATTGTTTGTTTAGAGAATGACAGCTCAAATGTCAAAATGTCTCAAATGTCAAAATTTAAATGTAAAAATACAAATTTTATATGGCCCACACTATATTTATATCATGAAAATAAGCAAATTTGTCTTTAGAAAGATTAATTTTTTTCGAATAATTCTAATAAAATACATGTCCTTTGTAGGATTTTTTACTTTTTTCTTTCTTAGCATGCAATTGTTTTTCTCATATTCTCATTCGATTCTCACTATCAAACACTCAAAAATGTACACAACAACAAAATAAATTGGCGCGTTTTTAATTTTTTGATTTTTTTATCGCACCATTTGCACAATCATTTGAGTCGACCGGAATAAAAGTGAGAATACACCGGCTCTAGATCAGTACTGCGACTAGATAATCAAAAACGCTGAAGTGAACCATGAATATTGTTGAGTGGCAGCAGCGGTCCATAATTTTCGCTATCAATGTTTATTTTTAGTGTAAAATGAACATTGATAGCGAAAATTAAGAACCGCTGCTGCCACTCAACAATATTCATGGTTCACTTCAGCGTTTTTGATTATCTAGTCGCAGTACTGATCTAGAGCCGGTGTATTCTCACTTTTATTCCGGTCGACTCATTTGATTTTCAATTTGAATACAATAGTATTTTAGTAAATACAATACTTTTCTTTCCCGCGCATGCTTTTCCATTCTCTCTCTCTCTATTCTCATTCACAAGCAGGTCGCTTGATATCCCACGGGTTCGAGTCCCACTAGTCACAAGATATTTTTTCTTTTAAAATTAAAATATTCACAAACGAATCTATTTCCCTTGTGTGAATGTGGAAAATACTCCAGCATACACGAGACGATCGCAACAACAAAATTCACGACAAGCAGGTCCGTTGCCATATTAGTAACGGTCGATGTAGCTCAGCAAGAGAGAGGAGACAGAGATAAGAGAATTCAAAATGCAGTTGTGTTAGTTTTCGAGTTAACATATTCTCTCTCTCTCCTAATCGTATCAACAGCTCTGCTTGCCCATATAATTTATATGGACAGCAGATCTGCTTGATATGAATTCATAATGCAAGAGAGAAAGAGAGAGGAGATAGAGAGAGGGGAGTTAAAACTAGTTTGAGTGTGTGTGTGTGTGTATGTGTACATGTACACTAATACTAAGAAACGTAGATGAAACATACAATTTCATGCTACTGGTAAAGTTTTTCTCAAATTGTAACCCAATGTTTATATATTTTTAAATTTGATTTCCTTAATCGAATATTTATTTTTCACAGGCCAGCTTTTTCAGAAGAATTTGAAAAAGCCGAAGAAGAGCTGCAAAAGTTATATGGGGAATATTTGACTCATATTCGATGTTTGGATGCTCTGCGATCCATGATGAATATCAATACGAAAATGGCACAGCCAATTTCCGATGCAGGTAAATCAAGTGCACCGGCAAGCATGGTTCTTCTGCCGGATGGCGAATTCGATTTCTCCGATGAGCTGAGCAATGACGGAGACGATTTGCTAGATGACGAAGGTAACGACCTTAAAACAAAGCGGCCGATTGAATTTAATAATGAAGCAGGTCAAAATAAGGTGGACAGAAATGTTGAGGGCGACCCTGCAAAAGCGAAATTGCGCATTAAAACTGGAGGTTTGAATACAAATATGCACTTTCATTTCGATTTCGATTTTGAATGGATTTGAACATTTCTAGTTCGAAGAGCCGACGATCAGCATCTAATCGGTACAATGCTCGGTGAAGACGGTGAATCGGATTTGGACAGTTCCTTAGAATACAACGAGGGAGAAGAAGACTCAGACGATTCGGATTTAAACCTTGAGGATAATGCTGCAAATGTTGAAGCTATATATAGCTTTGGTGAAAGTGCTCCAGCTCGCATCAAATCTGCCAAACAAAAAGCATATCAAAGCGACGAGGACTTTTAAATGAAACCACCATTTAATTGTTCAATACATTCAATTTGATCCGCAATTTATTACGACCATAAAGTGTACAATTTCAATAGAACATTTGATTTTACTGTTGAATAAGGTGCATGTGGGTTTCAAAGGTTACTTTAATGTCCCAACATCAGAAAGGTAATAAATCTTAATTCTTCAATAATTCACTTCTGTGTTGCTTATTTATTTTTATGATGCATAAATTTAAATTTATTTTAATTGTAAGGTACAACGGTACATGATGGTTTTTGGTTGGTATTTACAAAATCTTATTCATTTACAAATCCAAATCAATTTCAATGAATATTATGTTCGCCGTGACAAAATTTCTCAACAAATTATAGGCGAAATGCTACGAATTTAATTATTTTTTCAGTGAATATGTGAAACTTTTTCCAAATATAATATGAAAGAAAGAAAAATTTGCGTCGTGCAATAATTCGTTGACGCTGCACCCAAATTCGGCTGCACCAAAGTTTTGACATAGTTCCGATTCAAATAGAGAGAGAGAGTCAGAGTGAAAGTGAAAATTCCAATCGAAATTGTAACTTAGGAAAATAAAGAAATGTGTGTTGCTGTGTCGGTTTATGGACGGTTTTTGTGGAGATTGGTTTTGTCATTTTGAAAAGTGAGAAAAGTGAACGCGGGAAAGAAAATCGGTTGGTTGATATTTTAGTGACTAGTGAGGAGGAGTGTCCTCTCTTGAAACGCTTACTTTCTATACTCCATATCTGCCTATTTTAAGTGAGTAAGTCTCATGGATAATTTACAACTTGATTTCACTTTAGTACATATGCCTTAAATTATATACCACCAAAATGGATTTCATTCTGTCTGCGAAAAAAAAACTATTGGAATTTATTTGCAATACGATGTTCATCGTAAAATTGTTTGTCCATATATTGAATATATTTATATATAAATTGAGTATTCATAAATTCCTTAATGCAAATATATCGAACAAACAACAAAGTAGGTTGATAAATTGCAATTAATGTTCATCAAATTTGTGTTGTTTTGTGTTTGGACCTCTTACGCAAATTGATGTGCTTAAAATGTATAATACTTATATAGTTGCAATAGCATTGAGCTGATTTTCCGTTATATTTCAAATCGCATCTCAATTGGTTGATCGAATAAATTCTCAATATCATTTATCAAAAATATGTATTATAATATATATGATTTGATTGATGCTTATAGCTAAACTGTTAATATTTAAAGAAACCGTGAACGGGCTAATGACACTGTCAATGTCAATTTACAAATTAATGTCTAGCATTCCTCTGTATGCACTGCGTCATGAGTTCATTGGTTATTAGTGCCTCCCATAACAAACGCATTCAAACTCTTACCATATTCATATTTCACATATAACACTTTTTATTCCATCTAACAATTAACATCTAGAAAAACTGATTTAATCTTATTTTGGCTCCGAATAAGAAGAAAAGGAAAACGATATTTACACAATTACAAATATTGGAATTTTAAACATTGTTCCTAATGCTGAATAATTTATGATTTTCCATCCGAACTGATGCTGTGATGTTTGAAAGCGCTACGAATCTTCGATAAATACTGCGAACAAATGTGACCATAACACTTATTATACCATTCCGGGCTGCGGCCTCTGTAAAGTAAAGTTAAGAATTGCATAAGTTTTTGCAGAAACACTTTTTGTTCGATTGAATCGATGGAATTTCGGGGCACTTACTTTGTGTCGACACGTGCCAAATGCATGATTTTCGATTTGCCATTACCGATTGGTTCGATGAGGTAGCGCGAAGCGAGCACCACACCTCGTACTCCGCCTAAAAGTAAATGAGCATCTTGATGCTCCACAGATGTTTCAACAATTACACATGCACCGCGCGGTAGATCGGCCCTCCATGATCTGCAAATACCAACAAAAATGAATGAATGTGCACAAAATCGAATAATTTTTTTTGTGTTACCTCAAAATGCAATAGTCACTAATGACGTGCCCGCCAGTTGCGTATTGAAATATGTTACTGTGTTCATCGAGATGCTCAACGATTCGACATTTCATGAGGTAACTGTCCCATTGGCGCCGTTCGTTGAAAATGAAATTCATTATTTCCATTGGCGTTGCTTCGATTTCAGTAGTGCATCGCCAGAGCCGCAATGGATGACCGTCTCCGACTTTTTTGTGGGCAACATCAATAAACGTATCAAACGTTTGTATCGATATCCAGCCACGCGATTTCTCACGGCCCTCTTTTATTGTTGCACTTGTGCACTCGTACAAATACCTGCAATTCATATTTTTATTTAGTTTCATTCTTCAAATGATAAAGATCATCCGGAAATCTATTGATTGAGATTGATTAATTGAATCTCAGTACACTCACCCGCGCCAATCATGCACTTGCAGTCCTTCGCCCAGTGCTTCAAGTGGAACTGGTTTCGATTCTTCCATGTAGTTGAAATTGCATCGCTGCACTTTCTCATTTGAAATGGTGAAGAGTTTGCGATAGTTTTCAATCATGTAAGTAAGACAATCGTGCGACGCACGCGCTTCAGTCAATTCTCTTGAGTCAGGCATACCAGTTGGTTTGCGTCGGCGTGGCGATACTGAGTTCGATCTTGGTGGTGCAGAAAATGTTCCGTTGAATAGCGACGGTGCCAAACACACGGCCAAATTGTTGCTTGTCATTTGGTTTATCATTGAATGACTCGCGACATTATGCAAAAATTCCAACAGGTATTGCAATACTTCACGGTGTTCGTCGGGCAGGAGCAAGACAGCCGATTGCACTGCATCGAAGTGCACTTCAGATGGCAAATCTATTTGAGTGAATCGATTAAGCATAAGATGTTATAATTGAAAATGCATGAAAAATATCTCTAAAAATATTCATGGAACATTCAAATCACTTACGTTGAAAGATTGCAATGAATGTGTCCGACATTTTGGCGGTTAGCAAAGTATCGGGTAAATCTCGGAAATACTGCTTCAGCATGTCGGCCACATCGTATGCTTGCTGCAAATCGTATGTCTCCATCACATCACCCTGTGAATCTTCAATCAGCTCCTTCAATTTGGCAATGCGCGATTTAACACCGGACTTTCGGAATAATCCAACCTGAAAGATGTTTCTTTCGGTTATTCCCATTCCAATGTAAAGAGTTTCGAAAGTTTAATGCAGAGTAAAGTGTTGGAAATGAAACTTACTTGATCCAATGCATTTAACTTGAGCCACTTGAATGCTGTATGAATTGGCGTTGGCAAAGTTTGGCCAGTTCGCTGCAGGAATAAGACTAATGGAACACCAAATACTTTTTTGTCTGCGAAGAGAACGAGAATGTTAAGTTTTTATACATTTTTTCTGCGTTTTATGTTTTCTTAGAAAGAAAAACAAAATTCTAGCTCACCTTTGTAGTCGGGCGTTTTAATTTTTTTAATAAACTTTGGTAACTCCCAATTCCACCCGGAACGATGTGTTGGACAGTGTCGTTCCATATAACCTGTTAATGTGACTAGAGCTAGTTTACGCACAACCTGAAAAAGAAAGCAGAATGTTGATTTTCGATCCAAATATTAATGACCGAAATCTATTTTTGTGTCCTGTACTTACTTGTAACTGACCACAAGACATGGAAGCCAATGATATCCCAGTATCAACATGTTTGAATTCTGGTGTTTTGGTTACAGCCCTGAATTGAAAATCTGGTCGCTGACCATTTTGAAAGCTATGCCATCGCACCACCGAACTTCTGTGGGAATCGAACGAAAAGAAAAAAAAATAATAAAAATGTTTTATTTCAGGATAAAAAGCGTTTGGATGGGAATAAATCGATGTAAATACGAAAATAAAACAAACCTTGATCTCAATTTACTGTCGAATTCACCGTCTGGCTTGGCTCTTGCTGAACTACGTGATCTGAAACTGCGGCTTTTAAATGATTCTTTGAATTTCTGCGACTCTTTGCCTAAATTAAGTGATCCGCCGCGCGAGAATTTGGATGATTTTGTGTCAATAGTGTTGTCAATGCTGGTGTTGGCACTATTCACAGTCAATTGGTTGCCATCATGGAAGCATCGGCTGCGATTTCTCGTGAACATCTGATGACATTCCGAATCCGATAAAGCTCCAATGTCTTCAACTTTGCTGCCTTTTTGCAGAAAGCGTCGTGTGCGCGAGGGTCTCTTCTTTGGTATTGTGCTGACTCCACCGCTACCGCCGCCGCCGCCACCGCCACTCGATTCTTGGCTGGCATCGCTGCAGTACGACGATGAATCATCGCCGGAATTTTTCAAATCCTTATTCAAGCTGGGATTGTTTGAGAAGAAATGCAATGGGCTTGTTCGATTCGATTGGCTGTTGTAAGTTGGTTGGACATGTATGTTTGAAATTAAATTGGCTGTATAATGACGCGGACTCAAATGATTCGGGCTCAATTTGTCGGTTGATGTATACTCATTTGCAATTACTCTCAACTCATTATTATTATTGAGCGCAGTTGCAAGTTTGTTGTTGGTCAAAATGGTTGTGTACGGGCTGCCTGGAGACGGCGGTGTCGACATTGTTATAATATTCACACACTTCAAATCATTCATTTTTGGGCTAATCTGAGATAAATCTAATGTTTGTGGTCCACTGATAATAATACCCTCACGGTTTTGTCGCTTCCGACGTCTCGATTTTATCGACTCTACCCGGCGAAGGATTGCTTTGGCACCATCTTTCAATCGCTCGCTACCCGTTCGACGCAAACGAACTGGTAAATCTTGTTCCTCACCTTGCGATTGCGTAATCGAACTACCAAGCGGTAATGTTGAAAATCCCAAATGTTGCTCATTGTTCGTGTCATTCTGTTCGGGGCTTGAATCGCGCGATGTATTTAATGCGCTTTTCAATTTATCGCCCGGTTTCGGCATCCCTTCCATTTCACCAACGCGTGACCATCGTCGATTCGTTTGTTGAAACGTCCAATTTTCACTTAACGCATATTCATCATCCTCCGACTCCTCTTTATTCTGCAAAAACAAGCATTTAATTTATACAACATAGCCAAAAAGCACTTATGAACACAACAATGTGCCATTCGTTTAAAATTTAATTTGGATATTAACACTTGAGCAAGTAATTATGGAATGAATGTTTGAATTGACAGCCATTGAAAAAGCAATGGCGTTTTGTGTACCAGCAGGCAGCGAAGCGATGCTTAGCAACAGTACTGCAAATGAAGAGCAGTCAAATTGAAACGATTCGATGGAACTTACACATGAATTAACGTGTCAAAAGATGTGTATTTTCAATTCTCGGTATTATGCAAATTCGATTAGAATGCGGAATATGTAATTACGAGAATATTCATGTGCGTGTATATATGTAGCGGCAGAGTGGATCCGGAAACTGTTTTTGAACCATATTTCACCTGAATATATTCGAAGAATATGGTTATTCATTGACATCGAGTTCCCCGAATCGACACTACATGAATATACACAAATTTTCCGATTGTTGAAATAACATATTTCCGAAAATAAGCTGTATTTTATGCGTGTGATCTAAGCAAATTAAATTTAAAGCGCCGGCAATTCAAATACGTTTAATATTTGAATTAAATTTTTATGCGGAAATGAGCACAATTTTGATTTCATCCTCGGATGTGTTGAACAGTGTGGATATTGCATCATTGGAATTGGAATATTGCCTGTTGATCGTTATTTTAAGGCATCAAACCTTGTGCCGATTCACGTAATGCTTGTGCACTTTCATTCGTTTACACATAGATCTAGATTATTCGATTGATTGCGTACGTGCGTAATTTCGAGCATACGCTGGTTATTAAGTCTCACGCAATTGCCAAGACGCTCAAAAATAGGAAGTTGATTCAATTTTGTTTTTATTCTATTTCATTTTATCTATCTTTTTCTCTCATTTTGATTTTACATTACAAGTCGTAAAATTTACGCAAAACACTATTCATGCTCAAGGAGCTGCGCGTCCGTATGCAAAACTGTGAATTATTATCGACATAACTTCAAAGGTCAAAAATCTGGTCAATATGTGTATCACTTTATTGAAAATTAAAAGTTTTATGAGCACATCGTTTACGACTCTACCAGACTCAGTTAGATGATTGGCCGAAGAAAAAGTCGCAAATATTTCTATAAATAAGTATCGTATATTTTTATTGACAATACACAATTATGTTTATTGTTTATAAAGAATGGCATGCCACATATTTTTAGACGAGTTGTGATTTATTCGAAACGCATGCAGTGCAAAGTCTAAGTGCACCAAATGTTTTGTTTTTTTGTTTACTTGAGATTGCTCCTTTTGCTTGGCCATCATCAATTTAGCGATTTCAAGTATTTCGAAACAACAGCAACGGTTATATCATTGCAAAAATTTCACTCACGATTCAATTTATATGTGGAATCGAAACAAATATGCCTTGAGAATGATTTACGCACTATCTTGATGTAAAGCAACCGTGCGAATAGCGTTTGCTAAACAAACAGTCGCATTTATTTCGATGTTAAGCATTTTATGACGCGAAACACCGAGGCACTTTTATAATGGTTTCAGCTGTTTCATGGGTGTTTCATGGCTGTTTCATTGTTTGAGGGCATGAATTTCACTTAAGCCAGCCAGCAATTGAACCTATCGAATATGATTCGAAATTTTATGGATTTCTTATCTTCACGGTCATAGTTCAAATTCGGTGAAATTCAGCTTGAATTACATGGATACAATACGATATTCCTGAATTTAAGTAACAGCGTGTAACTGCATCTCGCAGCTCGTTATCGCACCCAATTCCAAATTCAACGGATACATTGTGTTAAAGCTCCGCAGACAAACCGAAGAGACATAAAATAAGAACATTCAGAAAATGATAACAAGCAGATTTAATATCGAAATGATCTCGATGAACTTATTGTAACAAGCAAATTGCATCAATTCATAAACTTTCTATGCGATTTCAGCAGCATTTGCTGCTGCTGCTGCTAAGACTGTGAATATTTTCTTGTTTAGTCAAAGAAATGTCTGTTTCTAAAGTCAGTTATCGCTTGATGGGAAAATAACCATTCCATGTTATGCTTGAGTTCATATAGATTTATTGCTTAAATGGGAATTCATTTTTAATATAGACTGAAAAATCGGTGGTCTTGATCGAGACTCTCGATACTTCCAAAATAAACGGTAGACGTTTCGTTTCACACCCACGCAATAAGAACAAAGGACATACGAAACCGTTGATTTACGGCCAATTAATTACGATAAATAGCTCATCAAAAATGTTTGATTTTTAGGCCAATGCAAACGAAATTTGGCTGAAATTGCCGTGAGGCCCGGGTCTATTTAAAGCGGCCGAAATCCGTCATAAATACTTTCGGCAGGTCTCCGAAAACGAGGACTTTTCAAATTCTCACCACATCCGATCAATTGAAATGGAGTGAACTTATTTCCAAGCAGCTGATTTCATTAAACGAAACGGGGTTGCTTATAATTTGATTTATTAAAAAAGAATTCAACTGATCTTACTGATTCGGCAATGAATTAATGCGAAAATATATTAGATTGATTATTCCGTTTCATTTGCGAGCGTGTGCAACATTGAGCTGCCGCGCATTGCTCGCCAAAAAAAAAAATTTGCTTTTTTTTCACTTACATTTGTTGCATGCTTGTGTGCACCATCCAATCGCATTGTTGCGCATCGATTCAACGCCACTAAACGACGATAGAGCGACTGCAGGGGGTCATTTTCCAGGAATGGATGATCTTTCGCCACATTGCTGAGATCAATTGGGAATTGTAAATCTGAAAAAAAAAAAATAATAATAATAAATATAATCAATTAAGAATGAAGTCTACAAAAATACATTCGACGAGATATCAAAAGTTTATATGAAATATTCGTTCGAATTGCCTAGTTTTTTCTTTAATGAACATGTTATTTCGATGTTTTTTCTATGTAAATTTTCAACAGATCTATCGAGTTTTTGATTCATTTATTGTATCATTGGAATTACGTTGAGGCCTTTTTTGGCATAAATCATACCCATTTTCGATGGTTGCGTTCGATACTTTTCTCGTTCGCTGTTCCGTACATATTCGTCAATCAATTTATTCATTGTATAGGCAATGGACGTTCAAAGGACAAACCACCCACAATTTTTTTCACTCCACTTTTCAGAGAGTGAGCCAGCCACTGTCGCAAAAAGGAACTAACACTTTTTCATAGACGAGTGAAAGCTGTTTATTGTTTTAACATCATCAATATCTATCGTATGAAATCCCAACAATCGAATGAAATTGTGATTTAATCAATGTTGGAAAACCAAGTGCAACAAAATTGAATTATATTTTCTGAAGATAGGACAGAGTGGGAGACCAACAAAAGAACCACTATATTTCTCCCTCTATTTTTTGTTGCCTGTATTCTATTGCTTCTAAACAGCTTTATGTGTTCAATCGTCCGATGCTTTAATTGCCATTAGCTTTTGTGTTTGGCTCTTTTATTCACTTTAACTATAAACTGCATTTACATCAAAATCGATTTTGTTTTAATATTTCTGAAAAGCACGCGAGCTGGAGCAACTCAACTTGAAACTCTTTCGTTGACCCACACACACATGCGATTACTTTACGGTGTCAACAATTATGTAAAAGCAATTTTTATTCCATTATTAACCAATTTATTTGTTGCATAAAAAATCAAAATGTGAATTAATTTTAATGGTAGCCGGCTCGAAATGAGATTCTGCGTTTTTTCGTGTTTAAGTTGAGAGATGGAAAAAAAAACTTTCATTTAAAATGTTTTAATTTGTAAAAGTTAAAAGTCGAAAGGCGGTAGTTTAGGAAGTTAATAACCACAAATTATTAACAAAGTACTTTGCTTCGAGTTTTAAATAATAAAATAGTCTGTGGCGCAACGCACTGATTGACTGCAGATCGCTGACTGTTCAGCTGAATCGTCGTTGATTGAATGAGAGTGTTTCGTGAGCCTCGGAACGCAACTTTTGCTTTTAATCTTTCATTTCACTTTTTCTTGGGCTAATTTCGCCGCGCCGATTCGCAGAAAATCACGTATGTGTCGATCTATAGATATGTTTATAGCGAAGCTCTTTCTCGCTTTTGCACACTCTCATCGCCCATTTCCATACATTTCCATATTAATAAATATATATTTGAAGAAATCAGTTTTTTTTTATTATGTGTTGAGGTATGGTTGGATTATTTTGAAGAAAACCGTGATTCACTTTGCGAGATTTCTGTTCAGATCGATTTGTTTATTGCTTAATCTTGTCGAGCAAGGTATAAATGCGTGTTCGTGCGAATCGTTTGGATTGCAAGAAATCGCACGTGATGCTCGTTTCAAGAAATTTAGTGCACGAGTGAACGACTGAATCTGGATTCAGTTTTGATCTTGGCTCACCTCATATTATTGCTGGTAGGTTTTTATTTGTTCATTTGATTATCTTATAATTGAGCAAATATGCAAAATGGTTCGAATTGAACGAACACACACAACTAGTTAAGTTGATTCGGCTAAAATAAGCCCACAACTCAATTCCTTTCAATGGCTGAGCACTTAGTTTTCGTTGGAATTGCTAATCGGGTAGTTTGTTCAGTATTTAGATCAATAAATGTTGTGATTTATGAGACGTCATTGAGCTATGCAATATCATTCCAGATCACAGATGCGTCGTGTTGAAGGTTACGAGTGATTTGTAGTCGAGCGCTTTATATCCTAGCCGATGCTCGTATGCACTTTTTCACATATCGAATTAAGTGTCGGCAAGATATGGTCGCTTGAGTGTAAATGAACTCACTCAGACAAAACAAATACTCATTGTGCTAAAAAATCGTATTAAACACAGTCCATATCAATTTCATGCGCGAATGACGAACACCAATACTGTCGATTCGAATGAAAGATTGTGAGACAGCAATGCCTACAACTATGAAATAGATCTCACTCTCAATCTCGTCTAAAACACGAAGCATTCAATTTTGCGATTCAATCAATAAATCATTTGGACGCGCCATATAAAATGACTTATTGCAATCAACACTTTGGAGGGGGAAATGGCCAAGGATCGTGTGTGTTTGACATATGGTGTTATCTTTGGTAACTTTATGTTTTGATAACAACTACAAATGGAACTTTATCTGTGTGAATTTGTTGATACAAAATAACGGTTGGATTGATATGTGCGGCAGATGTTTCACTATATCACACACGCAGTCATACAAAATAGTTACGTCACAAAAGTTCCATATATCATTGATTTCGCAGCGCTTTTTATTGCTCTCGCATTCATTGTTTTTTTATTATTGTTTTCTTTTCATTGATTTTGGCAGTAATTTTTTGTTTGTCATAAAATCATTCATACATTTTCAGCACGAATTTCGCACATCACTTGACGACTCATTCGAATTACTGCTTTATATGGCACTGAGTGTTTTATTCTTGGTTCCACCTACAAACTTCGAGCGTAAACACAATGAACGGCAAAGTAATTGCCTTACTAAGAGTCGGTACCGTTTTTCGGCAAAAATTGGGAAACCATTCGACTTCATACATATCAAATATAAGATAAAAAAGAAAGTCATTTCATGGTTGTTTGCATATTAAAATTAACTTCATCATTTTCGATGACTAATAAAATTTATTAGAGTTTTTTTGTGCTGGCGCTTGTCCGGAAGTCACAGCAGTCCATCAATATTTGACGAATATATGGAACGCTCTGCCGAAATAACAGTTATCGTGAAGCGGCGTCCAAGTCAAGAAACGATGGCTGGGGTTTTAATGAACATTTTATTTACACTTGCTTTCATGCATCAATAAACTTTGCTAAACTAACAGATTTTCGGCTGGCACCGATCTACAATTTGTTTGCCTTAATCGAATCACTGCTGGGAGATAACAATGTTGATTTTTATAAAAAGCTAATTTCAAATCTGAAAGTAATAGGTTTTTTATCCTCTCTCGAACAATTATTTTGACGATTCTCTTTGAACTCAATTTCATTCGCACAAATCACCAATAAAATTGCAATTCGAATCTAAATATTAAAAAAAAAAAACGGCCAATACTGTTCATCATAATTCATTTCACACTTCATTTGGTTGGTGCTATGTTCCTGTATTTGTAAATTAGTACTGAAAGAAAATCGACTTACCTTCGTACATTTGCGCATACTGTGGGAAGCCAGCCGCTCTCAGCCATTTGCATGCTTCGATAGCTTCAATTTCTGTAAAATAATAAAAACCAACAATTCATCAAAATAATATAGAATTGAAAGAAAACACACCATTCAGTCATATTGTGACGTAAAGCGTCTTCTCAAATCGTATTTAAATCGCAATGAGAATGACCAGAGATTTGATTGAATAAATGCGCTGGATACCAATCAAATGCTTCGCATTACACATTCCGTATCGCGAAATTGGTTTTCAAAAACGACATTCAAAAACGACAAGTATGCTGAGCCATCAAACGAAATGTATACAAATCAATGAAATCGCTATAGTTTTAAACGCACCACACATTTTTTTTTTTTTTTTTTTTTTCGAAAAATGTCTCGAAAAAGAAGAAGAAACGATGATGTTTCACAACAAATGCCACCGTACGCCACATACCGTCTTAAGCAAAGTGCAAACGGGAACAATTGCGTGTATACAACTCTTGCCATTAGAGATGATTTTTTCACATAACGCTTTGTAGTTTAACGACTGCGCGCCGCACATTCAACTAATAGAACGGGGCAAATGACGTCAATAGTCAGCATTAGCCAGAGAGAACGAGTGTATTTGCATCATTATTGATGTTAAGATTTCCGATCAAAGCACTTTCAACCCGAGCTAATTTACATTTGTGATATTTTCACGATGGGTTTGCGCCGTAGCTTCAATTCTCTTGTAAAATACAAACGCATTGAGATGTGATTTTAAACGATTTTTTAGCATACGTTGGATTCGATGGCATCGCCGCCAACGTAATTGTTGGCATTTGAACTCATACCTAATTTTATCGCTCTCAAGAACTTGCGATAATCATGTGAATGTTCTTAAAAATGCGATTGATTTGATTTGCTTGAGACTGCATCGGATCGATTTATTTGTCGCTTTTGGTTGGTGCTTGTTATGGATTTGTGTTTGACACATTTCCGTGCAAATTCTTCAGTATTCCCATCAAACAACATGCATTGTCGAATTTCCCAAGAGAAAATGAGGTAATAAATAGCGGAATGCGATTTTGAAATTTCAATTCAAAAGCACGTTTCCGCCATTTTATCACATCTTCGAAGACAATTCAAAGTGAAATTTTCGCGGAAGTGGAATTTAATTTCACCAAACGCATAAATACATCGCACTTTATGGCCAAATTTCAATGGACTTCGGCTGGCGCGGTCGCTAACGTAATAATACAACCAGATGCGGTGGCTCCCAAAATTATAAAAATCAAAGTGGCGCGCACATCTCTCTCTCTCTCACACACACTTTGTCTGACTCCGTGTGATGTCCAATAAATACTTGAGCTAAATTGCAAATTTTATCGCCTGAATTGCAGTGTGACATCGTTTCAGCCGGAACCAAACGAGGCTACTTTTGACGATATAACGGTGCGTTTCGTAGATCAAACGCGTGTGATTCGTGTGGTGTCCATAAAATCTGACAATTCGTGCAAGAATGTGATTTGTTTGAACAACAATTACTACGATTTTTTTTTTTTCAATTTCAATATTCATGAAATTATGACGAAGGGCGTCAGTGTCCACAATCTGCGTTGGAGTGATAGAGAAAGTACCTATTATTTTATGTACTTTAAATTGCTGTTTAACTCGGCCCATTGTTCGAATTTGGAAAGTGGCTGAATTTTGGTTTTTTTCGGTATTTTGGCAAGTTAAAACGGCTTCACACGGGCAATTAGTGTGTCAAACGCATGCATATTTCTCTCGTTGTTTTTGCCCACGCTGTGATTTTGATTGGTTTCATTATCCGCCCAAGCGAGAGTATATATTCCTTATTCTTTTATACTTAAACATGTGTTATTCGTTTCCTTCATCTCTTCAGTTTTCTTTAGTCACGCATCGATTATAATATGCGAATCAGAAGGTAGTCGCCGCAATTACTTTTCGATTTCACTCGCCCTATGTTCGCACCATTTTCCTCAAAGAACTTTGTCGGAGTGAATCGAATGCGAAGAGGAACTTCTTATGCTAATAGCTTCATTAAATGATCAACTCCATCGATAGATTGGGAGTCGGAACGATGATGATGAGTCTTTCACTCAATTTGGATTAAGGAGAATTATCTTGTGCAATCGATTATTCCATTGTACATCTTGCTTTGTCCGTGATGGCAACGCGACATGAACCATTCGCACCAGCGTCGAGCACCTTTAACACCCATTATGTTATATTTGTAGAACTATCTAAGAACATCAAGCAGTTTTCCCAAAAAGCTAAGTGAAAAATAATAGGATTTATGGTCGAAAGCAAAAAAACACATCGGTGAGTGATAACAATAAATGTTGCGATGCTTGAAAAATTACTTGGATACGGATTGTCGTGCTGCATGTAATGAGCGACACGTGCATTCGAGATGTAGAACATACTTTTTTTATTCGTTTGAAAGCTGATTATTTACGTCAAGCGGGTTTTAACGCCGCTTCATTGTGCGAATGCGAATTAACATGTTGAAGCAAATATGCCCGAACCGAACCATGGCATAACATTGTGGCGTAGAAAAGAACAAGACGACCGTTCTTCATATTTCTTGTTGTGTGCGTCACACAATCATGTCGACAAAGTTGTAAATATATGTTCGATGGGAAGGCAATGATTTTATAGTTTAACGATAATAGAAATGCGCTTAGACAATAATTTGTACGGTAATCCGTATTTGTTGAGCCAATTTGAAATATTTACGAACGTTATTTTTGGACCACGATCTTCATACATTCATAAGCAAACAATTGGCAAATGGAATTGGAAATGTAAACCATTGAAGCAATTTACTTCACATAATTATCATACACATCAAACGGCTACAGTTGAACAAACGGCGATTTCAATTAAATCCATTTTCAATTTAGTTCAAAGAATGAGTGAGACAAAAGAAAGGTTTGTATTTTTAGAATTTTGTATCAGCCTATGTTTTCAAGACGTTAACAAAAGACAGTAACGAGTTTAAATTTGCTTGCGGCGGGCAACTTAAATTGGCCAAAATAAATGACGTAACATTTCTACTTTTTCAATGCTGGACACCCGAGCCAAATTGGCCGATGCGAAATTATGTATTGATGTTTCGTCAATAGCAATTTTAAAATAATCACAAATAGCATTCTCTAGTTCATTCCATTAAATCCCGTGTATGCCACAAAATGGGGAGACAATGAGAAGTGAACATGTAATTACGTTGGTGAAATTGAATGTATGCCTAGCGTATTCAAGCGAAACCAAATTTCACGCCAAAATTTTTGGTTGTTGGCAATTCGTGACTCAACAAAATGCTCTTTATAACTTTATTGTTCCAAGTTCAATCTGCATTTTCGCCGAGAGACTGACGTGTGATGCAAGGAAATATGTTTGAATTGCAAAAACGCTCTTTTCACCGTTAGTTTATTGCACACACAGAAATCCAATTGAAGCGAAATCTTCATCAAATATACATTTAAGCTGAGCAAAATCTTAACACTCAGACAGCTATGGCAGTGTATCGTTGGATTCAGAGAAGAATTATACGGATGCTTTTTCGAAGTTTATTTTGGAGTTTAAGTCGATTTCACATTGCAGTACATCAAAGAAAGAGTAAATTCAGAAGCAGTGAGGTTATTGAGAATAAAAATGTTTATTCAATCCATCTCATTTTTATTATATTTTCGAGTACCTCATTTTTTAAATAAATGTTATATTTATTTCGCTCTTTCATTTTCTCTGTTTTTTTTACTAAAGACCTCATTAGATTTCGTTAATCGCATGTTTGCTTTGATTATTATAATACTAATGGAGATTAAAAGGGGCACGCGCCAACGGTGTCTATAAATGTTGCTTGAAACTAATCAGTAGTCTTCATCTCTATATATCAGATCATCTTTGCCATCATCAGCGTTAGTTTCCTCTCTGTTCATTTCATCGGCAACATTCAATTTTGGAATGGAATTCCGAATGAAAATGTACTCATTGAAGAACAATGGAATGATACTCTGGCAAAAATGAATTATATCCGAAAACTTCGTCGAATCGAAATATGAAACGTCGGCGAAAACGTCAGAGCATGAGAAGTTCGAGTTTTTTCCGTATTTTTTCATGCCAAAATAGATATTATATGCGTTTCAGAAACATAGCATTTGCCACAAATTGACCAATTCCAAAATCGATCCAGGACGGAACGAGGGTTCATCACAAACGATTTACCAGAGAACCAAATTGCGGAGCAGAATCTACGTAATCATGGTGCGTTTACGCTTCCGATATTAAAGCCAATAAAGAAAGATAGAGAGAGGGAGAGAGAACGAGGGAGCTGAGCCGCCGCTTCAATAAAGGATATCGCTTTTCATTTTCCCGCTTCAGCAGCATAAAAAACTGAAGCTTGAACCGTATTCATGATTATGGCTAAATTATATGCATTGGATTTTGTGAACACTTTTACACATGAGAGATGTGATTAACGGGTCTCTTTCTAAATATAGCCACACATAAAAAGGATTAGTGCGGTTCTGTTGATTCTGAGCATCTTGCGTATTTTCAGCGATAAAATATATCGATGAGTTTTTCTCTATAAATAAAATAAATCTGGAATACAGCAGCTTGCAAAGAACCAATCATCCGAGACTTTGTAAAATCGATTTAAATTGATTCATATTCGATGAGGAACGCTCCTCTCAGCGATACATAATGCATTTGAGTTTTTACAAGTTGTTTATAGAACAACATTGATTAATTGAATAATGCATTTTCACTTTGTTACAACAAACTTGTAAAACTGATTGCAATAAACAGCAATTAGTTTGAAATAAAAGAATTACTTTGCTGCGCATCCCCTCTCCCCCTTCCCCCTCTCACATACAAAATCCCATTTCACAGAGCAAACATGTACGACAAAATTCATCAAACTTTTTATGAAAACGGTAACACCGTTACCAACTATAGACCGACTGGTCAGGAATTTCATCCGAGTGTTGAAATTCCTGATAGAGCTACCATTTTGTTGTTTATTTGTTTATTTGGTACGAGTTATCGACACTTTCGCATTCATACTAATAATATTTGGAACTAATTTTACGAAACTGGACACATGTTGGCGTTGAGACGAAAGCAGTATGATAAGATTGTTTTTATTGAGCGCCTACATGAGCGAAATTCCCTACAAAGCCCCTTCCACCAGGCTTCTTTTGCGAACCAATGACAATATTGGGTTGGCAAGCATGGTTTTTGTTTCATTTGTGCACAATTTTTTTTCGCCCTTTACAAAACTTCGTCAACTGGAAAATCAGACGAGAGTTAGTTATTTTCAGCTTATGGTTTCAGAGAAAAAAATATTCACAGAAACTTCACGCCAAACACACACACACACACACATACACTCTCAGAAAGAGAGAAAGAGAAAGAAAAAGAGAAAGGAAAAGAGAGAGAGAGAGAGAACGAATGAGACAGAAAATTGTATATCACGCTAATACATGAATCACTTGCCACGAGACGAGGAACGCTACAGAAATCTTGTATCAGTTTGTGTTTTAATTTAGTGAAGCATCTTTTTTATTGATGAAATAACCACACACACGCCAAACCACCTTAATGGCAGGAAGATTGGCAAAAATGAATGAATATATGTTTCCAGGTGAATGCTTGTGGTAAGCACCATTCACCATGCTTTGCTCCAAATTCGAAATGATGCTCGTGTCGAATAAAGTAGTTCAAGTGTGTCTATTTCAATATGCTCTGCGTCTCCCTGACTGTTGGTATTTGTCGTTGGGCGAACAAATTCTTCAACAATTTTATCGGACCTTTGGAAATGCACGTTATCAGCTCGTTCTTCAGTTTTTATCATGTGCACGGATAAACAGATGAAATTTTTACAGAAATGATAATTGACAGAATGCGTGATGAAATTGAAAGTGTGATTGATCTGTTTCTTTGAATCATACATTTTCACTCAAAGTAAAATAATGGAATCCGACTACGTTTGTACATAGGAAATAATGCCAAATTTTAAGAAAATATTCATTCGATTCATGTTTGCTTTAAATGAGTACCCTTTTTGAAATTTCATTACCAGGAGCACGAAAGCGTAAGAAAATTGGGTGCAAATATGGGGAAGCAGAATAGAAACAGGGAAAATCGAATATTACATCCCGACTGCAAAAGCTGCCCACAATATTTGCATAACAAAGCTCATCAACCGTATTTTATTGTTCCGAACCGAACCTATAGCAAGAAAGAGACTTTATTTAGACTTTTGTCGTCCTTCCAAACACATACAAATATGAATAAGTGTACTTCGCTTATCTCATCCGCACCAAATGCTGTACGGCACAATTGAAAATGGAAAACGGACACCGGCCACTTGATAATGCGATTCGATTGTTTTGAATTTTGCAATTTAGAACAGAAATGACGTTTCATTACGTGCGGTTTTTACTGTTTGATTGAAAAGGCATTCAATATACTTCACTTGGCTGCAAGTCTTGATTGTGGTTTTAATTATATGGCGAGTGAATCAAGGCTACTCGAAACATGTCCAAATAAATTTTCTGGTGAAATGGATTCGAATAAAGCATACATATACGAATAGCATGGTAATTACTTCGCAATAATGTGGATGCTGTTTCGCCCCACAAAATGGCATTTAATTTTCTTTGAACCGCACACCAAAATGATATTCAAACGAAGCGAACACAAGATGATCAAGTAAAAGCCGTAATTTCATTCATGGAATCAGGGAACAAAGCGACGAAAGTGAATTAAATTATAAGCAGCACCAGTTTTATTGCGTTTTGGTTGTTGTTTGATTTTATTTTGTTTGTTTGTTGTTTTTTTTTTCTTCTGTGCATGTCTTTCATTTTGGCTTTTAATTTAAATAATTCGCCTGTAAATTCATCTGTACAATAGACATTTTTTGATTGCTTTTGTCTACTTTCAAGAAGCGTCCATGTGCGCGAATTCGGATTTTCTCATAAATTTCATTTACTGTGACAGTTGAGATGACGAATCGTTATTTTTTTTTTCACGCAACCATACGCTTGGCACGAATAATATTCACAATAAAGCTGGCGCGAGAGATATTTGAGCAAGCTGTAAATCAGCCGAAATAAGACGGGATGAAATGATAGATGAGGTGATTGTCGTAGGTGTTGTCCATGTTCGACTGTAGCTCATTTGTTCGTCTACATTTCCCGGTTTCGTTCGGCCACCCAAACAACAATAAAGAAACGCTGCATTATCAAAAAGGACACACAACAAAACACTTCCGTCAGCATTTTTCGTTGGATGCAAAAAGAACAAAAGGAATAACGAATTATTGAATTGAAAGTCCATACCGAGAAAACATTACTGTATGAAGCGAGCTGTCCGCTTTATTCCACAATATATGCTGATGAGTGACCCACAAACGACAAAATACCCACAATTCACAGTTTCTTTCAAGTGATGAAGCCATTTGTGAAAATTTCATTCGAATTTGAATGATAAAAATAATTTCGTGGAAATTAAATGAATGCATCGGAATGACAAGCTGACATGTTGGCCGTTCAACGGATGTGTTGTCAACTAAAAATTGGTTTGTGTAATGTGATAAGTGAAATTTTCATTATGTAAATGACAGAGCGTCAGAAGTGTGTGCAGTGAATAAAAGAAGATTTTTTTTGCTTAAATATGCACTAGATTTGCATTTCATCATGATATATATCGTCGGGCATAATGAAATTTTCTGAGATTCGGAGAAAACCAAAAAAATCAAAAATAAAATGAAAAATTAAATTTAAAGAATGAACTTTGTCGGATTGTGCCGAGCAGGTTAATGGAAGCCATTTTTCAATAAAGACATATTTCTGGGGAAATGCAAGCACATTCGGAGTATTTAGCAAAGCCTCAAACTTTGCATTACATTTCGATGGACAAACTGCTTTCAATATATTAATGGCTTATCCATGCTGACGTTGCGAAAGTGTCGAACGGAGTGAGAAATTCATTCGTGCCTGATGGAAGTGTGATTAAAGCGCAAATGCTTGTGTATGCCTTGACGACAATAAAATAAGGATGCAGTCGCCAACATACTGACCCAATTCGACTCTTTCACTCTTCGCATATCATGATCATTGCAAATGAAGAGAGCACATCGAATGGCATCCACAATGCGCAGTCCATCGCTAAATCAAATGGAGCCTACGTGGTGTTTTCATGAGTGTACCCGAGTGAAAGGCATACAAAAACATAATGGCATCTTTCTGAAGCAGCAGCATCAATATAATCGCTATTGATTTTCTTTCGCTGCCATAAATCATCATCGATAAACCGAATCGGTTTCATTTCAATTCATTGCAACTCTGACTGAAGTGGCACTTGCCATTCAAAGCTATTATTTTCAAAATATCCATTTACGTGTTCAATCATGGGCTGTCGATTGTCCCACATACCGCGGCATATATTTCGTGCTTTTTGTGCATAAATAATGTTTGGAGGAGATATGTATTTTATGACTATCAACGTACCTGCAATTTTTCTTTCACGCATTTTACGCCAAAGGGCTTCCGCTTTTCGCATTGGCCAATTTTCAATTTTGGTCGAGAAGCTCCGAAAAAATCGGTACTCCCTCAGCGTTACAGACATACGACGCGCCATTTCTCCAAGATTATTCACTTGTTTTAAATTTAACGTTTTCTGTTCGACTTTAACGAGCTAAACGGTCTATTTCTGTAACATTTAAAATGTACTTGGTTTATAATTGTTTTGAATTAATTGCGAAAATAGCTCATTTGTTTTTTTGTAGTTGGAATATTTGATTCGGATGAATAGAAATCGGAAATAAAATTTGGTGAGACGCAACGAACACCTTCTCGAAACGATACATTTATGATGACGTTATAAAGACCTATTTTAAGACGAATTTCCATCTCTTTTATGCGTCGTTTTCACTTCGTTTTTGATAAAATTTATTCAATTGATTCTTTTTTTTTTTTTGATAATGACAGCAATGCAGTGTTTCGAGTTGAAAATATTTGGAGAAATTGAAAATAGAAATAAGAGTTCTCCTATCAGCAACTAACATTTGAGTGCCTCAACGGAGCAATTTCGAAGAATTTTTGCTGCTGTAGAAAAATCAGCACTGGGAATAATCTTTAAACAAAATGAGATTTCAAAGATCTTGTGGAATATTCTGATTATAGGATTTGATGAAAAATGAAGATGCGGCTTTAACAAAGCTATAGTGAGAATTTCCAAGAAATCTATTTTTCGCTTGAAGCATTCTGCACATCAATAAATTCATCAGCGAGATCATAATTATGTGACCTGAAATCGGCCTGGTGCCGCCAAATACGGCTCGCTTGTTGTTAGAAACGTAAACGGTCCCACTCAAAATCCGTTTATTTCTGTTTATATTGACCCATGTGACACACGTTGTCTTCTACTACGATCGACGGCGAACGATCAAATGCAAAAAAACGCTTTTCTAAATCTACAATTATATTTCGTTGCTTAGAATGGAATTTTCATCATAAAAACTCAACTTGCGAATGGTCTTGTCCAGATCAAAAGAAGCATTGTTCGTTTTAATCAAAAGCTAATTTTTATTCATCCAAATGGAAAAGAAAGAAGAAATGGGGAAATACATATAAAACTAAGCGAAGCAAATGCATAAGGAAAACTACCACTTTTTTTACATGTTTCAATTGTTCCGCAATGTTTGAAGATCATAAAACAATCGTTTAACTTTGACTAATTGAAAAAACTCATAACACGACTTTGTTGATTTTTTTCACGAGTTGAAACTTTAAAACCGAGAACAAATTTATTTTTAGTTTGGAAATCTCCGTGCAAACGGACTATTCCAATAAAAATTAAAATGGTATCAACTGTGGTGCTTTTGAATTGCACACTCACACACACATACGAACTAAGTGATATGACTGGTTGATCAATTGAGTGGTGCGTGCTGCTACACACCAAACCGACTCATTCGACACCAAGAACGCTACTAAAATTTAAATATTAAACAATTTTTTGATAAAAGCACAATTAAAACACACAAAGCAAGCTGCTGACTATGTGGCTGGATCGGCGAACACACACAGATAGAGAGCGAGCGAGCGAGGGATTCTCTTTCACTCGATGTATCGGCGTTCGGTTCGGTGGCGCTGAGAGGCTGTGTGCCGTGTATCGGTCCGATGGATAGAGTGAAAACATTGAAATAAGTGTGTACGATGTGTGCGCATTCGTGGTGTGTGTATGCGAATGTATGGATTTTCGATAGACAACAAAAATAACGACAATTGAAAGAAAAACATCAAACTGAATAGGAAAATAAAAATGATGATAATGCTCTGACATGTAGAGACAAACATTTAACGAATAAACACGAACACGAACACGAACGCGCATCGCACCTATCTATCACATATTACAATTCATATTATCACACAACGTTCACATTTTTTCTTGCTTCTAATATTATTGTCGTTGAGTCCGCATGGAGAGAAACGCACATACTTTTCCACTTTGCAGCCCACTGAATTGAAAATGAAGTGAATGAAAGCAAATCGACCGCAATGTACTAACACACAGCTTCTAATGGAGCAGTATATATCCACATCCACCTCCAATTTCCCGTCATGCCGTTCCCCATATTGTTGTACAATGTTTTAGAAATTAAGAGCACCTTTTGGCTCTGTATGTGCGATAGGTCAAAGCTAGTAAACAGATTGTCTGTGAAAATGTCGTGGTTTGCTGCAAACGAAAGGAAAACGAGAGGCAAACTAGCAAATCACTTCCAACAAATAAGTACAGGAAATTGTGTTCGCCACTACACAAAAGTGGCATTCTACCCTCCATATGTTTAAATTTTGTTTGCACTTTGTGCTTTTCAAATGGCTTATCAACACACATGTCATAATAAATTCACTTGTGGGCCCATGGTAAAAATAAAGCACACAGTCGATACTATATTAACGTCACAGCGATACAACGAAATGTTTCTTCTTCTTTTTGGAATGCTTCGAGTGGCTTTGCGTCGCAATTTTTTCGCCCTCTAATAGTTGCATTCGATTTTAACTGTTGCTTCCGCTATGGTGATCGATATAAAATCAGATCAAATTATTGCGAATAATCCAATGTTTGGCAGAGATTCTAGGCTTTACGCTCATGGAAAGGCATTGGCAATATGAACGCCAGAAACTTGTCTTTTTAAATGGAATATAAATATAGCAAATCTACTACAATATGCATGACGTCGTATTTGTCATTCGACATTTCAATGCTCAATCGATTTTATTCTCGACGTCCATGTCCAATCAGTATGGAAAAAGTTTGTTTTTTTGCGGAAATGTCGACGACGATTAATGTAATACGTATGACATGATAGATTCAGCTATTTTTGGCTTCAATGCAACTTCTCGGTTCAAATGATATACACACGAAGCGAGAGTCCCGATAGATTTCAGTGTGTTTGCGATGGTGGGTTTCATCAAGTTCACAAATTAATGTCAATCGAATCCTAATATCTATGGCTGAGATGGATAGGCGAGCATGTCTGTGTCAATTCAAATGTACATGCACGCGTCTCCATCTCACCGATAGATATATTGTAAGTATTTGTGCGTTCATTCAAAAGCAAAGATTGCATTTTTGCTACAATACACCGTTGCTATAGTGAAGCGGGCTAGGCAAAGTGAACAATATGAATGGATACACTGTGCGCAACTTACTTTGTTGAAAAAAACGCACGCAGCACTGCTACTCTATAGCAGCGGTAAATGGTAGCGAAAATTTAAATGTCTGTATGTTTCCAAAGTCCGGATTATATGATTCGGAAGGATTTGCGATTACCTACGTTCTAGTTGGAAAGCACAATATACACTTTCACATCCTGTGGCATTGTTTTCAAAATAGTTTAAGCATAAAAGAACATTAGCATAATTTCAAATCCTTTATTCATAGCAGATGACGAAAACGCAAAATAATGCGCCGAATGTCAGTCTTCGGGGAAGATAGGGATTTCACTTATAATTGGATAAAAAAAAGCTATCTAAAAATAGAAATAGTTTATGTTTACGTCGGTATCGGTAGGGCAGAATATATCATTCAAATGAAAATCACATATTGCGGTCAAATGATTCTTGCAATGCAATCGCAACCATACACATTTTTCGAATCCATTGCGAAACTAGCGATTGGATTTCCACATTTATTAAGGGCAATTATATTTATGCTCACACACAGAGTGATTCAATTACAAATCTAGAACATGGGGGTTGCAATTCAGTACGTCATTCGATATTGCGTATTTGTAGTTAGTGATTTGTGACAATATCAACTTTGGCTAAATGGCCTTGCCCATTTCATTTCATTTCATTAGAATGCAAACATTCGTGGAATCACAAGCGCCCGCGTTCACACTTCGGCCAACAAATTAATAATTCACCTGTTAAGCTTGTGTACAAATGCGACAATTCTCAAGCCACATTTCATAATATTGCTGAGCTGTTATTTGTTTTGGTTTCTGTTGATTAAACAGGCAAATTCTGTGAAATTAACACATCATGAATCAATTAAATTGCCAAAAACTCATAGATTTAATAATCAGGTCAAATTTTTCACATTTCATTCGACGCACATTCATTAACATTCCTTCAGCGAAATAAGCGAAGACGAATGAATCGTTCTAAATAATTCGAAATGTGTCGAAGCCGACTTCAAACGAATGTACCATATATATTCAACAATGGGCAAAAAAAAGAACTGTTGATTTTGTTTCCTTTGCAAACGATTGGTGGCTGTCATCGTGTTGTAATGCTCGGCCAGATGTGGTGTTTATATTAATTTCGTTAGCGAAAAGGAAAATTATACGCTAAAAATGAAACATATGCGAATATTGAACTGCATGCAAACTTACCGGCCAAATATCGGTCGCTTTGAGAACGAGAATAGCGAAGAGTCTAAAAATAAACATAGAAAAAACATCGTATTTTTTAATAACTGCCTTTATTATCATTTAATATGTTTTGGATTGGGTTGTACTTGATTGTTGCTTGTGTTGTGGCGAGCTAGCGCGTAAGCGTGCGCGCGCGACTGTTCGTTTGTTCGCGCTCACTCTCTATTTTATTGCTTTCGTGTAAACATATAGTAAGTTCTATGAGGCATGCAGTCGTTGGTTTGTCTCAAATTCATTCTGAATTTTGTTTTCGTGCGTTATTTCGCTTTATTTGAGGTTCTATCTTTAAAATCTCGATTGGCCTACATTTTTGCAGCCAAACTGATTCAAAAGAAACCTTTAACCTCTGCATTAAATCGCCACCATTATTTGAATCGCAACAAGATTGAACACAATTTTCGGTAACAAATGTCTCATTACATAAATAAATGTACGTGAGATGAAAGCAAACGAAGGAAAAAGAGAAGAAATGCTGACGAAAATTGTACATTTGTTGAAATACTTACAATTGGATGGCCAATGAAATCGTCCCGTTTGCGCTCCTTTTTCAATAGAATCGGTGCTGAACAGGACTTTGTGGTGAGCTCCTGCATTGTAATGTGCCCGTGACCACTGTGCAAGGAAGCGCTACTCGGCGATGGCAATTCCCGGACATTGTGGAACGGTTCGTTATGTAGATGCAGCACAAATGGCCGTCGCGGTGGGTGTTGATGAATGCGACTGGAATTGCTGCTGATTGTGGCACTTCCAGCGCTGCTGCTACTGCTACATTCCGATTTCACTCCGTGCAACGATTTGTCCGAATAATGAATTGGATATGACGGTGCATGCAAACGAACGGATTCCTGAGGTAAACTGCACGCGGACGGTGCACGGTTTGAATTGGTATGATTCCTTAGAAAAACCACATCTGAATCATCGTCACGTTCCGCGCTACTACTTTTCGTTGTACATGATGATGCTGTATCGATACTTTTGTCTAATTTGCGATCATCAGAGAGATAATCGTCTTCGGTTATATCATATTCATCAGTCGTTCCTTCACACAAGCTCAGCACATCCAAGTTGTCCAAATCGTCAGCACAATCACGACCGATTTTGAGCTGCAACAACATTGGCGACATCGATGTAGTCATCGTGTCATCGAAGCTTGTTTGTGTCATCACGCTCTCTTGTCGTACCCAATTTTTTCGTGTGCTTGCCACTTCCATCGCCTGTTGCTGAGTCCCTTTCAACTGTCGCCATGTTTCCTATTCACAAAAACAGTTGGTGTCAGGCAAATATGTAAACATTGAATTTTAAATAGAATGTCAGAGAATATACACGGAAAAACCAACCTGTTCTTTGGGCGGTGTTGCTGTTCCTATGCCACTTTCCGCGTTGTCATTGTCTAATCCAGATGAATCTAAGTGCCAAAATCCAATTAAAATTTTATTCATTTATTACAATGCTCAAGATGTAAATAAAAGAAAAGAAGGAAATTCTATCGACACATTTAATTGAAATTGTAATCGCTGGAGTTTGTTTCGACACTCGTCGGCTCCAATTATAAAGGGATTAAAAACATTTCGTTGAAAGATTTAATCACATATATTATAAATTCCAACTTTGCTGAAAGGAGAAGCCAGTAACAAAAAGCACACTTTAAGTGACATTTGCGTCGACATCGTGTTATCCCATATTGAAGTCTAAAAGCATGTCCGTGTCAATTTAAATCGAGAAAATTTTCAGGAAATCGTGATGCGAAAAATAGTATTTAGAATCTCATGTTCGAGCGCATGAATAGAGAAAACACTTTTTGTGTTTTAACACATGTTGTAAACAGTAAGGAAACTTCCGTTCGGTAGCATTGCCTCGATGCATATGATTTCTGTAACAGGTATCACACAGTGCTGTGATGAGTTGCGAGGGAGGATAATGTAGCATGCATACACTTGCTGGCCACAAGTTTACGGAGCAATCAAAGCATTTCCATTGTATGGGTTACAGTTGGCTTCTGCGCATAAAAGATTACCAAGCCTTTTGTTGCGGGGTTGTCGGTAAAATCATCGAGATCGCATGGCGCAATGGAAGCGCGTCTGACTTCGATGAACGCCCTAGTTGTTAGAGGGAAGAAGGTATCAGAAGGTTGCACGTTCGAGTCGTGTTGCGATCGATTGTTTCATTTTTTCCAAATCAAAATTCCTTTTTTTTAAGTTATTTTTTATATTTTTTACTTTCTCTTTTCTACTCAATGTCATATTCTTTTATCATTCGAAAAGAAATTCTCGCAATCTTAACGCACATTGCTTGGCAACATTTGTTTTGTGCGGAATAGGAATAGAAATAGTAACCTTGGCGTGGTGATTTTCCCGGTTCATTTACGTTGTGTTTCATTTCATTTATTTTTCATTCTCTTTTGTCCTTTTATACAAAACATCTCTAGAAATAAACGAATTTATGGCCGATCATATGATACTATTTAAGCTAAGAGAAGTATAAATTCGGGCGTTTTATTTGCGTTCGAGCACATTATTGTTAGATTTGCTACCGCCTCGAATTCATTCGAAACGAGTATCGTTTAAAATTGTGAAGCAACCTCTTTGTTTATGTGTGACAAAAATTATGGAATAATATTTTTTCTTTGAAGAATCCATTTTTTGGTCAAAATAATTGCACTTTAATAATAGTCTCACCTGATTTGCCGGAACTAATAACACCGCCGGTCTCTTCACATGCTGACGACGATGATGATGACTTTGTGTCTTCATCAATCGTTTCTCCGCTCCTCAAAATAGATTCGTCGGACGTCCAAAGGCTGTTTGAAGAGCCTTTTTTGTTGTTCCGCCCGGGATTTAATTCATTTATCGGGCTTGTTTGCGTTGAAATTGTTTTGCACATACCGTTGATCATCGGAATATCGTCAAAATCCTCTTCAATTTTTAATACCGGGAAATTGTTGAAATCTCCCGTTGTTGGAACATCAACAAATTGTCTCGAGTACTTTCCTAATATTTCGGCGGTATATTTGCGATTGGTTCTGGCGCCCGCGGATATTGGCAAGTCCTTTGGTCTCTCCACGCTAAACGACTGCAGCGGAATATATGCCTGGAAATTATTGACAAAACCAAATAATGTAAATTTTTAATTTTCTGCGCGAATAATCCAAATAAAATTCATTTGGCTTGGTAACAATGTAATCTGAATCACAAAAATCTCCATTCAATTTGAAGTGAATGCAAATTATGCAAATGTTCCGTTCCGAGTGGACGACGCCAGAAGAGAGAAGAAAGCCTCATTTCACATTGATTGTTCGAATTTTGGCCACTTTTAATCATGGGGAAACTTGGATATAAAATTAGTTTTTGGGCGAATGCTGTCTAAATTTGGAATTTCCATTTAAAACATTAATGGTCCGATTTTTTATTGTTGTTGTAAATGGCATGTTCAGCTATTGTCAATTTTGAACCTAATCTTGTCAGAAGATAATGTATCTGCGAAGCTTGGGTGCTGAAGCTTTGGCTAGAAAAAAACTTCTAAAGAGATGAACGGAAATAAGTTTATCGCCTCTTAACGCCCTGGCAACATTTTTCAGTGTCACACATTTTGCGCAAGTAAATCGTTACCATCGCGATGTAATGTGGACAAAATATGCGATAATGTAAAAATAAATGAAGATAATACGCATTATATCGAATCAAGAGAAAATGAAGAAGAAAATCTTCTTGGAGCAAGAATAAGGTTCTATTTTTTATATTCTTTTTTTTATTCTTTTGATTGAATTGCACATAAAAGCAACGTCTCTCCTCCTCTTCCGCTCGGCAGCCGAACATATCGCACTTACACTCAATCCGCCGCATAAACATAATCGAATAGAAAATACGGTGCCATATTTGGTGTTCAGTTTATAAATTAAATTCGTTTGTGTGCCGATATTCTTTACATTTTGCGCGCTTCTTTCATTTGCCTTCCGTACATCAATTAACGTGCATATGATATACAAGAATGTAGCAAACTCACGCACAGAGCAACAATCAGCCATCTCTTATATTCCATTTTCTTATCGAAACACGCGTAAAAGAACAGCAAAACTATGGATGGAATTAAGTTCATATTAACTTATAAGCGCAGGTACATTAATGTCTCTAGAGAGGTCTCAGTAAATCATTTATTTATTTTCATTTGAAATATATGTGTTTTTTCCTCTCTCACCGGTTGCAGTTGCTCTCCTCAACGACAGCACAATCCTATGCAATACATTGCTCATTCTATAACGCACACACACTTCATATGGTCTCTCATTTTAACGCGCATTGAATACACAATGCACTCAATAGCATCAGCTCACACACACACACAATGAGCCCTATTCTCTTGCTCGTTTTCATCGCACATCGCATATGAAATTGGTGCTCTCTGTCAAAAACAAAAACAACAACCGGATGCAAAAAAGTCAAAAGAATGCATAAAAGAACATCGAAGAAATATGAAATAATTATTTATTCGTCAGCAAAAGAGTCACCAAAGAAAAAAGAAATATTCGCCATCCGCAACGAGCAAATAAAGTTAAATGTACTGATTTGGCGAAACAGCAATGATCAATTGGTCAAGCGGGATAAGGATCTCGTTCAAAAATTGATGACAAAACAGAAAAAAAACGCACTCAGAAAAAGAAATGATTCAAGGGAAATCCAAACTCGTTTTAAATTAAATTATTGATTTCGATCTGTCATAAAAATGGAAGGGATCCGTTTTTGCTCGATCAACTTGACAACATCAATGCTGAAATAAATTGTGTTTCGATATATAAATATCAAGTATGGATGAAATACAACATGATTGAAACATATTTTTGAGGCCAATTTTTTTCTGCACACGGATTTTTTAAATGAAAAATTACACTTGCCGTTCGACGAAACGATTTGCCGGTGGAATACGCACAAAACGCACATATAAAGTACCTTTATTGCGTTTTCCAAAATAAATGTAGACCATTATCATTAATCAAATACTTTGTTTGGTTAAAATGGACTTTCAGGAGCCACTCCAACTGATTTCCAATAGTATACTATAGAATGGAAATGTATGTTTGAAGCGGCATGCCTACCTTGTAAATAGGAATCATGATTGTTTGACGTTTACACGCTATGCGAGCGCTTTTTACGTTTGTAGCGTTTCTCTCAACTAGCAATACAGGACTAGTTCGAAACGTGTGGCAGAAATTTAAAAAAACACTACATTGCACATTGGCGCTAGTGTTCTATTCTCGATAGTCTATTTACATATATTTATATGTAAAGATAGAAGATGATGCCAGGCTGTGTTGTAAAACATATTATTCAGTATTTAATGATCGGAGAATGAAGAAGGAGATAAATTTTGTTTGATTTATTTCACATTAGGATAATTTAAATAAATAATTTAAACGTTCGGATGAAAGAAAATTCGAAGAATAAAAAAAAGAGCATTGAAAAATTAGATTCAAAACAAAATTGAATGAATCAAAATCAGCAATACTCTGCAATAATCTGCACAACATTGCCCACTTGAAGAATTGAATTCCATTTTTGGGAATTTTCATGGTATTTTTCCTGATTTCGAGCGAAATTAGAACGGATATAATATTTGGTATAGAAGAGATGAGATACCTAAATAACAGCAAAAAATGCTTGAAAAAATGTATGTTATGCTGTGCAGATATCATTGATTCAAGAGATACACATGGTGTTCTATTGTTTAAGAAATCCATTTTTAACTGGACATTTAAATGAAATTTATCCGTGTGTGACGGTGCGGCTGTTGAGTTAACATGGATTCGCCTATAACCTGAGCACGTCAAATAACACCAGTTTAATCGTCATTATGTTACCCCGTCTCGAGAAATGCTAACTATCTAGCTAGCCAGCTAATTTTAGATATTTTGGCTGAGTAAACGTGATTGTTTCGTAAAAAACTAGACGATTATAGTTGAATAAAGTAGACTTTGTACTCAACTGGCTCACGTCTCAAATAAATCGATTTTGACTAGGATTGCACATTTATATGATAACAAATCAACTGTAGTTGACTATAGCTATAAAAAAAACAACTAAAATTGTCATTTGCTGGTAATCACTCAGCCGCTTCCTGACGACACGGTATTATAATCATAAATGCTCATGTATATATTCTGACTCGCTATTTTTTTATTCAATCGAAGACCGCGGTAAAAAAAAACGGCGACAACATAATATGAAGTTAGTGGTTTTGAAAGGCTCAAAGTGTTTGCATCAATCAGTATTTTGCAGTGCTTTATCTTTATTACAAAGGTCGACACTCAATAGAACATCGATGTTCTCGTTGATCAACGCGGACGGCACGGTGTGTATTTTAAACTCCTGAGCACGCATAAAATTTGGCCAATGAATCAAATAAAAAAAATTTTAGGTTCTGTTTTGATACATTTTTGAAAAAAAAACATCATTCAAATTCATCTATTAAACATTTGTATTTTTTGAAATAATATTGTATATTTTGCATTTGTATTTTTCTATAAGTTCAAAATCTTTTTTTGTCAAGTTTTATCGATGTGGAGGAGATTGATATTTTAATGTTCTGCGTTTTTGTACGTCTTTGAAGGCTATATGAAAAGTATAAATGGAAAGTTTCAATTTGAAACATTAAAATGATATTCAACAGTTTTTCAAATTCTTCATTAGTAATTTAAGATCCAACTGAAGTCATGGTCCTATTCGTATGATTTGATGCGCTTCAATTGGATCAAGCTGAAGTCTGTCTCTTTTAATGCCCATTTCGTTACCAAATAAAGGGTTTCCTGGACATAAAATGTAACCTTTTGTGCATTCGGTAATTTTTCGCGTTCCTTGTTCAATGCTCATAAATTGACGATATTTTTGACTTCATTGAAATAGATTCCATTCAACAGCCAGCTCTGATTTTTTGCAATTCCACTGATCTACGCATTAATAGTAAAATATGATGGAAATTTTCGCTTGAGATTCGCGAGATTCCATCCAATCGATAGGGATTGTGGGATCTGTTGGATTGAGCCGCTGAACAATACACAAATTTTCAAGATTTTTCAAAGCAGAAACCGTGATGGGTTCACCTATTCGTGAACCAGTGTCTAAGTAGAGCATCACAACTGCATTGAGCACTGCAATACGATAAATTTCTTGTTGAACAATTTCTCCATAGAAATATTACAATTTCAATTGTTCATAAAAACCGCGTGCGTAGAGCTTGATTCAAGTCGATCCAAATCTTCGTATTGAATAAAGAACAGCTCAATGACTTAGTCGTCCAACGTTAAAGACCAGTCTCAACCTTTTAATAACCAATCCCCATTAAGTCCGAGTTTCCGAATTCTTGGATTTAGCTCCAGAAATTTAGCTTCTTCGATATTTTCTTGTCTTGTAGATAGATGCTTTAAAATTGGACACAAAGCGAAAAAAATTGCATCCAAATCTCCATTAAATTTAATGAAGTAAATGTAGGGAGTCCACTTTATTCAATGTATCAACGATGCTTTCCATTTCAGTCTTTGTTATTTCAAAAAATCTTAATTCGATTTTTTCAAGTTGGCGCATTTCCGATAGGGCAGCTGCAATTTGAATTAGTCTATACGTTTAATTTTCCCTTTTAAATTTTGAATCGGATAAAGCCTATCGTAATCGTTGTAAAAATTGGCTGAGTATGTTTGCTGGAAAATGTAACCGACCACTTGGTTTAAGAATTTACAAGTTTTTCCTATGGAAAACCAATCAGTAAGCGGCAAAAAGTCGAAAGCTTCTTCTTCATATAAACATATTAATTTACTCATCGGTAAATAAGGCAACTGTTTTCATTCTGTCTTTTTTGTTATGTTTTGTCTTCTTCGTTGATATTGAGTGTGTGAATGAGTGAGCGAACATACTTCTTTAGAGTAGGCAAGCATACCCCTGTTTCATACATCAATCATTAATTAGAACTAGAGAGCTAGCCACATACTGAGCTGTTATTGAACATCACCACTTATGTGGTGCGTTCATAATGAGAATTAAATATTCGCAATATCAAATCACGCCATATTTTTTGGTGAACGCACCGCGAAAGTGGTGAAAGAACATTTATTTCGCATTGTGAATGTACCACTTTAGTGGTGCTTTTCAACGACAGATCAGTTATGGTTAGTTCTCCGCGCTTTCTAAGTTCCAGTAGATGATTAATTGTAGAGAGATCGATTAAATGTCACATTGATTTACATTTAAAAGGTTGCGTTTGAATTTTAAGCCGGACCGTATTGAATGCTAATGGCCACCCAACTATGCATCCAGCTCTCTTCCTACATGTCTCTTGCTGCTGTTGTTATTTTTATGTTTATGCAAATGAGGAATGATTGAAAATATAAAACTTCTTGAGAAATGCAGATGTTAACTGGCAGATGCAAATTTCCCATTGATTCATATTTTCATTTCATCGAATCGATATCCAACGAACAGATCGATCGTTGATTGCTTGTTCGCTCTCTGCTTTGTTTCGACTATTTGTAATCATTCTACAAGATTAGCGCTCAGGATTTTTTATGTTACTTCATCGGCTGCCACGAAAGAAAACGCGCCACGCCACAATTACAACTTGCGAAATGGTTGTAATTCGTCGAAGCAATGACAATTAAACGTACTCGATAATCGCACCCAAGTAATGATAGCAATGTGAAAAGCAGCAATAATGACTTTTAATTTCTCGAGCTCGTTGAATAGCAAAATGCGCAAGCAAAGCGCTGTTTGTCTCTGTACGTCGGTGGTCCTTTCAATAACTCTGATTACAATCGCTATTGTTTTCGTGATGCAAGTACACATGCAGTTAAGCTACACTCACTCTATCGAGATCAAGAGAGAGAGAGAGAGAGAGAGAGAGAGAGAGAGAGAGAAAGACTTGTTTCCATGTTTCATAATTCATATGCAATGAGAATTCAATTTTAGATGTTTGTCTGGATAAACGGCAAAATATTGGCAAAGGCGGATTTATCTTGCAGTTGTTTTCATTCCGTGCATTTTTAATCGAAACTCTGGCAATAATAAAGTGAATAGAGATGTTTCTCTGCAAAATTATCCAGAAATAGCGAAAAATTCGCGTATAAATATTTAATAATCGGAATAACCAAAGTATTGTAACAAAATGAAATGAAATGAAACTGTTCAATAAATTTATGTTCCGAAAATCCTTCAAACGTTCATTCATACTCAAGCGCACCTTCAGTCCTTTCGGTGGATTTTTGTTCTGTTCAATGTTCACGGAAGACGCTGCGGATGCTTGATAACCTTACCAAGAATAAGCAGACACATAGAGTGCTGACGGAACATGCTGCTCCAATCGTACTCCTTTCTTACGTTTAAGGCCGAACATATTGAATAATCACAATCAATTTTATGTTATTTCAACAAAGGACCACATTTTTTCCCATTTAGTACATTCAGGAATAGCGAGTGTGGTGTATATAGACACACAGCGAAACAAACACCTTGGCGGGTTTAACCATCTCGTCTGGGGCTCTTTTTCGTTCGACTCTCTTTGTTTTTTACATAACGTGAGTGCATTGAACATGTTTTGCGCAACTAAACGGGCTTATGTTCGCTACAACTTGCGTGATGAGATCGTTGAATCTCGATGCAGAACAAGAAAAACAGAGACAACAAACTTTGGGTGTGTAAGTGTCAATTCAATATCTTTATAAAGAAATCAAGAGTATAAATAGATAAAATATGAGCCTATTCAATTTCAATATTTCTTTATTCTTCGTATTGCATGGCCATCCTTTGGAGAATATTACGTTTAAAGAACTTGCCCAGCCAGGCTCACATATCACAATATCAATTGAACTGCAGAAATTATTGCAACATAAAGAGAAGTGTGTAGTTAAGAAGAAGAAATAGCATCTAAATTCTTCCGATTCACTTTCGTGAAAAAAAAGTGTAGTTTCTGAAAGATATTATAGAAAGTTCAATTTTGGGAGAGAATGGTTCTTTCGGCTATCACATTCAGCCGGTGACGTTTAATAAATGTAATTAATCAATCTTTTCGGATTAATTCCAATATTTACAAGTCAAAGAATCGCGCGTTTTAATGATGCATTCGGCTGCTATAATAAATCAATCAACTTAATTGAATCAATATTTCTCCGGGAACGCAATTAAATGAGGAACTTGTTTTCTGCATGGCAAATTAAACTGGACTTTATCATGGAACTTCCCTCGTTTTCAGTTTAAGCATTGAAATCTGTCATTTTGTTTCGAGGCCTTCAATAAATAATGCATATTTCTCCACCAAAAACTGTATACTCATTTCCATTGCAAACCGCGCGAAAAAAAAAACCATACGGAAAAAATGCAACATCAACGGCAGCGCAAAAAAAGTTGATAGTCACGTTTAAATATATCACGTCTTAATAATTCCCAATATTTGCAACATCCAGCCCAAACTCATTCAACCATAGAATAATTTTGTTCGTGGTGAGGACGTGATTTCATGCGAACGATTTGTAAACACTGTGTGTTTTCAGCGTGACCACTGCAATTATGATAAAATGAAAGAACATTCAAACCGTATTATTTCAGAATTGCAAAAATAGCGTAGATGTCGGACGTGCACTGCTTGAAATAAGCGCAAAATGTCATTCGACGTGTGTGTGTGCAACAGAACGACTGAATCGGAACGGACATTTGGAAGTGAACTAAAAACCGATTTTGTATTTACAATGAAACATGTCCGAAAACTTATTGTTTTGTCCCATTGTTCGATTTTTTCTTCACAAAAGCAGCGTCCGATTCAATATGCTTTTCTTTCGTTCGATTTTATTTTGGCGAGTGAGTCAGTGTGTGTGCGTGTGTGTGTGCTAGTGTGTTTGTTGCGATGCGATTTGATTTCGCATTAGAAATATTTGGTGAATGAGAGAATAAAAACTCACGAAACATAAATGACACGAATGACCGGCACACCGTACGAAATAAGCCAGCCTCATGTAATCCGCAGCAATGTTGTGATTACGCAAGTGAACATGATTCCGATATGCCAGTAGATAGAATACGTGTTATTGGTTGCGAATTTGTTATGCTGCTGACATGCACTAAACGATATTTTGTACACTCACACAGAGAGACTCTCTCTCCGCATTGCATCGCATTGTGTTGTTTTTTCATTTCATTTTTATCTGTTTGGCGATTTTTCTTCAGCTGCTTTTGCAATTCGGACGAGCATTCAATTGCATCTGAAGGGAGAATGAGTCCAGCTGTGTGCTAAAATTAAAGCGACATTTAAACAGCCACAATTGCACACCGCATGTAACTCAATTTCAGTCTGGCATCAGAAAGCAGCATGAAATAATAGCTTGTTCGAATCGTATTTCGAAATCGAACTGTATTCGCATGTTGGAATTTCAAACGGAGGTGACCGAACATAGTTGCACTGCCAGCCCAAATTAAATTGGCAATAAAATTATTAATGCATAGAAAAATCGCACATCGAATGTTGCAGCACACCGAGAGCGATGAAAATGCCAAATGTTAATCGGAAACAACACCTTGACTGGATTCCATAAACGACTCGAATGATGAGAGAAAATGAGACGAAGACGACGTTACAACAAATTGCAATCGACTACGAGTAGCGGAATGTGTTGATTGGCGAATAAAAATAGAAATTAGTTCGGGCGTTGAAATATTCAATGAAATGTGTATATTCATAACTTTTGAACCACTTTGCTAATGACTTTTTTCGGCATTTCATTTCCCAAAGCAACTGTTGTTGCAGCCAGCACCAACCACAGCCCATTCAAAGTTCAAAGTACACTACTTACTCTTAATTACATTTGCATAAACTTGTTGAAAATGCAGATTGGCAGAGAAAGTTTTGTTTTTTGTTTTGATTGTTATTCACAGTTTTGTAATTGTTGTTTCAAAGTTAAACGAGCTTTGTTATACCAAAGATTGAAATATTTAATGCACTCAATGCGAATTTACTTTCGACCATAGTTTCAAGATTCAAGTAATAGGGAAAAGTAAATGTATAATTTGCAAGTGGGAAATTGCATTCATCGCATTTTCATGCTATCGTTAAAATGAATAAAATGTTCCAGTAATTCGTAGCGATTTGGCGAATGCAACGAAGCAGCAGTTTTTCTTATTAATTTATACATCAAATTTATCTCAAACAATCCGTAGCATTGTTCATGACAAATCCATTTATTGTGTTTTTTATTCAGATAAATTGAATTTGGTCAAGCTCAAGGCAAGCTGAATCGCATTAAATTTATGGAAAGAATCCGAGAAATCAATGATAGAATTTGAGTAGGAAGAAAAAATACACGTAATTGATTTGCGAGAGTATCGTAATTATCGCTCATTAGGGAATAACACCAATCGCATCTCGGCATTTCGATACGTTCGAATGAAAACTTTGCATTGTAAAGCGATGGAAATGAAATGAACAAAAAACAAATGCCAATTCCATTTGAAATGATGATGATAATCTCACGCACGCAGCTTGTCAATGCAATACATAGAAATCGAATGTCGATTACAGGCACGCCACAATGGGCTGAATGGCTTCTGCAAGTTAAGTTTCACCGGATCTCAAACTCAAATAATAACATTTAATAGAAGAACATTATATTTAACATGAGCGTATGAGTGAGTGACAGTAAAAGGGTTTATAAAATGACGAATTTAATGAGCTTAATAATGAGTATATAGCGCGAAAACAATACGGCGTGAAAACTAAACTCTGAGACCGTTGCCATATTCATAGCGTATTACCGACAAATGAAGAGCTTCAAATCTTTTCAGTGCGCTGCGGATACACAATAAAAGCTTTAATCGACAACGATTCGAGAGCTCACACTACTCGCGAGGAATCGTGCATGAACTTAATTATATTTGATTCGCGCATATTTTCAAACGAAACAGATGAAACGTGCAATGCAACGACAAGGAACGAACGCGCACAATCAGAAAACAATGGTTGTTGTGAAATTTACACAACGTGTTCGCCGATTTGAGCGCTCATCGCTCTTTCGCTCACGCGCGCACTTTTCATAATAATAACAACAACTGCAATAAAATCATAATCTCATAATGATTATGTTTATCAGCGTTCATCTCGGTGTAATTTTAAATGGGTTCTAACGTTGCGAACCGTTAAATGCCAGACAGTTCAGTGGATAAAGACAAAGTTGCGCTGCAATGTGTTATTCGGTTGATGTCACAGCGTATGACACGCGAAAAGATGTGACAAAGGTGATGATCAAAGGAATTTGCAGCTAGATGATGAAAACAAATGACGAGATAGCAACGAATGGTCACAAACAAATAGAAGAAAATTCAATTATCACATACACACGAGAGTAACAGCGGCAAGAGAGAGAAAGAGAGAGAGAGAGGGAAGCCAAAGCTACTTACATGTTTTTCCGGTTTTGGAATTTTATTATTGTCTTTAGCTGCAGCTGAACTGATGATCGCGGTTTGATTCTTGTTTAGATTGGTCGGTGTTGATGCGAACGCTGTTGGTGCGGTCGGTGAGGTTGGCGATGTTGACGGTGTTGTTTTTCGCAATACCACATTTATGATTGTACTTCGCTTCTGCGGCGATTTCGGTGGCCCTGTGGCTGCAGTTACATTCGATGTGATCGAATTACTCATGCTATCCGTGTATCGTTGGTTAGACAATATCAAATTGTCCAGATCCTTTAGTATTGAATCGGCCCATTCGTTTGTCTTTCGAATGCTTGACCCGTGATGATGCGATGCCGCATTCAAACTGTTGGTATTTCTAATAATTTTCTCGTTAAGCCGACAATGAGCATCTCTCAAATTGTCATGCATTGCCAATTCAATGCCATTCTGACTTTGTATGCGTCCACCATAATTCCGTACACTTCCCTCCTTACTCCGGATAAAATTGCTCTGGTCATGAAGACTTCGCACAGCAGCTGGCTCACTCGATCTCCGCTGCTCAAGAACCTCGTTAATTTCACGCTGTAATGAGAAATGAATGGAAATTAGCATTTTTTTATTATTACTTTGATTGAAAATAAACTGAAATGAAATAAAATAATTTACTCAAAAAGAAAGGGTGAAAAAATAGCTAATTCTGAGTACCTCCGATAGAAAATCCATCTTTCGAAGATGGACTGATACGAAATTCAAATTTCAATGCACCTCACTTCGTATACTCGTATTATTAATATTACGCTATTGCTATCTACATTGTAGACTATTCTGAAGGTAAATATGTTCGCTCTTGATCTGGTTTTGATATTTATTACGAAAGCTTGGGGCGTTCACTCGAACCGAGTATGGGAAAGCTGACTTAAATTGAGATTAAAATTTATGAGATTCTGTGTGTTACTTAGTAATTTTTCTTTTGCAGGCGCTCAAATTCGAATCGCACACATCACTCACGCTGCAAATGTTGCGCTCTAGACTGTTGTGCGCCAAGAAAATTCAGTCAATCTTTACGGCGCGCAACTGAAAACATTACGCAATGTGAAAAATGAACGGTGGTAAATTTTATTGCTCCACTTATATTGCGAGAGTAAATTTCATTGCCGTCAGCACAAATCCAAACATTTTCAGCTACTAATTTGTTTTTAATTTTATAAAATAATTAAATCGAATTGTGTTAGCATGTCAAATTCAAGCGAGAGATCAATTTTTATTTGGTGAATGTGAACGGTGCGGAAGACTGTACCATTTAATGGATTGAATTCGTTACTCACGTTGATTCGAGCTTTATTTTATCAATTGGTCCATAATGCGAATAGTGCTCGTGACCATTAGTAGGTGAACCAGAATTTGCTCATTTCAACGGGCCATACATTGTTGTGTTGAGTGTTTGAGTGGGCCGTGACCAAATGACTAAATGGTATTTCTTATGTCATACTTCTTGGTTATTGTATTATAATTTGCTCATTTTTTTGTTTTTTAACTTTGTATAATTTTTTGTGCGAGTGTCTGTTTATGATGAATCGAAGTAGATAGAGTGAGCCATGGTCGTTCAAATGAAATTTCTATGAAATTCAAACCGTAAAATGCGCGGAATGTAATGTCCTTAAATAAATCACAGTGATCCACGCACAATATTATGTCTCTGGAGAAATTATTGAATATTGGCCGCCTGAAGCCATTTTAATATAAGCTTGACATTACTACGAGTCCTTCAAATGACATTATTCCCTTCACTTGCGGCAAATGTCATCGCTTCACGATTTGTTTTTGTTGTCCAATTGAAGTATTTCGTTCGAAACAAAACGGAAATCCATCATTTTTTTTTCGTGAAATTCTATCGCCGAGGCGTGTTTTGTAATCTACAGAACATTCATCATCAAAGCATTTTTCTGTATTTGCACTTGCTTGTTTGTTTATTCGTTTGTGCGAATCGGTGAGCAACAAGTTGACATGCCAATTTTATGTGCGAGTGATTCGATACCATTTCATATAATTGTGTTTGGTTCCGATGAAATTGAAACATTGTATTCTGATTTGCGAGAGAGAGCATATCAATGGGACAATTGTATTTAACGGTGTAGAAAATATGAAAGTGATCACCACGTGGAACGATTGAATTCTCTAAAGGATTGTGTGATAACAAATGACGTGCTTTTTCCGTCTTCAGTTTCGCTTCCATTTCGGAAAAGGTATAAAAGGCAAATGTCTTATAGCTTTTGTTCTTAGTGCATTCCCGAGATTCAAACGGGATCGAACAGACGGAAACTGACGAAGAACAAGCGAATGAATTGTTGCAAATGCAAAAATGACCACCCAAGTGATACTTTGATTGAGTGCGAAAAAATCAGTGTGTGTTCTAATTCCATTGATTTCAAGACGAACGTTTAGCTTCATTGAGCTTTGATTGTTAACAGTCAAAAGTGTGAATTGAAAAATTCTCAAATAATCCGTATATTGTGTGTAGCCAAGGCCATAAGTAAAGGTGCACATTTGAAAATTATGCATACGTGCTATTTAGTCAGTTTATTGCTGGTGTTTTGGTCTCAATCAGTTCGTAGCAGCAGTAATCAAAATGCCGCATTTTACAAAAATTACAGTGATCGATTAACGGAGAATAATAATCAGCAATTAGGCCAGCAGCTAAATAGCGCATTGTATCATGCAACGGATTCGAATCGAATTGTTAGATCGGCTACCGAACCATCACAAGCGCCTCACGAAACATCACATGTAAATGGCCGCAAACGAAAATTATAACATATAAATTTTGTGTTTTTGTTATATTTTCAATAGATTGTTTTTTTTTTTTTTTTTCATTCAGTTGAAGCCATTTAAATCAAGTGATCATAACAATAGAATCTCTGTTTTTCTCCTCGTTTTTTCTCATGCAACATCAAACTGACACTCTCTCAAACACGCACATATAAAACAATATAATTTGTAGCTCGCAGCTAACAAACAACATTATGCGACTAGCAGCAGGTCTCGGCGAAGTAGCAGCGACGACAGCACAGAAACTGGACCAACATTGAATAGTGGTGCGATGCCCGAGGACAATGACAACGATGCCAAGAAACCAATAAATTTTTTGCGGCTTTACTTCTGCGGTCCTGGATATCAAAATTGCATGTACGACGAGAGGTAAGACAATACGGAAGACGTGGTAAACAATTTGCTGGATTTTTTGTTGTGTTCGTTCAATGTTTGTGAGTTTCGTAAAACACGGAATTTTATGTAATACTCCCGTTTGGCATATTTTTTTATATAATACCGTTTATATCAAGGAGAAGAACGTGTGAAGAATTCCAATTCTCCGAACCACACGCAGAGCGATTATCTCTTTGGTTCTCGTATTTTTCGAAAGAGTTGCACAAGTTTTTGGTTATTGATAGTAATCAAAATGTAAATGACCAGGCCAAATAATTGGCCACAATCACATTGTTAGACGAAACGCAAAGCAGATAGAAAGAGAAAGACCATGGTATTTTCATGACTACACAAAATGACAGCTCTCTGTAATAAATTAATCAATTGGCATTGTTTGTAGCTCGTTTGTTTTTAATTTCGTTATAGAATTGCCTCATACACACAAATTGTTATGAGAAAAATATACTTATGCATTTTAAAATGAAATACATTGACCGGGTGAGCGTCAAGCGTGTGCGCGAGCTCTTCCTGCGTGCGTTTTTCTAAGCAGCACATTGAACAGCTTGACGTTGGCCATTGTATTCTTCGAACACGCACTTTAATTCAGAATGCTGATTGCTTCCAGAATAATTGAAAATATGACTTGATGAATTTTTCATTTCCATGTGAGAGTTGTTTTTTTCTCTTCTTCAATGCAATACAGTTGTTAAACATATATTCTTTTCAATGAATTTTTATGAATACACCAAGCGACTGACAAATATGCGCTCATTTTGTGGCGCATTTAATCGAAAGTAATAATGGCCAATAAGCGCAAGCATATTAATCATTTCAATTGTTTCGCATCTCTCACGACACATGAAATACAAACTAGTTACGCACAGTGAGGAAAAGCGGAGCGCGCGCGCATACACATATATCTTTTTGTCGGCCATTTCAAAACTTTCGAAATGTTCAAAAGAAATGACAGTTTGAATTGAAAAATGAAATGAATGAACACTAAATGTTTGTTTGTTGTTGATTCGTGCTGCGTTTTATGACTTGTATGTTTTTATGACATTTTATTGATGGCATCGTCAATTATTTCATATTTCCCCAGTGAAATGGATGTCGATGCGTTTCTCTCGGTTCGCCTCTGATGGAAAGTTATTGCTCACATGAAAAATAGCAAAAATAAATCAATTGAATCGGAGGGAGAATAATGATGCAGCTCCCGTGTTCTCAATTGATCGTAAAATGTGTTTTCACATTGAAAACCGTTTTGTTTTGCACGCGCTAAGAGAGATTCTATACACACGCACGTCATTCAAACCAATTGCATTCACACCATACGACTGATCTCTCGCAAGCTCTTGGTAATGACTTGCAGTTCGTATATTTCTTTCAATTAACTCGTGCAATTTGATTGTAGAGCATTTTGATGTGTCTAGGGTTTTCCGTCGACACTTGAATTGAATAAATGATAGGCCTTGCGAATCCTTACGTTTTTATTGATTGCATGACAAAAAAAGAGTACTGGTTTCATTTTCAATATTTCTTGCCACTCGTCGATTGATTGATCACAATTATGACGTCGACGATATAATTGATCGTTGACTTGCATTATACTGCAATGCGGGAACTGGGACAAATTGGTGATTGAAAATCAAGAGCCGAAAATCTCTTGAACTTCCATCAAAATATATGTATTTCAATGTATCGCGAGCAGAGCGATATCCAACAAAAAAACAACAACAACAATTTAAAGTGCTACTTTGAATTCGGACACAATGAATTTGCACGAATAACGCAGTCAGTGATGCAAAACGTAAGCATTCTTATACTTTTAAAATATCAATCACTTTTCGCAATGACTAATGGCTTTTTGCCGAGTGATTTTGATGAATTGTGTGCAGGCAAAGGTTAAACTTGATTGAATACAATAATAAATAAGTTTATAAGCGAAAAAAAACGAAAAAAACACACGAATAAAGCGATTGTCATGTACCGTTAGGTTAATCGAAAACATTTGATTATTTGAGTAAGAGAATGGGTTGTCGATATCTTTTTGTTGTTGCTTATTTGTGGTTTCTTTTGCATTCTTTTTTGGAATCTACAGATTGAACAACATTCAAGTGCAGAATGAATTTCTCAAGCAAATCCCGCGCATGGCTGAAATAACACTTCCAACTAATTATGTTGATTGGAAGGCGAAACAGTTGAGTTTGCCAGTAAGCTTGAAAGGTGCTACAAATCTGCCTGGACGTCGCGATCGCGCATTCACAGCTGATGAACCACATTACGTGCTCGTTCGCAGCGATGAAGCCAATCCACGGCATATGGGTATTTATACAACATTTTTTCTTGGCCGATTTTATCGACCCTCACGTAGTTTATAGAAAACCATTTGTTGTTTGATGATTTTGACGTAAAAAAAAGATAAATGACAGTTAATTCGTTCTATTCGGCACATAAGAAAATTAATTAATATTTTGATCTATTTCTCTGTCTTGTCTCCTTTTCCCCACACTTTCTATGCACATTTTAATGTTTACTCGCGACTTTTATGTGCCAAATTTTCCATTTGATTCATTTATTATTCTTCTTTCCAAATATTTTAACAATTGTGTTGCTGTATTTTTTTTTTTTTTTTGCTTAATGGAAAAGCATTGTTGACAGGGCCTGATATTATGGATCCATTCATACCACAACGCGGTCGCCGGCAATCCAATTCCCAAACTTATGATGATCCTTTTTATCCAATGCGCGGTCGTCGAGCTGAAGCTCAAGCATGGGATGATCCATTCTTTCCGATGCGAGGCCGCCGTGCCGATGCATGGGACGATCCATTTATACCGATGCGAGGACGGCGCCGTGTCAAAGACACCAAAGACAGTTGGAAACGTGCAAAACCACAGCCTTGGGACGATCCCTTCATTCCAATGAGAGGCAGAAGATGGCCAGCCAAAAGCATCTCATACGACGATCCATTTATTCCGATGAGAGGACGTAAAGCCGAAGACTATGATGACGCATTCATTCCGATGCGAGGACGTCGATCAATTCAACAAAAAGGTGAATTTATCTTTCATTTAATATATTTTGATTTATTTCATTCATTGACGCGCACACGAGCAAGGAAAAAACTGCTGCAAATCGAAGGTCAATCAATTAATATTCATTTAATGTGTGACTTTCAACATGCAGACAAAGCACGACGGAAGCGAAGCTTGTTGGCATCAACAGGGACATTCAATGCGGTTTATACGCCATCAGAGGAGGTCATTGTCAAAGTAAATAGCGTTCATGGTGATAATAATAAAAACTCACATTCGCTGGCAACGAATAATCATTTGCTCGATCGGCTGGATCAGCAGCACAAAACCAAAGCCAGCCAATTGACGGATGGCACGACTTCACATTCAGTGTTAAATGCAGAACATCAGCGACAGCAAAAGAAATCTTATTTCTTGCTCGACGACTTTGCTACAAATCCTGATGACGGTGATAACGGATTGATGAATGACTATGTTCCGGATTATTACGTGGAATGGCCGCAAATGAATAAAAACAGAATGACAGTGAACATGCAACGATGGATGAAATCATCAAGAGATTTGTCACAAAATCGTGATGCTGGCAATTTAGCACGTGGGAGTGGAACATCATTCTTATTTTAAAATTGTACACAAACACACCGAACCGAACCGAATTGAAAAGACAAAGAAGAATCAACCGCAAACAAATCGAATCTCGAACATCGCATTATATAAACATAACAAAACAATACATAGTCACAAATGGACGCATACACACGTTAAAATTCGGGCTAAAATCACAACGGAAAATACGCGCATGCAAAATGGAAAAAAGGGCAGTGACACAAGTACAAATAAAAACAAATTGAAAGAAAAAGAAACGGAGAAAAACAAAACATTTGCAAAAACGTCTGAATGCTTTCGTAATCAAATCCGCACGTCGGTGGCGAGAACAGGATGGAAACAGGAACGACATTGCATGAAGACACGTGCAATGCTTAAACATGCACCGAACTAATGGTAATTAAAATTCTATTGACTTTTGTTGGTATGTTGTGTGCTTTTCGATTCCAAGCGAGCTGCGCAGAGGCGCAGAGCCATAGAAAGACTTGAGAAACCTCTCTTGTCACTAGGAATTTATTCCGATTTTTTCCGCCTTATTGCTTTCACACTGCATTTCGTGTGTTCAGAAGATTGGACTGCATGCGATTTGCTTTCACGATGTAGATTTTCTATCGGCAATTTCTGCTTAACTGAAATCAAATCGCAACCCATGAATTTGAAATTAACAATGGCAGCTTATTAGCAAAATTAGATTTTTTTCCATCGCTATCGCAATTGATTTCAAATGGTTCGGGCAATTCTCATTGCCAATACACGTAAATAAAAAGGCCAATCGCTCTATAAATTACAAATTCTTTTCTGAAACACAAACACACACGAAGATAGAACTTTCACAAATAGCTCGGAACAAATGCGCCTTATTTGCGCATAGAAGTCGTAGTGTGACTCATCAAAACTATCATGAGAACCGATAAAATCTGTTCATTTGCAACGAACTTTGCAAATTAACGGAGAAAGGGAGGCAATGAATTCTTGTCTCGGTGCATGAATGTGAAATACATTTCACATTCGGTTTTTAATGGCGTAAACAAGTCAAATAGACAGCATCTTATGGCCGCGAAATGTGATCTGTGATGACAAAAGTATTCATTGTTTTCGGCTGTATACAGCCACATTGCCACCCATTGTCAATGCATGTGTGTGTGTGCTGAAAGGTTAAAGTTTATCACATAAGAACCGTCTCTGTGGCGATGAGAAATCACTGAATGTTTCGATTTGTCAGCCGATTTTTCGCAAAATCGAAAAATTTACTGGTGATTTACATGACAATTTCCATGCGACTTGCAAAGTGTCCCGCCCCGCGTTTCAATCTCGGCGAAGCACTGCAGCTCGAGCCAATTGCGGTTGTCGCCACGAACAATTGCTTCAATAAAATGAATGGGTAATTAATGTCGTAAAATTGAGCGTGTCTCGATACAATAAATATTGTAAAAGTATCGCTGCAATGAGATCATTTTGCGCATTTCAATAGCATATTTCTTCTATTCATCGAGCTTAATTGCCATTTTCTAAATTATTTAAATGCACATTTCCAATAAATATGCGACTACCGTTGATCGACAGAGTGCGGTCTAGCCGATTGGGCTAGAAATTGCTTCATTTCGCCATGTATTTCTCGGTTGAATTTCAATGAGTTCGGCTGGCTCGTGAATAGTAAACGATGAGAAAGAAAAGTGCACAAAATACCAGAGCGAGCGAGCGAGCGAGACCAGATCAATGAAATTGACGATGCATCGATTGCTGTTAATGGCATTTTTTTACTGATTCATTAAATATTGTGTAGCGGAGGCGAATAACAATGAAAAAAATAAGACGACGACGGAATTGCCCATGCAAACAGATATTGCGAAATGTGAGATGCCTAAAGTGTGGTAAAATACTGAAGCATCTCCCATAGCATCGCTTATTCGCTGTGAATTGACTGTGCAATCATGCGAATTTGAATATGATTGTCGTACATATTATTTGGTGCTGCATACTGGTAGCAGCTGCGCGTGGCTACTACATATAATAACACACCACATCTCTCGTTCGCTCGCTCGCTGTCTCTTTGTCAGTGTTACGAGCGCTTTGTAGTGCATTTAGTTCGGTTAGATCGCAATCATCGATTACAATTACAAGCCAGTCCAATGCAAAGAAACAGAGAATGCCGTAAAATCTGCAGGCCTATTGGATCTAGTATGTTTCAGAGTAGATGATCGCTACTTTGTAGGAAAACACCTAAGTGATTGTGGTCTCGTTTGTTACAATCATTTTCTATGTTTCTGCGATTCGCATTTTTTTTTAGCCACAAAATTAATACGGCTGGCCGGCCATGCGACACAGAATATGTTTCAAAAATCCCAAATTGAAGGCAAATCGTCGGAAAATGTGTAGAACAAATGTTTTTCCATGCATTGCTGTTCCATTTCACTCACTCCTGTGGAGCGAATTCAATTCTTGACCTCAGCTGCAATGCAGCATGGCTATATTTTTGGTATTTTAAATTGGATTCAGGCCACCGTGTATGATCTTGATCTCGACGAACATAGAAATTTTATCGTTTATTTAAAATTAATAAATCTTTCCTCTCACTCGGGCAACAAAAGTCGCAGCACATCGTGAAACTCTATGAATTTTGTATGTGACTTTAGAAATTTATTAAAAAAGAATTATCGGTAGCGATCGCAACCGCTGGCCAATCGTCTAAGTTATGAGACACAAGCACATTCGATGCATTAATGGCTGAGATGCTGTTTCTGGCGGTTATCATACACCTTAAACATATCATCACAGCCACAATTTCAATTACGATTGCATAGCGGTCGCGCGATCGACCCGAGGGAATTTTAAATCGCATTCTAATAGATGCCCATTAACGACCAAATCTGATATGATTCAATGTACAAGTCGACCAGATTTGTATCCATTTTTCTTCGGTTTTATAACAAGCGAACAAGCATTATTATCCAATCGCAGCGACGGCTCAAATAACATTCGAATGCATGCGGAAAAGTAAATAAGCTCTCTCGATATTAATATCAAAGTTTAAGTATTTTTATTCAATTAACATGAATTTTTACGTTCGATCGAGATTTAAATTTATTTTCGATCAATGATTTTGTCAAATATTTCAATTGATAACTGTGAACGTTAAATAAACAGTTATCTTGCGTTGAATGCCACCAAATATGTCAATGAAGTAAGTGTAATCAAAATATGAATTTAGCCGTTTGTTTTTCTCTTTCTTCCACTTTGGCGTGTATGCATCACAGATCAGCAAAATGAACAAAAAAAAAAAAAAACAAATATCCATGCAGCACGCACACTGGCCACCACAAACGAGGAACACAAATAAACGAAAATTCCATCAATTATATAAATTATTTATGAATCGATAAAATTCTGTTTATTTTTTTAATGCACCAAAATAACGAGTGAGAAGTGGAAAAAATGACAACAACATCACATAACATATGGACGCAGAAAAAACGGCTGGAGAAAAGAACGGAATTTCAATCAACGCGATGACAACCAAACCATGTCGAAAATGACCCCAAATGCAAATCGAATATGGACTACGAATATCATTTGATTCATTGGAAAAACACTCAAAAATTATTGTATTATAATGAAAGAAAAAAAAAAGTAATAAAGTAAATTCTCAGAAAAATTATTAAAATACAAAAATACACACGGAGAGAAAGAAACGCATCTAGTGTAAAAAAAACTAATGGCAAACATCGTGTTGGTTTATTCAGTTAGGCTTTTGTCATTTGTTGGCATACATTTGAAATGTCAATTAAGAGCGACGGCCATGTACTTCATATGCATATTTCATATTGAAATGACGGTGCATTTCGGCCACAACCGGATTCAATGCATGCTCCCATCCTATTGCTCTCTATTTCTGTTTGTTTGCAGTATACATTCTGGGGCTCGGTCAACTGCACACACGAGCTCTCGTTTGAAGTTTTTTTTTTTTTGGAGTTGTGACTAACCACTAACCGCAAATAAACGAATAAAATGTAAATGGGGATTTCATTAAAATCGCTCTGATAATTTGAAAAATGCAAATTTCTCTTTCGATCGATGAATAAACGGAAACGCAGATAGCGACTGCATAATAGAAAAGGGAGAAAGAGAGGGAGAGTGAAAGAGCGTTGATTTTCAGTTCCTAGTTTCATTCGGCTACTATCATAAAATTGTCAATTGATGAGTAATTTACAACAAATATTTTATTGATTTTAAACAACCATAAAAATCATTTAATTTTAGCGGCAGTTGAATGACGTCAGTGTTGCTCATTTGTTTCGAACAAACAAACATGACGTAGTCAAATGTGTTTACAGCTTATATTTGGACGATGCTCTCGCCTCCCAATCGCCTGAAATCTGTTAATTAATTTTTATCTTTTTCGGGGTCTCCGTTCCATTTCAAGTTGGAATTTCAACGGTTTATGGTCAAATCAAGCGGCCGACAACAATTTACGGTCGGTCGGACAGCGATTTTTATGTATTTACTTATGTAAGTTGAAATATAAAATACTTATCAGAATCGTTAGTCAGTATGTTGGAAAGTTCAGCAGCGCATTAGATCTTCGCTTGGCAGCAGTCATAATTTTGCAAATTAACGTAGATGCCGTTGGGACAGCGGCCGTGCGACCGCAACATTGATTCACTATTATCTACCGATTCAATGGAGAAAAAACAATTACCTTTGTGTACTACAAGCCACGAACAGGTAAGTTGTCACATAAGAATTACCGTTTCACACTCTCTTGATGTGCTGAATGTGAGCGCGAGCGCTTGTTTACGACATATTTCTTTGACGATGCGAGCCATAATTAAGTGTACGGTAAGTTGCGGTACGGATTTTCTATCTAGTGAATATGAGCATCGTCAACGCTTGATTTCACCTTCAAACGAATTCGAACTGGCATCACAAAGTTGTCGCGCGCAAATATAAAACACAACCATTTTGGAGTACTGCATTTTCTTGATCATTCAAGTAGATCAAAAACATACGATCAAGCATTTTTAACTTAAGCTGAAAGCGAACTTGAAACCCCCGAATGCAAATCATGAGCGAACATTGTTGCAGCCCCGCTCAGAATGAGAACGCGAAAAAGAGACAACGGAGCGAATGACCAATGGTTTTCGATCTCAAATGACGCTCTCTCGTTCAAATTGTAATCAAATCCCATTTTCAATACACACATTTCAATTTGTGCTGCATAAATAAGCGAACGACGAACACATAAAATGTGTCGCAACAGCATTTAGAATCGCATCGAAAATAAATGGCCAATGATTAATATTAGAATTTATTATCTGCAACCAGTGACACGACAAATTGATAAATAACTACATGTGTACAAATTTACGAGCTCTTTGTACAGAAAATTGCGAACATATATGCGCCGAACACGCGCGCGCGCGCCAAGCCGTAAGTTACCAGCGAATCAATGCCTGTGCATTTTGGTTCCAGTCAAAGGTAATTAAAGAGAAATAAATAAAATGCCATGGTTTGTTGCGGCTGGCGTTCGCCAAGTGGAACGATGATAAAATTGCCCATCTGTATTCAAGTGCCAAGTTAATTATTTCTATGGTGAATGGATGAGAGTAGTTGCATCGAAAATCACACAAGTCATTCGACAAATAAATTACAGCAGTGACAACTGTTTTGACATTTTGTTAGATTTGCAATTGAAATTGCGGTAGCATTGTAAAATGAACCAAGACAATTTGTTATTTTAAGTGTGATTTGCATTTTTCCTTTTTTTATGTACGCAAATTTTTGTATTATTTTTCTTCTGAATTCATTCCCTTCAATGTTTGAAAAATCTCAAGAAATTCTCTGGTGCGTCGGAATTTGGTGTGTATCTTCTGAAATTACTTTTATTCCGATAATGATGTCGGTGTCAAATTTCTGCCGCGCATGCAAAAAAATGATACACATTCGATTTCACCTGAAAATCAACGGTTTAGAACCAAACACAAACTTGTTTGGCATTGCAATGCGCTCAAGTTGATATGATCCCGTTGACATTTTATACCTGTTGTTTGTTTCATAATTAAGTCATAATAATCCACATGCCATTTCGATAACAATTCACGCCGGATAAATTTTCAGCCGTCCACTTCTTTTTGTCTCTCTCTATCTCTCGCATTCGGCTGTCCGGCGTGCTGTTCGCTCAAGCGAGCGCACACGTAACGTACCGATGCATCAACTGGTACCGAGAGCTATATCAATAGCAACTTAATTTGCATTCAGCATGTTTTGAATGGGCCATTCCGATGGATATTGAATTTCTGTGCGCCTGTGTTTATTGTCTAAATGGAATTTAGATGTTATGCAAACGCAACCAATTGCCGTATCAAAAGTATGTACAAAGTATTTTGTGAATTCGCCACAGGACATCATTTTAGCATTAGCCACTTATTTCTTTTGTTTGTGTGCGAATGTGTGCGCCGTTCATTTTGTGTAAATTGTATTCTTCAATCGCATCATTCTTGGTTAGGGCGAATCGTTACCAGGCAAATTCGTTATGATAAATGAATTACGCAAATTCGAATGCAAACCATGCAAAATGCGAAGATTAACGACTTTTCCCAGCCGTTCAAGCAAACAATACTATCAATAACAGCACTATCAATTGAATTGCTGTTGCTAACAATTCATTTATCTTTTTAGCAGCAGCAGAAAGAAATATATTTTTCGTCTATTTGTGTGAATTTCGTTGGGCACATTCTGATCATTGCAAAAATACGTTTTCACGAATGCGGCGGCTGCTGTGCACATTATCGTCACGATGCCTAACAAACACTCCACCAATGCTAACTAAATTCGATAAAAATATACAATGGAATGAAAACAAATGTTATAAGAAAACTGAAAATATGTTTGTTTTTTTGCTTCTTCTTCGTGTCTCTCTGTATTTGTTGTGTGTGTGTGCTCCTCATATAGAGAGAAAAAAAAACAAGCGCACTCGCTCGATCGAGCAATGTTCGAAGAGCAAAGCAAAATCACACATGCAATTGAATCATATTGCACATTTTATGGCATTTTTGCGATGTGCAACCGTGGCCTATACGCGTCTCATAGACAGACAATGTGCCAACTAATGAAGGTGTCGAATGCATTTTGCTTCTTTCTCTAATTCTCTATAATTCACATCGCAAATATTTTGTTAGAAACGTCGCCTGTCCAATGTAAATAGATAATATGGTACGTCTGTTTATTCTCTACACGCGCACATGAAATATATCACACACATCTAATATTTCTAATTCACTTTCATCATACATATATTGTAATGACAATGAATTTTGAAATGTTTGTTATTTCAATGAGTTTAGTTTTACGAACGCGTTTCATCTTCTCGGTATTTATACTAAAAGCGCCTGTCTGTTTGAGAGGCATTACGAGAATTCATTGAATTATGTGCCCAATCTTCCATGTCGATTGAAAGTCTTGCTGTACAGCATCAATGAAAAAGTTCATTCACAATAGTGAATTGATTCTAGTAAAAGTTGACGTATTTTATTGACTATGCGAACCGTTAATTACGGCTGTTTGTGGGTAGCTTTTCGTATAAAGTGATAAATGCAAATTAAGCCCATATTTAACGAATTGAATCGGTATGCAATAGGTTCGTGCGGAGTGGGTGTTGAATCGTTTAATCATCAGCAATCCATTTCGAATGGGCTTGTTTCGATATTTCGTAATATCTCCATTTTCTCCCTGCAGCCATTCATTGTTTCTATTCTTTATTGAGAGTCACATAAATTTGCACGAGCTGCTCGCTTCCGTATTGAACTGACTCAAACCATTTGTTGCCAATCTCGCTCGCTCTCTCGCTGGCTGGTTTGGCATTTTGCATTGCGTTGTGCATATTTTGCCATCGAGTGTGATAGCAATTCGGGCCTCTGCTGCTCCTTTTTTATATTAAATACCCATTCAACTGTCAAGCGCGCGGCGGCGACAATCGATAGCAATAAATAAATTTGTATGCACATTATAAACAAATAAGCCGAGAGAAAAAACGTCCAAAATGTTTAACATTTTCTTTCAACACATTTTATGGAACTCCTTGATTATGTGCTTATGCCTTTGTGCGAATGTGTGTGTGTGTGTAAAAATTGCTGCAAATTGGATTTTCTGTAGTTCGCGCGAGCGCTACACTGTTTTGATGTTTTTCTGTGCTAACACTTTAATTGCAACTAAGTGACTCAACTTCGAATATGAATAAACCTTGTATCAATAGAAAACGGGTGAATAAGAGACCACAAATGATGCATGAAGTAGCCCGTGAGACAACGTGAAATTCATAAAATTCACGCGAATTCGCAGCGAAACGGCTATCGCGTGGCTCAGATTACATTAGACAGTGCGCCATTTTTTGCCGTGTCCAAGAAATCGAATTTTATAATTCATTCGAAGCGACAGATCTAAAAAAAATTGAATTTTAATTAAAATCTAAATTGAACACCACTTTTTATCGATGTAATGTGTGAAAAGATTTTCTGGGCGCAATATTTTTTTATTGAACCGGACGGCTGACTTCATTTTTCGACTCATGGGAATTGCATGTTCACGTGTGAATTCACAGTAAATAAAAGAACTATTGCACCGCTAAATGGCAATCAGTTGATCTGATATTTTTTTCTGTGCGAGTTCTTTCAGGCCAACGAATTTATTCACTGTTAACTTAGATTTTACATTGACTCATATAGTGGACATCACACTCATCGCTAAAGTGTTTGCCCAGCCAAAATGGTCAAAACCGATAAAACGACGACGATGTCTCATCTGGACAACCGAATAGACGTGGTTCCATTTAATCGCACACGCAATGCCTCCACATACGGATTTGTGTTTAACCGATCCATGCTCAAATTGGCGCTGTTTACTCAATAAATTTTCTCATTGATGAGTGTTCAATCCAATGGGCACAATCAACTTGATAGCATGAGCAACCAATTTTGATGACATTTTTTTCTGCATTAGCCATTGAGTGATTCACAATAGATTTTATTCACTGGAGAAATTCCATTTCAACGCAAAAATGCTAGTAGCGTTATTCGCATGCGAAAAATCCAATGGAATATTTGTTCATCGGTATGTGAAATTGTCATTCCAGCGACGACGGAACAAAAGTGGAGAAAAAACGGCGAAACCGATGCATTTTCACATCCGCATTAAAATTTATTGCATTTTCATTTTACAACAGTCTCTATGTACCTTCTTGATTCCACTGCAGTAATCGTGTGTTACCATTACAGCAATAGAAATGATAGAATTCGCGCAAAGCCAGCGATAAAGCCAACAACAAAAAGAAAACCTGCGAAAGCACACATACAAATACACACACAGCCACAAAGGGCATTAGAAAAAATAGTGAGAAATACTTTTAAAATGAAAATATAAGAAATATGACGCTTTGAACTGAACAAAAAAATCGGTGAAAAAACACAATTATTTTCGTTGTCGACAAACGGCGAAAAAAAAAACAACGTTAAAAATATACAACATTTTTTTTCCGCATAGAAATGAATTCATTTGAAAATATGTTTGCGCGTTCTCTATGCTCACGATTATTCACTTACGATGGTTTTTGCCATGAACTGTGCGAAATAAATTGAAGTGTAATTGTTTGAATAAAATGACGACCAAATTTAAATATTTTCACTCGTACCCGATATGACAACACAAAAGGAAGGAAATCTAATAAAAATAGAAACATAAACACACATCACATTCAATTATATTCCTCTGTTGTCGTTCAAATTGGACCTTTTGTGCATTGAATAGTGCGGTTTTCGTGCGCGCTGTTGTCTGGATTATGAAGTCATTTGGCGAGTTTTTTTCAACCAGCGCATGATACATATTTTATACTTTACTTTCTATCGCTTTATTGCATTCCATATCGAACGATTCTATATAATTGTATTTTGGGTGCTAAAAATTGTGTTTGCATTTCGAAAAGGTCATAAAAAAACTTTCACATTGCCTTCTGCATTGGGTTTGCGTATTGTATGCGGTGCGACAATAAGCAGTTTCCATTATAACAATCATAATGGACAAATATATCCGAAAAATGTGTATAATAGAAAAATTATGGAGTCGAATGGTACAATCGGTCATTTTATCGTTATGGAAAATTGCTGCTGCTACGGTGCGACAGCTCGTTGTCGCATTCATCCTATTGAAAATCAAACATAACATACCATTTCACTTCGATCGGTTAGCTTGCTACTTTTTCAATAAATATAAATAGTAAATCAATCCTTTTTGTATAAAATGGCACTCTCATTTTTATTTTATTGCTATTGATATAAAGACATGAAATGCACTTTTTCTGCTTGCTTGCCGTAAATGCAAACGGCCACAATAAATTTCAATGGGAATTGAAACTCCCGGCCCGCAAATGCTTAAAACTGACTTATGGCTGTGATCACATTTGCCGGTTATGGGCATTGTTTGTGCGTACGCATTCGATTTGACGGATTCATTTGTTGGTTTTCATAAACGATCTACACATATGGTGTGTAATGGGCTTCGAAACATGTGCGCGCTCCCAGTTGCCAATCGGAACTCACAGAGGAAACAAAACCAACAAAGAGAAAAAAAATTACATGATCTATTTGGTAAAAATGGTTTTCATACGGATGTCTGTGTAATTTTAGAATTGATCAAATGTTTACTTCTGTCGAATCGTTTTCTGCTTTCACTGCCAACTGCTCAAAATACAGTCTGAAACCGATGATAGACGTGGATAAAATGTGTTGAACAGAAGCTATGTTAGCTGTATTTAAAATTACAATCGAGTCGAATAAAAAAAAAGTTGGTCGATCGCGGGAGGAAAGAGAGAAACAGAGATAAGAAAGAGAATTCCGCGTGATATAGGCACGTGCATTGTCCTTATTCGAGTCAACAAATGCAATGAAAAATCACCCTTGTATAATTTTGGTGCAGCTGCATCTAGAGCAATTATCTTCAAATATATTTCAACCTTTTTTTTTTGAAAAATTCTCAAATTTAAATCTAAGTCATGTACTAACAATGCTCGAATTGGATGTTTCAAGCAAATGAACCGTCAAATACAACTTACACTCCAATTTCAGTCCGCGCACTAATCATTTTTAACGTGAATTATCCGGCATTCCTTCTCGATTCAAAATTTCTTTTTTAAGCTTTCGAACCGAAGACTGTAATTTGTATACACCCTAGGTACAATTCCTCTGAAGCCCGAGTTCCTATTGCTACAAAAACCACGATTTTTCAGTAAAAGTAGGCATTTCATTATAATGGAAATACATTCGTTTGATCGCCATGTAAAAACCCATTTATTTTATAATTAAAGTAAAAGAACATTTGGCGTTAATTAACGCGAGGGTTGAAAATTGCTATTACATTTTTATCATCGATTTTCGATCGATGTTCCATTGATCGTCTGTCCCTCATATGAAAAAGAATGTGAGTTCCGACGACGCAGCTTTAAATAAAAATTCTCATTTTGAATGAGAATAAAAGTGGATATTGACGAGACTGATGAATATTTGAAAACTCGAAACTAATTCGAATTCAGTTCGATCGAAGATCATTTTTAATGTTTCGGTGTTGATCATAACGTGTTCGCTATCACCAAACACAATGAACAAGCACAAAACATATTTTCCCTGCGCGCGGTTTGTTAGCGGGTCTTTGTTTGCTCCGGTTGATACATTGATTTTGGTCATTGTTCATTGTGAAAACTCAAATTAATATCAACAACGATTTTCGATGGGAATTCATCAAAATTCATTTGATGAAAAGTGGATTGTGTTTCTATTGTCATGTCACGAATTTTAATGGTTTTTCTCTCTCGTCTATGTCATTAATGTAGTTCCAACTCAATTTAGAAACGCACTGAACAAACAATGCCAACAACAACAACACCACCAACAACCATAATAATGAGGCGGAACAACTGGTTTAATGTTCAGATAACGATGATGACTTGATGACGTTGATTTGTTTACAAAGCCACGAATATTGCTCGCTCCGTCGCACTAAATTCGTGTGTGCGTTGAATTCACAGTGATTTTGAGTTGATATTCGTTTCCTTTAATTTGTATCGCTTTCTAGAAGGCCTTTTGTTCAATATGCGTTTCGTCATCTACATAATAATCGAGCGATCATTCATGCTTCACCACCACTATTGTCTCCAAACGCTAATGGAGATTGTAAATGAACACAAAATAACATCATTGAAATTGCATGAAAAACCTATCGACCAATTTTATGATTTTTTTTAAACGACGACAAATCAAAAAAAAAAAAAAAAAATGTCGGGACTTCGTGCATAAAGCTGAAAAATTTAAAAGCAATTCAAAGGACTGATAAAATGTCATTTTTACATGTGCGGCGTCTAAAGATCAAGGGACACAGATAAACATTCGCTCTCGCACATTTGGCTTTAGTCGCAACGCAGGTAGAAAACTGCACGCAACCCACAAATCTATCTCTCTCTGTCGTTCAAAAAAAAAATTGACATGCGGCTTTGCATTTGGTCGTCATCAACATATAAATTGTTTCGTCTCTCTGTGGCATTCAAACATTCCGAATTAATCGTTTGTTATTCCATTTTCTTCTATTTAATCTAAGGCATTTTATCTTGAAAAATGTGCATTATTCTCAATGTTTGGGTTTATTTGTGTGTTTGCAGTTGTTTTGTGTGGCCATAAACGATTCTTGTGTATGAAAAACCGCAAAAAGAACAAAATGCAAACGGCTGCCTCACAAAATACGACTCAAATTTTTCAAAAGCCTCATTTCAAGTGGTTTATACGGATCAGACCATAGAATTAGTTTAAGTACTATGTTTTTGTCATGCATGCGATTGGAATAAAGAGACGGTTCAACAGCTGATGGAGTGTCTCAGTTGACACAAACACACACACACAAACGACAATTGAAATAAATGCGGCCAATTTTAGCTACGGAAAATCTAACTTCAGCTCACTATCAGTGAAAACCATAAAAACTAATGCATCATATTGACATCAATAGGAATGTCTTTAGGTAAATTATTAAATTGGAAATATTTTTCATGCGTTTTGGTTTCAAAGAAACTTCTGTGCCCATGTGATAAACATGTCAGTGCTGAGGGTACTGATTTCTACATTTTCGTAGAAATGTTGTCCTCTTCCATGTTCTTTGAACCACGAAATATATAAATGACATAAACTTACTTTGACTTTTTCCAAATACGATTCCAATTCAGCGTATGGATCTTCTTCACCAAGATCATTCAACAAATCATCGCTGTTTTTTTTCGACATTTCAGCTGTACGTATGCTGTCGCCGCTGCTATTGAATTCGTCACCGTTCGCTGCATTTTTCTCTCGAAAACTATCACAATTATTTCGATGTGTGTCGAATGCTATGCATGCATCGCCGTTTGTTTGTTTGTCATTTAGCTTGTTTGAATTTGGCAGCCGTCGATCGTCATTTTTTAACGACATAACTGTTTCCTCTTCCGGCCGATGCATACAACAAACAACGCCATTGCCGCTGTCAACCATATCAATTTCCTCACCGTCTATCGCCTTTTTATCGCTTTTCTCCGCATTTAACACTGGAATAAAAGAAAGTGATATTCAACATGAAATTATTATATTCGAAGAAATTGTTAAAATTTTCAACAGAAATACTTCAAGGAAAAATTGATCGGTAATATGCTCAAACTTCACGGTGGGTTTTGAATTTATGTCTTTGGCGCCTTTGAGCATTTTAATCACGCCCAAACACATACGAATACAGTGTTCGACATTTATTTAAGTGAAATTATAGGATGAAAAATGGGAGAGTATTTTTAGGAGGAAATGAAATTAGTATCGGTCTAGGGATGAGCGTTTTAACATCGTAAATTTATGACATAAATTGAGATGTCATACCTTTTCTCGTCATTAAAAATGTTCCAATGGAAAAAACAAAGAGAGAAACAGTGTTTGAGACAACAATATTTTAAAATAGACAAACATTTCTTTTAGGAATTTCGTTTGCTTTTCGTTGATGTGCTAAAAATGTCGAAACTAAAGAATGCTTGACCTATTACAAGGTTGAAATTTATTTGAACTTTGCTTTCTTCTCCTTTTTTGTGGCTCAGCATGACTCTGTTGTCGAAACGAATGTTAGGCCAAAAGCGTGAGGCCATTATTTTGTTTGGTGCCGCTGAGAAAACATCCGAAAAACACGCATTTTTAATCATGTAAAAAGTGTAAATCAAAATTTGGAAAATGCGTGAAGTGAGTCACGCACTGCGATGATATTCTTTTTATTCAACATTTTGCGTGGTTTCGATTCTCGGAAAATGCGCGCAAATACAAAATCAAACAAATAATCAACAATTAGCTGGATTTATCAAGTCAATTTGGGTGTCAGTCTTTCAAATTCAAACAATGAAATCATTTTGTCCTCTTCATGAATTAACACAATCTGTTGTGTGTTTTTTTCGTTCGAAATTCATTAACAATCAATTTCACATAGAAGACATAAGGTTGAAAAAACTCTCTCGCTAAATATGCGCAAAGTCAAAATCAAGAGAATGTTCTTTTTATCACGTTTTTTTCGTTTCTTCAAAAAAAACTGTGTCCATGAAGATTTTTTTTCGGTTCAAATTTATGTTTTAATTAATTCTTGCGTGTTTTTGGTCAGTCATTGATCGTTTTGCAGAGCAAAAGCGGCGGCACACCAAAATAAAAGAGAGAAACAAACTGCACCAAAGGACACGATTTCATTGTGTACTTTGTGAATGGTGTCATGAAATTGAATACCAAACATTGTTTCCATTGTGCGCGCACCGAGTGAAGAATATTCAACTTTGGCATGGTTCCCGTTTTTTTTTTCGTGTGCTGTCAAGAAGCAGGTGAGGAGAAATGAAGAAAGAATCGACACGAGAAAACCAGAATACAAACACAAAATTTCGCGATAAAAGAGACGATGCACACGATGGAGTTGGATAACAATATAGCAACATCATCCATGGACAGAACGACCGGCCGGGCCGAAGAAGTGTAACAGCATAATTGCATGGTTTTCATATTTTTGTGTGTGGCACGAATCAAAACATTAAGATAATGCTTTTGACTCATCGCTGCAAACGAAGATGAAAAAGGGCTACGTTTTCAATGGATTGCTAAATGGGCAGGCGGTGATTTCCTTCTGCCAGAAAGTTTCTGTTAAACTGAAATGAAAATGTAAATGCGATCGCCCGAAGGCTCATTTTCGGCATTGACGAAGGTTGTGTGCAGTGAACTCAACGCATGTATAACCTGATGCTTTATATCATTTTACTCTTTTTTCCGTCGTATGTGATGCTCATCTCCCTTGAGCTGCGTTTTTCTTACAATTTTTTGCATACTGACGACCAAAAAAAAAATGTTTCTGAAAAAATTATTTTGCACGTTCATTCAAAAACCATGAGATATTCAAATGTCTGCGCTCAATTCATGGCTCTACAAATTGATTCGCAATGACTGTCAGTGTTTTGAAATGAAATGCCATGATTTGAGTTGAATGAGAGAAAAATGACGGGCACCTCCTTCTTCAACACGTGCAAAGAAGTAGCCAGCAAAGTGTTTGCATTGAAACGTTCTCTTCCTTTGACCAACGTCATTCTTCTATCCATTTCTAGTTTTTAAAAGCGTTCGCACGTGGCCACTGGCTTCGTTTTTGCAAATTGCTGTGACGATGAAGATGCACCATGACAAAGAGAACAATTCATCACTGTAAAAAATGCATTTTGTATGGTTATTTTTGTTATACATTTCTGGTGTTGCTTGCAGTTATAAGCGGTCTGCTTTTTTTCTCGTTTCATTGTTGAAGTGTTGTTTAGGGAAAACAATTTATCTGATTAAGTGGCGCCGTGTCCATAATTGCATCATTCATTTTTTCATCGCATCTATCGTGAATACGCAAAATATTTTCTGCTTGTTCCTTTTCATATTTACTGCGTTTTACAGATCTGATTGAAGTGAACAATATGATATAACGTTGCGTGAACCAATCAAAAATGCTGGGAACTAATTCGATTTGTGTGATTTTAAATAGAGGCTATTTTATGCTCGTATTTAAATCGTTTTAATTCAATTTAAGATGGTTTTTTGTATCATTAAAAAGCATCGCGTTTCAAGGCGAATAATGAATTGCAAGGTGTGCAGACTGAAGACGCTTTTGGATGTGTGGCTCTTTATCAAATGCTTGAGTGTTTTATTATGTGTGTGGCAACTGTGTGCCTTTGTTTTGTCTTGGAGGAACATGCAAATATTTTATTGAATTTAAATTCCTTCGATAGCTCTATTGTTGAGGTTTTGGAAGAGTCGGAATGACGAGTACATTTTAAAATCTTTAGTCACAATTACGATTGAATTAACATGCTCAATTTCATTTTGATTTCAAATTTAATTTAAATTTCAAATCCAATTTCGTTTTCAGATTCATTTTCGTATTCTGTCGTCACTTCGAAAATCGTATGGATTGAATAGTTCACTAAATTGCAATAATTTCTCTAAAAGCTGTTCATCATGCAACATCGTCATTGCCAAAGGTGAAAAAATAGAATGCTAATTGAGCTGGCTCGACACCGATCTCAAAATCAATCAAATCGAAATTGAAAGCATCTATCCAAGTGGAACAGACCAACAGCCATTTGGCGACGATTCAATAAAAATGTTGCATAATTTTACGTTGCGCCGAAGTGATGGTGACTGACGATGATTTAAATGAAACAATCAATTTGTTTATATTGCCATTCAGAATTGAAAAAAACGTCGTCCGCTGATTGATTAGATGTTTATTGAAAGATGTTTGTCAAGGAAAAAAAGTACAATTCAAACGGCGACTAAAACCCATTGGAATGCTTTGGTTTCGTGAGAAAACAACTGCAAAATAATAGGATGCAATAGATCGAATAGGTTGATGATTATTTATGAACCAAAAACTATTAAAATTCAATAAATAATGTCGAATGATAATTTATGTGGTTTGAACTGGGAAATATATTTGCGTTTTGGCATAAAATACGGCTTCATCAATTGAAAGAAGAGTTTTATTTTGCACCCAAGCTCAATGAGAGAGCGATAGAAGTGGTCGCGATGTTCAGTCTCCTTATTTTGCACACAATTTCTGGCAAATGAATTAAATATGAACTGAACCGATTTCTCTGACCAAATGCAATAGCTAACGAGATAAATTAAGCATGAAAAAAGGCACTGAGGTAGGAACAACAGTTATTTGAGACTTTCTATAATTCATGCACTCGTCTGAGGAGGTTTATTTGTGTGGTTTGCCGCGCGCGCGAGCCGACGATAGCGAATAGCCCAAATTGTGCATATGAACATCATTTGGGCGCATGCAGACACGTGATTTGTAGTCGTGGTGATGGAGTTGATAAAGCGAGAGATAAAGAGAGAGAGAGAGCGAAGCACAACAGAAACAACATGAAGGAATATGAGAAAACACGGATAATCGGTATGTTACTTGTAGATTATGATAACGATTTGCACGTTGAGAGCATGTTCAAGACGTCAGTATGCATCTAAATTCAACCGAAACCACCACTTTAGCAATCAAACTAAAGACATTTATTATGACCATTAAGTCATAATCGAAAAAGAACCGAGTAAATTAAAAACAGCACGAATTATTATTATTGGAGAGCATGAAGTTGTGTGTAGCCAGAATTAATCGCCATTTATAAGCATAGAGCATGCAAAATTGTTGTGGATGCTCTTGGTTTTGTTGTTGTTGTGCAGTGTGGAGCGCTAAAACTTTCGATTATGAGCAAAACATTGTGGTAATTGGAAGGACCACCGCAGCACCAAACAAGAATCGATCTTGTTTTACATCAAAATAAACAAATATTCGTTGAATACCGTGCTCGATGCATCTTCTTGTAAATCTGATCACAGCCACTGAATACGCTTTGCCCGCTCAAAAATTTATTCATTTTGAAAAGTTGGCATTTCGAATTTGCCATTCAAATATATTCCAATGATTCGGTTAAATTATCTATTTTACATTTAAATAGAACGGTTTCATAGCAATTATTGTAGCAACAGAAATGTGGATCATTCGACAGCAAAATGCCACATCAAATAATCAAACAGTAAATGTGTCATATTTTTGTAAGGCATGCACATCTTCGGAGCTAGTTCCTCGCTCTTCGCAAACTGGCTTGCTGAGTTTGGGTGCATTTACATTTCGCCATGCCTGAGTCAAGGTATGCAAGCATTAAAATGCAGTAGAAAACGTTATGGAAATAATCATCAATTACAACAACAGAATGGTAAATATGCCCTTAACATTTTCCACAACAATCGCAGATTTCTGTGCTTTGTTTTCGAAAATTGTTATTTTTATGATTTGTTTTTATATGTGCATTTTCTTTAGCTCATTTTTATGTTGCACACAGTCCCTGCCTCTTATAAAAGCCGTTGAAAGTTAATTTTACAGCAGTGTTTCCATTTGTTGTTAGCATCGTACTGCTTTTGTTTGTTCAATTTATTCGCTTTTGCATAAACATGCGTTCGTTCGAATTTCTTGAATAAATTTGACGATTTGAATTGCATTCGTTTCACGTGTCGAATTTAAAAAGGCTACACGGCATTCTGCGCTTTCAAATTCGAAAATAAAAACATATTCGGAATATACGATACAGCCGTAAAGTACAAACAGCAAAACACAGAAGTGATAAAATGGAATCAATGCAACAACATGAAAATGTGTTTTATGTAAAAATAGCGAATATCACATAATTATTTTATGAATGTCGTGCATCAAATTTCGAATTAACATGGCATGCAAAGTGTTCGTCCATGTGAAATCCGACTCAAAAACATAGTTGTAAAAGCAATTGAACACATTGAAAATGATCAACATTCAAACAGTGCAAAACAAAGACGAGTGGCACAAAAGTGTTACTGCTTAACGAGAATTAAGGCGAATTAAACAAGTAATAGTCATACCGTTGTCACATTGATGTGATATCCCGCTGGTTGGACCGCTTTTGGTTGACGCAACATTATCATCATTCAATTTCTTCGTATTATCACTTGGAACGGTGGCGGCGAAATCAGAAGCGGCTTTCGAAATGCCAGTGCATTTGGCAGCAACACTATTCAGACGGTTCAGTACGCCGTGTTGACCTTTTCCATCGTTATTATCAGCACATTTCGATGGATTGGATAATATCTGCGATGTATTATTTGTGGTAGTAAATGTATTTGGCCCGTGGTCATGATTTATCACGGTACTGTGCGCTGTGCCGTTATCCACCGCTTTGTTATCATTTGCCGGATCGGTGTTTGTTTTGGCCGTACCGTTTCTCAAACCGTATTTCTTTGGTGGAATCGGTGGTGGCATTGATTTTTTCATCACATTATTATTGTTTCGATCACTTTTTGTTGTACTTGTCAGTGAGTATTGTTTTGCTGCTTGTGGCGATGCTACGGCGGTGGCGACGGCGTCGGTTGCCTCAAATCCATTGGTCAACTTTACAGTAGCATCAGAATATGAATTCTGAATTTTCGTCGTTATCTCACGCATTTGGGACATTTCCGCTCCATTGAATTTTCATCGGACTGCCATCAAGAACTGACACGGCCAAAGACTGAAACGCAAGGTAAACATGAAAAATACATTAGTAAAATTATGAATGATGAATTTTTTTCGGGGAGAAAGCAAATGATGATGATTGTTTGTGTGCGCGGCGCAATCAATTAAAGAAATTTTCGGACATATAGAACGCGGTTTTCTGGTGTTATGATGCACAGCTTTCGATAGGAATCGTTTGATCTTTGCCGCTGCCACGCTGACGCAGACAGAGAGAACGAGCGAAACATGCATGAGAAAAATGCTCAAGCCCAATTCATCGTGTATCGTCGTGTGTGCATCTCTGCTGCTGCAGATGATTTATGTTTTAATCGAGTTTCATTTGACAGGTATCGATTTCGTTTCGAATGGAAAATATTAATCAAAAGAATGTTCCGAATAATGATACGGGTCTCGAAGAGCGCATAACAACAACATCGGGACAATATATGTTGAAATTTTCACCGTGAAACTGAATCATATATCATATTTTTTGTTGTTTCTGTTGTCATTTTTAAGGCAGGCATCTCATACTTGAGACCTTTTCCTCGACACGATCACATCAACGCTAAACATTTGCTTACGACATAATTACCAAAGTTTTGGAATATTTTGTTTTCGCTTTAAAAAAAAAGTGACCTCCTATTTTCCTGTAAATATAGGCATTTTCCGCATTTGTTTAGTTGAGAAATCCATTAATGTCACGAGTTTGACAAGTCTTTAGTCGAGCAGAAAAAAGGGGATTAAGGTGAGTTGAATTACATGAAATGCACAAGAATCAAGCTTCAGACATGCCATGCAAACGCGACAAGCGACACATTGCGAAATACGGCTCAGCTAAGACGGATAAACTTTATTGATTAATGATTTGACCGAAACCATTCACTTTTTCAGTGCAGAGAAGCGAGCAATGAGTTCGCTCGCTTGCGCTGTCGCGCACATTTTCCTAAAAGTAATAAACATTAATAATAATTAACAATTTACAATTGCATCGAATTGAGCATTCCAGTACGGAATGGCCATAATTAATACTGTTGACGAATGAATGCTTGAATTGTTCCGCTCTATTCATGTGTTGAGTGTGTGAGATGAAATATGTGTGTGTATGTGTAAGTGTGTGTGTTTTGCTAGAATCTAGCGACTTGGACTCACAATTTTGCATAAATCAAAGTATATTATAAACAGTACCGAACAAATTGAAAATTGCGACTTAATCGCGGTTTTTTCTCACATTCAAATTCTTTGGTCGCGCGAACACAACGACACACCAAAGTGTTCTGCCAATTTTATTAATGAATTTCAACTTCATAAATATTAGTTGCGCATTTATTTTGTGCAAATGGCGAAATCGGTGAAGCGCAAAGTTTCGAATTGGTAAATTCAAGATTTGCATCTTTCGAATGGAACGAATGAGAAAGTGTAAACATTTCCTCATTCAAAGTGACTGTAATCCGAAGGGAATTGCGAAGAGATGTTTTTCTCGAGTGTGATACAATGCGTGAGAATTGTTTGAAATATATTTAATGTGAATAGATTGGTTTGCTGGACGAGAAATTGCATTTAGATGTAAAATATTCGAGAGAGCGACAAACGTTCGTGTTGGAATGAATAATTGCATGCATTCATTAAAATATATAACAAATGTATCGATTTGTTCGCTCCGGCGATCGTATCTAGCGCTTCATGAAATATAGACTCAAATTTAACTTAGCCTTCTCGCGCAACGGTGAAGTGCTTTTGTCACATTTGACAAAGTCGTGACTTATTAAAAGAGATCACTAGCTATTGACACGGCAGCAGAATTTATTTAAGTAAAACAACGAGTGCACACGGCACGAAGATTGTATATTGAATTGACTTCGAAGTCGAAGAATAAGACACACCAAATTTGCTTTAAAATGTCAATATTCGAATTGATTGCCTGCTAATTCATTGTTCACCGTCGCTTTTTCTCTGTCTTTCCCGTTCAACAGGTTAATGTTCAGTGCATTGTGTATTATTTGCGTGATTTTACGACAATAGATATTGACGTGGGCCGAACGCAAACATTTCTCATTCGAAATTAACCGTTGTATTTTTCAAACAATTAGTTGATACAGGTCTTGTCGTCACTTCATTTCTCCGGTAAATTTATAACGGTACATTTAATATCCATTTATGTTGAAGAGCTCATCAACAACATGTGAACGATTTTTCTTCTTCTTCTGTCTCACTGTTTCTCTCTCTTTCTTGATCGATCGATGCCATTCATTATTATGAGACATTTTGTCCAGGATTTAATGAAAATAATTTGTGTAATATCGGCAGCGACACGTTGCCTCGTTACGCCAGTTTTAATGAATCGGCGCTCATCATCGGCATTCTCTGTTGTTTAAATCATCTTCTCTGGCTATTAATATTTTCGCAAGCCATTTTCAGATTGGCAGTTCACGGACGTGATGTTTATGTGCCAAACAATCCAATGCTATAATTATCACATTTTTCGGAAATGCGAGAGAAAAAACCCACAACAACCGACTGAAATACATTTTTTTTTACATTAAAATATCGGCAAAAAATGTTAAGTGTTGAAAATGTCGTCTTCACGAGCACCAGAATCGATCGAAGATTTTGCGCGATACAATTTTTCGCGATGCACGCACCACTTTTCTAAATGGACCTTTTTTTGGAAATCTGACTGCAGGTGATTACACGAAATTGAAGTGCCATTTCACCGGCTTAATGGAGAGAAATCAAAACAATAACATTACGAAAGCTTAAATCGGCCATCGATTAAAGTTTTTAAGTCTGTGCGCTGGAAATTTGAATTGCAACATTTAGTTGAATTATTTTAGCTTGGCAGTAATACTTTTCCAGCATTGCATTCACATGAAGCAATTTTGATAATATTTCTTTTCTTATCTTGCAATTGCTCGGTTTGTTGGATTGAGCAGAAAAACGTACATATATAAATATGTTTCTGGGACGTTCACGGAGTCAGTGCACACAATTGTTAAGTTGGTGATATCTCTTTTATTTTTACGCCTGGGCTTTTGTGCAGTTTTTCGTTGTTGTCGTTTTTTTGGTTCATTTTATTTTTCATCAAATGCTTCCTGCTCGGATAGTACGGTCGCACATTTTAAATGTGCACTCGGTCTCTTGCGCGCTCACCCATAAATTATTCTTGTTCAACTCCCCGAAAAAGATAACTATCGTAAATAACTTGATTTATGTGTGTTGATAACCGCTTTGTTGGTGCATATTTGTGAATCGACGGATTCACTTTGCATTTCGTGTCGAGTGCACTTTGAATGCATTATATGCATATATGTGCAATGTGCATTGCATTTATTTGGAGTATTTCTTTGGCCAAACGGTATTTTTCCAACGTTCTTGCGCACACAAAGAGAAAGAGTAATTAATTAATGGGATGTTTATGTAATTTTAACATACGATATCATTCGGCTGAGCTTTCCATTTCCACCCAATTTGAAATGAACGGCCGTTCGATTGTGGTGATGTGCATAACAAAGGCTATTTTTTAATATTCCGATAAACTTTAATGTAAACAGGCACTTGGCTGGCATTTCTTCTTCTTAGCCAGTTGGCAGCAGACGTGCAGTTTTCGAAAGGTTGAGATTTCGGGCTTCTCTTGCCGAAAGAGAGAGAGAGAGAGAGAGAGAGCGAGAGAGAGAGAAAGAGAGTAAGAGAGAGAGACTTCTTGCAATTGTTGTAATTTGTTTGAAATCCATGCCTCTTTATCGGAAGGATTAAATCACGACGGAAAACATTGTTTTAGCCGAACATTTGAGGCATGAAAAGTTCCGTTTCATTGATCGTCATTGATACCGTTTAAAAAATTGATTGTGAAATACCAAATCGGTCAAATTCAAAACATAAACAAAACGTATGATGATATCATTCATCGCCAGAAGTAAATATAATTGAAATACATATGTTATTCTTGCCAAAATGGAATACATTTCGGACACACTTTTATTAGCAGCCGATTCTTTTTGACTTTTGACCAACATATCGCCTGTTTTCCCGATTGATAAGATAACAAGTTTGTACAACTCACAGAGAAACTATACCTGAAAGATTTACAGCATGGTTTTTTCAATCGCATTTTTGTTTGCTTGGAATTTATCGGCCTGGTACGATTGTTTTCTGGGTCGCTAATCGCCACATTTGCGATATCGTTTCGAAATTAAAGGCCCTTGAACTATTAATCGCTACAATTTACTAGTTTTCGTGCAACATAAAGAATTCAATAGTTTCACAAATTCGACTAAATGGTTCGTGTCTTGTCATTAGTAATTTGTTTGTCATTATCGAACGCAAACATGTTTTTCCGGTGGCTTCGTATGGATTATCGTACGACATCGATTTCAACTTGTAAGTGGATTCTGAAGGAGGAAAAAAATGGTATTTGGCTGACAATGAAATGCAAACATTCAACGCAAATATGCGTACGAACAACTACAAATTTGACGAATTTCGGTTGCAAACTGTCATACGCACGCTCATTGTATAGCCAAACAAATGAGAGTTGAAGCGATCAACACATATTTGAAACCTATAACCAAATCACACATTTTATAGCTATATTATGCCAAATCATCGAATATATCCATTAAAAAACTAGCGCCATATTCTAAATTTGAATATCATCCGAAAAAAAGAGAATCATTAATTTTCTATTTGCATTCTACTTTTCGTGAAACTCTTTGACAAAGAGCTACCGATATCGAAATCTCCATTTTTTATAAGCTGCCAATTGAATGATATCATCGCAAACAAAAGATCGCTATCGAATGATTTTTATCGATATCTAATGATTTTGCAACACATAACCGCTATTATTCATCAGATCGAACGACTTTGAAGCAGGCGTGCGCAACTTCAATTGTTTTATTGTTCAATTCGTGGAATTTTGGGATTTCAAGTAAACGAAAGAATACGCACGTAGCTCGTTTGTTTCCGATTAGATAATACGAACATTAAAACGTACACTAAAATACCAAAACCATTGTAAACACACGGCGGATCCGCGTTTATTTAGATAATTATGAGTTCATATTTTATGAGTTATTTATTCGAAATGTTTTTTCGGGCATTTTTACTGGATTTTTGAATTATGTGGCGAGTTGTCAATGAATATTTTATGTTGTACATATTTTTGAGTCTCGAAAGTAAAACCCCATTTGAGTTGCGTTTACATGAAATAATATTTCGTGGATTTATCATCTATTCTTGTTCTGTGCACTTTTTGATATTTGAGTGAGCAGAACATCGGCTGAAGAATCCGCTTCGTTTGCACAACAAAAAATGTTAGAAGAGCAAGAAATGAGCGAGCATCAAGCGGAATTACGACACGCCACAGCCACAGCTAGATAAGGAGAAACTTTGAAAAGAACAAGCGAAAAGATAAAAATGTGTGGTTTTCAGAGTGGCGTTTGTCACATCGGCCTCAGTTATTACATTTTCCTGAGATGTTAAAGTGTATCGACCGATATAGAACTGTGTATTGTGCTATTTACCTGTTCAAAGATACTAACAAACAACAGCAGCACATTCCAAAATGAATGACGGCAACAGTGCGGATTATGAGTCTAACAGAGCGGCTTTCGATGAAGAATGACTCGAATTTCAACGAAAGAAAACAGCACAAACATACACACACACACACACACGCGTACTTCGAGGAACGACAACAAAACTAGAAGCAACAAATGGAAATGCACATAGAATTATGAGAGCGACAGTCGTGTATATCAACTAAAAACAAATCAACATCGTTCAGCAATTGTGTTATTTCCAGGTAGATTAGTTTATTTGTTTTATATTTCTGTGTAAAAAAAAGGCTTCGACGTCGTCGAATGGAATGACAATGTGGCCGAAGCGAGCGGGAGATGGAGAGCGTGCGGTTGAACATAAAATTATGCTCGTGGCATTGCGTTTGTGAGTGTGTCAAGAATTTATAAACATTGAATGCATTGTTTGCATTGCTTCTTTTTCAGATTGAAGAGCGATAGCTCAGGATGAAAGAGTCAATGCGATGCGCACTAGTGTGCAGGAATTTTTATATGTTGAATTTTATATGAGCGTCGTCTATGGCGTTGGTTCTGTGAAAACACAACGAGAGAATTTCTTGTGTTCGATGCGATTCGCAGAAGTGACACAGCTACTAAACGAGGACACAAATCGGCGAATGAACCGATTCTTCCCAAGTGTAATTGAGATTTGTTTTTGAATAATTTGTTTTTCATTGAAAACCACAGAATGGCTGAGCGAAGTGTGTGGGTGACGAAAGAGAGAAGGGTTTTTTGTGGCCATTCGACAATAGCACAATCTATGCGATTCCATTTCAACAGATAGCAATCTTTCAATGCGATTGCATGGAAGCGACAGACCACAGTGAAATGAACAAGAGACGGCCAAGAGAACAAAAAACATGACAAATTCTATCGAAATAAACACTCCAATCAATCGAAAGCAACAATGTTATTGTTCGTATTCACGGCGCTGCAATTCATTCATATTCAGGCATTGTTTTCTCTCTATTTCTCTCTCTCTCTCTCCCCACAAAATGAACTCTTCTCGAAATCGAGATCGAACCAAAAAAAATGAGCCGCTTGTGAGTGACATGAAAATGGAATGCATTTATTCGGCATTGTTATTCAATATTTGAATTGGTCGAAACAAAAGATATTCATAAAAATGAGATGTCGTCGTCAGTCGAAATTATTCGATGATTGAATAAACGGGCTGAAATTTATTTGGTCGCTAAGTGAAATAACGTTATGTGTTTCGTTGGAACGTGCTTCACTGGCTCATTTGTTGTTTCGTCTCGCTTTTGTTTATCGTTTCAAGAAAAACCGATGTGCAAAAGAAATCGACGAACCAAATAGAATGAATCTAATCTGAAAATTGAGTATTTAGGAAGAAAATAGAGTTTTTTCGGAACCACCCACATTGATGCATTCCGTCGCCTTTGTTTACATAAATCTATTGAAATATCCGAAGTGCCAGTCGAATGCCTTTAATTCTTATTATCAGCTCAAGAATGTATACAAAAGTAAATGGAGTTTGGAAGCGCATGAAAAATGTGAATATCTTTGAATTGATGGGATCAAGCCCCTTGAAATAAGATATCACATAATTTATTTCTTTATTCCGAATGCTGGCACGGATAATCGTTGCACATCCCTAAACAAGAGCATAGTTTGTGCATTTTAATCTCTTTTTCGGATTTATCTTTAGTAATTTTACGTGCTGAGAACTGCATTTCACGGAATCCTTGGCAATTCAAAACATTGCGTTGTCGAGCGCCGTTTCAAATACATCTAATTCATGGAGAATCATAAAAAAAATTTAATGTTCCGAAGGATCGTCTGGGATTAAAAATTAAATTATATGCATCGGTGTTATTAAAGTGGCTCTGCACATGCAGCAAAATTGTCATCAAATTGAACTTAAGAGAATTTTATGGGCGACTTACGTGCCAAGGAGCTAAAGAATTCACGAAACACCAAAACTCAAAATCCGAATTAATATATTTTACTTCTCAACAAAATCGCGACAATGATAAAAACGAATAAAAAAAACGTTTATGGACACAAACGAATGCGTGAGAGTTCGCTTTGCATTTCGTTCGATCGCACGGATGAGCGTATTTTTTACCTTTTTATGACGCTCTCCGAATATTACGTTGATATTTTTATTAAAATTTGCTGACCAAATAAACATTAATACGCCACATGTTTTGAGAATGTTGCGCAGATACGATGATTCGCAAGAGGATATGATCGCGAGCGAGAGAAGACACGCCTAAAAGGCAAGTGAAAAGAATTAGCTTGATTAAAGAAAGATTTTTTTTAAGAACGTGCGAGGATTTCAACGCACACAATCGAACCTTAGCGAATTAAATACGATAAACACTTATGAATAATAGCAACAATGTGCAATGCCATTGTTGTCGTACGATTTAAATTCCATGGCCGAGAGCGAGAGAGTGTGAGCAGTGGCGTGAGTTCAAGGCCATGATCAGCCTGCTGCACCAATACCAATGAATAAACCTTTTTTCTCTCAATATATCGCTTGATCATTTCAATTTCCAAGATACGATCACAACAAAGAGACTATTTTTATACCCGGCTCATGTAAATATTATTTTTGGATTCATTAGTGGAATGAGAGATGCTCGTTGAATTTGCCAGTCAAATTCGAAATGTTCGAGCAGCATAATTTTTTGGAATAATAATGGTTGAAAGCACACAATTGAAACATTGTTCACTTTGCGCTGATCATCAAGGTGTTGCAATAACATTCGACTCTTTGGTAATTTTCGAGTGTTTATTTTCAAATATAAATGAACGTAGCTATTGTCTTGAGCAATGTTTCTGGCATTTTAATGGCACAACCTCAATATAATCTGTGTAAGTCAAACAATGGAATGTTCGTCGTTTTGAATCTAGCATTGTGTCTCTTGAAATGCTTCGCTCGATGAAAAGAAAAGAAGATTTTTCGGTTGATGTGTACGCATGGAGTGTGATATATAGATTCGACTTCCTTTTCAGACCTTTTTGATTGAGTTCATTTAAAACAATCACTTTTGTTTCCTTTTGTATAATGCTAAAAAATTGTATTATTATTTATTTATTTTGTATTGCCTGGTCATGCCACTCATGTGTGATTCCTAATGACCGGATTGGAATGACTTGGTAAAAATGTCTTTCTAATTTGAGGGGCCAACACGCCAATCATTTATCATTTTCGTAACGCAAATGCCAAATGTGTTTGTGTGTGTCAAAATGATCATAGGATTTGATTTGCCGGATAAAGAGTTGTTTTTCTCTACATTTGAACATCACTTAAATCTCACACACACACAATTTTGATCATCATGCCATTTGATGAGGTTTATGAAACCTTTTTTTTTAAATCGTAATTACATAAGCACACAATTAAAGCGATTCTGAAGCCCCAAGTGAATTAATCAAATGGATTCGGGTATTCCATTTTGAGAATGGAATTCTTAATGTGATCGCCAAATGAATTTTCAAATGATTTGGAGAAACGGGCAAAAAATGAGAATGGAAATAGTTTGAATCAAATCGAGTATGAATTGAAGTATTTTCAAGCATATTCATTGCCCACCGACCATTTATATTGCGCTCATTAAGAGATTGTTAAAACACTTTAGACAAATCGCTTATTTCAATTTCAACTTCCCAAAAACACTCTCGAATAATATATTTAAATTCATCAAGCAAAATTGCCCCCACGACAAAATGAGGTCAAGTGGCATTTGGTGAGCGCTTAATAAGAAATAGAATAATTGTTTCAAATTTTTTTTTACTGCAAACTGTAAAAAAACTGTGTACACATTTTCAAATGGAGATTTGATATGCGGATCCCATTCGCATGGACTTGTTTCACCTAATTCGTGCGAATTATCATAAATTTCTACGGCGAATGCAAATGTTGCGTAGGCGAAGCGTATACCGCGAAATATGTATGTTGCATGTGAAATAAGTAATAATTCAAAAAGGCTCGTGTTCATTTTACCGAGCGCACAAACGCTGTAATGGATGTTTTGGCCATGCGTCAAGGTGGAACTTGATGCCGCGCGCGGCCAAAATGCAATGATAAACCAGAGCAGAAAAATGGCACTGCAAAACGCTAATAAAATAAAAGGTCATAAATCAATAATAATAGGGTTTCCAAGAATAATCTCAACAGTATCCACAGCAATCATCGTGTCTTTGCTCGCTCGCTCTTGAGGATGAGCGTCGTTATTCATTCGGGCGTATTTTGTTTTACGTTTTACCACAAATTACGGCAGACTTTGTGCGAGCTGAACACACTCAGTCCGCAATAACGTAGCACGAAAATATTAATTCAATTTTGTTTTGATGTGAATTTTATACTTTGGCGGTGTGCGCCTTTTTGTGCGCCTCAAACACGCTCTCGCCTGTTGCGCAAATCATTTGCGGAAGGGAAAAAAGAATAAATTGCCCAGTTAAGAACCGTGAAAAATTGAACGGGTAATTTTTGCAACGTATTTTCGTTTTTGCGAAGCAAAAAAAAGGAGGCCGACTGCCATGTAACGCGAATGGGAGCGCATTTCGTTAGTCAAGGCCGGAACAATGATGCCGAACGGGATTTATTAATTATCATTTAAAATAACATTTTCGCCGCAACGGCACTGCCAGAAGGTAACCGAGCCGCTTGTTGAAAGCATCAATTTTCACTAACATTTGTTTCATATTTGACGAATCAAATGAAGCATTTGTCGAACATTTTGCAATTTTGTCCGAATTATTGGAATTCAAATCTACGATTTCAATTTGATTATTCCAAGCAAAAGATCGATTTCGATCTTCTTATTTCCGCTTGTGTTTTTCTAATTTTATTCATGTTCGGAAATACAATTTAATGGTTGAACTACAGAATGAAACCATGTAACAAAAAGATTACAAAATTATTATGGTCGTTGAATCGGTCGTACATGTTTGCTGCACTGATCCTCTTTCGACAGATGTGTGCTCTCAAAAGGTATCTTGAGCTGCAATCATTTGCATAAATATTGCGATGCAAGTGCCAGGGCTTACAAAACTATTTTGCAGAAACACCACATTCTCGAATAGCGACTACGTCTCAAGTGTGTATTTATTGCAATACGCAGATAACAAACGCTGCAAAAAAAGATTCTTTAATCGATAAGCTGGAATTTTTTTCCAGCTATTTCAAAATGTGTTCATTTAAAAATGATAGTCGCTATAAATATATTAAAAGCCGCTCTTCTTGGATGCAATGATCGTGTTGCTTTTGCTCGTATCCAGAAAAGAAATCGCTTTTGGCGCCGAAAACAACAAATGCAATTAAAGATGCGCACATCATTACAAAACCATGAGGATTTTTTTTTTCAATTTCAACACCAAACCGTGCATATATAAGTAGTGAATGTGTCCTGCTCAACAATCTCTTCGACGGCTGATAATAGAATGTATACCTCGATTTCAAAACAGACGCATTTCTAACTCTCAAATGGCCGTTGCATTCAAATGTCGGTTTACCAGTGAGAGAAAAAGAGATATTTCAGTCCGAAACTATTTAAACGAGCCAAAATTAGATCTTCAACGCATGCTGTTTTATTTATTTGGTTGATTAACAAGACCACTTTGGCTTCCCAACACGCATGCTGAAAGCATGTGGCCATTAGTATTCGAATTTATATTCATAATTCAGCAAACTGACCACAGCATATGAAACACACAATAATTTGAATCGATGTGCATTGCTAAATGGTGTTCAAACAAAAAACCAACCGCTTGACTCTCTCAAATAGGCACACAACAAGAGGGGATTTACAGACAAATTCAATATTTTCCCCCATTTCTGTTAATGAGGTCCATCTGTTGTTGTTGCTGTACGCTTGCCATGAACACGAGAGGTTTTGTTTCAATGGTTTTTTCATCATTATCATTGTCTCATTCGGTGCATGGCAATTGAGAAATAATTTCTATAATAAATTCTACCTGAAACTCATTTGAAGCGATTGCGACGGTGATGACGATGGTGGCAGTGTGCGCACGCAGCTGAGCGGGATCAATCGCCGACAAATCGACCATATTACACATAAATGAGGAGAAGTAGCGATGGCACAGCATGCAAGCATATTAGAAAATTGTTCTCTAATGGTTTCAAAGATTCAGTGGAATCGTGCGCTTGTCGCAACCACTTCAAAAAACACAGCCCATCAATATTTGTCGCAATTTTTACCAATTGAAATTTCTATTCATAAAAAAAGCAACGATTTGCAAGTGTTAAATAAGCTTCAGTTTATGATCGTTGAAGTAAATATCGCACGTTGTTCAAAGGCAATTTTTCGCAAATCGCATCACTTAAGAGTGTTTCTTGTAATTTATTAGTAATTTTTATTGCTCATATTTTTTCCGTTGTTGTGTGCCAATGATATTGATGGAATATTATGGCACGAAACGCTTCAGGTTGGTCATACTTTTCCTTTTGAATGGCATTTTCGCTCGCGCCTGAATTTAATTTCACAGAAAAATTGGAATGAGACGCGATCGAATTGATTTTCTATTGCCGCATTCTTTTAACATTTTGAGACTATCCATCTGGCTTATTGCAGCGATGCAAGGCGGTTTAAGCTGTGTGTCGCGCTAACCAAATCTCAATTTATGCTTTCACATGGTGCTGTAAAAGGCGTTAAATCAATTTCATTTCAATTTTTTTTATATTCCGTCTTTGATACGGATTATTTTACCTCATTTTTCTATATTTCCTCTATTTGAACTGTATTTTTTGTTTATTTCCAGCCGCGGCACAAACAAGTAAAACTGAAGTGATCCTCATCATGATTATATTTCGGTATAATGAAACGCGATCAACAAAAGTCGGGTCATCGTATTTTGAGACGGAGTTAGTTTCAATTCGATCCGACGCAGTTGTTTACGATGAGGCGGCCGCATCACGAAATCAGTTCCAACTGAAATGACAATCTAGAGATTCTTCATCTATTTTTTCTGTTCGATCCCTTTTCCCATACACGATTCCTAATTTTTGTCGGATCTATCTGAAGGAAGTGGAATATAAAAGAAAAATCTTATTTATGATGCGATGCGACTTCAAAGGTTCTCTCGCCTCATTTGTTCGGAGTTTCATGTGAGTGTTTGATTCATGGATTTTATTCTCAGTGAATCATGCGCCTTGACACCTTTGCCACACAATTTAGATGATCAACATCATGAATAAAAGATTTCGTGCAATGGTCGAGCATGAATAAGCATGAAGGATGCGAGCGTCTATGTCACATTAGCAGTTCATCTTACGGTTTTGAAATAGTTGGAAGAAGAGATGATTCAAACGCGATTACTGTCAGTTCGGATACATTTCAAATTCATTTGATACAAATTTGATTTTGTTGCGAATCGAGAGATAGAAATACGCCCATTTTTAGATAAAAGTGGTAATTAATCATATATCCGCGTAGCACTAAAGAACACTTTGAACATAACAATTAAAAGAAAAATATCCATTAATTGCTATTATAAAATTCCAGATCATATCACAACTCGAATGGGATGCCAAGCGGCACATTCAATAGACAGACTTGAACAGCCGCTGCTGCTGAATCATTCAATACGAAATGACTGCTTGAATCAATTGAATTGTTTAAATTTGCAAATTGTTTTCTTGAATTACTTCATGTCGCTCGCGCTCTTGTTCATATTCGCCCGTCACCGAACATTTCACTAACTGCAACATACGAATCAATGTGTCCGATTTCCTCTCTCTCTCTCTCTCTATTTTCGTTAACAGATTTTTTTCGCTTCGATTCGGTGCGCATTATCATATGATTCTTTGCAGAAAAGCATATGTGTTGAACACATGAAAAGAAAATAAAAACAGCATTATCAAGACTTAATAAGAGGTCACTTCACAAGTAAACATCAACTGTTCGGTTTTCGCCCATTTTGTTTCTATTAAGGCAGCTAATTTAAAATTTAAATGTATCAAATGTTGCTGATTAATCAACTTGTCGAGCTACTACACTAAAATAAAGCCATCGATCTTTGCTAGATCACTCTGTGCGCTTGCAACTCTTTCAAATCTAATTACTTTCAATTTACCGAACCAAATGTTCTCTGGCTTTCATTCACTTCACATATAGCAATTTGAATAATTTGGTTTTTTCTTTTTGCCAATACAAATGTCGTTTTACGAACCACATAATTTGATTGCGCCCATGAACTCATTTGTTTATGCATGGAAATGTCGGTGAACATAAAAACAGTCCAAGAGAATAATTTGCACTTTTGCGCTTTTACAAATGTAGCCGATGAGGTAATATCGATAAATTTTTAAAAGCTTTTTTTTTAACCATAACCATCACAGCGGACGAAAAACATTTTTTTTATTGTTAGGAATATCTGCGAGCAAACTTCCACTTAACCACGCATCGCCGATTGGACGTTGTCCATATCCAATGGATATTATCCATATGAGAGAATACGTGCGTTTTCTTCCAAAAACCCTGGAACTGGTGTGACTGTAAATCCATTAATTGTTGGAACATTCCATTTTGTTCCACACTAAAATGCGAATTCATTCAATAAAAGTGGTTTCTTTTCATTTTGGACATTCATAAAGAAAACAGTGCACTTCATTCGGCAAATATGCGCACCGCATAATTTTGAGCCAACATGAATGCTGAAGTAAAATGTAACTGTTGAATGCGTTTGTGGTTTCTCGCCGTGTTTTCTTTCACGCTGTTTGCACGGCATTTTTGCCGAAACACATATATTGAAAGCAAATTTATGTTTTACGCATGGAATCGGTCATTATCTCACTTTCGTTTTTTCACTTGGCGCACAATTTCTTTTGTTGTTTGATGCGAAAATATGCGTCTGTTATTTTTTTGTGTATCGCTCAAACTTCTATATTTGGATATAGCTCTGGTAAAAACATCATTATTATCACTTATGGCCTGTATGCATCGAGATCAATTACCAGTGAAACAAGCAAGTTTATGCAGTGCAGTCGTTCGGCGACGCAACTTGATCTCGCTGCGCCCTCGGTCAATCTCAATGGCCTTTGATATTTAAGGTGTTAATAATGTACTAGTACGCCATTTAAGTGCTACTTTTTTATGATGGAATCCGGGAATTTTAATTCTGGAATTTTATGGCCTAATAAATGCGAATTTTATGAATGTGTAACTCGTGGCAATGACGAAATAACTGCATTCCAGAGTAATTATTATCAATTTGAAAATAGATATTCTGACTGGAAGCGATGGCATAGTGTCAATTTTAACATAAATCCATATTTAATTACATTTCTACATGATTCATGCTAGAATTTCCTGTCGCAATCGTCGATTTCAACATTTGAACGCAACGTACATAATATCGTAAACAGAGTGAGTCAGAAACCATCGATATTCATTTCTAAATATACTGGATCAAAGGTAGTTTGCGCTACTTGCAACAAATAGTAACAGCACGTCAATTTTACGAGCAAACAAAATGAGTCTTTCTGTTGAAATCGAGTGAGTAATTTCAATATTTCCATCTCTTTGTTCCGCATTTTCTTTACTTCTTCTTTGCCGTCATGGGCTAAAGCGCTCTTCAACCGGCCCGTATGCATGATCCGTCCCCACACTCATTCGCATATGGCATGCTTTATATCGCACCGCCGATTATTTTTCGCCTGATTTTCAATAAATAATGATCGACAGATATAAAAACAAGTGATCACTTTCTTTTTCTCCGCAAAACCTTTCTTACCGTTATCACTTTTTTCCCAGTGTTCGTTAATCGCACGAATTCTTTCAACATTGTGTTGATTATTTTATGCATGCTGTTTTTTGTGCGCAAAATATGCGTTTCCACAAAATAAAATTGATTCCATACTGAGCAATGGAAAACTGATAAAATTTTACCACAAATTGTTACCGTTTAACACTTAATTGGACTTTGTAATTGATTTCTTAAGCATTTTGTCAGTTGATGCGTTGGTCAATTGATTTTTTTTTATCGATTCTTTAATGGATTCATTCATTTAAATCAATTCTTTTACTGTTAAATTTTGGCAATTTGTTTTGATTGTTTGCAAAATCAAGTTCCAGAATGAGTTTTGCGTTGATTCGATTCCGAAAATAGAATATATATTCAAGATCGCAACTCGCAAATGAAATGCTTCAGCGAAGCGAATATATAATCATCAATTTTGGAAAACAACAAGCATTTATCGGCAATTTATTTGCGGAATCCGTGCCCTTGCCAGGTCACACTGCCATTCTCTTCCTTCGATCATATTTTTCTGGCTAATTTATTTTTATCACACATTTTTCGTATCCCATGGTTCTCTAATGGGGAATTTTATTGAATTTTCTACTTCAGCAATTTGTGGCTGCACACCGATAACAATCGAAAACGACGGATTATGAACGGGCGCATAAAATATTGTGTCTTTGAGATAAATCTTCAACTGGTTGGCCGTTCAAATGAGATGAAGCTCAAATACAACAAACGAAAATGTAGAAATGAGAAACGATTTGAGAAAGGCACAACAGCGAAGAATTAGATGCGGATGTCTAGACTTTTAGTGATCGAATGAATAAAAAAAGAACAAAAGTATGTACAAAACTTGATTTCCATGGTTTTCAACTATGTTCCACTTCGAATGCATTTGGAAATTCGAATTATTTACAAATGGATCTTTGTTGTCGTCAACTGTTCAAACAGAAAAGTCTACTTGAAAATCTCAAGCGATTAAACAAGCGTTACATCTTTCTAATGTGATAATTTTTTCTTCTTGAGACGAAATAAAAAAAGCGATTTCATCAAAAAAATATGCTCAAACATTTTGTTGAGAAGAAAGTAAATAAAAATACTAGTAGCACTTGAGTTCAAGAAAAAAAATGTGGAGATTTATGAAATTTTTTTCATTCTCATTACATAAGACAGGTTCCAATGATCGATGAATGAAACAGACGCACACACAAAATATGAACTAAAAAATCTTACGTGGAACGGACTTCGGTATTTCGTCTAACAACTATGTGAAGGCAAACAGTGATATGAATAGAGAATTCTGTGCGCTCCATAACAAGTCATATATAATTATCGTATAAATCATATTGTCTCACACTCAAGCAGAGACATTCAAAAATGTTGCATTCGCCGGTTTAAGCAGATTGTGTGCGCACTGCAGGTTTGCAGCGGTCTTCTATTGGTTCATTGCACTGGAATTCTCTCTTTCTCATCGTAATTATCGAGCGTTTTGCTCTCGATTCGAATGCTAGTAGTTAAAATGCTAAACTGCTTTTAAGCTGAATGCTCAATGAGAATGTGCACGAGATTCAATCAAAATGAAACGAGCAATTTTCTTCATCAAACTTGGATATTATCGACTGAAGCACACGATTTCAACATTATACAAAAAATGTTTACATGAATGTTTGCCGATTAATCTCCTCTGGATGTAATCATTATAAAGCACAAATCTTTTGAATTCAATTTGGCTCACGGAAAATATCATCTTAATTTTCAAACGGCAGCATCTTTCTCTCTCTTTCGTATGCTTTTTACTAAAATCGAATGAATCAGCTCGCACCTGATTCTAATGAATTTGTAAATTCCAATTAAAAACGCTATAAATAAATTTAAGCTAATCGGTTGGTTCATATTTTAAAACAGTTATTTATCGGCGGCGGCGACCAAAGTCATTCGAATTGTCTAATCGCGAAACAAAAACATGACTCACACCAAATCCGACAAGCAATAAAGAAACGAAATTATGGATTCCGAGCTTTATCAAATTGTCTCCCTCTTTTTGTCACGAACAAATTTATGGTGCTCTAAAAAATATACATAAATCGAATGCAAAGCTCGAAGTCGAGAGTATTTACGACTTTAATCACATTACAAAAATGTAATATGATAAGTGTTCTTCAAAAAGAAGAAGAATAAGAAATCAGCAAAACGTTATTCAATCACACACTGAGCTTTGAATAAACGCATGCACTTTTGACAAACACAAATTTTAACCAAATCCAATGCAAATGCTATTTGATGCCATCAGATTATAATGCCAAAATTGATGAAAATTCATCGATTCGTTGAAATGGTCGAAGAATCGTTAATATTCCAATATTTGTCATTTGATAAGCCGACGAATTGAATGCTATAAACGGTACTTTAGCTCTATAAAAATATGTCAGTCTAGTTTGTTCTCTCGACAATTTGGTTTTCATCGAAAAATTTATGGAGAAAAAGCGTGAAGAGCAAACAATAAACATCCACCACAGCAATGATTGGTGGCTCCGCCTGGCTCCTCATAAGCTGAGAGCACAGCTGTTATTAAGTTTGATCACTACATATAAACATATATAGCCCAGTGCGAATCATATGTCATTCAGTCAAACGTCAAAGTTAGTATGCCATTTGGATTTTGTTGTGGAATTTATGTTTGCATTTACTGAGCCAGCTCAAGGAGATTCGTCTCCCAGGCGGAGCCACAAATCATGACTCATCCAGCAAGTTATTTAAATGAGCAGTGAACATAGATGTTTCTATTAAGTACATACAAAGTAAGTGAGCTGTCAGTCGCCTCGAGCTATTTGCGTTTGATCCTTTAATTTGAATACACATTTTCCCCATCAAACATGCACTCAATATGTGTTGTTGAATGTTCATTTCTGTGTTGTTTTTTTTTTGTTGTTGTTGAGAAGAAGGCTTCGAAAATCCGTGCGAGCTGAGATCATATTTATCTTGTGTTATTTACATTCCGCATTACGTACTGCATAATTATCCTTTTTTCCGTGCGGACAAGTCATATAATTAAATTGTTTACATAAACAAAACTATTAGCGGGCAAGAGCAACAAGCAAAGACATGTAAATTGGGCAGAGAACAAAGAATTGCGAGGGGAAAAGAGATAGAGAGAGAAAGAAGAAGAGTAGAAGGAAGGATGGTTCGATAACTCAGCGAAACTAAGTGTTGCAATCAGTCTTGGGTCTTTTTGCTTTATTAAAGAATCAACACGAAAATTGGAGTGAGTGTGTGTTTGATTTGAATTTTTTGTGTATTTCCACAACCATTTTATTAAACGGTCTACCGTTAATCCTGCGATTGTCTTCTGATGCATCACACACTCGATCGAATCGACTCATTTGCCTCGCACAATTTCTATAAGGCAAAATATTAATTAAAATTGAACAATCTCCCTTTTTTGTTTCTTTTTTTCTGCTTTTGATATATTCCAGGTATTGTATCGAACTTCGCCATGTTGTTCAAGTCTAGTGTGAAGGATTCGATCCGCGCGACCAATTCAATTCATCGGGCAAAAAACAAAAGCGTTTAAACAATGAAATTAATGTATGCCATTTTTGGTGCGAAACCGGAATATTTGTCGTCAAAATGGGTCTCAAGCAGTAAATCGGTGCGGTGAAAGAGATTGAATTGACTCGATTAGCACTTTCGTGATTGTAAATCGATTTCTGTTTTTCCATTGCCATTACAAATTCTGATTGTTTTGCTGTGAGCATTAAATATTTTCCATATGCACGCACGACGGATTGAACGGCCGTGCAATTGCATTTTATGTATACCGATTGCGCAGAAAATGCTGATGTTCAAGCTGCATTAATGGATGCATAATTGTACGGGATATGTGGCAGCTTGCTAGTCAGCCAGCCAGGTAGGTAGATTCACTCGTTTCGTTTAAAAACCAATACACACTTGAGACTGTAATTATATGTACACACAATATTTCTTCGTTTTTGCATTGCTGTTGTTACTAAGCGCATTTTCGTCTTCTTTATTCACTTGGGCCTCTCCTTTTTGCATGGCTCACATTGCTACCAGGTACTTGAAATCGCGGCATACCAAGTCTTTAGTAAGCCGAACGTTGTACACAACACGCACGTATCATATCAGGCGGAAAGTTAATAAAATCACGTTTGTATCGATGAAGTTAATCTAGTAAGCGATTGGATTTTAAGTAAACAAAATGAGTTTTTCTTTTGGGTGCACCGTGTTTCGAGGCTTAGAGCCGAGGAAGAGAGAGATGAATGAATGTTCACTTAAAGTAGAAAATGGATAAGATGATGGAAAAACCAGGAGGATGGATCGTTGCTGCAATATATGCAAAGAGTTGGTGCTACAAGTGTAATCCAATAGACATTGTGGCGACGAGCGACTATTTTTCGATTTCAACATGCGATCCGATCAAATTGAATGTTTTGAATTTTGCATGCTCACATTCTGCCACATAAGTTGATCAGCTGCTATGCATCGGGACATTTGTTTGTCTTCGGCTACTTGCGAACGGCCGCGATGCGCATCTATCTAATTTGATTTTGCCGATGCCAATCGTACGTTCATTTTTCAGCTAATTTCCTTTCAGATCGCGGCTGATTCTATTTACATTTTTCTTTATATCCACACTTCATCGCTGCTAATGGATACCATATCTTCATGCAGAAAATTAGATAGCAATCGAATGGTGCCTATATTTTGATACTCGCATTTGCTTTCCCGATGAGATTCTTTGCCAGATGCTAGTCGCAAGATTAAATGCAAGTGCGCATGGTTCGAACACAACAAGCCTTTTTGATGTTGATGCGAAGTGAACCGTCTCAGAAGCAGACAAAGACCGCTGTGAGAGACAAAAAACTTTGTTTTCTTTTGAATTTTTCGCAAAGTCCATAATTATCGCTTCACTTTTTTACTCATTTTTTTTCGCCAATAATAATAAAGTGTTTTCGAATTTTTCTATTGGTTTTCCAATGACATGCCATTCTTTGAAGCTGCCTTGAAATTTTTATTAACTTCATATCGTTATTACCGGTTATCAATAGTTGAAATGGTTGGCGCGTTGCATTTTTCCCATTTCGAGTTTTTGTGCTCTATCTGTTTTCCATAAAATGGTCAACGGCCCGATATGCTCAACTACCGTTCATTTTAAAATCTCAATTAAATGATGGATTTTTTTTTCTCTTTCCCATTCTGTGTTGTACGAATCGGAAAAATTGCTTTGGCGAATGGGTGGAATAATCGGGCGATTTACTAGTAAAGTATTGCGAAAAATGGTTATGCGGTATGAAAATAGATGCTCGTAAACACTTGCTACTTTATGGCAGGGTTCCTTGAGTGCAGCTTACTTTAATTACTTCTCGTGAGTCAATTTTTCATATTTTCGCTTGATATCAATAAGGCGTTCGGTCACTCATGTTAATACTGTAGAATATTTCCATACTTGGATGTTCTGTCCGATGAAAGAGAAAAAGAGAGTCGGTGCATGTGCAATGTGTGGCAATTGGATGCACGAAGCTTCCATTTGTGCGCGCAATAATACGAAAATATGATCGAAGCGTTCGAAAGAATTTTTGCAAGATTTTAAATTGGAATCCATTCCTCACGTAAATGGCGGAAACGAAAGCCGCTTCATTGATCATTACATTATAAATATTTGCCGCTTTGAAATGCGCGCGCGCGCTCCTCGGCAAATACATGTGATCATTCGATGGGTGAGTATTCAATTATAAACGTTTTTACATTCGCGTTCATTTTAATTAGAAAATTTATATAATTAAGTAAATTATTATTCGCTAGCACCAGTGTTCGTACGACTGCTTTTGCGAACACGGATGTACACAGCGCACCAAATAAATTCATTCTCACACTTTTTGCTCCGTTTAATCTGCATTGAATTTATGCATGCGCTAGTGCAACATCCAAAATGCCTATTTGCAAAATCGAAAAATGATTGATATCTCGATGAACTCTCGTGCGGCGTCACGATTCACGTCAATTCCATAACATTTGACTTCATAAAGTGAAATTTTTCCAATCAGCAAGAATGCAGTTCGAATGAGATCATGCGGTGCCGTGCAATTCCAAGGCGATTTCAAATTATTTACAATTACTGTAAATAATTGGTGGTCGCTAAAATTAATTTAATATTTAATTTGCAGTTAATTTTAAATTGGTAAATTATATAGGACTGGTTGTAGTTCAAATTTCGTTACAGTTAATTCAATTTTTTCCCGAAGTGTGTCGTTTTGTATGTTTGCGTGGCAGATCATCGCAATTGGTGAGTTCAGAGAATTCACGCAAGCTATTCAGTCATCATCATTCGATCCCATTAATTTATGAAAACATTCGTGATTGCAAAACTGTGGAATGGGTATTTCTATGCGCTTCAACTCACTGGATTGTCAAATGGTCGTTTTATTGGTATTGATAATTCATATGGTGATATTGCAAATATCCGGCCTCCACGACTGGCGCCACTTGAAATCGCCGTACAAAATCAACAAGGAACATGGTTCTTGGTGCAAATTGAATGCTGATAAAATTGATAACCTTTTGAGTTGAATTTAAGAACCTTCGGATGTCTAGCATTGATAGAAAGCAACTCAATTGATACTGCAAAAATTCTCGGGCACCAAACTCGAATAGATTATGTCGTTCGAGCTGTACAAAATATTATTGGCGTCATAATTTCGATTGCTGATGTGCTCGATCTGTGTCTACCACAGCATACAATCTTGTAAATCAAATAATGTAATAGTTATCTCAAAATGTTGAGTGACAAAAACATCGAAATAGGTCGATCGCCCGCGTCTTAAATTTGCAGTTTACAGTAGTTGGAATCGCAATAAACTGCGCATGATAATGATTTACTGACAGCGAATCCATTGCGAACTGGTTCAAACTGCGAAGATTGTTGAAAGAATTGAATTGGATAATTGGAATAGCGATAACCGTTTGCCTATGACTAAGCCAGCCGCTAAACATAAATAATTTTTAAATATCTCTGTCACATTTGACACTTGCTAAATAAATGGAAAGAGTAGCTGCGGGCTCAGCAGCTGTTCCAAGCCAACTTATTGTGGTTGTGTCAGCAATAGTTAATAGAATTTGTTCCTTTCTAGCTTCGAAATGGTTAAATAGACCAAAAAAGAATGAAGAATTGAAAATTCCAAACATTCGGTTAGAAATTCCGGGGCACTGAAACTTTTTTTTGGGAAAAAAGACTTAACATAACCTCTTCAACCACGCATTGGGCAAATGGAAATACACATACGGGCAACGCGTCGTTGATTAAAGGCACCATTCACGCTGAGAATAAATTGACTGTGTTATCTAACAAAAATATTCGCATCGACTGTGCACTTTATTTGTTGCCCGCCGATTAATTCATTTGAATGAATTCGTTAACGCTAACAATCGCTCGTTGAGAGTTCATTCACGTTGCGCTGCGGCTATTCTAAAATTCAAAAATACTCTGAGCTTAATTCTATGTCTCGTTAAGAGAGGAATACACACACAATCAGCATTCGACTTGTTCTCCCGGTCTCTATCTCTTTCTTTCGGTGTCAAAAATGATTCGCAAAAATGCAAGACGGTTGGCTGGTTGGACATCGGCCGCACATCGTTTCACAACTTCAGCGAAAAGAAGTTGAAATTTGCGTTTGAATACAATATTTACTAACTCATATGAAATGAAAATTTATTATCTTTTGAATGTTGTTACTATTTTATGGTGGATGTTGTGCTGAGCTTGTGTTTATGAGTCGACGCTATTTCGCGCATAAAATATCGATGAAATTGCCATTATTCATAGAATTTATACATACATTTTATTGAGCGCACCGTAAAATTTGAATTTATGCACTCGTGCAATTGATGGCGCGCTGTTGTTTTGGAACATTTCAATGGACAAACAACCGACAGAAAATCGCGCGATCGCCGACTATCGATAAAATGGCTTTATGCAAATGTTTCGAATGGTTCCCGAAATCCAGACAGATTTCAATGAAAAAGTCGCACCGATTTTCAGCCCAATGAATCACATAAAACAATATGTTCTGTGTCAATTAACGCATCGTTTCCTATGTGAAATATTCAAATGTTCACGCAAATGACTTTTATCCTACACGAATCGAGTATGTGTGTGAAAACTTGAAAACATCTGATGAGAGTTTCAATACATTGTCATTAGAGGCAAATGAAGAAGGAGTTCTGGTTGGAAACGCCCACCTGCCCCAAACAACTTTCGACGCAATCGTTCATTTTATGAACAAGAAACCGAATGCATCGCGCTTGATCGAAACAATTTTTCGAAGCTGCAGCACACAGAACTTTTGTTCCTATGAAATTAATTTTTAATCATTTTGACATAATCGAAGGAGGCGCAAGATAAACGGCCCAAAATAAATGTGCCATAATGGCATTTGATTTTTGTTTTTATCTTTCCATTTCGAAGACGCATCCGAAGTTTAGCTCCGTGTTAAATTGATTTCGGCGTTTGATTTGTCTCACCCACTCACCGAATGGAAGCCAGTAGTTTATTGACAAATAGTATCGAGCTACAAGTTATTAAAACTTGTAAATGTAATTTAATTTGATGCTGAATAAACGAAAGTAAGGAACATTCGGTCTTACTTTGGAACAAGTTTTAACGATGCGTGAATAGTGATGAAGATGAAGTGAGTTTAATTAAGGTGATTCAATGTCTTTTTCTGGATGTTTCGGTGGATTCGAAGAAATTCAACATGCATATATTCACATTTATCTTCGGAATGATTGAAGTTGAAATTGATAGAAACAGGTATTGGATTCTTAGAAGGTCGACGTCATTCGATTTCGTATCAATGTATTTGAAATGTATTTCGAATACTCGCTCGACACAAACATCACTGAAATTATTCACTTTTATCTACTTCGATGAATTTTTTTTTGTTCAAATGAATTTCATATATTCAGGGCGATGATTAGAGCCGTTGAAGTATCGTTCAGTATCGTGAAAATTGAATTTTTGGGCGCGGAGTGAATCAATGCATCATCGGCTCAACAAATCTGCACTTTATCTTGCCAATAATCCAGTGTCGAGCCTCGCTAGCCTCGCTAAACTTGATGCACGTTCACATACAGCCGCATGAAAAGTGCATTCAGTATCAAACAGGTAAAAAACAAATGCCCACTCTTCCAAGTAGGTGGAATGAAATTGTAATTGGTCTTATAAAATATTCTATTCACACTCAAAAAAATGTATGAAAAACACATAAACAAAGTAAGCGCACGTCAAGTGAACGAGATATAGTTGGGTGTCTGCTGTTATTTAACATGTTTTTTGTTGTTTTAAATCTCGCGAATGCAGCAGATTTCTCTCTCCCGATCCAACTCTTCGGCTTTTTTGCTCGCATTCAAATTCATGTGATTTTTTTTTAATTTCGTGAATTCAACGGTTGCTTATGCTTATGATGAGTTATTTCCACCCATTCAGGAACTGCATGGAGAAGTTTTGAGATGCGCGTGGGCCAAATGCTTGGCAAAAGATACGTATTTTTTCCATCGATTGTTTACGAAAATAAGTAGTGCAGTACGAAATGAAACCTGCACGGCGACCACGCGATGGTTGGAAAATAATTTCTCTTGCTCACGATCGCTCTGCATTTAAATCGGACAAATGTCAGTGATCCATTCGCAACGTGTGATCTCGTTTACGCAATAATAGGCCACATAAACTCTCAACGCCATGCCGTTCATAAAACACGTGATTCACTAGTGACACAGCAGTACACAAAATAACTATTCCAGCCATTTTATTGCTCTCTTTTCGATTTCATAGAGAAATTAGTCGGAAAGCATGACTTCATTCTTTAGCTCATTTTCAACTGGTATTCTTAGTATTCAAATCAAAGTGTCAGTTGGTAGCGGGTTTGAATCGCTTAGTGTATGCGTAATTGCACTTGTGGCTTTTTTGTGTGTGTTTATGTTTACACACACTGGTGAGAAATTGACTCATTCTATTTCTTTGCCACGTTTTTTTCCATAGAAAAAGTTTCATCAAAACCGTTTCGCTGCGAGCAGTGTAGTCGACGGAGAAAGAGAAAATAATGAAGAATATTGTGCAATTTCCCATCACAAAGAAATCAGAACTAATGAAGAACGTGCATGAGCTAGATAGTAGCGGCGGTAATAATTAATTCCATCTCTTTCTCACATCTTCGGTTCAATCGAAAATTCCATACGTTTTGCTATTACTATATTTTTATTACGGTATAGAGATTTAAACGTTTTCCATGTCAGTATTTGGTGTGAAGAGAAGAAAGTCAGAACACAATCATCATCTTCTTTCGCCTCTCTTTTTCTATGTGTTCGATGCGACAGAATGAGAGAAAAAAAGATAATTGGAATTTTCGCCTGAAATGAGAGCAATGCCTTTTGAAATATGAACTCGATAGACGATTGAGCAGGCGCAGACAAGAGCTAGTGAACTCTGGCCGAGTACTTTACGGTGAACGGAGGTACCATTCAACACCGCCAATTTTTGACGAATATCCATTTTTCTTCAGCCTCGTTCAAATTTCAATAAATTTGGCAGTTTGATTCGGCCATAAATTTGGAACAATGTAATCAAACGCTATTTACATACATTTTGGCCTAGCAGCAAAATTCATAAACAACTCACATTCAGCTCGTTAATGCCATAAACAAAATGCACACACCTTAGCTGCAAACACGTTCGTAAACATTGAAGAGAAGAAAGGAAAAAAATTAATAAATTCAATAATATATTCGAATTGCATCTTCGATGTTGTTTTCGATGTGTGGCAAAGCGAGCCCCAAAGAATGTGCGCTCAAATGTGCCGTGCTGTCTGTAATTTGAGCCGATTGTGATTCGATGAAAGCATGAATGAAAGTTATTGTGCTATTCACTTAGAATGCGATTTATTTTCGACCGCGCACTGTAACCAATCGGGCGTTGCTGTGTTCACGACCGAGACAATGGCCTCTTAATTGAATAGTGAAGAGGAGAATGACTTTTTGAAATGACAAGAATTATTGTAATTTTTCCTTTTTTGCATTTTCCTCGTAAAATTCTTGTTGTCAAACTTCCATTGGCTTAGTTAGACACGGACGGCGCCGTGTAATTGAGGCTTTAAATATTTTCATTGACATTTTTTCTACACTTGGCAGGCAATGTCAATCGTATTTTACTTTGGCACATTAAAATCCATTCGAAATAATTTCGGAGCGAGTGTTCATTGTATGCACAAAAATAAAACGATACCGCAGCGAACAGTACCAAAAATAAATATGAATTATGTTGACTCGTTAATACTTTTTATGTCAAATAAAACAAGCCATAACATTTCAAGAGACGAACGAATGCAAAAAACGTTTCATTGTTTTGGTGCATTGAAATTTGAATGCTGTTTTGGTGCACGCGATAGACAAGTGAACAAACCACACAGCCAGATGAACACCAGATGAACACCAGCCGAACGTTTGTTGTCCAAAGTCTGCATAATGATATGTGATAGATGCAAATGATGATCAGCGGGAGTGCGAACAAATAACAAAATGGTAAAAATGAGCTGTATCGTCGTCCCGAAAAAGAATACGAAACAAATGTTTTTTCCATTGAGAGATTCCACATTAAACGTAATGTTACTGTCAACGTCTGAATGAATGATCACAATACAAGGTGTGTCTAACTCCAATTCCATTTTTTTCACTTTGTTACTTGTGAACGTGACACTCGACTTTGGTGTGGCGACACAAACACTGACGATCTTTTTATGGATATTCTGACAAAAAAAAAAAAAAACATATATTCACGCAATGATGCAGACACAACAAATTTATGAACTCCATCCGAAAAAAACGAGCAAACACCGAAATTCAAGCAACGACTTGTGGTTTTTGGCAATTAGCTATTGGATTGAGCATTCTTCAATGCCAACATTGTAATCAAGAATTTAAGCGACGACTTTCGACAACGTCATTCGCAACACAACCCAATAATTCTCGATGGATCGTCGAGAGATGCGGTGATTAATTGATTTTTGATGGTATCTTTTCGTGAGCGAACGACAACAACAACAACATTAACAATGAACATTTTTATTCAGCCCGTGTGTAAATGTTCGTGACATGAAGAAGGTCAGTGTTATTCCGTCGTTGGGTAATCGACCAAATGGTGCAGATCCAAGCCGCTCTCCGCTTCGGATTTAAAAATCAATTTTCTTCGTTTTAATTAACCATCATCAGTGCGTGCGATGAGTCTTAAGAATATTGCACGTGAATTTAGGAATAAATTCGATGCCAATGCCGAAATGTTGTGACAGCCGTTTATTTATTTAGTTTACTGCATCCCGTCTTCGAATGTCATTAATCAAAGACTGCGAGGATAAATGCAAATAAACAACCGCATAAAGAAAAATGCACACTCAAACAAATGCTATTCCTCTTTCGACGCAATCAATTGAATTCATCGTTAATAGCTTTCAAATGTAACGAAATGCAAAGTCTGATGCTGCACCACAACAAGATTTATCTCTCTCGATCGTCGACCGAAAAATGCCCGAAATAAATGCATTTAAAATGCTGTTCGTTTATTTGCTTTGTCCGTGATCTACCCAACGCATGAATCAGATGCGTGAAACGAAATTCATCAATTGCAATATCATCAAGTTGCTGCTTTTTGCGACCACAATGCTGCTTACATTTTGCAAACTACATCGCGATCGAGCGAAAAACATTTTAAATCCATATTTAATTTTTATTTTTACTTGAATAAACGTCCACAGGCGCGCGCAAGTATAAACTGGCGAATTTACGGGATGTGCAAAACTCACGAAAGAAAGAGAGAGATAGAGAGAGAGAGAGAGAAATACTAAGCCACAGATTGTCAAAACATACGGAAAACATTGCGTTTATTTAAACAGCATTCGGAATGGTTTGCACATCGCCTTCCTTTTTATTCAGAGAAATCAAAACATTTGTCATTATCGCTTTATGGATCGACTGAGATGATCGTGCGAATGGCGCACAATTCATCGGCGGGAAAACAGAAAAAAGTAACAGCAGAAAAAAAAACAGATGAACGCGAGAAAAAAATAAGGACAAGTATCATTGCGATCGAGGGAAAGGCGAATCGAATAAAAGAATAAATTAATTTTGCACAATGTTAAGCTAACGGAATGATCGTTGTGGGATTGCGGCATCTTCAAATGCAGCGAATGGTTGACAGCCAAAAACGAAATCATTAATAATAATAAAATGATGAAACACCCAGCTGAGCAAAAAATTCGTGCTTGATTCGGCTTTCTGTTTCAAACAAAGGACTTGCATGATTAAATAATAAACCACTCCCAAGCGTTTTTATGATGCATATGCTCACAGAAAACACAATGCATTGTACAAGTGCAGTGCGGTCTCAGAGCAACTGGAAATTGACTGCAAAAACGAAACTGAGTGCATTCATTGAAGAGAAAAACTAGTTTCATCGACTCCGGTTTAGAACAGGAAGTTTGCTAGCCTTATAATTTTCCGTTCTAAATAAAGTAAGAGAGTTACTCAAACACATTTGTTTTTGTTCACTTTGCTTGCATAAAAAATTGTGATCGAAAGGAGCTTGTTAAAATGAAACTGAAGAATTCAAATTGTTATTTACATTTTTAATTAAAATATTTAATGAGTTCGATCGCTGAATCATTCTCATGTATTTTATGGGACATATTCAAGAGTAATGTCGCTGTGAGCACATCTGTGCAGCACCCGTTGTTGAAAATTTTTAATCAAGATTTTTTAACCACGCAGACAACGCTGAGCCGCGCTGAAAGTCCGTTTAGCAATCGTAAATTATGCGCGCACATAAACTCCTTTGGGCTAAATTTAGTGCACAAACGCACTTTTTCTTCGCCAAAAACCTCAGCTCCGCGCACAGTTCATTAGTTTTATTTTCAAATGGATTTTTATTTGTGCCCCCCCACGAATTTTCAAGCATTTGTAGCGAACGTGTGTTTTATGCGATGTGCATAATCAATGTTTCGCGTACGCATTTCGAATGATATAGTGTGCAACGTGACATCCGATCAAAGGGTAATTTACTATGTAAATGTAAATCACAATCTTATACTGGCTGCAATGTTTTTATTCATTCTGCTGGGCAAATTCACAGAAAAAAAGCCAGAAAGATTGTACATCACACTGACAACGATAAGACACACATTCATTTGATTGCAATGCTGTTGTTGGCTGGTGCATGCCACGAAAAAAAGAATTGCAACACGCAATTATCCAATGGAATTCTGGTACAACGGAAATTGAAAGACGAAACGCAAAATTAAATGTCTGCGAATCGAAAGTAAGCTCGCACTTGAGAGTAAGAGAGAAAGAGAGAACGAGCATATTCAACGCAAATTGCACTGTGCTGTAGGTACTTATCGCTCATAATGAACTGCACAATAGTTGAACATATGTATTTTTCGAAAACAACGCTTATTGAATTGCAAAGAGGGAATAACATGCAAATGGTTTGATTGACATGCAGTTGCCGTCGATGCCTTTGCCCCTTATCACTCTTGACACACAGCAGATATCTATCGTTAATTGAGCGAATGTACTCGTTTCGATTGTCCTGATGAGCCTTTCGACGGAAACGGCCAAGTGATATGGGAATCAAATATGAGCTCATTTCTTTGTTAAGAACTGGCCGGCGCACCATTTTGGGTGCATCAATTACAAGTATATTAATGCTCCCCAACTGATATCGCACGCGCACGCTCAAACAAAACATTGTTATTCTTTTCGACGAAAAATAAGTATAAATAAATTGAAATGAAAATGAGTGCATCTGATAAGAGAAATGCACTCACTGTTTGAGAAGTTGAAGCACGTACTGAAAAATCCGTTACAGAATATACTTGTTGCGATGCAAACAGAACGACGCTTTCTTCCCGTTCTCAATGCAAAACTGCATACAATACATATTTCGAAAGATGCATTCTCTCTGGCATGGAGAGAAAGTAATAAAAGGGCGCAAACTGAATCATGTGCATGCATTTTTTGTTTCCTATATTGATTTGTCTGTCTGCCTGTCTGCTAATAAAATGAAACCAACCATTTTTATATCCCATTCATCTTAATTAAACAACATAGACAGCCGACCGATTGCGAAATGCTGGTGGTACGGCCGTTAATATGCATGCAATGTTTACAATGCGTGCGCTTGTTTTTATATATACACACATCACCACAAACGCGCACGCACATACTCAAATATTAAGTGAGTTTCTTACGGAGTTTTAAGTAAATCGGACAGTTGCTGGTTCTTGATTCTCGCACTTAGCCATAAATTTGGATGCTTTGTTGCATAACAAGCGTTCGCTCGCAAAACAATCGCTTCATGTTTACAAATATTTGAATATATGTGGCATATGGTGATGATTCGGTCTATTCAATGGGAGAGATTATCCTCATCTGGATTTTTCGAGACGAAACGAGAGAAGAAGGTGAAATGCGCAATTGTCGACGACGCCAATTATAGCATGCAGTTTTATATACAATAGAATCGACGATCGAAAATGAAGTGGCCAGGTTAAAGGTGAGTGCTCTTGAAACTTTCGACTCGAAATCGAAAATCAAACGCAGAAAAGAATCAACATTTTGTTCAAATTCCAAAAATATGAGTTTTTTTTTCAAAGAGCAAAGTTTAGTGAACCCATTGGCCAAAGCCGACAGAAGACAAACATACCAAAGCCAGCCTTTGTAGATGTGTTTGGATTAAGATTACACATTTCAGTGCTTTATGATAAATGCGATTGTATTTTCAGTTTGTTATTTTCCATCGAAATTACATGTCGATGTCGTTAACTAATGAGCACCACTGCATTTGACTCCATGATGTTTGAATCGCCGTCGAGCGCATTGGCCGACTCTCTCTCTCTCTCTGCAACCCACACCATTCCAACGGCACGAGAACATTTTCAATTTCATTAACTCCAGCAAACACTTTCCATTGAGGAAAAATCAACGGTTATTTTATAGTTTATCAATATTTTAATTCATTTTTCTTCTTCTTCTCTTTTTCCACCGCTTTGAATGGGGCATGAAAAGTGTGTGATTTTTTTTTTTTTTTCTTGGCTTTCGGTTAAAATAAGTTACCCAATTATTGCCATCGAACACATATTAGATGGCCAAGAATTCAAATGCTGTTTCGTTTTCGATTTTGGAAAAATGACGATGAAAGCAACGAAAAAAGCTGGTGATAATGAAAATTGAGTGTAGAGTGTAACCTTCTATCAAATCCACGTATTAGCATAGCCTGATTATGTTGTTTTCTCTTTTTGTTCTCCCGTCAATATGCATTTGTGTGTGTGTGTGTGTGTGTGTGTGTGTGTGTGTGTGTGTGTGTGTGTGTGTGTGTTTGCACTTACTTTTCCAATGTTGACGCTTCACTGTTTACATTTACGATCGCTTCGATGTGTGTGCCGCGCGCGATTCATTTGAATGCCGATATTCGTATCAACTTTTGTTTATGTTTGGTGGCGATGGAAAAAAAAGAAGTGCATATTACAATAATTCAGCGTTCATTTGCAGGCGCGCGAAACGGCAGTTCAGTTTTGGTGTGGTTCATGTGGCAGCAAATATTTTTAAAATTCGTCACGTTTAAGCAATAATGGAGAGCTACATGTGCACGAGCACATACGATTTTATGGTGTTTTCGTGGTTACATCGCTGCTTAAAACTGCATTACCATTTACATTAACAACGAACAATAAATTCGATATATCCGACAATTTGCATCGCAGCATCAACGATTTTTCGCATAACGGATTTGGTTGTTCTCTCTCGTTCTCACAGTGCGACCGCGGCCATCGTCACCATCATCATCGCCGATGAGACATTTGAGAAATGGTTCGGGAAAATTTTCGCGCAAACTAGAAAATCCTTATTGTAATTCAATGCGAGTGCCCAAGAAATTAAAAAAATACGAGAAGCAATTTTTTACAATTATCGTCGGTGCAAATTAAGTGTGGCGATTGCGTGATATAAAACATGGTCGGTCATTCGAGATTCGCTCTCTCATCAAAATCAAAGAAACTGATGGAAACCAAAAACCCACAAATGGAGCTTAAAGCAACACTCGTTCAATGAGACCGTTGGTAAATAATGTTGAATCTAGTGCTCTTGATATGAGTGCAACCGAATGAAACAAAATACGACTTTTTCGCCGTTGAATGTTCAATTCAGAAACGAATGCGAATCCGTGATGCGTATTCAGTTTTTGTGTGCACACGCGAGAAGAAGAGAGATGTTTGGTCTGATAGTTGAGAATGTGCGTTTATGTAATTGAAGCTTGTTTACACTGGCCACGTTGAAATCGAAACCAAGAGAGTGCAGTTTAAATAATGAAAATTGAAATAAACAGCTAATTAAATCTCTTGCATTTCATTTGAAATATTCGTCTGTGTGACTCTGAATAGGAGCAAACGGCGATTGAATGATGTGATGAACACGATATCAAATAGTACTGGTACACGCATTCAACGCACTCAAGATATGTTGCGCCCATCAAAATGCCCGCACACAAACAACTTCACGTTCAAACTATTCAAACGGAGCATTCAAAGAGAGCAAGCAACAAAAATGCATAAAACCAAATTGAACCCAAATGTTGTTGCACACAAAAAAAGACATGCAACGAAGGCATCTGAAGCTGAAATTATGTTTGCGGGTTTTTTATTTCGAAGGAAAACGTTTCATTTTCTTTGGATAATTTGACTGAATTAGAAAACGATCTTGTTGAGTAACGAGATATTTTGCTGAACGCATTCTTCTCGTAGAATGCTGCCTTTCTTGATGTAGTTGTTGTTGATTTCGTTGAGCAAATGAATGTTCATATTTCGAAAGCGTGTTTATGTGCTGGCTAGATGAAATAACCAATGCTCAAATAGTTCGGAAAATCGAAGAATATGCCGCCAGCAATCATGAATTTCAAACACACCACAGATTATTCTCAGCCATTTCCTCCAACAAAAGCAATCTTTCGCTGACATTAAAATCAGTTTATGAATACTAAAATTAAAAAAAATAGAAGGTTCTTTATTTGATGTGTTTTGTTCGAAGAAATTAGCCGCGTTGTGTGTTTTTTGAAAGATTCGCCAATATTTGAAATTTGTTTGAAAGAATTGGTCGACCTATTTTCTGAGCCCTGCGATACGATTGAATTGAAGACACAATGCCAATACTCGTCGTTGTCGTTGCTCATAATTCACAAATATTTAAACTTTTGTTTGTTATTTACCGAAAGCAAATGTGCGAATACATTGTACATGGCCTCCGAATATTTCTGATATTGTATTTGCCCGTCGCGAGCGAGCTCATTCAATGAAAAACCGCGAAGATTTGTGGCTCGTTGCCTCTCTTTCTCGTGAACGTGGATCATCTCAATGGACATCAAATGATTGTTTATTTACGAATAAAACAAGTTGTACGTTTTTAATTGCAGTCTTTCTTTGTGGCTATCCAAAGATTAATTGAATACCAGTGCCAGGGAGAGAGAATGTTGAAAATATATGCCTGTTCGGTTGACATCCATTGAATCGTGTTTTACATGCGGCTCAACGAATATACAAATTGTTATTCGCATACTCGCCGCATTCACTCACAAAAAAATGACAATCGACAATCGTATTTACACACGGTGCGCGCTCGAGCTCGCAGTAGTTTTATTTGTGCGCACTCACGACCAGCGTAAAAGAAAGACGGGCCGCTGGCACTGTGCGCGAACGAGATGCAAACCAATAAATGAGCAATGACATAATTTCTGTTGGCAAATGACCTTAACGAACATTTCTCGAATGAAATAAAAAAATAATTGTGAAACTAAATAACACACACTCGAAAGGGAAAAAAATATATATATATATAAGAGCCATAACATTTTATTGGTGCTACAGAGAGTCGTTGAGCTACGGAATATTTTGTTCTGTTATGTTCGATTTTTATTGATGTTAAAATACACGAAAGAAATCTTTTTTCACCTTGTTTTGAGTTTTAAATATTGCAATAAATTGTTTTTCTCGTCGTAGATCTCGCACACAGTCCTATGGAACGCTCAAACTCAATTGCAATATTTTTATGCAATTTTATTTAAAGATTTCAATCTAATTTAATTAGCGTTGACATATATTTTTCGACCACGAATGAATTTTATAAACTCTACAGGCGATTATTATTTCACGCTCTCCGATTGCGACACATCAATCTAACTGCACTGAAATCGTAGAAGTTTTCACGTTGTATACGATGCGAAACAGCCGCTCTGAAAAGAACAGAAAGTCGTAAATTCAGGAGTAGTTTATGTGACAAAGCGTGCATTGCATCTGGGCTGAGCCGAGCAGCGGAAAAGCTGAATTGTTCGAGCAAAAAAAACTATAGACAAAAAAACCATGTTAATTCGAATTGTTTGTCAAAATTGGTTACGTAGCTGCGTTGCGTGCAGCAGCGGGTAAAAGAAACAGTTGTGTGTTAAACACTGAAATGAATTAATCCAAGGTCGAATCCATTTTCAAAAGCAATTTATAAGTATTTGTTATGCGTCTTTTAACGTGAATATGCTGCACGCGCTTGTAAGAAAGAAATAAGAGTTAAAATGCATTGCAATGCGAAAGCCGCATATTATTTTACTAGAGTGTTCGTATTCGGTGGTTGCGTTTCAATCACGCAAGACAGAAAGAGAGAGAGAGAGAGAGAGAGAGAGAAAGAGATGAGTATCATTACCATAAAAACAACACACAGTAAAAATCAACCATAATCATTTTTAACACTTTGCTGTGCGCATTCAGTCGTATGCACACAATTATTTACGATATACCTGCACATTGATTTACGATGAGTCGATGCATTGATGCTGGACTCACGGCGTATCTTAGAAGACAGAACGATCGTCCTACATATTAGGACTGGGGAAGAATGCTCAAGTGTGAGAATAGAAAAAAACCGGCAATGTCGTAACATTGAAATTACACTAAGCGGCCAATTGACCATAAAAATATCCAAATTGGTTTCATTACCGCCCCATAAAATATATATAAAACGTGTGGATGTTTGTTTATATTCCTTTGTTTCGCATTTTATCGATTTGATCGCATAGGCTTAGAATGCCACAGTGATAAAAAAACAGATTTCGTCAATCATTTTTTTCCCATAGAAATCTTCTTTGATTTAGTCATCAAAATGACATAATATTTGACTGTGATAAATTTTAAACAGACAAACTGATAACATCAATGAAGAATTGTCATTGATATGACAATTTATCGGTTGGTATTATTTTTTATGGCAAACACATGCATCTTCGTGATACTCACTCAATATTCTCAGCTTTTGATAGATTTAATCCCAATTCGTTCGTTGTTCGAAATTTCTTGTCGAATTTTTCACACTTGATTCGTTGCAACAATTAATCGTTTTACGTGTCTTTTTTCGCACTTATTCTTCTCCAACAAACCAACTGAATAAATTCCAAACATTCAAAATGGCAAAACACTTGAGTTCAATTTATAACTGAATTTAGCACAAGAATTATTCTATGCACGTTCACAAGCAGAATTAGAACTCCATTGACAATGTCAAGATAAGAAGCTGTTTCAATACAAATACAGCGATAAAACTGATGTTGTTTATGAAATTCTTTTCAGTTAACTGTAAAAATGAAGTGAGTCTATCGAACGGTTTGATCAGCACTTAGCATGACAGTGCTCATGAGCAGGAAAGAAATACAATACGGGGCCAATATGCTTTGCTCTATACAGTGGCACACAAATGAGAATTCGTCATGAAAGTGTCGTCGTTGTCGATTGCATGAGAATGAACATTTATTGTATTATGCCACTTAGTCATGGTTTCAATGGTTCGACGATATTTCGCTTCACTCTCGCCAATTCCAGTTGTTAATGAGGATTGACGTGCAAACTGTTGAATTGAAGCGGCACAGTATTATTTCAATAAATGAGCTCTCTGAGGATGAGTCAACGTATTTTCAAACCACATGCATTTATTTACGTTGAAAACGGTTCGTTTTGTTATTTGATATCTCTTCAACACACTAAAACCAACACAATCGCACGGAAAACAAACGGTTTTTTGTGTCAAAATGTACACACACGCACATTTCAGTTGAAATAGAAAACAACCTAAACTGATTTTCATTCATCCAAATGGGTTCACTCGAACAAACACAGCACACTCTAAACAGAACCTTGCGCGATTTTCAATAGAATCAATTCTCTCTGTTCATCGCTCAAATGTATTCCATTTAAATCAGCCGAATAGAGCAAACACAACTAAGCCAAATCATGAAAACACATTATACTATAATCTATACGTTGAATTGTGCCGCTCGTTGCATTTATCATTCGTCTGCGTTATCGCTTAAATTATTTTTGTAGATTTATAGTTTCTTCTTATTTTTTTGTTTATCTGTCTGTTCTCACTGAACTCAATTTACACATCAATCTTGTTTCTATTTTGAGTTGATAAATCACTCACTCGTTTCACTAATGGCCATTCCAATTCAGAATCAACCGAACGCATTTGTTTTGGAATTCAATGGACTTTTGATGGGAAAATATAATGTTCAACGAAACAATATTTTGCGAGATGGCGAAGGAAAACTCGAGCCTACAAAATTGCTTCGATTAATTTAGTGTGTGAATCGTCGTGATTTGACTGGAGCGGTGTGTGAGTGATGTCATGGGATCCAAAATTTTACTCCATGTGCTTGTGTAACTTGAGTTTTGTTTAAAACAGATTTTGTCCGCCGTTTCATCTGATTCCGAAAAACAAGTGTTTTTTCTTATGTTTTTGTTTAATTTCTTTCGCTTGCCCTTTTTATTCTTCGTCGCGTTCACACTTCGTGAAAAATGTCAGGCCACGATAAATTCTGACTGGACGGAATTTTTTCTCCCGCTACATTTTTTTTGGGTCGTCACAACGATTTTAATGTTGTTGTTATTCGCAGATGGAAACGTGTGCTTTCAGAAAATTTACACCATCGCGCGTAAACAGACATTTGTGTGCGCGGCTGTGCTAAACCATGTACGGCTTTTTATGACTTCAACCGAAAGCAAATAGCAGAAGAAAACGAATGATAAAATCGCTTCTATTCACACTCGTCTCTGTTTAAGAATTCCGAAAATTACAATGTCACAATTTCACTTCACTTTGATTATTCTATGATCGCAACAGCGGCAATTGTTCAATTTCCCTATCAATTGACCCATAAAAAATCAAACACAGAAAAACATTGAATTGATACGAACGAAAAAATTACTCGAAATACAAAATAGAAAAATTATATCCATAAATTGTGCCGCGATCATAAAATCGAGTGTAACGTGAACACATCGACTTTCGTTGAAAGACTGATGGTGTTTGCCGTGCGCAACCAACTTGTGTGTGCGTTTTCTTGTTGCCGTTGCTTTGTGCTTTGTTCGTGTATTGTATCCAATACAACACAAGCTAGACGATAACAGCTATACAAAGTATCTCACTCACTCACTCGTTCGATTGTCGGCAATTTGTTGTGCGCGCGTTCGATGTTGCTACGATCCGAAATACACACGCGCGTCGTAGTAGCAATCAACTGTACGCATGAACAGTGTAGCGCGCTTGACGCAGACAACAAGATCACACGATCAAATGTGGGAGTTTTGCCGTGCAACTACTTTGTATTGTGTGAATATGATTCGCATTCGCTGTGCTATCAATGGAAACGTAAAAATATTATGAATGTGTGTTATTGTGGTGCTGACACTCGTACGAATGATACTTGACGACCGATTTGAACATTACGTACGTGCATAATAAATGGCTTTTGACCGTAGCACACAAATAAAGAGGAAGAAAATGCATATGGATCACCACAGCGCTTGAGTACGCAAGTCAGTCGGCTTTGTAGCTGCTATACACACATTCACATCACAATATTTCTGTTTACATCTTGTAACGAGCGAGTTGTTCACACACGCATATTCCAATCGAAGATGAAAGCACTCGCAGCGAAACAATCGCTTTAAATGTAACAAGTCACGCCGACTTAAACGTGTTCCAGTTTTCATGCGCTCAGCATGACAATGGAATAAAATGCAACGAATATCGTGTTAGAAACAGCAGAATGACATGTTATACAGATATCAATGCAAGAATTTAAATTTATTTGGACCTTGTTAAAGATTCCAATTTATGCATAGAATTATCATTATTATTTTGTTTGTTTGGTGCAGCATATTGCAATTCGCATTAGAACTGACGAATTATAAGTGACGTAAACTCAATATCACTTGAAAGGATGTCCTCTCCTAGAAATAAAGTGAAAATAAGTTTGCTCATGCAACGAAATCCGGATAATACAAACGTAACAAAGTTGATAAAATTCAGACCCACTAATCGATGAAATTCTGGCAATATTGGAACTGTTGGTCATCACAGATATATATACTTATTACAATTTACCTCATGTCTATGGTTGAGATGGAGTATTTCGGTGCAATTTAAAATGTAAATGCTACATATCACCGTTAGATATCATGAATTAAATTCATTTACGATGAAAATTATACATGTTTTTGTTTTTTGTCATAATCACATTAAATAACATGTTAGTCATTATGCATATCATCTTCAGAATAAATCAGAATGAATTACGCTCATCAACTCACTATTGATAAAACGTTAATTTTGAAATTTTGTAGGATTTGACCAATTAACAACATACTATCAAATATGACTAGGTTCATGCTATGCGGTTCATTGAACTTCAAAGTGATTATTCAAAGGATATAGATTGTTCCAGATGGTATAACAAATTAATAATATTTTACTCCCATTGAATTCTTTTAAGCGTTATTTTTAACGTTCTTCAATAAAACATTCAATTTCTCATTAATTGTCATGTAAATATCGTGGTGATTGCATTACATTCTCATTTTGTACGTATTTGCCTTTCTTGCGCTCCGAAATGTCAAACGTTTTCGCGCCAATTTTTTGTGCTCGCCGCGAGCATAAAATGCGGCCGAACTCAGTACATTGGATCAGTCTTTTTAAGATCAGTCGATCGATTATCTTCGTAGAAAGCAATCAGAGCGAATATCATAGGGAAAGCAACTGATTTCCAAAAAGTAAGTTAAACTTTCTTGGCAATATTGTTGAAACCAATTTACACAAAACTTTAAATAAAGTCTAACATATTTATATATAAAATTCCTGAAAAAGTGAGTCTTATTCAAAGATATTCTATCTGATAATCACATTTGAAATTTCGATTTAAAGCTACCCATTTTCTGTAAGATAAATATAATAATTTTGGATGGATTTACCATCTTTTACCTTAGAATCCAACGACTTTCGCAACGTTTTGAATGCAGAAACTAATAACATGTTATTCGATGTGCGTATCAAAATTATTGTAGTTTTTAGTAAATTTGGCTTTAATGTATTGGAAAGATTCATCAAAGAATGGTAATGCAATTTTTTGGAATCAGAATATCTGATATGAAAGTGTTGAGAATGGTTTCGGGAGTCTCGCGCCGTGATCAGTGGGAAAACAGAATCCGAAATGAGACGATTCATTTAAATGTCGATTCGGTAGGAGGGGAGGCAAGAAAATCCAGACTGAGATGGTTTGGTCATGTTAAACGCATGGGAGAAGAGCGATTACCGAAACGAATTCTGTTCGCCGAAGCTGATGGGCCGAGAGGTAGGGGTAGACCACGTAGACGTTATTTAGATTCGGTTAAATGTGATTTAAATGCGAGGGGATATAAAAGGTGTGACGAAACTCAAAACTTGGCTCACAATAGGGGTTTGTGGAGAGGTATTGTTAGGGGTATATGAGGCATTTTGTTTCACAAAAAAGACCAGACGCTGAAAGGCATTAATGGTCTATAAATGCTTGTTGTTGTTGTTGTTGTTGTTGAAAAAGGAACTGTACAATTATGCAAAGTAATATTTTCGTTTATTTCAATAAAATTTTAGTATTCGAGGCTGGCTCTTGTGAACGCAAAGTAATTGGTTCTGCGCGTCTTCCTACTTGATAGAGTAATATATTGGCAGAGTTTTGGGGATGACGATATTATTTCGACGGGCTTTTTGCACGCGAAGTCGCTTTAGGCGAGGCCCCCTTTTCTGATGAAGCTGGTTTTTTGGGTGAAGTCGATCGTTTAGGTGTGCTTGATTCCGAAGAGCTCTTGGCGTTTGAATTATCTACCGACTTCGAACTTTTAGGTGAAGGTGTTCGTTTAGGTGAGCCTGGATCCGATGTGCCTTTGACCTTAAGATTTTCAGTCGATTTAGATTTTTTGAGAGTAGGTGATTTCTTTGGTGCATCTGAATCCGAAGAGCCCTTGACCGTAAGATCCTCAGCCGACTTTGATTTTTTGAGAGTAGGTGATTTTTTTGGTGCATCTGGTTCCGAAGAGCCCTTGACCGTAAGATCCTCAGCCGATTTTGATTTTTTGAGGGAAGGTGATTTCTTAACCTTAGGAGTCTCCTTCTCTAATGATGTCGAACGTTTGAATGAAGGCGATTTTTTGGGGGATCTCGGAGATGATGGGTTGCTCTTTCTTTCAAGACGCACAGTGTTTTTCAATAGTTTCGATTCTCCTAATTTAATTGGTAAAAATTTAATGTGTTTTATAAAGTCATTGTACGAGCAGCAAACCGTTACTCCCTTTTTCACATCCGGATTCAAGTCCAATGGGAATTCATCGCAGACACTATTGCATATAGCTTTGAAATGATTTTGTTCCTTTTCAGTCAATTTGTTGTCATTTGATGTGAAAAATGCTATGGTTTCGTTGGTCTGTTCATCGATCACCAATTTCCAAACAATCGACGGAACTTCAATCGAATGTTTTTCCATGTCCAAATACAATTCTTCCAATTTGCCAGCTACGTTGGTCTTCTTCAAAATTCCGTATAGACCAGTGAAAATGCGCAGTTTTTTTTTCATGTCCATTGAAAGCGAACGAACAGCAGTTTCGATTTTCTTCCAATTCTGAAATTGAATACAAATTTGACTCAATAAAATGTTTCAACGTCATTAAAAGTACATCGCGGCAAAATATATGTTCTTACTCCATTATTCATCGACTGATATCCTTAAAAAATGGAAATATGCAATTGTAGATCAAAATCTCACTTTATATTTCATTTTTATTACCTGGAAAGCAATTCTGCGAGAAAAATGAATTTTCTGAGTCGGCATGTGGGGTTAAATGATTTTGCGAAAAGTAGTTGGCATATTTCGTTTCCTTATCGGTGATATTCATTTTCGCTCCAAAATATTTATTAAATGTATCTTCTTGATATTTTGCAGCGTACATCCCTTGCACATTCTTTCCGGCCAAAGTGTATTTTGCAAGGAATCTTGCATCACGTTCGCGCGGTTCCGAATCTAAGAAAACATCAATAAAATAATTCCATAACTACAGCCCAATGCTTTCGTAAAAAATAAACAATAAACTATTACGTTACCATCTGTCACACTGATAGTGTGTTCACTGTAAATCGCACTCAATTTGTCCTCATTAAAGCAAACTGAATATAATTTTTCTTTTTTATCATCCGAATACCTGCGAAATGTTGTGCTTAATAATATGATAATTGATTTTGGAATGCAGTTCTTACACTTCATAAAGATTGCCGAGTCCGCGAGCACAACTTTCGCCAGTCATAACCAAATTCGAAACATTCGCTGCACTTGGAGACATATTTGCCAATAGCTTGTCCCTGTAAGCCTCTGCAGCTTTTCCAGTTCGTACTGTATCTGGAAATTTCATCGGTATAGGCTTGAAAGTTGCACCTGATGTTGATGATATTGCTGGTTTTGGAATTACAATTGGTGTCAGCTTTGGCTTGGTTTTCACTTGTAGTTTCTTATTTACCGGAAGAATGTCTGTCAAAGGGACAGAACTATCGGCCGAAACATATGGCACTTCGAGAATTTCAACGATCAAATAGAGAAAGTACAATGATAAAATTATACTTTTTATATTCTTGAACTTGCACATTTTGTAAAAGTAACAGACAACCAACTCTCAAACTTCAATTGTCCTAAATTTGTAACATTTCTCTTTTTTCATGCTGCTCTTATATAGTAAAGCTCAACCTAATTGAAACTAAAAACACACATCTCACTACTTTTCTAATTAATAATGCGTTCATATCAAATTACAGAGCCAGTGACAGGAAATATTTCAAATATTTTAATAACCACACAATTTAAACTAATAGTTGTGCACGTGAAGAAAGAATGATTTTAATGCTAGGGGAATTTCATTTTATTTTTTTTACATTGACCAATTTCACCCAATCATCGAATATTCCCTTTAATCCAAAAATATTTCCAAAATTATATTCAATTCCAAATATTCCGGAATTTTTGCTAAAAAAAACGTAGACCGAATCATTTGTTCGAATTATATGTGTCAATACAAACAAATGAAGAGCGCAAAACATGTTGAATATTCATACATATTCGAAAATATGTCATTTATTTCAATTTATTTCAATGGACTACAGAAACCTAAAAGTCAATAATAGAATAATAGAAGATTGTTTATACAATTCATTTGAATTGCAAATATTCATTGCGATTTGCATATCAAATTCGGAGCTATATTCCCCTCGATTTAATATGTCCCTTATTACGAATGCTTCGCCAGAATAAGTGCACAATTAGTCACCTTAGAATTTCTGTTTTGACGCAAGAAATGGAAATTTTATTTTTATTACTTTTTCTCTCGTAATTCGAAGTTTCATTTTATTTCAACGATTTGTTGCTATAGAAAAGTAATGGACAAACTTCGATTGGAAAAGTTACTAAAACCATATTTAAATAACTATTGATATCAAATTAAATGCAAATGATAGGAATCTTCTCATTAAAACAGCAATTAAATAGATTTTTTATTATTTTGATCATGATTTTGATGGCATCCACTTCAAACGTATTGACGATAATATTGAGCATTTTTAGTAGTGATAAGCTGTAATAAAAATAGGTTTAACAAGATCACTTAATGGTCAGATTTTCACGAAAACATCATATGAATAAACGATATATTCAATTGAGTTTGGATCTGATTACAATTCTTCCACTAAAACTTTAATTAAGATGAAACAATTTGCTTCAACACAAATCACCAATGCAATTCACATCAAAATACTGAATTGTTTGAAAATCATAGCTCGATAATATTCTACATTTTAAATTAGATTCGAAAAGAGCTGACATTTTTTCAGATTACGCCACAGTTATTTCATGGATTTCATCTAATATTTGACTTTCTATTTTATATTTTGTTGCAATAACATGCTTCTTTGGTGTTATGCAAAATCCAATCTAAATAACTTGCAACCTTCGTGAAAATTGGAAGAATTAAATCATCATCTTTCGGTTTGATGTGCAGAGAAGCGGCAGCACAGCTTTGAGAATCAGACAAAATGCCAATCAATTCATAATATCCCGCTTTAGAGCTGTAAAGAACTCCAGAACCAGCATCATCCTTGCACAGAGTGCTTGGTGACCCCACAATTCCAATGCATCCTTGCGACTCTTGCAGTGATTTCGAACAACTTTCAGATTCAACAACCGGCAGATCAATTTTCCTCGGTTGACACGTTGACGTTTCATAACCATCGGCCGTAACACCTTCAAACCAAGATGCAACTGTTGCCACTTTATTCTCATAGTTGATATCTAAAATATTAATTTGATTGATATTTTGGATTCATGAGTTATTTACCTTTAAGTAAGTTCTTACCTGGTGTCGGCAAACAAATTGGTGCGATTCTCTTTTCGAATGGAACAACTGTACTCAAGCGTAGTAGGGCGATGTCATTTAGATGCGACACATATTGAAATTCTGGATGGATCAATAAACTTGTCACACTATAAGTGCTTGAGGTAATATCAGCGTAGCAGTCATCATAGATTCCGACAACGACTTTCATTCTATATGGCGAGTATCCGTAGACGGTGGACGCCGATGTAATAACAAAGCGATCATTTATCAGAGTTGCTTCGATTGGAGGTGAATCTTGAACCACAATTCGAGCGAGCCATGGAAATTCGTACGGTTTTAAATCAGTTCCACCGAGCAGTCGATGCCGTTGCCGTCGATTTGGTATTCCACATTTACATTTGCAAGTACGTACTGTCGATTTATGGCCAAAAATGAAATCGAAAAAACCAGCCTTAACAATGAATAAAAAAAATATTAAGCAAAATATCTTTCATTAGACCACTTGAATTCAATATTTTAACATAGGCTCTATTTTAACGATGATGCATATTTTTATAGACACACATTTATTTCGCTTATTTTATTAAAGAAGATTTATTGCATTTACCCTTAAATTTCGATCGCTACTATTTGAATATGAATCACAATAAACTGATTGCACAAACAAATACACAAGCACGAAATAGAATTTCATTTTTGTAATACTTGTGGGTTAAAACGGAAAATATTCGTTCAATCTAAAATTCCGACTGAGAGTTCTATGTTGATACGGAGCGCTATTTATACCAATGAAATTTTTACTTTTAAATTGAGCAAATTGATGCATAGACGCATTCGAATAAGTAGTTTTAAATTATACGTTACAGACGAGATTAAACATTAAATCCGACTAAAGGTGGTCCAAATGCTCTCTTATCAAGTGATTTGAAACTGACATCATTTTCTATAAGTGAATCAATAATTTATATTAACTGCTGTAGATACTGAAATTATCATAATGTGGGATTGGGCTTTAAATCTGTTGGCGCCAAAATTGGTCACTGCACTTTTATTACTATGAGTGCATATTATTATATAAAAGATACAAATCGAAGCAATTATTATTTCACTCATAAGTTTAATGGTTATGGGTGAATGAATATTCGAATAAATTAACTTTTTGATTGTTGTTCTGCCTAACGTGGTGCGCGATACAAACATTTTTGGAAATTAATTAGTTGGATTGGTGGTTCGAGACCATTAATGTATAATTGTTACATTATAGATAATTGATTGTAATTTTGGTAGTAATTATTCAAAAGCAGCGCTTTTAAACGGCTTACCTTATTTAACTATATCAAATCCGAGACTATGTAGCTTATAGTTGATTGAAGATGTCTATTTTGTTCGAGATAATCATAGTGAGCCATTCAAAAAACAACCAAAACGTCCCAAATTAGTCGACTGGCTACAGTTCCCCACATCAATGCATTTTTGATCTAAATGTGAAATTAATTGCCGATTGGTGGGATTTGAATTCAACATAGCCTTTTACGTATTTGAAATGTGCTCTTTCGAAAATCACATAATTTGGTAAGCATCTTCATTTTGGTACTGCGAATTTGCGATGAAAAGCTTTGCTGAACGTTCAAAAAGTTTTTACTACGTCTCTGTGCTTTTTTGCTTTGTTCTATGGCCTTACAGTGAACTAAAATTCTGCAACCCGTTTATTTCACGAGTAGATATACATTTTCATTAAATTTATGATTCTGCAATGAAATCACTGCTCCCGCAATATTTATTTTAAAAAACTTACATTTATAATGGCTGATGACTCCTCCATTCAACTTTCCCCAGCGTAAATGTATATTAAATTCTATTCATTTTCTTATAATTTTTTCTGGTGTCATCTAATTAATTCCATTTATCTGCATATGTTGAAAATGTTTTTGAACTAATAAAATGCGAGACTAATGTGTAACACATGTGTGTCGTTATCGCACGAAGTACCACATGACAGCATATCATTCATTTAGCATTAAAGTTTCTACGTTTGTGCCTCTTATAATTCGCTAACGCAACGCACGACTGGCGTGAATAAGAGTTATGTCGAAACTAGCGGACGGCAAGACTATACTTCACAGGATCATTTCTGTAGTATATCTTATACCAACTTTGGCTAAAACCAGAGTGGGACGGCAACCACGATGACGAGTTGTGGTGCTTTATCTGAAAGCGTGAGGGAGATTCGTGCTGGTTTTTTGTTGCACTTCATGTGCATCGGAACCCACAATCGTCGATGATCGCTAACCCGTTGGTTACTCAATGGGCTAAGGATAAGGTGCTTTCCGAGTGGCCGCTACAACTCTTTCAAATAATAAAAAAAAATCTCTTAAACATTTGTGAAAACAAAGCATGTGAATGCTTGTTGATGCATCTTTAAATTGCTTCAAACCAATGTTGAGGAACCAAAGTGGAGCTATCTTATGAAAATGAAATGTTTTCGTATGTTTCGGTTTGTCATTTAGAAAAATGGATAATTTTCGATGACAATATTTGATCAGCAGTGGTTTTTTAGTTGTCAATCAGAAAACATTGATTTTTAAAATAAAAAGATTTATTTTGGTAACGAAAGAAGTGATGTGGCCGACATCAAAAGCTGATTAGCGGCATATACTTTTGCAGTGCTTTCTATTCTTCATTCATAGAAACATATGACACACACAAGAAAATGTGTATAAATTCTAACTTTTCGATAGAACAGTATACTCCATGCAAGTATGAATTTAGGGTTCACTTATATTGGAATAAAGTATGTATTGGTTTATTCCACTTTGGTTCAATATCAAGCTTGTTGGTGTATAATATGTCATTTGAGAAAAAAAAAAATGTTCAAAAATCCGCAACATTCATCGTTTTCTTTATGCTCTTTTAAAATATGCTGTTCTGAATAGCTTCATAATTTTCTGAAAAAGTATTATATTGTCTCCATCTTTATGAATTGCTTTGTAAGATTGCTGTTCAAACCTGCCTTCAAAAAGACTTATGGCAACAATATGAAGGACTCTTTTCCACAAGGTCTGATAGCTAATTGTATGACTAATATTCATTTCGGGCTTCATAAAAATGGATTCTCCCGAAATTAATTATATAATTTTATTTCTGCCCATTTTAACTGATTATATTACATATTTCTAAATTGAATTTACATATTCCATTGATAGCTGATTGATGTGGCACATTTGAAACGCATTAGATGATTAGAATTCAAGTGAAATAAAAGTGCGTATAAATGTTTTCATACATGAAAAACCGCATTTAACATTCAAAGCTGCAATTGAATAGTTGTCTTCTGTGCGGTCTGAGGCTTCATTTTGGCCATTTAAGATCTTTATCCATTATCTTTTCGCAGTTTCAATACAAACAGTTCAAAAATGTCTCAAACATTAGCATACCATTCAACAACTCTTTTTTATGTGGTGTCGTTGATGCTACCGCGTCCGTTCGGTCTTTTGGCTGCAAATTGTGATATTCGAACACTTGTAATGACTAAATCAAAGTTTTGGTTCATATACTCGATAATATGCGGTTGCATATTTACAGTAACTTATCCGTTCGCGATAATTGCGATTTTGCATAAAATGCAGCCGTCGGAAGGCAAAGTGTTCTTTTATATTGAAATTAGCAACTATGTTGCAATGTACCTATTCACAGTGGCTATCTATGTTCGAATTATTATTTCTACACCAAACCATTTGAAATATAACAACTTGGGCTATGCAACATTGCGCGCATGTGGAAAAGTCCACAAAGACAGTAGGGAAATAGGTTTTGTGGTGCCATTTATTATAAGAGTTCTTTATTTATACTTTGGATATGGAACTCTAAACGCAATAAAATTGTGGCGAAACCGCTCAGAATTGGAGACGGTTCCAATTGTTTTCAAACTTTTTTTCTTCCTTCCGGATGCTGTGATGGCAAGCACTTTGATTCGGGTACACACATCATTAGCGATGTTAATCATTTGTTCACAGCGAATTAAATGTGCGTTTGATGAGTGTGTTGATATGGTTCAAAAATCATTTACGAAATCCCCAACTAGACGACTGACAATTTACCATTACGCAAGCCTCAAGTTTGATAAAATTACTGAATGCCACGCTATGATGTATGAAGTTATTAAGGGAATGGAGGTTCTAACATCAAACTTGATGATATTCTCGATTCTTAACGCATTTGCTCATCTTTCGTCCATGGTGAATAGTTGCTGTATTTTCAAATAAAAAAAGAAAAATGAAAGTCAACAAATGTCTATTTTTCTTCTCCAGCTTTTCTTTGTAATCGAACATATTCGAACAAATACAGTTTTGGATATTGATTTCCTTATGATCGGATGTGTCAAGCTGTCTTTTTATTTAATGGACCTAATATTCATATTTTCACCAGCCAATCAATTGAAGCGTGAACTGCATAGTGTCGGAAGAACCATATTTAAAGGCTCTATGTATAAAATTCCTGCAAATTTGCAGCGATCGGTGAGTTTTTGAATTATTTTGCGAAATCTTTCAAATGTTCAAAACTGAATTTTTACGTGGCTTATTGTATTCATTCTTCTCATTTCTTTTCATAATTCCGAAACAGATTGAGCAATTTTCTATTTATTTGTTACATCAAAAGAAATCCTTCAATGTTGGCGGCTTTTTTGATTTGGATAATAATTTCTTTTTTTCGGTTAGTTCTAACGCATTATTTTCATTTCAATTGTAAGAAGTTTTTAATCATTTTAGGTTTTGGGTGCAATTATATCGTACGTGCTATTTTTCATTCAATTCAGATTGCAAGATGAAAATAAACAGAAACAGTAATTACTAATTACATGATAAAAAAGGAAAATATAAATTTTAATATTTATTTAATTAGAATGCACGGCACAAGTTTCATGACACCATTTTTTTCAATTCTGAATTTTGTATGCACAACTTTCCTCCTAAATCTATGGTTTTTCTGGACAGAAAAAACTAATTTATTTGATGAATACACAAATATTTAAGCAAATCAAGATCTACTTTTGAGCATTTTTCAGTAAAGCAAATAGTGAATAAGCCGTCTTCAAAATCTGAAACGAATAAAGATATTGTTTAATATTCTCAATTATAATAAATGCCTTTGAACACCACATACTTTCAGAAAAGTTATCAAATTGAGCATAAAAATTCCGGCAGCAAAAATTGTGACTGATTTCAAAGTTCTTTCAATCAAAATCCGCATATCGCGCTTGTAGTTTTTGGGTGCCGGTGTCCAGTTCGATTTGAAAACGTCGTATGACAAATTTTTGCTTTTGATAGATACAGCCGAACCGAAGTAAGATGGAACGAAGATTTCAGTGATCATGGCAAAAGAGTAGACTGCGCAGAAGAGAAAATTGTACAAATGGACGGACCTGAATCAAATGAAATAACAGCATTTCGAACCAAAACGTCGATCAAATGGGAATAATTATACCAATGAAAGTTGATAGGCGCAAGTACATAAAACCAAACCACTGACACCGAACTGTGAGAATAATGCGAATGACATAATTTTCTCCAGTAGCTTCGCATATCTTGAGAAAAGAATAAATAGATCGAGTTTTTTTGATATGCTCTGAATAAATCAATAAAATTATACTCAAACCTAATAATCATGAGGTATTTTTTACAAAGTTCGATCAAAGTATATCTTTGTTCCAAATAATTGTCATTGTATTGACAATTTTCACCCAATGATTGAAGTCGTTTACCTAGAACTTCGATATGACCCCCGAGAACATGCAGCAGAGCTGCTCCATAAGTGTCGACGACAATATCAACAAGAACCAAGAGCAAATTGGAAATTGATTGAAAAATAATTCCTCCAAGGTAAATATCTCGTCGATGAAGGAACTCAAAGGGATACAGATACGTTGATGACCATAATCGTCGTTCGGGTTCGGACATTGTAACTTGAATAGCGACACAAATCCAAGATCCAATGTAGTTGACACAAAATAGCATAAACAAAAGATTTGATTCTTGGAATTTCCGTTTGAATATGATTTCGTGCTCCTCAGCAGTTACCGTATCGTCCAACTCTTTCATCAAACGAAGAAGTTTAACAAATATTTTCTTCTTTGCCAAAATATTCAATCCCTTTACAACGGCCATCATGATAGAACTGGTAATTATTAAATGATCTACAGCGGCATTGATCGAATCCACGTAGAGTACACAAATAAACTGCGAAATCGGAAACCCAATGTTGACGGTCAAAGTAAAAAATACCACCCAAATACTGTATAAGAATGAACCATCCTCAGGCGGCCATAAGCCACAAAACTTGAACACTTTGATGTGCCATTTAAGAACTTGTCGCGAGTCCATGTCGGAAATGACAACTTTCAATGCATACTTTTTTATCTAAAGCTGCGACTGAGAGCCGGAGATAAACTAATGAGAGATATAGTTCATAAATTTCTTTTATAAAGTTTCAGTTGCCGCAAACAATTTAAATGAAAAATTGCTTTCAATTATCAAAATATCAAACCAAAACAGAAACCAGACGAAAACAATCATCAGCTATATTGCCTGAATAGCCGCGGCCGCAACCGCTTTCATGATTTCATTCAAGTCATTTCCATTTGGAATATTCCAAATTTTGCCCTTGTTTTGCTTCTAATTTTCCGTTAAGTCTGGACAGAAATTGCCATTGGCATGACGGCTTCAATTTTGATTCCAAATGCATGGTGCGTATTAAGTTTATGAATTGATGTGCAAGTGACAGACATACTCAAATTGTCTCAAATAAACAGATTTATTAAAAATATCGGTTTCAACTTACCTCAATTGAAAGTCAAAATGAAAATTCTTCTCTTGGCATGTTCATTTTTTTCTTTATTTCAAATATAATGAATGTGAAATCGTTTACAAATCGATGTTCAATTGAATTATTTATAGAACCAATTGTTTTGAGATGATTGCGAGACAGCAAAAACCCAGTAGTAAATTGTTCTATGAAACGAAATGAATGCATGCAACTCACAGACCCATCGGTGAAACGGGTCGGTTTTATTGTGAATCCATTTTTATTTTCTTACATTCCTAATTTTTATTTGATTCAATATTTTTTTATGATTCTTTTTTTATCGAATTTTTCTGGAAAAAGAATATCTTTTTGTTTTTATTTTTCAGCTAATATATTTAATTTTTACAGTAATTTTATTTTCAAGTAGTAACCAAAATACTCGTATTGATAGCGGAAATCATCGAATAATCATCAACCTACCGCGGATGATACCAGCTCGGCGACCTCGGGACTTGTTGATCGTACTGTTAATTGCATCGCTACACCATCTGATAAGGCTAATTTGGCGCGAACCAATATTTCATGTCCGCCACGGAAGGTACCTGAAAAATAAATGCAAGCATTTGTCATATTTTATCGAAAATACAAAGGATACGAAATAAGAAATGCGATTAAAAGATCGATATGTTTCGATTTTTATTGCATACAATGGGAAATCAGTTGTCTGCAACTTCGAAGCGAATAAAAGGGGAAAAGGGCAAAGATTCCAATTGAATGCTTTTTATGTCACAGCATATGTTCAGGACAGACATTGATTCTTGAGAGGAAACATTGCTGTTATCTCCATTAAATGTTCGAAATAAATGTACAAGACACATACACCACTTCGTCGTGAAATACTTTCGTTGCATTTCTTTTCTTTTCTTTTTCTGTATAACAATGTTATATGTAGCACAGAAGCGAACGCTGTTCGAAAATAAACGAGTTTGGAAGAAGTAACGACAATAGCAATGCTCCAAAGTATCATATTTCGCATTGTAAGTATGTACAAGCTGAGATACTGCCAAGGGAACCAGACACTTTTTATTCAGAAAATTGGTGAATCGAAAATTATTATTCGAATAAGGGAGTTCCTCAATTTGCGATATAATTGCACAAAAAGTCTGGCCGCATAATAGAACAAGAAAAAGCCGCATTGTTCTCAACGTCGACATCAAAGCAGATGATCCATTTCAAACATATTTCACACATTTACAAACATTCCATGTTTCCAATTCTTGAACGCAAGAGAAATAGGAGATGATACTTCTACCACTTTTACTTTAGAATGAAGCGGACATATTGGTGCTATCCAAATGCTTTTTTAATGATCTCTTTTGAACATTTCGAATTAATTATCGATTCGCGATCCATTTCCAATCGATCACTTTCCAAAATAATTTGTCATAAAAACGGTATAAGTGACGCTGTGAAACACATATAACAAATCATTTCCATAAGTAAGCTGTTCAGACAATTTGTGAGTGTGTCAACGATGATCGATTCGCTTGAAATGCATCAATTTCACCCGTAATTTTCTTGCATTGAAAATACATTCATTGAGACACGTCTTCGAAATTGGATTAAATGGAATTAAATCGTCTCTGTAATTATCATCACCGGCCAATTCACATTGCTTCTTCTACATGCTTTCTTCTTAGCAACTTCTCCAGCAATCGATTTATTAACACGATCTGTTCGCACGGTGCACGATGCATTGGCGAATGAGTGTGCGAATTCACGCGTCTTCGTCGTCGTCATCCAAAAAGCTTGCAATACGGAGAACGCCGCAGCTTAACATTGTAATTGGTGATTAGTGTTGTATCGTGCGCTCATGGATTTAAAGCGTGCAATAAATTTCATACAATATAATATGATAGTAGCATACACAATGTCGGGCCATTGCGCGCACCTTTCGCATAAAATGCACTTGCATTTGGCAGAAACAGATCGATGTCGTTTCGTTGGCAACTAAGTAGAAATTATGTTGTACAAATTAGTCTGTGTCATTGTAAGCTGACAACGATAATTATTTATGTAATACTCCATTCCTTTGTTCTGCTGCTCGAACCGTATGCACTTCGTTAACTATCGCTGGTCTAATGCATCACCGCGATGCACCGATAGTATTTCATCGAGATAACCCGTCGATTACCGTACACCGGAATGTTTGAAGCCAATAAATTTTCGTGAACACTTCAGCGTCTAAAATTCCTCGAAACATATCTGATTTGAGATAAATTCAACATTTGCATCACGTCGGGATTTTAAATTGATTTCGCCTCGAAATCGAAGTCCAATTGATCGTGATAGTGACCGCAAGCAATTTCACAACCTCATAAATTGAAGGTAAATGTGAATTTTTGATCAGATTCCAAAAGTGTTTGTATTTCAATGGCAATAGAATGCGGGCAACATTGATGAATGAAGATTGACGTTCTACAATTAAAATCAATTAGAAATGGCCGTAGCCCGTCAAACTTTATCGATCAATCGAGATCTATCGACTTTCTTTTGATGGTGCTTTTTTCGTGTTCAGTTTCTGCTAAACTATTCCGAAGCGAGCCAATCGATTTACTTGAAAATAATAGCTCTTTCTAAATATTTAACGGTGAGCGCTACATCATTCAATCACATAAAAGGGCTTTCCTTTCAACGTTTATTCAAATTGAAAGATAGAGAGAGAGATTTCAAATTTGGTTCCCAGTATAAATCACGACTGAAATAGTCATTGCACGTTCACCATCGACATTCTCATTGTTAATGATCTAATTGCATTAAATGTCAATACCACAACAAAGTAATGACATCGCATCGTTCGTTTACGAGGCTCTCGCAAGCCAATAATAATGATATTTATTGGATGCACATTGCAAATGGCACATGAAACAAGTAAGCGAATGGGAGCGGCAGAGAAAAACAGGCACACACTCGAACGCAAACGAGCAAATCACTTTGACACATTCACACAACGTGCGAGAGACAACACATGTTGGTTAAGACATTGGCAACTATGCACGTTGATAGCTCTCTCGGTTTTTCAACATGCAGTGCATTTTTTTCGCTGCACATATGCTTGCCTAATATCGTTCGCATCATTCGACACGAACATACAAAAACCGTTTTTTCTTTCTGCTGTTCGTAGAAAGTTATGTCTTCTCTTTCATATACTAAATAGAAAATGTGTGCAACATGATACTCAACAAATTGCCATCGGACTCGTTTGATTATTCTGTCTTCGCGTTTGCATTTTGCCAATGCTCTCGATATTTATGGTCGCAATCACATAGAAAATTTATTGATATTTAACTATATTGGCGATAACTTTCGTTGAATTTAATGGCTTCATTATAATTGTCAGTGAAAATTGTCGTTCGATTAACGTGATTTTTTGCGTGGTTTCGGGTAATGTTCCCCCGCTTACTTACCGGAACTGAGCAACGTATGAGTGTGAACACCTTGATTGACCTTCCCAGAACCTGTATCGGCCGCTAATCCGAGGAATTTCAGCATCGTGTTGACTGCATCTTGCAGCGTATTTACAGCGGACAGTTCATATGTGTCTTCTAATTCGACCCAGGCTACAAATGAAAGGGAAATTCGATTAGTTTGTCGTTTTCATCTATGAAATGTCCGTATTTGAAATTTGAAATGTTTAGTGTGCATTGACACCTACCATCCGTATCAGCAGCGCTCCATGCATTGGCGAAATTACTTTTCGTTACTTTCTGTACTTGGTCGGCAACGGTGATTTCCAGATCTTCTAACATATATTCATCATCGTAGCCTTCATCCGAATCGGGCTCGCCGGTATTCGGATCACAATCTTTGACGATGAATTTCAGCGTTGCACCAAATGTAGCGGCCGAATTGCAGACTTCTTGAGGAAATTCAATGATAACATAGGTTGATCCGGTTTCATTGTACGGCAATTTGGCACACGGTATCACGGCCCGAATAATGAAACCGTCCGGTGCAACTAATTCGACACGAACATTTTCAAGTAGTTGATCGGAAAGTGTGTTCACACAATCGAATTGGAATACCATGTGGTTGCTGAAGCAGTGTTTGACACATTGAACGGTGTATTCGGTTTCGTTTTCTGTCAATTGCACCGACGGCGATGATTTGTGTAGCGGTCCAAGTCGTTGAATGCCTGGAATTTGCGATAGACGCTCGGCATTGGCTTCTTCGCGCGTGATCTTCGGCACCTTGGTAATCGAATTGGTGATGATCATAGCGTCATTTTGGGCTTCTTCTTTGACTGGAGCACTGATCGGTACCGATGCCAAATCGAATGTCTCCGTGCATGACGTTTGCAAGTAGTCACGCAATGCCTTCTCAAGCAATGGAATCGATAGTGCTGGCTTTTCGATGATGTAAGTTTTGTTGAGCTCCTGTTTGGATGCGTTCAAAATAGTGAAGTAATATGTGGCACGATCGCGAACTTCATCGTCAGTGTCCATTTGACAACGGCTCAAAAGAACTAGAATATTTTGCAAAAGATTCGGGCAGGCGGCGCCAAATTGAGCCAAAGCCGACACAGCCGCAGCACGAATAGTGGCATTTTCCAAAATCACACGATTATAAATGAATCGAATGTATTTCGATGGGGAAATTGAAAATGGTCCTTCTTTGCCGAGCAAATGTAAAATGCGAACAGCCAACGAAGTGTGTTCGCAATCTTCGATAAATTCACAGAGATGGGAGAGGCCGGCTTCCTTAGCATCAGCATTCTCTTCAATAATCGTGATCATTGTATCGACAATTGATGTTTTATAATCCAAGCCACCCTCTTCACGGAGCATTTGACTCAAGAAATTGATCAACACGGAATGCTTACGAGGGAATTTCGTGCATAGTGCTCGAATTGCTTGCACAATAACCACTTTGAATTCATCGGATATTTCGGCAACGAATGTAGCAATTTGTTTCATCAGACGTTCAACGGAGCTCTCAGCGCCGGTCTTCAGCAATGTTGTGATCGCCAAAGTTGCCACCGATCGATTTGTGTCGGTGATTAATCCTTCCAAATCCAAATTACAAGTTGTAATGGCAACTGGATGGATCATAGCCACTTTATTCATTGTACGGACGGCGGCAAAACGTAAAGTTGCTTTCGGTGAACTGCAAAACAATTGCAAGATGCTAATTGCTGGTGCCAGCTCACGTGCACTGGTCCGCTTGAGATTGACAATAGCATGAGCGGCTTCGTAAACAACCATTTCACTCTTTTCGCGCAAGCACTTTTCGATGAATTCCATGAGACCATTTTCCGAATTTCCACCGGCATTGTCATCGTCTTCGATCAATTTGCATGCAATTCGAAGTAACATGCATAAGGCATATGGGCTCTTCAAATTTTGACGCGTCAATTTGCTAACCAATTTCGAAACGGCCAAACGATCCGTTTTACGGATGCGATATAACAGACCGAGTGCATGATATTGCACCATAATATTGTCACTGTTCAATGCTTCTTGCGCTTCATTTGCCCATCGCTTAACAACATCAGCAGATGTATTTGCTAAATGCACTGAGCTCACTAAGGCCGCACATGAGACCGACTCATTTTTATCAACGATGCACTGCTTCATGTATCGCTCAACCGCTTGCAGCATTGTGTTATCGGTGATGCTGCACAGAGCCCGGATTGCCGATGCCCGATACAAATATTCTTTGCCTGAAATTATATTGGATTTGAATGAGATCTAATTTGAATCGATGTTGCTTTACTCGAAATGGCAACAGAACCAGAATGGCAAGGTAGAGTTATAAAATACCTGTCATGTCCTTTGTCAGCGAACTGGTAACTATGATCACATCATCGGCAATCGAACTAAGATCTTTGATGCCCAAATAGACCATACGACGCAAAACTACATCTTTTGATTGGAAGAGTTTTGTCATAGCGAAGAAACAATCGGTGGCTTCGCGTGCTGCCAACACCTCACCCTACATTGAAAATGAATGTCAAGTTGAAACTCCAGTATTGAATGCGACTGAATATTGTACAAACCTGGTTGATCAAATACAAAATTTTGGTAAGGATGTGCGTGCATTTTCTGGCATTGACCGGGGTCTCATTGAATGTTCGAGTCTCTTGCAACACTGATGTTTTATCGATGTTTTGAAAAGGATTTCCTCCTCCTGATTTTTCAAAAGAAATTACAAAAATTATTCGAACATTTGCAAATTCACCATCTCATCTTTGGAAGATATCGATTGCAGTTTTCGGCCCAACATATTATTTAGATTGCAATAGAACGACATTTGTTGAAATTCACAATTACGGCTTGCCAATGACAACAACTTACCATCTTCTTCTTCCTTCTTATCGCGTTTAAATGAACTCATTTTGATTCCGAAATATTTATACACAGCACTCAATTGCTCTCGTCTTGAAATCTAATTACTTTTATTATTTAAATTGAACGACAAAATGTAAAGAAATCGAATGTGACGATGGCAAAATTGTGTGACCGATAGAGAGGAATTGACAGACGACTTAATTTTAACACGTCATCTGAGCGCCGCCACCATCGTTTCAAATACATCGACATAGCCAACGTCAACTGTTTACGTTGCCTCAAAAGTAATTTTTCAATTTTCGCTTTAAAATCTGTTCATTATCTTGAAAATGTGTGTAGTTTTGATCCATTTTCCGGGTGAGCAATATTTCAGAAATCAAAATTAATAATTTCGTCGATGAAAAATGAGCAAATTTGATTCGATACATAAGAAATGACAAATTGGAATGAAATGTTGTATAGGTTCGGTCAACGGGAATTATGCGTTGAGTTTCCAATGGATGGCGCTGCTGTCTGTTTAGTGAATTCAATCTTTCGATTTCAGAGATTCAAGCTTGAAACAGTTGATTTTGTAATAATCGTCTGATTGTTTTTTTACATTCATCTTGAAAGTAATGTTGATTGTTTCAAAATTCATCTCAATTTATGTGGTATAATAAATGTGTAAATATTTCATAAATGCCAATCAATTTGAAGACTTTTCACAGAAGCATAAATTGCTTGTACGAAATCCCAAAAGAATTTGATGTCTCAAGGCGTTAATGGGCAATCTATGTTTATCCACGTTTTCCTTATTCATATGAAATTTAATCGAAAGAAATATCCTTGCTCGTCATTCCTTGGAATACCCAACACATTGAAAAGGAGCCGCTGTTTGCCTTTATCGTTTCCGTACGGCATTTCCACATGTATATAACTCACATGCATCATCAACACAAGCGAATCCGTTTGCGCAATCCATGGTCTTTTTTGGCTCTGATGCTTTCATTGTTGTTGCGGTTGTGTGTCGTCATCACAAAAGCTGAATGAATTTTTTTTGCTGTGTGATGAACATTTAATTTCGTCTGCTTTCGCCACTGCTGCTGTGTGCATGTATTGAACGAAACGGACGTGCGATTGTATATGTGTGTATTTTCCACATACAGCGTTGAAATGGTATTTCTGGCAGGCATGGGCGAACGGGAGAAAATTAGAAAAGGAACGCAACAGCATACATGCTGTGAGACGGGGAACATTGTATTGTGCCTGTGCAATGGTTAGACAAAGATGGAAGGAGCATATCTGTGAAAATGAAAATGGATGTGGGATTTTCATTCTCTATAAAAGTTGCTACAACATCGTCGCTTTCGATTACTGTGTACCAATAAAATATTTCGTGCAGTTGTGTTTCTGTGCAAATCGCGGAAAATACTTGTGATTTTCATCAACGACCAATCCGATCTATGTTCATTCAAATAAAAAATTAAATTTGTTGAATTGTGTTATTATTGGTTAAGCAAAATAATTTAAGTTTAAAAATTGCAATTGTGTTCAACAAAATGAAAACCGAAGTGAAGAAATCGCAAAACTACCAAAGTCTCTGATAACTTTTCCATTGCTTGAATTCACTTCGAAACGAATTACTACAACTGTTTCGTCGCAATAAGAAACTAACTAACCTACGCTCGATGAGTGTGCGAAATGAGCAATTATTTCATTAAAAACGCGGTAAAGCCGTGCTGTATTCTAAATGAAAAAAATCAATCACAAGAAACGAATGCAAAACACACATCGAAATACGACATATTTGCTCGTAGCCTGTCGAAACGATTTATCGTGATTCAATAGTTGTTTTAATTGAATTTAAATAAGTAAATAAACAAACAAAGTGAAAACATTCGGCTTATTTGCTGGCCTGTCAAAAAAATGTTAAGGCAAAAATCGAACTCAAATTAACTATATCGCTCTGCCAAAGAAAATATTATTGTGCCGATATAATAAATCAACCGAAATAGCAAATTCATGCCAAAGGACATACCGAAGAACGAAAGCATTTCAACTGTGAAGAAATCGCAAATGGAAAAATAGCAAAAAGGCAACCCTCTTCATAATCACAGATTTTACTGAAATGAAATGCAATGCGATAGCGATTGTGACAATGTGTGTGGTGTTTTTTGCTGAACTATAGACAGAAAAACGCATGGCGAGTAACAGCAAGCAAATCAAATCACATAAAAAGCTGCAGGCGAAAAAGCACAATTTAATCAGCGAAACAGTTTTCGTTCATCACTTTTGGATGAGTCCGCTTTTTTGGCCTTTGTTATTGTTGAAAACAATCTTTGTTGTTTAATTGATAAAAGCGTCAACACCTTCGGGCGCCTACATTGCATTGCAACGTGCGTGGAACAAAAGCCAAAACCAAATTGAACAAAAAGGAAAGGGTAAAAATCCAATAGCTTGATATTTGTTCAGTCCGTTGAACGGTACGCAACCTACACACTTCAAAATCCATTGAAGCATAATACCCGAGAAAAGCCGTTCATTTGTGTCATATTTTTGTGTTGTGGTTTTTTCTTGCATTTTGTTGTTGCTGTTTTTGTTTTCGGCAAATGAATAACCAACGCATTTGGACTCAGGCATTTCACAAAATCAATTTAAAAGCTCAATTTTTCCTCGTTGCTGACAAGATTCGCATCTTTCGTGTATTGAACTACAGCAAATAATACTCGGATCTTGCCTAAAGAAACCATTCCCTTTCATTTAGCGTTGATGAAATTTGTTTTAAAATTTTATGGGCGGATCAATGAATGCTATCGGCTCTCTGTCTCTGATCTCGGCAATGCATGTTATCGATAGACCAAAATAAATATACCACACTTTCATCACAATAAAAAACTAAATAAACGCTTAAAGCAGAACGCGCACGACCCAGAGTGTCCACTAAACTCACTAAAAAATACATTGAATTTTGAGTGCTAATCCAATGAAATTATCGTGAATAAATTGTAATTGCTTGTTTAATGGCTTGTTGACAATAAATTCATTTCTATCGTCATCGTTTCAACACACCAAACAAGCAACCAACATAGTTTCATGCCCAACAAATGCAAACTGTAAACAAGCGTATTTGAGTAGCACACAATCCGCTGGCATAATCGAATAAAAACAAAAAATAATTCCTATTGATTCAGAAAGCAAAGGAAAAAAGAGCTCAATCCAAATGCCGGAGCAAAGCAACGACTACAGGGTTGTAGTCTTCGGAGCAGGTAATTTACTTATGTCGCCTCCCATTGTTGTTCTTTCCTTTTGTAATATTACATATGTATATTCAAATCAAGTGTAGTCAATCGTAAGAAAAAGTTATAAATTACCGTTGTTTCATTCAAAAAGCATCAAACACAATTTGTGTTGCCGTTTTCCAATAAAATCGATGCATATAACGGTGATACACAAAGCCACTGCCACAAAATTATATTGAATGAGCGTACTTAAGAAAAATTGAGTTCTAAATGCGACGTTATAAAAGGCTCATTATATAAAATTCCTCGCATATTTTCCGCTCGATTTCTTCATCATTCGCTATTTCCAAAAATTTAATGACTGGCTGATGTGAGTTTTTGCATTCCATTAATAGAACAAAAAAATATAACTTTTTGATTCGTTCAAAAGCGAGCGATGTGACGATTAGGCGCGCACAATAGCAAATGATTTATCAAAACACGACAGTTTGTGGACCGTGAAAACAGAAGCATGCTCAAAAGGACGTGACATCGACATATAAACTCGCTAAAAAACCAAGCGAGAAGAAAAAAGAATGACACATTCATCCACTTTTTGAACTACGGTTTTTTTTAGATGTATTCTGGATACACACGCTTTGCCTATTCCAATAAATATACGCCTCACCTAATGAAGATTGACACGTTTCTTCAGAGGGTAGATGAATGCTTGCGGCTTGGAAATCTTCATTGTGCTCGGCAGTTTTCACGGTCGCCATATTCTGAAAATGTTGATAAAATCATCCCATATCATTTAAAATATCTTGATAGTAATATGTCCTTATTTTTTCTACTTGACGTATCGATCTGGTGGCGTTTGCGTGTGATGAATGACAGGTGGGGTTGGGAAAAGTTCACTTGTGCTGCGATTCATAAAGGGAACATTCCGTGAAAGCTATATACCGACGATCGAAGATACATACCGTCAGGTAAGAATTTATCGAATGTCCTTTTCGAGTTTCAAATAACACGATTCTACAAACTTTTGGGCAAAACTTTGTCCCAATGTTCTTTGAAGCATGATTTTTGATTTGCACAACAATTTTGAGTTGAGTTTATTGCAATCGTACGAAGCCAAGTTGCCGTTGGATTGAATTGAAAACTAATAAAAAAACAACCGAAGAGAAATATCCAAGAGAAGCGATTTTGATTTGAAGGACAAGACGAAAATGTAGGTGAAACGGAATTCGATCCTTGCTGCTGCTGTACACAAAAGTCACAATCATCGAAAACAAATCATATCAGCCGTTTAGTCTCAATCAAAAAATGGAAAAACGAAAATAATAGTGCATTCGATTTAGGAGGGCTGATTGAAAATCGACAAACATAGAAAGGGGGATGGGTAATTGTTTATGCAACAATCGAATATAGCTCTATGCTCTAAATTGCTATGTACTATGTTGTCGTTGATATGTGTAATGCAATTTTTGAAATCATTTGTATAAATACACATACAACGAATCCTTAAAATCGCATGTATCATGATAAAAACATATTCCAAAATAGAATCCAAATTCAGGAAATTACCAAAAAATTGCAACAAACAAGTTAAATTAATCAACAATTCTCCGAATTGAATTGAGACACCATTCCGGAATATAGATGTTTAGTAATAATACGTCAACGTACAATTAGATTTTCAGCGCAGTGAAGTACTAAAGCTTTTCTGTGTGAATACATGCGACTATTTCTCACAATTTCTCATATCTCAAAGTTATAAATAGGTTGAATTGTCTATACATCACCTTCTCTCCTCCTCGTCATTTTACCAGTATTAAAAATAAATTTGACATTGAAGCATTGACAGCACGGCGGTAACAGCAGCACCATCACAAGCGTCGTTAGTCATGTAACGCCTTTTCTACATGAGAAGTTTGCTGAACACATCAATTTGACTCCTTGTCCACGGGATTGAAGGCTTACAAATGTGGTGTATTTTAAGATGAAAATGGCTGTTATTTATATCAATTTATGGTATTTGAATGCGCCAATCGCCGACAACAACAACAACAACATTCATTGACTGTGTGATGCGAGATGCGCTTGTTCTTGATGTATTTTTGATCGATCCCATGAATAAATCCACAAAGCTGCTGCAAAAAAGATTTGTTATCATGACGAGGGGATTTATCGATGCTTTGTTACCGAACATACTTCGCATTCGAGAGAGAGAGAGAGAGAGAGAGAGAGAGAGAGAGACTGAAATCAGCAGCTTGCGTTTATACAGCTTTTCGGAAGTGGATGATATTGTATCAAGTTATTCGACCGGTCTATTTCTCTTAGCAACATCATGAACTTCAACGGAGAAGTGCATAGAAAAAACTAGAAATATTTTCTTTATGCAATGTGGAACCGTTTCGATATAGAGTATGAATTGATTGGGCCCACATTCTGTTTACTAATGAAATATAAATGTTATAAGGTTTCAGTGTACATCGCTCGCATCAGTTTCACGTTTCACCACTTCGTACGCATCTTCAACCCACATTTACCGATGATTTCAAATCATAAATCATTTGAATTGTTTTGAAATGTTCGTATTAGATGCAAAGATGTTAATTCAAATTTCCATCTGTGCCGAAAAGGCGTTTACATGCACGTCATACAAAATCATACAAGATACTTTATATTCTCAAGATCGGCAAGGCTCCTACATTCGCATCGACTGTATTATTTTGCCATAGTGAATATACCACGTCTCAATCGTTAACAGAAATTTTTTGCGAAACCAAAGCGAAGAAAATTCAGCGGCATTTCATAACAAAAATATATGGCACACGCACCTATATATATTTGGAGCGGGGTTGAACCAAAAATATAAGTCGACATGAGCTCACTCAGTCTCTCTTGAGGAATCTGATCGCCCTCGTTTCATGCTCGGCATTAGGTCTATAGCATGGTTGCCAGCGTGAAAGTTAAATAAAATTAACTATTTAATATCATCTTAATTGCTTTGTTTCTGTCGATGGTACGATGGAAGTGCCATAAAGACGCCATCCGCGGGCGACAATTGCTAATATTACTACACATTCGGTTCATCCGAAATGACAGAAAAATAACAAGAGAAAAAAAAACATCGCACACACACATTTTATCAATTAATCAAACTTGGAACTACGTTAGGGCATGAAAAAGTGATCGGATATTCTTGGCGATTTGCTAGCTCAATGCAATGAGATGTATGAGAGCCTCACAACAAAAGCACAAAGCTTTTTTTTTTTGGTATCAGAGACACAATACAAGAAGTATTAATTTGGATTAAGTTTTCAAGATCTTCATTTCACTTGTGACAAAGTTTCATTTCACTTTTTCCCGTTTGTCTCTCTTGATCTTTGCTTAATCTCGTCGTTCCGTCCCTCTTTCAGTGGACGAACCGTAGCCATTGTGTCCACTAAAGTGTCCCGTTTTTGTCGCATTGACAAGACATAAGGAATAAAATTTATCTCCTTTTTGTTCTCGGGCTAGTCTACAGGCCACCCCCCCCCCTTCTCCCCTCTTCTTCAACACAAACACGAAATAATTTAAATCAGATTTCAGCGAAATGATGATAAACAATAATCCCTCATTAAGGACCAAATTCACTTATTGTATGGATTTCACATTTTGCATCTGTGAACGCAAGACTTGCTACTTCTGTAATGATAGTACTGCTGTTTCTGCTGTTGCTGTGAATAGAAACCCGTGTTACGTTATTTACTTTGACGGGGTGAGCGTTGAGCACACAGTTGGTCCTGGTATATTAGGTGTCTTGATTTTGAAGCCAAGCCAAAAATGAATGCAGTGAGTATTTTGCATATTTCGCTTGAATCAAGCGTCTACTCGTTAAAGCAAGGCGCTCAGAATAACGCCAAGTCATTAATTACAATGAACAAGAAAAAGAAAAATTGATAAAAAATCAATGAATGTGAAAGCTGTAGGACGCAACACGCGACTGAGAGCTGTTGGCATGGAAAATCAAACATCTGCTATTCCAAGTAATTCACCGCCCAGAGATAGCGCAAAATAAACCGAAACATTGCCATGATAAAATACATACATTCACCAAATTGAAATGAAAAAGTTGCAGAGAGCCGGAGATTGAAGAAAGCCGGAGCACGTGGAAACGAAAGGGCAAATGAATAAGAGAATATAATGAAACAGTCATGCAATGTGATATTCGTTTTGTGCCGCTCACGCCCGTCTTACACGCATTTGCGATTTCAACAAATTCTGTTCTGTTTGTTATGCGACGGACAGACATTTCTCGATTAATTCATAGGAAATGACAAATGACAAATGATTTTCATGGGTGAAAGTCGAAAATGACCGCTCATTCTCTCTTTTTCTCTATTTTTTTAACCATCGATTAACGGTGAACTCTAAACTTCAATGATGATTTTGCCTATGTGACGAAATGTACGCATTCCAATTCCTCGGGCATTTTTTAGAAACATTTAAATTATCATAATATTAATATGAATGCCTTTTACTCAGCATTTCAAAATTACAGGAAATCAATTTCTATCAACTGCAAAGTCATTGATATGTAGGCCCATCTAATAATGCGAATTATACAAAATGCATACCTCAAGCCTCCGCATGCCTGTGTTGAATGCAAAGAGTCAACCCCGCAGTCAGAAGAAAATGCATGTATCGTTGATTTGTTAAGCAAATTCGTCAACGGTTATAGAAATCAACTAATTCTCTGCAAAATATCCTGCAGATAATATATCTATGATAAGTAAAACTTGTCTCTGTTGACATCATATCAACATGCCGTAAATAATGCACATTCATTTTCGAAAAGGCCAGGTTAATAAATTGAAGAGAAAACTCTACATAAATTTCATTTTTAATTTATTATTCTACTTGATGAGCGAAAACATGCGAATTGACAAGCTATTGGTAATCATGAAAATAGTAAAATGCTGGTAACACGTAGACGATGTGGGCTCGAGCGGTGATATGTTCAGAACGTCAGTAAAATGCCAACAAGTGGCTCCGATAGTCGTTTTGAAAAGCAATATAACCTCAACCAAACATGCTTGACATTTCAGCTTCAATGTGAAAATTGTGCTTTTGGCTGTGGGAAAACGACTAAATTTATACGAAACGCAAAATAACGGATTGAGCAGTTTGAAAATCATTTCAACAAGTGCCTTTAAACATTGCTGAAATGCACATAAATTCACAACTCTTTACCTCTATCAAATAAAAGAATCCGCAATAGCTTCGCAATATTCACCAAATCTCCATATAAATACCAATTTATTTGATGCTTCTGCAATGTGGAAACAAAAAAAATTTATGCTCACATTTATTTGTTCTTTCTTGCTTGCAAACTTTCTCTCGCTCACTTCGTAAATGCGGAAAAGTCCGAGAGCATTCCGAGAAAATAGCAATTTTGTCTTGATCGTGTTGGCGTTTCGAGCAAATTAAATGGCAAAATAAACATTTTGAGCATAAATGTCGTGAAAATCAAACTGTATATCGAAATCTGCGCATTTCAAAATATTTGAATCTTATTAAATTCGAGACGGGGGCGGATCTCAAATCGAACCAAGTCACATACAAGCAAATAAAATTCGAACTTTTTCATTACTGTTCGTGTGCGTGAGCGTTGTTTTGCGACTAATGGAATAACCATTTGATGTATGGCGGTCGAGTCTTTCTTGCATCCCACCCACACGAGCACACCGATTGTGTACGGCCCGTGGCAAGCTCGCTGTTTGCTGACATCTGCTTGGGTGGACAATTCCTGTCTAACATTTACCAAACGGACGCAGGTTTAATAATTTTGAATTCTTGGCAAATTAAATATCTCTTGGTGGAAAATGTGCCGTCATTTATCTTCAACAGTCAACAAGGTGACACCATCAATCTAATTCTCTTTCGGCAGAAGTCGGAAAAAAATTCAAGCCTAAGCCTTATTGCCGCTCAATGCATAAGTTTCGAGCTTGATGAGGGACCAAATCAAATCAAATATGATTCGCATTGGGAGATCCGAATAGGTGAGAATGATTATGAAACCTTGCCTCACAATACGTATATTTGAAATGAAAAAAAAAATTGAAGTGAGACATTTATGACAGTTTGTTTTAATGATGATCTTTCGAGGATATTTTTGATGTTTCAACACAAATTTGGTGCTCCACTATAAAAAAAACAAAAATTTGATGATTCATTTAGAAAAGAAATGTCTCCAAAAATTGCGAGAGATGTTTTACTTCGAAAAATAATATTTTCATTTCATTCAAATGGGCTGTGAAGAAAGGTCTCACAATCATTCTCACACATTCATATCGTTGTTTGCCGTGATATCATCTAATTTCCGCCTCCTGCTTCTCCCGGCCGCTTTCATGCCGCTTGCAATGGCAAATAAAATGACCATAATGTGCAAACTGTGAAATAATAACAACAACAAGATCCGCGCTCAACAGTAACACAGCATATTCTATACAAATTTATGTGTATTTATGAACTAAATTATCAAGAACCACGATAGAAAAAGTGCGCACGAAGTAGATAAGCCCCAGGTATTCGAAAGCACTGTTTCACAACAGGTAGAAAAGCGTGCTATAAGAGAGGAATTTTCGTTCAAAATACGACCAACGAGCACTTTTCCATTTTTAATAAACCACAGGAGGTTTATTTGACCTGTGAACTTTACTCGATAGATTTCAGTGAAGCATAAAATGCTCGCACACACACACATTCTGCATCAATTGAAAATATCATCTCGTTACTTCAGCCAACAATTGTCATAAATTGTAACGTATGGGAAATTGGCATGCATCATGTTTCGAAAGGTAAAATTGCAGAAAACAATGTTCTAACATGGTGGTGTGATGTATTGGAAAGGAATTTCATGGCAATAAACTGGAATTTATGACTTTTCCATTATTAACTTCGGAGCATTTACGACGCAATGATGAGCGGAGAAAGTCGAATTGGCATCAGCGAATCAAAGTTATTTCGAAATGTTACATTGAGCAAGTTAAAATTACCTTTCGATAGCATTTATATGGAGCTCCAATGCTAGCTCTAATCGATTAAAGGAATTGGAAATACTCTTCAGCTCGTCAACGAAGGGATATGCCATAAGTCGTATGATGTTTGACAACAAACTTAAGAATTTGATTACTCCCACTCCGCCGTCACTCGCTTCCCATTTCCCTGATTGATCGCATCGTCATTCTCAGAATGAAAAAACATTGAAAAATTCAATTCTGTTTTTATCATCATAAAAAATGGCACATTAAGTCAGAAACTTCGACGAGATTAATGCATTTTTGCCATAATCACGTGAATGAATAACGCAAATATTATGTATCGGTTGCATTGCGATTTTCCATTAAATATTTATATTAATAACGAACAAATCAATTTAAATCTGATTCGAAATTATGGATATTTTTGATATTGCATTTTAAATCAGACACAGCGCAGTGCAGTAAAAAATTGGAATTGATGAATATGTCTGTATTTCAGTATTCGATGAATCGAGGGAAATGTGAACGTGGATAGCAATAATGTAATGCTTTTCTTACGAATCACTTAAATTTCATTGCATTTCATTACACACATTTTCATTTTGTGTGTGCATCTGATTGAGCCCTTCAAGAGCACCCTCCTGTGATTTCTTTTTTTGCTATTTTCCAGTGTTCGGTGGTACAAAATATTTATAAGTATTAATAATCTCAATGTATCTCAGCTCTCAGCCATAAAGCACTGATGTGGGCTGAACATTTGACGTACGTGCTCATGCCACACAAGATAAAATACATGCCAAACAACATTTGTGAAAATGCGTATGCCATCTAATTGCACGGCTTCTTCGATATTTCCGATGGTTTACAATAAATCTTCCACCGCCTCTCATCACGATTCAACCAAAAGACTCGCTAATCATGAATACAATTCCATTAGTTATGAAATTTACGGAGAAAAACGGAAAACTTTATGCTAAACGTAGCAATTGGAATGAATCAAAGTGACTGCGTTGGCAGCATTTACGTACTAAATATACGTGCGTTATTATTAAAAATTCCCAGCAAATGATTGCGTTTCAGAAAATTCGATTGGTTTTCCTTGAACGTTCGCATGTATCCATACCTGAACCTCTTCACCCCTAATAATTGCGGACGAGAAAATCGCGTATTCAAATGGAGAAAATCATGTTCAAGTATATTCTTCTTATTCAATTCTGATGGATTCAATTAGCAAACAAATTGAAATTGGTTGGCACGAACAACTGTTACCGAGCAGCAAAAAGCACAATAGAAAAATGAATATTGTAAACATAGAAAAGGGAATGCGCTCAATTAACAACGACACTTTTCAAAAGAGTTACTTATTTTTGTTCATTTATTATTTATTATTGTATTCGTTGAATCCCTCGCCAATCAATCATTTGCAGCTCAAAATCAGATTATATGATGAAAACATTTGGAAGGAAAAGTGGAAAAAAGCGGATTGAGTAGAATTAATGGAAATGGAACTAATCAGATCTTTGAAAACAAGAAAATATGCTAATTAAATGCCTGAGAATTATGTCTCAAATATATTCTCGATATTGAAAACTGAAACATGAACAAAACATTTCGCAAGAGTGGAGCATATGAAAAAATTGTCGACCAAATGTCTATACGATTTGCACATTACTGATGAGGGATAATGGATGGGTGTCCGTGGCAAACTTGAAGGCAATGACAAGATCTACAACTTTACCCAACAAACCCATCCGTTTTCTCTTATCAGAAATTTGCTGAACGGAATGGAACTTTTTTCCATTTGCTTCAATCTTGCGATTTTTTTCATGTTTCAGATAAAAGACAGATCGAGAATATTCAAGTGATGATTATTCCCACGCATTCAATTGAATAAATTCGAATAAGTTCTAAGCTCATGTATTATATGTATGAGCGCAGGGCGACATCAATTCAATAGAATAATCACGGAGAAACAAAGAGAGAGAGAGAGAGAGAGAAAGAAAGAGAGAGCATCGTTGAAGCGTTGATAATGATAGTTCATCATTTTTGTGAAGAATAAAAGTAGCGCAAACAACTTGTTTCCTCACTGCTTTGTGTTACTAAAGACCCATCGGAGCATTGAAAAATGAATCTTGTTAATCTATTGAGCGAACGTTTTTATACTCATTTATGGCATGAAATAACCTCAGATATAAGACGATTACGCTCAATTCGAAGGGCTCATTGATGTTCTTGGTACCGTTAGCTTGCCACGAATGACAAAGTCCAGCTTATTTATGCCTCCCTAATTTAATGACATCTCTGTGCACACAAAGCTCGAAAAACGATCAGCAGCTTTTCCAAATCAGTTGACAAAATGCAAATGAAACACCGAAAATATATATAACTCATTGGTGGAGAAACTTGTTATTACAAAACTTCTCTTTTTCGTTGAGCGTGAATTTCTCTCATTCTTCCAAATATATTTCGGAATTAATCAGTTGTAAATCGTAGTTCGTAGCTCGGAACCGTCTCTGTACATTGCCTTCGTCAAAGAAAAGTCAATTAAGGCATGACATTACAAGCCTCTACCTAATGTTTGAGCACAAGAACGGGGGAGATCCAGAAAAGTTTGCACGAGTTTTTATTGTTTCTGGCAAAATATTCAACTCCAAAGTACACTTTAGTGAAGGTTCATGACAATGAAAAATGGAATATCACGCATTGTGCGCGTCAGCTATCAATGAAACTGTGCTTGTGTTTTCCGGGCCAGACAATTTCGATGTTGATTCCATAATATTTTTTCTCACAACTCAAATCACGATTTGGTCGATATTAATGCAATAATTCATAACCGATTAAGCACATTAAAGCTACATGCAGCGTCGATACGCTATCGGCATGGCACGTGCTCACATCATCATGAATGGCACACAAATTTGTTGCGCTCAACTTGTCAAACTTATTATAAATGATGATCGAGTTGCAAAAAAAATGCCTTGAAATCGAGTAATATTTGATGATTGCTCTTCTTTTTCTTCGACGTTTAGGTCATAAGTTGCAATAAAAATATTTGCACACTACAAATCACAGACACGACGGGTAGTCATCAGTTTCCGGCGATGCAACGATTATCAATAACAAAAGGCCATGCGTTCATCTTGGTGTATTCGGTATGCTCGAAGCAAAGCGTCGAAGAGTTGCGCGCAATTTGGGCACTCATCAAAGAACTAAAAGGACCAGAGATTACACAGATTCCAGTGATGCTAGTTGGCAACAAATGCGATGAAAGTGCTGCATTGCGCGAAGTAACCGAGCTTGAAGGCAAGGCCGAAGCAGCCTCATGGGGTGTATCGTTCATGGTTGGTATCCATTTTTCATTTACCATATGATTTTCTTCACACAAAATTACAATCCATAAATTTTAAACATGTGTCACACGACAAACTTAATTGTGAAAAATTCATTTTTTCATAGGAAACATCGGCAAAAAATGACATAAACGTGCAAGAAATGTTTCAGGTATAGCCGTTTGACTAGTCTTAATATCACATAGCTACAGCACAATACAATTGAATTGAGGTTTATCGCATGGCGAGAAAATACACATAAAATGTAGTACTCGCTCAAGACAACCCACAATTTATTCAAAAAAAAAAAAAAAAATCCATCAAAAATCCATTAAGCACGCTATCAATAATGTTGCTACTTTATCGCGTTTAGTTTTCACCAATCGGTCACAGCAATTATACCATTTTGTTAAAGAAGGTTTTTCAATTTGTCCCTTTGTTTTTTTATCACTTTGTCGTTTCGCACCCAGGAATTGCTGAATATGGAAAAATCGCGGACTGTGTCGCTGCAATTGGATGGAAAGAAGAATAAAAAGTCCAAAGCAAAAAAAAAGGATCTGGCAAATGGCGGCACATCACAAGACGGCGGTGAGGGTTCAAGTGCTAATATCAAAGAAAAGTGTCACGTAATGTAAGCTTTTGAACGATTTTGAGACCAACCATTAAGAACGTGAAGTGCAAAAAGGAATCACCACTCTCTCTCCACCCGCTCACTCACTCGTTCGCATCTCTCAATAAAATGCGACGCACAAAAAATCAGCTTCAACGAACCAACAAGAATAAAAAAAAAATGAGAAACAAAAATAGATACAAAGAAAGAGTTTTGCGCACAACAACAGTGTGTGCTTTCAGTTCAGCTCTTTTATTTCAAATAACTTTTGAATTATTAGAATATTCAAAATGACAAAGACATTGCAGTGGCATTGCTGAAAGAATGATGGATCGGTAGACATGTATAAAGGGATGAGATGCGCGCGGGTAAGATTGAGTGTGTGCGAGAGAAACAGAGTCAAGTACAACTAAGCATGATTACGGAGACCACTTGAGTTGAAAAGCCCAACTGAAAAGTGAAAGCAAAGGAAAATGATTTAGCAATAGAAAAAGTAACAGGAAAATAGAAACGAGACACAGACAGACAGAACAGAAAAATACACAACAGAAAACTAGAAAAATCGAAGATTATGGAGCAACAACAAGAAAGAATGGGAGGGCATGAAGTTAAGAAGGATAGTGTGGAAAAGCTTTAACGTCAAAGTGCATTTATATTGCTGTTATCTATTTTCGCTTTGGAAAATATTCTTGTTACACATTTTTTTCTCAGAATTTGGTTTTCCCTTGGTTTTTGCTGTGCTTTATATAGGAACGCGCGTATTACAATTTATATATAGTTACTATGTAAAGTAAAATGCCAACTTGTTCCCTATCCCACAGAGTAGCCCCGCGTTATATACCAATATATACAGAGCATGGTGTGCTTTCTTTGGAAGATGCGAGTGGAACATGTTGAATGCACGTTTGTTTTATGTGCATTGGTTTTTTCTCTTGTTGCGATATGTTATTTGTTGGGATTGCAATTTTCGTCCTCTTCTCGTTTGCGAGCAAAATTACATAGCTATCGAATCTTACTGATTTGCAATCAAAAATTAGAACGAGTTTTACCGAAGCCGTTTGGCAACAATTTCATTTTATCGGAAATAAATGTGATTTAATTTTTGTTCTCTCTTTCGAAGTCGTATCGTTCGTTTGTTCGTTTGCCCCTGGAAAATCTTTTACAAACAGTTCTCCAGCGTAAAGTGTGAAAATCGATCATTTTCAGTTCAAAGATGAATGTCTCAGTGTGAAGCTTAAGTTAAGTAAACAGAATTTAGTGTGTGTGCAGCTTTGTGCCATGCAGTTGTTGGCATACTGAGCACAGTTAATCAGAGCATGATAGCCATATTGGTTATTGCAATTGTTCGTTAGCTGTTCGGTGTGCTTTCATGGCCAATTTGCATGGTTAACACCATGTTATTTCGATCATATGCAAGCGCATTATTTGCATTGTAGTAAATGGATTAGTTTCTGTTACTAATAAACTAACAAATGACCAAATAAACGGAAATGCGATCATCAAAGGCATTAATTTATAACCTACTTCGGATTAAATTGTCATAGTGGCCACATGCAAATGCGTTCGCAAATCATCAACATATTCTTGCAAAACAATACGTTCATCTAACTGCATCCAAATCCCCTGAAACAGAAAAACCATGAACGAAGCTAAATCAGCCACGAATTTCCCATGCAATCTCTGTATGCTTGTTTCTAGTTTATGACTTGAGTGCATTGCATACACAAAATGCTTCACACTAAACTGTATGAATCTAGAAAAATTTCAGTTCATTCTAAACTGTCATTTACCCGCCAACTTGCTGAAACAAATTCATAAATCCTATTTCTAGCAACTTTAGAACGAACTAATATTATTCTAGATCCATACAGTTGAGTGTTTTTACAGTAGAACGATTCAAGCAATAGCGTTATCGCTTATGTTAGCATCACCATAATTCACTGGAATATAATTGATGCGTTTGAGTCTTTAATATCTGGTTTATCAGACAATTTCGCCCACACGCGCGTTTCTGAGAATCGACTGCCTGAGTTTCATTTTCATTGGAAAAACTCGCTTGCACTCGATTTTATTCAACTGCAAAGATTAAAGACTTTTGCTCGTAAGCTTTTTTATCAGATCTATTTTGCGATAGCAGAAAAGTTTTAATTTGCTCGGCAAATCCATGGCATCTGTAAATTTAACAAAATATTCCTCCGATCGAATTGAATTGGAAAAAAAGCAGGGATGCGTATGCAAAGATGCGTGGCATTACAAGTTTTATCACATAATAACAATTCCAACGGAATGGGCAAACAAACCTCGTTCACTTCGTAGGCCGAGTCTTAAGTGAATTAGAAAATTGCAATTCCACAATTCCCCAAACATTGGATGGTCGGTCCTTTCTGGATCTGACGCTGGATTTTGCTCTCCGTTCTACTCAATGCAATGAAAATGATTGCTTAAAATGATAGCGTCGGAATGGTTTAGCCATATCAAAAATGTGGAAAACTCGGTACCTTTTGAGTGCAAACAGTGAGGAATTAATATTTAAAATACACGAACCATAAAAACATATCAGATTAATTTCCATTCAGATGAGTGGCTCAATTAGATGAAAAAATTCTATTTGTACCCTCTTCTGTATTTTCATCATTTGCTTGAGCAATTTACGAGCAAACGTTTCATTTGCTGTTTGCGGGTGGCTCAACAGCTACAGGAAAAGAATGCTCATTTCTCTCGTCTTTCAACCAACACAAAAATCTACACTGTGAAAGTTTCCCTCATGAATAAATTAATCCAACTTTTGAAGTGCACTTTTCACTTGCTTTAAATTAATTTACAAATACATGAAATTTCGTGCACTTTTGATCTCATTTCTTCAACAACTTCCATCCTGCCTGCACAATAACTTTCTTTTCAACGAGCATTATTTTTAACTCCCACATCAAAGTTTCAAAAAAATATCCCATATCTTGAAGTTCAACGCGCAGAAATTATGCGAATAATTTTTCATTCAAACGTAAAAGTCGGAATGGAATTCAATGCGAGAATAAAAAACGCAACGACAATGCGAGAATGTGCTGAGGCGGAAAACGGATGGAAAATGTATGATATTCAAACTGAAATTTCTATAGATTGTTTCATTGTTTATAACTTTATTTCCGCTAAAAACTAATTAACCGGCTGAATTCAAAGGCATTTTTGATGAAAAGACTTCTGTGAAAAAATGAAACCGACACAATATTCTCTTTGTACCGTTATCATCGGCCCACTATGAAGACACATTGAGCCGACTTTAATTGGCATTTCAAAGGATCATAACTCGCAAATTATGTAATCGTTCATTTGTTTGTCGACACTTTGCATGTACAAAAGATCTGGGCGGTTGGCATAGATTGAGCAACTTTTCGCTTCCAGTAATCACAAAAGATGGAGAAATGTTTGCACAAGCTCTTAATTTCGGAGAATTAATCAAAGCGGAACGTTTGGCGTACATCATGTTACGCCAGCATAAATCGAGTGGGTGGAAGTGAACGCCAACACATAAAACCAACTTGAACCCGAAGCTTCTTATTACTCTTGACGTTTTGATTTTCGACTTCTCTCAAGTTAAAATGCTACAATTTTCGCCGATTTGCCTTACAATATTTTTGAACTTTTCCATTACGTAAATGCGATTGAGATTGAACATATGTTGCATTTGCCAGAACCAGCACGAATCTCAGCTGCTGCTTTTACTTTAGCCATGAGTTGTGAGCGTCAAAAAAGAGACATCGCACCATTTTTCCCAATGTCAAATCATACACTTTTGTTGACTTAGTGACATTTTCTTCGACTTATTCGGATTTCGTATTACAATATAAATAAAAATGATATAAAATTTGAAGAAAAAAAAAGTGTTACAATTTAAACTTTTCCCTAAGCTTGTAGAAAGTAAATGAAGAAAATAAAGCTAAATATTTTTCGATCAAGCATTCTATTTCGCACCAACGATTAAAAATTGGGTTATCAATGCAATTGACAAAGTTTATTACAAATTCATAGATTTAGAGAAGAACAAAAAAGTTGAAATAAAAAGAAAATTAACAAAGAATATATTTTTTTATTGATCATTGGCATTTTGCGATTCAAATGAGAAACCAAACAAAAATTGAATACAATAAATTTTATCAGATTTTCATTATCATCAATGCACCTCAAAGTTAGAATTCAAGCTTTTACACGTAATCATTTTGAGTGCTTACCCAAATCAATTAGGATCGATTTTATTTGCTAGAAGCACTTCCATTTTCGGAATGGAACGGGGCTAATGGAAGCAGAAACAAAACGACAAATGAATCGGTGGAAAATAAAACTTACCTTCAGATTAGATAGGAAAAATGTTGAAACTGGAACTATTTGAGAGAAATAATGCATCAAGGTAATATTGGAAATAATCGTGTCAAGGTAAAATTGAAACATGATTTGCATTGTACTTACACAAAGTTATTTTGGGTGCATTATTATGTCGAAACAATTTCAAGCCTCAGTATTTTTCCTATCTAATTTGAAGGTAATTTTTCTTCCTACCGTTTCAAATATCATCTAAATGCTGTTTCCAGGCCCTTTTTCATTCTGCTACATAATTTTTAATTTGAACATTAAACACATTTTGTTCGATTACTATCATCATGCCGATGGACACACGGGAATTGCGTGTGTGCTTGCACTCGGTGAGTTCAATTTGGGTCAGCATGTGACGTGGCCCATCACGCAACTCCCCTCTCTGTCTGTCTCTCCCTATCTCGGCAAGGAGTTAATAGAAGATAAACAAAAGTCAAAACTATCGATCAGTCGGTTGTGCTCTCAACAAGCGAGCAAACAAATATACATAGTGTTAAAATTTGGAGAAAAAAAAATAGATTTTTTGGTTAAATTTTCTGATGTAAATAACATTTTTTTTTGCATTTAACTGTGATTGTTGTGAAAAAGACACACTAAACGACATATGAATGTTATCCTGAATTAACGTATACATTGATTCAAAAGGAAATAGAAACAGTCAAATGAATAATCGAATTTGATTTCGAGCCAATGAAAATCAAATTTTCGATGACAGAGAGTACACAGACAAACACATTTTATGTCTCTCCTTTTTTCTTATGACTACATTACGTAGCGTCCATCAAAGCGACGCCGCAATAAGTTAAATTAATCAATAAGTACATTTAATTTTGATCATATCTGCGAATTAGCGCAATTAACCCAAACAGAAAAAAATCCATTTCAATTTGAGCGTAGAAATGGAGGCTTGAGAAATATGGTCTCTAGAATCTCATTTGGAACAATGAAAAAAATTCAGAATGTCTGTAAATGAGTCCGTTGTCAGGAATAAAACAAAAATTCGAAATTCTATGAGGTTTGCACATGTTCTTTATAATATTTTACCAAAACCAGAAAGCCCATAGAAAATGCAATGAAGACCCACAAATTTGTCCAATAAAAAGCTGATGCGGAGCAAATAAAAAATTAATCTAAAGTAAAAACGACTTCAGATCGGAACTCAAAGCGGGTTCTAGGCAAATTGAAAATCGAACAAGTATTTCCCTTCATCAACAAATGAATTATACAGTTCAAATTATTATCTATTTTTATCTATTAGTAGTTATCCGAGTTGAGCAACGATCGTTCGCCATGGATGGCCAAATTTCTTAATTTGCTTCTGTGGTGTTTATGCTATATTACGATGATGTCCGATGGCGATGCGGATCGTTGCTCAACACGACTTCAACCAAATATGAATATATTATCTAGTTTTAGATGAACAAAATGTTGCATTTAAAATCGACACTTATATAATGGATACAACGAATTCAAACCAAAAAAATTGCAAACATAATTTACAACACGGCAAATAATAACGGTATGGAAATCACACCGATAGTAAATGAAAACATTATATTTATTATGTTTGTTATCAGTGAACACGGCGAATTGATTGGAAGAAGAGAAGAAGAAAAACATATACAATTTTTATTAACAGTATTTGTAGATGACGGTTACGGTCGATGGTTGTTTTTTTCTCTCTCTTACTCTCGTTTTTAGAGATTTTGCTTATAGGATTCGACGTTCAATATGCCGGCTAGTTGTCTCCTGCTTTCACAGCCATCGAATATTGTCTTGAATATTCATTTCGCATACTGAATAAAAATGAAAATAAAGCTTTATCAATAGAGAACAAAAGAAACACTGATGTGAACAAATTGATGTAACCGTGATTGTGAATGGCGATGAAATTTCGTAGAGCTTTGTGTTGTCTAAACTAGAATCATTCAATAGAATCGCTTGGACGTTGCGTTGTTGGCGGCGACGTCAGTAGCGGCGAAAAACAATGCTTTTTTTTCCTTAGCCAGAATCAATGTGCATAAGATGAATAGAGGAACAAATGATGAGACGCTCTTATTTCAAATCTCTTGAATACATATTATAAATATATATATTTCTCTGATTCAATACCAAACTACATTTGATTTAGTTAAAATAGATTTTTAGATCTCAATCATTGTGTATATCTTGTCTTTTTTGGTGAATAATTGAAAGACCAATCAATTAAAATTTAAAGCATATATTTTCTCCTTCTCATTTGTGCATAATTTTTAAAGTCACAAATAGTAAAGAACAAGCAGCAACACGAACCAAATATTCGTCACTGCAATTTATTATTCAACAATGGAAAAAATAAATACATATAAATTAAATTCGTTTTTATAGATTTTTTATCATTCACTTTGGATTTAAATACAAACAAACACAAATGCGATCAAACAGAACAAAGTTATGCAAATTTAGCGCTACAAACCTATTAATAAAACATAAAACGCTATTAACACCATACATCACAAAAATGGCAAGTGAAATAAATACATGAAGTAAGACTCAAGAGCAGACATTAGCGCAAACTTGCTATTCATATGCTGCTGCCACACAGGCGCTGTCGAAAGCATCTGTTCATGCGAACATTCAGTTCAATGCGCACACACCGCACAGTCGCATACGCATCAATCAGATGCTTTCGACAGCGCCTGTGTGGCAGCAGCATATGAATAGCAAGTTTGTGCTAATGTCTGGTCAAGAGGCGCGTGCGATTGCTTGCTCGCTCGCGCATACAGACAATGTAATACCACAATCACAAACTATTCATGCGTGCATTATAATTAATATCTCATTGATAATTGTAATGAGTGACTAAATAAAGTGGTCATATGACTTTGAGCAACACAAACAACAAAATACCATAGCAAAAACGAGTTTTCATTCTCATCGAACATTCTGATCTATTGATACAAAATGTTTTGGCATAGGTAATCCCGCACAAAATCAATATCCAAATGACTAATATATGATGCCCGCAACAGATGGAGTGGGGAGACTGCGAAGCGATCATCATGTTTGTCTTACAACACTTTATGCGAGCAGAAATATTCAGTCGATGTATACAGCTGCATGACGTTGTCATTTTTGGTGTTGAGATTTTTGTGTACTGTTTCGTATAGGTGAGATGCCAGATAATTAACAATCAAAGTTTTTTCATATATCAATTTCATTATTTTATGTTTTTTTTCAAACTAATTTCGTTTAGAATATTCAAGATTAGTTCTAGCGTAATTCACAGCGAGATAAGAACGCAGTTGAGTGTTGACTATAGTTAAATGTTAGTTGATTTAAATGCGGCGACCAATTACTTTCTAATTCATATAAGATCAAACCGGTTCTCGTGGTGAACTTTTCGTTTGGGCGTTCACTAATAAGAATTTAGCTGCAATAGTAAATTGCATTGATTTTCACAGCTCACACACAGAATGAAATATTAAAAAAAAAAAAAAACAAAAGGTGTTAAAAAGGAATCATGTAATCTGTCAGATTTCAATAATTCTCCATTATATTTTGGGCGATTCAAACAGATTCAGATCAAAAGTAATTGGAACAAAATTTTGTCAATGACTTTTCAGTTTTATGTTTGCTTTCTGTGTGTGGTTCATTGAAATTTTTTACTGTCTTTGGTGTATTTTTAACTTTCTATTGTTGTTGCTGCTGCTGCTGCTGCTGCTGCTGTTGCTGTCAAACGTCAAATGTTTGTTTTGAATTTTATTTTTAGTTCAAGTGAGGAATTATGCCGTTGAAACTGTACTACGTATCAGATGGTCCCCCATCTCTAGCCTGTCGAATGACACTCAAAGCTCTGGATCTCCCTCATGAGCTGATATACGTCAACTACAACTGTGGCGAGCATTTGACTGATGAATATTTCAAACTTAATCCCCAAAAGGAAATTCCAGTATTAGATGACGATGGTTTCGTAATCGGTGAATCGGTAATATATTCAGACACTTGCCAAGCAATTTTCAATCAATAATCCTATCATACGTTGTTCAGATTGCCATAATGCAATATCTTTGCGATAAATATGCGCCGGAAAATCCAATTTATCCGAAAGAACCACAACAAAGAGCACTTATCAATCATCGTATGCTGTTTAACATGGGATTCTACTACAATTACATCAGCCAATATGCAGTAAAACATATGAATATTTTCAAACATTTTTCAATCGATAATTCTCTGCCACTCTGTACAGATTGCTCCGATTTTCTTTGACTATCCACGAAATGAATTAGGAAAAAAGAAAGTTGAACTCTCGTTGAATGCATTTGAAACCTATTTAAAGAAGACCAACACCAAGTACGCTGCTGCTGATCATTTGACTCTTGCCGACTTGTCATTGATTGCGGGCACCGTGGCTTTGGAAGCAATCGGATATCAATTTAATCATTATCCGTTGGTTTCGGCCTGGTACAAGAGATTCAAAGTTGAACAACCTGAATTGTGGAAAATCGCCCAAGAAGTTGTCGATGAAACTGCCGAAATTGAAAAGAATCCACCGGATTTGTCAAAACTTAACCATCCATTGCATCCACCCAGAAAGATTTAAATGGATTTCACTTTAAGTGCATTAGTCAAATAATTTGTTTACTAACAATTTTTGTTGAATAAACTTATCACTTTGCACGTCACACAATTCGGGTTTTAATTCGGATGCATTTCTCTCGCGTGCTCATTGGCGCCATCTGTTGTATTATACTGAAGAATGGATACATATGCTAAATCGGATGCGGCAATCCAACATTTATACTTCAATGCCAGCAATTAATCGGTACAGGCCGCATTATTTCCACCGAGCCAATTCGTATTTTACTCGTGGATTTGTAAATATTGAATTAGATGAGCTTATAATTGTTTTTTTTTTCAATGCACATGACTTCAAAACATTCGGGCCCGGGCATTAATAAGAGTGCGCATTGATTGCATGCAATTGTATGTCCTGTCCTACTGAATGATGAATTACGGCTGTAATTTGGGACAATTTTGGATTATTTTTACTTTGAAATACATACATCCGGTCGGGTTAGTCGCCTTAAATCGGCCAAATTCGGCTCAAGACGGCTAAAATCGAATTAATGTGACTAAGCTGGAAGCAAATAAGCGAAGTAGCAAGCAATTTTTTCGAGTAGCAAGTTTCCTTTCATTTTTTGAAATACTCCGAGTAAGTAAGTAGGTCTGTGGCTGTAATGCATAGATTCGAGATTCCCGAATTTATTTTGATTATTATTATTAGGATAGATATTTATTATGCTAGGTGGTGCATTTTTGTCATCATTAAATTCTGTTGATTGCTACTAAATGATATTAATTCTTATTATAATATCCTTAAATGCTCTAATATAATTCATATTAAATATCAGAATGCTGTATTCAATAGGGATGTAATAGCAAAACGGATCAAGTAATTGCTGTAAAAAAGATTAATAGAAGAGTAATGGTATGAGTAATCTGACAAAGAATAAAAATAATAATAATAATAATCTATCCCTCGGGTCACGGGTCAATCTTCAGACCAAGTGCTGAGAATGGTTTCGGGAGTCTCAGTGGGAAAACAGAATCTGAATAAGACGATTCGAGGGGATTTAAGCGTTGATATGGTAGGAGAGGAAGCAAGAAAATCCAGAATGAGATGGTTTGGTCATGTAAAATGCATGAGGGAAGAACAACCGCCGAAACGGATTCTGTTCGCCGAAGCTGATGGGCCGAGAGGTAGGGGTAGACCACGTAGACGTTATTTAGATTCGGTGAAATATGATTTGAATGAGAGGGGATATGAATGGTGTGATGAAACTCAAAACTTCGCTACCGATCGGAGTTTATGGAGAGGTATTGTTAGGGGTATATGAGGCATTATGTTTCGTAAAACAGACCAAACGCTGAAAGGCAATAGCGGTCTATAAATGTTTGTTGTTGTTGTATCTACCCCTCGGAATTTATAGAAAGAAGAAGACCAAATTTACTGAGCCCATAATGACCTACGTCACATAATGCTGAACCATGAAGTCTGTCAAGTATAGCTTGTAATTTTTAATTTCGGATATTTCAACATTTTCGGTCATATCGGATGCACACGTCGGACATGCATTATTTTTTGAACGAACGGTCGGATAAAAAAAATTTAAAATTTATTCGACAGAATTGAATATATAATTTTTTTCGAACGGTCGAATGGACGTCCGTTGACTGCTCTGGTAGAGCTCAAGAAGAATGAAATACACATTTGAGAAGGAGTTAATAAGAATACAAGTGTTTTCTTAATTCCTTCTATCTGACCGTCCACATGGGCCTTTTTTGAGTAATTCATTGAGAAGGCGAGCATTACTTGTGTTGGTTTTGTTAAGTAGTAGCATAAAAAGGAAATATTGGAAAATGCTTGTTAGAAATGGAAAACATCATACTTTAAATGGGGAAACGCCCAACGAAAAGATGGGAAAAGCTTGTCAAGATGAAAAATTAACAAAAAAAAAAAAATCATTTTAATATCATTTTCGCTGTTAAATAAAAATGATTTAGCAAAGCAATAATTCAATACTGATTTAAAATATCAAACTACCTGCAATAACAAAGTAATTGAAGCGTTGCATTGCAAATTCTAGAAATATGAAGCGATTGAAACATATTGCTCATCATCAATGACTATTCGAATTTATTTCGAAAGGTATGTATTTGAAAGGAATCTGATGAAGATGGAAAAAAAGTAGGCGCAAAGGGAACATGTACCATTCATAGACAATTATATATGATGACATGAGATTGTTACGGAACGTTACAAATTTTACATCACGTTTTGTCATAAATCACTTTTCCATCCAAACAGCGAACAGAGAGATGGTTTTAAAGAAAAAAATGTTATGGAAAAAGTGATTTTGACAGATTTTGAGTATGAAAGATTTTGACTCGATTTAATATCAGAAATAGTTTGATGAGAATCTAGATTACGATCAACTTGATATGACACCTTATTTTCACATAGATTTCATACTAAACTGTTAATTGTAAGTGCAAATACCTTTGTTGATGGATCATCAATATAGCAATGCCGATGAAGGCATTGAACATTTAATTCGAATATTTATCCTCGGCGTAATTGATTCGATATTTTGCAACATGTATGTATACGACCAATTTGCTCCAGACAATCCGATTTACCCGAAGGAAAAAATATCATTTGTCATCGTCTTCTTTTAAATATGGCTCTACATTTATAGCAACAACAGCCCATGGTCGGTAAAATAGAACAATTTTCTCAAATTTTGTTCAATAATTTTTGAATTCATACACCATGAACTTTCGGAATTCTCCCATTTTAATCGACAATAATTCGTTTTGATAACCCTCGAAAGGTTTACGATAAATTGAAAGGTACTTAGAAGCGACCAGTACGAAATATGTAGCGCAGCTGGTGATGAAATAAACATTGACGATTGTGCATTTCATCGACGGGACTTGGTTTGAAAGTAACTTAAATCACATTTAACAACAAATCTGCTGATCACAGGAATGGAAAAGTATGGATATCGTGTAAGTTTCGATATCATCTTCATAGAAACGATTAAACTGGTATTCGCTCGCTTTGCCTGAATGTTGATTTATCTATTGCTACGTTCATCTATCGATTGAATACGCTGCTCCATCCGATTCGCAACGCCATCTATGAAATTGTATGCGATAATAGGTACACGTATCTGTGAAAATCCGAAATGACACTCATAAAGGCTCATCAATGTGACAGCTGCCAATTGAGGTGGAGTTTTTTTCCCTTCGGTAAAGTTACACATATGCATATTTTAGGATTTGTCACTTGATCATCTACCTGCCGTCGAATCTAGAGCAATTTCTAAATGAATACAACATAATTCATAAACATTATCATTTCAGTGCTATGTTATAGTTGATCACAAATTGAATTCGTTTATATCACTCGATTTTATAGAATTAAGACTAAAATGGTCACAAATAGTTTACTGTGGTTGACATCGGCACTTTTTTTAATATTTCATCATGTACGCAGTGTAGAATTAACATTTGATTTGCCAGACAGTGCTCGCGACTGTTTCCATGAGCATATTGAACGAAATAAGTCCGTAATTCTGGAATACCAGGTAGGTAAGCACCGATCCAGGTGCCGCGTGTGAAATTGTGTACTCCAAAGCAGATTAATTGATTATTATTGTTAGTTTGCTTTGAATTGTAACTCATCAAGTAAGGAATGTTGTCATATCATTTTAGGTGGTTACCGGTGGTCAATACGATGTAGATGTTGTTTTGGAAGGACCGACTCAAGGTATGTACGCATTAAATGCTTCAAGCAATTGTCTACAAATAACGGAAATTTGAAATGGAAATAATAAACTTAAGAATAAACTGCTATCCATACACATAATGACAATTCCAATGCCTCAAGAATATTGTTATCGATCCTTTTATTCATTCTTTCCAATTCTAGAAATCCTTTATCAAACTACACGATCTCAATTCGATTCACACCAATTTACAACCGAAGTACGTACTATAAATAGCCTGAAACATCCTCAACAGTAAATGTCACACTAACTTTTATTATTCATTTCATAGACGAAAGGCGTTTACACAGTGTGCTTCAGCAATGAGTTCTCAACATTCAGTCACAAAATCATTTATATGGACTTTCAGGTAATTTGAATCAAATCAAATTAAAACAATTGAACTACATTATACGGGTACAAATTCAATATTGTTTTTGGTTTGTTTCAGGTCGGTGATGAAAATCCTCTTACACCAAATATTGAAGATCATGCAATTGCATTGACACAGCTCGAATCGTCAGCTCAAGAGATTCACAAGAGTCTGAACGCCATTTTGGATTATCAAACTCATCATCGTTTGGTAAGTGCGATTAATTATATGAATTCGTTTCAAAGATTTTCCAATAAAGCTGCGTTGATTTGGTTCATAGCGTGAAGCTCAAGGCCGCAAACGTGCTGAAGAATTGAATGAACGGGTATTATGGTGGTCAATCGCTGAAGCCTTCGCAATTTTTGCGATTTCAATCACACAAGTGCTAATATTAAGGAACTTCTTTACCGACCGAACACCACATCAGCCACGTTATGGACGTTTGTAAACTTTTACCTAGAGTATAACACGTAACTTAATTTATGAATGATGTAGCGATTTCTATCCGGTGCAAATAGCCCATATATGTGGAGAATCGTCAATTAAATTAATAGATGAGTGCTTAGAGTGGGAATGCAATTGCTGTATTAAAATAAAAACAAATTTAAATATTTGCCAAACAAATCTAGAATTTCATTCATTTGAATTTGTTTAGAATCTGAACACAGAATAGAGCTTGAAAATAAATTGGTTTTAAATTTTGGAATAACAATTAAATGTATGGATTTTTTTTTTAAAAAGCAATTAAAAATGTGAACAAAATGTAAATTAAAGTCGTTGGATAGGCGATCAACGCGCTGTTGCCCAATTGGTTCGATATGAGGCATAAGATTCGAGTCGAGCCAACGGTTGACAATGCAATTGCCGGTGCTGCGAATACGAAACCTTTGGCCGTGTTCAGATGGACGAAAATACCGATAAACGATAGCCAAACCATATGCAGCATCCCGTATCCCAGTGCACTGGCCACTCCTTTCATTGTTATGAAGCGTTCGTTGTGTCCGTAGCATATCAGCTTCAGCAGTCCATACATTCCGAGCACTGAAGCCATTGACAGCCCGTACACATGACTAAAAATGAACACTTTGCCCGCCAAAAATAGGCCACAACTGTATAGGAAGCAGAAAAATATAGGTCCCGACAAATCAAGATCAACCAAAAATCGTTCGTATGCCAAAACATTGCTAATGAATGGATTTATCATCGCTATTGCCTTCACTTTGATTTGTTCTGTATCAATTTCGAGCTCCTCAAGCAACGGCGGCTCATTTTTGTTCCTTTCTTCGTCTTCTTCACGGATAGTTTCGAGCTGGAATGTGACACTACGACGCGGTGACAATGATTTTCGTGCGGTGCAATTGAAAAAATTATCGTTTGTATCCAAGAAGTACGTGCTATTTTGCACCGACATCGATGTGTTGTTAAAATATGTGCCCATGAAACTGTAACAATCATCGAAGACCGTTTGATTGTCGCTGGGGTTATTGCATTTGTCATCCATTTGAACTAAAACAAAGCGAAAGTCGATATCAAAACGATTGCAGTTAGTAAAAAGAATGGTTCAAAAATTGAGTTTTGAAATCAAATGTTGACTTTCAACCCACAAATACTCACTGTACGAATCACTCATTTTCAAATTGTTCGGTAAAATAGTTGTATTTAAGAGGACTAAACGACATAGAGCCTACTATGTTGACAAAATCAATCCAATGGAACAAAAAACAATATGCTGTGTGTGCGCCTTCATTAACGGTAAAAAAACCAAAATGCATTGAATTCATATTGAGGCAAATGATTTCAGATAGTGTTGCCTGATAGCGCCCTTGTATCGTACAAAATACAGATAATAACCTGCAAAAAAATCGTTTTTTGGTTTCCCAAAATGGAAATGTTCACTTCCAATTCTAAACCAAAATAGATTTTATTTCATTTTCGATAGACATTTTCATTGGAAGAATGAATTGAATCAAAAAATAGAATAAAGTATTCCTTCAGCGTTGATATAAACGCGCCGGCAATTTACACACAAACTTAGTGTGAATTGAGGTGTCATTGCGTGCACAAACACACAACAACGATATCTCGTATCACACACCATAACAAACATGATGTTATTATCGGCCGAATCAACAACTGTCAACACACAAGACGTCAGTGTCGTTGCTATGTGTTTTTCTAGTTTCGGATTGTGCTTCACACTCAATTCTCAGCAACAATAACACACAATATCAGAGTGTGTCTCTGTTTGTTGGCACCGTCTTCAATGTGCTAAAGAATATTTATCGTCGATTTGTGCTCTGGTTAACATTTCAGGTTGAACATCGAGCGAGTGACAATCGCTTTCAGAACACGCATCGAAATCGACAATTGATTCTCAATTAATTAACATATATATTTTCCTGACAAAGTGTTTGAAAATATTTCACTCGTATTTTTTTAGTAAAAGTTCTCGGTGTTCCCCGTCCAGTTGAAGGTGTAGTTGACTGATTTTTTTTTAACTCTCATCAATTGATTTGTAAGTAAGAAATGCAGTTTTTCCGCGATCAAATCATTTAATTTATGGTTTCAAGTGAATGAATAACCATTTTGATCCACTACCAAGTACATCAAAAATTCTGACCAAGGTGAACATTTTGTAGAAAATATGGGAACGTATTTACAAATCCCATAAACTTTTTTTGCGCTTCGAACAAAACGACAAAAAAAAAACAAAACAATTGCGAATACGCGGTGGACAACACGCATTTTCTTTATAAAAGTGACAACCTCAGCAATACTTTTCGCATGACGAATTATATTAAATAAATATTTGACAAAGTGCGCGACTGAATACGAGTTCAAATAACAAATCTGCGTCAAACTTTCTTTTTTTTAATTGAATATTCACTCTTTCACACAAAGTTTTGCGATTTTTCGCCATAGGATCAAAACAAACAAAAACAATTAAGAATAACAAAAAGACTTTCGGTTGTTTGCAAAAAGTTACGATTAATTTTTTTAAAAAAATTTGTTTATATATTGGATCTGTTACGTTAATCGAAGCGAAGCTAAATTGATCAGCTGCATTTCAATCGAGACTGTACAGAAATACGTGTAAAATGGATGATGAATTCGCATTGTGCTGGAACAATTTTCAGGTATGTTCAAAGCAAAACACACTTTTCATTGAGCTCCTTTAGTTTTGAGTTTATTTTTGTCTTCATTGTCATAATTTTATGGTTAATACATGTCAATTCATAATTTGTGCTTGATTTATTTTGATTGATTCCAGGAAAATATTGCGTCCGGCTTTCAGAATTTATTCGATCGTGGTGATTTAGTAGACGTAACTTTGGCTTGCGATGGCAAACTGTTGCAGGCTCACAAAATCGTGCTGGCCATTTGTAGTCCGTACTTTCAAGAGATGTTTATAACGAATCCATGTCGACATCCAATCAGTAAGTACTTTTTATCATCAAAAAAATCAATGGAAAACCGAATAATGTTTATATTAGTACCAAAACGTTAAGAGATAATAAAAAAAATTAAGCGGCACTTGATGAGAACATAAATGAATTAAGTCATTATACAAATTACTGTATGGGGATAAAATTAATATAAAAGTCAGAATGTCAAAAAAGAATTGTAAAGACGACCGCAGAAATAATCGATTTACATGGAATAATAGTGTATATTCGAACATCGAATATTCACAGTGATATTAAAAATTACACCCGAAATTACCTCGTCTACTTCATTAACGGTCAAAAATTCATGTGAGAAATTGATAGTCTGCCCTAAACAGAACAGAATTATATATTTTATCGCACAAGAAACCCTATCAGAAAAACTGTCGCCAAGGGAAAAATACTTTCAATTATAATGCCAGTAAACGAACAAATAATATGCGAGACTGTGAAAAGAATTGTCCACCCTCATGTTCTATCGTAGGAAAATTTCGATTTTGTTCTACTATATTATTATTATCCGATGTCGCCCATGAATTAAGCAATCATGAAAAAATGCCTTTAAAAACTTGAGTGAAAGATTTGATGATCAAAAATAGGTTATGAAAAATAGTACAGTGTATATTATGATATTGTATTTTTTTTCCATTGGAAACGTATAAATCAGATTGTGAGAATAAGTTTCGAATAGAGATCATCCAATGAGTGCATGACAAACGAGATAGCTCCCATCCGAAGTGCTCATTACGCATACGATATTTTTACAATATTCATATCTTCGTCTCCTTCGAAAGTTCGTATTGGCTTTATCATTATTTGTGACGGGTTGTTGATGTACTTGTGAGTTTGGAACGTGTACCTTTAACCCCGTCGTTGATATCAAGGAGAATTTATCTTTTCGTTTCAGTTCTATCGGCTCAAAGTCACAGCGAGACTCATTGAATCGTACACAAATAAATAACATTCAAAAGAACATCGATTTCAGAGGAATTTCACTTCAATCGAGATATTTAACTCAACAGTTTTTCTAATTTAAATACTGATAAGTAATCCATATATAATCGCATGAATAAAAAAAATCAAATCCAAAAGGAACATATCAGCATCTCGAAAGAAACTCTTCGGCTTGCAGCATTGTCGAGGGACGAATCTCATGCGAACGAAAACATATCGCACCACACAGTTTTGCCTTCTTGTGAAAATTTATCAAAAAAAAACATTCTGTTTGAGATGAGCGATTTGCGTTCGCGAATCAAATGCTTTTGTTGTTGTATATTTTGCTGTGACTTGTGAATTGAGTGGATTGTGTGTCATCGGTGCCCTTAAAATGTTTCTAATGCGAAGCATGATATATGAATACGGAAAGCACACTCGTTGCGAATGAACTATCGTCAAATTCGTTTATCAATTTTTATGTCTTGTATAGCTTGTGTGTTCTTTCTCTGTCTGTTGCACTGCAATTCACTTTGCGCGGCCGTTATTTCTCATTATAGCGGTTTCGTTTTCAATTTTATATAAATATTTTTTTCAATTTTTCTTCGATTTCTATTTAGCTAAGCGTGTTATCATTCCGGAATATGCTACTGTTGATACTTTACGCAAATTGACAATTTTTCTGTTTTTCTAAAATTTCAGAAGAAGGCATTGAACGAAAATATAAAGGGAAATAAGAGATCATTTATGTGGATTCGGAAAAAACAACTAATGACATTTTAACCTTTTGTTCAGAAAAAAATACACATTTATTCGATATTTGTGATTTTGCTTGTTTTTCGAAGTTCTCATTTCTCTTGACTATGCATAAAATTGTCAGACTTGTGTCTATCGAATCAATTTTTTGGTTCACTAGAAAAAGTTGCTACATCTCTTCCCATTTAATTAGACATCCAATCGGATGATTTGTCGCCACATGCACACGTTGCTGATATCAGTTTCAAAGTCTCCGTCCTATCCTTCGATTTGAACCTATTATCTGCATATTGGCTTGCTTAGCTATCTGCCTACATCGAAAAAGTTCAACTTAACTGACATCTCTCTCTCTCTCTCTTTCTATCTCTTTCTTCATCCCTTTTTCTCGGCCTGCCTATTCAAAAAAGTTATTTTTATCCTATTATTTGGATTACAAATGAGAGAGTCACAGTCTTATGCCAATGATTACTAAAGGAAAAATTCTAATGTTGTTTATTTATGAATATTAATCGATTTTGATATATCATGATAATTTTTGATAAAATGGAGCCATAAATGGAAATCTCTATACAGAACACATTTAGATAAAGAATGTGGTGAAAAGTTCACGGTTTTGAGTATTTTTCACGAATGACCTAATTATTGTGGCAGCCGGCTGCCGCCGAAGAAATTAATATACGGCCGCCGACATACGAAAAGAAATTAACATGGTTTTTGTATATTTGATCGAAAGTATTCTGGTGAATATTCATAAGGTGATGTGTGCTCTCAACTGCACTCATTCGATTTGCATTAACGTCAATAAAATCGTTATGATACATGTTTGTCAATCTGTATTTTAACGCTAGAAACATCAATAGATGTGAATGCAATCGTGATAAACCGATAATTTTCCAGCACACTAAATCATTGTGTGATAGTTGAACATGCAATGTTTATTGAACGCTACAAATAGTCGAGTTTGAAATGCAACAGATCAAAATGTTATCGCATTTTCGGTGAATACGATGTATCTTCATCTATTTTCTCTTTTCGTTCGACAATTTTTTCGTATACTTCTCTATATGATAACCTCCGATGCCTAGATCAACCGTAATTTCAAACAAAAGCAATCGAAGGAAATGTGCTGTATTTTCATGTTGAGACGCAAACAAGATATCTTTTGAGCGAGTCTAGTTGAATTTATCAAAAACACATCAAGACAACACTCAATGTTCAAAGTTCGATGATAACAAAAACAACATACAGTTTGTACCGTATAATATGGCTCAATTGTATCGTTTTTAAGTAAAATTTCAAATTACATTGCCGTCCAATGATAAAGGAAAAACGATACAAAACAGTTGAAGTTGAGCGCATCGGATTTTTTCTGTATATTTCCAGCAATCACACCAAATCAATGGATTTTAAAGTAGAGAAAAATCGAATTTTATTGCTGCAATGTAATAAAATATGAGATTTACAAAAATGTATGAGTTATTTGATGTGGATCAACAAAAGTCATTGAAACGACTCGGTGGAATTGTGCGGTTGAATATGAGGTAGAGGTATATAGAGATATTGTATAGAAAAAAATGAGTATAATCATGAAACGAACATGCGTTAAGTAAATATTTCGATGTCGTTTACAATGGTCTATAAGCATTCAGCAGACTATCTATTGGGGTGGCTACTAGCAACAAGTTCACTTGATATGAAATGATATGATGTGATATATTGTTTTCATTATCGACGTCTTGAGCTGGCGCACACCGATAAAGCACTCAACAAATACTTTATTAGATATCGATACACGTAACGATATTGAATTTGGACTTGGCTCGAATATAACGGTTCGTTGTTGTCACTTCTCTCACTCTCTCTCTTCCTCTCTTCTCCTCCGTTCGTTCTCACATCGAATATTTTTTTTTCGCTACTCGAACGCATGTATTGTTTTCCAGATGGAACCATATATTTTAAAAAGGCATTTCATATTTTCGTTATAGATAATTATAAGATATTAAACATTTCTATGGGTTCCTACTCGTTTCTCGCTACTTTTTTTTATTTGCGCGAGTATAAATATCAAGTAAAGTCATAAACCACTGTTTGAGAAAGAGAGAGAATGTGATAAATGATAATCAATTACAGAAAACGTACACTTCCGCGGAGCCAATATTTGTTGGGAATATTCGATTTGAAATTAATATTTTAATACCCTTTTCAAACGCTTATCAATGAAATGCCTTGAGATTTCGAAACATCCACAATCGATCGCTCCCATTCTCTTAAAAAACGATGGAATCTTAATTCGGACGCAATTATTGCTTCATTTAGGCGGTGATTGTTTTCTTTCTTCCTTTTTTTCAAATGGAGATGATCTCGGAATGGAAAATTTGACTTCTCCTTCGGGTGGACAGTGTTGGAATGTAACATAAAATAGAATTAATTCATGCTCGACACGCTTGATAATGATAACTCCTTGTTTAAGTCGAAAAAAAGCACACACGAAATCAATTTGAGTATGTTTATCAGAAATTATTTGTTTTGTACATATATCATGTGAATTGCCGTGATTCGTAGCCGATTCAGTTGTTTACTGCTCGAACACTTGCTTCATTTTTACATCAACATTTCACTGTCTTCGTTCCCTCTTATTTTTGGCTGGCACTTCGTTCAAAGATACATGCGACTGACAATATGCATTCCTACACACGTATGCTCTAATATCACATCGAACTCACGGATTTTTGTAACTTTATCGTTGTTTCTGTGTAAATTTCATGATAATAATATCTCAAATCTGCTTAAAAACACTCGAATTCACTAGAGAATGAATGATGTAATGTTATCGCAAGAAATTATACGGATACCAAAGAGGTTTTGCTATCTTTTACAATTTTAACTTTTGATTCTGCGTCACTATTCAGAAAAGTATCGCATCCGTAATTTAAATAATCCAGTTGAATAGGTGGCTAAAATAATTGCGAAGAAGTAAACCTTCTAAATGGCACGTGATGACAACTAAACATTCACACATTTCTGATATTATCTTATCGATTGAGACACGAATTTTGATATCTAAAAAAGAATGAATTTGTCTCAAATCCATTGATAAGGGATCTGCTTAAAAACACTTTCACGTTTTTCCGACTCATTTCAAGGACCGGAAACAAATTTAACTGAGCAAAATTCATTGCGAAAAAACGAAAACTATGTTGAAATTTTTGTAAAGTTGAAAAAAAAAATGAGTAACGATATGCTCAAATGACGCATTATTTCCAATAGTTCTCTATTTTGCAAGCGCAAATACTTCGGCTGTTCGTCAAAACGATATGAAATTGTTGGCAAAACCATAAGTGATAGCTCCTGATAAATGAAAGCACATTATGCACTTGAAGTGTGTTGCCGGCGCTATAGTTCTTTACTTAGCAAATGGAAATCGCATAAAAACATTTTCATCAAATGTTGCATGCATATAATCATATACGAAACTATCTTGATCCTGTGCAAAGCACTTGTGCGTATAAAAAGTGATACTAAAAAATTATTTTGCTTATTTCGATTGAATGGTAGCCATAAAATTCTATTGTACTGTTTATTGTAATACCATCGAGAAAATCCTTACGATATGGGAACGGAACGTTAAAAATATGCATACTGCGTTTTACTCAACGCACAAGCATATCTATTTCCAAGAGAAAATGTTATTTTTCAACTCTTCATGTAAATAAACCTGCGGAAAGTCAATAAATGTGTAGCTAATAAAAACTCTACGTGTGATTCTTTTATAGACAAACATGTGTAAACCATGGCACAACATTGTTACACAATAAAATTGTATTGTGTCGAATTATTTTTATGGACATTGTAAGCAACTTTTTCATCACTTCATGAATCCAAGAAGGAAGAGATTCGTGTAACTGGTGATTGGTTTTCTAAAGGGCAAAACAACTGAACTTTTACAATACTCGAATTAAATCGAACATTATATTACAATAGGGTCAAACATTTGCATACGTAAAAACAATGATGCTTTTTATAATCTGGTTGAGTTTCAAATGCGATTCAATCAAATTTTTACCTTAAAAATTTCGGTTCAAATAACCAATTTCAATTCAATTTCTTTCCAAAAATTAATTTTTGAAAAAACAACATTTTTCTGTTATTTAATTTTAATTTTTTGTTCCTCCTTAAGTTGTTCTGAAGGATGTATCTTACACAGTAATGACCGAACTTCTTCAATTTATGTACCAAGGAGTTGTGAATGTCAAACACACAGAATTGAATTTGTTCATGAAAATCGCGCAGCAGCTCCAAATAAAAGGTCTAGCCACGTCGTCATCAAATCAGCCAGCTCATCAAAGTCAGGGCCATCATCATCCGCAAAAGTCACCGGCCAGTCCAGTCGGGAATTATGCTTCAAAAAGTGCTTTAGACAACTATTCAAATGTCTACCACTTGAGTCCATTGATTGGACAAAAACGCTTAGCTCTCGATTACTCAAATTTACACAGCGAAAGTGGCTCATCCTCGAAGAAACACATGAAACATTCATCAGATAGTGTTGACAATGAGGTTAGCACTGAATCAATGGAAAATCTTAGCTCGGAAGACGGTTTTCCCATTCCACAAATATCGATGATTGAATCGGGCCGATTCGATTTGTCGACCGTGAAGAGAGAAACTAATGACTCAATGTCCAGTCCAGGCTCGACCAGAAATCTCCCGGCATCATTCAATTTTGAGTATAACAGTGAGTAGATAGTGAATCAGTAGTAATGAAATAAAATTGATTTTTATGTGTTGAATATAGAAAATATCGTAATTCGAGAACATTATTTTAAAATTTTTGGGAAATTTTCAAAGGATTGGCAAACACATCTGCCGCGGGAAGCAGCTCATCAACCATCAATGCCAACCACATGGAAATTCCAACCGGTAAGTCAAATCGATTATTATTTTGCCAAATCTTCATAGCATGTTCGCTCCATTCATTTTTCAGCATACTTACACGATTTTTTGTTGTTATTCCTTTCATCACCAATGCTGTTTTTCTTTCTTTTTCGGAAATTTCCGTTCACCTAACACACTTTTTGTACATCCTTTTTGACTGAATCTTTGTTTCTAACGCTGTTCGTTTTGGTGAAATGAATATTTGGTTTTTATTATTTTGTTTGTAAAATAAAAGATTCTAAATATATTTTAAGCGAATCTTAGAATTGTGTTGACGGAATTATAATAGTTTATTATATTTTTTTAATATTTCATACAATAATGTATTTAGTATACAATTATTTTCATGAAAATTTCATCTGAAAAATCGATTGATGAACCATAAGACTCATTTTAAGAAATATAATCAAAATCTCACAATTTCGATTTTTTTTTTTTATTAATCATGTTTGCATTTTTCTGTTCCATAATTCAATGTTAAAGTAATCTTAAATTTTATGTTTTTATGTTACTAATCGGACCTTATTGCAAAAAATACTACTATTTATTTCATGCGAGGTTGATGTGTTTTTTGTGTGTACCTAAATTTCAATGTTCTTGCCAGATTGACAAATGCTTCAAAATTGTGTATAAAGATCGAACGCATTTGTTAATTATCACTAGATGTTTATTACTTGAGCACAATTATTTTGATTTTTTTGTTCAATTTCTCTTTATCTATGTAATTTCAATGTTCTTTTTCTGTCGCTTCCTACTTTAAACGCACCTATTGCTTTGCGTAGCCATCTTGCTGAACACCAAAGTGCAATAGCGATTCGATTAAAAGTGATTATTGTTTCTATCTCCCTCTTGTTGTCGCTCCCGCATTAGGTGGAAATGTAACAATGCTCTCTTCAACGTCTTTATTGCATGGAAATTGCATTTTCAATCGGAATAATACGGTTGCAACGCAACAAGGCATGAAAACATATTGGTTGTGCAAATCATATCGTATCACCATGTGTCGAGCTCGATGCATAACACATCAAGGCCGTGTGATATCGGCGACTGGCATGCATAATCATCAGCCACACATGAAGGGCTCACATCCGAATGCGGATTTCGTTCAGAGTGGCAATAGCACGAGCATGTCCAACAACGGCAATAGCATATCAGTGTCAATGAGATTACCGTCTGTAATTACTACCCAGAACATGTCTGCATCAAACACTCAAAATCCGTCATCACCTTCACATTTGGATGCACAGCATCATTTGGGCAGTGAACCACAGTCTCAAGAATCGAGTCACTCAGCGCCAAACATGCATCATTCGCCATCGACAAGTCAGCATCATCCGCCACCACATCACAGCGAACATGGTCCACTAACAGTGAGCTCTCCCCATCAAAACTCAGCAGTTTCACTTCAGAATATGATGCAAAATGTGCTGTCTCAGAATAATTTGATTCATTTAACAAATATTGCGCCGATTCTGAACCCAGTGCAAGGTCATCCGCATTTTACACAATTGGGTGGAGTGCTCCATTCGAATGAGCTACATGTAACGCCTAGTGAAGCACCCGAAAATAGTCAAAGTTTGCATAGTCCTGTGTCACCCAGCTGCTCGATTCAACATTCTCATGCACAAATTGTTCGACATCAAGTGTCAGCTGATGTGAATCGAATGCCACCACATCATCCGCATCCAATGCATTCTCATCCGCATCAGCAACATCATCAAGTGACGCACGAAAATAGTAGCCCTGCCGTCGGTTTATCGTCACCAGCTCAAACATCACCCCAGCATAATCAACCGACCTCCGAGTCTGAGCCAACGATACATCGATCACTGGGAAACGAATTACCAAATTCATCCTCTTTTAAACTTGAACAAATATAGCGTGTGTGAGAGAATGGAAAAAAATTATATGGAATCGCAGGGATAGGAAAAAAAAGTCGAAGATTTAATTCAAAATGGATACGTGCCGTCCAAAAATCGGTGCATTCATTGTACATATTTTATATATTTCAAAACACAAGTGAATACTCGTAACGGCACATTTTAAGGGATAAAAACCCAACAATTTTCAACATTTACATATGATCAAAATTAAAAATGTTCACCAAAAAATTTTACGTAATTGAAACCGCTTTATTTATTTTTCGATCGAACCATTTTTGTTATTCGATCAAAAAGTCAGTATCACTGGTTTAGTAGACTAATTTTATGCTTAATATTGTTTTTAATAAAACGTCAACAATATATGTATTTTATTTATAGACAAAATAATGAAGAGCACCTATTTTACACTGAAATGAGGTGTGTTTTATTCTATTTGACATTTGAAATGTGTGATTTTGGCTGTCGACTAAGAATGATTCTTGTAGGAAAGTTACGACATACCTTTTAGCTCTAGATTCACTCGAATTTCCTCAATAAGGGCCAAAATCAAGAACTCAATCGAAATCTCCAGAGGATATCATTTCATCCAAACATATAATGGCGTCAATACAGCATGCATTCCATCACCAAGGCCATTATTCAATTAAAATCGTTTCTCATTTGTCATTTAATTCCAATTCATAATTTATTGTTTAAAAAATAGTTACACCGGGTGAGAAATGGTGCCATGGCAAATTAGAATTTATGCTGAGTCAACGCGGTAAGCCGTTGTTGGTACACGATGGACACACATTTGGCATTCAATACATTCGCAAGGACAAGAAATACTGGTGAGTTACACTTTCTACAGCCATTTCAGGCTATCATTTTTTATTTGAATTGCGAAATGATAAAAAATCACAATTTTTTTTTTTCAGGCAATGCAATCTATCTCGAAAATTTAATTGTAAGGCACGCGTTACAACAACTGACACGGGTGAAATAATTGTTACAAACAATGAACATTGTCATACGGAGATTCGACAGCATTTGAAAAAGGATTACAAGAATAAGCTCATGATGAACGCTCTCAGTCATTTTAATAACCAATTGAATAGCAGCTTATTGTCAGGAAACGGTCAGTCAGGAAATGGTCAATCAGAAAATATCGGCAGCAACAACAACAACAACAATAATAATAGCGAAAGTGCCCGTGCTCGATCTTCATCCCCACAAATCAGCTCGAATGGTAGTTGGAACTTGAAAAAAGACGTTAATTAAAGCAATCCGCAAGCGATGAGATTAAGTCAAGTACAAAGCAATGATACTCCAAATGATGCAATAACATTACGAACAAAGGAGTGAGCCGAAGACTCATTTTCAATTGAATAACATTCGATATTTTTTAATCATTAAATAATTAATACGACACGCGATTTGCAAAAAAATACATATTTGTTATTTGTTATTTGTAAAAATGCTAAGTTGTAAAGAATAGAAAGACTACAAAATGCAGCTAAGATACCAAAAACTTACGAAGAGATTGTTATCAATCGAATTTAAAATGATTTATTGAGGAAATTAATATGCCATGCACAAATTTATGGTCGTTTTTTTATACAAATCGTTTTTCTAGAATTAATTCAATACCTATATATTAAAATACAAAATCTAAGTGAAATAAATTGGGAAGTTGGGTTGGCCGAAGCCTTAAGGTCACATATCCACACTCACAGATTAATGACAATCCTATACATCGAAATCGAATGGTTGTCATAATTTTGCTTCATTTTTAAATTAAGAATAGACAAAGCGAATGTGACAAACACACTAAATTTTAGTGGATAAGATTCACAGTAACGGCAACTACAATTTTTGTGCGGCTTTTTTTACAATTTTGAATTTCTATCGACAAGTTAAGGTCGTTATTAAGTATCTGAAATAAATGTTACAAATATTAAATGACTTGTTGCCTTTTTCTTCCAAGCCGAATTTGAATTGGAGAAACTGTTCCTTGTGATGATGAATAGAGTCTTGAGAATTTGAGTTAATGTTGACTAATTAAAGCTGTTTGCAGTGTGCAACTATGACGTCGCATCTGACGAAATTGATAAGATTTCGATTGAGTCACTATACGACCTCGTGCTGTTAGATGCTGTTGAAGCTGTTGATTCTGTTGATTCTGTGGATGCTGTTGATACTGTTGATTTTGTTGATGCTGTTGATGCTGTTGATACTCTAGATTCTGTCGATATAGCTGATGTTGTTGAAGGCGTTGATGTTCTCAAACTATCTGTCAAATTAATTGAACTAACGTCGTCTGTCGGTATTGTGGCACTATATTCCGATGATAATTCATTAATGTGGCTCTCCATGTCAGAAGATAGCGTTGATGCAATGCTTACAGTAGTAGCTTGCGAGCCAATAATCTGAACATCAACAAAATCTTTGAATGAATCATCTTCTGACGATGATCGATTGTGCCCATTTGTTTGATCATTTTTTGTATTTTCTGAAGTGTCACTTTTGTTTTTTTCTCCTTCATTTCCTCTTACAGCTAGCATCTGTACACCTGATGGTTGGATCTTTGATGTTTCCATCCTTTTGAGTTCCAAATGCATATGTTGGCTGACCAAATCAAGTGCTTTGCTCACGTTTAAGTCGCGTATGTCTGAGTCTGAATACGATTGAACTCGTTGATTTTGCTCTGAATGCGTTTCTGATGAAGCAGAGGACACATCAACCGCTACCTTCGACCAAATTGTTGGATTCAAAACATACTTGAATGTCGATTGAACCATTGTTACTAAGAGATCTTTCATGAAGTAAATCGTCACAGCCGTTATCATAATTCCATACGTTGCTACGTATAAACAAATAAAAAGTCAAATTGTATCAATTCATATTTCGTGAAATTTAAAATCCGTACGCAAACCACTTACTGCTGATTGATTGCACTAGCTCGGCAATTGTGTGGAAGAACGTCTTCAGCTGTTTCATTAGAATGTTTGAAACGAATTCGTGGAGCAAATCACCGATTCCGCATTGTGATTTATATGTGCGCTGCCTCCTGTAGTTCCAAATGAATAATATTCGGCGTTGAAAATGTGAATCATTCACAAAAAGTGGGAAAATCGAAAAATACTTACGCTAAAAACTCCCGACACTTGGCTCGACTATCTTTCCCCACAAACCAGTCCAGAAAACTCATTTGTGATGGATTCAAACACGGATTTTTTTCTTTTCCGTATATAAAATCAATCTGCTCATTCAGCTCAATGCTCTGAAAATATAGGACAATGTAATTAATCATGAATTTCACATTTAAGCAGCAATCTACTTATCAATTCAATTGGTTGCATCACAGTGAAAACTTGAAAATCTCACGGTCAGCAATAAAAAATGCTCAAATATAACAGCGCTGTATATTTTCAACTTTATAATTCAATTTTTTAAGATTGAATGCAACTAAGTTACTTACTCGATGACATTCGTTGTCCAAATAATCGTACAAACAATAAAAAAGCGCGAAAAATACTCCAACCAAGTAGTTGATTTTGAATTTGCGGCACACGATATACATCAGCATCATGATTGCAACATTGATGAGAATCGGACGACTTCGGGGTAGTTCATTGAAATTGATTGAAGATAATTTTGGCAGTGACGGCATTTGATTCCAAATTGTAAATGCAACATCCACGGTGTATTCCTTCACTATCTGTATCGTTCCAAATTCAGTCTGAGATAAAATCTCCGATACCAAACCATCAACATAAATTGGATCATTATTATTCAGCATGCCCATTTGTTCTTTCGTTATATGAATATGAACGGTACGGTAATAGTATTTTGTTGATTCATCAAACTATTTTTTTTTTTAAATGCTATTAATTATCTACATATTCAATAAATATTTGATAATTTTGTTTATTTACTTACTCGGAATTGGCTGGGATTAAAAATGGCTTTGACAAGTCGCAAATACTCCGCTTTGGCTGTGTGTTCACATGGTTTACATGGTTCAGCTTGAGGACAGAGTTTGCGGAGTGGATCTTTTTCAGTGGACCAATCATGAGGATCCTCCCATTCTGGATCCCAATATTCTTTGTTGTGACAAGTGACTATCACGAAACAAGTAGTCATAAAAACTAGAAAAACTTTTGAAAAAATACAAATTACGTTTCATTTAAAGCGGCATCAAACTCAGATTCTTACCTTTTAAAAAAATTCGCAACATTTTCTGAATTTACGAGTACACAATCAATTAAGCAGCTTTAACATTCGAAAATGATTAAGGATGAAACAAATATTTATAAAAATTATGGTAAAAATTACGTCAGCTTTGAATTTCGCGAGGAAGTACGGAGTTTGTTGATATGACCTAATGCCAAACAAACTATATTCATACTGAACAGAAAATGTCAAACGCTGTTGTGTTTTGCTTTAAACCATCAGGTGTTCGGATGGTAGTCACATCGGGTAACACTGCAATAAATTCACTTTCAACATTACATCAAGTGTCAAAAAGCAGGAAAAAAGAAGAAATTGCATTGTACAAGCCAACAACAGACGAAGCGTTTATAGTGTAAGGTTGATAAAAATTGTGTGTCATCTTGTGGCCGAAGCATTGTTTATTTTCGATTATCGGACAAGGGAAACGATGTCACGACACCGAAATTATCTTCCGGCTGGGATCGAAAGTGAAGTAAATAAATTGAATCGCAACCATAAGCACTCATTTTGGTTTGTTAATTTGTCTTTTTTGTGGTGTGTTAATTTTTCCTCTCTCGCAAATAGGATGACAGCGATGAGTTCGAATGTCAATTCGGTGCGTCGATGCAGAACAATATTCGAAAAACTACCGAGAATCTGAAGATGAAAATTGTGCCGGATATTACGGAAAATGCAGCTTTAAACGGTTCGTCGTTTGATGCAAGTTTATCGAGTGATGCAGAACAATGGTTTCAAAGTCTAAAACAAACGTGGGTGCAATGTAAGTGTGTTGACCATTTGCCAAATCGAATATGAAGAATCGAATGTCAATTCAAATTGGGTTATTTTCAAAGACAAAAAAGGTGTGATTACAAGCAATTTGCTGAAGAAGTTTTTCCAGTCGCGAGCAAATCCATTTGTTGACGGATTAAAATTGTATGTTAATTGCCAAACGGGAAATACCGTTAAGTCCAACACATTGGCTTACATTGGTGAGATTTACAAATCACATGAACAAAATCACATGTTTAAACACAATTTGCTTTCGTTCGTTGCAGTGATTGAGGAGCTACACATATTCAAACATGAATATCAAATTGATGCGTCGACATTTTTGGATCGAAATGTGAAAATGGTCGCTTTTAATTTTGCCCGACAAAGCAATCAACCCACTTTTATCAAAATGATGGCCAGCATTTTCGAATTGCCACGCGATAAAGACATGTTCATCGATAAAATTCGGGAAATCATCGATGAACACTACTACAAAGATGTAAGTTTCAGCTTCGCCAAGCATTCTTGTCTTGACACTACTCAGCATTTCAAACTGTCCGAAATATTTGTGGTGTTTTCTTTCAGGCTTGTCAAATTGCACACGACTTAGAATTGCATGACAATTTTACGGTATTCGATTTTGTATTCCCATTGGTGCTACAAGACAAAATCAATACAGCTGAACCGTACTTAGAGAAAGCAAAATCGATGCAACTGCCACTAGTCGAGCTGCTCGACTCGTTACTCGACCAATCTTCGTCGATAATGAATCAATGTGATCCGTACATAGCGTAAGAATCTCACAGCTCACAGTTCCATCTTGATTTCTAGTCAATTTGATTCATTAAATTTTTGTTAACAAATAATAGGAAATATGGCTATGAATGTATTGTATGCCTGAAAGCAAAAACATTGTCCAAACTAATTAAGCGTCTAGTGAAACAATACAATTTGCCTGAAGATGTGGTTCCGAACGTCATCAAAGGACAGAAACGCGGCCAGTTACATTATCTCATCAAAAAGAATTACTCCGAGAAGAGCCTGAGTAAGGCTTCATGGCGCGAAATGGTACTTGAAATGGTCGCGAAGACTGACGAATTAAATCTCAAGCTAGATTTAATTGATGGATGTTGTAATAACAACGATATAAACGAAGCGGCCTATTGGGCAAGGTGAGAAATTGAAACAATTATCCCCGCTTGATTTATTCGATTTTTCGATTTTCTATTTGATAGACATTTCAATGTCCCGACGAAGGAGCTGCCTCTTTTGGTGCAAGACCATATCAAAGATAATCGTGATTCAGTTCGTAAGAACTACAACAAAAAATGTGATCAAAATGATAATAAGCGAAATTCGCCGAAGCGAAATGAAAGTCGTGCGGATACGACCCGGTATCACCGTTTAAAACTAAATAGACAAAATATTGTTTACGTGAATCGTCGCGATCAATTCGATGAGATGTTGAATTATTTGGCCAGTCAATATTTGGTGGCATTCGATGCCGAATGGAACCCAATGAACCCATCATCGGCCGAACTTGCACTCATACAGTTTGCTACAAATGAACGTATTTACTTGATTCACGTGATTTCCACCGACATTTCAGTTGATTACTGGAACAGACTCGCCACAATCGTATTCAACAATTTGGATATATTGAAAATTGGTATGAATAAGAAGTATCTTCGAAATGGTTGACAAAGATTAGTAATTTTGTGATACATTTGCAGCATTCTCGCCACTCGCCGACTTGAAATTGTTTCAGAAGCTGATGCCAGCTTTCAGCATGTCGGCACAAATGCTTCAATCGTATTTAGATTTGCAACAATTTTGGACAAAACTTAGCCAAATTCCAATGTTTGAATTCCCGTTTGAAAGTGAGTATAAATACAACTCCAACAGGCATCTGTTCATTTTCCTGCGTCCAAAAGTAATTTCATCGCAAATTTCAGAAGACGAAAAACTCGAGGCAGGCAGTGCGCTAACGAATCTCGTTCAATTGTGTTTTGGCAAGCCGCTCGACAAATCTGAACAGTTCTCTAAATGGAACAATCGTCCGTTGCGCGAAGAACAAATTATATATGCCGCTCTCGACGCGTACTGCTTAATCGAAATCTATGATTTGATGCAAAAACAATGTGAAAAAATGAAGAATCCATTTGCCGACTTCAATGAACTCGTCAACAGTTTTTTGTTTGAGAACAAAAACAAAATCGGTGTGAACAAGCGAAACATCCAAGGCGCTGGCAATGGCAACATTCCGACCAAGTCACAAGTGCGACCACCATCTACAAATAAATTTCAACAACCACCAAGAACCCGTCCACAGAACGTCCGAGAACGTGCTAATGACGCACCCAAAACTTATTGAAACTTTTAATTGTTCAATTCACAAAAACTATTCAAATTAAAACATAATCATTTATTAAAAAAAGAGTACAAGAACAATAAGTTCAAAATTTAGTAAATTGGTTTTGATGTTGCCTTTGGAAAAACTGCTTTTGTACATCCAAATATCAGTAGCTCAACAGTATTTTGTGCAATTCATCCATTCAAAGTAGAGATTAGTTCATTGCCTTCAACTAACTCCTTGATGATATCCAGTCCGCCAATGAGCTCGCCATTCACGTACACCTGCGGATATGTTGGCCAATCGGAATACACTTTCAAACCTTGTCGAACTTCTTCATCTGTCAAAATATCGAATGTGTCATATTGGATCTTGGTTTCGTTGATGATGCCAATGAGTTGTTTGGAAAAGCCACAGCGTGGTGTATTTCGGTCGCCTTTCATGAAAATCATAACCTTTGCACGGTTGATGAGAGCTTTGAGACGATCATCTAGATTTTCTTTTGCGTCACCACTGCCAGCCTTGTTCTTCTCAACGAATGATTTGCATTTCAATGACAATGAAGCGATATCGACACCATCAATGCGATCAATCGCTGTTCCACTGCGAATAAACAGAACGGTTGGCACGGCTTCGATTTGATGTTTCAATGACACTTCAGATAATTCTTCGGCTGGCACATTTAGGAACTGAATTGAAGCTGCGAATTCCGGTTTTTTACTCAAATCGGTAATGACGTCAAGGATGTGGGCACATTGCTCGGCCCAATCAGCTGAGAACAATACCACCGATACTTTCTCTGACCTATTTCGTAATCATAACAATGAGACAAATAATATTCATTTGCATTTTTGCAATTGCCATTTACACACTTACGCAATTAACTTTCGATATTGATCTGCATCTTTTACAAATATTACCGACATTTTTCAGCGCTGCGCAAATTGTTTTAGTCAAAAACGTAAAATTAGCTGAATAGCGTATTAAGTTTCAGTCAATAATCGTTCTGAAAGGAAACAATTATTTCAATAAGACTAATCAATGCTATTGAAGATGTGTTTTAAGGTTAAGGAATGTCAATAGCCTATTCATTAATTGCAACTTCATGTCAAAAGTTTTCGAATTTTCGAACTTCCAATTTCGAATAATGGAATTCGACATTTTCGAATATTTCCATTCTGCAGAACCAACATTGATTTTTTTGAAAACAAATTTTTTTCAAATAAAATTATTTATTTATTTATTACGAAACCTACATTTATGCCAATACGTGTTCAAAGCAAGCTCAGAACATGCTGGTCAGAGAACCAATACGGCATAAATTCCGCCCATGGTGCGTCTTTTGCAAAGAGAGTACAGTCAGGGGGGGATAGTATTAGAGTGAAGCTTTAATACCAGAATTGGATCCGGAAAACCATGGCAAAATCGGCCTGTCTCTGGAGAGCCAGGGGGAAAAACAAAAATAATTTTTGCAATTAAATTACGTTAACATCAATGTATAAGCAAATGAAAATGAAAAAAGAGTATACTAGTACTAAATTATAACTAATTAATTGATAAGAAATCTCATGACATCAATCCGAGAATTCGCGACATGAGTAAACTTAAGATGATAAATACGATTTATTGACCGGCACGCAACAGATGCTTCAAGCTATTTTTAAACGATAGCAAAGATTTCGAATTTCTAATATCTACCGGTATACTATTCCAAAAATTAATTGCCGAAAAGCTGAATGCACGCGTATCGAATGCAGTACGCGGATTGAAATTTACACGAAGGTCATCGGGATACCGCGACGATTCACCGTTTTTTATGAACATGTGATTCAAATACCCGGGTGAACAATTTGACAACTGCTTGAACATCAAGATCGCCGAATGCAGTTTAGCTCTGCTTTCAGGGATCAATCCATTCAGACGCTCACGATATTCAGTTACATGAACATTACGTTTTAATCCGTAAATGTATCTGATTTTGTCGTTATCAGCGATGAGATCACGATGTGTTCGATTTTGAGTGCTGTGTGCACCCCAACCATATGTAACTACATCACCATAGTCCATTATGGGATCAATCAGCGCTGCAGCCATATCACGTTTGATATAGTTGGGTATAAAATGCTTTGTGTTGCGTATACAATTCAGTTCACCATACACTTTTTGCAATTTACACTTGTCATGTTCTTGAAAAATAAAATTTTCGTCAAAAATAACACCAAGGTTTTTGATTGACTTACAGAATTCAAGTTTTTCATCACCTATTTTCACATCATTGATCATATCGAAATTCAACCGACCCGTTTGATATTTAGAACCGATAATCATCACTTTCGATTTTAAACCATTCAATTTCATACCGTGACGTTTAATAAAATCATTTAACTTATTAAGATCGGAGTTTACTTTATCAATCCCGCTATTAATTTGATTATAATCGACTTCAAGATGTGCTTGACAATCATCCGCGAACAAATGGCCAGTCATATTTTCAAGCATATTGACAGTATCATTAAAATATAGGGAGAAGAAAGTCTGACCAAAATTACTACCTTGAAGTAACTCCATTATTAATTGAAACAAAATCTGACTCGTGGTCACCAACTTTAACTTTCTGTTTAATATTACTGTAAATCGATTTAATTAATTCAACCGCGTTATTAGAAAAACCGTATGATTCACAGACTTTTATAAGAGCATCATGAGGAACTGATGGAAACGCGCTTTTAATATCAAGTGAAACGAAAATTACTACTTTTTTACGACTTAACGAAGATCTGATACTCTCTGGTATGTTCAATGGTGAGGTGATACAACTATGGCTCTTGCGGAAACCAGATTGCCATTCGTGAAGAATGGCATTTGATTCCAGATAGCCAGTGACCTGACTATTCAATTATGATTTGTATTTATTTGAAGGGAATCAATGAATTTTGTACAGAAATTGATATTTAGGTATTCTGGCTGACCGGTTCGTCTGCCAAACAAAGGCCTCTGTAGACTGGATGTGATTTGATGCATTTCGAAGCGATCGGACCTTTCTCGTAAACGCGCTGTCCAACAACATTCATGCATGAATAATTGCAAACCAAATAACGATATTTATAATAACCTTCTTGATAACGAATCATAGCACATCCAACTGCGTTGTTTTCATCGTTCACCATTGTTGTAAAATTGCCAATCGGTTTCCTGGAATTTACAAATACATTTAATGCAACAAATGGTTTGTTTTTTTCATTTTCAAATGCACAATTTTACCCGCGAAAATGTTCATGATATGAATTAATGTAACTCATATTAGCATCTCTGAACTCAAAAAACCATTCATTGATCATTGATAAAATAACAATATTTGTGTTTTCAAATCCCATCTTATCTGCATGACGATTGATATTCTGACCAGCCCAACGATATTTTTCTGAACAGTTTTATTGAAAATCGTTAGATTTTATTTATAAGAAAATAAAAAATGTTTGAGTACCTGTTGAACGGCACTTATCGTAGCCATAAATACACGAGCGAGCATTCAATTCAGCCAAATAAGCAAGTTCATCGTCCCATTTCTAAAATTCAAACTTTTTGAGAAATGATTTTTTTCTTCTGTAGTTCGGTGCTTACAATGTATGGCATTCGGGCAGCGGAGCTGTATCTAGAAACTTCCCCCAAAGCGATTTTATTACGCAATCGATTGTGAATTTTCAATATGTATTCTTTGAAAATATCGGTCATTTCGAGAAGATGCTGCTCTTTCGAACAAACTGCACCAAAATTCTCCATATCCTAACGTTTTTTCATCGATTGAAATATTATGAAAAATCATTACATAAATTTAAGACGAAAAAAATTCATGGAAACATACACCATTTTCGCATGCAATATGATTTTGACAAAGCGAACAGTAATACTTGGCTTCAACTGCGTAATAGCTCAACAGGACGAAGATCATAAGTTTAATAAATCCAGACCGATCAATATTTTTACACACCAAAATAAAATCACTTGAGCCGAAAGAAATTTTTGAGAGTTTCATATTTTCACCAAAAAAATGTCTTTTTAATATATTATTTTAATTCAAGATTACTAAATACAGAACTAAAATGAAATGTGAAGTAAAAAATTTGAATCTGTTAGCTGTGCTATGGAATCGCTAGAATGAATGATCATGCTTTTGATTGCTACTGCATTTTATGTCTATTTAGCTATTCCAAAAATGCATTGGTCCTCTTTTCTTTGTGCTTGTTAATATTATTGAATTATGAGTCGACATATATTGTATTTTATTCGACCTAAACAATTTAATGGAGTTTATTGTATTTTTTGCTCAATAATTTGCTTGAATTATGTCAAGTGAATCTTTAATCGATGTCACATCATATGAATGATTACTTTGTAATCCTTGTGATCTTACGCAGCACAAAAACTCGCGGGATATTCTGGGATTTTCGCGAGCGAGTGCTTGTTTCATGTTTCACTTGTGCATTTTGACAGCTAAGAGTTGCTTTCATGTTTGACCGTTCGATTGTCTATTGCTTTATTAAAATAAACTGGTTCACGATGATGTCTGAAAATCAATCGGAAATTACAATTTTTTTGCCAGAGTTCAGTATGCCATCTGAATGAATTGCACTTTTACCAATGCAATGATTCAGCGGAAATAAATGGCCAGCGAAATCGAAATTCATATTGAGCAAACAAACGCAAATCATCAACGGATAGATTCCTTATAGGAAAGATGAATTTAGACAATTTAACTCGGTGTGCGATAAAATTCAGTTAAAAAAACCAAACGTTTTAATTTTAAAAACGATATATTTGAACCTTACAAATTAAATGGAAAACATTAAAAAATTAATGTTTATAAATAAATTAAAATTAACAAAAATAGAATCTTTATTATAGATTGAGTATTCTTTATGGACGATATGATGATGATTTAATGCAAATTTATTCATGGATAATGCGAGACTGGTTGATCTGCTGAACAGAGACCCTTGTAAACTGGGTGTGGCTTTTTACATTTCGATCCGGTTGGACCCTTTTCATAAACTCGTTCCCCCAATACATTTGTGTATGAATAGTTGCACACCAAATAACGGTATTTGAAGCCATTTTGCTTGAAACGAACTAGAGCACAGCCGACGGCATCGTTCTTATCATTCGCCATTGCTGTGAAGTGACCAATTGGTTTTCTACATTCAAATGAGATCAAACATAAATTGAATTTAGATCCAGTAATTAAAAAATTTAAATCAATTAATTACCCCAATAAATGATTGTGGAATGAATCGATGTAGGTCATGCTGGCGTCCTTATACTCCGAAAACCAGGCGGAAATCATTTTTTTCACAGAAATATTGACCACTTCATATTCGGCTGTATTTCCACGTCGAGCAATATTTTGGCCAGCATATGGAAATTTATCTACAATTTTTTATAAACAAAAAAGAAGGTAAAATGAAAGTCGCAACGAAAAATGAAAGTATTTTAAAAAAAGCAAATTTATTCACCTGTTGCACGGCACGTATCGTGTCCATATACACAAGAGCGGGCATTCATTTCAGCCAAATAAGCCAGTTCATTGCTCCATTTCTAAAACAGTTATGATTATTTCCAGTCAGAAAAATTCACATGAATCTCATAAAAATCCAGATTGACACTTACAAAACAAGGCATTTTAGCAGCGGAACTATACGGTTTGATCTCCCCCATGGCGAGTTTATTACGCATTCGGTTGTGAAGTTTTAATATATAGTCCTGTAGCTCACGGTCCATTTTTGTGATGGCTCTATCCGGTGAACATTTCGGACCGAAGCTCTAAACGATTCAATAGTAGCAGATTGAAAAATTAATAAGAGATCATTAGCTTTGTGAAATGCAATATTTTTGTCGTTTGCAACATTTCGATTCATTTATCTGATTTGCTTTCTTCCATCCAAATTTTTCTTTTATTCAATTTCGCCTCTCTTGACAAAGTAAATAGCTTTCCAGGCTGCCTTAATTTCTTTCTTTTTCCATTTTTTTTCTTAAACATTTTGAATTATTGAAATGCAATCCTTGAAAAACATACACCATTATTGTTGCACGCAACATGATTGTGACAAAGTGAGCAGTAATTCAAAGCTCCGGCCATGTGAACACTTAACAAAATGAAAATCGCAAGTTTAGCAATTTCGAATTGCTGAACATTTCGATAGACGACACTGAATCCGATTAAATTTGAAGCACACATTTTTCTGAAAATTTGCCTATAGACCGAAAGTCTAAAATTGCAAAATAGAATACAAAACACTGAATGAAGAAATAACAACAGCAGACAAAGCGATAGAGCCTTTGCTTTTTGTTATGTTCATCTGAGTGAATGATGTTTCGCTGACCGTTGGCGTCTTTTTATATCGTTTGGTCTACACCGAAAAGCATGTCGGCGCTCTTTTCCTTATTTTTATACGTGTATCTGAAATCGTAAGTCGCTCTTACAACAAGGCAGCGATGAGAGGCTGCGACGTATTCATGTGTATATGTATAAATTTTACTCAGCCATTTGTAACGATACAAATATTATGTGTCTCTAGCTCAATTATCTGTGAGAATTATGGATCAAGTGGTTTATCTCTGATCGTTATCACAGAATTTACGTGTTTTTTTTTTTGTTTGACTCGTTGTAGCATCGTTAAGATCTACATATTAATAGTAGATTTCTCTTGAATCGATGAAAAACACGTTTTTTTTTTGGCCAGTTTAAATTACTTTTCACTTTGACCATACGCATAAAAAATATCTATTGTCTAAATTGATTAAACTGGTTCATAATGTAAATTCGAAACAAATCAATCGGAAATAGATTGTTTTTCAACTGTGTTACGGCATCTCAATATGCTAATAAAAAACTGAGAACTAATAAATCGCACATATAACAATACCCGATGACTCTTCGAAAACAGTTGACCAGTTACACGCAAGTTCATACATTAAACATACGACCGACAAATGAAGCTCATAAACAGGCAATATCAATTTAATAAATCACTACGAGATGAGCAGATAATAGCAAAACGGAAAAGAATTTTTTATTGAAACATGCAAAAAAAGTTGAGAGACAGAGATATACAGATGAAATCAATCAATTGTGTAGCAAATCATTTATTAAAAAGGTATTAAAAAATGTTAAACGATTGTGTGCATTTATTATTTTTGATTGAAATTACAGTAAACATGATTGTGAAGTAGCTTCAAAGATTCTACGAGCGGTTATAAAAAATTGTACACGAGTCGAAATCGCTGATCGAAGTTTTAAAGCATCCTTCGACGAAATAAAACACCTTTAGATTTTGCTTCTGCTTTTGATCGTCGATCATCGATTCTGACGTTCACTTGATCATTGATTCGCTCGTTTTTGTCGCGTGTGAATTAATAAGAACAAAGTGCCACATATATAAGACATGGAAAGCATTTTGTACCAGTTATTTCATGACTGAATTGAGAATAAGAATCATGATGATGCACTTGTTCCCATCTTCATTATTTATTCTTGCATTTTTTGCTAATGCAACTGCATCAACTGATTCGCTTTCAGATGTTCCGCAGGTATTTCTGAAAGCAATATTTGGCAACTTAATGGATATATCGTAAGTAATTTCACAATATTTCACTTGAGTATTGTAAATTTCCTAAGGCTTATTTGTTTTTAGTTACGATATTGAAAAGCAAGAGGTCATCGAACTTCCAGGCCAAACAGAAAACTTGACCATCGAATTTATGAATAAAAACCGCCATCCCCTTCTATTTTCTATAGATTCACCTCACAAGGATTTAACTCCTAAAGAATCGTCGCGTAAAGAACTTACTCACCAGTATTCACCATTCAAATACTTACCACCTCAAATCTCGCACTTGACAGAATCGCCTTCGACCAATTTCCCGCTAATAAGCTCACTCATTATTGAATCACCTTCAAAAGACCTAGAACAAACAAATCTACCTCAGAGAGAGCCACCAGAAGCTGATGTCGTAAACACAACAGATCAAGTAAATAAATGAAGCAATGAACGTTCTTGTCGTAATTGTTCTGGCGGTTGAAGTGACGTTGATCGGCATCCCTAGTTAAGCAGATGCTCACTATTAATCGTTTGACGGTGTAATTGATTTTCGTTCAAATTGCGCTCACGACTTATGTTCGACTGTTTACATGAAATTAAAATAAAAACTTTGAAAACTATCATCAATCATGCAAATACGATCTTTTTTTTATCTCTTGATATCAACAAAACAATTGCTATAGAAGGCAATAAATTACTACAAGAAATTACATCTTTGTCGAGAGAGCAAATTACTACTTTGAATAATGCGGTTGTTTAATGTTGTGAATCTAAATAAACTTGAACTTGAAAACTATTTATCGACTCAGATTGCAACACAACACAAATAAATTATTTAGAATTTTGTGTTCGAATTCTTTAGGAAGCATATGAGTTCGGCCTTTTCAAAATTGTTCATAGACAAAGTGGTTCTACACACTAAGAAATTTGCAGGAGATATTCATACGTCTGCCATAAATATCATTTCAAATTGAGATAGTCAAATATTTGCGGTGAAATGCGATATGAATGCATGAAAAGTTATCTAAACGTCACACAAATTATTTTGACTCTAACATAGATTTTAACGCATTAATATTAAATTTTTACGCAAAGCATGAAAATTTCTAAAATAGCATAGCGTGAAAATCTATGTGAATGTCAAAATATATTTTTTCAAGTTGAGATAACTTTTCACACATTTTTACGCATTCATATCGTATTTTTTCGCAAACATTTGACTATTTTTAATTTGAGATGATATTTACGGCAGATTTCTTTGTGTGTAGTCGTTCAATAATCATATTTCATCTGGCCTGTTGATATGACTATGATATGCCGTATATCATAACCGTAGTGTGAGCATGACCTTACCAATTAAAATAACCAGTTCTCTCATTGATAAAACCTTTTGTTTTGACCTTTGACATAAATTCAGCGCAGTGCTCGCTCACAAATTTCACCCGAACTATATTCTAGGTTTCGTTTTATCATAGATTCCGTTTTTCAATTTGAAGCATGTTAATAATTTCAATTTTTCAGATTTTGAACATTGAAAATAAGAAACAATTTAGACATTCTGTGAAATGTTTATCAAAATTTAATCAATTCGCAACGATAATCATTATAACTTACGAGATGGTATTTTTCATCCCTATATTGAACTTACTCATTTGATTAAATTTGTGTGCCATCTGATCTATCGGCAGCAAACAAATCTGATTTTTTTACCTTTCGAGTCCTATCCGACTTTCAAAATGTGAATGAAGTGACTCATACCCTTTATTCAACCTTATTCATTTTTACAAATAAATCTGCATTGATAATATTTTTGATGGTTCCAAATATATTAAAAAGGTCACAACAACAGTTCAGAAATAGAAGTTGTTTTGATGTAAAACATGCGGCTTTTTAGACACATGATATCATTGTTTCTCGCTCTGTCGGAATTCATTTTGTTTGAAACAGTTATCCAAATTCTATTGATACAATAATAACGTTTAGTATCATCTTCACTAGGCCAAACACGAATTGAGTTCAGGAAAAAGGTCACAAGATTAGTAGTTACGGTTTGTCCACAGAATGCTTCAATCGTCCAATTATAATCTGACTTCCTTGTGGGAACTTAAATTGAGGAAATACAAATTACACGCTATTAAAAAACAGCCTGAAAAAAAGGATGTTATATGAAATCCGAAAATAAAACAACTCAATTAATATTGGCAATTTGATGGTTCCAAAAAACTAAAATCGACAAAAACTAAAATAAATGGAGTTCATTTTTGGTTTTCTTTTAAAAAAGAACAAGTTTAAGTAGTTTAAAACCACTTTCTTTCTGTTTTAAAAGAAAACCTCGACCACTGCTTCCATTTTTCTCCGCTGCTGCGGTCACTTCAGTGGTACCTTTTGATGCATTGACCACGTTTTTGTAAATTTGATACATCATTTCCAAGTAATGTTGAATAATTGCGCAAACGAATTATTCTTCATTTGACTCAAAATTCGAATATTGCCGCCCACTAGCGCCGCATGTTCGAAAATGGGATACAATGAAATGTTAATTCTTGACGTTTCTAGATGTTCCAGTGAAATGACGTGTTTTCAATACATCAACAACACAACAGAGCTATTTCATCATTCTGTGTAACAAGCTGATCAAATTTATTGTATTTCAACTTAAATTCAGAGAGAATAAGTGGAATAAATTCTTAAAATGGTTTACATAAGCGGTGGTAAGTGTGAATTGTGTAAAAAATAAGGAAACTTTTTGTTTTCACGGTTAGGAGACATTGTTCAAGTGAAGCTTATGTAGGGCTAAAAATAGAAAAACATGATTTTCCCATTGAAAAAACCCCAAAATAACATGTTAATTTTGAATCAAATTTTCGATTTCTAATAATTTACAAGACGGGAAAGTGTACGACAGCCAACCATGGACACTGTCTCGAGTTTTTTCGATATTTTTGGGCATCTTCACAGCCATTTCACTATTGTAAGTAATCTGCAGTGAATGTTAATGAATCATTGAATAAACAATAAATTATGACATTTTAGCATACAGTCGCTGATAGATCCGTTTACAAATACAAACGGGGCCAGTGCATCAACAAGCAGACGTAGTTTCTGGGGCGGTGGTAGCGGCGGCAGCGGAGGAGGCGGGAGCGATGGCAGAGGGTACATATTTCATTTAAATAAAAAGAAGGATATGATTTCTAACTAAATTTGACTTATTTTATTAGACCACCAAGACCGCCACGAAGACCAATGGGCCGCATTATGCACTTGTCCGATATAACAGTTCCAGGTGGATGCCCGGGCGGAAGTTGTGGACGTTAAAACATTCCACTCACGCATTCGTATGTTTTAAGAGATTCCAAAATTCAATGTGCGCATAGAAAACAAAGTGAAAATATTATCCCCTTAAAATATCACGGATAAACGCTAAGAAATCTAGTTAACTTTTTATCAAATAGCAATTTATGGATTCATTTGTGTATGTGTACTTTGTACATTTATATATTTTCGTTTATTTCACGAAATAAAAAGAGTGAAAAGTAAGAAAGTTGTTCAATATTATCATTATTAATTGAATTCGGCGAATGATTTTCCCTGCAATCAGTATACTGTCTTCCTGCCCAAAGGCCAAACCATAAGTCTTTGTTTAAGTTAAAGAATATCGGTATGGACAAATATATTGCTTTCGAACCTATTGTCCGGACAAAAATAAACAATATAAAATGATGTATAATTTTATTTCGATCATAATCATAATCGAGAATCAAGTGAATTCCACCCAAATTCATTGGAATTTCTTTTAAACGTTAACGATAAAATCTCTTCGAAAAAATTCGAGCTCTAAAATGAATTTTTTAATTTCTTCAGAATAGTCGCCCATTATCTTCAATTCTGCACAGACGAAAAAGAATTTCAAATATAAATTAAAGAATAAATAGAGAAAAAATTACCTGGTCACGCAACATTTGAATTATCATCGACTGGGAAATACGGTAAACCCGCAATTGACGAGAGAAAGATTATTTTTTACTAATAATAATATTTTTAATTTAGACTTTATCTTGGTTTGACTAACTCTATGAATCGCACTGAAATGAAGTTTGAAAATGGAATCAAAAATGGACACATCACTTCGATTCATCGTTTAAATTGTTCATAGAATTTCGTTAAAATTACAGACCAATTCCGGAATGTGTTGTCAATGGAGCGAATAGCATTGAAAGGTGATCGTTGGCTTTAAATTGGTGAAGCGGCAAGGTAAATGGGAAACATTTCAATCGACCGGCGTCCATTTCTTTTTTCCATTAAATTCGGGTCGGATAATTGAAGCCAAATAGTTGACAGCTAGAAAATTAAAAATGATATCCAATGAAGTTAATCGAATAAACCGGAATTCCTATTTTTGAAAAAAAGATACAATATTTTGTGGACTGGCGAGTGTATCGATGGAATTTTATGAAAACTATGCGGATCGAATCCATTATTTTTGCTGGTAAACAAGCAGCCGCATTGTGAATATGGAGAATGAATCTGTTTGAAATATATTCCGTAAGAATATGACGGAGAATTTAATTCGCAATTACAATAATCCAATGTTAATACAGCACACTCATACCCATTTTTATGGCGCAAAATAAGGATAAATGTAAATGACAAATTTAAGTAGAAACACAATGTAATTTGGATGTATGTGAAAAACAATGTACGGCTGCTAGCATCTGCATATTTATGCATGTACATATAAATATGGTACACGGTCCGAGATTCATGCATATGCTGCAAATTGTTATCCGTTATTAGCAGTCGTCGGCAGCATCGAAAATAAAGTAGTAGATCAAATTTGACACATTGGGTTTACAGCAATAGTGAATGATGATGACCAGGCAGTTTCAATCTCATATTGTTGTTGCAAATAAACAATGTAATTTTGCGTAAAGATAGAAATTATGACAATTTTCAGGAATTAAAACTATCGTTATGAGTTATTGGAACTATAGAATAAGTATTAAGTGCGCTTTGAACATCACGCTAATTATGTGACACGTTCGAAATATAATTCGTTCGCTTAAATATTCTGTCAATCATTTTACCTCACTAAGTGCAATCGATCACAGTTCACCTCATCGCTTGCATTTCGATCAATTTTTGTGTCAGAACCATGCACCATTTAACCGATGAACTTGAAAGCATTCACAAATCCGAAAACTGTTGAGACCGCAATAATGTTCCATGATAAATGGGCGCAACGACCATACAAATGCCGTGGGGTGCGTAGTTGACTGCGCCATTTATTTTGAATAGCATAGTTAGGGCGCGTAGTCACATTGTTGCGCTTAATTGGTCCATGGCAACACCATTTTATTGAAAATATTTTATTTATTACATATAAAACAACTGAAAACGTATTTTTGCGCTTGAATTTTCAATTTGCGCTGTGTGGTTTGACCAAAAGAGTGAAAGATGTGAGCGCAGGCATTATAATAACGATACGAAATGATGCGATTATTATTACTGCTATTGAGGATAATTTTTGCATTAAAGCGTTCCTGAGTGCAAATGCACAAGCGAACATCAAGTAATCGTCTCTACTCGATTCAGTTGTTGTTGGCGACGGCAGCGACGGCGGCGGTGATTCCGCTGCTGTAACCGTAAATTGGTTTATTATCTGATCATAATACTGTTTTGATTGCGGTTTTAATTAATCTGGTAAAAACATCATTTTTGGGGATCGAGAGAGCGCTGCACAACCGAACCATTCTCATAGCAATTTTTCGGAAATTTATGACCCGAACGAATATTTTATAGTATTCGCTTCTATCCAAATCGCGTCCAAAACATAGCCTTTGTTATTATTTTGTTTCGAAAATTGCATTAAATGTGAAGAATGCTGAAGAGAACATTGAGTGGTAACGTGCTCCGGCGAGGCAGCCGCATCATTCAAACCTCTCTCTCGCCCCCACATGGCCATGCATTTGTGCTATGTGCACTAACCCTATTAGTTGATATTCGAGAGCAATTTAATAAATTAAAAATTAATTTTTGGATAAATTGTGCTGGCCATTGCAAGTTAAAACGCAACTTTCCATATTGGCAAAGTCAATTTTACGCTTCAATGGACATACTCAACAATGCACTCTTGCTGGATTTTATCTATCAAACATTCTCTGAAATTGCATCAACCAATCTATCCACTTGATTCTGTTAGAAATATGTACTTATAGCAAATTCTGTTACAAGAATATTTTCAACCCGAAAAAAGGAATTAATGTAAGAAATATTGAACAAAAAGAGGACCTAAAATGCAAATCATTTATTTTTGATATTATAGTTATTTCCAGATTGCAATCAAAAATGCAGAAATTCTCGAAAAATAGTCATTGTAAAAAAAATAGAATCAAATATCAAAGATAACGCAAATTTGCGGGCGAGAGTGTGCGCTCTTATGTAACATAATTGCAAAACAGCTTGATTGTTGCAAGCGCTTCCTGTACTCCATATTCTTATGTTAAGCGTCAATTTCGTTGTTATCACACACTTTTTGCTAGTATTGTTCATTTAAATGTATATGAAATCGTATGAAAAACCGTGGGAAAAGTGCAAAACAAACACATTTTGCGTTGATGCATGCACTTTATAAGTCTTTACATTTGGCAACGCTGTGCTGAAACATGTCAGACAGGAATATTCTGCTCTTATCATTTCAAGTGTTGTCGTGCACACATGCATACAAATACGCGCTGTCGTATTGCTGTGGATTGCCATCACTTGTAAAAACACTGAATGAGAGAAATGAAGAGGAGCCGCTTTCGGGAAATGCGGAAAAGTTGTTGTGTATTTATGTCATCAGTTTCATCATGCAAACATGCCATTACTATCTTTACCGTCACTATGCTAGCTACTAAGGTGGCTGACATGTCATTATTGTTGAGCGGGCACATTTCACATCATTTAATATGAGGCCACCGCTTAATGAATAGACGAGCACATTTATGAAGTGATGAACGAGAATCGCACTACATTTTGGTTTGCCTCAATTTTTCGAATATGTGAAGACACGAACGGTGAATTATTATAGCATTGAGATTGGAAGAAAATTAGATTTGGTCATTAGATATTCTCTTTGAACATCAATTTCTTCCGAATTTCACATGGAATCCAAACGATATCGTTCTCTTTTATCCTCACCGCTTCAAATGTTTGATAAATAGATTATTTTGTTGCTCGTTTTCAGTGTTATTTCACAGCCATCGTTGAAATTGTTCAGCGTAGATAGTTCCTTTCGGTGAACCACATATTTGAATTCAAAGTCTAAATAAATGAGAACAGGAAATCTGAACATTTCAATTTGAAAGCCATCTAAATGTGTGTATTTGACTCTGTCATTTGTGTTATATTGGGTCAAATCCGTTAGCAGTGAATGTGAAATTTCAAGAAAATGAAATTGAATAAGATTTTATTGCTCCAAATATGTAAATGTCATTCTCAGAGTTCCGCAAAAATTTGATGCTCATTTTGCCATGCATGTTGTAACATTTATGCTAAAGCCAAATTGTTTCGCGAGCAAACGAGCAATTCGCATCTACGAGAATCGAACACGAATGACCCAAATAGTGTGAACGAAATCAGTCGTAATATCTCAATTTTATGTTCTTGTCGACACCTATTTTACATTTTCGCGGTTCAATTGCATTGTTGTTGGCTGTGGCATGGTGTTGTAAAGCATCAGTGTCACGCAAACAGTGCCACGCAATGACAACCTTTCTTCATGTATTGCCCATAAAACAATGAAAACGATGACGAACTGATAGTTATGCAATGGCACACAAAATGTGTCACATGTGTATGAAATTCCGATGGAGAAGCGGACAGGCGGAATGACAATTCGACAGAGGGACGCAAACACAAAGAGAACGAGAGAAACCCAAACTAAAAAAAGATAGAGGGAGAGAATGCGCGCGCGCGCGCGCAAAAAGCTCGGCCAAAATATTTCAAAATGAAAACAAATAGTGGAATAGAGGAACAATCGTCGGTAAGTGAGAAAAAGCGAAGCGAATTGTACTATTTCAACGTTTTTGCCAAAGAAAATACGTCATCGGCTGTATGGAATCAGGCGAAATGTCTTTCATACATCCTCGATGACATGATCGGTGGCATCGTCATATCTTACTTCGAACCCCATCCATCTGACGTAATAAATTGTATTTTGCAAATGTGTGCTGCTCTCTCACACAAGAGTATATGTGTTCCAGTTGCCAATAAATACTTTCCTTTGCGTTTACCGCATTTAAATGAAGATGATTTCATCCCTAGAAATATGTATGTGCCTCGAGAATGAGTGAGTGTGTTAGCATGCGAGTCCTCGTAGAAGTGAGTGAGTGCGATTATGTGCTGGAGATTGTTGTCTGTTCGGCGATACTTAAAAATGTTTCATTTTGATTTGCATATTGTATTCGTTGTAACCACATCCATACATTCGTATGCCATTCCAATATGTGTTATGGTTGCAGCATGTTCTTTTTATTGGCAAAAATTCCACAACACTTTCATGTGCCTTTCTCTCTCTATCTCTGTCATGCTCCCGCTCATTTCAAGCTTTGGCATTTTGAATGGGCCTAATGGCAGGGACACTCACACACGCGCTAACCCAACAGACCATATATAACTCTGTTGAAACAATAAATGTGAATTGCGGTTCCGGAAACAGCATTTATTCTGTAATTTGATTGTTTATTTTTCTTCATTCTTAGGCTTAAAAGCTATGGCTGTTTTTCATATTTTATGGTTCATGTTCGTTGTGAACATTCGTAGGCATGTTATTGGCAAGATGTTTTAATTGAATTTGAACGACTAGATATAAATTCGAAGTGGAACACAAATTGTGCACAGCTTTTTAGAATATTAAGTTAGCGGGCGTCTTCGGCGCTCATTCCCATCGAAATACATACATGTCCTATAGCGACGTGAACATAAAAAACACTGTCGCCTAGACGACGTTAGGATTTAATGTGAAATGTGATCCAAGTTGGTGAAAATGTGATCTAATTCAATTTTAGACCATTCATATATGATTTTCACGATAGTTTTTATGATAGTTTTTAATTTTCACAATATTCATTAGGTATATTTTTATTAGATTTTTTATTTGGAATTTTTTCCTTAATAAAATCCTTTTTTTGATGGAAAATTCATAAAAAAAAATCTCCTGAAATATCGTGTTCAGGCTTGTGAATTTCTGAAATTCATTACATTTCGTAATCATTATCATTATTCAATTGAAAAAATATTTCATTATCATTATTTTACAGTTAGTTATCGTTTAGTATATTTGATATTAAAATAATTTTTCTTTCTAAATCAATGCAATAGATATGTATTCACAGTTACCGAAATCGATTTGACGTTCTTCATACAAACCGATTCACTGCTTTGCTCGGCGTTCATGGGAGCAAACTGTAATAAGCGGTACTTATTTATTTATTTATTTATTACGAAACCTACATTTATGCCAATACGTGTTCGAAGCAAGCTAAGAACATGCTGGTCAGAGACACATTACGGCATAAATTCAGCCCATGGTGCGTCTTTTGCAAAGTGAGTACAGTCAGGGGGGGATAGTAAAAAGCTTTAATACCAGAATTGGATCCGGAAAACCATGGCAAAATCGGCCTGTCTCTGGAGAGCCAGGGGGAAAAAACAAAAATAATTTTTGCAATTAAATTACGTTAACATCAATGTATAAGCAAATGAAAATGAAAAAAGAGTATACTATTGGGAGTACAAATTGAAACCCGCGCATTTTTCATTTCAAAATTTCGATCTTTATTATGGAAAAATGGTTACAAATTGATTATTCAAAGTATTGTCCATCGCTAGCCACAACTTTTTCCCATCTTTCTGGCAAATTACGGATTCCGCGTCGAAAGAAATCTGTGCTTTTTTCGGCTATCCATGAATCGACCCATTTTTTGCATTCCTCGTAAGAATGGAAATGCTGTTCAGCCAGGCCATGTGTCATTGATCGGAAGAGGTGGTAATCGGAAGGGGCAATGTCTGGGCTATACGGCGGGTGGGGTAGGACTTCCCATCGAAGCGTTTCCAAGTAGGTTTTAACGACCTGAGCAACATGTGGCCGAGCGTTGTCATGTTGCAAAATAACTTTATCGTGTCTTGCGACCGTTTCCGACCGTTTTTCCTTCAGTGCTCGGCTCAAACGCATCAATTGAGTTCGGTACAATGCTCCTGTGATGGTTTCGTTTGGTTTCAACAACTCATAATAGATCACGCCGAGCTGATCCCACCAAATACACAGCATTAGCTTCGAGCCATGAATGTTCGGCTTTGGCGTCGATGTTGATGCGTGGCCGGGGTAACCATACGATTTTTTTCGCTTCGGATTATCGTAATGAATCCACTTTTCATCACCAGTTGAAGCAGCTGTTCACAAGTGAAAAAACGGCGTTCGATGTCTCTCGGCTTCAATTCGTATGGCACCCGATTTCCTTGCTTTTGAACCATTCCCATGGCTTTTAAACGATAGGAGATGGATTGTTGTGTCACTCCCAATGATTTTGCAAGTTTTTCTTGCGTTTGACACGAGTCTTCATCGAGTAATGCTTCCAACTCCTCGTCTTCAAACTTTTTCACTTGGCCTGGACGCTCTTTGTCTTCCACATCAAAATCACCACTTTTGAACCGCGCAAACCACTCCTGGCACGTTCTAATCGACGGAGCATATTCTGGATATGCTTCGCATAACAAACGATGACTCTCGGAAGCATTTTTCTTCAGATTAAACCAATAAAGTAAAACTTCCCGCAAATGCTGTTTTGTAGGCACGTAGCTCGACATTTTCAACGCAATAATAAACTTGTGTATTCAACTGAATGATAAGTTTGACAGATCGTTTTCAATGTATTTTTTTATCCTCTTTAAGATACAATAGCTGTCAAAGTCAAAATAATGACATCTATGATAGATATGAAGTTAGTAACGAATGCGCGGTTTTCAATTTGTACTCCCAATAGTACTAAATTATAACTAATTAATTGACAAGAAATCTCATGACATCAATCCGAGAATTCGCGACATGAGTAAACTTAAGATGATAAATACGATTTATTGACCGGCACGCAACAGATGCTTCAAGCTATTTTTAAATGATAGCAAAGTACGTTCCGAGGATGGTTTGTATGAGAAGTTGTGCGAAATAGCGATACTGTGTAGTAGATTTTTTGGAACGTTCCAAACGGTTCGGTTTGTTCACACACTCAAATCAAATATTTTGTCCGGTTTGGTTTGGCTCCCTGGATATTTATACAAAAAAAGGGATCATAAATGTATAACCATATATTTGCAGTGCGAATTCTGAAATAAATTTTATTTATTGGATTGAAAAGCGATTTTTTGTGATGTATTTCTACAACGACTTGCTAGGTTAGGGAGTGGCGTATTTGAATCGATCAATATGAAAGTTAAAAATCAGATGACGTATACGACAAGAGAAAAAAAAATTAATGAAAAAATCTCAATACAAATTTATATTACATTAATGGAAAAGGCTATTTTTAATTACAATTACCATAGCTAATGGTAATGGTTGATGGAAATCGCCAATACATCTGTCATGTAATGTGTAATGGAAGATAATGTATTTAATTACGGGATTTATTGATTACTTTACAACTATGATCGTGTTCATTTCAGGCCAATCTTCGAAAAAATAACAAAATTCCTCACCTCTAAACATGACATCCCAATAATAATGTTTGTCCTAGAACACATTTGATCAATCATCCACCAGCTTGGAAGAACCTATTCCACAGAATCGATCTGATCTGAATTCTGTGGAATGAGTTCTTTCGAGGTGTTCGATCTTTGGTCCAATGTGTCCGGGAATAAACATTAGTTTTGGGAAGTTTGTTCATCTTTTCGATCAGACCATCAAAAATGCTCGAAAAACCCATGCGAAGTTCGGCCCTGTTAATAAGCACATTAGACTGTGTTTATTAGCATAGTCCTCGTAACGTATTCAATGAACACGATATTTCAGAAGAAATATAATAAAATCACAATTTTATTAGTTTTTGAGCAGACATGACTTGTGGCTCCGCCTGGGAGCCGGCTTCTCTAAGGCTAAGAGCTCAGCTGTTATTGAGCTGGCTCCGTAAATACAAACATTAATAAGCACACAACGTAAACCAAATGTCGAAGCTAATTTTCTACCTTGACGTTTGACTGTATGACGTATGATTCAGATTGGGCTATGTATTTTCATATTCACTGAGCCAGCTCAAAAGCAGTTGAGCTCTCAGCCTTTGAGGAGCCAGCTCCCAGACGGAGCCACAAGTCATCACTGGTTTCGAGTTATGCAATTTTCATTATTTTCTATCAAAAATAGGATTTAATGAAATTTTAATTAAAAAAGTGATAAAATCCAAACGTAAAACTAAATTTTCAGCACATTTTCCGACAGTGTACGGTTTCACAGGCTATGTTTATTTCTTATCGTATCATCATGTAACTTTGAGATTATGTCACACCAAATATTAAGTCATTACGATGAGATTTCGAATCAATTAATACTTCGAATCAGCCGTGCAATGTTTGCGAATGAATTGGTATTTGGTTCAAACTCACCAATAATGAGACGGGAACTATTAACCATTGTTGATGTTCATTTTGAATTATTTCTTGAGTATTGAAAAAAAACACTATAAAAACTCGTGAAAATATAGATTCTTGTAGTAGAATAAAAGACAGCAACGAAAGTTTTCGATACAATGTGAACTTAAGATCTATGAGTGAGATGTAGACCACGAAAAGACCCCAAAAATAGAAAATAAATAATTTTCATAAAAAAATTATATCCTTGACTTAGAACTGACGAGAGATGCCGTATTTCGTAGAACTGACCTGTCGCTGAAAGACATTAATCGAATATAAATATTTGTTGTTATTGCAGCTCATGGCGGTTGATAATGAGTAATTTTTGTGAATTTCAAAGCATGAGAAATCCTTTGACTGTAAGAAGTAACTAACGACAATGAGATATCAGAAAATATTACGAAAAATTACTAAATTTATGAAATTCTCAGATTATCCGATATAATCCAATAAATTTGTCTAACATATGCAAAACTGACTCATACGCACATTTCCTGAAAGTCTACGGAATTTTCATTGATTGCAATTTTTATGCTTATTATATAAGCCACACAAAATTAAAAGTCATGACGATTAGATTTAGGATTATTCAAAACACGAATCAGCCGTGCTGTCATGTTTGCAAACTTGTTGATATTTGGTCCTTACTCACCAATAACGAGACGGGAGCTATTAGCCTTAAATGAATCTTATTACATGGAGCATTGATATTCAAATTGACTTCACATCAACGTTTATAATAGGTGTTTCGGAAAGTTCGGTCCGTTTTTTGTGTTTTTTACGCATTTATTTAAATAACAAAATGAATGAATTCAATAATCAAAGTATTTGCCATCGTAAGCTAGAACATTTTTCCCATTTTTTTTGGCAATTCATGGATTCCGTCCCAGTACCACTTCTCATCTTTTGAGGCTAACCATCCATCAAGCCAATTTTTCACTGCTTCGTACGAAGTGAAGTGTTGTTCGGAAAGTCCGTGCTGCATCGATCGGAATAAATAGTAGTCTGATGGAGCAAGGTCTGGTGAATACGGCGCGTGGGGTAGTACGTCCCATTTGATGTTTTCCAAATAGTTTTTCACCGGTTGTGCAATATGAGGCCGAGCATTGTCATGAAGCAAATCAATTTGATTAATTGTTGTCGGTAGCGATCAGCAGTAATCGTTTCACCAGGTTTTAACAACTCATAATACACAGGTGATGTTGATGGTTGGCCTGGGTCTACCCATGATTTTTTGCGCTTGGGATTGTCGAAATGGATCCACTTTTCATCGCCAGTAACAATTCGATGCAAAAAAGACTTTAATTTGAACCGATCAAGCAAAATGTCGCAGATGGTTTTTCGTCTTTCGATGTCTCTTTCTTTCAATTGATAAGGCACCCATTTTCCTTCTTTTTGGATCTTTCCCAATGTAAACGTTCCGAAACGGTGGATTGGGAAACTTCCAATGTTTATTAACAATACACCGCCAAAGACTGGCTGTTTCATTATTGATTAATTACATATCTGACAGGGAAAAGGTAAGGGTCATTAATCGATTATATCGGATCTCACCACCATTAAAACCTGTATCTTTTCTTTTAGAAAAATCCATTCAAACATTGCAAGGTTGGATGATTATAAATACAATTTGTATAAATATTACATTCGATAACTATGCTATAAATATCACATAATCACAATATCACAATATTAGCAATGCTAATGAAATTTAAAAAGAAATGGTTTAATTACAATCATTGGATTTGTTGTTTCAACCTAAGATTCAATTTATCACAGGCAACTAATTGAGATTTAAAATTTGCACGAGAAGCAGGTTCTTTAAACAGGTCATCAATGAAGTTTGCAAGTTTACACATCTGATTTATTGGTGCCGTATGTTCATTAATAAGTGATAGATTTTTTATTCTAAAAGTCTCCACCGACGATTCACGAAGATTGAATGGGTTTGAATGAAGCGCAATTTCGTTTTTTATCTGTGAACATGGGATAATGTCGTTCAATACGTCGTAGAAAAACAGCAAATCTGCATTGATACGCCTCGTTTCAAGTTTCATCATTTTCAAATTTTCGAGTCTACATTCATATGAAGAAATACGATAATTGTTTCCGGCAGATGGATATTCTCTCAAGGCAAATATTGTAAATTGCTTTTGCACCGATTCAATTAAGTCTATCGATATCGAATGATATGGTAACCATACGACACAACAGTGTCAAGCAATGATTGAATTAGAGTGTTATATAAAGTCTTGAGAGTATTGAGATTTCTTATGTCAAAGCAAAAGCGTTTGATAAATCCAAGTGTAGATTTTGCTTTAGACACTATCACATTTATGTCGCTGTCGTTAAAGTTCAGTTTCGAATCCACAATCACACCAAGGTCCTTTTGCTCTTTAACTCTTTCAAACATGTGATCCCCATAATGGTAATTTCCAATAATGATGTTCGATTGTTGTTTGTTGGTAATTGACATCACTGAACACTTGTTTAAGTTTAGGTGTAAATCGTTTGCGATACACCAATGCCTCAATTTATCGATAGCACGTTGAAGCTTCAATGTGTCCATAGCGGAATTGATTGCAGCTGCAATTTTAAGATCATCAGCAAACAAAGATATAAACCCAATTCCTCAACTATGTCGTTTATAAATAGTAAAAATAGTGTAGGACCCAAGTGACTTCCTTGAGGCACACCCGAGTTTACTATAAATTCCCTGGAACATCTACCATTGTAGTTTACAAATTGACGTCGATCGCGAAGATATGATTTGATCCAATAGATTAGGGTTACTAGGCATATTATATCTGTTTAACTTTGAAATCAATATATCAATTGTTTCAATGTTTCTGCCAATTGTTTCAATGTTTGAGTTGAGTCTTCATCCAATAATGCTTGGAATTCTGCATCTTCAAACTTTTTTGGCCGTCCCGATCGTCTTGTCTTCAACATCAGAATCACCTTGTTTGAAGCGCCGATACCATTCTATGCATGACTTATCGGTTGGAGCTATTTCACCATAAACTTCCACAATATTTCTATGTGCTTCCGCTGCACTTTTACCACCATTAAAATAGAATGATAAAACTTCGCGCAAATGCTGTTTATTTGGTTTGTATTTTGCCATTTTTGTTAGAAAAACAAAGTTTGTTACTGTACGAAATGTAAACTTCTCTTGACTGATTATTATTGTTGACAGATGTCTAACCTTCTTAATACAACAACATTCCGCCATCATTTTAATAACTATATAGCCAGAGTCCGGCAGTAATTTTGAGAGCTATTAAATAACGTGTCGTTTTTTAATCGAATTATGTAATCCCCTTTTGTAATCCGAATATTACTCCGACACGTTATTTAACAGTAATTTGTAATTGCAATCCGGTATTACTTCTCCGATTACATTTGTTATATACATACATATATATTATACATATATATATTCTATATATGTAAATATATATATGTATAATATATATGTATGTATATAACAAATGTAATCGGAGAAGTAATACCGGATTGCAATTACAAATTACTGTTAAATAACGTGTCGGAGTAATATTCGGATTACTCGATGCGTTATTTAACAATAATTTGTAATTGTAATATCAGATTAGTAATTTGCCGGACTCTGTATATAGCTACTGGATCCATCTATTGAAAACGGACCGAACTTTCCGAAACACCTATTATAACACTGTTTCGTACCAAAAGCATATATAAATATTTCCCAAATCTCAGCGGAATGACTTGAAATTTTATGCGACTAATTTTTTTCTGTGAAAAGATGAGATTATGGAATTTTCACGACGATAAGAAGTGAAATAAACATAGCCCTCAAACATATTGCTTTCAAAAACGCTGTCATGGTAGACCACATATAAAAAGGCAAGCCACTTTGGATGACCAATCAAAATGCAGCATTCGTGGTGTATCGCTTCAAATGCATAGAATCTCAGATGACTCTCGCTGAAAAATAAACTTCAAAATCCGTACAATATTTCTCAGTTTTACTGTAAACATATTTCTATTGAATATATCGATAGGAGAGTATGTTTTTATTCAGCCGTTACTCAGCCATATGGCAAAAGTATTGCGATCGGTCCAAAAAACCGGAATAAGTTTTCTATGCGTTTTGAACCTAGAAAAAACGATTGCAACCATTCCCGGAGCAATTTTTTGTCCGTGTGTGGTACGTTGTCCGTTGTCCGTTGTACGCAAAAATTTGTTAACACGATAACTCAAAAAATTGAGATAAGTGTACACGCATTGAACTTTATTAGCAATAGAAACCTATTAATTTTCAGCCAAATCGCATAATTTCTTCGGGTAGCTCTGGAGTCGAATCAATAAATGGGCTGTTTTTCAATATAATTAAGAAAAATTTGTATGGGGACTATGTCTAGTTCGCATTGTATCATTATGAAACTAGGATATTATTTTTTTATGAAATAAATAACTCACGCAAAATTTCAAGTCATTCTGATGAGGTCCAATTTTCGTGGTCAAAATTCAAATTTTGCATCGACCGCTTGAATTGGATGAAGTATTTGTGATTTCCTAATCTGTATTTTTTTCATCAATTTGAATGATCATTAACTTTTTAACGAAATTTATACATAACATAAATCATATCTATCGTTGGAATGAATTGAAAGTTCACATCAGAGTTAACTAATTCGTAATTGTTATTACCAATTCAAAAGCAGCGAGCGTATGTTGAAGTGAAAATTAGAAACTGAGATATTTTTTGTTTTTTTTTTAAACTTAAATTTAAATTACATGATGTGTAATGACTTGAAATTCGATCTCATCATAATAACTTGACATTTTCTGTGATATATTCTCAAAGTTGCATGATGATTCGATAAGAAATAAACATTAATCCAATACAAATGAGTAGCAATCAATGAAAAACCCGTAAACCCGAACAATTTCGGGAAATGTGCGGAAAAGTTAGTTTTACATACGTAAGACCATTTATTTATTTATCAATCAAGAACTACGCGCTCGTTCATTTTCCCAGGAATGTATGATTCTAAAGGTATTTATTTCATTTAGATAAACTGGAGTGATCGTCTTATTTGAAAATATGTTTTTGTTCATGTAATGATGAAAGTGATGTTCCGTTTAATCATCGTTTTTGTGTGAATAGGCTACTTCTATTTCTATATTAATCAAAAATTCTGGTTCTAAGACAAACCGATTTCTAAGACAAACCGAATATAATATGTTTAGATAAATAAAAAATGAGAATATGTGTATTGTAATGCAAGTGAATGCACGTTTTTAGTCTTATGATAAGGTGCTTAAACTCTATTTCCTTCTTTATCAATTCGTATGTTTGGCTGCAGCTTAGCAAATCCTGCTGCTCTTCTGGCCTTCATTCGCCTCAATTTAAATGCATTATGCCAAATATTTAATTTTTCCAATGCATTGTTGAAAATTGAACTAATACCGTTCTGTCGTGTGGTTATGGAATTCGCATTCCTGTTTCATGAACGTATGATGTATTAAAAACTATTGCAACAACAGTGTTGTTTCGCTCCCAAATTCACGATCCATATTTTCGCCGCTGAATCAGTGTGACCACTGAAATTTTAGAACTTCCTAATCGAAGCCGATTTTAAGTTCAAATGTCCTATTTATGTGACAGAATTGTAGTTATCATAATTGTTCAAGTTTTAAAACAAGCTTTAATTTTCAATCCTCTATTTGAGTGTCTTAAAGTTTTTCGCTGAATTAATAATAATTGCATGTTTATGTCGCCGAAATTGAATCTTATATTACATAACACAAAATAACTCATGCCGTACGTGCTCTCATGAGTGATGTTTCGTATTTTTTGAAAGTTAATCTCTCGCCAAAAAAAACACTCTATTCATTCTGCATTGGGCTCATCGCCAGTATGCATCTAGTTTCGTGAATTGAGTTGCACATATGAATGTGCAAGTTTCGATAATCCGTAAAAAACAAACAAACAAGATAAAAGTACTCGCACAATCGCAGAGAACCTACCGACATTCCAGCAACTGATTACGTTTTTTCCACTTTTATGCTATTTTTAACAATGCTTAATTGGCGGTGCAAGTTTTCTTGTTTTTTCACTCACAAGAATCGGTAAAAATACTCATTACCCTCAAAATTGATATTCATGCCCCGTGAAAAAAGTTTAAATAAAAAAGCCCCATGAAGAAAATTGCACGAAAATGGTAAGAGATGCAGTTTCCACATCAACTTCAAAAATCTTTGAGGGTCATGAATATTCTTACCGATTCACTTGCTTCCTTCATTAATTAATACACAACTTTATTTTGAACATTCTACTTGAGCATTTTAAACCATTGATCGGAAAAATCCGTTTGACCACGTATAAATAAACTCTGAAAAATGGCTCTTTCGCTTTCGTCCTTTTTTATTTGAGATGAACCAAAACAATGAAAATCGCGACTAATGCGTCCGATCGTGTGACGATACCGTAGACACGAAGTTTTCATTGTCCATGTAAACCACGAGCATTTTATTATGCTACAACATCTCTGTTTTAATGCGAAGTGAAATTGACTATGGTGGAGTTTTTAATGAAAAGTGATTTCATTTCAAAAAATATTTTATGAAGATGGCAGAAGGCAAGCGAGAGCAAAAGTGCACATAAAACACTGCCACGTGCTCTTCAGCGTTATGGCGCGAGTGTTTTTTACCGCTGGCAGTTTGAAAATGTAAGTCTTTTTTTTAATTATTGTGAATATGCGTATTTGGAAGGTGTTTTCGTCATTTCATTACAACATTTCCTTATTCCATGTACGCAAAATTCTGAAGAAATTCCAAAGTAATTAATTTGCTATGATTGAGTTACTTTGTAATATAATTATTCTGAAAAATTGCTTTTATTGCGCTTTAAAACAGACTTATATTCCGTGTGTGAATGTCGTTGTGCAGTCTTGATAATTAATAACGTCTGTTCTTAGTCTTTACACTGAACGAAACTTGTTGTTCTCGACAAACGCAAAGTTTTCTGCATTTTCCTTTCTCTTAAGTTCTACGACTTGTAATCTAACATTTCGTTTGCTTTGAAGCCGTTAACATTCAAAGATAAATGCAGCTTGATTTTGCGAACAAAAAGAATCGGATAAAAGTAAGAACTACGTTAATAAAAATGGAAAATTATTTAATAAATATTTGCTAGTACAATTTTTACTTCTGAAAGTTAACAAACAGAATTACAGCAAAGAAAGTTGTCGGTGAAAATGTGGAAAATATGTGCTGCAATTTGCTTGCACAGGATGGAAATGGCACAAATACTTAGGAATGTTGAACGTTTTCTATCTATCGTTGAAATAGCATAAAAAAAGTATTCTAATTAACACCCTCAAGGTGATTCGCAGTCATATTTAATGAAAATTAGTGGTCCGAATCCAGTTCAAAAGCTTCTAGCAGTTTTTCAACGAAGCGGCGCTCCGTTTCGGGAAATATTTCAAGCATTTTAACTAATTCATCATCATTTAAATCAGGAACGTGAACTTCGAATATTCAAGGATAATTGGAGAGAAAAACCACATCAAAGTCGTTTAAAATGATATCGAATTCAATGATTCTGCTTCGGATTTTCAACTAGCTGGCACGATTTCGCAACGGAATTTCGAGAATGAACCAAGTCCTCGCCATAAAAAGTGTATATTTTAGAATGCTTGCTTTATTTGAATTTACCATTAGAAAATTCGCCCAAGTAAAAAACCTCAGAATGTTTATATTTTGAACCGTTTTGTCTGGAAATGTCCTTTCTGAAAACGACTCATCTTCAACAAAATGTTTGAGAAGTAATTCATGGCTTTTAAAATTTAATTTGCACCTTGCTCGTCATGTTCAAAAGAGCATTTTTTTTACATTTCGAATCGAGGTAATGTTCGTTCCCGCTGCCTTTTCCACCGATTGTCCTTCAACTAACTCACATAAATGTACACTCAATGAATTACTTTAATTTGATTAAATCTGCTAAATAAATGATAGAAACAGCTTCTATATTTGAATATATGTTGTATTGTATCATATCTTCAATTACTGAGATGAGGCCTATTTTTGAGCAGATGTCGAGATTCACAGTGTTCCGTAAAATTGAAAGCAGTAAACAGCAGTCTAGACGCTTGAAATGGTTATGGTGTCGAAAGGTCATGGCAGGCATAGAGCCGTATTCAATTGAATATTCAAATTACCGCATTTGACTTGAACAATTTCACCTTAACTTTTTCAATATTCAAATAGTGAAAAATATTAGAAAACAATTTTTCAATTAATTGTCGAAAAGTGGAAGCGGATCCCATCGCATCGATTCGGTTCTGTGCCAAATAAATTTCAAAGTGGCAACGTGTTGCCATTTTCTGATGAAAACGACCTGATTATTAAGATGTTTTCTTGTTTAAAATTCAATTGGTGGCACTTTTGTTATTCCATTACGGATGTTGTGCTAGCGATAGAGTTGTTGTCGCGCTTATCAATTCGTGCTTGAGGTTTTTAGCGACCCGATGGCAATAATACGAACTGAGTTCGGGGCATGCGACGCAACAACAGTTTTATTCAATTGTGACAAAAATTTGCAATGAAATCAAACAGTTGGTTGTTATTCCTGATGTTCATCCCTCTCCGTTCCGTTCCGTCTCGACCCAGCTCGGCCCGAATGCGGTGGGTGAGCTGCAACACACTGTGTTTTGTTGTCGTGTCTTTTGTATTCATTATTTTTTATGTTACACTTGAGTATTTGAAATGTTGGCGCCACTTATAGAATATTAAATAAGTTGAGGATTGCAAATAAAAGAAATGAGTATCATGAGTCTCTCGTTCACTGCACTAATGTCTAAATGGCATCCGTACTCCGTGAGCGAGTGTGTGCGGCTGCGGATTATGTGGTATGAATAAAATAAAAAAAGGCGCAAGCATTAAATGGATGATGATGGTAAAGATGATAATGATAACGGCGATAAAAATAGCAGATAAAATCGAGATTTTTACTTCACTCGTTGCGCCAATGTTCAAAAGTTATTTATGGATTTAAGCTTACCATTCACTTCGCTTGACGTTTCCTTCATTTTTCTGCCCCAACCAATTCCAAATAAAACTTGAACGTCAAAGAAATATGCTTCGTTTTTCGACTTAAAATTATCCGATTTTTTTTATTTATTTCCTTTTCGTTTCCACACAATTGTGCCACCACATTTCTATGATTTAACGCTCGAAATTTTATAAAACAATTCGAAATGAAAGTACATGAATTTAAGTCCAAATAACAATTTGAATGTGTGCCAGTTTTTTCTTTGCAATTTTTTATTTCTGCTGCTTTTCGACAAAATATGTTCACGTATCAAGCACAATCTGTTTTTTCCTCAGTGCTTTTTGTGTGTTTATGTTTATTTTTTTTGTGTTGGCATTTTGTTTATTTCTTTTGAGTCTCTCCGTCATTGGTCGAGGCACCTTCACCACCATCCGGATCATTGCTACCGTTGAAATTATAATTGTCTCGATTGACGATGCCAGTCCCTTCGGCATCACCTAACCATGGATATTGTTGCGGACATTCCTGACACGTTTCCATATAGCGAGTGTCTGTGATGTTTGATGTTTGTGTTTTGAATGGCAACGCACATTTGTTCGATAGATTGCATGGCGCTTGTACGCTCGTTTGTTTCCTTGTGCACGACCACGGTTCATAGTTGTTGAGCTGTTTCAATTGTTTTGGATCCGTCATCCATTGCAGGGCTTGTGTTGTTGTGACGATCCACACGTCTGGCCTGCAAAATATGAATTTCATTACTGTTTTTACACTAAATATGAAATGTTTGCGGCGAAAGACTGGAAAATTTACATCAATTTCCATGTCTAACAACTCAATAATTTTGATCAAATTGTAATATTTAATATTCCGAACGAGAGAACTATTCTTTTCGCTTCAGATTTTAAAATACGCACATAATTAGCAGACAAACTGACGGTCAGCATATCAATCAAATGTTATATAGTATGCTGAAAATATGCAATACCGATTTTTGGGTTGGGCATTTCTAACGAGGCATTTTCGGCTCTTTCTGAAAGCCAAAGATGAAAAGAAGCGTAAAGAAGTGGAAGAAGTGGTGTCATAAAAGTGCTCTTTTTCGCATGTTCAGCATTTCTGACTGTGATGAATGCAAACAACACGAAATAAAAACCGAAAAGACTATTTGATGTGAACTTTTGATTTGGCTCTCCATAAATTACTGAAACGGAGACAGTAAATTTAAAACAAAACAACCGGCAAATAACTGTATTGGAGTGTGCGTTGCTGACCGATGTTGTGTGCTAAGTGCTTTCTGCATGGCGATCACGTACACGACAAAATAACACAAGACACTAACAATAATCAAAACAAAAAGTCATAAACAAACTACCGACTCTACCGAAAAATGAACTTGTTCCAAAGAAAATAGAAAGAGGACCGACTGCTTGGGCGGTTCGCCGGAGGATGTGTCTATGTGTGTGCGCGGCAGTACTGTATATGCTTCTCAAGTTGTCAGAAGTCTCTCTATATCTACTGCCAAGTTAATTGCATCAGCATGAAGAAAATCGAAAAACAACAAACTGGAAATTAGTGTGAATGACGTTGAAACTATTCAATGACTATTCCACTATGGCGGATCTGCTCGCTTTAATTCATGACATTTCTAACCGATATTGTACATGAAAATCCACATTTCGTGAAATCCAATTTCATTTTTTCGCTTCACTCGACTTTGCAATAACTTGGAAATGAAGAAAACACTAAACATTTCCATATCGATTTAGTTTTCGCATAAATTTTACCGCATCTTCCTGGCTGTGTGTGCGTGTCGCTATTGCTTTCGAAGTGTGCGATTTGCAAACTTTTTGGCAAAACGTTTGAATGCATATGCTTCGTTCAACACACACACACTCACATATTCATGTCCATTTGCGTCAATGAAAAGTTTACAGTTTGGAGATTTTCGATTAGCAACAAAGTTTTTTAATAGTTTTGCATTACCATAAGTATTCACCATTGCCTGGATGCTGCGAATTGCAGTTTGTATTTCAAAAATTAAATTTACATTTCAAACATCAGCAATTCGAACCAACCACTTTCGATACTCTATGAATTTATAGAGTGGGCTGAAAGGATTTTTGCCATAGATACATCATGCATATGGCCTAAACAACACTCATTCAGTCGGACATAGTTTATACACACCACTTTTGCTACATTCAAAGTTTTTATCTTTATTTTAGCTCCCATCAAAAGCTAAATCGACTAAAGTTCTTCAACGAATGCATATTTTGCATTTCATGACGTATGAAGTACTTCGACCGAATCACTGCTTGCCATAAAAATGCTGCGAAAAAAAGTGGATCGCAGACTCAGACGCCAGGCTTCATTCACACGAGCTGTGTTAGTGGTTTCGCGCAAATTGATTGATTTAGAAGCAAATCTCTTGCATTTCAAACTACATATTTCCATTCAAAGGGGATTTCTATTCAAATGTGATTTCAAATGAAATGAAAAAAATTGTGCATCTCAATGAATAGAGACCAGAAACGGGGAAAAATAGATTAAGCTCGAAGAATAAAATTTAGATGGATCAAAATTGTTGAATCGCGAATGCTCGATAGTCAATGAATATGGAAAATGCCTCGGAAACGGTTTGATTTTCTGGTTTACTTTGTTCTCTTCATTCTACTTAAAAGTTGAATGCCTAATCGTTGCGTCCGACAGCTCTCAGTCCAACAGCGAATTATTTAAGTGGACCAGAAACGTTTTTGTTTGTTTTGTGTTAAAGGAATAAAATTACGATTCCGTATGAAAAATGCGGTTTTGATTCAGGTCATTAGTGAGGTTTCTATGCAATAAAATGTATAAAAACCGAAAGATACACAGCGGAAAAAGAATATAAATAGATTTTCGGCTCAGCAACATACGGCCATCAACGAAGCGACGATTTAGCTTTCTTCACACTTCATTAAATTTTAATTGTACAATGCTTTTGCCGCACAACACAAAATGGACCTCGACAAAAGAAGCACAATTAAGTAAAAAATACGCGTATCCATAGGACATTTCTGCCATTGCGAACTCTTTTTTTTCTGTCTTCAATTCCGTTTGTCTGCCTTTGCTGTCGTCTTCTTTTGTGAAATTTTTTTTTTCAAATGTTTTTCTACATCACTTCTCGAATATTACAGCGAAAAAGTCGCAGTCATTCCCGGACAAAGCTGGGCAACGACAAGATTTCAGCTTTCGCATTTCAGAAATGTTTCAAAACACAAGCCATTTCGGATTGCGCGGGTGGTGAAATAAATATGCCTGTGTTCAACTACATAATTCATTCACTTTCGTAATTCATTAGGAAAGAAGGTTGCTTTCAGGATTCCTAGGCCCTTTGAGTAAATCTTCTTTATTTTTCATCGCTTGCTTTTCGCTCTTTTTTTAGCATTTGAAACGCTTTATTCATTTTGGGTGGAACCAAAGTGCTGTCAATTGCTAAATCGAAAGACCGCAGATAATTTCTACCGAACAGTCACAATCCCATGCCAAATGAATACACAAATATATCACATCAATGCCTTTTTGATGCAGCTCAAAGTCACCATTTCAACTTGACTAGAAAGAAATATCGCGGCCAGAAAATGGAAATGAAAGAATGGAAACGGTGCTGAAAAATCATCGTGACCGTTATTCGTAGGCAAGCACACCGACACACACACACTCTTCTTTCGACACGGCTATTTGTTGGCGCATTCTCGCGGACATGATTCCACTATTTCGCTCGTTGTTCAGTAATAATTCATTTACATCGCTGTCTTCACTTCCACCTGGTTTTCCGTTGTCTGCTTCGCTGAAATGTTTCGTTGTATATTTAATTCATTATTTGCGTTGTCAGTGCTTTTTTAATAATATAAATGGTTCATAATTATTCTTCGCAAAGCCTTCGCTGCACTTTTGCTTACAATTTTTCTATTTCCATGCGATGTCGTATTTCGAGAAGCTCAAGACTCGCTTTTTTATCTCCCACTCTTTTACTTATAATATTATTGCAAGAAAAAGCTCCAACAATTTATTCAGAAACTCAAATTATATTTACACCATTTACAGTTTCTTCGCCATTTTTAAATATAATGCATAGTATCATTGCGACATGGTTTATACTCTCCGAACCCGGAATTGAATCTAGTTCAATTTCTTTGAGTACTCGTTGATATTTAAGTTTTACTATTTCGCTCATATAAAAAGAGGAATACACAATATATTTACAAGTTAGTTGTTTGATTCTAAAAAACTTGGTCAAAAGATAATCTTTTTTGGGGTTGCTCGCCACTGTGTTGCGCACATGAAACAGAGAAAAATAATTGCAGGAGAAAACTAGCAAATGGAAATTAGAGCATAACAGACAGAGAAAGCTAGAGAATCAACATGCGAATAGTAAATAGTAGAGCAATTTAGGAAATTGAAGAGGTTTATGCGTGTCCTACGACCGGTGGCATTGAACATGTTGAACATTACGGTCTCGCGCACATTGTGTCTTGTGCTCGAGACACTCTGACAAAACGAGCAATAGCGAGAGAGCGAGCGAAAAAAAAATGAATGAGAGAGAGAGAGAAAGAGCTGGAAATGGAAATAAATAGCTGTTGCTTTTAACCTAATGAATATATTTTTCGAGAATAAAGTAGAAAAAGAGCGATTAATAATGCGACGAAATGGAAAAAAGAAAAGAGTTGCGCTCATATTTATGCTGAACGAACTTGTGCATGTCTGCATTAACTGAAGTGCAAACCATTTGCATGGCCTATTTACATTTAAACCGATTTTCACTTAAAAAGCGCAACTGCATCTTGAATGCTATTGGTTCGGTGGCAAGTGCACTTCAACATTTAACATGATCATTTGCTGTATATTGGTGTGCACCTCAAGCAGCGGCAATAGAATTTTGAAGGTCCATTCCGGGCCATTGCCACCCATTTCCAACTACTTCAGCCCATATAAATTATGCTAACAATTATTTAGCCTTGTTTTAAGTGATTTAAACCCCTCAACATCGTTGCAATTTCACCATTGACACATATAACATGATTAAAACGTTAACTCTTTGCCACTTAGTAAATATGATCTTATTAGCTTCGGTCTGCAAGTTATGCAAACATGGGGTAAGAGATTAAAACTTGTATTTTTGCACATAAAAAACTCTTCGATAAGTAGTTTATTTCCTCGTACAAGTGAGAAAAACTGATATTTTCCATTTGATGGCAGCAAAAGGCTGCAAATAACTTTGTAATGATAGAAGGATTTTCCTGGATGTTGTGGATGGGACGTGAAACAAATATTAGGTAAAGCGTACGAGAAAAAGTGGCGATATAATATGCAAGTGCATTTGGAGTGCATAAATAACATTATTTTAATATTCCTTGAAAACGAAATCATATCAGCGTGACAAGCAGCAGGAAGAACTGCAGCACGATCGTGAAATGAAAGGGCGAACAAAAAGAGAACACATTCACCCACACCCGATATGTATAGCTTGTGCAATATACTTGTATTCGTTGCTCTCTTATCTTATGAGGCAATGCAAAAACAGCGAGCGAAGATGAAAAAAGCAGGCATACGATGTGCTTGATTTTAATAGTGATACTTATGGCTGGTGATGCCAGTATTGCTGTTAATATGGCTGATGCTACGTAATTATTCCGTAATGCAGATTGATTATACACCGGAAAATTTCTTGTTGCCATTTCATTCCGTTCCGTTCGTTTCACTCTTCCTCTTCACGTGAGCGCGCAAAGTAATTCGGTTGTTGGCGGCTCGACAGTTGCGCTTCTAGCAGCTCATTATTCCGTAGCACACGTTATATGTGAATGCATCAAGTTTTGTTTTGTTTAAGTTTTTGCCGAACCGCATTGTTTATTTATTTTTTTATGTTGTTCGCAGAGAGAATGGTTGCAAACACTCAAGCGCGAGAGCAAGAAAAGAGACTGTCAGAAAACTAGTTTATAAACAACATACACGCAAAAACTGTCGCAAATCGACTGTTGAGTATGACAGAAACAGAACATTTTCAAAAAGATGTGTGTGTTGAATGCATTTAAATGGTTGACACTTTTAAACGGAAAGCCCTGAAGCAGCACGCGATTGTTCATGACGGTACGCGTACGTTGGTGATGCCACATATGCTCATTCAACGCATTTCCCATCTTCCCTTGGAATGGATTTCTTCCACCCTCATCGCTGTGGGGAAAAACGACAAATTTTTCACTCACTCCTGCTCCAATAGTCTGTGGTGTTGTCGTGTACTATCTGCTGGCTCTCTGTTGTGAGTTTTTTATAATTAGTTTTTAATTAATGAAGAAGACTTTTTCGTTTGTCTGCATCTCGCAAAAAAGCCATTCGATGAATTAAATTTAAACGGATTTCTGTCACGTCTCCGAATTTTCGCCGTTTTAATTGGTTGTGTTGTTTTTTCCGCTGGCGATTTTTCCCCCATTTTCGCTATGCTTTTTTCTGCAATGTTTCTTCTTGGTGTGATTTTAAATACACTTGATTTATTGCTGAAATTTATGGCATCGAAATCTTCGGTTTGTCACACGCATTTTGGTGCCATTTCATTCATTTCAAAAGTTGATTGTGCGTTGCACAATTTGTGCCATAACTTAAGCGGCCACTTGAGAATATCACCCGCGAACAAGGTAAATTCATTTATTTAGACAGAAATAAACCCCAATTTCAGCTACCCCATTCCGAACACAAGCAATTCGGTTTCAATTTACAAACATAAAAACCAATTAATTATAAAAATATAAACATTACGATGCTTCTGTCCTGCGCTCGTTCACTCGCTCGCGCAATGCCAACTGACGGAAACCACGTTCACGTCGAAAAATAAATGAAAACTTAATGGGAAATCGTGTAAAAAAGAGATTAAGATGTACAGAAAATAAACGAATAAATATTTATTCCATGTCTGTAAATTCAAATCGGGCGAGGTAGAAACAAAAACAACATGCAATTAATTATTCGCTCGTTTCCGATTTATGCAACAAATACAGCGAATGCGAACAGCAGCCGACAGCTTTCGAACGCCTGTCTGCGCCCTTGCTTACGAACTCATCAAAATGCCTTTTATTTGTATCCGTCGATGAGTTCTTGGCCATTTTCATTTCACACCCACGATTCTCTGTCTATCATTTGATTTCTGAAACCTCAATTCAAACAAAACCATTTCATCGCCCGGCAATGATTAATTGAATTTTCTGAACTGAAGCAAATCCGAATTGACGGCCGAAGAAAACCGTATTAATTTCATTCCCAATTATTCAAACACGTTCTCATTTATTAAAGGTACTCCTTCGGTAGCGACAAACTAACTGCTATTCGCTGCGGAGTCTGCGAATGATTCATTTATCTCCTGCTGCTACTATCCATTCAATTCCCATTCTTTATTTTTCGCAGCGAGATCAGAATTCCTCTCAAGTCAAATTAATTAATTCCCAATGCCAATCTTGATCGCAATCTTTCTTCTTCGAAATCTATCTCGTTTAACTATCTTGGAAATTAAAAACAAAAACTTTAATCTGTTGGCACAGGAACCAATGGATTTTCATCCGAAAACTTTTCACTGAAAGTACCATTCGGATTTTATTTATTTATTAGTTTGCACTGTTTCTCTTTTGAGTGGGTGCTGAAAGTGTGCATATTTTTGTAAATGTGATGAAAATGATTTGGCTATACGTTGTCCATGTAAATTCATGGAAACCTGATTTTCAATTGCATCAAAAAAGTCGAAGTTTTATTCGAAGAAACGCATATCGTTCAGATTGAATTCTGTTTAATCAATTTTTTTCACTTCAAAAAAAAAAAATGTGAAAAATATCAAAGTAACCGAAAGAGGAGAAAAAAGAAAAATTAATTGCAACAAAAAAGTCAACTTTGTAAATGCAAATCCATTTTTTTGCAATCGTTTGTACTTTTAATTACAAGAACTCGCGTCTGATTTCGCAATGGAAAAAATTCATACTGCTCAATCAATGCAGTTTTTCCAGTCAGTTCTGCTAATTTTTGTCGATAAGTGAATAAAATAAATTGTTTCGAGCTGTTTTATGTTTTTTTAAGTTGAATTCATTTACTTACAATTCAAGTGCCCAGTCCAAGAATTTATGCAAGCCACGTTCGAGTTCTTTTATTTGGAACCAATTCGATTTAAATGGCATCATGTATGGTGCTTTGTTTTGCTCGTAGTGACGTGCGAAATCTTCCCGTAGCCATTCGGCAACTTCATCGTCATTGTGATGGTGCAACACGCACTGATCGAGATACGGGCAATGTCCTCCTTCGTAGCTTTCGATGTAATGGGCGTTCATCGGCACTTCCCAGATACCAGGAAACATTCTGTTTGGGCACGTTCCACTCTTGCATTCGTGGGGAATTTTATAGTCGAGCGTGTACGGCCATACCGGAATTGGTTGCGGCTCAACAGAAACTGATGAATCATAGATGTATCCAAAATCTTCGATGACCTGATATTTGCCACGAACAATGCGATTGAATTCCATTATATGTAATGGCACCGCATTCGGGCACAAAGAAAAGAATGAAGGGGTAAGGAATGAATTTGAGTTTGTTTGTATGCGAGAAAGAGAAAGTGAAAGAGAGAGAGAGAGAGAGAGAGAGAGAGAGAACGAGCGAGCGAAAAGTATATATGGACAGAACACATGCACATCGCAAGCATTATTGAAAATTCAATGAAACTAGTGAAACAATAGAGCTTAAAATAAGCGATGGTCTCTCTCATGAGGCTGCGTTCAAAACAAAAGCAACTCGAACAACGGTCACATTGTTCCATTTCGTTGTGCGGATAAAATTTACCAAAGTTTCAATTCACGTATCTGTGGCTCACTTCATTTACTTTGTTGTTTTTATTAACTGTATTAAAATTTTCATGTAACTTGTGAGTGAGCAAACGAGCGCTGGGAAGCTTTCGTGCTGAATGCACTCTAAAACAATAAACCAGTGAATTTGTGTGTGTGTGTGTGTGTGTGTGTGTGTGCATTTGTTATCTACACATTGCAACGGAAGGATTTTTGCGAAACACACATAATACATGATACATATTCCAAGACTAGAAGCAAAAGATAACGCTACTAATGATGGAAAATGCATGTTGAACGCGCGGTAGAGAGATCTATCGAGAAAGATAGAGATAGAGATAGAGAGAGAGAGAGAGAGAGAGAGAGAGAGAGAAGGAGAAGAAGATAGATTAAGAGAAAGGGAGCTGGAGCCGGGGAATATTAGCAAAACCTACCTTGTATTGTGCATTACGTCCGGGTTTCAAATATGGAGCGCGCATTCCAACTACATCGTTTGTCGAAATATTTGCAAAATGTCTCAATATCTCTCGCATACCAATCATTTCACCGACCCATTCTTCGTAGCCTTTATCCTGTAAGCCTTGCTGCAACGATATTGTCTCGGTAGCGATTTCATGCTGGTCAAATGCCAACGATTGGATTTGCTGATAGTTGCTGTTCATCATTCAAATTGCGAACACATACAATTGCCGGACAAGCCACACGACGAACGGCAATATGGTAACGGGTAATAGTAACAGTTCGCATAATTATCCATGGAGAGCGTCAGCCAAGTGGAGCGAGTGAATCGTATCATTGCATCAGTCATCCAAAATACCGGAGTCAAAATTCATGCGAAATAAAAGATAATAGAACCAAATTAGAAATTAAAGTTGCACGAGAAATAAATGCTTTTTGCACAATTTGTATTCAATTTTCGAGGAGGAAAAACACAATCTCGGAATTCCAACAGTCGGCCAAACTTTCGCATTATCTCAAAATTTGCATTGTCTCCCTTTTAATTGGATGTCACAATAGCGAAAATTGTGCAGCTCCAAAAGCAATTTGCATTTTTATATTTTTCTTGCCCGTGATTTGGGCCAATTTTATGCTCAGAAAATTTAAATTTGTTCTCGGAAAATGTAATTTTTCTCGATAAGAAGATTGGTAACTTAAATTCCAATGGAAATGAAATGAAACGAAACGAAGATTCGAAAAGTGCTAAAATTCACTCTTCCATAATCATTTTAATATCATTATTATTATGATCATATAAGTTCTTTTTATGATGACAAAAATAGTCTCTCGATATGTCGTCTAGACGCAAGAATACATATTTTATGTAGAATATTGTGAACATTTGTATCGTGTGTGCATTATTTCATGCCACAATTACCTGCAGCTGCCACACATTATTTGCCTGCTTTCTCCCCCCCCCCCCCTCTCTCTCTCTATCTCTCTGTATGTCAACGGCACATACCGAGCAGCATGTTTAAGAATATCGTTTCATTATTAATTGGACTCGTGAGGCGGAGAAAGCATTTGATTTTATTCGTCGAAAAATTTTTTATTTCCATTTTGATTGAGAAGATTTTAATAATGCAAAGTTTAAATTACGGTAAAATCTGAATTAGTTTTGTAAACTGTGTGCGAGAGCAGAGAGCGAGCCTAGCGAGAAAAGCATTCACATCACCTGTGTGTATATTTGTTACGATGAGTTGATTTCATGAACAACTTTTGGCGAAAGTGCAGTTTATGCCTGAATGGTGTTCTGGAAAGATAATGCAAATGTATTCACCATTTTTTTGGAACGGATTAAAGCGTTGAAAACCAGAGTTTTAAGACTAATAAGTTATTTTGGTGTAGAGATGATGATGATGCTGCTCCCGAACGAGTTCAACACCAAATGATTCTCGAACTGATGGAAATTAATTTATTTCCACATCAATGGCTCTTCTGCAGTCTCTAATAAATTGAAATTATTGGCCAATTCAACTTCTCACAAGACCAACAAACTCTCACGGAACTTCCTTCCGCATTGGATTTTCCGTCGCCTGTCTCGTTCAAATTAATAGACGAGAGACGTTAACGTATTCGATTTAATTAAATCAAAGCTAACTATCTAAAGTAAAGAAAATGTGATTTCACTCCGAATCATGCCGACAATTCACAGTCTTTGGGGAAACTTTGACCAAGTTCTGGTTTGGATTTAGTCTGCCCTTTTTCATTTCAGTGCTTTTCAGGTTGAATTTTATGTCGATACGCACGAGAAAGAGAGAGAGAAAACATTTCATTCAATTACCTGTATTCATGAGCAATGAAGAATGTTCCTTTGATATCACAGCCATTTGGATTCTTTCGCTTTCCGTTGAACACTTTCTTATACTTTTCATAGTTGTTCAAATTAACAGCGCCATCGAATGTCAGAATAATCATTTGTGGAATCTGAAATGATTAAGCAACAAATTGTGGTTAAAGTTTCAAAAATAGGAAAAAAAATATCCATAAAAATCTAATTGATGCTCACACATCGATTGGAATGGAGCTTCTTTGGAAATAAATCAAAGCGTCAGACTGAATTAAACTCTTTTCATGTCAACAAAATTTCAAGAAGATTCGCTTGGTCGCAAATGTTTGTAAAATTCGATTTTGGTTGATGAGGTGAAAACACATGATTTGCGAAGTACACATGAAAAAATCCGATTCTCTTTGATGAAATTGGTGGTGGTTTTTTATTGGAGCAGCAAATTATTCAATCCAATTAATTAAACCAACGCAGATCGAAAAAAAACAACATTTTGTGTTTGTTTAATGATGTGTTAACCAGGTAAATCACAAATGCTGTTGCTGTTGCTGTTGTGTAGTAGTTTCCTATTGGGGTTGGAAGTTCAAATCGACTGTCTGCTGCAAATTATTGTGTGTGTGTGTGTGTGTGTGTGTGTGTGTGTGTGTGTGTGTGTGTGTTGTACGCACATATATGAGACGAATTTAAAGGCATTTTCATTAAAAGACGCTCACTGTAACTGCCGCGCAATCACTTCAACAAATAACAAACAACAAAACAAACAAACAAACAAAACCGAGCTTAATCAAGTGATATGCCGATCGAAAGAAAAAGCATGAGATAAAGAGTGAGAGTGATTGCAAGAACAGAGATGGAGAGAGAGAGAGGAAAGTGGAAAAAGAGGTGACAGTGGGAGTGGGCGATACGCGTGACTTATGTATATGATTCTAGTTGAAATTCAAGTATTCACAAAGATTACTTTGATTATTACGATTATTGCACAGTTGTCGTTTTTTTTAACATTCTTTTTGCTGTTTATGAGCCTTTGGTGGGTGGCAAACCGCATCTAGCGTATACTCTAAACGGATCATCATCTTTTGTTTCATGTGCTTTGCACTGCTGTGTACTGTGCATATTGTGATGGCTCATATATATCTGTCTATTTTGGAAGTGCGCAATAAACAATTAGACACGAAACGTAGAGTTAAGATGGTTTATTTACGGAATTATGTACGCGACGGCACTTTCAATATCCACCGTCGTCGGAGAGAGGCAGCCAGCGCGCATTATAGCTCCATGATGGCACACGATTCGAAAAATTATGTAAAGTAGTATTAGAAGCTGGTAAAGTGGCACATCTAATGAGAATAATTCAATATTGGGCGAAACGTTTGCCATTGGCTGTTGGTCGCAAGCGAAATTGGATGAGCGCGCGATTTAGAAGTGCACTTAACCCATTTTAGCTAATCCAATATTTACGATTTGAAACACATCGTTGTATCGATGTTCGATGTAAATGTTAGACGGCTGTAGTTGTGTACTTACAAGACTATCGTTTTACTCACAACTTTCATTTCTTATTTGTCAAACGTTTAGCAGAATAAAGCGATGTAAACAGCCGTTATGTATATGTTCATATGTGCGCACAAGCTGAAAGGGTGATATAAATTATTTGCGATGGTAAGTAGTGATATACTTTAGCCCGGGCTGCTCTGTCGTTACACCGATTTTGAGTGAGTGAAATGAAATGATGAAGAATGTCACCATTTACCCGATTTATCATGCCCGAAAGTAAAACGTAAAGACATGCATATTTGCTTTTTCATCTCTCTCTCACAAACACACACACACACACACAAATGTCAAAAGAGGAAAATTCTCGAAAGTTTTTCGCTGCATAAAACGCCGTGCACAAGCAGTAGAGGAAAAGTTTCCAAAGCAAATACCAGCACACAACTAATGCACAAAATGAGCCAGTTGCGTCATTTCATCGGTTTAATGTAACAACAGAGTTTGCCTTGTCTTAGCACACAAATGTAGCTGCTACACGCGCAGCGTTTTGTTGTTTTTGGTGGAGAGTGGGCGAATGTGACTATGTGTAATGATGGTAGATGTGTAATACGAAAGTCTGCGTACAACACACATGCTCTCGCTAATTATTTATTAATTATATCGCTTAATTGATGTTTACACATGCAAAGTGTACATAGATCTCCCCCTCTCTCTCCGCATCCCTATTGAATGTGTGCTTTCGCTTTTCGGTTGAAGACTCTCGGAAACTCTTGTTAAAGTTTCGCCCTTACACGTAATTCTTAATTTCTAATTCACGATATGACAAAGTAACTGAGAAACATGTAGATTTTCAATGATAAATAGGCAACTGTACTCTTGCAATTTATACTTCAGACCCCTGCCTAGTGATGTTAACGAATACTGAACAATGGTGTATTCGTTCTTTCATAAATTTTGTTCGACCGAACGAACATTAAGTTTCTGTAAAAGATTCAATTCAATTATTTCCACAAACGAACGAACGTCCGTTGACACCACTACCGGAGCCGGCAATTGTGTGTGTATGCTTATGCTGGATATATGAATTTGATGCGTGAATGTTTACTTCGTCTCTTGTTTTGGGTTAGGTTCAATATTGCAAGAGCATGATGCTTATTTCATACGCACACTCGCTTTTCTGCTCTCTTTAGCTGCTCCATCGTTCTGCATAACAGTACGAATTAATCGCGTATTTTATTTAAGCAAATCCAGTGCTTTGGGTTTGTTCCAGGAAATTCAAGGGAATAATATGATATAAATGAAAACATGCTGGAAAATGAATTTCTCAATTTCACTCAACATTGTGCAAAAAATTCGAAATGCGAACGCAACTCATTAAAACACATTATTTTTCTCATGTTTGCAATTATGAATAAGCTACACTTGGTTATTATGAGCTAATTAATTGCTAAAGCTGAAAATATCAAAAGCCTTTTAGCATACAAACCAATTTCCAAAATGAAAATTAATGCAACTGAGAGATCTCTTATGCATGTGATATGTTGATGTTATCTCTCAATCCATCATATTCCGATGCTTGTGCATCATCCGCTTCGGCATTAACGCAGCCTTCACACGTGCACGAGCACATAAACTGATTAGCCAAATACCAATATTTGGAAATTCAATTTGACGAATATTACAAATTGAGCTGATACATTAACATATGACAACACGAATCAAATATGATTCAGGTGTATGAGATAAATGTCATTTAAATATTTGATATTTCCAAATGAATGCCTCCCATTGTTTCATCAAGAACGGAGCGACAGGCATTTTCGGAAGTGCACACAATACCAATAATTCAGAAAATGTAAATATGACATATGAATGTTCCATTAAATGATGCCAACAAATTTTCACAAACATCAAATTATATCCGGGAGAAAAACATAACAAAAAAAATATCAGAAATCCACAGATTATTTTTGCAGAGCATCTGGTGCTTAAATGCATTCGACATTTACCTTTGAGACCGAATGACACATTTCATTTAAAAAGTCCGAACAAATATTTATGATAACAATACATTTTGTGCACGGCAAACAGAAGACCTTAAATAAAAGTTGAAGCTAATAAATAGTTTCCGCAGCCAACTATTATATCGTTGGGAAGGAATTGTGATCAACATTTCAACCGATTATTTTGTAATTTTCTCGAAAGCACCACTTTTTTTGCATCTTCTTTTTCCAATTGGTGCCTAGTTTTTGCAATAGAATTTCAAGGACAAATAGCGATTATCTCATGTTTAATTTATTTTTTCCTCGTCCTCAACTGGGAATTCCCTCGGATGTCGTTCCCAAAGTTTCGTTTCTCAGTGTATATCGGTCCGTGCTACCGCGTATATTCGTATGCAAAAGCACGTTCTTAAATTGGGATCAACAGCAACAACATACATTATTGCAATCACACGCTACCATATTAACTCTAATCTCACACTGGATGCCATTTTAATAAATGTCTACTTACGTCTTCAGCTGCTAAGCCACCAGGAATAATGGTGCCGTCCTTTGAGCAAAAACAATATGGTAATGTGCATTCAGCTGGGTCACATTTTTGCGCTAAATCGGTTGGAGTTTCTGTGATTGGCGCTGGAGCTAGAATCCATATGCAACAAAACAAACAAGGTAAAAGAAATGGCATTAAAAATGGTATTCTTGAAATAAAACACTAATGGAAAAAAGCTCTAAAACAAAGAAAATGTTCGAGCAACACTACACACGATGTGATCGAGAGAGAGAAAGTCAGAAGAGAAAATAACAAACACCAACAACAAAACGCGCAGTTTAAATATTTTTCCAGGTTCACAAAGTCGTTACGGAAGACGCACATACTTAGCGTTTGGCTCTCGATTTTCTGTACATGTTTTCATGGCGCACAGTTTTTTTATGTTGCAGTTTGTGAGTAGATTAAATTCAAATTGAGTCCTTACTTCGGAGAGCGGAAAAAATGGAATAAAAATACTTAAATACCTATTACCTCACATGTTGAGGCCATAAATCTTCTATTTGTGTGCGAGTCTCGGAGTGCTTTTAACTTCTGCTTGTGTTTGCAGTCAAAATGTAAAAGAAAAAACGTGAAGCTATTCAAAATCTCTTTTTCGCTCAGATTTTCATTTCTTAAATATGAAGAAATAGCGCGACATCGCACCGTATTAGCGGACACATTTCAGTTTGTGCAATTTGCGTATGACTAACGATGATTACACGAATAAAGTTTTAACCAAAGAAATAAATTCCATTAGTCGGTGGAGAAAAATGCAAATATTCGCGAAAAATTAAAATAAAACCTACGTTTGTCGCTCTTCAGACTGCTACCGTAATGAGCAAAATTGGCTTACTGAGGCAATGTGGTAAATGAAAATTTTGTTGTTGATCATTTGTGGCAACGCGAATCCACAAATTGAGCTGATCAGCATACAATCGATTATTGGTTTTAAATTGAATTTTTCAATTGCACGGAATCGAATAGCTTATACAAAGCAATCGCTTATTTAGATTTCCAAATATTTGTACACATAATGCCATAAGCGCTTCCACAAATACACAATTGGCTGCAGTATAGTGTATCTATATATACACGTAGCACACCGTGTATTAACACTCTGGGTGTATGACGATATGACACGCTGACCCGATTCCAGTGGTGTAATCTTTTGCCCCATTTTCAAGCTCCACATTTCAAATATAAATTGATTCATCAAATGAATAAGTGATTTTTAGTGAATAATAAAAGTCCAAGAATTTTTTTCAGATATCTCAATTCAGCAAAAAGGATGCATTTCCATTGACCGAGTGTATTGTTTCGGTTGAGAATTAAGATATTGGCAGGGAGCCAAGTTGATTTATGAGGATGTTTTTGCGTGCCTCATCAAATGAACCGTAATAAATATTTATATAAGTATGTGAGAGGTCAGTCGATACCATTGTCTTACTTACTCACTGACTGGATCAAAGGGCTTTGAAACATTTGTCGAAAATCAGTATAATTCAAAAACAAATCGAACCTAGTGCTGTGTATTCGCTTGGCCATTCCATTTATGGATGCAGAGGCGGTGGCAGCGGCATAGCCGCCAAGATCATAAAATAATTATAAACCATCATCGGAAATGCAAGCAATGAGTGCTGGAGAGTTGGTGATAAAAAGAAAATGGTCATAATAATCCTCTCATCGTTCGTTGTAATAAGCCTAAATGCTTCCGATTGCCGATATTAATTATGTGGTTCTTAAACGTCACTGGCGTGACATTGCGGTTATTGCTCCAGCTACCAGCTCAAGTAGCGTCGTAACAAAATGATTTTGGCGAATGAGGCAAGAATTCATCGGCAAACATAAAAAATAATTAAATTTTCGTTTCGCAAACGTCGAATTTGTCTGAAGCATGATGATTTGAACGTGTTTTCATTTAGGCGATTGTGTTACGTTTTTGTTATTATTATTGCTGGTGTCGGTCATTTGGGACGCATCGTATAAGCGGTTTTTACCCATCATAAGTGAATAACGGAAGTAAGTGGTTTACTCGGAATTAATGATCATAAGAAAATACCGCAACATTAATGTCACACGAGCCACAATCCAGACAAAGCGAAACCAGCAAAAAAAAAGAGGAGCGAACACTTTTCATGGCGTTTTCATCTCACCATGCTCATGAGATTGTTTCCAATAGCAAAAAATTGAACAAATTAAGACCGAAAAAATATATCTCTCTCTCCCTATATGAAACTTGACTTTTAGTGATAAGGGCGGTTTGTAGCTATGGCTTTTTTGTCATCGGAATGATATAAGCGTCGTTTTCACACACACACACACACACATAATAACTAACAGCTCTCTTTCGATTTGTGATAGCACAAAAACCACAGGAATGAGCAAATGATGCACAACAAATGTAAGCCAATGGAATGTTCGGCGTTGTCTGTTTGGTGAAGCCCAACTCAAATATGCCATCACATATTTCGCTATTCATTCCATATTTATTTTCACAATTTATTTTCCGTTCACATTCTTCGTTTCTTCTACAGTTTTTCTGTTTGTCGCTCTCCCTCTCTGTTAGTCTCTGCATCTGTCTATCGGTATATTCGGAGCTCTTTGTTTTTGGTTCATTTTTGGCATTTTTTCCCGAAAAATTGCATCAGTGCCTTTGGTTCGGCAGCAGCAGCACAGAGATACAGGCATTATATCATCGTACGTGTGTTTTGTATATTCCATATTGAAGTATCATAAATCGAAAGGGATGACCCAAAGCTTTCGCTCAGAAATAGTCAACGGCAAAGGAAAATCACCGAATGAGAAAAATAAATACACTACGAGTTTTATGAAGACATGTTGTGTTTGCGTAGACTAAAAGTCAAAGAAGACTTTGATATCGAAAACACAATTCCTCACAAACAGTAGCTTTTGTGGGGATGGGATCGAACAAATACCCCCACCTCCGAGCGCTCAGAAATCGATGGCATCGGCCAAAGAATAAAATATAAAATGTGTCGCATAACACAAATCCTGTTTACAGTTATTCGCAAATAGAGTCAGAGCAAAAATAAATGGGTACAGTATATGCTTGTGACGCTTCTAGTATCTCCGCATTTTTGAAAGTCAAGCGAAAAAAAAATAAAGTCATGTAACTTAAATTATATTTTTTCTATCATTCTCTGTTTTAACAAGTGGATATGATCCACACTCTCTCTCTCTCTCTCTTCGCTCCACTCGACTCGGCTCGGCTTGGCTCTCTGTCTCTCTGGTGCAAGGGGCAATGTGTAGAAAATGGCAAAAAACGAAAACAATGACTTAAAAAGATGGAATGGAAATGGACGGACGAACGAAAAACAACAACAAACACAAATTGCCGACGAAGACGACGGCAAAAAAAACTGGCCGATCGTATTCGAATGACCAAAAACCACTGTCGAGTAGAAGCACCCAGTTTGAAAACGTACGTGATAACTTTATTTACTATCCATTTTCGATTTGGTTTCACTGCTTTGGCGATATCAGTCGGCCAAATGGATTTGTTGTTGCCATCGAAATATCACACAAAGAATCACAAACTCTGTAGGGTTTTCATATGTTTGTTATTTCCCGTTTAACCCATTCTTGGCATCACTGTTTTTCTCCATTCATCTGTCGTAATTTCATTATTTGTTAAATTTATGTGCTGGTTCACGCTTCTAGTCACACCCTTTCATAATTTAACTTATACTCTTCCAAACAGTTTTGCCTGAACATTCGATCGACCGTACCGACAGAAATATACATGTGAACCATCTACTGCACATATCCATTTTTCATGTTTCAAATTTTCACAAATTAGAATTTTCCATTCGCCGCATCTCTCGCTTGCTCACCCAATTTTTTTTCTACCATCTCAAACGTCTTGCAGGTGACACATTTTATAATGCCACAAGGCTGCAAAGACTTTGAATAATGTCACCATTTTTACCAAGGTATGACAGCTCATAGTTTGATTTGCTTTCAGTTTCACCGTTCGCCGTTTCATGTAGTGCAATGCAATGAGCGTGCATGTGTTTGTGTGTGCGCGTCAGCTCGTTCAAATGCATCGATGCAACATAATGCAATAATGTGCTTCCCATTCGATGCCAAACGGTCCACAGATGAAAAATTGATCGGGCTTTCTTTCTTGGAGATAGAAAAGATGATTTCCAGTCCACTGACGTGAATATCAATATCAGAATTGCATTCAAATGTCATAAATTTTAAAGTTTCTCCTCCAACTTATTGATATATTCGAGTTTTTCGAATGCAGAACATCACATCTTGAAAAACTTAATATAGTCTTCTGGAACGACCAAGAAACAAGTGGCAAAACAATCTGTGATTTTCCATTCAAATATCGAATGTGTTTTGTTTATTAATTTCCAACTAAAATTACCTTGTGAACGATACTCAACAATCCGATTTATATATCAAACTTCGTGGAAAAGTTTTGTTTGCCTCTGGATACTCTCGGCTCACTTCGTACCAAGCCAAAACTTTGAAGTAAATCAAAGTTAAAAGTTGTGTATTCAATGAAATATGCTGTTTTGACTCTGGCGCAAAGACGGTGTCTTGGTCGACTTAATGCCTGTTAAAGCACTAAACTTTTCCCGTTTTTAATTCGCAAAAGTGTTGTTGCACTGTCAAAAGTTATCAGTTTGGGTCGGTCGACTGTCGGTGATGTGCTGCAATCGAAACGGGGGCGCATGCAAATTTACTGCGGAACATTGAAAAAGTGCTTGAAAAATGCATGGCTCATATTATAATTGCTCATTAAATCATATTAAAATGCATACGTATTTTGGCCATTCAATGAATAATTTGTGGGCGATGAGCTTAAAAAGCCGCTGCATAATTGCTGATAATTAAGTAGAAAATGCAAAATTGAGAAAAACAAAATGAATCGCCAAACGATGAATATAAATAAGGATATGCAAGTGGCATTCAGATGAGTACACGGGATTTATGCGCCCGTTTTTTCCAAACATTTTTATTCTATAGTAATTGGGAAATTCTAAATATTTCATCAGTTATGCTGAAATATGGCTTAAAGTGTACCACTTTCGTGGACTTTGAACCCGTTTGAAGCGGTCTTCTCATATCATCTAGGTCATAATCGATGCACAAGCACACGAATGTTTGGCGAATGAAAGAAAAATCGAGCATAAATATCGTTTGAAAATTGAAGAAAATGAGTTCATTCATTCAGACTCGTTCAATGCAAATGAAATTCCATTATTCGAATAAATAGCATGACAAGCCTCGCTCCAGTTAAATTTTTGTGTTTACTTTACCAAATTGAACTGGAGAAGAGACTCTCAAGCACACAATCACACTTTCAAGCATTCTATCTACGTAAAAATGATTCTATGTGGAAAAAAGGAGCTTGATTGAATTCAACGTTTCAACGATTATTCATACGAAATACTCGAGAATTAGAAGTAGAACGTCTCTTTTGTGCAGAACTCTCTTTCGTCGACGTTTCTGTGATAAAATGTTATTCGCCCGCATGCAACAGAAAATTGTTCACTTAATCGATTGCAATTTACTTGGAATGCATTTCTATGACCTTCTTCAAGCATTAAAGCTTCTTTGACTGTCTACATAAAACTGTGGAGAATATAGATTGAATCGCAAAACTAGCTACCCTCCTTGGATTCTTGCGTTTCAATGACTGTCAATTTACTAAGTTATAAATAGCGACACATCAATCACAAATCATTCGCCACGTTCGATTGTCACTCGCTCTTGCCATCTAAACATCCTCTTTCATGTTGATTCAATGTCCTCAATTTTAATTTTATGGAGAAACAGTTCAGCATTGAATCTGGCGTGGAATACACAATTTTGGGATGTGATAAAAAATTGCACATGAAAAGCTCAGCAGAAAAACGTATGAACGTTAGAAATGATACATATCAAACTATTCAGAGATTGTTCCAAATGTTTTAAATTAGATTTTTTTTTTTTTTTGAAAAAATTGGCTTATCATTTTCGATAGATATTTCATTCGCTATCGTGTTCATCTCTGTTTTCGATGCGTATCGACGCTATATTGATTTGATTTGAAGGGAAAACACATTGCGAGAGATTTAATAAATGATGGAAGGAAACTATTTTGACAGTGTGAACCAGAGAAAAATCTTATGTTTAGTCAATTTGCTGGGGTTTTTGTAGAAAAATGAATCACTTACTTGTGGCTACTGGTCCGCAGCGGGCTTCATTTTTGAATGTGCAGTATTTGGCAACATCATCAAAGTGAAGTCCTGATGGGCAGTTGTTCAAGTATGGAAAGCCGTCGACACACTTCGCGAACAAACCGAAAACGAAAAAGACGCAAAATATATCAATTTAAATGAAAATTATATTCAGTTAAATCACAAAACGTGAATAAAAATGCTAATGAGATAATCAAAAGTCACTATAAATTCAAAGCAGAGTTGATTCAATAAAAGGAAACGCCACATTTTGTCACCTTTGACTCAAATGTTTCCACGCATTAAGGTACGTTTCACGATTTCAAAAAAATGGAGAATGAAATTTGACGCTGTCAAAAAAATCACAATTCTTTGTAATGCATTGTAGTGTCGATTATAATATGCAAACACAAATAAAACTGGCAATATTAAGTTTGGATTTCATTCAATTGTTATCGCTATCCACTACTGTGGACTTGGACAATTGGAAAATTCTTTGGCATGAACTTCATAAATGAAAAACGCAATGCTTTTCACCGCTACTCTACTCTACATTCAAACGAAATTTTTATTAAAGCAATTTCAAAATGGTAATGCTTCTTTGGCAGCGTTTTTGTTTTTTCCATTCTTTTCATTTTATTCATAACCTTTCTTCGTGAGATTTTTCAATGTTCTGTCAAGTGAACACGTCGCCATTTTCACATCAATATGGGAGATTTTCTGATGATGAAATTTTCGAGTCCCGAAAATATTGTTTCATGAATAATACATGTGGTGGCTTTGTAAATTGAAATCACGCGCTCACCACATGAAGATATAATAGCGAAAAATTATGCAACCAAGCAGCTGTAGATTTATTTTGAATATTGCCCTCATCCTCATTTTCCGCCAAAGCTCACAACAATGGCCAACAAAGTGGAAATTATTTTAATTTCCAGACCGAATTGAAGAATAAAAAACCATGCGAATGCGAACCATAAAATGAAATGAGTTTTGGGTTTGTCTGAGCTTCCTTTTTCAATTCGCCCATATGGCAAATACATTAAGAATGGAAGGTCAGCGCCATCGGTGTAGCGAAATCAAACTACTTTTGGACGGTGCATTCTCTAGAAACTGCGCTCGTGATTGGTTTCAGTGAGCATATGCACAAATCATTGCAAAACATTGCCTTAATTCAGGATGAACGTTAACTGTGACGCAATCCGAAAAAGACATTTTAGTCGGCACACTGATTTACCCTGTGATTTCGACGAATGAATGCATACGGGAAAAGGTGTGGAGTGTCTCATAAACGAAAATGGGCTGAAAAGCATTCACTTTGACACAAACAAAAACTCACCTGATAAAATCGACGGCACGTAACCGGATCGGCAAAATTTCCATTGCCATATCCAGACGGACACTTGAATTCTGCTTTTTCGGGTGCTGACGCCTCTTTTTTCTGACCTGCAGATGAAAAAATTAATTAAAACCGAATATTGAATTGGGACGGAGGTTTGTAGGAAAGTGGCATTTTGTACTTTTTCTGGTGATGCCATTGATTTGCTATTGCTGCTATTAAAACAAAAGCAACATCGAGCAATGATACACCTATCACATGGTCATGCAAGGTTCGTGCTCTGTCAGTTTTTTCTTTTCAAGCTGTTATGATTCTAGAAAAAGCCCATTTTTTTTTTGCTTTGGCTATCGTTTTCAAAGTTATAGTTGATTTTGTTTTTGTTGTTGTGGAAAATACTTCTAAATCTTGAAAGTATCCAGCATTTTGCCCATTTTATGAAATATTAAGCATATTTTTCCAAGAACACGCATACAAATATGGCATTTGAGCAAAATATTTCAAAAGTGCTTCGTTAAGCGGTTTGGAGAGTGAAATTCATGATACAACAGTTGTCCTTTAAAAATCCTTTTTGGCCACTTTACACAATAGATCCTTTTCAAACCTACTGTTACAATGAATGACTGTTTCTGGTTCGAAATAGGCACGATACCCATACATATTATATTGAACGTTCAACTTGTCTTTTATCGAAAATGACAAGCCTTTTGCGACCCACTTCAATTGCACCATTCAAGGCAACAACCAAAAGTATGACACTTCTCAGCGGGAAAACGTAATTTTTTTAATTACATTGAATTGAAAAGTACGTTCGTTAAATATCGAAATCATTGCTGGGCACCAACCATAAAGTCATAAATAACCGGGAAAACAAGTGCTTGAAGTTCAAAGCCCAGTCAGTCCAACGCTTGATTTTAACTGCCGTAATACGCAATGCGTTGTCTATAAAAGTTCGCGTAGATATCGCGCGAAGAGCTATGAAAGCATCTAATGTTAAGTGAGAATTTAACGGTGTAGAAATTTATTGCACGTATCGCTTGCTCCGTAGAGCGCGTAATCGTAAAACTTTCTGAATGAATTGCAAACAGATAATCAAGCCAACTCCATCTCACCCTCGTATAAGGTCTTGATTGTCTCACTTTCTCGTATGCTATGAATGTTATTCAACGCAATTCTCTCCGGTTTTCACCTATTTTGATACGATTTGTGATTGCGTTTACGTCTTCAAAAGTATTGGAATGTGCACATAAAGTGATATAAGGCGCGATTGTTCGATTTCAAAGTTCGAAATGAATGAAAAACATGGAAAAAAATCCTAAAAGTAGCAATCAGATAAAATGACAACGTAGAAAACTATGCAAAGCAAATCCGAAAAAGACTCTCGCTGATACTGTTTAAATATATTGTTCATTTGATATGATCTGCCATCATCGTGTACTTGAAAAACACATAAAAGCGACAAAGGGAGCCGAAATTAGCATGGCATATGCATTGCAAAAAGTATGCGTGTGTGCGAGTGACACATTGAAATATCAAGTTTTGTAATTCAAGTGCTTGTCATTTGTCATTCTTTGAGCGAGCGAGCACTTTGAACGAATTCGAACACAATTGTCGCCACGTCAACATTCCGCATAACAATAATCATTCTGAACACACGTTTGGTTTCTTGAGCGCAAAGAATTTTGCAAAACGATACACGCTTTTGTTGTGTTTGCCGAACGTTAGTTTGATGGAAAAAAAACCGTGGAAAAACGACACGACGACACTTTTTTTCTGCTATATTATTCATCTGAAGAAGAAAAATATCAGAAAACGAATGCCAAATAAAAATCTAAAAAGTGTTGTCGTTACGCATATTGTCTAGTGCCAAATCAACGACAACTGAGAGAGAAAGAGAAAGAAAAAAAAACCATTTCAAACAGGTGAGATAAAATACGCACTCGAAAAAAGTGGTTGAAAATCGAACATTAAAAATGCAATAAAAACGAAACGAGAAGCAGTCAATATATTCTCATTGTATGTGTTGGCGCCTTTTCTTGTGCACACAATGCAAATTGTTGCGAACAAATCTTCGATGAAGTGCAAAAATCCGATGATCAACAAAACCCAACCGATTGTAGGTTGATCCGTGAATTACAATCATTCCAATACTGAAGCGAATATCAGTTTAAGAAAACTTGAGTAATGCCAAGAACATACCATTTTGAGCAATATACACAACAAAAACAAAAAAGTTGAAGCAAAACGACGGATTGTGTGATTCGCAATAAAAACCAAATTGCAGTAAATTGCCTGACACGAACGGCTGCTGACTTGCCGGCTCAGCGCAATAAGCAATTCACACCAAATTTACATCGGTAAAGGTTTCCGTTTACCTCGCACTTGTCTTCATGTACTGTTTGCATCTTTGTTGTTGTCGTTGGTTAGCTGCTCTTCGTGCGTTCAGGTGGGGTATTGTTTTCAAACACAATTTCAATGGTTGTCAGCTCTGCGGCCCGATTCGATATCAGTTATATGTTTGTCGATCAGCTCGAGCTTTAATTTCAATGTACAGAAAAAAACATCAAAAGTTCTGTCAGTCGTTTTTCGTTCGATCCGTTTGCGATTCATTTAAAAAAAAATCTCTTGCGTCACGGAACCGGATGATAATACACATGAAATGCGAGCGAAGGGAGTCAGAGCTGAAGAAATCGAATACAGCCAAGGAGAAGAAGAAGACGAAGGGAAGTGAGAAAAAAAAATTAAAGGACTGACAAAGTCCCAAGTGTTCATTTACAATGTTTCACCTCACATTCCATTATTGTTTTCCTTATTCTTTGCCACCCCTCTCTCCCGATTCTTTATCTTTATTGTTTTCTTTTCTGCAAATATTGGTTTTTGTTGGAGTTTTACTGCTGTTGTGCCATGCCATTGTGCTGTTCCGGTAGTCTTTGTTTGCAATTCGATGGAATTCTCTTCACTTACTCCACTCCTTCTCTCCCTCTCTCTCTCGCTCTCTCGGTCGCTCTATCTCTTTTTTTTTCTCTCTCTCTCTCTCCCCCTCGGTCGCATTTTGGAGCAAAATAGTGGAAAAAATCGCTTCGTTTCAATTTAGTTGGTACAAATATGCGAGTTCCGAATAGGGAAAAGTCAATCGTATCGGGTTCCGAACATGAGCGATACTTTTTGATATGTTATTTTCTCATCGTCGCATACGATCAAAATTACATTCGTATATCGCACCAACGAGAGGAAGAACAACAAGAAAAAGCCGTCGAACCAAAATATATATGTGCTTATGTCCTTTCAACAGTGCTAACCATTACCATCGTCATTTCTGCGAACGAAATGTTGTGTTGCGATAGATTCTGCTCAAAATTTCATATCGTCGTCCGATTATGCTGGAGCTTGCGTCATTCGGTTCGCCAAACTATCACACCATCGTCAAGGCGAACAATAGATAGAGAGGCTAAATTCGCTAAGAACACTTTATAACCAAACAATAAACGTACTTTTATTTACAACAAAAGCTCGTCATTCTCACAACCTATCCCGACAAATATAGGATTTTCGTTTTATTTGCTGAACAGCTTTAACCTTTTCATTTGCTACTATCCCGTTTTTTCTTATGATCAGTTGCTCACTCGACTTACCGACACTTTGCTATTTTTGCTATCGATAAATATGTTTTGTGGCATTCTTTTTCCGTTCAAAATGTATCGAGTTTCGGAACTGCTTTCCCATGCTCATTCACGAAAATACGAGCAAAAGCTCATGGAATTTTTTTGCATTTTTTTAACGCTTTTTGGACGCCCGTTCGCTCGCACCACTTGCTCGCACCATTATACTTTCGTCATGGTTTATTCTTTGGGATTTTGTGAAGTGATTGATTGAAATCAAATCTAGCGAAATAAATATCGAGATGGTAAAAGGTTTTTGTTCACTGTGCTTCAGCATATTGTTCATGATTTGTCTATACTTTCAATCACAATATCATTGGTGTGAAAACTGTTTGAATAGTTGATAAATGAAAACTTGTGTTTTGACATTTCTATTGAAAAAAAAAAACAACAAAAAATAATCACGATGATACCGAACAGAATTGCACCCCGCTTAAGATTCAATCGAATCTCTTTTGTACAACATTTTTAAACTGCCATAATTGCATTTATTCCAAGCAATTTTGCGGTTTGCTCTTCTTATTACTTTTCGCACACAATACTGTGTGCGTAAAAGTATTGCAATCGGCAAAAAAAAAATCAAAACACTCGAAATGAATTTTCTATGCGTCTTCGACCTAAACCAAACGATTGAAACAATTTTCGTTGTCATTCATTTTCAGCAATTTGTGGTCCGTTTTCAGCTCATTCAGATAATGTCTTGGGATAGTTCAGCTACGGTCTAGTAATTGCATGGAGTTATCAATACATATATTGATGATTTATATTTATTTCCCACTTCATTGTTATGAAACTTTTAGAAACTTATTTTTATGTGAAAGGGATTCGAAGAAGAAAAAATTGCTGCTTTTCATTTCTCAACCATTTTTTTTATTGTTTTCAAGTTTTTGTGGTGTTTTTCAATATTAGAATATTTATTTTAGCGAGCTGTCGGAGTGAACATCAACAAAATGTAATAAACTCTCGCTGTTTGTGAGTGAGAACTAAATCCAATCCTTAATCTCATTGAAATGACTTGACATGTTCTCAAAGTTACATGACGACACAATAATAACAATACGAGCAAATCGCATACAAATACGTAGTCTTTCGGTAAATGTGTGGAAAGGTTTATTTTCCATATGTAAGACCTTTTATTTGCGTGTATTTTTATTTAATTGTAGCTTAGGATTTCAATTTGCACTGTGTTCGAGAGAGAGAGAGAGAGAGAGAGAATTACATTTCACAACCATTTAAAACCCAGAAATTAATTTCGAAGAATTTCTTTGGTATTTTTTTGCGTTAGTTTGGGAATTGTTTCTTCTAATTTAACAACATTTGCACACAACGCATTCCATTGGTCATGGAATTAAATCGTGAAACAAGTGTCGGTTGTCTACAGAGAGATTAAAAGACAGCTTCAGAGATGGCGAATCGAGCGGGCAATTGTTAACGCATAAAGGGTAAGAGCCGGAAAAAGCGAAACCGAAAATGGGTAAAATAGTGCAAGAGGGAGTGTGGAAATGAGGCGAAACTATCAGAGAGAAAATGACACAAAATTAATTCACACGGGATAAGGAAATGGCACGCTGTGCTTATTGATGAGGCCACAGAGAACGTGCTGCATGCACACATACATGAAAAAGATTTACACAAAATGTCCTCAAAAAAAAAAAAAAAAATTAATGAAAACCCCATTTGAATAATTTGCAATATTCGGCTGGTGAAAAGCAAACCGAAAGAGTTCGAGCGATTGCCAACTGCCGAGCGTTGAATGTGGATAGAGATAAAAATGTAATTTGAGCTGAAGCAGCGACATTATAGCAACGGCAACAGTAAAAATAAAAATGAAATCAACGTGGAAAAAAATCGCCGGTACAAACAAATCGACTGAGTTTATAACACACTGAACAGACGCATTGGTCAAGCCACGCACGCCGACCATTCAACAAACACACACTTACTCACACACATGTACCAATTTTGCAATTGAATTACACAGAAGCACAAGCAAATATTTTTTTTTAATCCCATAATAATTTAAATGCACCATTTTATGCAATTATACAATGTTAGTTTTGGCGTTTTTTGCTGCCACCGCTTGCTTTTATAAATAACATTTGGCAACTTAGTAAACGCGCCTTTATTTTGGACATGAATCGATTCACACATACAGACCGACACACACAGACGCGTCGTTTGTGTACTTGGGATGGGATGTTGTTATACATGCGACGAATTGAAATGAAATGCTCAAAAATGAATCGCAGAACAAATCAAACAGGCTGAATGTGGTAAAAAGCGTCGAGCAACGGAAAAAGAGCAGACAACAATAACAACAATGGATTCGGTGCATCAAACAACCAACGAACAAGCAAAAACGATAAAACGTAATCAAATCGTCTTCACTCTCTCTCTCTCTCTGTGTGTGTTTCATGGTTGGCTTTGTATGATTATGTATGCCATAATTTTGTCGCGTTTTGAGCATATTCAAGCATCCAGAAAACTTTCATGCCTTGCAAATCTGAGATGAAATCACAGCATTTGTTGTTTTATTTAAAAATACACAAAACACCATATTCCATTGTGTTGCGATTCTCGTTTAATGTGTACGAAACCCTTTAGTTATAATTAGGACTGCATCGTGAAGATTACAATTTCGTTCATGCGCGCTCTGATAACTTTCATTTAATTTGGTCGGTTTCACACGAAATTAATTACGTCAGTTTATCGCACGAAATGGTAAGTGAATTTAATGCCAGAATGGTGAACCGATCCAATTCGATTAGACCACACGATTGATCGTTCTTTACACATTTTAATAAACATAAATTTAGTTTATCTAAAGCCAGTTTACTTTGACAAATGGGGGCAAAACTACCAGCGGTTAAAATACACTGAAAATATTGCGGCCAAATCAAAAATTATTATTAATAACATTTCATTGATTGAGCGTTGTTCTATTTCTGAATGATTTAAAAGTTATTAATTGTTGGTGCATGTCAAAAGCGAAAGCCCACAAGTGTTTTGACTGAATGTCATAAAAAAAAAAAAATTCTCTCGGTGGTAAAATTGTGTCGAGGCTTGTTCAAGATGGCAGCAAAAGGAAGCATTGCACATTGTTAACGCAAAATTTCTGACCAGGAACTAAACGATGAGCACCAGCTGCAAAACACCCAAAGAAACAACATGCACATTCCAAAAATTGTTATTAAGTGAAATAAGCGCAACCCTTACACATTTGCCGCCTTTTAAATATTGCATTAATATAATGAAACAACGATAATAGAATTTCATTCAGTGTACCATGGCTGCGAAGCGCAACGAATAATTTCAATGTAATTAAAGAATAATAGTTATTGTATGGCGCAGCCTGAACACCATTGAATATTATCATTTATTAGATAAGTCTGTGGAGCTTTGAAAAAGTGCATTAGCTCGCTCACTTGTTCTTTCTTATTCATCTCTTTCGGTGGAAAATGTGTGGAATTCAATGTGCAACACGTTCATCATTTTAAATTGAGGATAATTCTGGCCGTGGAGCGGGTGCGCGAGTTATCGTTTTCAGTTCTCTTTATTGAAAATCGTTTTATTGAGTTCTTCTATCTATACAGATATACTTAAAAAAACTAAACTCTTTTCATTTGGCAACTGGCCTTTTATACCCTTTGTCTTTGTTTTCATTAAATGTATTTAACAATCGATTTCATTTGATTTTGCATAGTGTCATCTTCTCGATTTTGCATAGTGTCGAATTTCGAGCACAACAAACATATTAATTTATGGTTTCATAAACATAATAATTTATGGTCTCAAATAATCGATTTGCTACATTGCAAAAATGAAATGAAAGGAAAAAATATTAAAACGTCTGACAGTGTTAACTCTCCCCCTTCTAAAAATGAATCGTCTTCGATTCAATCACTTTCTGATTAAATCCTTGTGTACAATGTTTTTCTTTTTTGTCAACACTGTATTTTTTTTGTTTTCTTTCACCTCATGTTTTGTGTATGGTGGAACTAATTTGTTACGCCTGTTTCCTTTTACAAAAATTTCTTGACCTTCAACAAACATTTTTTCTGCTCTTCTTGCATTATGAAACTTGAGCATTTTTTTTTGAGCGGCTTTTAACAATTCAAAAGTTTCTGGATATTTTTCTTGATTAAAAAAAATGTCCACTGGTTTTTGTTTGATTACCGAATGGATTGTACAATTATATGCTCCTATTGCTTCAAAAAAAACATTATCGAATGTCTCATTTTTTTCATGACATAAACATTTAACTATTTCCAATATCGTACTATGTAATCGTTCCACTTGACCATTTGAAGTGGAATGGCCCGCTGGTGTCAATACATGTGTTAAATTATATCTTTGAAATAAATTTTCCATGACATGAGACGTAAATACAGTTTCAACATCGGTCATAACATATTTACATTGTGGAAACATTTGCAATATACTTTCAACGGGTGTCGCCAGATCCAATTTATTTGGTATGTAAATAAAAATTGCATACTTTGAAAACTTATCCATACATGAAATATAAAGTTTGTGATCTGCGTGAAAAATGTCTATGTGAATTTTGGTGATAATGATATTGAGTTTTTCATTAATCTTGTCGTAAAATTCATTCACTGACATTCGACCCTGTTGTAATACGATCAATTCTTGCTCAACGACATACATTGCTCGTTGATCGGCGTATGTGTGATCCAATCGGTCGATGATTGCGTCGAAATTTAACGGAGTTCCGTGATTTGACAAAATTGCTGCTGCTGTGCCACGAATTTTCGACTTTACCAACAGCAATGAATCCAGATACTTTTCAGCATCCGTTTTGCCGATGTATTTCACTGCAGTTGTCACAAAATTTCGCCACGACGGATAATCTTCTTTTTTTCCGTGAAATTCTGGTAGTGCTTTGACCGATGCCAATGTTGCTTGCGTCGTTGTTGCAATTTCGTCTTCGTACACCTTAATTGCGTTTGGCTTTTCGATCGTTGTCAAACGTGTCGTTAATGCCTCCATCGATGCTTGCAGTGCCGTTATTTGCTGTCGAATATCCTCCATTGTAGATGTTTCGTTTGTTTGCAAACTTGAGAATAAATTCGATAGGTCTTCGATTTCAAAATTCATAAATCACTTTTTTTCCATTTAAATAATGCTTTGATTTAATTAAATGATTTCGTATTATTTTTGAACTTAACTAAACTTGTATTTTTTTCGTATTTATGCGAATAATTTACGTTGTGGGACGTTGTCCGATTTACTATTCAAACTATACAGTTTTACTTTAGAGTGACGTACAACATTTCCCAGTTGAGCCCCCAGTTATCGTTTTCAGTTCTCTTTATTGAAAATCGTTTTATTGAGTTCTTCTATCTATACAGATATACTTAAAAAAACTAAACTCTTTTCATTTGGCAACTGGCCTTTTATACCCTTTGTCTTTGTTTTCATTAAATGTATTTAACAATCGATTTCATTTGATTTTGCATAGTGTCATCTTCTCGATTTTGCATAGTGTCGAATTTCGAGCACAACAAACATATTAATTTATGGTTTCATAAACATAATAATTTATGGTCTCAAATAATCGATTTGCTACATTGCAAAAATGAAATGAAAGGAAAAAATATTAAAACGTCTGACAGTGTTAACTCGCGCGCGCATGTGGAAAAATGCAGCATTACATAACCATAAGTAACTATGATCTTGCCTCGACAGATTAATATGGCTAGTAAACTCAATTTTTGCTAATGAGGTTCATTTTCGTGGAGTGCATGGGCTAGAAAAAATCCAATTGGTCAACAAAGTCGCAATTTTTTTTCTTCTCACGGGTGCAGCTGCATTCTATGTTGATTACCTCGTTGGCGTGACACTCATATACCCACGAAAGGAGAGATGAGCAATTGATTGAGTGAACAATCTTCTGAATTGGAGACATAAATGGGGCACACAGTTAAACAACAAACATACTTACTGGCACACAAGCACACAATAAACATCGAAGCGAAAGCGCGACTGCTCGTTCGCGAACTGGCTTAAAATTTAACGTGGTTTCACGTGACAACAATGTTCGTGTCTACGTCACTTGCAGTTTTTTTTACTGGGCCCAACTCAAGTCAATTGTATTTTATCTTGTGTGCTTGCATTGCCAAATAGATGTGCTTGGATTTATTAAAATTTCACCTCATTTACAATTAACATTGATGCGCTGTCCTCGTTGGGTGTCTGCTGTTTGGTGCATTTTTCGCTGTAGTTCGGATCTCTTTTTTGTTTTTTTTCAATTTCGTGTATACGTTTGGTTTGCAGCGTGTCAGTGTCATTAGGCTTTCTGCCTGCATAATAGCATAGCATTATGTGTAGCCCGTGGCGTGTTCTGACTACAGTGGTCTGAGTCTGCAGCCAAATATCGCGTGCAGAGCAACAGCGCATCTCGTCATAAAGGTGCGACAACGAAATGATACTTGATTTTATAACAATATCAAAACCGGTTTTTATGCACGCCAACATTTTGTGGGGCCGGTAAAATGTAGCCATGGCTGTCAATTTTCGTTTCTGCTGCTGCCAAAGAGGATTCCTTGATTTCGTGTGCTGTTCGACCGTATTTTCTCCTTCACTCCCAACGATCATTGTGTCACGTTCAACCGCACTACATACCCAATATTTCCGAACCGTGCAATGGGTAAACATTTTGCGCCATCAAAATCTAAAGCAGATGTTTGCCATACTCACTATTTGCAGTATGCCCACGATGTCTAATGCGACATCCATGAGAGTGTGTGTGTGATTAGAGTACGTTCTCTGCTTACAAAGTCAGCAGTCAATTTTAATTTTAAACAATATTGACGTTAAGTGTCAAAGCATTTTGTAAAAACATTTGGCTTTGACCGATAACCGAATGTGGTGCCAATGAAGATAATGTTGAGTGTTCGAGCGAATTTTTCTATATTCAACATCTTGAATCCCTTTTCTTTATTTGTGTCTGGCCAAAAATTGATTTCAATAAAATATGGTCTTCATCTTATGATATAATTTTAGCATCTCTTTGTTACCGTCTTCGGAATCACTTGAATCGTTCAAATTTTTTGAAGAAGAAGAAATTTTATGCAAATACATTCAAGGTCAGCATTTACGAAAATGATGAGCGGATTTATTGGAATTGTCTACCGAGAAAGTTTAAATAAAGAAAACTGGTTTTTATTTGAATGTTTTGCTTATATCTGTGTTTTTTTCCCTTCATTCATATTCAAATTTTATTATCCACAATCAAAAGAAAAGTAAAATTGATTTCTTTGGCTGGCGAAATTCCGTGACAATTTTAAATGTTATGAAAAATCGAAAGTTTTATTCAGCGTGAAGCGTAATATCACCAGGTAAACGGTCGATCTCGATTGTGAATTGAAAATTTAAGAAAGAAAAAAAACGGAGAGGGAAAAACGACAGTTGAACGAGTTCATTGGCTGTTTGTTTTTCCGCATTCGGTCGGAATGGCCACGATTATGGCCGTATGCAATCCCATTCGTGTGTCGTAATGAAATTCACATTAAATTCGATTAAGCTTCTTTTTTTGGGTTTCCTATGAATTGATGATGTGTTTGCATCTTTTTTTCGTCTCAACCTATTTTTGTTGAGATTTGTTCTTTAACCCTTGATTACATTAAGCATTAAATCCTTTAAATCGAATAATAACATTTGGTGGATTTCTAAATGTCGTTGTCGTTCGCGTTCACGCACAAACACATGGCACAGGTAAGAAATTTTCCGGTAAGAAATAATCCAATGTTTTTGTGATTATTTTTCAGATAACGCGAAATTTTAAATCCCGATCATTTTTGATTCTTTAATGAATACTACGAGTTTTGTGTTTCTTTTGTTTTCTGTTGATTAAAAAACTTTTGTAACCGGCAATAATTTTTGCTTCTCCATTCGTTGTTTAAGCCTCCGTGCGAACCCTTCTTGTCAATGCTCTCAACCAAAAATACTTTTTCAATGAAAGCATATCTTTGGTTTTAAATTAAACATGAAAACCGTTGAATGTTTGGGTAAAATGTTTCTCAAATGCAGGAAAGTCGCGTTGCAGATATTATTGTGCTTGTTTTCCAGCTTCAGATAATTAACATTTGAAGGGAGCGAATAAAATAAATTAAATTGAAGCGATCCAAAAGGAGTGAAATGGTAATTAGAAGCCTTTTTGATGGTAATTTGATTGCATTAGTTTTATAATGAGAAGTGAACCAACGGCGCGCAAACACATACGCACACCAATTTCATTCTAACGTAATTATCAAAATTACAATTTATAATGAAGAATGACACTTTTAGCGTTGAACCGCCGTTTCCGTGCTAATGCACAATTTGTGGTCTTGCTATTTTAGAATAAAACCAACAACTGCGATCACTTTTTCCATGTCAAACTTTAAGTCACGATTCAAGTGGAACCGATCGTCGTATTTCATACGAAAATCAATGGTAACATTCATAATATATTTATGCTCATAAAGTCGTGTAATGCTTTGTTTATTCCTAAAAATTTTCATGCAGCTTGAATTTTTGCGTCACACCCAGAACGAGTCTGTGAAAACTGAAAGTAATTTGTCAAAGCGTCATGTAATAAAAATCAACAATTGATCTTCAACTTCGTCGACGAATTAAATCAAAAACTACATTCCAGAGCACAAAATGAATTGCATGGGAGTCGAAAAGGAATTGAAATGAAATGGTTACAATTTGAGAAACCAGGCGCATTTGGTCCACTGCAGAAAAATATTTCTAATTTTATGTGACGACTAACTAGTTCTTCTGGCCGTCATCGCAAAAACTATCGCAATATAGTGATGAAAGAGAAAAATTAATTTAGTTCACTAATCATTATATCAGTATTGCAAGATCAATTAACTGCACGCGTAGATTATAAAGAGAAAAAATGTATTATATGTCATGACATAAAATGATATTAATGCGCTCATCAAGTAAGCAATTTGGAATATATTGTTTTTGAGATGATAATATCACGAGAATTGTGTCAACAAGTTCCGTACAATGTATTATTTTTTTAAAGTAATAATACAATCACTTACTTTCGATAATATCATTCATTGTGGATTATTTGCCTGCCACTTGAGTTCATCATTCAATTCAGTAATTGCACGTATAAATTCTGTTTAGATTGCCATCACATTTCACGAAATCGTTTTGGCCAGACGAAAATAAAATGGGCTATTCTTTTGCTAAAAGAAATGGGTGCTTGTGTGTGAGTGTGTCAATCCTCCGTCTTTTATGATGTAGTGTCATTTTTCGTCGTAACGATGTATATTTTCATCCTGAAATGGGGCCCTTATAATCTGTGAGTGTTTTGGCTGGTTGACTGCCTGCCTCCAACGTCTCTGCGAATGACGTACTTCAAGTACAAAATAGCAAATGATAAGAGTGGCATTTTCCCGTTAAGAATATCACCGCCAAAACCACCGCCGACAACACCGATGAAGAACAACACACAGTAAGCCACTTGTCAGGCATTGCGATAATTTGTTTTTTCTCTCTCATAACGACATAATCAATAAGCTCAAGTTAAATCGTTCATTTCATTTCTAGGATTTTGATTATATAAATTATGGCACGCTTGGCATGTTGTACAAATATTCAGCGTTCGCAGTGGTTGGTGCGGGTGTGGTGTGCGATACGCGCACCATCAAAATACTGCAAATCATTTCATTCGAACCAAAAGTGTTGATGATAACACAAGATATATCGATAAATGTCTTTCAGATGCTTTAACACGGTCGCTAAATGTTCAAATGCTTTCCATCATTCAGTTTTATTATTACACGTAATCCATAAACTATTTCTCGTTTACGCTTGATTTTTTCCGCTTCTACATACGCCAAATATATATAAATGGTAATCTATTAAAAGTTGTGAAAGAACAGATGTGATGAAATGGTGAAAAGATTCATTAAACTGTCATTCACTACACATCATATCATTTTCTTAGCAAAAATTTCTCTGTCTCAATTTGGTGTGACTTTTCGAGGTGAGCGAAAGATGAACGGAAGAAAAAAATAAGCACACAACGACAACGACAACGACAACGGCAAAAATCAATTGTGCTAATTGTGTGCCATTTCCATCGATTCATTGCAGCTTCTTTGTTATCTTATCCTCAATGGCTCACTCTCTCTCTCTCTCTCTCTCTCTCTCTCTCATTTGCTCGGTCTTGCCATTTTAATTACATTTTTTATGGGACGGTCATAATGTACAGCGGAATGAACACGTAAATGATGATACTCGTCCGGTATAGATGTGACACGTATTTAGATGGCCACTGTGTGGCATACATTACACCAATGAATTGCAGAATGATGAACAACAGACACAACTAACAGTCAGTATACGCGCTTTCGCATTGCGAGCGCGGCGCGCGCGCCATAGTAACAACCAACACACAATAACGGCAATTGTTCGCAATTGCGCACATAACTACAAATGTGTAATGAATTTGCTCTAAATAAAAAGAGTCAACCGAATGATTAAATGATTGTGTGCGCAATATGAATACGAAATCGAGAGACACAGTAGCACGTCGAGCGATAGGAAAAACAGCACACACGAAACAGCCAACGAACAATGTGTCTGTGACTCATACTCTGTGTGTATGTGTGGTTTTTATGTTTCGCACAACACGTTGGCTAATGCTCTTTGATTCTTGCATTACATTTTTCCATGTCGCCGCATTAGTCTGTTCTTTGAGTGAAATGTGTCAATAAGTCACAGCATAAAGCGGAACATGTGCACCATGAACACACGTCGTATTTTGAATTCACGTCATTTTCCATAGTTGGTTTACCGTTTTTTCTGTTCCTCTAACCATTCGCATATGCACATACAATATATAAAATGCCATGAAATTGCTCGGCTGAAAATGCATCTGCAATTTTGCGTTGGAAAATTAAACAAAGACCTTCAATTTCGTGGCATCCGTTTTACAACCACACACATAACTGATCAGTCACCTCGGATCCATTCAACCAATCCATTCATATCATTTCATTTTTTTCTTAGTTTCGTTGCATCGATTCTTGGTTTCATCATTTTGAAATTATTTTTTTTTGTGTTCGAGCATTGTTGTGTGAGTGTTTATGATTCGAAATTTATTTATTCCGGTTCTTTTTTCATAATTATATTACACTCTGGTGCATACAAACAAAAAATGCATAGCAGATTTGCTAAAGAATGCATGGCAAATTTTAAACTGAAATGCAGAAAAAATTGCGAGCGCAAGTTACGCGTTTGTCAAGATTAAACACATTATTTGAATTTAAAATGGCCAGAAATTAATGAAAACGACAATTTGCATTGGAAAAAACCTCAACAAAATTCATGAGAAATGTATTTTTTCCGGTTCGTTCATTAACTGCTGCATTTATTGGTTTCGAATCATCACACACGCATACACAATCATACAAAATGGCCCACGTAGAGAGACAAAAACAGCGGCAGCCGCAACAATTAAATAACCGACGCGCCGATGCAACAATCAGAGTCACACAAATTGAGTTGGAACACACAAAAATGCGATTCGAGATAATATTTTCTCCATTTGTGGTTTCCCCTTTTTGTATTTTTCCAACGTTTGTGAATCTCTTGATAAAAGCGACATAATTAACTCATGATCCGATCGTATTTCGGTTTTGTCATTTTCATTTGGCTTTACACAAAACGAAAAAAAAAAAAACAAACATTTTATTTTATTATATTTTCAAAAAAGTTTGAGTCTCATTCGTATGCAGTGACGAGTGGCAAAAAAGATGATAAAAATAACGCAAAAGAAATTTTTTTTTCTTCTTTGAAATTCCGTCGACTTTGTTGGTTTGATGGAATTTGTGTATGGGCGTTCGCAAGTTTCCTCGCTCGATTACAGATACAATGAATATGAAAACCGGTAGTAAGCATTAAATATCCGAGAAAACGAAAGTAAATTTTTTTCTTCTTTTTCTGTCTCTATATTTCTCTTTATTCCGATACTTTGCAAGCCATTTCGAAGATAAAACTCCACAGACACACAAACGGTCAGAGATTTTGTTGTTTGCGTCGGCAACTTTTACATTCCGCACAATTTTTCTTCGAATCAACATCGATCTACAGGCAAGAGAGCGAGAGATTTAGAGAGAGAAAACAGATTGCCAACTCGACGACTAGCACATAAACACGCTCATTTGAGATTCCAAGAAATGTAAAAGGAGGGAAACACGAACACATACGCACAAAAGCACACTTTGTGAACGAGATAGCGCGAGAAAAATTAAATGATTTTTTCCTGAAAAAGTACAAAATGCAAACATGCCAAGAGAAGAAAATATGCAGGAAGAAAAGCGAAAATATTTACCATAAACTAAATTGCTAGGGAGTGCGACCGCACAAAATAAAGTCGCAAACAATTGATATAGTTTGCACATTTTTAAATACTTTTAAATTCACTGCTCAAACACCATTCACTTCCTTTTATGTTTATTTTTTCGTTGAATTCGATCAAAATAATTAATCACGATGAATTAATGCGATTCGAAAAGTGCTTACCTTTTCGATCGATTAAATGACAAAAATTTCACCAACGACCGGAGTGATTCTTTGTGCCGGATGATGCGTATACACTCACTGACTCGACTCACCAGACTGGAAGCAATCAGTTGGACGAACTACAAAAATTGAATGATTTGTCGCTGATTTGCTTCTTAAGAAATCATGAAACGCAACGAACATAAATAAAATAATATATACACATGAAAATTCACACTAATACACGCTAGAAAGCATCAGCCAACCCAAAACTAATTGAAACTTCATATGAATAAAACACGTGCGATTCATAAACACATCGATATAAAAATCGTGGTTATTGTGTACACGGTTTTATTGTTTTTCGCTCTTTCTCTTTCGATGCTGGGCCCGGTGGAAACGAGAGAAAAGCCACACATCAAATGGATGGTGAGGCAACAAAATCAATGCGATATTTGTTGTTCAGTGGCATTTTTTACTCTTTCCCGTAACTTGATTACCATGCTATGAATATGCGGTGGTAACACAGGTGTCAGTGATTGGTTTCGTTTCTCTGCTCAGCTCTTTCTTTGCCGTCGTCACAATCAGTCAATGTATGCATAAATGGTGTGTGTACGTATGCCTCGACAAATGCGCGGTGAATGTACGTTTGCCCATTGATTACCGGTTCGTGCTGGCAACAGCTACACGCCGAGATCATGGTCCGACCCAATGCTTTTCGTATGATTTGTGATTAAATTCATGATGAATAGTTGCTTTATGCTCAAGACACCGGTTTTTCTAGCACACGTTCGTGCACCACTTGACGTCCTGAAATTTATACAAATCGCTATCTCACTCTCTTGAGACTGCATAATCGAAATGCATTCGATATCATTTCAAAAGAAAGAAAGAAAGATAGAGGCAAAAAACCAGGTGTTTCAAAAACACAAACATGTCCACATAATTCACACAACGTAATCAAGCGACTATTGTGCTCACATAATGGCAACAATACATCGATTTCTTGAAAATCGCCACTGGGTCGAAAGTTTTTCATACGAAATTCCCCCGATGTGCATTACGTTTATTCACTAATTCACAAATGAAATGCAAACTTTCTTTCTTCGGCTTCACTTCGCTCCCATCATTTGCACCCATTGAATTTTCAATATCATAAAATCGACAAGTTTCTCTGGATCGTTTGTCAATAAAATATTCAAACCAACCGTCTCCTTATTGCTTTTAGCCACTTCATCAAATATGATGCATAATTTTTCTGTATAACAACATTTGATTACTGGTTTCTGCTTTCTATTTGTATAATAAGCGGCACCAAACTTGTAATGACGATATGTGATAAGGATCCAAGGTTGCCGGCTGACTTTGAAACGAACACACTTTTTCGAAATGGGCGTATTTCGTTTCAATTTCAAGCAGCTTCAGATGGCATATGAAAATAGTATGTGAACTAAGACATGTGAGCATAATCTAACAAATATTTTCGATGAGATATTCAAATCTCATGAGGAATGAAAATTCGAGTCAGAAAATGCATATTTGTGAGTTATTGACCCATATTATTTATCAGTTCTATAATCTATGCAATGCAATTATGCAGCCTCTTTAAATACATCAAATATCAGGATGCCGGTACTTTCCATCATAAACATATCATTTTGTCAAGTGAATGTTGTTAGAATCGTGAACTTTCTGAGAGAAATCAATACAAATTTAACAAAATTTCAATGATAATTGTCGAAAATATATTACTGATTCCTTTCAAGTTTATGCTAAGTTTGATAAATTGATTATTCAAATTGGCAGCATTTGCGAGTTTTCTTTGAAAAAGTATTTAAACGTATGCGTCAGATTTTTAACAGAATCATATTCGTCTTCTTGGAATTAGGTGAACCTGTTTCGAAAAAAATGTGGTCGAAACCGATTAAGTCAAGGTGCATGATTGAAAAATCACAACCGACTGGTTCTACCTAATCCGGTCTTGTGCGACATATACAATTTCGAACTATTTTAACATGCTTCTATTACAGTAGACCTTTATTCCGTCATTCGTTTTCACAGATTGCTGAACGGCCATTTTGCATATTCCGATTGGCTTTTGATTGGTTTCGGGGTGAAATGAATCATTTACCAGCAAGAGATACCGGATAATTGTGATGCAGCAGAAATGTAACACCAGCAGAATATGTTACAATCTGTACTTCATCATAGTTTTAAATGCTGCGATTCTGTTGAAACTTGCTCCGAAAAACCATTCGGAAAACTTTTCATACTTCTCAATTATTCCAATCAAACAGCAAATTAAGAATTAATTTTAAGTTTTCCCCCCGTGGCGTTTTCCATATTCGCATGTTACAGTTGCTGTTTCTTTTATCCAGAGCAAACAAATTCAATTGAAATTTTGTGATTGAGTTTTTGTTCACGTTGACAGCTACCTTCCGGGGCGGGCAACACACGTAAAAGCAGGAATATTAAATTGTTCTTCATTTCGGGAAATACCATTCAAAGGATGTGAATAATAAACTTTTCTGCTTGATGCTGGTTTACTCTTAAATTCAATTTGGGTTTGTTTGTTCACTTATCTTCTAAGAGAGAGAGAGAGAGAGAGAGAGATTGAGAGAGAGAGAGAGAGAGAGAGAGAGAGACAGAGAGAGAGAGAGAGCGACTTTTCATTCGATTTTCCATATTTTGTTTCGAACGGAAATTTTCTAGCGCTCAACGTATGTGAACAATGAGAAAGAGAGAGAGAAAAGTAACGGCTTCAAACATAATATGTGATGTTTTACAATGTGTTGAATTTTCAATGCACAATGTATTGAGCTCAAGTTCGAATAACTTCAATCACTTGAAGACAGAGAGTGCAGCTTGAGATATTATTGCATTATCATAATATTTCAATTTTCTCATTTTGCATGCTACTTTTTTGCATTCGCTTCTGCATCGCGCCGCTTTTTTTTCAACTTGTCTTAATAATCCCAACTGAAACCCAGAAAATATTCCAATCAATGAGATATGTGTGAAAAGCTGAGAATTGTGCATTTTACCAGCAAATTTTTCAAGAAATTTATTTGTATTTAATTTGCCACTGAATTTGAAACCAAGCGGACCGTGCATGTATGGAATTGGAGAGCTATTCGAGAGTATGCCAATTGACCGCGCCATCTTTTTAAACATGGGTGAACTCAATTTAGATCCATTGTAATACAAACAAAATTTTTATTGACACAAATAATAAAAACAAATGAGGCATTGAAACGATTGAAATATCACATCAATACTACTGCCCAATAGATGGCGCTGGAGAATAGATATGATTAAAATGTCTCAAATAGCACGGTCCCTTTGTTTGAAACTCATGCGGCAAACACAAAACTGAGCACATGCATGTAAAATGAAAAGTGAGCAAACATTGATGCAAATTCGGGCAAGTCAAATCTAGTCTTTCAATATTTTGAAATATGGGACAGCGAGACTGAGAGATGTCCTTGAGTTTATATGTGTGTTTTCACGAGGCTCTCGAAAGCGCAAAATCTAAAACATATCATTTTGGAGAATTTTCAGCGAATTTTTAGTTTGAATGGTACAAATTATTAGCTAGCAGATGCACAAGATCGACGGTTTTTCTGATTCAGTCAAAATTAATTGAATTCAACTACTTTGGTAATGCAATCGGGTGTGTGTGTATGTGATATCTGCTGTTCCCAAACAAGTGCTTCTAATTACGCTTTGGCGCTGCTTTCATCTTAATGACGATAGTGTCTTTTTTTCAGGAAAATGTAAATTTTACATTGCTTTCATCTGTGGCTCTTCCTCCATGTCGATTTGCAGATTCGAAGTAGCATGACAGTGTCCATGTTCCTAGAATTTACTTTTGCAAGAATTGACACGGAACTGCTTTAATCTCATTAAATCTCAACACAAATCAACTTTGAATATATTTCTTGTTCGTTTTACATGCAGTTGAATAAGCAGAAATTTCGTTGTGAATAAGCAGAAATTCAACATTGCCCGAGAAAGGTGCAACAATGTTGTACAATATTCATTGATCCAAGGATAAATGAAGAGAACCGGACGGAACGAACCCAAATTAATGGTCTTACGTACGTAAAACTAACTTTTCCGGGTTTTTCATTGATTGGTACGCATTTGTATTGGACTTATGCTTATTTCTTATCGAATCATCATGTAACTTCGAGAATAAATCACAGAAAATTTCAAGTCATAACGATGAGATCGAATTTCAAGTCATTACACATCATGTAATTTAAATTTAAATTTCAATAAAAAAAACAAATAAACATCTCAGTTTCTAATTTTTACTTCAACAAACGCTTCTTCGCTGGTTTTGAATTAATTTACTCTGATCTGAACTTTTGATTCATGCCAACGATAGATATGGTTCCACATTTAATATGTTATGTATAACTTTCGTTAAAAAGTTAATGAGCATTCAAATTTATGAAAAAATCACAAATTAGAAAAACACAAGCGGACGATGCTTTGTATCTTCTCCTATGTAAAGGGGTAGTGAATGTCGTTGGACCGCGCCATCTTTACCTAAACGATTGTACTAAACGCTTCAACATTTCACACCTTCCCCGCCTTCCCCTTCTTCAAACAGCGAGTTTGACAGGCTCCCCATCTTTGCTATCATTGTTTTGAAGAAGGGGAAAAAGTGTTTACCATCCATAGACGAATGGTACAGAGGGCGCTGCCGTCAAGCTAAGTGTCAAAATTCAATTCTGCATCGTCCGCTTGGAAAAACACAAATACCTAATGGCAAAATTTGAATTTTGACCACGAAAATTGAAAATTTTGTAGGGGCAGGAGTCTTAAACCTCATCAGAATGACTTGAAATTTTGCGTGACTTATTTATTTTATAAAAAATTAAAATCCTGAAAGTTTCAATAGGATACAAGGTGAACTTAAGATATTCGCCATACAAATTTTCAGTTTTGATCTCGAAAAGACCGAGAAAATCGAACATTTTGCAGGGGAGGTAGTCCTAAATCTCATCGAAATGATTTGAAATTTTGCATGACTCATTTTTTTCTTAAAAAAAAAATATTTTGAAAGTTTCATAATGATACAATACGAACTAGACATAGTCCCCATACAAATTGTTCGTAATTATATTGAAAAACAGCCCATTTTTGATTCCACTCCACTAGAAGAGCTACCCGAAAAAATTATCTGATTGGGCTGAAAATCAATAGGTTTTTATTCCTAATGAAGACCAATGTGTGTGTAAATTTTTGATCAATTTGAATATTAATTTTTTGAGTTATCGTGTTAAAAAATTTCTGCGTACAACGGACAACGGACAACGTACCCCACACAGACAAAAAATTGCTCCGGGAATGGTTGCAATCGTTTTTTCTATGTTCAAAACGCATAGAAAACTTATCCCGAGCGTTTTGATTTTTTGGACCGATCGCAATACCTTTACCACACACAGTGGTGTGTGCGGAAAAGTAAAAAACGAATTAACATCTCAGTTTCTGATTTTTACTTCAACAAACGTTCGCTGTTTTTGAATTGGTAATAAAAATTAAGAATTAGTTCATTCTGATCTGAACTTTAAATTCTACATTTATGTAATGTGTAACTTTCGTTAAAAAGTTAATGAGCATTCAAATTGATGAAAAAAAATACAGATTAGAAAACCACAAATACTTCATCCAATTTAGTGACAAAATTTGAATTTTGACCCCGAAAATTGAAAATTTTGTAGGGGATGTAGTCTTAAATCTCATCAGAATGTCTTGAAATTGACTTGAATGACTTTTTTTCTTCATAAAAAAATAATATTCTGAAAGTTTCATAAAGATACAATGCGAACTAGACATAGTCCCCATACAATTTTCGTAATTATATTGAAAAACAGCCCATTTATTGATTCGACTCCACTAGAGCTACCCGAAGAAATTATGTGATTTGGCTGAAAATTAATAAGTTTCTATTCCTAATGAAGACCAATGTGTGTGTAAATTTTTGATCAATTTGAATATTAATTTTTTGAGTTATCGTGTTAAAAAATTTTTGCGTACAACGGACAACGGACAACGTACCCCACACAGACAAAAAATTGCTCCGGGAATGGTTGCAATCGTTTTTTCTAGGTTCAAAACGTATAGAAAAATTTTTCCGAGCGTTTTGAATTTTTCGGACCGATTGCAATACCTTTACCACACAGAGTGGTGTGTGTGTGTGGAGAAGTAAAAACCAGAGACTCCGACCGGTACAAAATGTCGGTTCGGTGCAGAGGGTGGCCTAGAAAAAAGCGATACGAATGTGTTAAATTCTAGGTCGTTTGTCCTGAATTGCAGAGTATATTTATTACACAAATTCATTTTGTGGAAGACGAACATCCAGATATGTTCATAAATGAATGAATGGCGAGCTTTCGATTCAGATCATTTTTATATGATCACAATAGTTACTCTTCGTTCACTAGTAACAATTCGTAATGCAAAAAGAAGTACGCCAAAATTCGTTAAGCGATGAAAAGGAAATCAAACGGCGTTGTACGCAAAAGTGGGAAAAGCCGCTCAGCGTTGTGCAACTTTATTCTTCAACCCAGTAACGCTGAGTTCATGTCAAGCGCAACACGTTCGTGTGTCACATGAGTGAGGAAGAAATAATCAAAATGGCAAATGTGTGTGCGAAAAGAAGTATTGGAAATGCGTTGTGCCGAAGAATCAAATATTATTGGGAAAAATAAATTAACAAGTGAGCTTCTCTCACATTTGAGCTCTCGCATTTCTTGTTTCATTTAGCAAATGTTTGACTGCATTTATTCTCAATTTACTTTCGAACATTGTTTGTCAAATTATTTACGTTACACAGAGCGTCTCATCTGTGAGATGGGAGGCGAATATGAACCTTTGAAATAGCAAGTTCTCAAAGATGAAGCATTCAATTTGCTTAAATATAAGTAGAATAAATATTATAAAGGGTGATCCAATACGAGGTACTTTTTACAAAAGAGATTTTTTGACAGATCACGCGTGAGTTATGTCAAGCTGACACGATATTTTTATTCAGTATGGTTTGAACAGACTTACGCCGCAGCAACGTTTACAAATTATTGGAATTTATTATCAAAATTCGTGCTCTGTGAAAAATGTCTCTTTTCGCAAAATTGTCTTCAGCGACGAGGCTCATTTTTGGCTCAATGGATACGTGAATAAGCAGAATTGCCGTATTTGGAGTGAAGAGCAGCCAGAGGCAATTCAGGAGCTACCAATGCATCCCGAAAAATGCACTGTTTGGTGCGGTTTATGGGCAGGCGGCATCATTGGGCCGTACTTCTTCAAAGACGATGAAGGCCGCAACGTCATGGTCAATGGAGAAAGGTACCGTTCGATGATGACAGACTTTTTTTTGCCAGAAATGCAAGAATTGGACTTGGTCAACATGTGGTTCCAACAGGACGGTGCCACATGCCACACTGCACGCGAAACCATGCATCAATTGAGAGGCGAGTTTGGTGAGCAGTTAATCTCACGTTTTGGTCCAGTCAATTGGCCCCCAAGATCGTGTGATTTGACGCCATTAGACTACTTTTTGTGGGGCTATGTGAAATCACAGGTCTATGTCGACAAACCACAGACGATTTATGATTTGGAGGACAACATTACTCGTCATCAATGGAATTCCGGCTGATATGCTCGAGAGAGTGCTCGAAAATTGGACCCACCGAATGGACCACCTCAGAGCCAGTTGCGGTCAACATTTGAAAGAAATTATTTTCAAATACTAATTGTCATGAACCAAACTTATCACTCAAATACAAGTTTTTTATATTAAATCAATTTTTCTGCATTTTTAAAAAAAAAACTTCCGGAAGCTCTTATTGGATCACCCTTTAGAAGAGTATTCAAAAGTTGGTGAGCAATATGACGCAAGCCTGGCTGTGTTTAAATACATCCCAATGTCGGCAATTCAGTGGCACAATTGTTACTCATTCAAAAACATGCCGGTTTTCGGTGAAAGTCTCCACGGCAAGTTTATATTGATGCTTATTTACATAGGTTCAGGCATTTACATGAAATCCTAACTTACTATAGTCTATGCATGCATCTGATGTAAAATATGTGTTGAATAATGTAAAACTCATGCAAATGCCAGAGTCAGATATTCGAAAAACCTAAATTGCAAATGAGTTAGATGTTGAAAAGAGACTACGGCTACTTTTTCATAACATGGTCAACCGATGTCAGTCATACCATGCACCCCAGACAAAGTACCACCACAGCCGCCGCTCAATATAGTTGATAGAAATTTCCTAAACACGTCGTAGCTGTCAATTGTGTTGAAAATATGTGCTTTGATTTGATGTGAACAGCAAGCAGCAACCTTTTAGAAAATTTGAACTCGAATATGTTGTCAAATGGATTTACATTTTGAAAATGTTCAGTGAACTTTTGAATGTGTCATTTGAATATTCGGAAAGTTCACATGCAAAGATGGGTTCATCTTCAGTCGTGGGCGCACTTCAAAGAAATGCAAGTAGATTCCTGAACATTTAAATTAGCATTTTTATGAATTTTGCTGTAATAAACAAACACCAAGTAAAGTTCTTTAATTAAAACAAAGAAAAAATAATTTGTGCGGAGATTGGAGAAAATGATCCAATTACAAGGGCAAATACCGCTCTCTCTCTCTATTCTCTGGTCGGCCACTCGCAATAGACCTTTGTTTGAATTACAAAAATTAAAAGATGATTGTGTCCATTGAAGATATGCTACTTGTCTATGTACAGTAGACACCTCGATCGTTAGATCTATGCAGTGGAACCGCAGTATAGTTGAGACTGAGATTGAAAACACATGTTGAAAAACGTCTGAATGGTTTGGTGCCGTCGAGAGATGGAAATAAATCCAATTAAAAGTTTAATGTAACTTCGAGTAAACATGTCACGAACATTGAGACAGAAAGAGAGAGAGCGCCACTCGCTGGGTCGGCACACTCTCATTTTACGTCTTTCGTTTTTCGTGAATGAGCGAAAAAATGTCATAAAAATAAAGCAAATAGACATGCCAAAAGCATGTACATATGGAGTCTTACGGAGATGCGACGATCCAGGAAAAAAAGGATACAAAAACTTGAGTTTGTGGAAACTGTCACCGAACACAGCGACAGAAAAAACAACAACAGTACTAACAACCGAATTGTACCACCGTGCTCAATGTTCAATTTGTCGTATGTACTGCAACAACGTTTTTGTCATCAAACACTTTGTATCTCCGCCAAAGATCCACTCTTCACCAAAAGTCAGTCCTGACAAACAAAAAGCAACACAGTAAAAAAAATACGATGAAAGTTTTCGCCTGCAACGCAAAGTGTATTTTGTACTAAGAGTGCATGTGTGTGCAGTGCGATGCGGTAGGAAACAAAGGAGCGGAAGCGAATATTACCCATTTTGAGATGATTATAAACACCAACGATTATTAGCTCTTAACAATGTTACCGCACTGATACATGATATTTGTTGATACTTACTACGTGCTGCTAAACATGTTTGGTTTGGCAAACTTATACAAAGTACAAGGTGTTTATTCAATAACATTGCTATGTGTTGGAACTGGATATGGAGCTATAGAGTAAACGGCATTACTTTAACGTTGATGCGAATAATGCAGTGCGTCTAGCTTTAGCTTCCTTAAATCATCCTTCCTCAAGATTGGTTGGCTGGAAATAATAGTTTGATATCAAATTACTTTGGGGCAGTTTGACTGCATAAATCAACAAAGCATACAACACCTGATTTTTTTCACACGTCTCTTCTTTGTTGCCTCCTCGCAAGACCTTCATCCATCCATGCTTCGCATCACTTTTTTCATCCGACACCACAGATATCTGAAAACAATTTATCTTCGCAGTTTCCGGAGCAAACAATGAAATTCATCCTAATTCGTGATTTCACTTTACAACTTTCGATAAGCTCTTACGCTTATTTGGCCACCTCTTATTCTCTCTCTGCCTCTCGCCATTAGCAAAAGCACTGTGTGTAGCGCCTTATTTCATTTAATTTGATTTTCATTTTGAACAGTGATTAAATAGAATGCACAGAATTTTACATTGTTTACCGCGTTCGTTTGTTCATTTACAATTCAAATTAGTATTCACAATACAGTTCTAATTAACACCACATTTATATGCATTAAATACAAACGAAGTGCTTGGCACCGAACGCAGATACATGAAAACGCTGAAAAAGAAGATGCGCGAAATAAGCAAGCTTACAATTCGAAAACATTCGGAGCAGCATGCGGGAAAAGTGATGTACGAAAACTCGCTTTTACTCTCTCTCTCTCTCTCTCTCACTCTCTCTCTCTCTATGTACAGCGTTTCATCAGCATTCAATGAACAAAAAAGCCTCTGATATTGATAAACAAATAAATAGAAACACACAATGAAAGGAACGGTCACATCTCTCATCGACTATGGCTATGGTTGTTCCTCTGCAATCGCATCAACGGTGATGGGGCTAGCATCTGTTTTTCTATCTTCTCAAGCGTATCACTTTTCTAAAGCAAAGATATCAAGAAAAATTTATGTGATACCGCTTCAGTTTCCATTTAAGGGCAGAATTATTTGATTCGGCTTCCAACGCCAACTGACGAAATCCCCAACCTAATTTCACCTGTGAGACTAGTAATGCACCGTTCACACATAATATATCTGATTTCATAAGCGATTTATATGGGTTGGAGATTTCGTTCGCACTGATGCGAATTCAGCCATTTTCTATTTGTGAATAGATGAATGATTCAATGAAACACACGACTGATTTTGGGAAAACTTAATGAAATCGTACTCTTATTAGTAACATATTGTTTCTTTATTATGCCAAACAATTTGATTTTTTCTACCAGAAGAAACAACTTAAATGGATTTGAACAATTTCTTTGTACGATTTTGGATTTCAATTCGCACATCATTTTAAGCTTCTAATAGGATTTTGTGGAGAAAGTCTTTTCGAATGCCACGGCCCACAATATGGGACATGGATAGATGATTGGACGCCCTCATGCAATGACTACCCGCTTCTCATTTCATGAACAAATCTTTTAAGTTTGCTCACGTATTTATAACAAAGCTGACAAAAAAAAAATCGACTATTTATGCACATTGAAATGGAAAACTATGAAAGAAAACAATACATTCGCTGTTGCGGTAGACGAGTTTTTCGTTGACTTATATTCTTTGAGCTCCCATATCACTGAAAAGCCAATATATTTACATTTTGCGTGTGTAATCTTGACTATCGCCATGAATTGTGTCACATCTCGGAGCGTAGCGCCCCCAAAAGCAATGTAGTGGTCAGCGTAAGAACTCAATTTTTTATATTATTGTTGGTGTAAATTCCGCCGAGACGTTTTTGCTTTACACACACATAGTTGTAAAAAAATTCAAGAGAAAATTCCATTTGGGACTATCTCCCGCTCAAATTTTCATTTTGATTCTGAAAATCGAAATTTTTTCATGGATTTAGTCGTTAATCTCATGGAAATGACTCGAAATTTTGTATCAATGATTTTTTTTCCCAAAAAAAAATGATTCTGAGAGCGAAGCAGGCAACAACAAATACACTTTCATACTGCAGTCTGAACCATGTTACACCATCGTGCAAGGTAGAGCTGACGCGCAAATTTGTCATTCATCACCCTTTACCATTGGTAATCGATGTAACTCTTAGGTACTCTCATTTTCCATTTTCGGTCCCACTCGTATCAAGTTTTCATTATGAATTCTTAAGTGGAGACATTTAGGCCTCATTTTCTGAAAATTCTAGTGATTTCACGATCAATTTAAAAAGTTTTACTCTAAGAAAATATAAATTATAGCTTCTGAAGCGTTTCCATTTGCTTCAGATTGTCAATGTTAGATTAGACGCTTTTTACAACGTTAAATCAACTACAGGAAGTGGAAAAGAATCAAATTAGCATTAATTTAAATTTCTATTTTCAAATAGAAATCGGAAGAGTAGGTATTATTTGGTTGTGAATAGATAGAAAGCGAATAAAGCTGAGTTCTTGAGTCGAACAAAAGCAACAATTCGTTACCAACGTGTTGTGTTTTTAATAAGTCGGTTGCAAGTGATTATTTTGACGCAAAACCTCTCAAGCCGCATTTTCAAATGTATATTGGGGCGAAATAGGCAAAGCAAATTAATAGTTACCACAACTCTAGCTCCCAATAATTATTCAAACGGACGCAAACACTTGTTAAGATCCTATGAATAGGTTTTCGTATATACAAAATGCATGCGATAAAATTGCCTACTCAATCATTATTCCATTAGTACAGTTAAACCTTGTATACCCGAACCCGAATTTATGATTTTATGTGTAATGGACAATTTATTGGTCTTATGGGATTGCGTTGTTTACCTTGTGATGTAAAATACTCGTGAAAAGCATGTTCAGAATATGCTTTAAAAAGTGCACACCCACGTTTCATTAGAATCTACAATCTACATCCCATTATAAGAATGATAAAAAGTTGATAAATGATATAGAATCCCACATGTTTTGCTTATATTTACAATATGAATTTCTGGACTCTATCCAAACTATCATAAACAACTTTGATATTTCGGAATAGAACCGAACGCCAAAATCTTTTTATGTATACATTTGTAGTCCAAGCAGTAAATTTAATTCTCCATTTGATTCAAATGACATTAATCTCTCGGGATCGAAAATTTTGCAGGGGAGGTAGTCCTAAATCTCATCGGAACGACTTGAAATTTTGCATGACTTATTTTTTTCATAAAAAAATAATATCCTGAAAGTTTCAATAGGATACAAGGCGAACTTAAGATATTCGCCATACAAATTTTCAGTGTTGACCTCGAAAAGACTCCGAAAATCGAAAATTCTGCAGGGGATGTAGTTCTATATACGTTGTCCGTTGTCCGTTGTACGCAAAAATTTGTTAACACGATAACTCAAAAAATTGAACAAAAATTTACACACACATTGGTCTTCATTAGGAATAGAAACCTATTAATTTTCAGCCTAATCGGATAATTTTTTCGGGTAGCTCTAGTGGAGTGGAATCAAAAAATGGGCTGTTTTTCGAAATAATTACGAAAAATTTGTATGGGGACTATGACTATTTCGCATTGTATCATTATGAAATTTTCAGAATATTATTTTTTTCATGAAAAAAATGAGTCGTGTGAAATTTCAAGTCATTTCAATGGGATTAAGGACTACCTCCCCTGTAAAATTTTCGTTTTTTGGGACTTTTTCGAGGTCAAAACTGAACATTTGTATGCCGACTTTCTCAAGTTCACATTGTAACGAATTGAAACTTTGAATATTATTTTTTTATGAATAAAATGAGTCATGCAAAATTTCAAGTCATTCCGACTAGATTTAGGACTACCTCCTCTGCAAAATTTCGGATTTTTGGGGTCTTTTCGGGGTCAAAACTGAAAAAATGTATGGCGGCTACCTTAAGTTCACACTGTTTCCTATTGGAACTATCAAAATATTATTTTCTATGTTTTTCAAGTCATTCTGATGAGATTTAAGACCAGCTCCCTCACAAAATTTTCAATTTTCGGGGTCAATATTCAAATCAATAAATTGGATGAATTATTTGTGATTTTCTAATCTGTGTTTTTTCATCAGTTTGTATGCTCATGCTGTTACCGAAAGTTATACTGTTATATATAACATAAATGTAGAATCATATCTATTGTTGGCATGAATTGAAAGTTCACATCAGAGTGAACTAATTCGTAATTGTTATTACCAATTCAAAAATAGAGAACGTTGAAGTAAGAATTAGGAACTGAGATGTTTATTTGTTTTTATATTAAAATTTAAATTTAAATCACATGATGTGTAATGACTCGAAATTCGATCTCATCGTAATGACTTCAAATTTTCTGTGATTTATTCTCAAAGTTGCATGATGATTCGATCAGAAATAAACATAAATCCAATACAAATGAGTAGCAATCAATGAAAAATGCGTAAGCCCGAACAATTTCGGGAAATGTGCGGAAAAGTTAGTTTTACGTACGTAAGACCAATTATTTGATTCCACACCACTAGAGCTACCCGAAAAAATTATCCGATTAGGCTGAAAATTAATAGGTTTCTATTCCTAATGAAGACCAATGTGTGTGTAAATTTTTGATCAATTCTAAAATCAATTTTTTGAGTTATCGTGTTAGCAAATTTTTGCGTACAACGGACAACGTACCACAAACAGACAAAAAATTGCTCCGGGAATGGTTGCAATCGTTTTTTCTAGGTTCAAAACGCATAGAAAACTTATTCCGAGCGTTTTGAATATTTTGGACCGATCGCAATACCTTTACCACACACAGTGGTGTGTGCGGAAAAGTAATGAATAGTCTTACATACGTAAAACTAACTTTTCCAAATATTTCTCGACATTCTACGCGTTCACAGATCATGTTTATTTCTTTTCGTATCATCATGTAATTGTAAGAATTGCTTCTTTTCATGAGAAAAAAGACACACCGAATGTCAAGAAATTACGATGAGATTTAGGATTTTATAATACTACGAATCATCCGAGCTATGTTTTCGAACGTATTTATATTTGGTTCAATCTCACCATTAGCGAGACGGGAACTAATTAACCATTGTTGATGTTCACTTTGAATTATTACTTTAGTATTGAAAAACACCACAAAAAATCGTGAAAAAATACATTCTTGTAGTGAAATAAAAGAAAAGTGAAAATTTTATTTTTCTAAAATACCTACACAAGTTTTTTCAGAGTATCGAGAGAGAGAGAGAGAGAATTTGAAGATTTTGCGTGAGAATGGTGTTATTTGTTTCTAAAGTGAACCGTATTATATGGAGAAATAAGATTTAAATTCATTTGACGTTTACGTTGAACCTTGAACTTTACACTGTTTCGTTCGAAGAACAAGCAGTCATTTAATTATTTCCCAAATCTCACCTGATTAACTTGAAATTGAATGAGAATAATTATTTACGTGAAAAGATGAGATTATGGAATTTTCATAACGATACGTCGTTAAATAAACATAGTTCCCATACAAATGTTTCTTATTTATATTGAAAAACAGCCCATCCATTGAAAATACCCCACTGGAGCTACCCGAAGACATGATCCGGTTGAGCTGAAAATTAATACGCTTCTATTCTTAATGAAGACCAATGTGTGTGTAATTTTTTGATCAATTCTAATCTCAATTGTTGGGTTAACGTGTTAACACATTTTTGCGGACAACGTACAAACGCATAGAAAACTTATTTAGAGCGTTTTGAATCGTTTTTTGGACCGATCGCAATACTCTTACGCACACAGTTCTGTATGCGGAAAAGTAAAAACATGTTTGGATTTAAGCTATTGCGATACATCTTCCAATGAACTTTCCTTTACTGCGTACAGTAAACAGTAACACAATTTATTTATTGTGCTTTGATTTTCTAGTGACATTTTCATGGTTTGGACTATATCAAAATTAGAGGATTCTCCAGTATACAGATTTGGGTGTGTAAAAAAGAGAAATTACATATTTGGTTGTGTTCTTACATGAATTTATCGGAATACAGGTGTTAATTCAACACTGTCAATCATTATTTATATCAAGTGAATCAGCTTTTGTCCGATTTTGTGTCGCTTTTCACTTAAAATATTTATGAATGTTAAGCGTTTTAGGAGATATTGAAATCGTTTAAAATCTTTCACATTTCTCAATACGTGTTCAGTTTTGACTTAAACCTTTATTAAGAAAGACTGTTGGATTCAAAGTTTGCTCAATTCAAGACCAGCCATGAAACTGTTTGAAGAAATAAGGAAAATTATGGCGCTCATTGGAATTAATGCGGATCAGAAAGATCGGTTCAATATAGAAAATGTGTTTATATTTATTATGATTGTTCAATGTATGTTCGTAATGGGTACATATTTACTGTTCGAGGCGAAAGAGTTTATAGATCTTGGAAATGTATTTTTTGGCACTGCAAGTGCTACGCTCAATGTTTTCACGTTTGCATCAGTTGTGATCAAAAAACCAAAAATCTTCCAGTTCATCGAGAACTTTGAGGATATTATTAATAAACGTAAAAAATCAATTTCAATTTACTAATTGTTTATTTGAATTCAAACAGCTTAGAATTTACAGGAATTAATAATAATGGCGTTCATATTTACGAGAAAGTGAATAAAAAAATTGAAAGGATGACAAAAATTGCTTATTTTGCTATGATGAAAATCACGTTACCATGGATCTTTTTACCCAAATTATTGCAAAGCTATTACCTATATTTCACAACGGATTTGGGAAGCGATGCATTTTCTTTGCCTTTTCCATTGTCGTACGTTTCATCTTAAATAATATTCAGCAATACATTTTTAATTCTTTCGAAAATTATTGCGTTTAAAATGTTCATTTCAGTATGCCATTCAATTGGAGAACGCCGATCGGCTATTTAGTCCCTTTCATTGATGAATTTATGTCATTTTTTTACATAACAAGATGTTGTTGTTTCATTTTGACATTTTTTATTGGTATTTGTTCGATTCTAATATGTGTCATCAAGGATATTGAAGAAGATTTACGTTCGTTAATTGGCATCGGAAAAACTGCAACGAAAATGGAGATTGAGCAGAAATTATATCGCATTATTGAATTTCATAGCAAAGCATTACAGTTAAGTTTACATTCCATTCTAATCATGTAGAATCATATGAAATACGATATGAAACAAGAAATTACATTTAATGTAACTAAAACGAATTTGATCACTTTTAGCCTGACCCATAAATTTTCAGAAATGTATGAAGTGATAATTACGGGTTATTATATATGGAGTATCTCAACGATATCCAGCACACTTTTAGTGATTCACCTTGAAATGGCAAGACTTTCGACCGCTTGATTTTTCATTTTTAATCTTAAATTTTTGAAATTGCATTCGTAGAATTCGACAGATCCAGCTGGTCTATTTTTTGCGTCGTGTTTAATATTTTGGGCGTTTGCACAAATCTTCCTCTTCTGCAATTTAGGTCAAAAAGTAACCAATCAATTTGAGAATATTGTTGATGGAATTTACTTTGTCGATTGGTATTTGTTCCCCAAGAAAATACAATGCAAAATACCGATCATAATCATATCCGCCCAAAAACCGGTTATTATTGAAGGCTTTGGGAATCTTTCGTGCGCAAGAGAAGCGTTCAAAAAAGTAGGTTCTTTCAAAGTTAAAAACAAAATCTAATGCATTTAACGGAATGGATTTAATCGTTTTTAGATCGTCAATGGCGGATTTTCAAGCTTCACTATGCTTCGTCAAATGCAGCATTAGTTCCATGATGTCTCTGAAAAGAATATTTTGTTTATATTTCGAAACCATCTGTAGTTTTGCCACAAATTTTTCGTGCATATTAATTACGAAATATTCGCTCGTTTTACGAATTATTTGTTCATTTTACGAAAGGAATTCGTGCAAAAATATTTATAAAAATTTCGTATGATCCACAAAAAAAGAAAACGTTTACTTAGTGCATTCATTTTACGAAAGCATTCATTTTGTGATTTTTCGATAAATTCCGCAAAATTACCAAACATGTCTGCGTTTTACAATAAATTATTTAACTATTCCTGCGTAATTTGTATCCGATTGTTAATGCATTGTACAATTTTCTCGTAAAATTTCTGTAAATTTATACAATGTACGAATTTCATTTATCGTGTACTTCATATTATTTACGAAATATCATTGTATTTTGTCAATATGAACATATTCGAATTGAATTACTCTTAACAAAATGAAATCCAGAAAATTATTTCCTTTAGAATCCTGGTTTAGAAGACAAAGTTTAACCTTCACCGTATTGACCAAGATTGATGAAATTATTAGTCGCCTGTGCGCGACGCTCGATTATTTCTCCGACCAAGCAGCTGAAGCGACCTCTTACCATACTTTGTAATTTCTATGAATATACACAGCCGTGATAATTCACAGAGTAAATTTATTTATATGTTTGATTGTGTGAGTAGCTCCGCAAGCTATGCTGTGTGCTAGGAATCAACGCAGAGCGCTTACGTTTACACGTATTCTCGTTGTACACAAACATGTACATGTGTATAACAAAGAACAACATTTCACTCAGTGTATTTGTGTTTGTGTACAACGAGTATACGCGTAAACGTAAGCGCTCTGCGTTGATTCCTAGCACACAGCATAGCTTGCGGAGCTACTCACACAATCAAACATATAAATAAATTTACTCTGTGAATTTACACGGTTGTGTATATTCATAGAAATTACAAAGTATGCCTCTTACTCGCACATAAATTCTGCTATACAATAGGGAAAAAGTCATGAACAACTTGAATGAGAAGAAGAAGGATTGCATGTAATCTTATATGTTAGCATCCCTTGTTCCAGTAAGATGTCGCTTCATGCAGTGCCACTTATGTTTTCTATGGAAAATATCATAAAGAGTCGAGCGTTGCCTGTGCATGAATGAGACACTTTTGAGATACTTGGGTGTCTCATTTTTGAAATATTTTTCTTCTGTGTGTTTGTTATTTGATAATTATCATCATTTGCCGGACGAGGACTGATGCCATTCTGGAAAAATATAATATTTCTGCCCAAATATTCAAATTATAATTGATTCTGCTTTTGGATCTTAGGTCAGAATGCAAATTTTCAGCTATCTTTGAATATGAAGCTTTGATTTCATAAAATATGTCTTCATGTTCGCAATTGAGGTTAAACGTCACGAAAGTGACTAGTCGTATATTTTCCGTCTCCTCTGCGAATATCATCATCATCATTCAGTATTTATAGACCGAATTGTGTACCGTTAGGTGTGTTCAGTCTTTTTCGTATTCCATGAATACCACCAGCATGAGAACTATTATTCGAATACATTGGTGAGGGGCTTGCAGGGCACGACTGCACCGCATTCGAATGCTCGGGCCCATGAATGGCTACTACCTTTTTTGCGGTGGTGTATTGAATATTGAATTACCCAATAACACAACCTTAGCGTTAAGGTAGTCAATTTACGTGTGTCTGTGCCAACTCAAAATCCTCTTTGTGCACACACACGGGATCGACGGCTTAAAGTGTCCTCCGAAACACTCCGTAAGTCGAACATCACTGTTTTATGTGTTAGTTTGTCTCCCATCAATATATCACTGCTGTTAGCAATGATGAAATTGATAGAAAATCAAACGGCCACAAGGAGATTCGAACCCACGTCCCCATGCTTGCAAAGCCGGCACGCTAACCACTACTCTACAACTGGGTCCTCTGCGAATAATCTATTTAAATAAATAAATCAAATATTATCACCTATTTCATTTACATTGTTTGAATTGGTCGACATTTCATTGAAATCAGTTGAGGTTTTGTGAAAAAGTGGTGAATATTCATTGTTTTTTGTAAAATTTTTGTTGGCCATTCGACAGAATGAGCTCAAACATACACATTTGCGACCCTGCTATTTGTTCAGCATTTCATGTATCTGGACCGAGGATTAAATGTGTGGAATGTGAAGCATTATGCTATCTTCGATGTTATGGTTTCGATAGATGCGGTGATGAAGGAATTAAAATTGAATTACCAAATTGTAGCATTGCAGTGGCTCCGAATTCAATTTGTTTCACTTGTGCAAGATGTGATGCGACTTTTTTGACAGACGCCATAAGCGATATGATAGGGTCGTCACGTACCTCATCAACAGATGGCGCTGTAGTAAGTGTTAAACAGACTCCAAAAACGACGACGAACGATATACCAATGACTTTCACACAAATGAAACAAGATTTCTTAAACATGTATAAATTGATGCAATCCATCGATAATAAAGTTTCCATCGCTTCTACTGATGTGAAACATCGACTTGATCAAACTGATGCACCAAAACCGACTAGTACCAAACCGAAGGAATTCCCACCAGCTAAATCAGGCAAACGAACCGGCACAGCTGGATTGATTGTTGCACAAGCACCAATCAGATGACCGAAACCAAAACAAAGAATCGAATTCAACAAATCATTGCACGTTTCGCGATTGGACAAATCAGTCACACACGAAATGATCACGAACTTTATTGCAACCAATGCTTCACTCGAACCGAACAAAGACTTCAGATGTACGCTGCTAGTCAAAAAAGGTCAAGACATCGAACAATTGTCATTCATCTCATACAAAGTAGATGTTATTGAGAAGAAATGTGATGAACTTTTCAACGAAGAATTTCGGGATGAAGGTATCCAAATTGGACCATTTATTCCATCAACGACACTGGGCGATTTCATCGTCTCACCATCTAAAAGCAAATCAAAAAGACCGAGGCCATCTTATGAAGAAAACAACGACAATATAATTGAACCGCAACCTACCAAATTCCAATCAGCAAAAAACGAATCAATGATCATCGACAACAATTTAAGCAGCAAATTGACTCAATAGGAAACATTGATTGTTCTCTCCTAAACTTTTCCGCAGCTTCGTCTACCAATTTGCCAGGTAATAAAAACGACAACAGCAGCTTATGTTCTCGACAGGCGAGAAATGATGCTACCCCACCTAATTTGAGTTCATTTTCTACTTCAAGCCACATTAATATTAATCATCTGGACTTATTGGAAATCAATATCTACTCCTCGAATATGCGTGGTATGAGAACGAAATCAAAGGAAGTGTATCGCAACTCATCTTTGTCCGAATATTATATCTTCACATTGACTGAAACCTGGTTATCTGATGGAATCGCTTCATCTGAATATTTTGATACATCATTTAACGTTTTTCGTAAAGATAGGGATCAAACTGATTCAATTTTTGAACGTGGAGGAGGAGTTCTGGTAGCCGTCCGATCTAATTTCATTTGATCAGGAATATCTGTTTTTAACGCATCTTCGATTGAATGCATTTGTGTTAAATTAACGTTGAATAAGCATACAAATGTATTTATTTTTAATTCGTATATTCCACCAATGTCGTCAAACGAAACTTATCAATCTCATCTTAATGCCATAAAATCAATACATTCATCATGCCGTCCATCGGATATTTTTATATTGACTGGTGATTTCAATATGCCAAATGTGTCGTGGATCGCGGATGATGATTCTAATATTCTCCTGCCAGAGCAAATAGAACCATCACATGCCGCTGAATTTATTGGTACAATAAGTGAGCTTGGATTGTTTCAAGTCAATAATGTGGCGCACTTGACCCTTTTCTATATAAAATATAATGGTGACACTCACGATCGGACTCGAAGACATTCGCGTGTGTGTATTGCTTTACTAATTTTGACATATTGCAACGTTCATTATTTTAAATGATGTCACAGTCACAGAGTTCGCTTCCAATCGAAAAGCAAAATTTATTGAAAAAAAAAATTGCCGAAAGATACAATAATATTTATGCGTTATTTTAATTTTTAAAGTCTACACTAACTAATATTAATTACCATGTGAAATAATATTTCTGAACAACACACGTTTGGAATGATTTCCCAAACTATAGATCTAGCTGTCATATTCAATCTGTTTGACACACTTGCGCACTCGTAGCATGTGCTCGCACTAGCAATTATTATATGAAAAACTCACAAAGACTAGCGCAACTTGCGATTTTTGTTTGAAAGACTCGGCGCACTAACGTGTACTCGCAATTTTTATATGGAAAACACGAAGGGACTTGCCAGAATTGCAGCACTCCCAAAAGTCAAAAGCCCCTAGGTAAAGTGTCCATGGAGCAATGCTCAACTACGTAACCTAAAAAACAAGAGAAATAAGGAATGGAAGTATTTCAAAATCTCGGGTGATAAACGTTCGTTTGATGCAGCATTCGCTGCGTTTGATTCATTGAATACAAAACTCTACGATGACTACATCAATAATATGGCTTCTACTGTTCGATCAGACTCAAAATCATTCTGGCGTATTATTAATTCCAGGAGGAAAACTGATAATATACCGAAAATTCTTCATTATGATGATACATCAACGACTAATATTCAAGTTCAAGCTGATCTTTTTGCAAAATTGTTCAACAAAAATTTTGAATTTAATCGGAATGACTTACAACCCAATCGAGTTACCACCATTGGAGGAACTTATGATTTATTCCTGTTGGAAGAAGCATTTGTATTCGACGACCTTATGAAAATTGATATATCGAAGGGAGCGGGACCTGATGGTTTTCATCCATAATTGCTGAAAAACTGTGCAGCCTTTTTGTGCACTCCACTTCACATCATATTCAACGAACTAACTCTCGGAATGTTTCCTTCTCAGTGGAAGAGTTATAGCGTGAATCCAATCTTTAAAAAGGGATCTAGATCAAATGTTGAAAACTATCGCTGTATAGCTAAACTACCAACTATAGCTAAATTCTTCGAGAAATTCGTGAATATTAAACTAACTGATATGGTTGCAAATAGAATATCACCGAAACAACATGGATTCTATAAAAGGCGTTCAACAGTGACCAATCTTATGGATTTTACTCACTTTGTGTTTAAAAATTGACGACAAGTAGATGTGCTATACACAGATTTTGCAAAGGCCTTTGATAAAGTCAATCATGATATATTGATTTCAAAATTAAACAGATATGAATGCCTGAGAATAATAACGACACAAATCTTTCCAACATGGAAGTCTGAAGCGTAGAAAAGTTACACACATTACTGAAACTGAGAAAAAATCTTTTCATTATCACAACTGAAAAAAAGCATTCACAAGAATGAAACATCCTTGAAGACCACATGAATATTTTTCAAGTTTCAGTTTTTCGTATTCAATATTTAAGTTCCATTTCAATGTGAATTGAAAACTTGAATACAGAATGCGAAAATCTGAAACTTGAAAAATATTCATGTGGTCTTCAAGGATGTTTCATTCTTGTGAATTTTTTTTTCAGTTGTGATAATGAAAAGTTTTATTTTCAGTGCCTCAAGGAAGTCACTTGGGTCCTACACTATTTTTACTATTTATAAACGACATAGTTGAGGAATTGGGTATTGATTTGTTAGATCTTTGTTTGCTGATGATCTTAAAATTGCAGCTGCAATCAATTCCGCTATGGACACATTGAAGCTTCAACGTGCTATCGATAAATTGAGGCATTGGTGTATCGCAAACGATTTACACCTAAACTTAAACAAGTGTTCAGTGATGTCAATTACCAACAAACAACAATCGAACATCTTTATTGGAAATTACCATTATGGGGACCACGTGTTTGAGAGAGTTAAAGAGCAAAAGGACCTTGGTGTGACTTTGGATTCGAAACTGAACTTTGATAACCACATAAATATGATGGTGTCTAAAGCAAAATCTACACTTGGATTTATCAAACGCTTTTGCTTTGACATAAGAAATCTGAATACGCTTAAGACATTATATAACACTCTAATTCAATCATTGCTTGAATACTGTTGTGTCGTATGGTTACCATATCATTCGATATCGATAGACTTAATTGAATCGGTGCAAAAGCAATTTACAATATTTGCATTGAGAGAATATCCATCTGCCGAAAACAACTATCATATTTCTTCACATGAATGTAGACTGGACAATTTGAAAATGATGAAACTTGAAAGGAGGCGTATCAATGCAGCTTTGCTGTTTTTCTACGACGTATTGAACGACATTATCCCATGTTCACAGATAAAAAATGATATTGCGCTTCATTCAAATCCATTCAATCTTCGTGAATCGTCGGTGGAGACTTTTAGAATAAAAAATCTATCACTTATTAATGAACATATGGCACCAATAAATCAGATGTGCAAACTTGCAAACTTCATTGATGAACTGTTTAAGAAACTGCTTCTCTTGCAAATTTTAAATCTCAATTAGTTGCCTGTGATAAATTGAATCTTAGGTTGAAACAACAAAGCCAATGATTGTAACTAAACTGTTTCTTTTTGAATTTCATCAGCATTGTTAATATTGCGATATTGTTTATTTATTTATTTATTTGTTACGAAACCTACATGTATGCCAATACGTGTTCAAAGCAAGCTCAGAACATGCTGGTCAGAGAACCAATACGGCATAAATGCAGCCCATGGTGCGTCTTTTGCAAAGAGGGTACAGTCAGGGGAGAGATAGTATTAGAGAGAAGCTTTAATACTAGAATTGGATCCGGAAAACCATGGCAAAACCGGCCTGGCTCTGGAGAGCCAGGGGAAAATACAATAATAATTTTTGCAATTAAATTACGTCAACATCAATGAATAAGCAAATGAAAATGAAAAATAATATACTAATACTAAATTATAGCTCATTAATTGATAAGAAATCTCATGACATCAATCCGAGAATTCGCGACATGAGTAAAGTTAAGATGATAAAAATAAAAAGAATTTATTGACCGGCACGCAACAGATGCTTTGAGCTATTTTTAAACGATATCAAAGATTTCGAATTTCTAATATCTATCGGTATACTATTCCAAAAATTAATTGCCGAAAAACTGAATGCACAGGTATCAAATGCAGTACGCGGATTGAAATTTACACGAAGGTCATCGGGATACCGCGACGATTCACCGTTTTTTATGAACATGTGATTCAAATACCCGGGTGAACAATTTGACAACTGCTTGAACATCAAAGATGCAGGTTTTAATGGTGCTGAGATCCGATATAATCGATTATTGACCCATACCTTTTCCCTGTCAGATATGTTATTATTTAACAATGAATAAAATAATTGAGTTGTTGTTTTTAGTTTTCCGGCATTTGAATTGGATTACCAGACCCAGAAGGCATGACTTGTTGACCTTTACCGTGATTTTTGTATAGACTGGCAGCTAGTTTAGCTCCCGTTTTGCCACCCACTTTTGCGATTGGTAGTAAACCAGTTTTCTTCGCGCTTTTTTTCTTTTCGACTAACACATCATATACATTGGGAATATTCTCTTCGATTTCTCTTTTCCAATTTGGCGTATCATCTCTGTAAAAATGATTCAAATGGTCTGTAAGATTGTAATGCCTTCAGTGATTTTATTGCCATTAAATATTCAAAATATTACGATACAAAGAAGGTGTAAAAGCTTCCTAATTCTCTTGCTCGGAAAACAATAGCTGCTTTATCACTGTAATATTAATTTATTTTAATAAAATTGCATTTGAAAGATGTTTTCTAATTAAAAAGCAAAATCTCACTTTTCGAATTCAACGTCGCCATATTCAGATAAGTTTTTATTGATTTTCATGCGTTCCACGAGTGGCTCCAGAGCTCCCATAATCCTGTATATTTGTGTAAAATTGAATAAATGTAAATCAATTGCGCTGCGAGTAATTGAGATTTTAAATATACAATCCATAATCCATGAAACGTCTCTGACCACGAGAAGTAGTACATCTAAAGATATTGAATAACAATAATGTAATATTTAGAGTTAATCATTCTATTTGAAATTATCGAAAGTTTAGGAAATATCAAGATTTTGTTACTGAATTAAATTCAGTTTTAATTGAGAAATTATGGTGTAATATTTCAAAATATTCTGCAAATTGTTGTATCTTTAAACTTGAAACACATTAAATTCACGATGATAATTATCTATTGAATTCCAAAATATTGACCATTTGATGAGACCATTCAAATTTATTTTATCTTTTATAGATGTAGCTAATTTTTGAAAATACAATAAATAAGATTAATAAATAATAATGTAAAAATAAGAATGTAATAACAATGTCCAAAATGCTTCCTTGTCTTCGAGAGACCCATCGTATTTAATTTTAGTCTTTCCAGTTGGATCACCGACGATCTAATAAAAATTTTAAAAAAATTAAATCAAGTGATAAATGATGAGAAACTATCCGTTTTTGCTGAAGATGAAAGACAACCGTTGTAATAAAAAGGACTAACTGTAACCGAAATCAAACGATTTTAGCTATCTTTTTTATATTTTCTAGCGAAAATCTTCACTTAAAGTCATTTTTTCCCAGTCGATTATTTTAAGCCAAAATTTACTATCTGACTGCAACTAAAGTTGATTTTAGTTGTCTTTTTTTATTCGAGAAAATCATAGTAAACCAGAAAAATCCAGACGAAAAAAATGCACAACTAATATAACGGAACATACTAATAAAACGGAAAGAAACAAAAATACGATGAACTGTGCTATAAATCTCATTTTCTCTGTGTGAGTGAAACAAATGTAACATTTTCCGTTCAGACAGTACATTATATATGATTTTTTGTTGCATTTTTCATATTCAAATTTTTGTCTTCTAATATACAGTACCGGTCAAAAGTATGGAAACCCTTAAGAAAAAAGCAATTTTTCATGTTTGCTGCCCTTTTTAGCAGACTAAAACTATTTTATTCGGTCTTATTTATACACTAAGTGTAATTCCAATGTTTTCTGAATAATTTGTATGAATTTTATCAAAATTCAATTATTATTGTGAGCGATAAAGAAGTACCAATGCGATGAAGTCAGACCAGCTTACTTTCGTCGAAATGTACACCTTTTGCTTTGATGAGAGCGGCACAAATTTTGGGCATTCTACGCACAAGTTTTTGAAGTGTTTCAGCTTGAAGATTGTTCCACACCTCGTTAAAGCAATTCCACATTGAAATTTGGCTGGTTGGTTTCAAATCTCGGACTCGACGCTTCAATTCATCCTAAAGAAGTTCTATGGGGTTGACGTCCGGAGATTGGGGGGGCCAAATCACATTTTATAGCACTCCTTCTTCTTCTTTTTTATTTAAATAGGCTGAACACAGCTTCGATGTGTGTTTCGGGTCGATGAGACCAATGCCAGATGAGATTGCACTGTATTGAAGGATTCGATGGTAGTCTTCTTTTTTCATTATACCATCAATTTTAACGAGCTCGCCAACTCCTTCGTAGCTGAGCCACCGTGTTTGACTGTGGGCATTGTATCTTTCTTTGTCCTTTCGACGAACATGTTGGCGACGATGGCTACCGAAAATTTAGAATTTTGATTCATCCGACCATAACACTGTTTTCCAGTCATCAACGGTCCAATCTTTATGTCGAATAGCGAATTCCAGTCTCTTTTTTTTGTTTGGTGATCGCAAAAGTGGTTTTTTCACCGCAATTCTCCCAAACATTCCCTTTTCTCGCAGCCGTCTTTGGACAGTTGACACCGAAATTGGCGAAGGCAGTCTTTCATTGATTTTGGCTCTGATATTTGGCGCAGTTTCGAATCGGTTTGCATTACTGATGGTTAGTATTTTGTCATCGTCTCTTTTTGATGTTTTCCGGGGTCTACCAGATCGTTTCTTGTTGACATTTGAGCCCGTTTCGCGGTTTCGTTTCAACGTTTTGGAGACAGTTCCTTTGGATATTTTCAATATTTTGGCGATTTCGTTGTAAGATTTGCCAATTTTTTGCAAAATAACCACGTTTGATCGTTTTTCTCTCGATAATTCTTTATTTTTGACCATTTTGTTCGCTTTGTGTTGATGAAATAATGTGTAATACTCAACATCTGAAACATAATGACAGACAAATGCACTATTTCGCAACAAGTGTCAAAGTGGCCGAATTTACCGTTACATATTGGACTGTGTGTTCTAATTCAAACAAGAAATGTCATCACGAACACAGAAGCATCTTACAAAAGTATAAATGTCACCACAAATATGAAAAACACGCGCGAATTTGATTTATGGAAATGACAATTGTGTTTTTCAAAATTAACGTGAATTATCTTCATTAAAACAAACAATGAAAATATCACAAAGTAATAATTGAATTTTGATAAAATTCATACAAATTATTCAGAAAACATTGGAATTACACTTAGTGTATAAATAAGACCGAATAAAATAGTTTTAGTCTGCTAAAAAGGGCAGCAAACATGAAAAATTGCTTTTTTCTTAAGGGTTTCCATACTTTTGACCGGTACTGTACATGTGCGTCACATTATGGAATTCATCCGGTTCGTTCTCAAATTTTCCATTGCGAAAATAAAATGACTGAATAATTGGCATTTCAGACATTTTCGCAGCATTTTGCATGCCATAGCTATGACTTATTATGACTGAAAAGCTACTCGAACAGCAAAAATTTCGATTTGCAAAAAACAGGATTGGATATATGGTATTTGAATTATGTTTAAATTATCTGCTATTATTATATGTTATTTTCGTAAATTATGTAGCTTATTTTTTAAAATGGTTACAAAATTGTTGTATTCATGTATTCTTCTGTTATCAAATAACTATAAAATATATTACTAAAATCTCAATTAACACTAGTAATGCACTTTGTGGAACAAAATGTACACATTTTGTATTTTTTAATTAAATATCGACTTTTTGTGCACGTTATTTGTTATTACCAAAAAATGTTTGGTTACTTGGGATGCTGTTATATTGTTTTTGAAAAGAAAAATATAATCTTCAATTAAACTCTTTTGTGACAAAAACAAGCAGAGGACAAATAAATTAAATTAAAAAAGACACTAAATGTTTATTCTTACTTATGTTATGAATAAGTTTTGAAAACAAAATTATCATAATTTGAGAAATGACTGGGATAGAATAAAAACTTCTTCTCGAAGAATGAAAAATGAGAGTGTAATACATAAAAATTATCAGTCAAAGTGAACCAAAAAAAAATTGCAATAAAAGTGAATTATATATAGTTTAAATTTTCAATATTTTTTTCGCGTTTTTTGCACTAGTGGTAATAGTTGGGCTTGAACAATGTTCTCAAAAGTTGAGCTAAATAATATCCTTTCTAATTCTGTGGAACATTTTACAAGCGTATCTCTTACCACTTGAGCAGAAAACGCACACGAAAAAATATTGAAAATTAATTTATAGTTCACTTTTATTGTAGAATTTTTTGTTTACTTTCACTGGCAATTTTTCTAAAATCCACTTTTATTGGGAATTTTTATGTAGTTCACTTTTATTTTTTATTTTTATAAATGTTAAAAGTATCGTACACTTCAACGACAAATCTTTTGTGATTTGGACATAAATAAAGCCACAACTTTTTTGTTGTATTGACGCTATAAAAAAGATATCAAAGCATTTGCTTGTTCAACCATGTTCAATGTGGTCCAGCCAATCAGTTACTACAAAGAAGATGTCAGTTGAGATAACAGGACACCAACATAGTAATCAAAATAAAACTGATATTGTTTGTATTTATATAAATTACTTTCCTGAAAAATCAGATAAATCGGTTGCAATGGAATTATCGCTCATTGGTAGCGATTTTTAAGTTTCAATTCAGTTTTAGAGAATTCTTGTGTCACTCACGTGGAATTAAATCCACCGTAATATATGTGCAAATTTCATGGTGTGCGTAAAAGTATTGGGATGGGTCCAACAAATTCAAAACCCTTGGAATGAGTTTCCTCTGCGTTGAACATAAAAATGGAGGGTTTTTCAATACAATTGATTGAGTTCACATTGCATCATTATGAAACATTCAGAATCTTGTTTGTTTACAAAAATATAAGTCATACAGAATTTCAAGTAATTCTGATAAGATTTAGGACTACATCCCCTGCAAAATTTTCGATTTTCGGGGTCTTTTCTGGGTCAACACGAAAAATTTGTATGGCGACTATCTTAAGTTCACATTGTATCGAATTAAAACTTTCAGGACATTATTTCTTTATGAAACTTTAATGAACCTCCTGATGAGGTCTAAGGTTACTTCTCCTGCAACATTTTCGATTTTCAGGGTCAAAATTCCAATTTTGTCATTAAATTGGATGAAGTATTTGTGATTTTCTAATCTGTGTTTTTTCATCAATTTGAATGCTCATTAACTTTTTAACGAAATTTATACATAACATAAATGTGGAACCATATCTACAGTTGGCATGAATTGAAAGTTCACATCAGAGTTAACTAATTCGTAATTGTTATTACCAATTCAAAAGCAGCGAACGTTTGTTGAAGTAAAAATTATTTAGAAACTGAGATGTTTATTCGTTTGTTTTTTTAAATTTAAAAATCAATGAAAAACCCGTAAACCCGAACAATTTCGGGAAATGTGAGGAAAAGTTAGTTTAACGTACGTAAGACCATTCATTTGGTAAAAGAATAAGATCTCAAAAGTTTCATAATGATGAGATGTGAAATCAATATAGTCGCCATACAAATTCTTCGTTTTCATCCCGAGATATTTGTGTTCAAAAAGAAAAATTTGTATGTGGACTATATTTGGTTCACATTGTGTCATTACAAAACTTTCATATTCTGATTTTTCACTGAGTCGCTCAAAGTAACTCGATTATTCAACCGTTTTTCAAAAGTGAAGGTTAAAATTTTAACTCCAAATGCATAAAAAAGGGAAGAAAGTAAAATCATACTATGTGAACTAAACAAATGCTTCGTAATATAATATTGAATAAACCTCCATTTAATGACTAGCCTAGGGGAAAATAACGGTTGGAAATGCATGCAAATATGCGGTAAATAAGCAAAAACAACAATATCAGGACGATGAATGATGATTACGCAAATAGCAGCAAATGGTCTCCAATGAACGCCAATATGTGTGAATGAATATAACAGCTGTTTAGATCAAGGGGGTAATAAGTATTTGCCTATGTACACGTATATAATAATATGCTTACACATCTGTGTGTTTGATAGCATATTGGCCAATATTGGCAAGTATTTACATATATTTGTCGCTTATGTCTGTATATGCGTACATTGCCACCATATACAAATGGTATTTGGTTGTATTTGTGAACTATTCATACCATTTGTATGGTGGCAATGTACGCATATACAGACATAAGCGACTTATTACCCCCTTGTGACTAGCAGTCATTGTGAAATAAATATTTAGCAGCAAACTGCTGGATATTTATCTGTTTAAATAACGCATGCGTCCACACAATCGAACGCAAGCGCACAGTTGTGTGGACACATACGGCTGCTTGTATTGCTCCAAACGATGTACGTAGTGTTACAAATGAAGCGATACAAGCAGCCGCAGCGTCCACACAACTGTGCGCATGCGTTCGATTGTGTGGACGCATGCGTTATTTAGCCAGATAAATATCCAGCAGTTTGCTGCTAAATATCTATTTCACAATGACTGATGACTAGACCCCAATTAAACTAACCGAAGGGATTATCCGAATGAGCTGAAAATATATAAGTTTCTATTCCCAATGAAGACATATTCGCGCGTTCATTTACGATTAATGTTGATATTATTTTTTGAGTTTTCGTGTTAACATTTTTTTGCGTCCACATACGGACAAAAAATCGCTCCGGGAATGGTTGCAATCGTTTTTTCTAGGTCCAAAATGAGTAGAATTTTTTTTCCAAGGGCTTTGAACTTTTTAGACCGATTGCCATACTTTTACTATATATATACTATATATACCAGTATTACTGTTTTGATAAATAGGAAGCAAATACCAATATTTTGATATTGGTATTATTTCGCTCTCTGCCCAAACAATTTCAAAATTGTTTCAACAGAATGGAAAAGTATTTTTCTGTTCAAATTCTCAACATATTTTTAAGAAAAATGTTAATTGATTCCAAATATTGAATGTATTATTTTGGTGATTTGGCAGCACCGACATCGAAAATGTTATTGATGTTGTTGTTTTTAGTTTTCCGGCATTTGACTTGGAGTTCCAGGCCCCGATGGCATGACTTGTTGACCTTTACCGTAATTTTTGTAAAGACCGGCAGCTAGTTTAGCTCCTTTTTTGCCCAATTTTGCGATTGGTAGTAAACCAGTTTTCTTCGCTTTTTTTTTCGTTTCAACCAATACATCATATACGGTGGGAATATAATTTTCAATTTCACTTTTCCAATTACCCCAATAATCAAATCCTGAAAATTCCGTTACGAAGAATGTATAGAAGTTTCCCAACTCCCTTGCTTGATGAACAATGGCTTCTTTTTCGCTGTGAAAATTAATTTATTTTAATAAAATGTCTGCTGAAATATTTGTTGTAATTTAATAGTAAAATCTCACTTTTCGAATTCAACGTCGCCATATTCAGATAAGTGTTTATTATTCTTCATTCGCTTCACGAGTGGCTCAAGCAAATCTCTGGGCCTTTAAAATATTTGTGTAAAATGAAATAAATGTAAATCAATTGCGTTGAGAGTAAATAAGATCATCACATACATTTTATATTCTATTTGACGAGGTGGACCATAAGGAGTAGTGCAGCTGAAAATATTTAATTATACCTATTTAAAATTAAATGTATACACTTAACTGTATGGTTCTAGCAAATTTTCAGTTTGTTCGAAACTGTCATTTACCCGCCAAAGTATTGCCAATACTACAATAATAAAACTTCAAAAGTCCTATCTTAAAATAGGTATCAATCATCGTTTACTAGCCAACTTACAAAAATTTCAACTAAATTTCAAAATAAAACTTTTAAACTTTTTTTGTTACACACAAAAAACGGAGAATATGAATTTCAAAATTGAACAATTTGAAATACTGTTTTATCATGGAATAGATACATTGAAGCACAAATCAAATTGTATTTAAGCTGAGTGATTCCATCTAATAAAATAAAGTCATGTTCAGTTTTCAGTTGGGCTACACACACTTGACTGATCAACAAAATCTGCGTCAATATATAATGAGGATAGCTCCATAAGTTTTTTTCAAAATGCAAGAAAATGCATTGATTAATTTCTAAAAATGGCTTTATTGTTTTTCAAAATATTTGCCATAATGATCAACACGCATTTGCATACGCTTGAACCAGATTTTTTCACTCCGAAAGAGGTATCTCAAAAACATGCTTTTTGAATGTTTCAACAGCCTCTTCGGACGTCGAAAATCGTTGACCACGTAGTTTATTCTTCACGCTCGGGAATAAAATGAAATCATTATTTGCTGAATCAGGAATGTTCGGGCAAAGACTTCGGGCTAAAAAATTGTGGTATACCAATCAGGATTGACCGTTCTACGATCCTTCAAAGGAACTGTTACCACATGACCAATTCTCCCAAAAAAGACGACCATTTGCATCGAAGTACTTCTTGCGCGAACAATTTTCGTTGTTGTAAACAAAACAAACAATCTTAGGGCAAAAACTGTCAAAAATGTCAAACTTCACGAATATGACAATGAGTTTTATCGGGCAACACTAACCCAAGCCCAGTGCCTTATTTATAAAAGCAATAAAGTTCATTTTCGCAGTTGGGTCATGATTAGACAGTAGGTCATAATGTGGCCACTATACCCTTATGTCAGAATTTTATTACTCAATGAAATTTCAGATTTAATTGAGAAATGATGATATCATATTTCAAATAAACTGAAGAGTATTTTATCTTTACGCTTAAAACATTGCCCACTTGATTGATTTCCCGAGGTTGTTTAGGTAACATCTCCGTTTCAATAACTCATTGTTTATGAAAATTCCTGGGAAATCGACATGATCATGAGAAATCATAAAGTTTGATTCATTGACGTTGAGTTCGAGATGTTTAGGAACCTCAATGTTTAGGATTCAGTGTCATAAAGAACGGTGAAATTGAATGCTTAGAAGTGGACTTCCCCGTTTAGATTCAAATTGATTATCCCATTTATGTAAATTATGAAAAAGAGACTTGCTGCTTCCTGTGGATTTTTCTAATTTTTTTCCGATAAATTCGCATAATTTTTCAAGAACAACAAACAACAACAACAAACATTTATAGACCATTATTGCCTTTCAGCGTCTCGTCTGTTTTACGAAACAAAATGCCTCATATACCCATAACAACACCCCTCCACAAAACCCGATCGTGAGCCAAGTTTTGAATCATCACACCATTCATATCCCCTCACATTCAAATCACATTTAACCGAATCTAAATAACGTCTACGTGGTCTACTCTTATCTCTTGGCCCATCAGCTTCGGTGAACAGAATCCGTTTCGGCAATCGCTCTTCTCCCATGCGTTTAACATGACCAAACCATCTCAGTCTGGATTTTCTTGCTCCTTCTCCTACCTGTTTTCCCACTGATCACGGCGCGAGACTCCCGAAACCGTTCTCAACACTTTCACATCAGACACTTCCAAATCATGAATCAAATTCTCAGAATCAACCCAGCTCTCGCTACCATATAGAATAGTTGGTCTGAAGATTGACCCATGAATCAACATCTTTGTTTCTGGACTCAATTCACGTTTATTGAAAACGTTAGATCTAAGTTGCGCTACTACTTTATTTCCATTAACCCTACGCTGTTCAAACTCTTTATTAAACTTGCCATCTTCCGAGAAGATGCAACCCAAATATTTGAATTGGGACACTTGTTCCAACAAGTTGCCATTCAGTGTACAATGAATTGGGTTTCGAGTTTTGCCCACATGCATAACTTGAGTTTTTGTGCCGCTAATGGTCATTCCGAAGTTCGTACAAGCCTCTTCCAAATCTTTGATACTATTTTGCAGCTCCTTTTCAGATTTGCCAAACAGTACCAAATCATCTGTGTAAGCGAGTGCAGAGATAATATTGTTCATCAAAGCTACTCTACCCCTTAAATTGGCTGATTTGATATGCTGATCATGATAACGATAATTCACGGTGCACTTTTCTTGTTTTCACGGTCTCCATTGACGGACTAACGAGCGCAAGCACTGAAACTAATGGGCTTGTCATCTGCTCATATTAAATGCACAAATACACTATTTTTGAAAATTAAAATTTATAAAAAGAATTAAAAATTAATCTCTACTCGATATGTATTGAAAATATAAACCCTCAAACTTTGAAAACAAGAGCTGTTATGTCTAACTATGGCAGCTACTTTTTTCAATTTTGGCATAAAATGCTGTTCATTTAATCGTTCTGATTTATCGTATGCATTTTGTATTACGGTTTATATGCGTTGCGAGTAATTTTGGCATGTGTGTGTGTATACACAACAACGGAAAGTGCTTTTTTTTAATAAATAATATTGAATTCATTTTGAAGGAATAGGTTTTGTGAGAATTTCTGTTTCAATATGAGTCTCTATTTTTGATACTCTTTAGGAGTTGATTGTTTGACCAATGTTTCAATTGTTTGTTATTAATTGATTTTTTGGAACTTCGTATATTTTGAAATGTGTTCGTATGCGTGCATGTTAAAAAATTGCTAAATGTTTGCTGACTACTGGTAAAGTGGCCTAATTTGGACCTAGTCTCTAATTACGATCTAACTGCTAAAATGAGCCTTATTGCACATATAAATAAAGGCTTGGGTCCGAATATGGCCACTTTACCCTTATATATTTGCGGGGCATTTCTAATTTCGAATTGATCATAGCCAAAAACTTGAATGCATTTTTTTAATTGTTTTAGCATCAGCAGCCATTTTCATATCAATGCCTATCATCATAGCCATATGATCAGCGGTATTAACACTCTTAAGTATTTGAGTACTTTTTGATATTGAATTTTGTATTATAAACTGACATAGCTGATTGATGTCACGCGGGTTAAATTTAGATTATCATGTATTGGCATGAGATAACCTACAGCCACATTAACATAGGGTAGGGAACCCACTTTGAATGACACAGCACAAACGCTGCGCTCTTCAAAGTGGATTCTTTATGTATATGTGGCTGTCAGTTATATCATGCTAATTCTTGTATGATAATCACACTTTATAATACAAAATTCGTACATTATTAGAAAGTACTCAAATACTTAAGAGTGAAGCTATGAAATGTCATACTCATTTTCTTTTTAATCATTATAACGTGGTGTAATTTTCATGTATAAAATTACTCTAATAAAAAATGATTAAAAAAACATATCCATTTACAAGCAGTGTTGCAGTTAGTTTTCTACTTCATGTTGATTTTCCACATTTTCGTCAAAATTACCTTTCTAAGTATTTATTTGAAATGTAATTTCTGCTCTTGCGAATCATTCTTCTTTTTTCATTTATTTAAATTTATTCCGTCTCTTAAAGAATTTGAATATTTACAACTTTGTATTTAATTATGATTCATCAATGTTTCTAAGAACACAATAAATAATACCAACAACAACAACAACTACCTCGGTCTGAATTTTCTTGCTTCTTCTCCTACCGAATTCCAATTGTACAACGGAAAAATTCTCGCATTGAGATCGTCTTAAAGAAGCACTCTTTCACTGCCCTTCTATGAATCTATGACCTACGATCGAAGACTCTAAATTTGTGTGAAGCAAAAACCCCACGCCCCAATTAGTTCTTCCTCTAGAAACACCCCACAAAAATATGCGATAATTTCCAAGAGTATATTTAAACTGTCCTTTAATACGAACTCCACTCAAAACTAAAACATCCAAACCGAAAACATTCGATTTCTCAACTAATTCCAACTTCTTCGATTCAAAATTTTCTCCCTCTAGTCGTTCACCGAAATAAATTCTCCGTGAGGATAATAATGAAGTAAAAATAAGAATGTAATTACAATGTCCAAAATGCTTCCTTGTCATCGGGAGACCCATCGTACTTAATTTTAGTCTTTCCAACTGGATCGCCGGTAATCTTATTTTTAAAATACAATTTTTTTTAAAGATTAAAATAATAAAAAATAGGCGCGTTTGCTGAAGATGAAAAGCAACGACATACCATTAAAACAGAAACACCCAAAAGGACGATGAACTGTGCTATAAATCTCATTTTCTCTATGTGAGTGGTCTTAGGAAAGGAGACAAGCTCAACTAAAATACTGCAAGCAAGAATGTTGCAGATTCCTCTAATCAGAATCTGTTGATTCCACAATGGAGAAACGAAAGTAAAATGTTCCGTACAGACATTAATTTATATATTTTTCTGTTGTTTTTCTTTCATATTCAAATAATGGTTTTCTAATACGCATTATGAAATTCATTTGACTCATCCACAAATTCCGAATCTATAATATTATATTGGTGCCCACAAAAAAAGTTTTATTGCTTGTTTACATGCACCATCAATATTGTTTTTCGGTGAGTTTCAGTTTGAAATTCAAATGATAAGAGACAAAATTTATTCGGCAAGAATGTTGAAGATTTTTCAAATGAAGAACACTTTTTTTCGCAATGGAGAAACTGATGTAATTTTTTTTCGAATAGACAGTCAATTATCTAACATTTCTTCTTGTTTTATTCATATTCAAATTAAGGTCTTTCAATATCCATTTGCGTCATTCCATTATTGAATTCATCTGGTTCTTTCTAATATTCCAAATCTATAATTACTTTTCCGAACACACCACTGTGTGTGGTAAAAGTATTGCGATCGGAATAAGTTTTCTATGCGTTTTGAACCTAGAAAAAACGATTGCAACCATTCCTGGAGCAATTTTTTGTCCGTGTGTGGTACGTTGTCCGTTGTACGTTGCACGCAAAAATTTGTTAACACGATAACTCAAAAAATTGATATTTGAATTGATCAAAAATTTACACACTATTAATTTTCAGCCTACCTTGAGTCGAATAAAAAAATGGACTGTTTTTCAATATAATTACGAACAATTTGTATGGGGACTATGACTATTTCGCATTGTATCATTATGAAACTTTCAGAATATTTTTTTTTATGAAAAAAATGAGTCGTGCAAAATTTCAAGTCATTCCGATTAGATAAAGGACTACTTCCCCTGCAAAATTTTCGATTTTTGGTGCCTTTTCGAGGTCAAAACTGAAAATTTGTGTGGCGAATATTTTAAGTTCACATTGTTTCCTATTGGAACTTTAAGAAATATGTTTTTTTTATGAAATAAATAAGTCACACCAAATTTCAAGTCATTCTGATGAGATTTAAGTCTACCTCCCCTACAAAATTTTCAATTTTCGTGGTCAAAATTCAAATTTTGTCATTAGATTGGATGAAGTATTTGTGTTTTTCTAATTTGTGATTTTTTCATAAATTTGAATGCTCATTAACTTTTTAACGAAAGTTATACATAACATAAATGTGGAACCATATCTATCGTTGGCATGAATCAAAAGTTCAGATCAGAGTAAACTAATTCGTAATTGTTATTACCAATTCAAAACCAGCGAATAAGCGTTTGTTGAAGTAAAAATTAGGAGCCGAGATGTTTATTCGTTTTTTTATAAGAATTTAAATTTAAATCACATGATGTGTAATGACTCGAAATTCGAACTCATCGTAATGACTTGAAATTTTCTGTGACTTATTCTAAAAGTTGCATGATGATTCGATAAGAAATCAACATAAATCACGTAAACCCGAACAATTTCGGGAAATGTGCGGAAAAGTTAGTTTTACGTACGTAAGGCCATTTATTTGATATTGGTGTCCACAAAATATCCCGTGGAGTTCAACATTTTTCTTCTAATTTTTTTCCAAAAAGAAAGATTTCCCCAAATGAACCGAGTTAATGCATTTGTATATTTTACGTGTTATTACATTTTTACTTACGCGCTTACTAAGCGCGCATAAAGCTAACTCTCAAACATATCCGGCATTTGATGAAATGATTGCATTTCTAAATTTATGCATGTTTTTTCAGAGAAGGTTTGCAAATGTAAGTGCGAAAAAAAAACGTAAATTAGTTCCAGATTATTTTTTTTAGAAATATTGGACTTGCAAATCTATTCTTTACAGCTCAATGCGTGCTAACAACGCGGATTGTGAAGTGTCATGGTGATGAGAAGCATGGGCACTTGTGTGCTAACTTTAGTTCCAATTCACGCTACCACGGCGCTTAAGTCAAATGTACAGATAAAAATTGAACATTTAAGCCCGCATTGGTATAGCTTCTCGAGCTTCTCTCTGCTGAAACAATAAACAATGACAACGAAAATGTGAAGACTTTCAAACATTCTATGAGAATGTGTCAAAGTGTTCAAAGTATTTAAATGTCGTTTGTAGCCGCGTAATATATTCAAATATTATCAACAAATTTTTTGTGGCGAGTATTGTTAGAGTTGTATGAGTAATGTGACCAGCTACCAGGTGCTTGCATATAAAACCGCTGTTTTTTGCTAAAAAAACACGTTTATTTTAGTATGATGGCAAAACATATTTTATTCAAAGTATTGTCCATTCGAATCCGCACATTTTTGCCATATTTCGGACAATTTATGAATACCGCGCCATTAAAGCTGTTCGTCTTTTGACGCAAACCAGTGATCGAGCCATTTTGTCACATTTTTGTTAGAAGTGAAGCGCTGCTCCGACAGTGCGTGACCCATCGAAGCGAACAAGTAGTAATCTGACGGTGCCAAGTCTGGTGAGTAAGCCGCATGCGGTAGCACTTCCCAACTAAGCGCCTCAATCGTTTCCTTGACCAGTCTTGCACTGTGTGATGGAGCATTGTCGTGCAAGAGAATAACTTTGTGTTGCCTTTTTTGATATTCCGACCGTTTTTGAAGCAATGCGCGGTTCAAATCGATCATTTGCTGTCGGTAGCGATCAGTATTAACCGTTTCACTGGGTTTTAAGAGCTCATAATAGATGACACCCTTCTGATCCCACCAACACACAGCATTGTCTTCCGTCCGAACAGATTTGGCCTTGCGGTCGATGTCACTGTATCGCCTGGTGTTACCCATGATCTCTTGCGCTTAGGATTCTCAAAATATATCCATTTTTCATCGCCAGTCACTATCCGATGCAGAAACGACTTCCTTTTGTACCTTGCGAGCAGCTATTCACAAGTGGTTTTTCGGTTTTCCTGCTGCCTTTCATTCAGTTCATGTGACACTCATTTTCCAACCTTCTGGATCTATCCCATTGCTTTCAAACGTCTGGAAATAGTTGCTGGGTCCACATTTAATTGTCTGAACCACTATCTACACTGTGTTTCACTTAAAGCATGCCCGTCGTAAGCTTCTAGAAGCATTCGATAAGATTCGGCAGCAGTTTTCTTTAAACGAAAGCAGAAAAGCAGTGCTGTCCGCATTTCACTATTTTCAGGCACAAAATCCGACATTTTTCAAGAGCGAAAAAAACACATTGTTGTATGAAACTTGAAATATTGTATATGGAGTATTGTTGACAGATGTCATATTTACTAATAAGCATGAACAACATGGTTTGAAAGATCACACAGTACCAGCTATTGACCGCTAGATGTCAACAGCGGTTTCATATGCAAGCATCTGGTAATTCCAAAATTTATCGCTCCATTCCGAATTATACTGAATTCCGAATTAAAGCGAAATTTCAAAATTAGTAATTGTATTAATAATAATACATATGACGAAAAAACAATATTGCTGATAACAACGCCGTTTTATAGTGAGCTATTTAAAATTCCTTCATTTTCTCCTACTTATGTTCAAATTTTATTTTATGAAACTGCCATCGGATACGTATTTGAATGGACAGCGCAATTCGATCTCATCATGTTGTTTGCTTCAGGGTTCTTAGATTTAAGATCGAACATCTGATAAATCATTGATTTGTGATGATAATTTCAAATCAAGTATGTAAATTAATTGATTTGATTTGATAGTTTGTGTGCACCTTAAATCAAACCAGTTGACAACATATTTGTTTTAAAAGTATAAACCCAAATCAATTGATCAAAGACATCAAACCACCTAAAATCGAGCGAAACAATTAAAGATGTTCAAAAAGTTTCACTCATTTTGCTTCAAATTACAAAAAAAATAACGAATCAATTACAAATGAATTAAATGCTGTCAAATTAACTTTTGTCGTCGATTGAATTAAAAGTAAGATGTAATTCAAAACACTTGTGCGACGTCAAAACAATATCAAGTGAAACAAATGCAACTGTCAATAAAATAGCAAGCTTTACTTATAATAGACATCAACGTGAGAATGACTAATTGAAAGAAATCACAAACACCAAGAATACAGACACCGAAAATCAATCCATTCAAGCGTCAATGTGTTGAGAGGGATGAAAAAATTGAATTTCCGAAACCAATGCTGGGAACGAAATCAAGCACCTGTGGATTATTACCTAATGTCTCAATCGTAACTCTTTAAACGTGAAACCAGTGGAACCAGTTTTTGAAAAATCAATATGGATTTCGAGACTGAGCCCATCAGTATCCATTGATGAAATTTTTGGCTACATCACCGCCAACACGCCAATTACCGACAAGACTAAATTGAAAGTTCACAAGCTCGTTAAAAAAGATGCCGACCTATCAACACTTACCTTTTTATCGTTCAGAATCGAAATGAATGCAGATGAATTTGAAATTTTAATTTCACCAGATATGTGGCCTGAAAACGTGATGTTCCGTGAGTTTTTACAATTCTCAAAACCAACCCTTGGTGACCATTTATTTCCAAAAATAAACGAAACCAAAGAAAATCGCAACAATCAGAGGAAATGGACACAAACGAGCTCCCGCTATCATCGGAATCAACGAGTTCAATTTCACCGAAAGCGACAAATCAGCAATAATTCACCATCGCCAGAACGATAGCAAATTATTCACAGCATCGCAGAAATTGTCAAATCAATTAAGCATTTACTTCCAAAATGTACGTGATCTTCGATCAAAACAAAAACAATTATTCGCCAAATCGACTTCTTCCGATTTCTCCATCATTGTTCTCACTAAAACATTGCTAAATTCATAATTTTTCTCGGCTGAATATTTTGACAATTCGTACAGTGTTTATCGTACTGATCGTGATACTACAGGATCATCACTTCAACTTGGCGGTGGTACACTTATAGCGGTTAGACATACGCTCTTATCTACATCTGTTATTCTAAATGGTTTTAATGACATTGAACACACTTGTGTTGCAATTCAGCGCTCGCCCGACTCGAAGCTTTACGTTTATGCTGCATATATTCCACCTGCCTCATCACCTGAAATATATTCAAAACATTTGAACGCTATAAAGTCCATTCACCTCGATCACTCCGATTCCATCTATTTATTTATCTATTTAATTATTTATTACGAAGCCTAAATTTATGTCAATATGTGTTCACAGCGAACTGTGAACATGCTGGTCAGAGACCCAATACGACATAAATTCCGCCCATGGTACGTCTTGAAAAAAAAGAATACAGTCAGGGGTGGGGTAATATTAGAGAGAAGCTCTTCTATCAAATTGGGTCCGGAAAACCATGGCAAAACCGGCCTGTCTCTGGAGAGAAAGAGGAAATACAATAGATTTTTGGAGTGAAATTTACGTTAACATTATTATGAGAAGCGAAAGCAAAAACATAAGAAAAAGCATGTGAATGATGATAATGATGAATGATGATGATGTTAATGATGAAAATTTTAACCTAATTGGTTGAGAAAATATCATCACATTGCTCAGAGTATTCAAGATCAAATAAATTTAATAGAGCATTTATTGTTCGGCGCGTAAATAATGCTTAAGATTTAATTCAAACAAAGTCAACGATTCGGATTTTCTAATTTCAACCGGTATGCTATTCCAGAATTTAATTGCGGAGTAACTAAAGGCGCGATCGTCAAAGGCGGTACGTGGATTAAAATTAACGCGAAGGTTATCAGGGTATCGCGATGTTTCACCGTTCCGAACAAACATGTTATTCAAGTATACAGGAGACTGCTTTGACAGTTGTTTAAATATCAAGACTGCTGAGTGCAACTTTGCCCTGCTCTCTGGAGTCAATTCATTTAGACGCTGCCGGTATTCAGTGACATGGTCATTACGCTTTAATCCGAAAATGTATCTGATTTTTTCATTATCAGCTACAAGATCATGATGGACTTGGTTTTGAGTGCTATGAGCACCCCAGCCATACGTTATGACATCACCATAGTCCATGATTGGATCAATTAACGCGATTGCCATATCACGTTTGATATAATTGGGTATAAAATGCTTCGAGTGACGTATGCGATTTAAGACGCCATACACCTTTTGCAATTTACACTTTTCATGCTCTTGAAAATTAAAGTTTTCGTCAAAAATCACACCAAGGTTTTTTATTGACTTACAAAATTCGAGTTTTTTATCACATATTTTCACGTCATTGATCATATCGAAATTCAACCGACCCGTTTGATGCTTAGAACCGATAATCATTACTTTAGATTTTGATCCGTTCAACTTCATACCGCGACGTTTTATAAAATCATTTAATTTTGCAAGATCGGAGTTCACTTTATCAATGCCATTATTAATTTGATCAAAATCGACTTCTAGGAGTGCTTGAGCGTCATCCGCAAACAAATGGCCAGTCATGTGTTCGAGCACGTTGAGAGTATCATTGAAATAGGAAGGAAAAGAAAGTTTGGCCGAAATTACTACCTTGAAGAACTCCATTATTAATTGGAACCAAAACAGACTCTTGGTCACCGACTTTAACTTTTTGACTAATATTACTATAAATTGATTTGATTAATGCGAGAGTGCTGTTAGAAAAACCGTACGATTCACAAACTTTCAAAAGTGCATCATGTGGAACTGAGGGAAACGCGCTTTTTATATCTAGTGATACAAAAATTACTAAAATCTGATACTCTCTGATATGTTCAAAAGTGAGGTGGTACAACTATGATTTCTTCGGAAACCAGATTGCCGTTCGTGAAGAATAGCATTTGATTCCAGATAGCCAGTGATCTGACTATTCAAGAGAATAGCGAAAATCTTAGGGATGACTGAGATAATGCTGATTGGTCGGTATTCAGAAATGAGCTGGGGACTTGGCACTTTATTGAGAGGTTTAATTATGATTTTATTCCAATCAGCTGGATAAACGTTATTTGAAATGCAAAAATTGAAAACGAAAACAATGTGATGAGCGATTGAGGGAATGATCAATTTAAGAAATTTAAGTGGAATACCGTCGGCACCGACAGCATTGCAATTGATTTGCGCAAAGGCAAAATAAAATTGCGCAATGGTTATTTCGTTAAACGAAAAAATCATTGATGTCATCCAGATTGAAGTTGTCTAGGATTTCAGAATCATTACTGTCATCCTTACTAGATTTGCAACAGCCAAGCGATTCAATAACACTCCATTTCGAACGAACAGAGTCGGCGTTAATGAAACTCTTGACCGTTGACTTCTTTTTGCTAATGTTAATCAGCGACTTGACCCTCCTGGATTTTTCCTTATGAATGTTAAGTAACTGTTGATGAGTAGCTACATCACGGGAGTTGCTTTTTTTGCAACTCTCATAAGCAGCTTTTCTTTCATCCAAGGCCTGTTTAATGTCATTATTAAACCAGTGCTTGAGAGCATGTCGAACGCGACGCGATTTGATAGGGGCGAAGCGATCAAGTAGATTTAGAATATTATCATTCAATGCTGAGACCATATCATCAACATTTTGATGACTCTCAAGATTCCAATCCAAGGTCTCAATGCCACCATCCAACTCGTTTGCATTGAGATCCCTGTAATTACGACCACTGATGATAATATTTTTATCGATTTTATCAGTCCTGATATTGTATGAGCACAATAGCAGATCATGAAATGAGATTCCCGATGGAAAATGCCCAAAAAATTTGACGCGCGCGAGGTTATTCGTGAAAATTAAATCAATCTTAGACGGCATTTTTCCTCGCCACCAATGCGTAGGGCAAATGTCGTTAACTAAATCAAAATTTAACGCGAAGTTTGTATTTAGAACGGGAGCTAGATTCAATTTATTTATAAAATTAATATTGAAATCGCCACAGATGATCACGTTTTGTTCGTGTGCAAAAGTTGCGTCAATTAATTCAAAGAGTTTGCGGTTGTTTTCGGCATTGCATCGCGGTGCACGGTAAACAACGCCAAAAACAATTTTAGAATTACGAGTAAAAATTTCAACAAAAAGGAATTCCACATTTTCGATTTGAGCATTATCCTTAGACGAATTTAAAATCTAGTTTTGAGATTCTTCAAAACATAAATCGCAACGCCACCACCCTTATTTCGATCACCAGACTTCAATTTGCGATCAGAACGAATGATTTTGTAACCGTGAACATCGATGGATTTATTTGTATTTGAATGGCGAAGCCATGTCTCAGAAACCGCGATCAAATTAATATTAGGATTGTCATTCAAAAGTACCTTCAATTCATCAAGATGACAAGCATCAAGTAAGCATTGCGCATTGACACTGACAAAGTTGAACTCACCCTTGAATTGATTTAAAACATTCACGGATTTTAATTTTTTCGGACATTTACTGCGTTTTATTAAATGTACATCATCGATGTTCAGTGAAACATTCACACTCGCAAGAATAGCATCCAAATTCAGCATACAATCACGAACAGAGACCACAGGCTGCCTAATGATAGGCGCATGATGCACCAACACGTCAGCAACCGGAGTAATATGCCCAAGTGGTTCATATGAAGAATCGAAAATGCACAAATTTTACTCGAGTGAGCGAGCAACACTTGACTCGCATTCATTTTTGACTTTAATATCGATTAGCGAAGCATCTTCATATTGGGTGACTTAAACATTCCACTTGTGGATTGGATTATGCCGAACGAAAATTTCGATGATGATTTGAATGTTATGTAACCAGTGAATGTATCTCCGATATTTGCAGCCGAATTTCTGCATGGAAATCTCTGTTTAGGCTACAATCTAATCAATGACTGTGGCCGATTGCTTGATTTGGCATTCACTTATGAATTTTTGAATGTTAAATTATCAGAACCAACAGCGCTTAAAAAACTGACCTACACCACCTGCCATTGCTTTTCAATTATGACTGCAATTTAATTACAACTGATTCGAAAAATGAAGCAAATCATCGATTCTTTAACTTCAAAAGTGCTAATTATATTGGTATGTGTAATTTCCTTAACGATTTAAACATTGTTACGAATTTAAATTGCAAGTCACTCGATGAAAAAGTCAGTTTCCTTCTATTTAAATGAAGCCATATCATATAAAAGGATTCGAATCACTGGTGACAGATCACTATATGACCAAGTTTTTGCTAAATTCGACTCTCTCAGCACATCGTTGTATCAAAACTACAAAAATAAAATGGAGTCATCGCTGAAATTAAATCCTTTATTTTGAAAATTCATTAACTCGAAATGGAATAGAATGCTTCCCGAAACTATTGCACTTTAGTTCATGTTCTTCGATGGATTAGAGCAAGCGGACCGTGCTTGTATGGGATTGGAAAGCTATTCGAGAGTATGCCAATTGACCGCGCCATCTTATTTTACATAGGTGAACTCAATTTAGATCCATTGTAATACGAACAAAATTTTTATTGACACAAATAATAAAAACAAATAAGCTATTGAAACGATTGAAATATCACATCAATACTATTGCCCAATAGATGGTGCTGGAGAATAGATATGATTAAAATGTCTCAAATAGCACGGTCCCCTTGGATTAGAGAGAACAAGCCCTTATGTTCGCTGATTTCTTCAGTGAAATTTTCGCAACTAGCACGACTACTCAGCTTCCGCCAAATGGTATACCAAATATTCATCTAACTGGATTTATTTCTAGCAATATATCCCCTCGCCAACATGGCTTCATGAAACATCGCTCTACAACAACAAACCTGATGGAATTTCTACATTATTCCATAAATGGTTTGAATGCATCGAATCGAGTGGATGTATTGTATCTTGACTTCAGCAAGGCGTTTGATAGAGTCAACCATGATATACTCCTGCAGAAACTAAAAACGTTTCCAATTCCCGATAATATTGTCAAGTGGATAAAATCATATTTGTCAAATCGCCATCAATATGTGAAGCTTGGTGTGACTGAATCTGCTGATTTTACTGTAAACTCGGGTGTTCCACAGGGGAGTCACATTGGTCCAACACTTTTATTATTGTTCATGAATGACCTGCCATCCGTTATTTCAAATGACGTGTTTCTGTCAATGTTGGCTGATGACGTTCAAATTGCTAAGACGATAAACAACCGAACTGATGCACTTCACCTACAATCGTCAATAAATTCGTAAAAAAATTGGTGCGATATGCATGATTTATAATTAAACCTTGACAAGTGTTCTATTCTATCACTCCATCGCGGAAGGACTCAATTTCAACCAATCTATTATTATGGTGATCATTACTTTACAAATTCCAGCCAACAACGAGATTTGGGTGTACTCATCGACAGCAGGCTTAATTTCAAAACTCATACTGATTTGGTCATTCCAAGGGCAAACTCCTCGTTGGGTTTTGTCAAGCGCTTCTGCCGTGAAATAGTCGACCAAACAACATTGATAGCAGTATATTCGGCTTTTGTTCAGTCAAATCTAGATTATGTCAGTACATTTTGGCTACCCATTCCAACGACAAAATCCGATTTGATAGAAAGTATTCAACGTCAGTTCACGATGTTTGCGCTTCGAGAATACCCAAACAGATCGAACGATTACCAAATTTCGTCCTACGATGATCGCCTAAATGCCTTGAATATAACCAAACTCAGTCGTCGAAGAATAAATTTTGCTCTATTGTTTATGTATGAATTATTAACTGATAGAATTCATTGTCCATATGTGAAAAATTTGTTTTATTGTATTCAATCCAAATCCTCGTAATTTTCGCAATGCAGAACTCTTTAGATTTTCTAATTTTAGTCTAAGTAGAAACATAAATGCACCTATTACCCTAATTTGTAAATATGCCAATCTTATCAAATTCGTCTTCTCTGATTCATCTAATCGTAATGACTTTAAAAGAACTTTTTTTAATTTACCTGATAGTATATTTGATATTCTTTAAAATTTAGTTGATCTCTTGATTGTGAAAATATATATAATTCAGCCAGTTTTTGGCGGTGAAATAAATAAATAAAATATATTATTGGAGGAATTCCACCAATTTATTTGATTAGAATTGTATTGCCGTTGTATTTATTTAAATCGTATTTACTGTTGCACTTGCAGGCGACAAAAGTCGATCTCATTGTATAAATTGCTAGATTAATACAATCGTTTTTGGTAAATACTATATCTATTTATTTGATTATTGTACGCCAAAATATTTATACACATTTTGAAAATAAATGCTTTGAAATTGTTTTTTAGAAAGTCCTGATGATGGGCATAGCCCGAAAAATGTAGACCGTGAACAAAATCTCTGCTTTTTATTCATCGGATTTTACTGAGGCAATACAATACAATTCCAAACAAATAAATTGATGAAATTCCTCCAATAATATTAACAATCCGGCAATACAACAATAAAACCATTATTGTTCATTCAAATTGGTGATTCCAAAATAAAATATAATACAATACAATTTCATAATTCGACATATTCAGGTTCGTCAAGTTCACAGCTTGCAAGTTTCCTGCTTGGAATTTTTTTTATTGCTAAAATCGAACTCCAGATTACTTGACAAATTTCGGCGGAAGATAAATATAGGTTCAAAATGGGGAAAGGGACCAATGCCAATGAAGGAGCCAGTTCTTTTTATTCAGTTGTGGATTTGACAGACGTCGCAAATGATCAACTTTAATGTTTAATATGTATTTGCAAATTTTTTCTTTTCCTTTAACTGACTATTAAAACCACATAATTTGACAAATTAACGAAAAAAATATTTTCATTTTGTTCCGAAATTTCAATCCGGATTCCGGAATATGTACTGAAATTAGTCAAAAGTAGTTGATCACATTGTGTATGAGGCAAATTGTTTGGTAAAACAGACCAGACGCTCATAGGCAATTATGGTCTATGAATGCTTGTTGTTGTTTTTTGTTGTTGTATTAAACTGTTGTATTAATCTATTCCTTTGTTATGAAATAACTATGAAATATAGGCATGTTTCTAATATGTTGTTATGTTGCTTTTAATAGAAGAAAAATATAGTCTTCAATTAAACTCTTTAGTTTAATAAATCAGAGTAATGTCTTTCATCCGTATCCGATGCATCGCTCGCTCGCTCATTTGCTATAAATTTATAATTTTCATTTTGAATTTTGAATTGAAACATTTTTACTGATGCCATTATAAGGAATAAATCGCAGCAAGTGTGAGAAAGTGGGAGCACGTGGATTTTGGTCAAGCGCAAAAATCGCTGTAATTAACTTAAATAACGTGTGTCATTCATTGAACTGTACATGTTGGATTCGGTCGATGGTTTTTCGACAATAAACAAGGAATTCATCGCAGTGCCTTTATATAGCACACAATATTTATATAGAAAATCGTATTGAAATTCGTTGATTCGTGCATCCGCAAAAACTTCAGCACATATTAAAAACACGTATCAAAACAAGACAATAAATGGTTATTCTTACTTATGTTATTAATAACTTTTAAAAACAAAAATATCATGATTTGAGGAATAACAAAACTATTGCCCTATCGTATCGTTGAATAGCTTTACAACCATAGATGTTAATTTCTCCACTAATTAGTAGATTTTTTATTATTTTGTAGTTTCACCAATTTTATTATTTTATTAGTAGGTCTTAGTATGAAGTAATAATAATTATTTTATTAGCGACTAACATCTACTAATTAGTAGGTTTTAGTAGATTTATTAGTAGAATGATAGTAGAATGTTAGTAGATTATTCAATATTAGTGGCTGTTGTTAGAGTTTTCATTAGATTTATAGTAGAGTTTTTATTACATTTGTTTTGCGGAGTCAAATTCATGGAATATTTTGAATGCAAATAGCCAGCCGCAATTATGAAACTGTCGCTTTCAACAGCTCTCACGATATATTCTTTCCGTTTGTTTGTTATTTCTAAGCTCATGTCGTTTATGTTTGTCGCATTTCGCCACTCCACTCGTCCCGTTAGACTTCTAGGAAAACTTTTTGTTTTAATTTATTCCAATCTTCGCTAAAACGAAAACGAAAGTCCGTGCTCACGCAGTACAGTCAATCAATAATCATAAAGCATAAACAGTGTCGTTAGCTGTGTGCGTATTCAATTGTCGCAGTAGCCCAATACGTTTTGTGATCATTTGAATTCTGCATTGACTTTTTGCGGGTCGTGAGATGCGCAAGCAAAATGGAACGTTTTGTTGTTACAAAACCAAGTCTGAATCAATCTGATCAATCTGATCAATCTAATAATAATAAAACAAGTACAAGTTTGGAAAAAAAGAGTGTTGAAAAAAATGAAATAATTGTCAGTTCGGAAAATGGTAGCTGCGAAATAAATAAAGCAAGCGCAATTTCGAAAAAAGTGATTGGTGCAAAACCGAAGGACTGAGAAGAACGCAAACCCACTCGAAATTTCAATAAAAATTGGGAGAATGATTTTTTTGTTATTGAAAAAAACGACAAACCGATTTGCCTACTGTGTCGGGCTGAAAGTGATAATAAATCAAGCAACCTTAAGCGGCATTTCACCTCCGTTCACACACATATCGATGCGAAGTTTCCACCGGCGTCCGAAGAGAGGAAAACAGAAATAAATCGACTAAAAAAAAGTTTCCAGTCTGAGAAAAATGTTGTCAAACGATTTTTTGTAAAAATGAACTGGTCACGTATGCATCGTATGAAATTGCTTTCAATTTAGCAAAACCTGGAAAACCGTATGTAGACGGTGAATTTTATAAAACATTGATGTGTTCCACTGTCGAAACATTGTGTGAAGGCATGGACAACAAAGTCAAGGAGCAGCTCTTGGCTAGCCTTAGTTTGCTTCAGTGAGTGACAAAACAATTATTGGATGAGTCGACCGACATTCGCGACAGAGCTCAGTTGGTGTTTTGGGTCCGATACACAGTCCATATGAAAAATTATCATGAACACATTTTGGCACTGTTTCCACTTGATAAGAAAACCCGTGGAGAAGATATTTTCAATGCGTTTCTTGCCATTGCGAACCGATTCAATTTGGATCTGATGAAGTTGGTGTCTGTTTGCACTGATGGAGCCTCATCAATGACAGGAAAAATCAATGGCTTCGTGGCTAAGCTGAAGGTGCACTTGAAAGAGATCGGCGCGAAACATCAACTGATTGTTTACCATTGCATTGTACACCAAGAAAGTCTGTGTGCCAAAACCGTTGGAAAGGACAGCACCGTTTTGAAGAACGTCACGAAGGTGTGTTTAAACTAGAAAATATTTCTATTTGCTTCTGTTTATTTATTTCGAGGAAGATTTTTTCAAATCAAATATTCATTCTGGCGATTTTTTGCTTCGAGAGATTAGGTATTGACAGACGAGCTGGACTCCAAATACAAAGATGTTGTCTACTTTTGTGGCGTTCGTTTGCTGAGCTGTGGCAATGCGTTGAATCGATTCAAGGATTTGTTTGAGGAAATCACACAATTCATAATTGAACAGAAATGGGAAGAAGAATACGAACACATTTTTTCACCTGAATGGCAGCGAACTTTTTTTTCTTTGTGAAAAACTCGAATGAGCTCAACTTGAAATTACAAGGCAAAAATAAATTCATTTGGGATTCATCCAGAATGATTATAGAATTTTCGCGAAAATTGACCGTTTTTAAAGAACAAATTGAAGAATATGACTTCACATTTTTTCCAAAGTTGAGCTCACGTCAAGCGGAAATCGACGACACATTTCCTTTCGTACAATTCATTGACCGATTAATTGACGAATTTGAATCACAATTCCAAGATTTCAAAAAATACGGTTAAGCATTTCAGTTTATAAAAAATCCATTCATTTTTAATGATAGTAAAACAGAGGAGCTGTAAAAAAGACAAGTTTGAAATATGATATTTCTTTGCTAACTGAAGACAGTCAAGGTGTCAATGAATCGACTGATAAAATGTGGAGGCGATTGATTTCTAATCATTCCTTTGTGGTTTTAAACAAGCGGACCGTGCTTGTAGGGAATTGGAGAGCTATTCGAGAGTATGCCAATTGACCGCGCCATCTTATTTTACATAGGTGAACTCAATTTAGATCCATTGTAATACGAACAAAATTTTTATTGACACAAATAATAAAAACAAATGAGTCATTGAAACGATTGAAATATCACATCAATACTACTGCCCAATTGGATGGCGCTGGAGAATAGATATAATTAAAATGTCTCAAATAGCACGGTCCCCTTGGTTTTAAATGAAACAATTCCAAAGTTTCTATGCCTATTTGGTTCTACCTATGTTTGTGAAATTATATTTTCTAGTCTTGTACGACGCAAGTCAAAATATCAATGCTGCTTGTCGCAAAGTAGTTTAGAATCTGAAATCAGACGTGAACTTTGTGAAAATGGGTGTTTTACTTGGTTTTCAGAAAAGTGGCTCACTCGCTGAAAATTGAGCCACCATTTTGGCTCAGTACAGGAAAAGGTTGGTGAGCGCTGTTGTATTGTATATAAATTACTTCCCTGAAAAATCAGATAAATCGGTTGCAATGGAATTATTGCTCATTGGCAGTGATTTTTCATTCACTCACGTGGACTTAAATACACCGTGATTTTGGTGCAAAATATATGTGCAAATTTCGGCACTCAAGCTACAGGTTTATTTATTTATTACGAAACCTACATTTATGCCAATACGTGTTCAAAGCAAGCTCAGAACCTGCTGGTCAAAGACCCAATACGGCATAAATTCCGCCCATGGTGCGTCTATTGCAAAAAAAGTACAGTCAGGGGAGAGATAGTACTAGAGAGAAGCTTTAATACTAGAATTGGATCCGTAAAACTATGGCAAAACCGGCTTGGCTCTGGAGAGCAAAGGGAAAATATTTACAATAATAATTTTTGCAATCAAATCATAACTAATTAATTGATAAGATATCTCATGACATCAATCCGAGAATTCGCGACATGAGTAACTTTAATTTGATAAATACGATTTATTGACCGGCACGCAACAGATGCTTTAAGCTAATTTTAAACGATATCAAAGATTTCGAATTTCTAATATCTACCGGTATACTATTCCAAAAATTAATTGCCGAAAAACTGAATGCACAGGTATCAAATGCAGTACGCGGATTGAAATTTACACGAAGGTCATCGGGATACCGCGACGTTTCACCGTTTTTTATGAACATGTGATTCAGATACCCAGGTGAACAATTTGACAACTACTTGAACATCAAGATCAAGGTTCAACTTGAAATGTAATACTTTACGGACTAGTTCAGGGGTTGGTTTTCTTCCCGCTCTAGGCATCGCACTTTCAGAGTGCCTACCATTTGGACTGTTGAATCTGTATGAAAAAATTAGAAATATTCACAAATATCTGAAAAAAGACTCTTCTTTTCAGAACTGGGATAACAGTTCCCATGCTGCCTCAAGGAAAAGTGGGGAATCCGCCTCAAGGAAAAGTCGTAGCGAGCGATGGTTAAGTCATATACAAATACATTCATTTTTTTATTTGAATAAATGCGTGATTCAGTGAAAAAATTATGCGAACTTTTTTAAACTACAAATACTTTCGGCCAATATTCATCTGAAATCGATTAAAAAGTATTAAATTTATTGCAAATGCTCAAAGGCTACATCCGTGCAGAATTTACAATACAAAAAAATAAGACTATTAGCATGAAAAGCAATATTTTCAATACTATTTTTCGGATTTTTGATGAATATTCATCGAAAATATGTAAGACCGCAATATTACACACTTATTAAATAATAATAATCTTTCTCTGTTATTTTAAATTGACAACACCTAAAATTTTGCACGAACAATAACCACTTCGTCAGAAAAGGCACCGTCATCAGAATGAACAATTTTACTGGTGTTGTTGGTTTGAATTCTCCGGCATTTGACTTAGAGTGCTAGGCGCCGAGGGCATGACTTGTTGACCTTTAGCGTTATTTTTGTGTAGACCGGCAGCTAGTTTAGCTACCTTCTTGCCACCTATTTTTGCGATTGGCATTAATAAAGTTTTCTTTGCGTGTTTTTTCGTTTCGACCAATACATCATATACATTGGGAAGGTAAGCTTCAACTGTTATTCTTACATCCGGGGAATTATTTCTAAAAATGCAAGATATTTTTCATCTTTTAGTTTGTAATATGTTTAACTTCAATTTTAATCAAAATTATCATTATAAATGGTACAATACGTATAGCGACTGTAGAGGGTTCCTAGTTCTTTTGCCAGATGAATAATGGTTTCTTTTTCGCTGTAAAAATTTATTTTTTATGATAAAATTGCTTTCGAAATATTTTTTGTAATTTAATAGTAGAATCTCACTTTTCGAATTCAACGTCATCATATTCAGATAGGTTTTTATTATTCTTCATGCGGTCTACGAGTGGCACAAGCGTTTCCATAATCCTTATAATTGGTTGAAGTTAAATAAACATTGATCAATTACGTTAAGGACAATTAAGATCATAAATATACCATCCATAATCTAAGAAACGATATGGACCATGAGGAGTAGTGCATCTGGAAATATTGAATAACACTGATGTAACAGCTCTAATTAAAATGATCGTGAATTTATTGTAAATAAAACATGGATAGAAGTCGTCACGAAATCACACTTGTACATATTATGTATTTTTGATAGTTAAAAAATGGTTAAAGTACAATTTCGTTGGAAGCGACTTGATGAGTAGATTCAGGAAATTGAGTTACATTTTCAAACCGCCATAGCTGGAGTATGGGGAGATCAATTTTCAAACTTTTTCAAGGTTTTTCAAACCATGCCTTTCTTCGATCGGACCTCTGAATCAACATTTCGAAATCTTGTGAATATATGAATGGGTGAATATGAAAATGGCATATTTTTTATCAACATATCAAAGAGAAACAAAAATAAAAAATATTTCGTAGCAAAAAATTTTCGAAGCATTCTATTGAAGAAAAAAAAAAAAAAATGTGTGTGATAATGTTTCTCTTTAAAAAAATTACTTATCAATGTTGTACTTTGAGAAAATGTTAATAGTTTATTTTATTTTAAAAAAACGTAGGCAATTTGTTCGACTTTTATAAATTGCATTTAAAATGTTTCTGTTCAGTAAAAAGAATGCAAAATGTTTCTTTTAAAAGAAAATAAAACAAAATATTAACATTTTCTAAAAGTGCAACATTTATAAGTAATTTTTACTTTTCCGCACACAAACTGTGTGTGGTAAAAGTATTGCGATCGGTCCAAAAAATTCAAAACGCTCGGAATAAGTTTTCTATGCGTTTTGAACCTAGAAAAAACGATTGCAACCATTCCCGGAGCAATTTTTTGTCCGTGTGTGGTACGTTGTCCGTTATCCGTTGTACGTTGTACGCAAAAAGTATGACCGAAGTTTGGACGTCGAAATTACTACATTGGCAAATCAAAAATTATAGCTCTCGAAGTGACGCTACCTCTGTTAATTTTATTTACCATGGAAAAAAGTGAATTTCGTGTTTTGATAAAACATTGCTTTCTGATGGGAAAAAATACTGTTGAAGCAAAGCAATGGCTTGATAAGTGTTACGGAACATCTGCCCAGCCAATTCAACCGTAAAATATTGGTTTGCTGAATTTCGTCGTGACCCTACCACCATAACCGACGCGCCCCGTTCTGGAAGGCCAAATGAGGCAGTTACGCCGGAAAATATCAAAAAAATTCGCGAATTCGTGCTAGCTGACCGCAAAGTGAAATTGAATGAGATAGCTAAGACCATAGGCATCTCAAAAAAATGCGTTGGTCATATCATTCATGAATGTTTGAACATGAGAAAGCTTTGTGCGCGATTTTGCCACGTTTTTTAACAATTGATCAAAAAGACCAACGTGTCAGACTCCTGATATGACCGACCCAAATTGAAGGAATTACGCTACGAATTGGTTCCCCATCCACCATATTCGCCAGATTTAGCACCGAGCGTCTGTAATTTACTGACGGAAAACCCGTAAACCCGAATAATTTTAGGTAATGTGTGGAAAATTTAGTTTTACGTACGTAAGACTATTTATTTTAAAGAGAAACATTATCACACACAATTTTTTTTTATGTTCTGCTTCAATGAAATGCTTCGGAAATGTTTTGCTTCGATTTTTTATATTTTTTTTGATATCATATCTCTTTGATATGTTGAGAAAAAATATGCCATTTTTATTTTCACCATTCATATACCACCGCATTCACCCGTGCTTGCGTCACTCGCGTAGGCTACCGTCCACCGTTTTATCAAGATTTTGTTACTAAATCATATTTCAGTTTTAAATGAAAAATGATGATGTAATGATTTAAAATAAACTGAAAAATATTTTATCTTTAAACCAGTGATTGTTATATCGCTTTCAGCATCCAAAAGATAGCTAAGCGCGCCGAGCTCAGCTGCCTGGAAACCGCATGCGAACGAACGAACGCACGCGTAAAGCGGTTCATATTCTTATTCATCAATGTCGCTTGTTTTTAAGTATACAATAAATAAGAATAATAATAAAGTAAAATTAAAAATGTAATTACAATGTCCAAAATGCTTCCTTGTCTCCGGAAGAGCCATCGTACTTAACTCCAGAAGTTGACAGACAACCACATACTATTAAAACAGAAACATCCAAAAGGAGGATGAATTGTGCTAAAAATCTCATTTCTACTATGTGAGTGGTGTTAGAAAAATGGATCGGCTGAACAATGGAGAAACGAATATAGAATGTTCCGTACATACATTTATTCATACTACATCTCTCGTCGTTTTTTCATATTGAAACTTAGGGCTGCTAATATTCATATACGTCATTAGACATTACATTATGGAATGCATCTGGTTCGTTCACGAATTCCATTAACATATCATATTATATTTTTGAAATAACATTAAATATTTGGTCTGCAACTTAGTTCTCGCTGTTTGGATGGCGCCAGCAGTAAACTGTGGGCAAAAGTATCAGAACTGAAACGTTATATCAGAACATTACGACAATGGAATATAAGAGATTTTTCATTGGTATAATAAATATTACTGCGCTTGTAAATGTCCGATTTCATCCCAAAATACAGCATTTGCCGGAAGTTTCACTTCATTTTTTTATTTTGAAGAACTGATGCCGGAAGTCATCGTCTGTTGGTGGAAGCTTACGGCGACTATTTGTTACAATCTGAAACAACCAGCCGTGATTGGTTTCAAAAACTCAAAAGTGGTGATTTTAGCGTTGAAGTCAAAGAGCGCTCAGGTCAGCCAAAATAGTTTGAATATGAAAGGAATTGGGGACAATAATCGATGAAATTCCATGTCAAGCGCAAAAAGAACTTTTGAGAGTCACTTACCAATCTATTTTCAAATGTTTGGAAGCATTTGGATTCATCCAAAAACTTGGAAATTCGTTGCCACATGAACTGACACAGAGAGACGTTCAAAGGCGTTTTTCTATCTGAGCAATGTTGCTGAAAAGACAGAATATGAAGGGATTTTTACATCGTATCATCATTGGCGATGAAACGTGGATCCATTACGATAACCCAAAGCGATTAAAGCATACGTTAAGCCCTGCCAACCAATACAATCGAAAGAAAAGCAAGATATCCATGTTTTCAATGTACAGGGTGGGCCATCTAACGTTTGCATTTTGACAAAATTGTTTATTTATAGAATGACAGCTCAAATGTCAAAATTTAAATGTCAAAATGCAAATTTTATATGGCCCACCCTATATTTGGTAAAATAGAAAGGATGTCGTGTATTTTGAGCTGCTTAAACCGAGTGGAACAGTCACGGGGGATCGGTCCCGACTACAAATGATGCGTTTGAAAAGAGCATTGGACGAAAATCGGGGAGGATCAAGTGGACCGTGCTTGGATTGGAGAGCTATTCGAGAGTATGCGAATTGACCGCGCAATCTCATTTTATATAGGTGAACTCAATTTAGATCCATTGTAATACGAACAAAATTTTTATTGACACAAATAATAAAAACAAATGAGTCATTGAAACGATTGAAATATCACATCAATACTACTGCCCAATTGGATGGCGCTGGAGAATAGATATGATTAAAATGTCTCAAAAAGCACGGTCCCTTTGGGGAGGATTGAAGGAAAAAACAAAAAATTATTTCTTCTTCATGAAAATGCTCGGCCACATGTTGCAATAGGCGTGAAAACATACTTGCAAACAGCCGGATGGGGAAGTCTTACCCCACTCGCCGCATTCCCCAGACTCTTCCCGATTACTACTTGTTTCGATCAATGCAGAACGCCTTGCATGGCAAAAGCTTCACAATATCCCTGGAAATCGAAATTTGGGTCGGATCATAGCTTCGTTCAAAACTGTCCCCATTTTTCTGGGCAGAAATCCAAAAATCGTCTGAGAGACAAATGTTGTGGCTAGGGATGGACAATACTTTGAGTAAAATATATTGTACGATTTTTTTAAAATAAAGTCAACATTGAAGCAAAAAAAACAAGTCTTTCCAAAAAACACACAGTGCGCACCTTCTATATATGAATGCCTGAGAAAAATAACGACTCAAATCTTTCCAACATGGAAGTCTGAAGCATAGAAAAGATGCACGCATCACTGAAACTGAGAATAAAACTTTGCAATATCACAACTGAAAAAAAAAATTCACAAGAATGAAACATCCGAGAAGATCACATGAATATTTTTCAATGAATTTTTTTTTTCAGTTGTGATATTGCAAAGTTTTATTCTCAGTTTCAGTAATGCGTGCATCTTTTCTATGCTTCAGACTTCCATGTTGGAAAGATTTGAGTCGTTATTATTCTCAGGCATTCATATATACCTAATAGTTATCGAACAACTAGCGCCAATTATTTGCAATCTGTAAATATGTAACGTTTTACTATAACCAAATAGAATTTTTATTTGTGATCATTTCATGAATTCAATTTGACTATACAGTAAAATGCCATAATGCGGGAAGTTTATATTTTATTTAGGAGAATGTGAGAGGTGTACATATGCGGTAATACAAAAACTCAAGTTATATTTGGGTTGCATCTTTTCGGAAGATGGCAAGTTTAATAAAGGGTTTGAACAGCGAAGGGTTAATGAAAAAAAGTAGTAGCGCAGTTTCGAACACATTTTCAATAAACGTGACTTGAGCACAGAAACAAAGATCAATCTTCAGACCAACTATAAAGGGTGATTTTTTAAGTGGTTTCTTTTTGAAAATCGAAAAAAACGCAAAAAATTTCGAAAAGTGAATCAAATCTTTATTGAAATCGATAAATTGGTTCTTGCCATTTACTTTTTGAAAATAATTTCATGCAAATGTTGGCCGCGGCTACGGCGCAAATGGTCCATACGGGAAGTCCAATTTTGGCACACTCTCTCCAACATATCGGCCGGAATCTCGCCAATAACGCGTTCGATGTTGTCCTCCAAGTCGGCAATCGGTGCTGGCTTGTCCGCATAGACGAGAGACTTAACGTAGCCCTCCCGGCTGCTCATCACACCAAATCCGACAGTTTTGTTTGTTTACATGCCCCGTCCAAAAAGATGATTTTTCGATGAAAATCAGGATCATTTTTGAGCTGCTCTAGAACCCAATTTGCGAACGCACGCCTCTTGGATGGTCATCAAGCGTAAATAATTTGCATGATGAAATTGCAAAGCATACTGAGCATTTTTGACTGTGACAGACGTCAGTTGGAATTTGACATCTGTCAAAAAATTAAACGTCAAAAAGAAACCAGCTAAAAAATCACCCTTTACTATACGTATGGTAGCGAGAGCTGGGCTCTATATTCAATTCAAGATTTGAAAGTGTCTGATACACTTGGTCTGATATGAAAGTGTTGAGAATGGTTTCGGGAGTCTCGCGCCGCAATCAGTGAGAAAACAGAAACCGAAATGAGACGATTAAAATGTCGATTCGGTAGAAGAGGAAGCAAGAAAATCCAGACTAAGATTGTTAAAGCCGACAATCAAAATGCCGAATAATTTGATTGACGATTTCAACTAAGAGAACAAAAGAAGAAGCGCAAAATGTGAAATAAAACAAAAATTTTATTCTGTTGAAGGTTTATACGCAAGTGCGTTTTACTTTATTCAGATTTGACAGCCGCTCACATTTACACTTGTGTGAGCGGTTTTGGGCGAATTCATGTTGTCGCAGTTGACAGCGACTCGAGATCGACATTTTGAGCATCATGAATTTAGTTGGCTCATTACGTCGGCCGTAACAAAGATGGTTTGGTCATGTAAAACGCATGGGTGAAGAACTGCCGAAACGGATTCTGTTCGCCGAAGCTGATGGGCCAAGAGATAGGAGTAGGTTAAATGTGATTTGAATGCGAGGTGCGATGAAACTCAAAAATTGGCTCTCGATCGGGGTTTGTGGAGAGGTATTGTTAGGGGTGTAAGAAGCAAATTGTTTCGTAAAATGGACGATACGTTGAAAGGCAATAATGATGTTTAAATGCTTGTTGTTGTTGTACATATGCGGCTCACACAGACGCTCTGTCAGTAGCTGTGAAGATCGGTCGCTCGCTACGCATACACTCAAACAACGAAGCTACAATCATGGATTAAATGTGTCGCAACTTTATCTAGCATAACAGTAATAAACAAAGTTTAGAATGACTCGGGGTGCAGCGAAAACGGCAAGTGCCATGAGATAGCACACGGTCCCCGAACTAAAGTATCACATTCGATTTGTTGCGCTGTCGGTACGACTTGGTGCGGTTCTGTTTTTTCTTATTATTTATTTCTTTATGTGATATATTGCTTATTTAGCGCATAAAATGCCTTTTAACCAGTTTTAACCAGTAAATAAGACACTTTTATCATTGTTTTATGTATTTTGAGATGCATTTTGCGATATTCAATTTTCTCAATCGCTTTGCAGCCACAATGATTTCTTTCATATGTCCACACAATTTTCGACCACAAAAGTTGCGATTCTTTTACTGAAACAATTTTCAGGGAGATTTCATTTCAAAACAAAAATAAGTTGCATTGTTGTGTTGTTCTCAGCCATTCATTTAATCCAAACAGAACGAAAGATCAAGTCTCCAGCGGCAAAGTAACTTTACGACCTTTTTATTTGAAAATGAACTAGCAATTGTTTAATTCTCTTCCGGCAAATAGTGAAACAAGCCACGATAACCGTATATTTTTTTACGTGAAAATGATTGTTATTCATTCCCCATGAATTTGTGGCATAAAGAACATAGGTCATATGATAGTCCATGGTAAATAGTAGAAGGTTTGATTACGTGTGCATATAGAAGCGGCATATATTATATCAACTGTACCACTGATTTAGAGAAATTTGTTTGAATGTTCGCTGTTCGCAAAAGTCCAATCCATTTCTTAATTTTCTCAACAGAATTGAAAAGTATTTTTCGGTTCAAAATATAAACATTTCTTGATGCAGTTTTATTCATTAGCTAAAATGTAAATTGATTTCATCGGTTCCGACTCACCGAAATTCCTTGCTCCATAGATTAATGTTTCGAAATTTGAAGCTCCAAAGCCAAAAATTGGCACAAAATCGTCTGTCACTGGCCTCAATATCGTAGCAAAACCGAAACGCGTTGAAAGACCAGAGTTCCACAAAGCAATTTGGGTTTCCGGTTCTGATCCAATGACCACCACGGAAGAAATCGTAAATTACATTGTGCGGAATAGATTGGTATTTGACAAGTCGACGTGCATGTACACAAATTGGTGAAAAAGGACAAGGATGTCAATACGTTGAAATTCGTTTCGTTTAAAATCGAAGTCAATGAAGCCGATTTTAATGTTTTGTCTGATCCGGATTCCTGGCCAGAGAATGTTTTCTTCCGAACAAACCTGTAGGTGATTTCTTCCCGAACTTGAATTCGAACAACAGATGCAACACGACCGCAACGGATTTAATGGAAACAAACGAATCACAATTACCGGCCAACACCGCGGGGTCAATGACCTCGTCGAAATCACAATCGAACAAAACACCGAACAAAACGCCTAACAAAACACCGAACAAAACACCGACAACTTCACCGATAAATTGCATAATCATCTAGGCGATCATTCGTCTGCAATCAATTCAAATGAAACAAAACTGAATGCGTATATACGAAATAAACATTCCATTCGACACATAGTCGATGAGATACGATTAGCAACAAAATCGTGTCCTTCTCAAATCATTGCATTTTTTGAAACTTGGCTATCAAAATCTATTAAAGACATTGAACATTTCGGAAAACGATATAATGTGTACCGAGGAGACCGATCAGAACTTACAAGTGATAGAAGTGACGGTGGAGGTGTATTGATCTCAGTTGAATGTAAATTTGACAGCGAAAAAGTAATTTTATCGGAGAACAGTGGACTTGAGCATGTTTGCGTGAAAATTTCATTCAATTTGTGCAATGTCTATGTTTTTGTAGTGTACATTCCGTCGGTACATGAAACTGCAAAATTCTTAGAATTTGCTGAGATCGTGAAGCTGATCACATACAATGAAAATGACACTGTTATTTTATGCGGTGATTTCAATCAACCCGGGGTCAGATGGATCAGAGCCGATGACGGTGGTTTCCACCAGTTGTCAAATATCGTTAATCTAGCCGGGAATGTTATGGGATTGAATCACAATCAATGGAAACGAGCCCGAAAATATGCTACCTTCGGAAATGTATGCATACAACTCGGCCGATTTTGAAGCGATCAATGCATTTTTCACTGCCAATGATATTTTGGCAGGAATCAATCGAATAGATGACCTCGAGAATGCATTCCAAATTTTTGGTAATGTTCTACACGAGGCGATCAATACATTTTTGCCGAAGATCACCGTACAAAATAGCTCTGATCCACCGTGGTATACAAAATCATTGAAACACATGAAAAATGTCAGAAGAAAAGCATACAAACGGGCAAGGGAAACTGGCAACTTCGACGAATACAATGCCATCACAGATTATTCGAGTCGTACATCAGCCGCATACAATCTCAAATTCGATCAAACCCAAAACATTTTTGGCGTTTTGTGAATGATCGAAGAAAACGAAATGATATTCCGGCTATTGTTGAGTACAACAATGAAACTGCGAACACAGACACATCAAAAGCGGAATTATTTGCTGATTTCTTCGAAAATCAATACACTCAAAGCGATAATATAGACTTGGATGAGTTGCTCGATGAGTGCATGGAAGATTCTTTTGACATTAACATCAGCGAAGTAGATTACTATCGATTAAGGTGAACAAGGGGGCAGGACCTGATGGGATTTCAAAACTACTGAAAAATTGTTCACACTCGTTAACAAAGCCACTAACGGTGCTTTTTAGTAAATCATTGCAGCAAGGACGCGTACCGGCAGTATTGAAAACTTCAAGAATAGTGCCACTATTCAAATCTGGCAAAAAGAGCAATGCAACGAATTATAGGCCAGTGGTGATTATACCGACGATAGCCAAAATCTTCGAAATTGTGATACACAGCAAAATCGACGCATTCCATTTACGGAAAATTCGTCCATAACCAATATGGATTCGTGAAGAATCGATCGACCTCAACTGATTTGCTGCAAATGGTAAATTACGCGATGGATTTGATGATCGAAAAATGTCAAACTGATGTGCTGTACACTGATTTCGAAAAGGCATTCGATCGTGTAAATCACAAGAAAATGCTGCAAAAGCTTGTACACTTTGGATTCGGCTGAGGAATTGTCAAATTGTTCCACGCAGATTTGACATCACGGACACAGTTTGTTGAAATTGGTGAAAGAAAGTCAAGAACTTTCACAGTATCGTCAGGAGTACCAGCGGGAAGTATCTTGGGACCATGTCTCTTTATTGATTTTATTAACGACATTGTTGAAACAGTGTCCAATGCTCTTGTTTTGTTATTTGCAGATGACTTGAAACTAATACGAAAAATTGCATCTCCCATTGATGCTGTTATTTTTCAAAATGCAATTGACCAGTTACATGAGTGGTGTGTAAGAAATCAGCTGCATCTGAATCTGCGAAAATGCTTTGTCATATCTTTTGCGAGAGGTGCAAACGTCTCGAAATACGAATACACGATCGATGATGGAAGACACACATTCGAAAGGCTAAATCCACACAGAGATTTAGGCGTGATATTCGACACAAGGGTAACATTTATCAGTCACATTGATGCGATCACTGCCAGTGCAGACGGAACAATGGGTTTTATCAAATGAACAATAAAGAATTAATTTACAATCGACTCAGCGAAAATGTTGTAATGTGCACTAGTTAGGTCAAAACTTGAATATGCTAGTATAGTTTGGCAGCCATATCACAGAATACATTCAGATGGGATTGAATCAATTCAGAAGGATTTTGTTGCATGGGCATTAAGATGTATTTAACAAAGAGACGAAAATTTTGTATTGTCACCGTAACAGTTTAGATGTGATGTTTTAAATATTCAATCGCTTTTGAGGCGGCGTATAAACGCATCAATATTTTTGATTTATGATATTTTATTGGGTAAAATTGTATCAAATGCACTTAGCGATAAAATTGTATATACTCGACATCAATTTAATATAAACCAAAGAAGTTTAAGAAATACTGAACTTATTAGATTAAGATATTTCCCATCGGACTATGCCCACAACTACCCATTCTGTGTTGTTTTTTCGAATCCTCATCGAGACAAATTTTTAGACATAACGTTATTGACTTAGGCAATTTAATATTTAATATTTGATTATTGGACACAATGTACAAAGTCATTGAAAATAATAAAAATGTTTTGTTGAATTTCATTGAACCCAATCGGTGTCTATCGCTCCGAAGTCGATAAGGCTGAGGACATTCGATTCGGTTAGTGTTCGATGATTGTGAAATATGAAAAATGAATTGTAATGATATCAAATTCAGTCTGTGATCAGACGGTGAATAATAAATAATAATAATAATGTATTTAATGTTTTATTTCGTTGGTTCCACCCTTTTAATAATGTAGCACACAATAACCACTTTGGCAACAATTGCACCGACATTGACAATTTTGTTTTTAGTTTTCTAGCATTTGACTTGGAGTATCGGCCAAGGGCATGACTTGTTGACGTTTAACATAATTTTTGTATAGACCGGCAGCTACTTTAGCTCCTTTCTTGCCCATTTTTGCGATTGGTAGTAAAAAAGTTTTTTTCGCATTTTTTTTCGTTTCAGCCAACACATCATATACAGTGGGAATATACTGTTCGATTTCATTGTCGAAATCGATGAAATCATCAAAATCTGGAAAATATGTTATTAAGAGTGTGTAGAAGTTTCCTAATTCCCTTGCTTGATAAACAATGGCTTTTTTTTCGCTGTAAAGATTAATTTATTATATCAAAATTGGTATCGAAATATTTTTTGTAATTTAATAGTAGAATCTTACTTTTCGAATTCAACGTCGCTATATTCAGATAAGTGTTTATTATTCTTCATTCGCGTTAGGAGTAGCTCAAGCGCATCTGTAGGCCTATATTTGTGTGTCAAATGAAGTGAATGTTAATCAATTGCGCTGAGAGTAATTAAGATAATGTGTATGCCTTTGATATTCTAAATGACGATCTGGACCATAAGGAGTAGTGCATCTGAAAAAATTCTCGATATATTAGTTATTCATTCCAATTAAATTTATCATGAATGTAATGTTGGTTGTATGGTTGTATGGTTGCAATCAATAATCTGAGTTAGGGTAAGGCTGCGAGCGTCAATGAGATTCGGAATGAATATTTGATTGTGGTTGTTTGGTAGGTGTTCACTGGTTGCATCGTATCTTTGATTAATTTGGGGTTCCTCTGTTGCCCCTGAAGTATGAGATTTCCAGACTAAAGAGTCAGTTATAGAGACTGCATTAACTATCGAAGAATTTTTCTATTGAGCGTTGTTTGTAAAGTATATAGTGCAATTTTGGAAAAGAGAACAAGAGCTATTGTCGAATCGCTCTTGGATGAAAATCAATCGGCTCAATGCACGGCTACCAAAATCAAATTTTTTGCATGAGAAAACTTATGGAGAAATTCCTTGAAAGAAATAGGGAACTGTACTTATGTTTCGTGGATTTGCAGAAAGCATACGACTGCATTCCGAGATCTAAATTGCGGTCAGTCATCATGAAGTGCATGGTCGTCTTCTCAACGCAATTAAAAGTTTGCACGCAAACCGTAAATCGGCAGTAAGAGTAGATGGAGGTTATAATATAATGGATGGTTTGAAGTTAATACTGGTCTACGACAGGGCTGTACATTATATAATTTCGCCACTTTTATTGATAATTTATTCATACGGAGAGCTGATTAAATCAGCAACAAATAAATGCTCTAACATAAAACTAACTTCGTCGCACATTTCCCGAACGTCTGCGGGATCACAGGCTATATTTATTTCTTGTCACATCATCATGCAACTCTAAGAATCTCATTTCTTCATGAAAAAAACAAGTCACACAAAATTAAAAGTCATTACGATGAGATTTACGTTTTAATAATATAGTAGACTTCATTTAATTCAAACACGTCGGGACATCGACCCAATTGATTTACCGAAAATTCGAATGTATCGTGAATATTTTCAAAATTTTCAGTATTGGTCTAAATTCAAGGATTCATAACGTTTACGCCTACTGACGCCCTATTACTTACAAACGTCTTTATTCGACTTACATAGAAATGAATAATTCAGACAAGGTTTTACGTTCCAATAAAACGAATACTTATAAGTATTAATTCATTCATCATGAAATAAAATAAACTGCAGCTGATTGCATATCATGAAATGCATTAATGTCTGGTAATTTTATAAATAAATGTGTTGATATTTTGTATTTTTCATAAGAAAACTTCACTTTTTCTCATCAAATTAGTCACCAATCTGTGATTGTTTCTAAATGAAGTCACCATTTGATTTTAGAATAAAACGTCGACAATACGTCATGAACTGATATTTTTGCAATTCTGTGGGGGATCTCCAAAAAATCATCAGAGCTGTTGAAGTGGCTTGTACGAGCTTCGGAATTAGTATTAGCGGTACAAAAGTGGTCAAAACTCAAAAGCCAATTCATCGCGCACTGAATGGCAGCTTGTTATTACCATTTTCGCAATTCAAATATTTGGGTTGCATCCTTCGGAAGATGGCAAGTTTGACAAAGAGTTTGAACATCGTGGGGTTAATGGAAACAGAGTATTAGTGCAAATTAGATCACACGTTTTCAATAGACGTGAATTGAGCACAGATACAAAGATGTTGATTCACGGATCAATCTTCAGACCGAATATTGTATATAGTAGCGAGAGCTGGGTTGATTCAGAGTATTCAATTCAAGATTTGAAAGTGTCTGAAAGAAGAATCCGAAATGAGACGATTCGCTGGGATTGAAACGTCGATTCTGTAGAGGAGGAAGCAAGAAAATCCAGACTATGATGGTTTGGCCATGTTAAATACTGGAGATGCTCAATTACTATAACGGACTCTATTTGTCGAAAGTGATGGGCCAAGAGGAAGGGGAAGATAACGTTGACGTTACCTAAATTCGGCTAAATTTTATTTGGATGAGTGGGGGTATGTACCATTCATAAATAGTGCAATGAAACTAAATAATTGGCTCTCGATCGGGATTTGTGGAGGCGTATGCTTCTTAATACATTGTTTATTGACAATATATTGTTAGTGGCCAATCGTTTCGTAGAGCACACCAGGTGCTATAAGGCATTCAAAGTCTGTAAAAGCTTGTTGTTGATAAAATTTTAATATTAAGGAAATCAATCTGTTTACTTGATTTGATTTTAACACACAAATAAATTTGCTGTCAATTGATGCACAAACATCAAACATTTGTCGATATGCATTGGAAATATAAGCATTCAAACTTCGAAAACAAGAGCTGAACTGTTCAATTATGGCAGTCTAACATACTTTGTTCAATTTTGATGATCTTTATGATTCTCGTTTGCGTTTTGCATATGTATATTGAATTCATTTTGAACACAAAGCGAAATGGCAGACACAATTAATCTGAAGTTAGCTTTGTACTTCGACCTACAGTTACTGCAATTAGAAATTTAAATTTTAGCCGATTTTTGGCATAGTAGCACAACTCGGAAATCGATTCAAGTTTGAATTTCTAATTGCAGTGCCGGTAGGCCGAAGCACAAAACGAACTTCAGATTAATTGTATCATTTTCTCGTGTGAAGGAATAAGTAGTTTGGGAATTTCTATTTCAATATGAAGAGTTGATTGTTTGACCAATGTTTCAATTGTTTTTTTATCAATTTGTTAAAACTTCATTTATTTTGAAATTTGTAAGTATGCGTGCATGTTAAACAATTGCTAGATGTTTGCCGACTACATATTTCGTGCAGAACATTTGAATTTTCGAATTGATCATGGCCAAAACTTTAATGCTTTGTTTTTTAATTGTTTGAGCATCAGCAGCCCTTTTCATAACAATGCCTATCATCATATGGCTGATCAGATAACGCGGTATCAAGATATCAAGATGTGAAACAATGAATCAAATTTGACGTGATTTTCTTAATACTGATTCACCCACAGAGCATCAAGGTGGTGCCCTAATTTTTCACATCTAAATGAAGCTGCACGAAAGCTTTAATGGTACAAAACTATTAGTCATTCATTGTGTATTTAATCTGTTATAACGTGGTGTAATTTTCTTGTATAAAATTGCTCTCTAAAACAATTTAAAAAAAAACGTATTCATTTGCATGCAGTGTTGCAGTTAGTTTTCAACTTCATGTTAATTTTCAACATTTTTGTCAAAATTGGCTTTTGCAGGTATCTATTATTACATTACATTCCTATTATTTTATTGATTTAAATTTTCTTTATCTTTTAAAGATTGTGTTTTATAATTCATCAATGTCGCCAGTATTTAAGGAGACATTAATTAATAAGGAAGAAGAAAAATAATATAATTACAATTTCCAAAATGCTTCCTTGTCTTCGGGAGACCCATCGTACTTAATTTTAGTCTTTCCAACTGGATCGCCGGTAATCTAATTTATATAATAAAAAAAGATTCAAAGGTTAAACAATTTTTAAAAATCGGTGCGTTTGCTGAAGATGATTAGCAACGACATACCATTAATACAGAAACACCCAAAAGGACGATGAACTGTGCTATAAATCTCATTCTCTATGTTAGTGGTGTTGGGAAAGGAGACAAGCTCAACTTATATACTGTAAGCAAGAATATTGAAGATTCCTCAAATGAGAGTTCGTTGATTCCACAATGAAGAAACGAATGTTAAATGTTCCGTACAGACATTAATTCATATTATATTTCATATTCAAATTAAGGAATTCTTATATTCATATGAGTCATTCCATTATGGAATTTATCTGGTTTGTTCTCTTATTCCGCATATATAATATTGCATAATTAATTGGTGTTCACAAAATTGCTCGAAAGAAATCCGAATAAATAAAATTTTCAAAAAAGGGAGAAAAAGTTTAGGAAATGTAATGGATACGAAAATGTGGAAGAAATTTGATTTATCTCGGATAAATCTTCTTTTCTCCAAAATATGGGTATCAATTGCCAACAAATTTATATTCTTTGATACAAATCCACAAGTTTGACCGGATAGACGCAATTTCAGTTTCCTTCCAACTTAATTTTACATACAGGCAATTTGTTTTGGCTGTATGACATGTTCAATGGAAATGTAAAATGCTTGATGCATCAAGAAAACGTGTTAATAATTAATAAAAATTGCAATCAAAACATAATCCCAAATACATATTCATTGATTTAAGATAAATTTTGCGCATTTGGATTGGTGAAACAGGCGAAAAATATGCCATTTTACACTTTCAATTAGTTCAAGCAAATAACTTGAATAATTTCAGCTCAAATCGTCCATACAAACAACGAAAATCTGTCAAATTGATTCCTTTTCAAGCAAATTTATGCTAAATTGGATCAGATCGAATGCAGTAAACACTCAATATAATAAACAAATAACAACAATGCAAATTTTTTTATGCGAATGATTACGAAAAACCTGCTCGAGGCAATTTCAATACTCCACTCGATTGAAAACTTCACCAAATTAATGTATATTCACATTTCTGTCATATAATTGCATATAAAATGAATGGTTTAAAGATTACGGGTTCATGGGCTATGTTTATTTCTTAACGCATCATCATGTAACTTTGAGAAACACAGAATATCAAGACATGACGGTGAGATTTAGGATTGGATGGTGTTTTTTCTTTAACATATGAACCTTAAAATATGGAGCAATTAGATTTAAATTCACTTGAAATTAACGTTGATCATGAAAATAACTCAAAGCATATATGGACAATTAGTGCCTTTCAGCGTCTGGTGTGTTTTACGAAACATTTAGCCTCATACACTCCTAAGAACATAGTTCCCATGTAAATAGTTCCCAAATCTTATCGGAATGACTTGAAATTTGGTTTTACTTATTTTTTTTATCATCATCATCATCATCATCATCATCACTCAGTATTTATAGACCGAATTGTGTACCGTTAGGTGTGTTCAGTCTTTTTCGTATTCCATGAATACCACCAGCATGAGAACTATTATTCGAATACATTGGTGAGGGGCTTGCAGGGCACGACTGCACCGCATTCGAATGCTCGGGCCCATGAATGGCTACTACCTTTTTTGCGGTGGTGTATTGAATATTGAAATACCCAATAACACAACCTTAGCGTTAAGGTTGTCAATTTACGTGTGTCTGTGCCAACTCAAAATCCTCTTTGTGCACAAACACGGGACCGACAACTTCAAGTGTCCTCCGAAACACTCCTTGAGTCGAACATCACTGTTTTATGTGTTAGTTTGTCTCCCATCAATATATGACTGTTATAAGCGATGATGAAATTGATAGAAAATCAAACGGCCACTAGGAGATTCCAACCCACGTCCCCATGCTTGCAAAGCCGGCACGATAACCACTACTCTACAGCTGGGTCTTATTTTTTCATATAAAAAATATATTCTGAAAGTTTCATTATGATACAATGCGAACTAAACATAGTCCCCATACAAATGTTTCATAATTATTTTGGAAAACCGCTCAGTTGATGATTATACCCAAATTGAGCTACCCGAAGACATTATCCGAATGAGCTGAACATTAATAGGTTTCTGTTCCCTATGAAGACATATTTGCGCGTTCATGAACAATTGATTTTAGGCTTAAACTTCTTGAGTTATCGTGTTAACAAATTTTAGAGCACAACGTTCAACGGACATCGTACGTATCAGAAATGCATAGAAATTTCATTACTGCACACAGTTTTGTGTGCAGAGAAGTAAAAATTTGAGAACTATTTTCGGAAAAACAAAACTCTTGAATTTCTTGGGGAAATTTTGGCCTGCTATTATTTCATAATAATTGTCCTGATAACTGATCAGCTGAATTGAGCTGCTGTTTTCCGATAATAATTAACGCCGCAATCTGTGAGTTTATCCCCACCTAAATTAAGAATATGTGAAAACAGATGTGCTCACTTTTCAAGGTCTGAGCTTCTCTATATCAGATTAAACGCAGCATTGAATTACAAAAATTTGTATTCAGTTATTCCTCGCTAAAACATGTACGAGCCACACATATTTCAAAATATGACTTTTCATTGAGTGCACAAATATTTTTTTCTCGGCTTTTGACTCAACACAAATATTGTGCATTCTTTCATACATCTTTTTGTTTTGTGTTGTGTTGTAACATTCGTTTTATATTTTTGCCAGGCTAAATAATTTTTATTTTACTAACTTTTTGCACTGGCATCAAAATTCACGTAATGAAGGTTCATATTGTGTAGAATTGAGTGTATTTTATTCCAGAAAACAGTTGGTAGATTTGCACGCGTACAGTCACTTATACACACGTTCCAACATGTAACGAATTTTCCTGGATGTACACAAAACACCTGTTTCGTAATGTGTTTCGTTTCGCAAACTCATATATTATTTTTCAGGTGTCTCATTTGCACTCAAAATTCCGAGCAAACGATAACAACATCGTCGAATAACAACAACATCATTCAAAATGTTCAAACATCAAAATGGAAGAAAAATAAGCTTTGTTTTTTTTCATGTGTCATTTTGCTAAAGAGTCAACCTTTTTGCCGACAAAACGCAATTTGCGGGAAGGTTTACTTCTTTGCTTTCATTTGAAGAAAAATACAGCTAAAAGTCATGAAATTCTGTCCCAAGGCTACGGCAAGCATGCTCCATCGATTTCAACGTGCAAGTACTGATTTCGACGATTCAGAGAGGGCAATTTTGACACGGAGGACAAAGAGCGTCCTGGCCAGCCGAAAAAGTTTGGGGACGAAGAATGGGAGGCATTGCTCGGCCAAGATCCATGCCAAATCCAAGAAGAGCTCGGCGAATCGATGGGAGTGTGTCAAAAAACCATTTCCCATCCCTTGAAATAATTGAGAATGATCCAAAAGATGGAATTTTGGGTGTCACACGAATTGAGGCCGAGAGACGTCAAATGGCGTTTTTTGACGTACGAATTGTAGGCCGAACGACAGATTCGGAAGGGTTTTTTGCATCGTATTGTCACATGACAATCCAAAGCGAAAAAAATAATGGGGTTAGCCCGGTCATGCTTCACAACCGACATCAAAGCGGAATATTCATGGTTCGAAGCTCATGCTTTGTATTTGGTGAGAACAGAAGGGTGTCGTGTACTATGAGCTGCTCCAACCCAACGAAACAATCACGGGGGATCGCTACCGGCTACAATTGATGCGTTGGAGCCGAGCATTGTGCGAAAAACGTCCAGAAACTATCGAAAGATACGACAAAGCTATTTTGCAACATGACAACGCTCGGCCGCATGTTGCAAAGGTCGTCAAAACATGCTTCGAAACGCTGAATGGTGTTAATTCTTTCTAAAATGAACATTATTACATGGCGCAAAAAGATTCAAATTCGAAAGTGAATCGGTTTGCGATTTGATAAAATACTGAGTGCAAATATCACGTGCTCTTTTAAAATATTGAAATGAATTACAAAAAAATAAATTCCGGTATTTCGGGCTAAATATGTATGAGATGCCAACATTTGAATTCTTCAAGAAAAAAACAACTTGGAAATAGGTATAAATTCACGATGATCTGAAGGTGAAACTATCATTCGAACAGTGAAAACCGTGCAATTCACGAAACGTTTGAAATATTATATTTTTCATATATTTTCTTCGTTTAAACCATTGAAACTTACAATGCGCCATTTGAATTTATTCCAACTCACTTTGGGTGTTCTCGTTTTGATAGCGGTAAGTGAAAATCATTCGACTCTCTAAGTAAATGTAGTTTATTTCATTTATTTTGTTCATTTATTTAGCTTACTGATGCTGTTTATGAACGGTATACATATAAACCCCTTTACAATGGGGAAATGGTGGACTTTGTTCAATTTCATGAAGTGTAATATACCTTTAGAACCAATATATTTTTTTACTTAAAATTATAAAATAAAATATTTCATTATTCAAGGTGCTGTCCAAGATTTGTAGCGAAGTAGGTTGAAATATAAAAATATCTTAATATATTTCGTACATTAAATCTTAAAATTTATATCGATTTAAATTCGTTTTTCTCATTTGCATTCAAATTAGAATCGATAGAACCACACAGGAAGAAAATGAGTTGAGTGAATTGATATTGCAAATCAGAAGAACCGTTTACGATACTCAAACAGATGATTCTTTAATTACAGCGTAAGCAATAGAACTCAAAGCAATTGGAGTTCTATCTTAATAATTGTATTCTTTCACATTGTTTCAGGAAAAAGGAATTCCTCATATCAAGTATTCCCAAACTTGCCAAATATTGCGAGCAAGAGTAAGGCAAATTACTAAATTTCATTCTTTCAAAAGTAATATTTATGAGCAAGATTAATTATGAATTATTATCACATTATTAGAGATTCTAATTCTGAACTCCGCAACACATTGGGCATTCGTTGTAAATGGGTTTATGGGTTGTTGGTAAAGGAGAAAAAGTATACACTTTCAAGTCACGATGATGCAAGTTCATCCAATCCAACTCATCCGTGAACCCCGTGAGAGGTTTAGGCAGTAAAAATACCAGCAAAATTGTGACACATTTTATGATATAAAAGTGTAATTTTTGCCATTGTTAAAACAATCTGCCTGCTAAAAATTGATAATAAATTCCACATCATATATTTTCTGAAAATATAAAAAAAAACATCTGAAATATTATTCTGTACGTCTTTCATGTTTTATCCATTACAACAAAGTTGACGTTGTGTGAATTTCATTATTATAACATTCTGGAATAGAACCTTACGCAAGCGCACGATGCTTTGTATCGTCTCCTATGTAAAAGGGTAGCGAATGTCGTTGGACCGCGCCATCTCTACCTAAACGATTGTACTAAACGCTTCAACATTTCACACCTTCCCCGCCTTCCCCTTCTTCAAACAATGACGAATGACAGCAAAGATGCGGAGCCTGTCAAACTTGCTGTTTGAAGAAGGGGAAAAAGCAGGAAAAGTGTTGTACAGAGGGCGCTGCTGTCAAGCTAAGTGTCAAAATTCAATTTTGCATCGTCCGCTTGACCTTAAATTATGCCCTGAGGGGAATATTTCCAAAGCGATTTTTTCTATAAGAAATGTTCGCAAGCAAGGAAATGAAGGTAAAGAGCTCTCTCTTTCTCTTAATATCTAAACACGAAGCATGATGGGGCAAATTAAGTCTCGTAAGAATACGCTATAGAGAATACATAGTATTTTGTGTTTATTTTGAAGGCCAAATTATGTAGACGTGCATTGTATGTGTTTTGACATTTGAAACAAATATAATTTCACAACAGTTGTTTTAAGCAACAGCATCTATATATTCATAGATTAAATATGTCAATTTTGAAATTAAAATTTTGTGTTTTTAGTAAAAACTTTTTACTTGCAACGATTTCGATCATTTACGTAATAGATATTATCAGCGAGTCAACTTTTCTAACATCATTTTCAACAGCTCTGGCTTATTATTATCAGATGGAACTCGGAAATAGTGGATATACATTTTGCGTAATGTGCAAACACACTATCAGAAGTCAACAAAAAAGTGAATGTGAGAGATTTGAATGTAGCGAGAGAGTTTTTTAAAAAAATTAGGGGAAAAATAAGCACAGGTTGAAGCGCCCCAACATCCGCGTAAATGATGAAAGGTGAATCTTGTTGGTCTGTTCACAATCAACAATCACATTGTTTTCGTCTGTTAGCAATACAGTTTTCCCGATGTTCTTCCAGTTTTTCCAACTTTTGGAAGTGGTTTAAGCATCGGCCACAGAAAAAATGATTGCCATTATGGTTCGAAACTTGCTTGGAAATTAGTCTGCTTAGATTCTTGATTCAACAGGAATGTGAATTAACAATCACACCAGAATCCGATTTTCCTTTGCAAATGCATTTTCTTAACAAAAGAAGATGAATATGCTGCCTTTTAAGTGTTCGGATTTTGAATTCTCCTTCAGATGTAAGCATTGATAGCGATCGTTGGATTTATCTTTTCGAATTTGTCTATATCATCAAATTTTACGGGGAAATTGATTCCCATGAAATTAAGATCATTTGCATACTGCAAGTATTTTTTTTTCTTTCTCAATTCTAGCATTAAATGTACGTTGGAAGTCCTCCCAAGAGAAGTGATGGATTTTTGTATAATATATAAATGAACGAATTAATTTATAGCAAGTCAGTTCAATTTCAATTTTTGTGAGATTCCTAAAGTAGTAGGGACTAGGTATGTTGAACAGTCTCTACTATGAAAACAAGCCATTTGTCACTTCTGGAGATTTGGAAATGTGCGACTACTTGGTTTCATCATTTGGTTTCGTTTACGGGAAAAAATATGGAAAACAACTTGAAGCAGATCTTAGGGATCGTGCTTCTACCACAAAGTTTTGCGACAAATCTAACTGAGAATGATGTCGAAATGTTTAATCAGGGTCGATACATTATGTGCTTCGGAGGCAGGGATGAACCTTAACATACCATGGCGATTTCACACTTCGTAAGGGCGGAATCTTACAATGAGTCTCTTCTCGATTTGGATTTCAGTGTGAATAACATTTTAGTTCAAAAGTAATAACAAATATTAATTTCTTCTGTTGCTGTCAATCAATCAAGATAATCACTTTTCTATGATTTCTTCGAATATAATAATAATAATAATAATAATAATAATGATGAACAAAACCAAATCTTTTATTTCAATCATTTTTTTTCAGATTCAAAAAATCGACTCAAATATGAATTCTGAGGAACATAATAGTGAGAAATTGCAAAAAGTTTATGGTGTGTTGTGTAGAATTCGCCATACTCGGCAATTCATACCAAACTATGCTAAGCGTGATGTTGCTTGTGCGCTCATTGATCCAATTTTGGGCTATGGTGATGTGATCTCTTACGGTTGTGGAGCCCATGGCTCAATTGATCAGGAGAATCGTATTCGCATGGCCGATATAGATGAAATCCGTTATATTGTATTTATGGCTTGAAAAGATCTGAGCACATAAGCGAGTATCGTGAGCGAATCAATGGCCTTACCCCTGAGTCCAAGGCAAAGCTTCATTCAGCTACTTTGATTTTTAAGCAACAGAGAACGCGCTCTCCTGTTTAATGAAGGAGTAAATGGTCAACTACGGGTTTTGGTCAAACCTCACTCTGAGTTCGACAAACGTGCATTTGGTTTCGCGGCAATCACCTTTTTTAATATAATTCCGGGTGACATTAACAAATGTGACAATATCGGTTCATTTAAATTTCATTTCAAAATCTAGTTGCGCAACAACCAGCAATAATTTAAACAATTTTAATAATTTAAGTTTCTTTCAATTTTCGTTGCTTGGTTGATGAAATTGTGCTCTTGCCAAAGTTCCCTCATCAACATCATCATTTAGTTTTAAGTTATTTCAGTCTTTCTCCTGAGTCAGGCCGGTTTTCCATGGTTTCCCGGATTCAATTTTGTATCTATAGCCACCCGTAGATTTGCCCATCCTTGTAATTGTCTTTGTTAAAATCGATCCATGGGCGGAATTTATACCGTATTGGGCACTTTGCCAGCATACATGAGTTATTGCGTAGCTCTTGTACGTATTGGTATAAATTAAGGATTCGTAATAAATAAATAAATAAAGTCATTACACATCACTGGATGCGACCAGCTAGACCATTTGAACGAGTACACGCTGATTTCGCAGGTCCTATATTCGGAAAATATTTATTTATTCTTGTGGATGCGTATTCCAAATGGCCGGAATTTCATGTTATACCAAATATTATTGCGGAAACCACCATTGCGAAATGAAGAGATATTTTTGCGTCATTTGGCCTACCGAAATATTCCGTCAGTGATTGGATAATGCAATTTTTATCGGGAGAATTCCAGGAATTTCTAAAAGACAATGCAATTGAACACGGAGAGGTGCACCTTACCATCCAGCGACCAATGGCCAAGCCGAACGTTACGTACAAACAGTTAAAAATAAATTGAAAACGGTTAAATGTTCTGAGCAAGACTTGGAGAAGAACATCGCCAATTTTCTGTTAGCGTATCGCAGAACGATCCATACAGCCACAGGTAAATCACCAGCAATGATTATGTTTGGACGGCAAATAAAAAGTCGTTTAGATTTGATGTTACCCAGTGAAAAGCGAGACGAAGCTTTACAACAACAAATCGTCGGGCATAGATTTAACACAAATGATCGAGTAGCAGCTCGCGATTATTTGTCAAAGAACAAATGGAAATTCGATACGTACAATTTCTAAAACGTTGACCAAATGAGGAAAGTTGGAAAAAATTTATCGTCGAAGCCAATGTATGTTCCAGATGCTTCGATTGAGTCACCGAAAACAAATTTCAATACCACAATGCAAGCGGAAAACGAAGTAAACGAGGAAACCCACAATCAACCGGCAGTTGTCATCGACCGATGCCGTCGATGCAGTCTTATAAGGTGTAATTAAAAGTCAACTGTTGTGTGTGAGGTGCTGTCCAAGACTACTTTATTAATTTATCATTATGTATTATGCGCTAAGGTTAACGCTTGCGGCATGCGCTAAGCCGCATTACATCTCCCTTCCTAGAATAAATTTTCATACAATTTTTCTTAACTATTTGATTTATTTTCTTCCCTTTTTTAAGAGGAAAATTAGTTTGAAAACTTATTCTATCTCACAATTTTTTAGTTACGGTTTTTACTATTTTTATTGGTTTTCTTGTAAAAATTTTTTTTGTGTTACTTTTGTTTTAACTTTTAGTTGTCATTTAAATGTATTAGAGATGAATCTTTCTTAAACAAATATTAATATGATTATCTTGAATATAGTAATAAAAATTCTTAGTATTTCTTTAAACGGTCCTTATGAACCTTATAGAGCTTATTATTTTCTAACAATATAATAACATTAGGGCCCTCAATATCTATTCCTTCGTATGGCCCATCATAAATTTGTCTAAATTTATTATAAGATTCTTTTAGAAGCTTCACCTTCTCTCCCCTTTTTATGTCTAATATGTTTATATTTTTATCATATATATTTTTATTTCTTAATTTAATTTTATTTATTATTTCAACTGCACTTTTGTGCGCCATTTGAAGTCTATATTTGGCTTCATTCACATAATTTTCAATGTTATAAACTGGATCAACTTTTCCATCTAAGATTTCATTGAATTTATTTGGTTTCTACGAAAAAACTAACTCAAACGGACTATATTTCTCATTATTACTTGAATGTTTCTGTATGTTATAAGCAGAGCTAGTGAAAATATGCAAAAAAAAACCATGAAATATAAATGCTCCAAAAACCAATCAAATATGCTGTCAAATATGCCGCTAAAAAGTAGCAAAATATGCAAAAATAGTCAATATTTTCCTTAAAATATGTATTTAAAAATTATGAACAAGATAACGATTTATGTTTGGATCAAAAATATTTTATTTTTCTTTCATTTTGGTGCATTGCACTTAACAATCATGTGTCGTTTCAAGTTTTCGAAAACGAACGAACGACGTTTATCTGTCAAAGTGTTAGCGTATGCTGAAAAAGAGCGTTCTACATCACTTGATGTTGTTGGGCAAAATCGAAACAATGTCAATTCCTTTGTACTGAGACTTTTAACATAGTCGTCAGTTGGAGATGTTCCTCCATCCAAAATGCCACATATTTCTGTAAGTGGCTTATAACCCGCATTTCGCTGAAGAACTCTGTCCAATTTCTGACCAAATTCCTTTCGCGAAAGAGAATTTAGAGACTTGCGTATGTTTTCCATAATGCCAATGCTATCTGCCATAGACAATCCTTGTGTTTCGAGAATGATTGTTGCAGAAACTATCGATGCAAAATTGCTCTTGATAAATGCCAGCTCAGTCTTTACTCGTTGGTTGGAAAAACATTTTTTCGACAATCGAATTGATTCAGCATCTTCACTATCAAAGTTATCAACAACTAATTTCACTTTGTCAAAATGATCGCAGTAGTACAATGCTGCTTTCAACCAAGTCGTCCAGCGAGTTGTGACGGGTTGTGGTGGCAATGCTTGTCCTGGCCAAGTTTGTTGAAATACTTTTTTTCGAGATGGTGCCTATGTAAATGATTAATCATTTTCAAAAATGGTTTTGATAAACATATTTGGACAAAAAGAAGCAAAGAACAACTACCTTTACAAAAACACTCTTTGTGCTTGATATAAGCAAATTGGTTTCAGAAAACGTCGTGCGTATGAACTCAGCTACCCGATGTAATCCATGGGACAAACATGTCAAGTGAAGCATCTTTGGATAAAGTATTTTGAGTGAATTCATAGCTGCAAGCATGTATGACGCTGCATCGGTAACTACGAGAAGAACCTTCTGGTATTGAATACCTAATATTACAATAAAATATATACACAAAATTAATACACATTTTAACATTAATCATTGAAAAAAGCAGCCATACTACTAACATTCGAGGAATCCACTGTCGCCATGTTCAATAAATAGCACTTTCCACGTTCTTCACTTTTATAGTCACCATCCAAAATACCAAAAACAAAATTTGCCACCAATCGCTGTTCAGCGTCCGTCGTTTCGTCAATCGATACCCATATGTAATTGTTTTCAGCTTTGGCTCGCAAATTTGCAATGCAGTCATCGTATAGTAATGGTACGTACTTTTGTCGAAGAGTGCTCTCAGATGGTGTTGACTTTTTTGTGTATTTCTCCAAAACACCTGACAAACTCGGGTGATTGAGTTTGTGCAATGGAATGTTCGCTTCAACAAAAGCCTTACAGATATCTAAATTGTACTCATTTACTTTGAGTTCTTTGTATTCCGTGATTAGCGTTTGTGTTTTTGTTGATTGTGCATTGCTCAAATTAGCCGCTTGTTGATGCTTCGTCGTTCCAATGTGTTGTTTGATCAAAAACATCTTATCTGCAGATACTGTACAACTGCAGTAATTGCAGAACAATACCGAGTTGTCCGAACGAAAAACCCCTGAATATTCACGCAATACCCGCGCGATAAATTCACTTTGACTTTCCTTTTTTTTCGGCATTTTTAATGACACACGTATTACATTTATGATGTTCCAATCGAGGTCCAAAATCAAACTGATTGATTTAAAATAACACATTCGATATATTGATGCGTGCACAAATATCTGAATAACAGAACAGCTACATTTGCTCCGATTTCGTGTGGAATAACTGTGTTTATATAAAACAATCATCTTATTGTTTTGAAAAAACATTCACGTTGGATTCTTTGACGATTCAAATGTCGTGATGCGAAATATTCTCGAAGCTGTCACACTGACAAGTGACAACACAAATACAAACAATACAGAAACATTTTCAATGTTAACAGATATCTTATGTTTATTACTGTTTCAAACACAATAATACTACTTTCATACCCAAAATGTAAAGAGGCTCAAAAGGTTTTTTTTAATCGTCTTTTTTGGCTATATATTTTTCATGATTTCTTTTGCACATATACAACGTTCACATTCGTACCAATTTGACATATAGAAAACTCTGGTTATAAGCAAACGTAAAATAGTTCAAGTATGAGTCCCAATTTTCCAAATTTCCGTTTAAATATGACCTAATATACTCATTAAACACTCGATGATTTCTTTCCACTACGCCCAATGATTGATGATGATACGCGGTTGAAACTTTGTGATCAATTCTTAGCAATTTGCATAATTCCGAGATTAATTCATTACGATATTCGCTTCCCATGTCTGTTCGTATTGATTTCATAGGTCCATATTTCAAAATGAAATGTTCAAAAATAACTCTTGCTACTTCTGAAGCTGTCTTATTTTTAACTGGAATTGCTACCAAGTACTTTGTCATATCACATACCATGGTGACGGCATAAATGTTGTCATTTATGATCTTAGGTAATGGTCCTATCGTATCGATATGAACCACATCAAACGGTTTAATAGAAGTATCGGTAATAGTCATTGGTTCTTTAGTTTTTTCATTTGGTTTTGATAGCTTGCAGACTGTGCAATTTTTGACATACTTTGCAATATCTCGTGTCATATTGCGCCAATAGTATTTTTCACGAATTTTAGCGTATAGCTTTTTCATGCCACAGTGTGCTCCGAATAACACATCTGTGTGAAATTTATGAATAATGTCCTTTTGATCATTTTCATTTTCGATTTTCTTTGGTGTGTGAACCAACTCGATTTGATATTGTGTATCTGACTGTATGATGCTTTGGGCTTTGAGTCTATCGTAAGACGTGACGCATGCGGTTTTGAAATGATTAATTGTGCACATTTCGAATATTTTGTCGTGCGATGGCCATTGCAAAATTTGAATGTTATTCTCTCGCATAATTGTAAATACCTTCGAAAGAACCGATTCGAGTGTCAGTTTTTCGTTCGCGAGTTTTATTGTGCATATTTGCTTCCTTGATCGGAAAATAGTCAGTGATACATATTGGATTTTTCCATTTTCATGTTTGAAATTTATAATTCGGATTGTTGGCTTCTTGCTATCAATTTTATTCAAAAGATTTTCATAAACAATGGGAATTGTTGTCGTATCAACATTTGTATTCCCATTTTCATTTATCCTGGCCCGTGTGGTTGATAGTGACGGCCAAAATTTGATTGATTGATCTGACTGAAACTGTTTTAACTTTCTGTATTTTCTCACTTCCCATTTGTTAGAGTATGAAGATCGCTAGTGGCTAGAAAGCAATATTATTATGTCACGGACAGTGAAATGAAACAACACTCGTGTAATGTTCAAATGCAAGTAGTTTATATTTTAATGTAACGCTTCCTTTTATATGGAAATGTAAAGATATTGAATTACACATTAATACAGGCATTTCATTTCATTTCTCATTTGTCATCAAATAATATCAACACCATTAGAAAAACTTGATGCTCCCCATACAAATCTTTCAAATCGCTAATTTCGATTCGTGATAACGCGTCCGCTACCACATTGTCTTTACCAGCAATGTGTTTTATAACAAAGTCGTACTCCTCCAAATCCAATCTAATGCGCGCGAGTTTAGAAGTTGGGTTCTTAAGAGAGTAAAGGTATATCAGTGGTTTGTGATCTGATATGACTTCGAATTTGTTGCCATATAAATACGGTCTTAAAACTGTCACGGCAAAATGAATCGCCAATAGTTCTTTTTCAATAATTGCTTTATTTAATTCGCCCTTTTTGAAAGTCTTTGATATGAAGGTGATTGGTCTATCATGATCATCTACATTTTATGATAAAACAGCGCCACATGCTAATTGACTTGCATCAACAGTTACACGAAATGGTTTCGAAAAGTCAGGATAAGTCAGGATAAGTGGCGAAACCAATATTTTCTTAATTTTTTCAAAGGCTTCCTGACACTTTTGTGTCCACACAAATTGTACTTTTTTGCTCGTTAATCTTGTTAACGGTTGTGTTGTTCCCGGTTGTTAAAATTTTTTAATGAACCGCCTGTAATAGTTCGCAAATGCTACAAATCTTTTGACCTCATCTCTGTCTCTCGGTACTGGATATTTTTATACTACAATGGTTTTATTTGGGTCTGGTGAAACACCCTGTGAAGTACATTTATGACCAAGAAACTGTACTTCAGTGTTGAAAAATTTGCATTTATACGGATTATGTTTAAGATTGAATTTTCTTAACGTTTCAAAGATTAATTTTAGATTTTCTATATGATGGTTCTCAGAATAACCCAATGCTATGAGATCATCCATATATATGAAACATTTCTCAGGCGTTAAACCAGAAAAAGCTAATGTCATCATACGCATGAAAGATGATGGTCCAACATTCAAACCAAATGGTAAGACTTTCCATTGGAAATGACCATTATTAGCACTGAAACTCGTGTATTTTCTTGAAGAAGGGTTCATTGGAATTTGATGGTAACCCGAATGTAAATCCATCACAGAAAAATATCTCGCTCTTCCCAATCCATCTAAAATTTCATCTATCCGCGGTAAAGGAAACTTATCAGGCAAAATTTTCCTGTTCAGAGCTTTATAGTCTACGCATAATCTCCATTTCTTTTCAGTACTGTCAGATTTTTTCGGTACTACCAATAAAAGACTATTGTAGTTCGACGTACTAATTTCAATTAAATCTTGATCCAAAAGTTTTTGCACCTGTGTACTGATTTCTTTCTTTTGAGAATGCGGTAGCCTATAGTTTTTTACGTATACAGGAATATTGTCAGTAATTGTCAAATCCTGCGAATAGAAATTGTTCACCGTTGCTTTGTCCCCTTCCAAATGAAAAATATCATTGAACTCAATGCATAAAGGTAGTAATTTGCCTTTTGCATGATCTGGAATTTTATCAGACAAAGTTCTGTTTAATCGGTTTATTCTATCGCTCGATTGATTTTTGATATTTGTATTCATTTGCAAAATATCAAAATCTGCGATATTACTTGTTTTATTTAGATTTGTGTTTATCAATTTCAATTCTTCACTGCAATTTAAAACACGTATCCATGCTCTTTGTCCATGAATTATTGTCATAGGTATAAACAAATCTTGATCAATCTGATTCGCCTCTACCACACATGGATATTTTTCAGCTTGAATGTGAAATTGTTTGAAGCATTCGCTTCTTGCTGGAATAGCAGCTAATCCCTTTAACAATTCAGACTGTATCGGAAGTGCGATTGCTCTATTTCCTTTTCTGACAGTAAGTGTCATTAAATTATAATCTACTAAGCACTTATTGTTTTTCAAAAAATCCTTTCCAAAAATTCCATGCGATGGTATGGGAAATGTATCGGATACAACATAGAATTTGTGACCAACCTCTACTTTACCTAACACTATTTTAATATAACAAATTCCTAAAGAATATACGGCGTCATTTGTGATTCCTGTCAATTTAATACGTTCAGAATCATCAAACTTAACCAAATTTGGCACGGCGTTAACTTTAATCAAAGAAACACCTGCTTCTGTGTCTACGAGACATATTATGTCCCTGTTTGCTAAATTTGTTTTCAGCAATACATAATCTGATAGATTATTATCAATGTAGAAAATGTCTACATTTTGCCCATTTATTGTGGCATTTGATATGGTATTTGGTACGCAATTTGGTTGTCTGGCCGCACCTGTTGCGGCGCTTGGTCGTTTCTCGACACAATGCGAATTGTGTGTTCACGATTGTTTTGTCTGTTGTTGTTATTGTTACCATTTTGTCAATTGTTGTTGTTTCTGTTGTAGTAGTAGTTGTTGTTGTTGTTGCTACCATTTCTATTGTTGTTATTATTATTACGGTTGAAATGTCCGTTTTGACCATTAGAATTTTGACGATTATTATTATAACCGCCACGGCCACCTCTACCATTGCCACGGCCACCACCGTTTCCATTACGGCTGCCGCGTCCTCTATCATTTCTATTAGAATTATTTCCCCGACCAGATTGATTTCTGTCAATCCGAAGATTATCAATTTCAATAATCATTCGCGACACAACTTCTTCCGGTGTGCTGAATTCTCTAGCAGCTAAAACTGCCTTCACAGTGTCATTTCTAGCAGATTTTCTGCACATTTCCATTGTTTTCGTTATCGTAAGCTCATCGGCTTTTTCCTTCGTGAATCCCTCAGCGATTAAACTGCGTCGGTATTCATTCGATAACTCTTTAGCCCTTTCTTGGAATGTGGTCAAAGAACCACCATCTGCTTTAAGAGCCAACATTTTTCCTTCTATGAAACGTGAAGATTCCGGTTTAATACATCTTTTCAATGTGTTTTTAATTTCCTCAATAGAAACCACTTCATCCGGCCTCAGCAGCTTTGCCCTCAAGCTTAGTCAGAATAAAAATCTTTAGTGTCGGAATATTGTTTACCTCACATAATGCTTCAGCTAATTCAATCGATGTAATAAATCGTTTCAACTGCGTAGGATCACCCGCATATGTCGTAGTGATTGTTTGTGCAGCTATATTGTCTGTATTTATTACTACACTTGTCAAATTTTCTGTCGAATTCCTGATATTATCGTAATTATTTTGACTTCTACTAGCTGTTCTCGGCGTACTCATGTGCGATTGTCCAATTGTATCACTATTATCAATATATTCTATTCGAGACAAATTAGCAATCTCACGTTTATCCTCTTCAGTTTCGTCAGAATCTGAATCAATTGTGACTGATTCAATATCCACTTCCTCCGGAATATTTTCTTCTAAATTCAACTCACTAACACCGGACTTTATTTCTAAATATTTGCTTGTAATTATTTCAAATACATTACTAGACCACTTGTATTTCAAATTTAATATATTAAATCATTTATTTATTTTATCTCTGTAACTATTTGCGTATTCGGTGAGCGTCTTTTTACCCTCACCATCTGTTTTATTTATGAAATCCCCCAGATATCCTATTATAGCGTTATATGTCTCCATGATATCTGTTTTATATTCTCTTAACTTTGTTTCACATTTCGTTAATTTTCTTCTTACTTCATTCTTCTGATTCAAATTTTTTCTTTAAACCCTTGTAAATATTTTCATCAAATTTATCAGGCATTTGTAACTTATTCCAATTATTTGTTTCCTTAAAATAAGATCATGAGGTTACTTGTTAAATTCGGTTGACCCCTTGTGAATACTCCTACAGACCTCTTGGAATTTGAACAGGAGACACTGGTACTCGCTGATCACTCGATGGTACATGTTGATTGTAGATTGATGGGTTATAGGTCACAATTTGTCCATTGTCTCTTTTCTTACACTTGTCATATAATTGAATTAACACAATAATTATAAACATCACTGCAACAGTAATAAGTAATGGAATGGCGAAATCTTTGGTAGAAATGTTCTGATTATTTGAGTCTCTTTCAATAATTTTCGTCGTTTGCACTTCTTTAATTTCAGGATCTCTTGTTTTTCCCACTTCATAGCCACTCATAACAGCCAAAGCTAATTGTCCAATTTTCGAAGCTGTCCCTGGTGCCATGGTGTTCACTCACAATTTCACGTAATTATAAATGATTTAAATGATAAAATTTAACTTGGAAATGTAAAAATTTACTTGCTCTAAAGTTTTGTCATACTTGAAAAAAAAATTCTTGAGTTAAAGATTTATTGAAGATGAAAAATAGAATTCTTGATCTAAAGATTTTATCGAGCTTAAGAAATTCCTGACTTAAAGATTTTATCGAGTATGTTCTCAAGTTACACTGTATTCAATGTGTTGATTATTTGCCTTCCGTTATGTTTCTACTGCTTTCCTCTACATCCCGATAAACCTTGCTCTGTTCTGATCGTGATTGAATGGTAAATCTTGACGAATGCACATGTTGTTCCTTAGATTTACTTTGAGAGGTTCGTTTTTGTCTTTGTGTCATTATTGCTGTGGTCATTCTTGCCGTCGTTGTCACTTTCACTCGTTGGTTTTTCGTTGCTGTCGCTAAATATCGAGTTGTCTAATTTGCGAATTTGTGCTCTAAATTCTTCAGTGTTTTCATATTCATGTTCATTGATTTCTTGGAATTCATTTTCATGTTGTCCATTTTAAGTTTTTTTTTTCACTTTTCGCTTTCGTTCGTTTTTGCTTTATGTGTATATTGCATATTTGCACTTTGTTTCACAGTTATTTCGTGTTATTTTGTCGTTCTAAGCGTTATGTTCATTGTACTTCTTCGATCATTTTTATACTTGCAGAAAAATTTACTTTTTAAGTTATTGTTGACTGTACTTTTTCACTTTGCCTTTTTATATTCCAGAACCACTTTCAACATTTATATTTTGCATCGGAATTGCTCTTGTTTTATTTGCTTTTCTCATTATTGTGGAGATTAAATTCTTATGATTATGATCATAGCCAACACTGTTATAATTAGAAATAAAGTTACGTCTGTGCTTTTTATTTCGCTTTCTTTTTCCTTTTCTTCCACGTATTTTTTCGTTGTCGTTACAATAGCTCCTTCATTTTCTACCGCTTGTCCTATTTCCCAACCGACGAATGCAACAGATAACCAGTTCGTTACTCTTTTAAAGATTTCTTTTCCTATATATTTAATTATTTCTGCTGCCATTTATATATTGTTTCCTTTTTATTTGAATGCCGGACTCGCCTTATAAGGTGTAATTAAAAGTCAACTGTTGTGTGTGAGGTGCTGTCCAAGACTACTTTATTAATTTATCATTATGTATTATGCGCTAAGGTTAACGCTTGCGGCATGCGCTAAGCCGCATTACAGTCTGCGGGAATGGTGAACGACAAAGGAGTTCCATCGCACAATACTGAACCGGAAGTGTTGAGGCGATCAACTAGAACAAGACAGGCTCCCGAACGTTTGCAATACAATTGAATTCATGTTGAAAATAATTTTATTTTATTTTTTGCGGGGGAAAAGCTGTTATAGCTCCAGTTAATAGAGCGCGCCACGAGCGAAAGTCATTTGCATTTACTTGTCATTTCATATGAATAAAATTCATTCTATCTTCAACCACCAAACCATCGAGTTCATACTTAAAACAATTATGAAATTCATTTGACTCATCCACAAATTCCGAACCTATAATATTATGTTGGTAAAACAAAAAAAGTTTTATTGCTTGTTTACACGCACCATTGAAATGGAGACCTTCTTTTTCGGTGAGCTTCAATTGAAATTCAAACGAAAAAAGACACAAATTTTCAGCAAGAATGTTGAAGATTTCTCAAATAAAATATATTGTATTTTATTTCACAATGGAGAAACTGATGTTATTTTTTTCCGAACAGACGTTTAATTATTTAACATTTCTTCTTGTTTTTTTTTATATTCAAATTAAGGGTTTCCAATATGCATTTGCGTCATTATATTATTGAATTCATCTGGTTCTTTCTCATATTCCGAATCTATAATAATATTTGTATTCACAACAGGCGTTACTATGCGATAGATCCACCAACGCATTTGAATACATCGCTTAAATTTATCTACTAAATGCGATGCGACTGACGTATTCATGCTTATCTGCTACAGCGTAAGCAGTGATACAGTGAATGCGTGTTCGTGTTCGTTGCGATGCTGTCTGTGTTACACATACAATAATGCTTACGCTGTAGCAGACAAGCATGAATACGTCAGTCGCATCGCATTTAGTAGATAAATTTAAGCGATGGATTCAAATGCGTTGATGGATCCATCGCAAAGCCTGATTCACAACATTTCTCGAAAAAAAACGAATAAATAAAAGTCTCATATGTTTCCCCATCAGACCGGGACGATATTTGTCATAGGCTATTGTCATGACTAAATGCACATATGATTTTTTGTGAAATCTGACAGTCCGAATGTCCGAAAAATACAACCGAAACCATTTTCGTACAAAGCAGAGTCCGGAAAATTACTCATTTGTGATTTCGGATTACAATTGCTTTTAAATTACGCAAAAAATAATCCCGGGGATTATTCGAATTAGATTCAAAAGAATGCGAAGTCCAGTATCAATCACTTCCTCAATCACTGATTCGAGCGGTATTTCATACTATGATACCATCATGGCACAACGGGTGGAAACATTTATAACATTTTCTATGGCTGATCCGTCCGAAAAAAACTGTACCGTTCATTCAGACATTGTCCGAATTGTCCAAAACATCGGACAACGGACATCCGAATTTCCGTGCCAGAATTTCGGACAAATCGGGCAAACCTTTGTCTGTTGACAATTTTAGTTGGTCATAGTTAAAATCATAAAATAAATAATTTATAATGATTTGGTGAGACGTGGATTATTCATTATCGATGCAAATTTGATTTCAAATATATGTGAATTGATTCTATAAAATGATTTGGGTTTAAAGGAATAAAGAATAAAGAGATATGTAATAATAAAATGCAAAGCATTGTCAATGCAAAGAGTTGTGAGGTCATCAAAGCTCAACATCAACGCCATGTCTATTGAACAAGTTTAACAGTAGGAAGCAATATAAAACGAGGTAAAAAGAAGACGACGCAGTGTTCGATTGCCATTGTTTTTGATTTATTTTACTGTCATTGTTGTTCTATGCTGACATCAATATAAAATTCAAAACTGATAGAAAAATTGATTGTTGTTCATTTTCCTTGGATTTGTGGCCACAAATACAGAACTTAAATCGACTGCGAATAGTCCATGTTAAATAATAAGGTCTATCAACTGGTTGATTTAGAGATATGTGTTTGAATATTCACAAAAGCTTAAACTATTTCTTAATTGTTTCAACAGAATTAAGAAGTAATTTTCGGTTCAAATTCTAAATATTTATTTATTCATTGAGAAAAATGTGAATTGATTTCATATATTTAATGTTTTATTTTGCTGGTTCCACCCAATAATAAAAATGCAAACAATAACCACTTTGGCAGCAATTGCACCGACATCGACAATGTTATTGATGTTGTTGTTTTTAGTTATCCGGAATTTGACTTGCAGAGCCGGGCCCCGAGGGCATGACTTGTTGACCTTTACCGTAATTTTTGTATAGATCGGCAGCTAGTTTAGCTCCTTTTTTGCCACCAACTTTTGCGATTGGTAGTAAACCAGTTTTCTTCGCTTTTTTTTTCGTTTCAGCCAATACATCATATACATCGCCAATATACGTTTCGATATCACTTCCCCATCCTTCAGCTATATTCATTCCTGCATAAAGATTCCTAAAGAAGGTGTAGAAGTTTCCTAATTCCCTTGCTTGATAAACAATGGCTTTTTTGTCGCTGAAAAGATTAATTTATCATATCAAAATTGATATCGAAATAGTTTTACTAATTTAATAGTAGAAACTTACTCCTCGAATTCAACGTCGCCATATTCAGTTAAGTGTTTATTATTCTTCATTCGCGTTAGGAGTGGCTCAAGTGCATCTATAGGTCTATATTTTTGTGTCAATTAAAATTTATGTAAATCAATTGCGTTGAGAGTAAGTGAGATAATTGAAATACCTTTGACGATCTAATTCACGACGTCGACCATAAGGAGTGGTGCATCTGTAAATATTGAATTACATTAGCTTACAAATTAAAATACCAAAATATTTTTTTTATTTCATTGCATGCTGTCTGATTGAGCGTGGTTATGTCATCATGCTGTTTTCTGTACTGAGGGCCTTTCATGCTCAGAACAAAATTATTATGTTACAATGTTGGATATTTATTTATTTATTACGAATCCTAAATTTATACTAATACGTACAAGAGAAAATTCCGCCCATGGAACGACTTAAACAAAAACAATTACAAGGATGGGGGATATCTACGAGTGGCTATAGATACCAAATTGAATCCGGGAAACCATGGAAAACCGGCCTGACTCAGGCGAGTCAGGAAAAAAACTTAAATAACTTAAAACTAAATGATGATGGTGATGGAGAAACGTTGGCAAGAGCACAAATTCATCCACTAAGCAACGCAAATTGATAGAAACTAAAATTATTGCTGGCTGTTGCGCAACCAGATTTTTACATTTCTTGATGATAACTGGAATTGCATTAAAAAAAGTTATTGCCGCGAAACCAAATGCAACGCGCAATCGAAATCAGAGCGAGGTTTGACCATTTGCGTACATATCATTTAAAGAAGCAGGAGAGCGCGTCTTCAGTTTCTTGAAAATCAAAGTAGCTGAATGAAGCTACTCAGGGGTAATGCCATTGATTCGCTCACGATTCTCGCTTATGTGCTCGGATCTTTTCAAGCCAGCATAGCATGTCGAGTATTACGAATTCTTCTCAACACACCATAAACTTTTTGCAATTTCTCACTATAATGTTCCTCAAATTCATATTTGAGTCAAATACAACCCCGAGATTTTTTATTGATTCGCAAAACTCCAGTTGTTCGCCGTCAACAACTACGCCATCTATTATATCGAAATTTATACGATTAGTATTGTGCTTTGAACCGATAATCATAACCTTGGACTTGGCTTTATTCAGAGCCAAACCACGGCGCGAAACTGAAGCGCTAATTTTATTTAAATCAAAATTTACTTGACTTATTCCCTCATTGATTTTGTCGAAATCTATTTCGAGATGTGCCTGAAAATCATCTGCAAATAAGTGGCCAGTCATGTGTTCAGGTACATTGAGAATATCATTGAAATAAATTGAAAAACAAGTTTGGCCGAAGTTAGATCCCTGAAGGACACTATTATCCCTGATTCAGTATTACCGACTTTGACTGTTTGAGAAATATTACTATAAATTGATTTGATCAAACTTAGAGAATTATTGTCGAAACCGTAAGATTCACAAACTTTAATTCAGTCTTGGAATAGATGCTGAATAATTGTCGTTCAAAGAGTATGCTGGGTTACGTCAGACGATAGTCTTGTACTGTGTTCGTTATATTTTATTCTCACGTTTTGTTCGATGTTCATCATCATCAATTAATGCGTATGTGCGTAAAAGAGAACGATATATTCGCCTACTTGTGGCATATGCATTTATCAAGCGTAAGCCAGCACACGGACTATGTTGGACAACGATTTGCCAAGACTGCTTTAAGCAAACCGCAATGTGGAACCGAAGGGAAAGCACTTTTGATGTCCAAAAAGACATAAATGACAACCTTTTTACGTTTGATAGACGATCTGTTACTCCCTGATATGTTCAATAGCGCAGTTGAGCAGCTGTGATTCTTGCGAAATCCAGACTGACCATTATGAATCAAATGATTAGATTCCAAATAGTGAATGACTTGTTCATTTAGCAAAATCGCGAATATTTTCGGTAAGACGGAAATTATACTGATTGGTCGGAATTCAGAAACGATTTGGGGGTTTGTGACTTTATTAAGAGGCCGAATAATAATTTTATTCCAATCAGGAGGAAACACACCGTTGCGAATAAAATAGTCAAAAATGAATTTAATTGAGTATACAATTGACGGTATAATATACAATTAAATAATATATAAAAGTTTAGTATTGAACGTAGAAGGCAACGCTCAGATATATAAAGGAATGTTTTCAATAAAATATTATACTCGTATCAGAATTCAATCGAATAAGTATCGTAATTTTTTTTATCCTCTACACAAATTCCCATAAATTTTCTGAACCTTTGGCCGAAGGGCTTTCCAAAGATATCCCATTTTCATAGATCGGACTCCTGCATCTCATAAATAAGATACGCTTTGGCTAAAAAAATTCTGCATGTATGTATAGCTTGTGACTTTTTCACTGGGAATGATTGCGTCACTCGCGTTCACTGCCGCCCACCGTGATATAATGTTAAATAACAATATATTGTTAGGGGCTTATCTTTTCGTAAAGCAGATCAGGCACTGTAAGGCATTAGAAAAAAATCAATCTGTTGATATGCAAAAACATCAATCATTGATCGATACACTTAAAAAAGTATTGGGAGAACAAATTGAAAACCGCGCAATCGTTACTAACTTCATATCTATCATAGATGTCATTATTTTGACTTTGACAGCTATTGTATCTTAAAGAGGATAAAAAAATACATTGAAAACGATCTGTCAAACTTATCATTCAGTTGAATACACAAGTTTATTATTGCGTTGAAAATGTCGAGCTACGTGCCTACAAAACAGCATTTGCGGGAAGTTTTACTTTATTGGTTTAATCTGAAGAAAAATGCTTCCGAGAGTCATCGTTTGTTATGCGAAGCATATCCAGAATATGCTCCGTCGATTAGAACGTGCCAGGAGTGGTTTGCGCGGTTCAAAAGTGGTGATTTTGATGTGGAAGACAAAGAGCGTCCAGGCCAAGTGAAAAAGTTTGAAGACGAGGAGTTGGAAGCATTACTCGATGAAGACTCGTGTCAAACGCAAGAAAAACTTGCAAAATCATTGGGAGTGACACAACAATCCATCTCCTATCGTTTAAAAGCCATGGGAATGGTTCAAAAGCAAGGAAATTGGGTGCCATACGAATTGAAGCCGAGAGACATCGAACGCCGTTTTTTCACTTGTGAACAGCTGCTTCAAAGGCAAAAACGGAAGGGTTTTTTGCATCGTATTGTGACTGGTGATGAAAAGTGGATTCATTACGATAATCCGAAGCGAAAAAAATCGTATGGTTACCCCGGCCACGCATCAACATCGACGCCAAAGCCGAACATTCATGGCTCGAAGCTAATGCTGTGTATTTGGTGGAATCAGCTCGGCGTGATCTATTATGAGTTGTTGAAACCAAACGAAACCATCACAGGAGCATTGTACCGAACTCAATTGATGCGTTTGAGCCGAGCACTGAAGGAAAAACGGTCGGAAACGGTCGCAAGACACGATAAAGTTATTTTGCAACATGAAAACGCTCGGCCACATGTTGCTCAGGTCGTTAAAACCTACTTGGAAACGCTTCGATGGGAAGTCCTACCCCACCCGCCGTATAGCCCAGACATTGCCCCTTCCGATTACCACCTCTTCCGATCAATGACACATGGCCTGGCTGAACAGCATTTCCATTCTTACGAGGAATGCAAAAAATGGGTCGATTCATGGATAGCCGAAAAAAGCACAGATTTCTTTCGACGCGGAATCCGTAATTTGCCAGAAAGATGGGAAAAAGTTGTGGCTAGCGATGGACAATACTTTGAATAATCAATTTGTAACCATTTTTCCATAATAAAGATCGAAATTTTGAAAAAAATGCGCGGTTTTCAATTTGTACTCCCAATACTTATAAAAATCTGCTAAGAAATATGTTCGTAAGCCACTTATTCGTAAATAGTTCATATATTTTTAAACATATATTTAAATTTTTACATATGATATGTATTTATTTAGTATTTACTAGAGCAGGTTCGAGAATGTCTTCGTAAAATACACGAATTTATATTGTTGTATCATGATCATAAAATCTGCCTGTTTGTACTTTTCAAATATATTTACAATTTGTAATAATTATTAATGTCCAATGTCTTTTGATAGATTTGTACTTTTCACATATTATTTCGCATTATTTGCATGTCCATTTCGTATGATATACATTATAATAGTAATATTAATTTCGAAAGATACCATATTATTTTCTACGGTATACACACGAACATATTTTGAAACGTACTTGTTAAATTTATTGATATATATTTATATGAATCGATGGGAAGAACACATATCTTTAGATTAGATGGGAAAAATATTGAAATTAAGTAGAACTATTTGAGAGAAATAATGCATCAAGGTAATGTAATATTCGAAATAAAAGTGAAATATGATTTCCATTGTATTTACAATTTACATACAGCTTATGTTTCACAATTATTCCCAATCATTTCTCGTTTCGCAATTATTTCCAACTTTTTTGGGTGCATTATTTTGCCGAAACAGTTTCTGGCTTCAGTAAATGTCCTATCTACTCTGGAAGTATGTTTTGTCCCTGCCAGTTCGGTTCTTATAAATTTTGTAAAATAATAATAGAGCAATTTAAAATATGAATACCATCACTTTTTTCCGCAGTAAACGGAATGCCACTTTCATCGGCCAGTTTCTATCGTTTGTGATTTTTCCATCAGGAAAATCTGCAACTTGATTTGCCCCATATTTTCTAATTCAATGAAACAAAGGCTATCTTTTAATTGATTGAGATAGAATAAAAACTTCTCGCAAAATAGAAAATAAAAGTGGACTATAAATTAATTTTCAATATTTTTTTCGTGCGCGTTTTTTGCTCAAGTGGTAAGAGATAGGCTTGTACAATGCTCTGCAGAGTTATAAAGGATATTCTTCAGCTCAACTTTTTAGAACATTGTGCAAGCTTAACTATTACCACTTGAGCAAAAAACGTGCTCGAAAAATATGCTTCATAATATAATGGGTTTTGATGCGAAAGAAGAAGGACGATAGAACGATATAGATACAGCGAACTAACGATTTTTTTTTATCTACAAATCATATGTTCATTTTACATAATTTGATTTCTTCAATTCACGAATATTTTGTAATATGTACAAATATTTTGTGTTGTTTAATTTGTATGAAATTTATTAGGTACTATTTATAATCTACATTCGTGGCAGAAACTCACATAAGATTTCGTCAATAATTTACAATATTTTGTAATAATAATTCGAGAATTGTTTCAGTGTTGTACATTTAACCAATCAACATTTTAAAATGAGAGTCGTACTGTCTAATTATGGAAGTCTACGATACTTTGTTCAATTTCGGAATAATACAACGGTTTTTTTAAATGATATTTATGATTTCTCGTTTGCATTTTGTATCTACTGAATACATTTTGAAGGAATAAGTTGTTGGAGAATAATATTGGTCTTTATTTTGGATACTCTTCAGGAGTTGATTGTTTGACCAATGTTTCAATTGTTTTTTTTTTATCAATTTATTAAAACTTCGTTTATTTTGAAATTTGTTAGCATGCGTGCATGTTAAACAATTGCTAAATGTTAGCCGACTACATATTTCGTGCAGAACATTTGAATTTTCGAATTGATCATGGCCAAAAAGTTGAATGCATTGTTTTTTTATTTTTTGAGCATCAGCAGCCCTTTTCATATCAATGCCTATTATCATAGCCATATGATCAGATAACGCGGTATCAAGATATCAAGATGTGAAACAATGAATCAAATTTGACGTGATTTTCTTAATACTGATTCACTCACAGAGCATCAAGGTGGTGCCCTAATTTTTCACGTCTAAATGAAGCTGCACGAATTCATTGTGTACTTAATCTGTTATAACTTGGTGTAATTTTCTTGGATAAAATTGCTCTCTAAAACTATTTAAAAAAAAACATATCCATTTGCATGCAGTGTTGCAGTTAGTTTTCAACTTCATGTTAATTTTCTACATTTTCGTCAAAAATACATTTTGCAAGTATTTATTGGGTGTGTTCCTAGAAAGACGCGCTTTTTTTGTTCAAAAAACCATTTATTTATGTATGAAAATGAAAATACATGTCATTCAAAATATTGTCCATCGGAAGCTACGACTTTTTCCCATCTTTCAGGCAATTTATGGATTCCATCCCAAAAGAATTGCTCATTTTTCAGAGCGAAGAACGAATCGAGCCATTTTTTGATACCTTCAACTGAAGTGAACCGTATTCCGGAGAGGTGATTCTGCATCGACCGAAACAAGTGGTAATCGGAAGGGGCCAAGTCTGGGCTATGAGGCGGGTGAGGCAGAATTTCCCATCCGACGTTTTCCAAATAATTTTTAACAGGCACCGCAACATGTGGCCGAGCATTGTCATGATGGAAAATTATTGACTCATGTCTAGTCGCATATTCCGGCCGTTTTTGCTTAATTGCTGCATTCAATTTGATCAATTGTTGTCGGTAGCGGTCCCCATTAATGGTTTCACCTGGTTTTAGCAGCTCATAATATAGCACACCCTTCTGATCCCACCAAATACAGAGCATTACCTTAGCACCATGAATATTCGGCTTTGGTGTCGATTTTGCAGGCTTGCCGCGCTTCGTATATGATTTCTTTCGCTTCGGATTATCGTAATGAATCCACTTTTCATCACCAGTCACAATACGATGCAAAAAACCCTTCCGTTTTTGCCTTTGAAGCAGCTGTTCACAAGTGAAAAATCGCCTTTCAACGTCTCTCAGCTTCAATTCATATGGCACCCAATTTCCTTGCTTTTGAATGTATCCAGCTGCTTTCAAGCGTTTGGAAATGGCTGAGTGAGTGACTCCCAATGATTTTGCAAGTTCTTCTTGAGTTTGACATGGATCTTCATCAAGTAATTCCTCCAATTCGTCGTCTTCAAACTTTTTTGATGGACCTGGTCGCTCTTTGTCTTCTGTATCGAAATCACCACTTCTAAACCGTACAAACCACTCCTGACACATTCTAATGCTTACAGAATATTCAGGGTAAGCTTCAATGAGTAAATGTTGCGCTTCTGTTGCACTTTTCTTCAAATGAAAGTAGTGTATCAAAACTTCCCGCAAATGTTGTTTTGAAGGCACGAAATTAGACATTTTCGATTATGATAAAAACTTCTGCAAAAATACGACTGTTCACTTTGACACTTGTAATTCAATAGATTTTTTGATGCTCTTTAAGATAGAATAGCTGTCACTGTCAAAAAAATGGCGCGAGTGAATCGAAACGAAGTTAGTAACGATGCGCGTCTTTCTAGGAACACACCCTTTTTTCATTCAATTTTATTCTACCTTTTGAAGAATCGAATATTTTTATCGTTGTATTTTATGATTCATCAATGTCGGTGATTTTTAAGAGGGCAATAAATAATAAATAAGAATAATAATAAAGTAAAAAAATATAATTACAATTTCCAAAATGCTTCCTTGTCGCTTGCAGTGCCATCATACTTTATTTCACCGGCAATCTAATTCATATTAAAAAAATGATTTAAATATAAAAAAAAAGAAAATTGGTGCGTTTGCTGAAGATAAACGCATACCGAAAAAACACAAACACCCAAAAGGAAGATTAATTGTGCTATATATCTCATTTTCTCTATTTGTTTGGAAAAAAGACAAGCTGAACTAATATACTGCAAACAAGAATGTTGATGATTTTTCAAATTAGGAACTGTTTCTTTTTTCACATCGAAAAAACGAATGTAAAACATCCGTACAGACATTAATTTATATATTTTTCTGTTGTTTTTTTTTCATATTCAAATTATGGTCTTCCAATATGCATTTGCGTCATTCCGTTATTGAATTTATTTATGGTCTTCCAATATGCATTTGCGTCATTCCGTTATTGAATTTATCTGCTTCTTTCTCATATTCCGAATCAATAATAATATTGGTATTCACAACATTTCTCAAAAAAAACCAAACATTAAACATCTGAATGTTGATTTGTAAAAGAGAACCATAGAAATATATATCGTAATTTTTTTAATGTTTTCTTTTTATTCAGCAACCGAATGATGAGTCAAATTGAGTGCGAATGTGCACTGTTCGTCTTTTACGCAACGGTAGAATGATATTTCCCATTTGAGTGTGGCACATGAGGTTTTTCTTTTAGAGAACAACAGAATGATGTTTCCCTTTTTATTAAAACTCACTTGACCACATCGGTGTAGAACCAAATGATGTATTCATGTGGATATTAGATACATTTCTTATTCCAATTATTTCTTAATTTTCAAAAGATGTTCTGAAGAATGCGACAACAACAATTAATTTGTGTGACAAATAATATATTTTTGAAATTTTCCTAATTCAAGATTCAATTCCATGTTTACCTTTCTGTTATTATCAGCAATACTACAATTGCTTCACTGCAAAGAGAGATTTAGAAAGCCGAGATAGTGGACTGCAACTTCACCATCAATCGCATACTAACCAACTCTAGCATCAACACTCAATCAGAGCGATTTAGGCAAGAATTGGCCAGCAACAATCAACGTCTACACAATAAGTTTGTTACATTGCAAATTGAACAGCAACCAACTCCTGACATTCCGTTCGATGAATCATTCATCAAAAATGTCACGCAGCATGACATTCCAAAAGAGATGCTGATTTTGCTCAAAATGAGACCAAAGTTCACCCTCCCATTCAAGAAACTACCAACTCTTGAGCTGATTGCTGACATCGAATTCATCATCACTAGATTCGCCGAAGAACACGCCAAAAAGCAGATGAGATCAAATCTCACATATTTGATTACACATCATGCCAAAACCAAACAAAAGTTCAACCGAATCGAGAGATTCAACACGAGCCATTGAGCAATTGTCAAATTATGTGGGATTCAACGTGAGCTAGATGTTCATGCAATATTGTATATATGCTGTTGGATGAAATTGCCAGACATGCCTCAATCTCATGGTAGGCCGATCTTGCTTTATCATTTCATGTATATCTTGCATGGATGTTTTCTGGCACAATAGCTGATTTTAGATGACCGTCTCGCAACTCGTCTTTGAGCGAACGATGACCGCGATTGAATTCGTTGTACCAATTATAAATTGTCTGAAGAGCTGGAGCTTCATTATCAAAGGCCGAATTAAATCAATCGAAACACTGTTGTTGAGTTAGGCCTACTTGAAGTCGTATCAAATAATCGAATGAAAATGTTCACGAGCAAAATTCTATTTTTACTGAGATATTGGGAGTATAACTTAAAACGTGGCCACCTGTATCTAACTTCATGTCTATCTTGGAGGTAATTTTTTTGACAGTGACAGCTATTGTATCTTAAAGAACGTCAAAAATTCTATTAAATTTCGTCTGTCGAAGTGAACACAACTTTTCACACATTTTTTTCTTATTACGGTTAAAATTGCGAATTATGTGCCAACAAAACAGCATTTGCGGGAAGCAATGCTTTTGTACTTTAACCAAAAGAAAAGTGCTGCTGAATGTCATCGTTTGTTGTCAGAAACCTATTCCGAATATTCAATAACAAATAGTGTGTGTAAGAAGTGGTTTGCACGCTTCAAAAGTGGTGATTTTGACATCGAAGACGAAGAGCGTCCAGGTCGACCAAAAAAGTTTGAAGATCAAGAATTGGAAGCATTGCTGGATGAGGATTCATGTCAAACGCAAGAAGAACTTGCAAGATCATTGGGAGTTACTCAAGCAGCCATTTCAAAACGTTTGAAAGCGGCAGGATTCATTCAAAAGCAAGGAAATTGGGTGCCGAATGAATTGAAGCCAAGAGACGTCGAACGCCGATTTTGCATGTCCGAAATGCTGCTTGAACGGCACAAAAAGAAGTCGTTTTTGCATTGCATTGTTACTGTTGATGAAAAATGGATCCATTACGACAACCCCAAGCGCAAAAAATCATATGTGAAGCCCGGACAACCAGCCAAATCAACGGCAAAGCCGAATATCATGGTGCCAAGGTAATGCTATGTATTTGGTGGGATCAGGAGGGCGTGATCTATTATACTATCCATAATTTTTCATCAAAAATTGGCTTGATTCGTTTATAGGCTCAAAAAACGAACGGTTATTTTGGGACGGAATTCACAAATTGCCAGAAATATGGGAAAAAGTAGTGGCTAGCGATGAACAGTACTTTGAATAACTTGCTATTTGATTAATGTTTTGAAATGAAGCTGTTTTGCAAAACGTTTTAAGTTATACTCCCAATAAAATTTGTAAATCACTGTCAAGAAAACAAATGCACTCGTATGACAAAACGTTCTGAGGATGTATACTATTAAAAATGTCAAACTTCACGAATATGAGAATGGGTTGAATTGGGCAGCGTTAAAACATCTTTATTAAAAAACTTATGGAGTTACCTTAGTATTGAATGTAGCTTCACTTCGAGAACAAAACAGCATGAATTATTTTTCAAATAAAAACACAGTGAAAAATGTGCTACTCAATTTATAAGCACACATTTTACTTGTGGAACCGTCCAGTACTTTGATACATACTAGCCCTGAAGAACATAAGTGATATAGGCAAAAAGTTGTCTTCGACTGAAGTATTAAGAGATAAGTTAAAAATTACTACTAATTAATGTTCAGCTCATTCGGATAATGTCTTCGGGTAGCTCAATTTGGGTATAATCATCAACTGGGCGGTTTTCCAAAATAATTATGAAACATTTGTATGGGGACTATGTTTAGTTCGCAATGTATCATAATGAAACTTTCAGGATATATTTTTTATATGAAAAAAATAAGTAAAACCAAATTTCAAGTCATTCCGATGAGATTTGGGAACTATTTACATGGGAGCTATGTTCTTAGGGGTGTATGAAGCTAAATGTTTCATAAAACACATCAGAAGCTGAAAGGCACTAATTGTCCATAAATGCTTTGAGTTATTTTCATGATCAACGTTAATTTCAAGTGTATTTAAATCTTATCGCTCCATATCTTAAAGTTCATTTTTGATAGAAATAACACCACCCAAAATCTTCAAATTTTCTCTCTCTCTCTCTCTCCCGAAACTCTGAGAAAACTTTTGATTTAAGGATAAAAAGTTGTGCTGTCTTTTATTTCACTATAAGAATCTATATTTTCACAAGTTTGAGTGTTGTTTTTTAAAACTGAAATAATAGTAGCATTAATTAATCCTAAATCTCATCGTCATGTCTTGATATTCTGTGTTTCTCAAAGTTACATGATGATGCGATAAGAAATAAACATAGCCCATGAACCCGTAATCTTTAAACCATTCATTTTATATGCAATTATTTGACAGAAATGTGAATATACATTAATTTGGTGAAGTTTTCAATCGAGTGGAGTATTGAAATTGCGTCGAGCAGGTTTTTCGTAAAATTTTCGTAATCATTCGCATAAAAAAATTTGCATTGTTGTTATTTGTTTATTATATTGAGTGTTTACTGCATTCGATCTGATCCAATTTAGCATAAATTTGCTTAAAAAAGAATTAATTTGACAGATTTTCGTTGTTTGTATGGACGATTTGAGCTGAAATTATTCAAATTATTTGCTTGAATATTCACATACTTGAACTAATTGAAAGTGTAAAATGGCATATTTTTCGCCTGTTTCACCAATCCAAATGCGCAAAATTTATCTTAAATCAATGAATATGTACAGTACCGGTCAAAAGTATGGAAACCCTTAAGAAAAAAGCAATTTTTCATGTTTGCTGCCCTTTTAAGCAGACTAAAACTATTTTATTCGGTCTTATTTATACACTAAGTGTAATTCCAATGTTTTCTGAATAATTTGTATGAATTTTATCAAAATTCAATTATTACTTTGTGATATTTTCATTGTTTGTTTTAATGAAGATAATTCACGTTAATTTTGAAAAACACAATTGTCATTTCCATAAATCAAATTCGCGCGTGTTTTTCATATTTGTGGTGACATTTATACTTTTGTAAGACGCTTCTGTGTTCGTGATGACATTTCTTGTTTGAATTAGAACACACAGTCCAATATGTAACGGTAAATTCGGCCACTTTGACACTTGTTGCGAAATAGTGCATTTGTCTGTCATTATGTTTCAGATTTTGAGTATTACACATTATTTCATCAACACAAAGCGAACAAAATGGTCAAAAATAAAGAATTATCGAGAGAAAAACGATCAAACGTGGTTATTTTGCAAAAAATTGGCAAATCTTACAACGAAATCGCCAAAATATTGAAAATATCCAAAGGAACTGTCTCCAAAACGTTGAAACGAAACCGCGAAACGGGCTCAAATGTCAACAAGAAACGATCTGGTAGACCCCGGAAAACATCAAAAAGAGACGATGACAAAATACTAACCATCAGTAATGCAAACCGATTCGAAACTGCGCCAAATATCAGAGCCAAAATCAATGAAAGACTGCTTTCGCCAATTTCGGTGTCAACTGTCCAAAGACGGCTGCGAGAAAAGGGAATGTTTGGGAGAATTGCGGTGAAAAAACCACTTTTGCGACCACCAAACAAAAAAAAAGAGACTGGAATTCGCTATTCGACACAAAGATTGGACCGTTGATGACTGGACAACAGTGTTATGGTCGGATGAATCAAAATTCTAAATTTTCGGTAGCCATCGTCGCCAACATGTTCGTCGAAAGGACAAAGAAAGATACAATGCCCACAGTCAAACACGGTGGCTCAGCTACGAAGGAGTTGGCGAGCTCGTTAAAATTGATGGTATAATGAAAAAAGAAGACTACCATCGAATCCTTCAATACAGTGCAATCTCATCTGGCATTGGTCTCATCGACCCGAAACACACATCGAAGCTGTGTTCAGCCTATTTAAATAAAAAAGAAGAAGGAGGAGTGCTAGAAAATGTGATGTGGGTAAAATTCATACAAATTATTCAGAAAACATTGGAATTACACTTAGTGTATAAATAAGACCGAATAAAATAGTTTTAGTCTGCTAAAAAGGGTAGCAAACATGAAAAATTGCTTTTTTCTTAAGGGTTTCCATACTTTTGACCGGTACTGTATTTGGGATTATGCTTTGATTGCAATTTTTATTAATTATTAACACGTTTTCTTGATGCATCAAGCATTTTACATTTCCATTGAACATGTCATACAGCCAAAACACATTGCCTGTATGTAAAATTAAGTTGGAAGGAAACTGAAATTGCGTCTTTCCGGTCAAACTTGTGGATTTGTATCAAAGAATATAAATTTGTTGGCAATTGATACCCATATTTTGGAGAAAAGAAGATTTATCCGAGATAAATCACATTTCTTCCACATTTTCGTATCCATTACATTTTCCTCCTTTTTTGAAAATTTTATTTATTCGGATTTCTTTCGAGCAATTTTGTGAACACCAATTAATTATACAATATTATATATGCGGAATAAGAGAACAAACCAGATAAATTCCATAATGGAATGACTCATATGAATATAAGAACTCCTTAATTTGAATATGAAATAAAATATGAATTAATGTCTGTACGGAACATTTTACATTCGTTTCTTCATTGTGGAATCAACAGACTCTCATTTGAGGAATCTTCAATATTCTTCCTTACAGTATATAAGTTTAGCTTGTCTCCTTTCCCAACACCACTAACATAGAGAATGAGATTTATAGCACAGTTCATCGTCCTTTTGGGTGTTTTTGTATTAATGGTATGTCGTTGCTAATCATCTTCAGCAAACGCCCCTATTTTTACCTTTCCGCACACACCACTGTGTGTGGTAAAGGTATTGCGATCGGTCCAAAAAATTCAAAACGCTCGGAATAAGTTTTCTATGCGTTTTGAACCTAGAAAAAACGATTGCAACCATTCCCGGAGCAATTTTTTGTCCGTGTGTGGTACATTGTCCGTTGTACGCAAAAATTTGAATGTTCATTAATAAGAAATAAACATAAATCCAATACAAATGAGTAGCAATCAATGAAAAATGCGTAAGCCCGAAAAATTTCGGGAAATGTGCGGAAAAGTTAGATTTACGTACGTAAGACCATATATTTCACTAACAATTTACCGTAATGAATGTTCACAAATTGACCGCGTAATATATTGAATGATGATCATATATTTCATAAATCCCGGCAAGGAAGACAATGTTCATGAAATCTCTTACCAGTATCAATCAAATCCGCAGTACGATAAAGCATGAAAGGCTCTCAGTACAGAAAACAGCATGATGACATAACCACGCTCAAAAAAGAAAATTTAACGAAATAATTAACGCTACAATCAAATTCGTGCAAAACAAAAGAAGGTCACAAAGGCATTTTTCATATTTACCATATGCAGAAATTTTTTCGATTTTCAGGGTCTTTTCGTGGTCGAAACGAAAAATTTGTATGGTGACTTGAAATTTTGTATGACTTTTTTTTCATCAAAAAATAATATCCTGAAATTTCCAATTCGATACAATGTGAACTAAAGATAGTCGCCATACAAATATTTCGTTTTGGCCCCGAAAAGACCCCGAGAATCGAAAATTTTGCAGGGGGGGTTGTCCTAAATCTTATCGGAATGACTTGAAATTTTGTATGACTTAATTGTTTCAACAGAATTTAAAAGTAATTTTCGGTTCAAATTCTCAACATTTTTTTATTCATTGAGAAAAATGTGAATTGATTTCATATATTAAATGTTTTTTTTTTTGCTGGTTCCACCCAATAATAAAAATGCAAACAATAACCACTTTGGCAGCAATTGCACCGACATCGACAATGTTATTGATGTTGTTGTTTTTAGTTATCCGGAATTTGACTTGGAGAGCCGGGCCCCGAGGGCATGACTTGTTGACCTTTACCGTAATTTTTGTATAGATCGGCAGCTAGTTTAGCTCCTTTTTTGCCACCAACTTTTGCGATTGGTAGTAAACCAGTTTTCTTCGCTTTTTTTTTCGTTTCAGCCAATACATCATATACATCGCCAATATACGTTTCGATATCACTTCCCCATCCCTCAGCTATATTCATTCCTGCATAAAGATTCCTAAAGAAGGTGTAGAAGTTTCCTAATTCCCTTGCTTGATAAACAATGGCTTTTTTGTCGCTGAAAAGATTAATTTATCATATCAAAATTGATATCGAAATAGTTTTACTAATTTAATAGTAGAAACTTACTCCTCGAATTCAACGTCGCCATATTCAGTTAAGTGTTTATTATTCTTCATTCGCGTTAGGAGTGGCTCAAGCGCATTTATAGGCCTATATTTTTATGTCCAATGAATGTAAATCTAATTGCGCTTAAGAGTTATTAATAAAAAAAAAACATTTAAATAGTTACCCTTCACGTGTTAAACGACGACGTGGACCATAAAGAGTAGTGCATCTGCAAATATTGTGTTGCACTAATGTAAAAGATAAATTAAGAGGTTCGCCCAAACCTCGAATTATATTCAAACTTCAAAAACTAGGAAAAAAATTGAATTTCCTTACTGAATATGAACCGAATAATACTATTTATAATCACGATAATAAAATTCAAGCAAATATTTTCCAACATCAACAACAACAACAACAAGAATTTATAGACCATTATTTCCTTTCAGCGTGTGGTGTGTTTTACGAAACAATTTGCCCTATACGCCTCTAACAGTACTCGTCACAGACCTAGATCGAGAGTCAAGTTTTGAGTTTCATCACACCATTCATATCCCCTCGCATTCAAATCATATTTAACCGAATTTAAATAATCGCTCTTCTCCCATGCGTTTAACATGACCAAACCGTCTCGGTCTGGATTTTCTTGCTTCCTCTCCTACCGAATCGACGTTTAAATCCCCCCGAATCGTCTCATTTCGAATTCTGATTTCCCACTGATCGCGACGCGAGACTCCCGAAACCATTCTCAACACTCTTATATCAGACACTTCCAAATCATTAATCAAATTCTCAGAATCTACCCAGCTCTCGCTACCATATAGAATAGTTGGTCTGAAGATTGACCCGTGAATCAACATCTTTGTTTCTGTACTCAATTAACGTTCATTGAAAACGTGTGATCCAAATTGCGCTACTACTTAAGTTCCATTAAACCTACGCTGATTCAACCCAAATGTTTGAATTGGGAAACTTGTTCCAACAAGTTGCCATTCAATGTGCAATGAATTGGGTTTCGAGTTTTGCCCACATGCATAACTTGAGTTTTTGGGCCGCTAATGGTCATTCCGAAGTTCGTACAAGCCTCTTCCAAATCTTTGATACTATTTGCAGCTCCAGTTCAGAATTGCCAAACAGTACCAGATCATCTGCGTAGGCAAGTGCAGAGCTAATATTGTCCCCCGAAGCTACTCTACCCCTTTAATTGGCTGACTTGATCAGCTTGTCCACATAAATAATGAATAAAATTGGCGAGTACAGCCCTGCTTTATTCACATTTAGGTGCAATAGCAATTGAAATATCTGCTGTCAAATTAAGCGAACGATGCTTTGTATCTTCTTCTATGTAAAAGGGTGGTGAATGCCGTTGGACTGCGCTATCTCTACCTAAAAGATTGTACTAAACGCTTATACATTTGACTAATTGTCTGTATATTGATTTTTACGCTGATTTATATTCATTTTAAAAGGTATTGAATAATTAAGATATACAAATGTTTACAGCAAATAAAAAATATTTAATTAGCCATATTTTATGTTTTTAGAAATAAAACATTTGTGAATCTTCAATCAACAGCTTCTCGCCAGACATATTGTAAACATTCTCATTCCAATCGAACAATGACGAATGACAGCAAAGATCGGGCTGATCCAAATACATTCTAGTTGGATCTGCTTGTTATATATAACATGCATGTTGGAATTTTTGATTACAAATTGAGGTTTTACACCACATTCCGCTGAATTCTCAAGAAATTATCTGCTATTCCAAAGTTAAGTTTCGTTTGAATTGAATGTTTTTCACTTGCTTCGAAAAAGAATTTTAACACTCGATTAATCAAAAAACGACAACGACATCATAACAAAAGTACATGGAAATGTTACCGATAGTGTTCGAAAGAAAGCACACATTTAATTTCTTGAAATTTACAATTTTTTCCAAGCGTAGAATTCGTTTTAAATTTGTCAGATTTGAATTGCATGAAATGTCACACAGCAGAGTTTAACATTCATAGACGAATGGTACAGAGGGCACTGCTGTCAAGCTAAAAAATCAATTTTGCATCTAGAGGCTGCGTCAAATTCAGAAAATTAGGGTAGTGTTACGAAGTTTGGCAATTAGCTATAACGTGAATTTATACATCAAGAATTACTTATCTTTATTTTGAAATATATTTCAGTTTTGAGCAACTTTTGGAGGAATTTGGAGTTTTTTGAAACAAATTACGAAATGATACAATTCAAAAAAATGAACTTTTCAGTTGATATGGTTCTAACAGACAAATAAATTTGTCGGTAGATTTGAAGCGTAATTGCTCTTGCATTATGTTCGTTTTTCCATATTTTTTTTTTTACTAATTGTATGCTTTGAAGAGTGGAATATTTGTAAATATTTATTTTGTGAATGTAGCTTGATTTTAAGTAGACAATAAACAATAAATAAGAATTGAGAACGTAGGCATTTATCGCGGTTTTGCTCTGAGGGTCTCAATTGTAATAAAGTAGAAATAAGAATTTATTTACAATTTCCAGAATGCTTCCTTGTCTTCGAGAGTGCCACCGAACTTAATCTCAGCATTCCCAACGAACTAATACAAATTAAAAAAAAAAAAAAAAAATCAAGAAAGAAATCAGCTGCTTTTGTTAGACAACCACATACTAATAAAACAGAAATACACAAAAATAGGATGGAGTGTATTGTTAATCTCATTTTTCCTGACTGTGAGTGATATTCGAAAAAGTGTGTCGTTAGAAAATGTTGAATATTCCCCAAGCAATAAGCTATTTCTTTCACAATGGAAAAACAAATGTGCAGTTTAGTTCAGGCATTAATTTATATGTACTTGTAAATATTAAATTTCTTGCAATTTTTTATATTCAAATTTTATAAATTCTGAATCTATAGTAACATTAAATATTCGTGAATAGCTTTCCGCAAAGAACACACAGCGTGCGCGATACCTAAATTTTTGAATAAATATCCACTTTGCATATAATCAGTAATTATCAGAGAATACATTTCGCTGCGCTGCTCAGACACAGCTGACAATAGCAACTCTCGGCATTTGCTATTTCAACGCATGCACTCAGTTTTCTACAGTAGAATACACGCGCGGACTGCTATGTGTTTTATTTTGAAGCAGTATACAGCAGCGCGCGTTTATGTGAACTGAGTGCATGCGTTGAAATAGCGAATGCCGAGAGTATTCTCTGGTAATTATCTACCTAATTTTTGAATTATTATTTGTGATAATATCACGATTACGATTTCATTTGGTTATAAAGTAAAATTCCATGTTATGGGAAGTTTATATTTTTTCGAGGAAAATATGAAAAGTGTGTGCAATATGCACACAGTCATGGGAATGTAAGTAAAATGATTCCATTTTAAATTGCAATGATTTCGGAACGCAATCTAGGATCTTGATCCCATCCAACTAAAAGATCGTTGCACATTTGAGTGCGGTGCAGTACGGTGCTGCAAGCTTCTTATCAACAGCCACTCATAAACTAAGCAAAGTTTATAATTTCGATCTATGTATTTTCGTAGATTGTTTATTTGATTGATTGAATTACATAAAAAGGAAATATAAGAAGATTCAGAACGCATTTAAGACAAGATTCATGAAAAGGAACGTAAACATGAACAAAGAACAAACTTAAATATTTTAACGGAAATCGTTCGTATGTCAAGTCATGTAGCATAAATACATACCATTATTGCAACTGTGCTGATTCAGTGTGCGTTCCAAAACGAACACTGACATGAAAAACTTGTTAAACACTGTAAGGCTTCCTCACAATTGCTGTTGCTGGGCTTCCCAATAATTTGTGTAAATATTGTAAGGAATCCTCAGGCTTGGCTTTGACAGCTGCGTGTATGCTCCAAATGTCAAAATGTGCACATTAAAGAATCCTCACAATATTTGCACCAATTATTGTGAATCCCAGTGTAAGCCAATATTGTAAGGAAACCTTGTAACGTTTCATAAGATCCTTATGACATTGTAGTTAATTTCTATCAAAACGAAAAATTTTAGATTCAAAAATATTGAATACGAAGAAACACATTAATTTTTATTCCATTTGTTCTTGTTTCTTTTTTTCACATTCAAATTAAGGCTATCTAATATGTATCATTCAATCATGGAATTCATCTGGTTCGATCTCATTCCGAATTTTAAATAACATTAGATATTTTTGTAACAGTTTCTGCAAATAACACAAGGTGCGCAAAATGCCATAATTTTTGAACAACTGGCATTCAAATATCTACTTTGTACAATATGTAAATATATTCCTTGTTTCTAACGCTGTACCATAAACGACATGAATTTTTGTTTGAGTTAATTTCACGAATTCATTTGGCTACACAGCAAAATGCCAAGTTCCGGGAATTTTTTTCATTAAATATTGAAAGTTACACTGGAACTGAATATGTAATCTAAATACATTTCACTAACCGACTAAATTCTAATCGATGAGTTAGAGAGAATGCTTAAGTAAGATTCATGAAATTGAATTTAATCATGAAAAAACAACAAGCTACAGTAGAAACATAGATATGAGCTAACGGAAATGATTCACACCTGTTAGAGCAATGAGTTCGTGAAAAATTGAATGATAAACCATGTTTTTATACAAAATTTGACTTCATTCTTCAAAATATTCTCCTTTTAGGATGATACACTTAGTCCAACGATTTTCTAGCTTCTTTAAGCTTGTTTCATTATACTTCGTTTCAAACCCTCCAAAATACGCTACAGTTTCCCTTTCTATGTATACCTCTTCATTGGCATAAAATATCTTTCCACCGAGGCCAGTATTAGGAAAATCTGAATACCGGCACACACACAAATCCCTGTCAAATTCAATTTGATTTCTGTATAATATACATTAACACAAGGAAACTATATTAAGGTTATACAGAAATCCCTAGGATGTACACAGAACATTAAAATCTGTATATTCTTTCTAGCAGAACGCGACGAACAAATCTGAGTAAACTATTCAAGTTGTCGCATCGATTTGACACTTCGCTACGAAGTCAGTTGTATGCACTCAGTTGTGTGCACAGAATTTGAATGCTTGTGTTTGAGTGTTCTTAGCATATTTGTATGCAGATTTGAATGTTCTGTGTGCATCTTAGAATTGCTGTATGACTTTAATTCAGTTTTCTTGTGTGAATATATATTATACAGAGATCAGAAACAATTTTTCATGATTTGGTTTGTGTTGGTATCTTTATACTCGTGATTGGAAGCATTATCGTCGATTATAATAATCACCTTTTGTCGTGGCATTTTCTGTGTGTTATTCTTCAATAAGGCATGAAACTCTGCATATTGTTGTCCACCCCAAAAATATCGATTTATGCTGAATGCCACCAATTTACGATCAAAGAATATCAATAAATAGATTCATGTAGTGAAGGGGGCCTTTGAAAATAGACGAATATTTTATTTCTTTATTGAAGATAGCGAAATATTGAATAAAAATGCGCAAAATATAAATAAATTCACACCGCGAGAGGATGAAAAATATGTAGAATGCCAAAAAATATATGCGTCGAGACTTGTAATAATGGACGCATCAGGCAGAAGATATAACAATAACACAATGGATGCGACAAACGGGCTGATGGCATCGAAAATCATATGCAGAACAGACATTTTTCCGTCTCGTTAGCGGTAAATAGAAAATCTATTGGAATCAATGCAAGCGGAAAAAATAATTGTTTGTTTGTTCAGCTGACACTATTACAACTACTTGCACAACGCGACGTGAGAGAATATGGATGCGACAAAAAAAAAAAAAAAAAATGAAGCGCACATAAACAGCTCTCAATACTATTGTGCACACAAAATTTTCGATTTGAATGGCGCAATCGAACCACAAATCATAAGTTTCGATTCAGGAAGTATGTTCTCAATGGAACGGAATTGTGGAGACAGTGTGGAACATAAATCAGGTTTTTTGTTCGCAATACTCGTTTTGTAGATGTAAAAATCCGACAATTCCGGCATTTAAAGAATCAAGAAACGGAAAAATACTTTATCGGATTGGAACTGAACACGTTTTATTCTCACAATTTAGATAATTGCATGCATATAAATGCCATGAATATAATTATAGCTTCACAAGTTCATTTCAATTTTTGCATACATATTGTTTGAATTTCACCAGAAATATACGCTTGCCGTTTCGATCCATGCGACTCGAGCTTCCCTTGAAACGCAAATCTTTCCACAAACAGTGAGTTTTTCATATATTTAAAGACTTCTTAATCGCACAGGAAAAATGAAATGTTATGTACATTGCTAATGCTGTACGGAAAGTCTGATGAGCTAAATAGTCTTATCGGTGTTCCGTTATCGCATACCAAAAAGGGTGAAAATATGTCAGAAAAGTAGGTAAAATTCGCATATATTGCACACATCATGCACGCACTCGTTTTGCTCTTCACATTATTCCTTCGTTTGGCTGTGTACGCTTTGTTTGTTCGCCTGTCGGTTGTTTGCTCTGTTATCGGGTTGCTAGCTCGCATGTTTCTTGTCGCGTTCAATTCATTGCATATTCATATGAAGACAATTTTATCTATTTATATTCGCATTATGATTTATCAATGTGATGGCACAACAAAGGCTTAAACAAATTCGATTCAGTGTCATGTCGATTTGCTCTTCACGGTATTGCATGCTCGACTCAAAGATGTCGATGAGCTCAAGACATCTCGAATTACTCGTCTGATTGCATGTAGGATTTTCCTCTCTTCCTCGCTGATGGATTTATATTATTTGTTTGCATAAATACTAGTGAGATGGCGGAATGCGTTTTTTTTTCAGAGTCGTTGAAGTAATGGCAACCCCAAAAAAGCAGCGATTTTTCAAGCTTTAATGTGAATGTAATTTGCATTGAGAATGTACCAGCAAAAAATGTCTGAGATATTGCGACATGGGGTATTACATTAACAGAAGTGCTAGAAAAATTATCAAGGAACTAGCAAAAACTACTACAAAGCAGACCACGATTGAAATATCATAGTTATTACGTTTTATACATTTTGAAGCTTGTGATTGACGAAAAATGGTTAAAGGCTATTGTTTAAAGGTCAATAAAACAGAAAGTTTAATCACAATTTGATATATGTCTTACTATCGTACAACTATCGAAATATTTTGAACTGAAATTCGCATTCGTGAATATCCCCATGCTTGGCGTTTCATATAAATTGAGTGGATTTATTTTATCAAAAAAAAAAGAGACGAAAAACGATAGCTTCAATCGACTTCAACCTCAAATTCATTGCAATCAGCAAAAAATCTAAAACCCAAATTTATTTGTCATAAATTGCAACATTTCATCAAAAAAATAAATCTAACGAAAATTTCAGTCTTCGCACTTGCACCAAACACTGAGTGCACATCTTCATAAAAATGTGTAGCTTTTCTTGTATGTGTGAGCGAGAGTATCAGATTGTAATATATTTTTGTTTTCATATTCATTTTGATCGATTCACTTATCGGATCATGATAAAGTAATGAATGTTCTTTGATAAACAACGGCAAAAGCAAAGAAAAAATAAATAAACACGCGCACATACGCCAAAGCGACGGAAATCGGAGCAAACAAAAACTTCTCGCTCACTTTCGGTGACATCGGTTAGTCGAACAGCGGCAAAAATTTATCTACAATGAATTTTTTTCACTTCTTCTAAGAAGCTTGACTTAATATTAAATTCCCTTCGAAAATGCGGCAAACATTTTTGAACCATAAAAGAGCATATAGTACTAGTATTCGACGAATTTCATACACTTATCATACTGAACGAGTGCTTTTTCTTGTCTCCTTTCATTTATGTGATTTCACTGTGAATCGCATTCCATCTCTAAGCGACTCGATGATGTCGAGCACATTGACTTTGAAAATAGATAAAGTTGATGTGTGTTTGAATGGCATTTGTCGCTGTTGTTGATGTTGTTGTTGCTGCTGCTGTACGCATATCATTTTATAAAATTAGGAATTTTCGCTTTGGGTTTGGCATGTCACATTCGTCTCTCATCTCTTCTTACTTACTTCTTCCATTTGATTTTATCAGAATTTTATGCGCTTTGGCGTTGATTACAGACGATTATCTAATCTCTATGTGAAATATGTAATCGAACTGAACGTACTTATTACACACTTCACACTAATCGACCAATATATTGGTAAAATTCGAAGAGCACTTATTCGCCCACTTTCTCCCTCTCTGTTCGCAACATCGATGTCGCACATTGGCAACCGCTGTCGTTTTTATTAGATGCTCCCGATCCACTGATTCGGTTTCGCCTTCGCAAAAGGAAATCATACGATAAAATCGAGAGCGAAAACTTCAAGTACTCGCGTTACCTTTAAAGTTCTTAAAGTATCGTAAATTTCCACATAAATATAATCAACCATAAAATGTTTGCCCTTTTTTGCTCCACTTTTTGCTTCGGCTGGGGAAGAGAAAGAGAGCGAAAAAGTAAAAGTGAGCTGCACATCGATAACAATTTGCATGTCGAATGAACGTATTTAACATAACACAATTTATGGTATTTACCGTTCACTTCTTTCCACTTGTGCGCAGCATGTTTTTCGTTTTTGAATAATCAGGAACTTAGTTGTCGTTTCACATGACCGATGAAATCTTTTTTGCATGTCAAACCAAACGTGAATACACCAAAATTTCGTTGATATCATTATTCGAAATACACATCGATTACCCCGGATATCCATAGCATAGTTGCATGGCGCATGCAAAATGAGATCGAATTTGATCAGCAAACGATTTCAACAAGTTTAATCGGTTATTCGACATGTGAATTTGCAACAAAAAGATGTTTTCTCTGTTTCAAATGGCTGCAATCATGTCCAAATAATCTGAAGCTCAATATTCTTCTCATATTGAAGTGCAACACAATCACACAAACTCAATGAAAATCACAAGCAGAAGCAGCAGATCACACACATGAAAAAGTATAATGAATTCGATTTTCCGATATTCCCAAAGCGCTTATAACATTTATTTTGCTTGGAATTACAGACTACATGTGAATATCAAATGATGAAATGATGCATTTGTGGAGAGAAAACTTCACGCTATCGCATCGATTTCGTCCAGTGAAAACACAGGAGCAATCGAAATTAAAGCATTTCTGATCGAGTGTGTTTGTTCTTCGTTTGCATTTCTCGTTCGCGATGGTTTAGATTCTTACACAAATGAAGCAAACATCACTCACATACACCGAACCACAAAAAGTAGAAAATTGAATCGAAAATCAATATTATTGATTCAACATGAAATGACGGAAGGCTACTTTTATCATCCGGTGCGTTACTTTTCGATGTGTATCTATTTCGGAACCAAGTGACGATTTCTTCATTAATTTAATCATGAAAAAGGAATATTTATTTAGCACGGGATTCGTTTGAATCAAAGTTTCATTTTCAAAAAGTCGTTTCCTTAAAACTGAAAACGCAATGAGCTCGTCATCTAAAAAGACAAACCAAATGAAATGACGTTCAATTTCAATGGAGGGTGTCTTCTTCGATACGGCTGAATGTCATTTCAAAATAAAATGGCAAACAATCATTGATCTTGAGTGTGTTCCATTCGAATAAATAGACAACAAATTCGCCAAATTGCAACGCGTTTCGGTTTCTCTTGTATCAACGAAAGATGGAATTTTGCGTGAATCTACGCTTCCATCTCCCCAAACCGTATTTACGCAGCTCGATTCAATTAAACGAATCGTTTTGTTTATGTTTTATTCATACGATTTATTCGAGCGCTCGTCTTCGAGAAGCGAATACTTTATTTCGGCGTAAATCATGTGTCGGGTTTTTCCCCGACTCGCTTTTTTCGTTCGTCTTACCGCGCTAATGCCCACCTCTCAATGAACAAATGCAAAATCTCAAGCGTTGTTGCTATTATCAAAACTGAATCAACATTTATCTACGTCAATTTTTCTTTTCAAATCGTTCCATGGATAAAGTTGTAGTTGATGATGGCGATATTAAACCAGCTCACCAGTTTGCATATCATTCAATTCAATTCGTATGCGCATTCACGAACGCAGCATAGCAAAGTAGTTGAGTGTGGATTTGGCTGTTGAGCTCGACATAAGAATGCTAGCAGGAAAAAAATGCACGCTCTACTTATCGCTCTCTCTCTCTCTCTCTCTCTCTCTGTGTGTGTGTGTGTCCCTCTCTTTCGCTCAGCACTCGTTCGACTTTGGCAAAAAAATCGCCGTCGTCACTGTGTGATTAGGTTGTCTATCATTATTTTAAATTATGGTGTATGTGTTAGACACTGTAACACGGCTCATCCGCCCGAATTTGTACACCCGAAAAATCGTTTTCAATTGCTGCATTAAACATGAGAACAGAAGATAAATAGGAATCATTCGCTTGTAACTTCACTCATTTTTCGGTTTCTACTTCAATTGTGATAACTCACTTCGCCTTTCGATGCTAGTTGAAAAGTTCGTATTTTGATACATTTCAATTCCAATCAATTATATTTAAGTGAAATGTTGATTGAATCACACAGAAAGCATATTGAAAGTTGGTATCTTTCGTGACAAAAAAATATTAATTGATTGCGATATACCACGTTAAAGGTAGGAAGAGATTAAATTCTGGAAGAAAAAATAAGATAATATTAAAAACTCAAATCTACTTGAGAAAAACATGGAGCATCCAATAATAATAATTGCGGAATTTCAGTGAAGAAACTCTTATTGTACAGTGATTTATAGATCCATGCTTTTCATACAATATGAAATAATCCTTCTAAAACAGCCTTTGACCTTAATGTCTCATCGTATCCAACCGATTTTGCTGGAATTTCAATACATTTTGAGTGTCATCGAATAAAAACCATATATATTTTTTTCCATAGAACGCGAAGACAAATCTCGGCAAAAAAGTGTATGCACGTTTTTTCTTTCCACCTACGTCTGATGAATAGAATGAAATCGATGCACCGCTAACATCGTTAGGGGCTTTTTTAGTTGATTTCCCACCTCTTTTCATGAGATAGACAGATAGCGAAATTTTGAGCAATATTCCGTTGATATCGGTATAGACCTATTGATGATGCTATTATGCGATATACAATAATAATATTTCCAAATTTGAGTCTATCCCATTAAAGACACAATTATAAGACCCTAAGAAAAAGTGCAATTCAGACGACTTGTTATTGAATTATTTTTAGATGTAGGAAGATTTTTCAAGACATAAATACTCGAATTTTCATCAGAAAGGCCTCGAATTTATAAAAAAAATTCTGTTTGAGCTGCATTTACAACATGATAAATAAATATTTCTCAACAAGGTCAAACAACATTTGTTCATAGAAAGATCTTCTACTTACAAAAAAGCGAGTTCTCCCACTAAACAGGCTCTTTTCACAAGTCAATTCTCTTTCAAAATATGTTCTTTTCATAGACATAAGTCGAAAAATATACACATTCTTGGAGCAAATTAATGGAGAGTCATCAGACGGTTTTGAGTGTCTTTACTGGAGGAAGTTTGATAGCCGTAACTTATAACAATAAATGGTGCAAAAATTAATACATGTCATTATTATCACAATTTTTCTTTTTGTCAGCCAGTAAATAAATTTTCCAGACACTTTTTCCCCTACGGAATCATTGAATTCCAATGAATCAGATGCCGTAGAAATCATCGTATAGCATGCCGATCCGATTTTTGCAATGATGATAGTTTTGGAAGTGCTTTTGCGCATGGCTTCCATTCGATTTCAGCTTCTAAAAGTATCAACAAACTTCCCCTGCACACATTCCATGCGTGGTGCAGAATCGCCGAGATGCGAACGGTGCTATTTCCCAATGCATCATCAGCGCACACGATTTCCACAGTTCTGTACAAGAGAGTAAACAAACGCAACGTCAGCAGAAATACCATGTTTGATAGCAATCGTCTGAATGCGGTACACAACCAAAAATGCATTGCACAATCTGACTGTATGTCTGAATATTATGGAGAGAAAATTGTGCGTTGGAGACGACGACGACGGCAGCAACAACAATGTTTGGCCGATTTTCCACGAGAAAACGCGTGTATTCGAGCTCAATTGTGCCGGTAGCGCGTTCAGCTATTTTCCACTGAGAGCAACGAATACATTCAACGATGGATAGTCGCATCACATCATACGCAATCTGTTGTGTGTCGTTACAGCACTGGGTGCAGGCGACTCCTGAACCAAAACTCCGATGATCACATACATTTCGAATCAGTTTGCAATGGGCGAACAAACGATTCAGACGCATTCCTGTTCGCGGTATCCCTACAAATTATTAAATCGCCAGTTATCAATAAGCGAAGTGTTTCCCTGTGTTCCGTTGAGAAAACAGATTATGATTCTTGAAGAAGATGCATTTTTGAATAAGGTGTTAAATTAAAAGTGCAAAAACAGAACTGAAATAGAAGATACTAAACTTGAGCCGAAGCAAAAACTGAGTGGAATTGCGTGTGCTATATTTTTCCTTGAAGTTTTTGGATTAATTGACGGTTAGTTTTTACATAATTTGACTATTGGCCTGATACGGATGTGTGTTATAATTTATGATTTTGCTGTTCATTTGCCATTAGTTGAAGTTGAGCGTGTGTGACCGACTTGTGGGAGGATAAATCATGCCAATGTGCTAATGAATTGGACGAGCTTGGCTAAAAATTGCCCATAGGCTTTCAAATCGACCAAAACTCAGTGCCAAGCCAAACATTTGTACGAAAAGTCTTCAAGTATTTGCAAACATTGGCCATGTCAAAGAAATACACACAACACGAAATGCCGTCATCAGGGACAAAAGAGAGGAGAAACAAATCAGAACAATAGCATACAAGGCAAAAGTTTTGCCAAAACATTTTCTCGATATCGTGGATTTGTTTATTGTTCTATCTTCCTTTGCGGCTTGTCTTCTGCTTGTATCATTTTCCCGAGGACAAACGCTTTTATTTATTCAGAAGTGTGTGCGTTTTCATTTGTCGTGTCTGTAAAGTTAACTCAAAAAAAACACCTCATCACTTTGTTCGTATTCCGTATTCTATTGATTGGATGAATTGTACCACAACACGGTGTCTTATTTCTTCAAGTGATGAATAAATCATTCAACGAAAAGTATTCTGTGTACTATTTCTGCACTGTGTGTATGATACACATTTTCCACGCACGAAACTGTTTTATTCACACACAATTTCTGTGTATCGTATACATTCTTGAAACATCACTCGAGCGATTTTTTCGAGGATTACGACACTAAATACAGCGGTTGAACGGGGCAAAAACGTGTATGACCTAAGCCACTAAATTTCGCAAAATCTACCACTACCACACCACACCAACCATTAATTAATTAAATGAATTTGTGCTTGTTGTTCGCATGCCACAAACTGTAAACGACCAACAGCTCATTCAGCTCAAAAATCTCTCGACGAAAACTTTTCATTAACTCTCTGTAAATTAAAATGGAATGTAAAAAAAAAACCAAAACTCTATTCGATCCATCTCACTTTGTAGCTCAAGTGCTGATGGACATCAAACAACATCACGATGGAAAATGTGAATACGTTAAAAAACAACTGTACTTCGACGAAATGTCTGTTGCAAAAAGTTTAACACAAAACAAAAAAACGTAATAATTTTCTGCAGGCATTATAGCTCAGCTCAACACGAAAAATTGTTTTTATTTAACGAACCCAGCTCATGATTCGGTTCGATCGTAGCAAGTGGGCCTATTAAGATATCATCAATTGAAATATTCAATAAATATATTGGAGTCGGAACAAATGCACCACTCTTCATATTATTAATCATAAATATCATTCGGTGGAATCGCAAAATATTGTCGAATATTTATGCGAATATCATTCGAGCTTATCATATTTAATGAAAGAGACGGAATGCACAAAGCCGACGAGAGGTTGAAATAAATGCGTGCCTGTGTGCCACTGGGAAACGCACGAAAAAAATAAACATGCACGAAATGAAATGGAAAAAAAAGTTTGATCAATGTTGCGACCGATTATTGAACCCAATAAAAAAGTACAGCATTTAAATCCCAAAAAAAAACTTATCCAAATTGGTTTCCATTTGATTTATGTGCGCATGATATGAAAACAAAAATAAATAATAAAATAAAATTGCATACAGCTTAAATGATCATAACGGAAATATACATTTAATATAAATATATATCGACGCGGTAATTCTCATGGCTATATCCTGAGATCCTACTGATATCTGGCAATCGATTTTGGCGGGTGAAAAGTTCACAAAGCATTCGAGCAATAATCACGTCAACCCACTAAATATATATGAACTCTTTTATCTATATTCTCATAAACGAACCAAGATAATTCCCATTGAACAGGTACATATTCACTTATATGTGCGATGTGTGTGTGAACGCGCGCGAGTGGATGAAGATTCAGGCTGAGCTAAGCGTGGTTGCGTGTGCATGCATATATCATCGACATTATTAATTCAAAGAAATCGAAAGCATGTGATAGATAAGTGCGGTAATAAAAATATTATGCACATCGGCGATTCCAAAAGTCCCAATTTGCTGTGAAGTGCGAATTTATAAAAGTTCTTTGAGAATTGCCGCTTCGTTTCTGGCACAACCCCTTTCGGACGTACTGACTCATAATTTTCAATTTAAATTATTTAACTCAAAATGGCTGTGATGTGGAACTATATGAAAAACCCCATATTTCATCCACTTAAGTCTTTCTCTCACACACGCACACACTTCATCCTCGAAACCTAAGCTGATCTTGACACACAATTTATATTAATTCATTTTTTCAAATATTTTTCCATCATCACATGTAGTTCGGCTTTTTCGCTGTATGTTCCAACTAACCCGTAGTTTTCATGCGATTTCTCCTGGCAAATTGGGGAAGTGAGAGAAAGTCGACATCATTGGAAAGCTGCTAAGCACCCAACTACGGCAAATTTCCGGGGAAAATCCGTACAGAAAAATAAAGAAAACAAAACAAAAACAAATCCGGCGTGAATCAACTTTCAAAGTACATTTGAATGCTGAGGGCATATCATAAGGAAACACCGCAAGCTAAGAGCAGCAGCAACAGCAGCTGAAGCAAGTAAAAACAAGAAAGAGTTGTCTCTTGGAACCAAAGTGAAAAATAATTATGCATAACTGAATTAAGTCTCGTCTCTAAAGGGATTTCTCGACTGATACACATTTTGGTGAGAACGCGCGCGCGAGCAATTGCTCCTGCCCGTCCGCCCGCTATCTCATTCCATCAAACAACGACAGCGCTTGCACTTCACATCCAAATTTATCCAGTGCATTGCAGAGAAAAGGTAATATTGAAAACAACAACCAGAACCCGAACACAAACTCTAATTTAATGCATAAAACAAGAAACTGACAAGAAAAAAACGAGCAAACGAACGAACTCATGTCATGTCTTAACATTAGCATGAAAAATAAGTGCGAGTAAAGAACAAAAAGTGCGGAGAGAAAGAGCCACAGAATTTGATGAGATGCCAAGAGAAATTGAATGTACATGAAAGCGCCGCGAATTTAAATATTATCATTAGTATTGTTATTAAAATAATTTTGGTGCTCGAATTTGGTTGAAGTTGATGAGAAAACGTAGCGTTGACATAAAACAAGAACAACGGCGGCTCATCTGAATAAATTCTGACTTTCATCGAATTAAATAAAATTGTGAGTGTGTGTGTGTGTGCGTTTGGAATCAGCCTGTGAGCAGAGACAGAAATGTTCTGGTGTTGAAGATTGTGCTTTGAAAACGTGTAGACAGAACCTAATGAAATAGAGAGACCGAAAATATACGAATTCGAATGCGAACAGCAATTTAAAATTTGAAATGCAAATGTCTGCGGTGTGAATGGATTCAGAAGCATCGCCTGTGTCGGCAACATAACGACAGCAACACGAGAACGAGATCGAGCAAGACGAGATTATTATTTGTCATATGAAACTGCTGGAGTTGGTAAGTTTTTCCCAGAGAACACATTCATAACAATAAAATTGCACGGTGAATGAGAATTAATTCGAATGGCGTAGGTTGAAGCGGTTTATTTATTCCATTTTTCCTATTTCCTTCCACTTTTCATTCCGTCTCACACATTCCGTTTTCTATCTGTAATTTGAAATCCGTAAACCGCACATTTTTCATGTCCTTTCTAAAAAATTAATTACGCTCAATTCAAAAGAGGTGAGCCATTGAAACATGAGCCAGCTAGAATCTTGAGAGAAAACACACTATTTAGTTATAAGTCGGTAACTTATATGTCATTTAATCTCTTGTGATGATTATTTTGGAAATGTAATCAGATAGAACAATTAAGTGGATGCAACTAATTTCGATAAAATTGTGGATTTACGGTTCGCTCATTAATTGTATTAATAAAGGTGTCCCATTGGCTTATGATCGAATTAAATATTAATTTTTGATTCAAAGTCCCGGCTGAGTGCTCCATTTGGATCAACTTAAATACCGAAGTTTTGAATTGTTCATGATAGTTCCGGATGCATTACATACCAAGAAGAATTAAATTGAAATGAAGTACACTTGTGCATGAGAAGCCCAGCCACAGGTGACAATTATCGTCATCATCCTCTTCCTACCTTCTACCCTGTCGTCATCTCCACTGTCCCCGTCGCCTCCGCCATCATCATCGATGAAGTAGATGAAAAAGAGCATCAAGCCAAATGAATGTGTATGAATACGGCCATTAATGTATAACAATGCAGGTTACATGTATTCAGTGTGACCTCTTAAAAAGCTTAGTTTAATACCTAAATACTCAATCGACATTACTGCCAATGGCAACACACATTGTATGAGGCAAGAGCACACAAATTTTCATCATCGTATATCTTTGCCGCAATAGTTCTCAGTTCTCGTTGTTTTTAGTCTTTGGCACATAAAACGTTGTGGTATAATTCGCATTAGTAGTTGGGCATGTGGATTTAGTGTATGTGTGTGTGTGCGACACACAATAATCGGGTCATTGTGTGAGTGTGTGTCTGAGCGGCACACAATGAAATTCATGGAGAAAGGATTAGCAGCATTAAGCACTGTATTTTTGCATTGGTTGAAAACCAATGAGAACCCATAGTGAGTGCTTGAGATAAGAATTATGGTAGAGATATACTTCATTTCCGTCAACTGCTCACCGTTGTCTCATTCTCGCTGCTCTGGCGCTCGCTTGCGTTATTCCCATTGCCATTCCGTTTCCAAAGAAAAAGCCTTATGTGTGCATTTTGCACACATTATTTATTAGTGGCAGTTTGAATGTGAATCTATAACCCAAATGTCTGCTCTTACTAAATTGTGACGTTTAGATTCAAAAAAAAAAAAAAAAAATATAGTGTTCGGGTCATTGGACCCTTTATTTTATGTCTACATTAAATTGTGCATGCAAGAACAATGGAATGGCATGTTTTAGCGCACCGAACCCAATCGGTTTGCTTTCGCAATGAATGAAAATGCAAAGTTTCTTTTTGCCATTTAAAAGAAGTTTTATGCTTAAACATGAGACAAAAATGACAATGGCATGAATTCGATTCGAACAAAACTAAATAGAACAACAGATGAAGAGCATTCCACATGCGTCGCGGTCGCAGTCGACGTTGTTATTTTGTTCATTCATGTGTATCATGTTAGGCAAAAGAAGCAATAAAATTTCAATTTTATGAAATGAAATAACGCTTTCTTGGAAACATCAAGATCGTTTATTTACTATCTTGTATTCCTGCCACTCTCATGTTTGTCGCTGTTTGGCACTATGTTCATGTGCGCATCTTCATTCCAAAGATGTGAAATACAGTTTTTGTGTGTCATTTATTCGGACAAAAACATGAAAGTGCGGCTCCTTCAGCGCGATAATTTGCGAATGTTGTGCATTTAACAATAAGAGTTAAAAGTCTTTGAAAGCCAACCGTTCGGTTGGGCTGCTACTTTTCCAGCGACCACATATTCTCCGCATGAAAATTGCCTTCCGTTTACCAATACATTTATTTAGCATTGAGTTATGCGTTTGAAGTTTGCTGGCAGAAAACAATAAAAACTCGGAATAAATGACGCAAATAGAACGATGTGAATCACTTTAAAATATACTTATGTATGCGTGCGCGAACATTAAAGTTGAGATGTAAAAGCGAAGAAAATGGCACGCGGTACTATAACCATTTACATCGGCAATGTCATTTTATGTGTGCTGAGCAAAGATACGAACTCATGTGACCATAAGAATTGTGATTTATGCTACTTACGCGAATCAAATTGAAGGCTCAACAATCATATTTCGAGGCGACTGATGCTGCTGATGCGGCTGCCGCGGCTGCCGCGTTGGTTTTCATTAGACCAGGACGTATTTCATTTGCTGGCCTCCTTAAATACCCATCAACAATGGGATTTAACTCTGTGAAAATCCTTTATTCAGATTTGAATCAAGCTGGTAAGCATAATGCAGCGTCCTACTCGATCTGTGGTTGGATTTTACAACGACTCATAAACTAATCTCATTACATCGTGAATGAGATAAACTGTGACTGTATTTAGCTGAAATTGTATTCAAACCGGAGCAACGATTTGATAAGATTTTCATTTTGTTTCGTAATGGTACAAATAAAAGCGATGCCAAAACTTCTATTAAAACTGTAGAAAATAATAATCATTTCCATATGCACACAGAAAATGGAATGCATCCTGTTTCGCATCGGTTCCAATTGCCGTTGTGCGCACAAAAACCTTAATGCTCCACAAGTTTTGATCGTTTTATTTATTAAATCGACATTTTCGATAAGTTTGGCTCATTCGACGGTCATAACGGTGAGGTCGGAATCATTTCTCGTTTAATGCGATTCACTTCCCATTCCTACAACAACTGCGTTCAGATTTCTTTTCTCGTATCGGTTCACTTGAATGCTGATAGATAATAGTAAAACTCGATTTTTCAAGAAACTTTTGAGCAAATGAGCGAGCATGCATTTGGAATATTGTGAAATTTCAAACTCAAAAGTGCACAATGTTTCAACATTGTCGGCCATGGTCGTATTATTATTAGCGAGTTTGCACAGCATATGCTGTTTGATATTGTACTTTTCTTCAGGTCTCTCACTCACTCTCTCTCTCTCCTTCGCTCATCAGTTTTTCTATTTTCTCTCATATTCTCCGTTCTTTCCTTCTTTCTTTGCTTCATTGCGACATGTTTTTTTTACTCTTCTATTTTTGCTCTCTTTTATTCGTTTTCCTCGTTATTCCCTTGCTCTTGCACGAGATTACACTTCAGTGAAATCATCTCGCATTCGATAAACGAGAATTAAATGGATACAGACAAAAGAGATGACACACACACACACAAAATGGAATAGTTGAGATCTTCGCTACTTAAGAATACATACGCTCGGCTCCTTGACTACACACGGAAAAGCGATGAACGATATATTCATTTTGATGTGCAATGGAGTGAGATTCGTTTTTACTATTATATGTGTGACTAAAATAATCACGCGGCACTATACTATTACTGAGCAACGTCTAGCTCGATATATTCAATCGAAGTCATTCTCAACAGAACATTTTTCAAGGATTTCTCTATCTCTTTTTGTAAGTGTGTTAACGGATCTTTCGTTACTCTTTTATCGATTCGTTGTAATTCGGAGGAGTTGTGTTTTTTGCACTATTCTGCGTGTCACTGAGGGTTGGTGTCAGTTTTCCAGCTCTTGTGCCATGATTTTGTTGACGATTATATCGATGCTACTTAAGTAAGTGGTTTTAGGAAGGATAGAAAATGTTATGTGCCTCTCGCACATTCATGATTTTCATATCTTTGACGGTTTCTCGCTCCTATTTTCCGTCTCTGTTGTGTATAATTCCCTTCTCACTATTGACATTTTCTCGTCTTTGATTTGATCCAGCGTTGCGCGTTTATGATAGGTATATAACAAAGGGAATTTTCATCATTGTGCTCTAGGCACCTGAGTGTTGTGTTTGGTGTGTTCGGTAGGGGAGCTGGTAAAATCAGGATTTCTTTACACAATATTTGCTATAGAATTCTTTTCACATCTTTCGCTTTGAAATGTTTGTTTTTGCAATTTTCTTTCGTTGGTTTTTTGTAAATTGAAAGCGCATTGATATATAATGGACACGAACGAAGCCAAACCAGAAACCAAGCCAAAAAAACGGCAAAGTTCGGGAGCAGAGTAACCGAATTTATGTTCGAACAAAAAACAAACTAAAATGAAATAAGTACATTCCGTTATTTTATTTACACTCCAACAAATAAGCTCAATTGTCTGTGGGATGTTGAATTTATGGCAAATGGAATGTGTGGCAATGGCAAAGAAACACCGAATCAGGTAAATAAACGAATTAAAGAATTTTATTATTATTTCGATGGCCATTCAATTTTTCCAACCACATGATATTTTTTACGCCACATGAATTCTCACATTTCGAAATATTTCCCAGCATTTTTCGAAGATGGAGCCGGGAAAAAACATATGAATTTGGTTCGTCCAAATCGACATTTCGAGAAATATTATAACGATAATAGTAACAGCAATGATTTGATGCTACCGCACAGATGCACAGCCGATGCTCAGCACCACTCAAAAAGATTATACAAACAATTTGGTTATTTGCCTTTTACTGATTAATATAGAATTGTTAGTGATGAAGTAACAAAAATAGAAGAGAATTCAGCGAGAGAGACACACATAAATCGAACATAGGATTTCCATTTGGATGTCGAAGATATGAGGGGGACCAGGCGGATGATTATAAACAAACATTTGTAAAATGCCGTTCAAAACCAGACGGTCGCTTGCAAGGCATTAGAAATTGGATGACAGGTGAAAAACAGCAGCAGATGAGCATATTTTAATCTCCCTTTCACATACTCGCACCACAGCGTAGAAAATCATATAGAGAAGATTGCTTGTGTGCAGGTCACAAAGGTTCACGAGCATTTCATCTAACGAACATGTTCACACGTTCAAATGTGATTATATTACTTTTCCTGATGATAAATTAAAATGTAATTCCGTTTGATTTAATGCAAACAATCACCACAGCACGAGCATTGCGATGACTGCTAAATCAAATCGTCGTTTTTTGAGTCTTAAATCATTTTGATATTTCTGTTTATGGTACTTCCAACAAGCCTCTTTGAACTCATATCCATCGAGTAGAATTAAAATGAGCGATGAAGCTGAAAAGTGGATTCGAAATGTTAAAAAAAAATGTTTGAAATGAAAAATATTTCTTATACTTAGAGAGAAAGAAAGAAAGGGAGAGGGAGAGAAAGATGCGATTTTTGAAAGATTCTCAGTATATTTATTTGCTTTGGATCTATAAATTATCATAAAAGCGCTTGTTTCTTCCACATTGACGCCTCTCATATTCCAATTTTATGGTTCGATTTATTATTTGGCATACTATTTCAAGCGCATCGGCTCAAAGCCGATACATAAACAGGCACTGTTCTATGAGGAAATATGCACAAAATCCGATAAATGAAGGTTTCAATAGGTAAACAAGCCTTAATTTGCCCAATCATGCATTGAAATCCATTAAATCCGGACTCGTTTCATCTTTTTCTGAAGAAAAACAAGAAATCAGTGCAAGAAAAAACATCTTTATTAACATAAATTCCATTTTTTGCGTTTTTGTTTTTACGAACTAAGTACATAAACTGTTTTTCGTTCGTTTTCAATTTTCGTTCACGTCATTCAAGCTAGACATTTACGGAGCAACAGGAAAAAGGGGAAACAAAAATGCGAAAACAACAAATGAAGAACAAAGCGGTGTGTATAAGGGAAAAAAATCATGATTTTTCTCTCTTTTGGGAGAAACATAAACACATAAATGTTAAAATTTGTTTACTTAGGCTGTGTTTCGGATGGCAGTACAAATCCGTGCTAAAAATGCGACTTACTTAGCACGAAAATTCATTGGGGAATCATACGACTCGTCATCAGCGAGTATTTCTGTTTCGAATCCAAGATTCGTGTACGGTTTCGGTTTTAGTGAATTGCTTTCGTTCGCCATGTGAATTGAACTGAAATTGAAATGTGAACGGCCGACCATTGGCAGGCTCGAAGGTAGCAAAAATAGCATCGCCAGCCACAAAACCCAATGCGTTTTATTATGATGAAGTCAGTGAATGTATTGGCACATAAAAATTTCGTAAGTGCGTTCAAACAACAGCAACACATTTCTGTTGAGTCGTTGACAATGGAATGTGTTGATAATAACAATATAAGTGTGTGTTAGCCGGAGATTTTGGTTTACGGTGTTCACAGCATCGAGCATGACGGTGTGTTTCAGCTTTTTCATATGTTTTTGGCCACTTCTTCTTTTTTTGGCCCGCCCCCCTCCTCTCTTCATGGTCCTTTGCCATTATTGTATGAGGGCTTGCCATCGAAGCATTACTCGCATTCTTCGTTTGGCAAGCTGAAAAGACAAAGTCGAGTATAAATATACAATCAGGTCATGGGGGATATACATTTTTTTATCTGGCCATATTTATCATACATTCAAATAAATCGTCCGATTGAATCTCTTCGACATGTAATTCGCATATGAACGCCGTTTTTGGCTTCCCTTTTTTCTTTGTCCGTGTCCTTTTTCAATGCTTTTATCTTGATCGCTTTTTTTCCCAATGGCCCCATACACAGACACACAAACACACAAACCCACTCTTACCCGCACATATTCTTTTTCGGTTTGGACGCGTTTCGATCGATTATCATGGAAAATCTGCCACAACAATGGTTTTCGAGCCGTTCGATGAGCAATATTTTTATTATCATCGAAAGAGAACCAAACGAATGACTCATGATTCGAATCAAATAACACGATGAAAAAATGGACCGACCGACTATCATTTTCAGTTTTGTGGTTTCCTTTTTGAGACGACGGATTTTGGTGGTTGGGGCCTATTTTCCTGCTTGCATCGACCGAAATTTGTATGTGATTGTCAGTCAGCTAATAATTTAAAAAAGAAAAAACGATGATTTGTTTGCTGGAATTATAGGCTTTTGCTTTTAAAAAGAGAACTCAAGGATGAAGCCCATTTTTATGCTACATATTATTTTTCGGTTTTTACCTGCTTTCGCACATCAAATTGATAGATTGTGTCAAAATGAAATACAGCCCAAGATGATAGAGTATTTTATGGTTTGATGATTCACCTATATGATAGTTGGCCATAAAAAGTGAAATTGAGAAAAATTGGATTTGGGAAAAACGTCAATGCTTCAATGATAATACCCGAAGATATCGGTTGGTATTTTTCCAGCTCGTTGAAAATCGACCTGTCAATTAGATGCAATATTTTACTTATTAAAAGCCCAGCTTTTTGCTCGATCATTTCTCAGGTATTTCTGCTGCGAGCATATTTCTTTGGAAATAAAAAAGAGTGGTATTGATGGCAACATCTTTCTCACATATGCGATCTTTTAACGGTAAGGGGGATGCGCCCAATCGATTTTTAGACCTAATTTTGCCGTTGCTTTCAAGACGTGCATTTTTGGAATAAGTCTGAAGTCAGCGCAATAAATTGCATTGGAGAATAAATTTTGGCACGGCAAAAATATCTCTGGTTGTGCGATAAGATATATGCTTTCACTGTATAATATTACTACGAATTTTCATAAGTTGGCAGCATCCCTTTCTTGAATCTCAAACGTGTGCGCGCGATTTTGGCTTTGAAACAACGAATTCACACATAAAAGACGATGACAAAAATAGCATCGGGAAAAAATGTGGCGAAAACAACATTTTCCATTTGTGCCGGAAACATGAAAACAGCACACGGGAACCGAGTTCGTGCAAGAAATGCGAGCATAAACGAAAGCGAGAGTATAAAAAATACATACATACAATCAAGCATTTCTCAATTTATGTAACAAGAGATAAGCGAAATTGTTTTGCGGTTATATTTATTTTATTTGAAAGAAAAATGAAAAGGAATGAGGTAGAAAGGAAGCTTGTGCGTGCTGTTTCGTTTTTCTTCCTTTCTGCCATTTATCTGTACACTCGTAATACGGATACTCGGTGCACGAACGCCAATATAAAAAATGCTATTTTCAATATTCCATAGCTCGCGAAATGAATTTCATATTAATATAATATTAAATGCTTGAGCCAAGCGCGCTCTCTTTCAAAGCACTCATCCTCAAGAGATATGTAATCATTTTTTTAATATTTTTACTGCAAAATACAAAAACATTTATTACTCACTTCGTTTATCAAATTCTATATGTCCACGCACACGTGCGGTACGATATGCTCTGATGAGCCGCTGATTGCATTCGTGGGATGAACCAAGAATATGAAAAAAATATTAAATTAATAAAATAAATAGCTTTTTGATATTGTGAAATCTGTTCATTACATTCCATGATCGAAGAGTATTCACCGTTTTCCTTTCCAGTTTTCCGTTGCTATAAAACGCCCCCACGTTCAATTTCATCCGGAAGTAAAAGCCTCTATTCCATTCAAAACCGAATAAGTTTGAATGTATTCCACAGTGTAAATTCCACTGTTTGACGGCCACAACAATAATGAAACCATCATTCAACATTGGGATTGTAATTAATAATCTGGGAAATTACCGAAATTCAATCCATTTTCCCGTCATCAAATTGATTTGCCATTATCGAAACTTCATTCGCCCGAAAACCGCGCGCACACAACAAAGGAACTTCTACAAATGCCGCACTGAACAAAAAAACACAACGCTAAGATTATCAGCAATTATTCTTGCCGCATCAACATAAAATGCACATGTACCATTATACGATAGATTCACTCACTCCTAATTCTCACTGTTGGTCGTAATTAATCTGCTCTAAAATATTGCAATAATAATCCTTATTGGTATCACGCAGCGCTAACATTAGTTGGCATCACGGGAATTTTATGCTATCCAATATTAAGTTCGTATTGCATTTTTTCTTATTCACTTTCTATCATTCTTTCTCTTACCCTCTATCTGTTTCTCTCTCTCTCTCTCTCTCGCTCTCTCTCGCTGTTGCTCTCGCTTGCAAAGAAAATCTGATAGATTTTATTGACGTTCGTTCATTTATTTATGGTTAAGTTCGCATTTGAGGAGAAATCTTTCACTCGCAGCATGATCGATTGTGAACTGTATGAGAGTAAAAATATTAGACTTCTCAGACGAAAATCATGGTGAATTGAAGACAATTAATTCACTGTGGGTTTGTTTATATTCTTCAACGATATACTAAATGAATGTCGGATGCTTTTAATTTGTACAATCCAAATATTGCTACAGTCTTATAGCTGCATCCGGAACATAAACAAGAGGCACTTGAATTTCATGAGAGACACATACAGAGAGCGGGAGAAAGATGCCGCTGCATCAAGCTCAAGTAATTTGTCTGTTTAATTTATTTAGTATTTAGAACACGATTACCATGGTTTCACTTGAGAACTCATTTCTGATTAACTGCAGCGATGGTAAATCATGGCTTCGTGAGTTGGAATGTTCAATGTTATAATTTCAATGCTTAAAACTGGTGCAATGAGGAGGAAATGAGGCAAAATGCGGAAAATATGGATTTTGCCTTCGGGTTATTAATCGATGCAAAAGCACTTTAGATATTTTACAGACTTGTAGATCGGAATGAGCATCTGAACATGCCAAGAATATGCCGGCTAAATGGATGAGGCACTTCTGCTTCTAAGAAGAGTGACGTTTACTTGGGACACATAATTTTCAAATAGAGCAATTTTCATAAGCTCCATACAAGTTTTATTGAGTAAAAAACAAATAGCAATATTCAATTAAAATATATAACATGCGATGCATGATGCTGTTTTGAAGATGTGAAAATTGGTTGAGATTTATTGGGCCATTTTGGTTATCAGGAGCATTTTTTTTCGCTTTGTGCCATTGATTCGCCGTGTTATTGTTCATAAAATCCATCGAATGGAAATAAATTTGACAATAAGCTAAATAAATTGCATTTATATTTTGCTTATTTTCTCTCGCTCACTCACTCGCACGCTATTGATACGCTGTGTGAATATATTTTGTCGTTTAGCTATGATTGGTCGCGCTGTTGCGCTGATATATAAGGATGTTGTACATCGTGTAAGCGTCGCAATCAAGTGGCAGATTAGCAATAATCTTGTTATGTTTGCACGAATAGAAGCGCATCAATGCGGCCATTTCAAGGAGAAGTAACGCGAATAAAAATATCCGCCGTTCATCGTTGAAAAAACAGAGAAAAGTGTAAAATTATCCCTATGAATGAACAAATAAAACGTTTGTACATGACAGAAGAAGCACATACACAAGAGAGAGATAGAGATAGTGGAAGAGAGAAAGAGAGAGAAGGCATATAGAGACACACGGGGAATTTCTCTACAGTGTATAAAAATGAGCGCCCTCAAATAAATATATTCGGTTATAAAACAACGTTTACATAATAACATATAAACCAATAATCGTGAATGGCATGAATTCCTATTTAACGACTATTTTATGTGGTGCATGTTTGTTTGTCATCGTCCTTCGTCTTTCGGCTCCACTTCACTGCAAAATTGCCAGTCATCTCATCCTTTTTCGGTTCAGCATTTTCCTCGTGCTCAATGAGCACTGCTTATTCTTTCCCTCTCTTTCCATCTTACTTTATCCTCCTTCCCTCCATAAGCCTCCAATTCTTCTCTATATTTTTCACTTCATGAGCTTCTTCTCTGCATGCCAGTGTGGGACAAGCGCTGGGCTTCAATCTGCTCAAAGAGAAACTTTTTGGAAAAGTGCCAACTCGGCACTTTAAATATTTATAGAATAGCAATTTATGTTATCGCTTGATTTTCGAGCACAAACATTCATGCGCTTGAAAATTGTCTTATTTCCGGGGATTTTTTGTCATTTTTTTGATGCATCATTCGCAAATACTTTTCTTCTATTGTGATTGTGCCATTGATGATTTGATCTCGTCTGTGCATTTTCACAATTTACTTTTCTGCTGCATCAATTGCTTTTTTTTTTTCATCGCTTTTGGCTGCCACCATTTTTAAATCATTTGATTGTTCATTTTGGCAAGGGTTCATATTACATTTTGCCGTAGTTAAATTTTTATCGTTTCTTTTGTTTCCTGCTAATTTCAGTAAAGCCTTCGTTGACATAAACTACAGAAAAAAAATGAAACAAGTAATATTTTTTTCTTTGTGCTGTTAATAATACTTATCGCATGCAACTGTTGGGGTTTTGCTCTCAAAACATAACTAAATACAAACTTTATTAAACACACAAAAGCTATTTGCATTGGCCAAAATTGGTATGCAATATTATTGGGTGTATGAAAAACCAGGGTGTAAAATCAATAGAGATGGAAACTTTAAAATATATTATTATACAGAATGAGTTTTGGACCTGGGTGTGAGCTGTTGCTTAAACTTTGTCCTCACACGATTTATGCTGTTTCACACTCGCAAACAATGTTCGTAATTCATTAGCCGATGGATCGGTTACTTGGACTTTTGATAAGCCACTTTCGCTACACGCCACAAAATCACCCACATTATTAATAACTCATGGATATTTTCCCCTGTGAATAAATTGATAATGGTCTCCTTTGTTAGAGAGAGAGAGAGAGAGAGAGAGAGAGAGAGAGGTGCCAAAATTGACATTTAATCATTTAAAAGCCACTTTACATGGAAGTGCCATTGCCGAAAACTGCCGAAAAGCCCGACAAATAATTAATCTCAACGATTTGAAGTTTGAAGGAACGAAACGATGATTTTGAATTATAATAGTACATATCGATTCATCGAATGCAAATATTGATTGAAACAAAGAGATGTGTCACAAGCAAACAATATTCATCAATAAAACAATGTAAGTCGCTAAATAATTCTATTGTTGTGATGTGCTTGTCAAGAATCCATAATAATGATTTGAACCAAGATCTCTTTTGAATGTTTCATTAAATAAACAATAGCATGTGCAGAGTTGTATTGTGAATTGGGCGTCGTAAGGCGATTGATTCAAGGAATCGGTCTTAATATTCATTATTTCGACATTGGAATTTTCGATGTTTCACATGCAAAAGTCATTAAATGAAGTGAACTGTTCCCGGGGAGAATGAACATATTTGATAAAGCACATTCATTCAGTTCAAAGCGATTCTCGTTGTAAATGAATTACAATAACACAGTGCATGGTTCAATACAACTATATATTAACTACACCAAATGAAATCGAAAATCAATTTGACCTCGATAATTGCATTGTTTTGTCAGATTTTTCTCTATCTCAAGAATTCTAATCAAATACAAACTGAAATTGATTTGAATTCCATATTCTAATTCAACCTGACAATAGGCACTCAAATGAAGACTGAAAGCATATTTGTTAAGTAATTTTCGCATGTAAATTGAACTCTGGCATTGCAAACAAGCCCATAGAATAGAAGGAAAAGAAGAATCTATCTGAAGATAGAGTTTTCAGGAAGAAATACGTAGAAAAACTGGTACATTACTCTAAGCAAAATGGCAGCTTTGTACAAATTTTCTGATTGCAACAATCATCAAATGTTGTTGCATCGAATATCGAATTAGTGGCAGATAACTGAAATTAAATTAAATGCTCAAGCGTTGGTGCAAGTTGAAACAAGGGCATATTCTGGACTCCAACCATTTCCAGCATTCCTATTCCCCTGTAATCAAAATCAACATGCACAAGACTATATTCAGATTTGGAGCAGTCAATGAAATAAAATCAAATTTTCAGCAGTGTTTAATTTGATCCGAAAATACGATCCACAATCCACAATTCCGTGCGTACAAATGTGAAGATTGGAAAATAATTTCGAATGAATCAATGCAGTTCTCTCGGTGGTTTTTTAAATAGATCGTAATGCTTTTGTTGTTAGACAAAATTTCATCTGCATTTTATCATCAATTGAAAACTTCAAATTGTTTTGATGCCAGAATGTGGAGAATTTGATTGAAATCTCGTTTTATATCGTCATTATGGTCTAAAACTAGATACTGAGTTGAATTCGAACACCAATTTCGATTTATTTTGGAATTTTAGAACCAAGCAAAAGCCTCAGGTATCATAAGCAAACTATAAAACTCAAAATAGGTATAAATCACGCAGTGTTTTAGTGCTTTTCGTTACAGGAGTTTTATTGTTGGTAACAAGCAATATGCGCGTCGCTAATGTCGAAACTTTCTACTTTCTTTCCCCCCAAACAATCATTACATTTTTACTGTCTAAACCGCCATGAATTATTAATTGTTCCTGTATAGATAAGCCGTATTGTCTCGCTGTTTTGTGCAACGTGAAAATGTATTACATATATTATTTTCGATTGAATATGATAACGTTCCAGGGAGTTTCGTGTATTGTTTCCATTCGCCGACTCTTTGTGTAGATTCATGTGTTTTCATTGTATTTTTGATGTATTTATGTTAATAGCTTATTTAATTAGTATACAGACAGATATTAATCACACGGGATCGACGGATATTTGTGTTATTATAGCAGTCGACAGCGTCTTTCCGTCCATTCTGAAATGTCGCCGTGTTTACTTTATCGATCGAGCGTCATGCGAAGCGCACGTTGAAAGTTATTGATGTGACACAAAGCCAACAAACCGGTTAAAACTCAAAAGCCTGAACAGACTTTGTAAGCCTTTTGATAAAATGCACAACAACTTGTTCCGCGTCTTGTTGGTGCTCACAGCCCGAAAATCGTTTTAAAAGTTTTAATCTTTCATCGCCATGAAAAGTATTGGTTGTGTGGGTGCGTGTGCTATGAAGCAGTCCTGAAATACGGCTTACAGTAACCATCAAAAAAATGGAAACGATTAACAAAATCTTTTGTCGTTGACATCAAATAAACACAAGGCTCAAAGTGAGAAATTCCAACACGTTGATGTGATGATGGTCTCAAACAGCGTGCGAACGAGTATCAGTTGAATTGCATGCGCTTTTGTTGTTGTTTTTTTTAATTATTGTTGCTCTATTGAATGTTCCAGTGAGAAATCATTTGGGAGCAACGTATTTGTCGAAGCTAACATCGCAAACATCCACTTGGGGAAAAGCTTGTCATTCGCTGAATTTTCATGGTTTTCACTTTGCAATCATTGAAACCTAATCAATAAAGTAAAATAATAAACGCCACTGAAAGGCATTAAAAACTCAAATTATTAGGCGAATCAAAAAAAGGGGAAGCTCGAAAAAGTGGATCTAGCTTTCGATATGCTTTTAACGATTCGATGCGGAGAGAAAAAAAACGTCTCGACGAATCGAATGGATAGCAGATTGAAGACAATTTATCAAACCAAATCAATTGGAACAAGTGGAAAAATGAGATGAAAACCTTTTTTTAAACACTGAATCATGCACAGTATTGAGTCTAAGCCATTGTTCATTGTTGAACACTCGTTTTTCTGCTTCGCATCAATTCACAGTGGACAAGCCGTTTGAAGTCGATTAGAATTGAAAGAATTTGAATAATCCTATTCTGTCAATTCAAAGGAGCCCGTATTACATCACCCTTCTATCAAAAAGAGTGACAGAAAAAACAAATAAATCAAAGACAAAGAAGAAAGAAAATTGAGTCGAACATTCCGGGGCCATTGAACAATTGACCTGGCTCGTGTAATGTCGACGTCTTAAAGAACTGCAAAATGTATTTGGGGATTCAGCCCGAAAATACACCTTAAAGATAAAGCAAAGCCGCCACACTGTACTGTAAATGACAGTGTTATTCGTCACCATCATTGCTATTTCCATTTCCATTGTCATAACAATTTCACAAAGCTTTTGGATTTTGTTCGTATTTTTTTCGGTTCACTTTTACGGACACGAGATATGCTGACTTTCCAGCAAACGTCCGCACTGTTTGTTTGTCCAACAGATTTTGTAAATACCCAAGTGAATAGAAAGATAGACATTGTATCAACGATTCGCATAAAATGTAAGCGGAGGGATGCAGAAGTGTGAATTATACTCTTATGTGTTTGTTTGACACATAGCCACCGAGCGCTTTTACAAACACACTCGCACTCGTACTCACACAACGGCATTGAAATATTATTTTATCCTGTGTTTTAATTCACTGAGGTCGAAGTTTGAATGCGAACAGCAACGAAATTCAAATAGTCGAAATAATGTTATCAAGACAAACCATCACAAACCGAAACAATGGCTTACGTCGTCGTCGCTGTCGCTGTCTTTGGAGTTACAAAGTCAACCAGCATTCGGAGGATACTGATATTCGAGTTAAATAAATTTGTTGTTGTGCATTCGCAGGGATTCGTACCGATTCCGGTTGATATCTTGGACTGGGGATCTCTCTCCCTCTCCTCTGATTCCGGTACATTTTCGTTTACAACTCGATACACACAGCCACTCGCACACCCTCTGCAGCTTGGTGTTCATTTGGACGGCAGAACATTGCTTACGATAACATATCTCGACCAATGCCAACTATTTATTTTCGGTGTGTAATTTTGTGGTTGATTTCATGTAGTCTTTTTATTTCCACTTTCGGCTCCATTTCGGTAGTTCTGTGCAATCTCATTCATTTGGTCACTTTTATCAAACATAAAACAAGCGGAATTGCATTTTAAATTTTATTTAACCTATTAACACCAAACATGTCGCACTATTTTCCGTATCTATTCTTTCGATGGAGCGCAATAAAAATTGTTGTACATCCTTCGGTTTGGGATTGGTTTTTATGGTTTAAATTGTAAATTGAGTGACTTTTTCGTACAAAAAAATTGACATCGATTTTCCGATCGATTGCGTTGATTCGGTGCGAGTTTCATCGCCGATAAAAATCTGTCGTTTTGGGTGAAAGTGAAAACACGCGAGTGAAACCCAAAAATAAGAATGAGCATCAGGAATAAATAATGATGACTTGAATTTTCAATAGAGTGAAACCGACAACATAAACAATGGGGCTGCTGTAATAGTGAGGTTCCAAACGGATATAAGATGAGGTTCACATTCTCTGTTAATTCTGTGTTTTCGTGTTGTAGCTGTTTGAGTTACACATGTACATAGCATTTTGGTAGTGAACGCGAATGTAATTGCATTTCTGTCTCTCATTTACTATTCTCACCAGCACACTTCAGGTTCATTCGTTGGATTTATTTTCATTTTCGTGTGGTGTTTGGCGAAAAACCGCGTGAACATAAGTTCAACGTACATCATTTTTGTTTCTTCACGAAAACAACACACACACACACATACCATTTCCAACAGGTTCACAGTAAAAATGTGGATATGGTTATTTGTGAGTTGACTCTTTTCACCATTTCAATGTGCAACTGAGCATGGAATCGTCATTTTCACCACACGAATGAACTCAATGCACTCAATTACAACATTTTTTTCGCTTCGAGAGAGAGAAAAAGGATGAAAAAAGTGTGTTTGTGTGTGCAAGCGATCGCGGAATCCTTTGGAATGGGAACAGTAATATTTGTATGCAAGAATAGGGAAAAAACAAAGCGGACCGAAACAAAAACGAAAAAATGACAAAGAAACCACACGATATTTTAACGACTACAATGAATTGGTGAACTAAACAGAATGCTGAAGTGCATGTGTTACATGCACATTGCACTTGCTTGTAATTGTAACCGAAAGCAATACGATAGAGAGCAAGCGAGCGTGCGATGGTAATGAAAGCCCATTGAACATAAGTCAAGCTCGCTTACTTCTCGCAAGTGCAAAGTGTGCAACTAATGAAACATATTATTTTCTGTTGAAATAACGACATATTTCCTAAAGCAAATTCCTTGTCGTAGCCCCTTTTACTCAGCTCTCTCTTTTGCTCTCTGCTGTTTTTTGATATTTCATCCTCATTGTTTCATGCTGCAGATAGATGAAAAAGCAGTTCATTTTGTGTGTGGTGTGGTGAATGTGCTACCCTTCAGGTCATGATGATTGTGACATGTTGTTCGAATGAAATGTTTTAAAACTGTATGAAATGCTCTGACCGAAAAATTTTACAATTGAACAAGCCAACGAACGAAGAAAAAGTACAACATAAATTTCATCAAGAACTGAAAAAGAAAGATAAATAGAAAGAGAGAGAGAGAGAGAGAGAGAGAGAGAGAGAGAGAGATAGAAAGAGAGAGAGAGAGAAATCGAAAGTCAACTGCGAAAAATTGAAATAAGTATTAAAAGACAAGCTTGTTGAAAATGTCACGAACAATTTCAAACCGGCTTTTTGGAAGCTTACAGGCTATTTTTTTAAATTATTCGCTTAAATTTGGTTGGATGAAAAGTGTAATTCTCTCAAAAAGAAGTAAATGAAATTTTAGTCACTTTGATCGAAAAAATAAAGAAGAGAAAGTGCTGGAAAAAATCATGAATCGATAGTCTAGGCGAAATCTTCATGAAAGTCCATTAAGGATGAAACGCCTATTTCGCTTCTGAATCCATTATGATGACAAATGCTCACACGAGCAGAAACTGGACTCAGATACACTACGAACGTACACGACAAGTGCTCAATACTTGCATGGCAGTACAATTATGGAATAGAATATACCATTTGAGATAAATTTGGTCGTTAATTGGTGTTCCATTCATTTATTTCGTTGTTTTAATGGAATGTTATGTTGCGTCATTGTGCACACAATCTCTGTTTTTTCTTCTGTTTATCTTTATTCCATTTAAATGGATAATAATAATGGTGAACAATAAGCATTTCATTTGCACATATAGCATAATTTACTTTTGCTTATTCGAAAGCAAAGAAATTTCGTATTGAATGAAATTGGAGTGACATTGAGCGGCGTTTATGTATTCAGGATGAAATTTAGCGGTAACGTTGATGTGAATGTGATAGCGCGAGCTTTGTATAAAGATGTGGAACGTGAATGACGGAAAAAATGTATGCCGTGCTCAAGTAACGGAATAACGGTATAAACCATATTGTTATATCAGTACTTGCATCAATCGACGATGAAGTCGGTTCCAACAAAAATTCGTCGACTGAACGCAATTTTTCTTCATCTTCACTGTGTTTAGTAGTAATGATAAGCGTATGAAAAAAAAAAACGAACGATAGAAAACTTGATACTTTGTTATTATCCGTCCTCTTAAGCTAATATTATCAACCGTCCTGCCATTATGTTGAGCATCACAATTGAGTCACTCTAATTTTGTTCGTCGTTTGCGCGTTTTTTTCTTCCATTGGTCCCGATGAAACAAACGCTGTGTTGTTTTGACATGGCATTTCGCGAGGGGGAGAGAAAAAGCGCTCACTTCATCTAACGTGAAAAATTATATTTACATATTTCGTTAATTTTTTCTGTCTCACGCTTTAATGTTTATTTTGTGTCGGTTCGTTTTTCAAATCTTCTTGCGGTTTTCCATTTTATTTGAACTGTGCTTAAGTAACCGACATATATTTTCGGTCGTGAAACGTCGCTGCTCGCCATTCCTTCATCGATTTAATATTACAATCGCATTTTCTAATCTAAAAACTTTTTTCTTGCCTATCGCCCTCGCCCCACCTCTCTCTCTCTCTCTCTCTCTCTCTCTCTCTCTCTCTCTTTCTCGTTGCGAGCTATCGGGATCATTCTCAAAATTCATATTTGCGTAAAAATATTTGCACATCTTTCGATTCTGTCGCTTTATATTCGCTTTAACTTCAATTTAATTTGACACATTATAATCGTCATAGTCATCGGCTATAACAATAACGACAAAAATAATAATCATCATGAAAGAAGGAAGAAGACATGCCATTTAGTGTTGCCTTTAATGTACCCATTTCATTTAGCAAGAGACAGACTGAATGTAAGAGAGTGGCAGCATTTGGGATTCAAATATTCGTGTCGAAGTTGCCACGATGAGCCCCAATACTTGATCTTGAATTTGTCTTTTGGCATCAGGCGACTGCGAAATACGCAGACAACATGCAGATGCGAGAAGAAAAAAATTGGTAATCATAGCTCAGGCACAAAAAAAGTCAGAGGGATAAAGGGACAAGAATAAAAAAGTGAGCACATTCCTATGAAACAATCAAAGAACAAAGGCCACGAAAGGCCAACAAAGGAAAACTGAAACGACGGCACGACATGAAAATCACCGAAAGCATGCGAGAGAGTCAGAGGCACCGAATGAGAAGGGGAAATGGGAAGAAATCATCAAAATATGTTACTGTTTTCCCGATCTTTTCGAATGGTGCACAAATGTACGGATTCCTGCTGTGTGCTCATTTTCAATGGCAGCAACAACAGTTGAAATAGAAATCGCACTGATGTCGCATTCAGTTTTCGTTGTGTGAATTGCATTGATCTCGAATGGCACTGAAAATGAATGGCAAACAATTTGATATACAAATGAAAGAATCTCATGAAATTCGAAAATAAAAGCATATAGAACGAAATAACCAAAATGACAGCGAATGAATACGATATTGAGACATGTACTACATACAAACACAGCACAACACAAAAAGCGAATCGCTTAAATTTTCCCAATTTTCCACTGTCAGTTTCATAGATAAACATACAGCAAGTCAGAACGAGGATTGAGAAAACTTGGTTTTTGCTGCTGCCCGGCAAAATGCTTGCTTCCGGATATTACTTGGCGGCGACTTGTTCGGTCGCACAAAAAGAAAGTTTCAGAAAGTGTATCATAAATCAAAATTGAATTAGAAATGGTGTCGAAATGACACATTTCTAATTAAAACGATTGAAGCAAATACACTTTACGATGGAATTTAATTTGGACTTTCGTAAAATCACTTGAGCATTGATAGCACAGCAATTCATCTCCAACATTCTTGTGAAAATACTTTGAATTTTCCATTCAGCACTTTTTCTTGAGTGCTGCCCCATCTTCCTAATTGCAGATTGTAGCAAGAAAATAAATTATAAAAAAATCAATGCTAAAGCACAGCAACTTGATCACTGCAATCATTTAAATGAACAGATGATGTTGGTAATTTGATATTTTTGAAAAGATGTGACAGTCTCTTGATGAGATATCCCATTATTTTCATTGGAATTCAATTTGAATCATTTGAAATGACATCGCTGAATTCGCCATCACCGAACAGAACTCCAAATCATAATCCTCCAATATTTTTTTTATCTCAACTTTGTAAATCGTGTCGTCGTCGATCGAAAGCTCATTTGACTCATTTCATTCAATTTCGTACATTTGATAAAAGAGAATCGTGCGCTCGATTTCAATTTCAAATTAAATAAAGAGAAAGTGCAGACAATGTCATTGAGAATGCATATGCAATATCTTCTCGTTTTGCAGCTTTTCATTTGCTGTCAATTTGTCCCTTTGTCATGCGATTGTTTACGAGCATTTGTGACAAGGCAAACAACCGTCTAGCCCGCAATCATTGCAAAAATGAAATCGCAAGCAAGCAAAGTGGTGGACTACAATGGATTAAAAACCAGCAAAGTGGAGCTTTAACGAAGCATTTTCTCTACATGATATATATTTAATTTACAAGATTACCAGTGCACTCAAATGCATGAGAGCACATTGTCTGAAACGCGCGGCTTTTGATTTTCCTTCCCCCCGATCGAATATTGCACCCATTTAAAAAGAAACCGGAGACTTCAAGATTTATAACCTATATTATTTTAAATGGTAATCCTTTGATGGCGAGTGGTTATTTTATGCCCTGGAAAATGGATGAAATATGAAATTAATATACCATGGAATTGGAATACTATAGAAATTATTATGGAATCTCTTTTTCACTATTTCTTTTCAATCTATTCTCTGTTCGTTGCACGCTATCTCTGACTCTCTTTCGCTATCTCTCACATTCTCTCTGTCTGCCTGTCTTTTATTATGGGGAAGTTCACATTGCGAACAATCAGAAACAAACGACAAAGAATGAAAAACATATAATAAATTCTGCAAATTGGAAAAAAATGACTGCGAAAGAGCTGATGGCGGTCTTTCTTAGAAACTAAACTGAACAGCACGACAACTTTAGCAAACGGACAAACTTTTCTTCTTTCAGCTCTCTGACTCTCCCTTCCACCTCAAGCTGGATATGGAATATTACGCTTTTCCTGCTAACATTAAAAAAAATATCACAAACTCTTTGATACAATGTTTACCTTCATTGATAACGAAGTAGTCATTTCAATTATTACATTTTATGTGTGAGAAAGAAGGTTGCGACCAGCTCTAGCGGAAATCGACTTCTTATCAAATGAATTGATGGCGTAGAAAACTATTGTTGCAAATAATTCCGCGTTTTGTTCATTTGAACACCATAAAGTACGGATTACTATGACACTTAAAATTTGAACCGCACATTGCAAATCATATTGTTACAATAAATCATGGATTACTTTAATCACCTTATAAGTTTCAGGTTTCATATTTTTTTTCGTCATCTCAGCATTAATTTGAGGATGGATTCATATTTTCTGGCTACTTTTATATCCAATGTCGTTGAAGCGATTTATGATCAAAGCAATTACTCCGAATGGAAAGCCAAAAATGAAATTTTCCTCAAAATGATCCCGTCCGAGCAACGCATTATAATAATACGGTTTCATTCGAAGTTTGAAAAACAATTTACTTAAAAACAGACGATAATGGGAAGAAATCCGACCGAATGGGATTTGTTTGAATAACCAATTTAAATCGGAAATTCCAAGTTGTGCTCGAGAAGTTTGGAGAATCAATTTTAATTGAACCTATGTCATGTATTTATACGACCAAAATTGGCTTGCTATTATGACTTTAAAATCGTGAGTGCGTGTGTGTGTTCTTTTCGATTCGCTCTCCATTTGTCGAGATGAAACTATTGAATGGATAAAATTCATTGAACTTGCTAATAGCAATTACCTTTTTTCTTTGAGAAAAAGATCATTGAATTGGAAAAAGCACCGTCAATTCATTTTGCAAGCTCACAAAGGAAGGTTGCCGTATAAATATTGCGCTTCATATTAAGTCAACAAATTCATAATACGAAGTTTCTGGCAGAAAAAAGTACGAATAAAGTGAAGAAAACGAATCATGGATGTTTTTTTTCCATTTGTAAAAGTATTCCTATTTTTGTGCACTTGTGTGGCCAATGGCCATGCACACGAATATCTGACACTGCGTACGCGTGTTCATATTTTATATTTTGATCTTCGAATGCTTAATAATAATCGCTGATATGCTATCGTTTCACTTTGAGGTTTTACGGATGAGAAACTCATAATCGCCGTGGCCATCGTCGTAATGCGCATCGAAATGTGCCTTCATCCTGTTGGATATTATTTTATTAAACAAGTTATTCACCAATATTTATATGACTTTATCCTTCTGCTGGGTAAACATATCTCGCTCTTACCACCCAGCAACACTCTTCATATCGTGTGCTATCTGGCGAACATTCCTTTCGCTAGCTTTGCACTTTCACTCGCTGGCTGGCTAACTTTCTCATATTTCCACTTGGTATCATCATTTCGATCGCTTATATGAAGGGTTGAGAGTAAAAGTGTCCAGAGTAATCTCACCTCCTTTTCTCGCTGATGGGAATGTTTATGAACAAGAGCAGGTGGTGAGATCACTTTGGTCACTTTCACTCTCAACCCTTCATATATAATATAATTCGAAACGCTGTGAATTATTTTGCCGTTCTGGTTCGTACAATGTGATGCATTGCGTATTATTTGAAACACAAATGTTCACATTCACGCCAACACACAAAAACAGACACATCGATGAAATCACGACGGTGCGAATCCAAATCCAAGCATTCCGCCAAAGATTTTAAAATCGGTTTCGGAAAGAGTGGCGAAAAATGGTGCCAAGAGAAGGAAAGCAGCTGCTGCAAAAGCGGAAGAAATGTAACAGCGGTGCATATTTTTCACCCGTTCCTCCGGCTATTGGCTGATGGCGATGGCAATAGCCCTCACACCGCGTATTCACCGAAACTCGCTGGCGAATGGCTTTAAATAGAAAGATAAAACGCACAATATTTTCTCTGCACATTGCTTATTGTGCTGTGCTAATTTTTGCATCCGACCAACCAACGACCGACCGACTGATTCTCAAACTTAAAACGACCTCAATCGAAAATTTATTTTATTTTCATTTGCTGTTGGCTTATGTCTTGCCTTTCAATCTGAACTTTATTGTTGCCATTCGGTTGGTTGGGATAAGAGAAATGGTAAAACGAGCCGCATATTTCTAGCCTCTTAAAAATGTTAAACAGTCCGAAAGAATGCTTTTGTAAATTAAATACCAACATGATCAATGAATTCATGGTTTGTACAACTGACCTGCAACCCAAAATTGCACGTTGGCTCACAGCCACGATAAATTTCTGAAATTTCTCTACTCGTCGCTCAATACTACCAATGCCACGTTCTACGCGTAAATATTTTGTGTTTTTATTAGTGTATTTGCTGCGCATTTCTTCATGAAGAATCTATCATTCTCATTTTCATTATCTACTTCATTGCAGGCAATTTGATTTTACATTACAGACAACTACAACATAAAGTTGCAACAGAATAGCAGATTAGACGGGTTCTATCTCGGTTAAACGCGGAAAACACATTTACATTCAATCAAAGAGTTCATTTCAAAGGTAAGTCTGACAAAAGCATTGCGAAAACAGAATGAATGTGATGATCTACAAAGACCAAATTTCGCCGACAAAAGAAATGTGAAAAGAAACAAGAAATGCACGCTTCTTTTTGCGCACAGCCATTAAAATTTCTGTACAAAAGTGAAAAAAAAAGTTACCGAATCGGTTTTATGCTTATTTCGCAAACTTAAATATTGGCATGAGATAATACGACAAATGTCAGGGGAGAAAACGCCCGAAACGAGCTCAACACGTTTAGCAAAAGGAAAGAGCGGTAGCGAGCAAGAGAAATGGTTTTCTCTGCGTGTTTGTTGGTATGCGTTGTAGTAGGTAATCAGTAGCGATGATGACATAATATTGAATTAGGATGGGAAAAAAGGGCTTCAACAAAGGATTTGATAACATTGTACGGAAATAGTTTGGCTTTTGTGTACGGGACAACAAAGTGCATGCATGCCGCAATCTGGTGCACGGAAGTAAAACGCGGGCGCATCTGTCTCTTGCCAATTCAGTATTCCGCCGCCTCTACCGCTGTCTCTTTCTCGTTTTCTTCTTCGCCTTCGTGTGTGACTAACGACACACGATCCGAATGCAGTTTTCAGTATTTACTTCCTCTCAAAGAATGTGCAATGACGATAATTCGGGTGTTTGTGCTTCTTTGGTTCTGCCTTTAATCGTATCGAGACGCACACACTGCTTTCGGTCTGCATCAAACCCAACAAACGACAGAGATTCGTTGCGCGCTCTGCATATGTAGTATATGTGTTTGTGCACTGGTAAACATATTTCTCGTTAAAATAAATTCAATAAATTTTCCATTTTCTTTGAATGATCCGAGGACAAAAGAAGCGAAAATCGAAAAAGAATTGAACTTGAAGTGTAAAGCGAGCGAGTGAGTGAGTGAGTGAGTATAGTGCACAGCTAGCAAACACATCGAACGAGGAGCCAACAAAGTGGTTTTGGCATTTCTTAACTGAAAAAATGTCCTAAAATGAAATCCAAAATTGAGTTGAATCGCATGCAATCACTTTGAAGACTTGCCATATTCTTCCTCGCTTCCGCTCTCTCTTTGACGCTTTCACACACACATCCTCAGCTAAACGTGTTTATTTCAGATTGAAATTTACCTTTGTTAGAAGATTTTTGTGTCTCGTTTGAATCAGTACAGAGCTCTTTATGTCGAAATTTCGTGATGCATTTGCGATACGTCAGCGCATGAGTAATCGAAATGAAATAAAATTAAATAAAATCAAATAGATTACAACATATTGTCACTCATTCGGTCGAGAACATTTTCGGATAAATAGCCAGTTTCGAGGAATTTTCCAGAATGCCAATTGAGATGCTCAGTGAAAAAAAAAGGGGGGGGGGGGGGGTGAGGCGATTGGGATTGTCGGCAGACGCATTCATTCGATCATTTGATGAAAATTTTCTTTCGAATTTTGCGGAGCTTTTGCGCTCCTTCGAATGCAAATGAACATTATAATGACTCATTTACGAACAAATATACAAGAATTTTCAATAGTTAACTAGATTTTTAATAAATATGCATACAGATAGATAAAGCTACTCGCTACCTCTGATGAGTGCTGCGCATTCAATTTTGGTTTGGCAACGAAATTACTCACTTTGTCATTTAGTATGCTGAAAATGTGTCTATTTTGAGCGAGCCACATGCATTTCTGTTGAGTTACCAACGTTACCCGCAATTCATCCGGCAGATTGTTACCAACTGTCAACCAAGTCGAATCCGTTTCTTATTTATGCCATTTGCATTCTGCAATAACTAATGATAAAAAGCGTTCGGAAAAGTGCTATTGCTGCTGCTGTAGTCGCTGGTTGAGAGGCTTAGCTCTTAATGCATTTAATGCAAATACTCAAATGAAAATCTGCTCTGCCATTAATTAGAAAACTTTTTCTTACAAAAATTATGAAAACACTTAAAAATACTTCCGCTTTATTTGTATTTCAATGAGCCAAACGGCGACGACAGCAGCGACTGCTACTCAAGCGACTGCCGAACACGAATCGCACGCTTCTCTTTGTTGTTGCTACTTATTTGTTTTTGTGTCGTTGTTTCAATGACAATTCATTCTGGTTCATTTCGTGAATAGTTTTTAAAATGCAGCGCCGTATTTTTTCGCCGACTCTTTGTATTCGACAGAAAATTACAGACTCGTCGTAGTCTTCTGTTGTAGAAAGATAAGCCGTTATTTTCCTCTATTTTTCGCTTACTTTTCGAACTCAGAATGGAAGTTGGTTTCGTCGACATTTTTTCCTTTTTCTTTCATTTAATTGTGTCCATTCAATTGTATAACAAAAAAATCATACTTTCGTATAGCATTTTTTTTTTGCATAAGTTCATTACAAAAGTTTTACACGAATCCGAACAATGGGATTGGATTTGGAAAGAGTTTCTTGTCCAACGGGTGCAAGGTAACTGCGCTTCAAATTCGAACCCACAAAAAGATCGTGCCAAATTATTATTTGAAGAGAACTTTTTGATATTTAAAACGTGTCTTCGGCCAACAAAACTTTTATGAAAACACAAAAAATTGAAAAAGCGAAAATAAAAACTAAAAAAAAAAAAAACAAAAGAAAAAAGTACATTCACTTGATTGGTTGATGAGACACGTAGAATATCTGCAATTTGAAATTCTAATTAGCGATTACATTCCACCCAATTCAACTTAAGAATGCGCTCATTTGTCACATATTGACCATTAATAAATAAATTATTTTTTTCAATGCAAAATAAATGAAATCCCAATTCAATACAGCGATGAATCATTTTCCAGTCAATTGATTAAACAACATCCAGTATTTAGTTGATAATATTATGCCATACTGCCGCAAAATTAAAACATTATATTGTCAACATTTTCATTCGAGATAAAAAAACTAATGAAATTGAATGGTCATTGAGTTGAGAGATTTGCAAAAGAGCTTCATGTCGATCGATTGATTCGATTCCAAGGCTGAAAAAGTGTATCAAATGGAACACGTACAGTATTTAGTTCCATGGATATTTTGTTGACTGTTTGTTCTAGTGTGTGAGTGTGTGTCTGAGCCCAGCTGATGGGATAAAAATATAATCGTATCGTTAAATGAAAAATGTTTTGATGGAATTCAATTAGAAACACATGTGTTTTGTGAAATAGAGCGGCGGGCAAAAAAAGAGAAAATTGGGTGCTGAAAATGGTGGAGAGTGCGCTGATTGCGGTGCGCCGACCGCAGGCTTCGAGATTATTTTGTTGTTCCAGCTGTTTTTTTTTTATCGGTGGACCGAAGTATGCTGAATATGTATATTTAATTGATTAATGCGGATCAATCGAATTTAAAATACGTTATTCGTGTTTGAACAACAAATTAACACTATCAATATTCATCAAAAAATCGACTACAGACAGCAATTTGCCAAATAAACATGAAAACATATTAAGCTAAACATAATGTTTGCACACGAGTCGAGCGTTAAAATTGTAACGATTAAATGGCGTTCGCTTTCGACTGCATTTCAGATCGATTTTTTTTCAATTCGTCATATCGAAATAGTAATTTGAAATTCACTTTTAATTATGAAAATCCATTTGAGGAAACAAACTATGCATTTTTGATCGGCAGCCATGTGAGCAAAATAAGGCGTGCATATTCAAATGCAGCGCACGACCCTATTTCCATTGCGAACAGTGTGAAAAACACAGACTCATTACTGCGGGTTACAACAATTATTACGCTCATTTAACTATTTTGGTGTTAATGGAGCAAAGATAATTTTCGACGACAGGCAGCCGCAGTTGCATATTGCATTTCGGTTATGAGTTTTATGCATTGGTGAATTCCATTTTCATGCTTCAAGTAGTCGCATTAGTTCGGTTGCCTTCTTCTTTCACTCCAATTTTCAGTTTTGCGTCATGCCCAAAGATGAGATGATATTTAGAACGGAAACAAAACTATACACTCTCTCAAGCACACATATATAGAAAATCATAAACTGTTTGCTTTTCGCTCACTCTCAATATGAATCTGTACAATGGCGAATATGTGTCAGACACTTTCGTGTTTATTACATCATTTATAAATTGCTGTGTGCGGCCTGCATCTTTATGTGTGTGTGTGTGTGCGAGCGTGCATGTTTTGCCTTATCATTTCGACATATCCAAAAGTGTCAAGAAGCAGGAGCAAATGCTGCTCATTATGACTAAATCACTGTTGACATCGATCTGCCAACTATTATCAAGTGAACCGTCTTTCGTGCAAAGTGCCAACCATATAAACGTATTCAATAAATAACTTGTCGAAATGCTATCCATGTGAAATGAACGACAAGAGAAAGAGAAAAGAAGATTTCGTACCAGCACCCATCGAGTTTTAATGAGGATGAAGTGGACTCGAAATAAGCATAAATCACATTATTAAGACAGAGATTATGAGGATATCGTAAAATTAATTGAATTTGTTTTGTAGTAATCAGGTGATGAATTCCATCGAACGGAATGCGTTTGCTCCGGTAAATTGCTTCGAGCGAATTAATTTTCGATATGATTTCGATGCCAAATAATATCGATGTTGATTAAATTGAGACCTCACCCCAGTGCAATTATGTGCAGCTCGAGGCCATTGAAAGATCAAAACTCAACATCCGTTGGTTAAAAATGAAATTCAACCACAGTCCATTCGCCGGCTATTTTTGAGCACAACCGACCCGATTTCGAATTGATAAATCGCATAGGTGCCAGAGACTGATAATATTTTGTTTTACGGTTCAGCAAAAGATTGTATTTCAGTCCGAGGGTGAAATAGATAACTCCTCATTTGTTTGCTTGCGTTCGATACGCAGTGAAAACACAACAATGAGACGCGCACACAGCCGAACTCGAATCGCACTATGTTCTCATGGCAAACATCAGGCTGTCAGACTAATAAATCTGTTGTCTTTACTCTTTGACACAGCAAATTTGAATCAAACAGTCACTCCGATGCTTTTATCCACTTGTTTATATGAAATTAATTCATTTCTTTGTTCACGATCAATATCAATGGGTGCTGTTCCTCTCGCTCGCTATTTCACTTTGTGTGGCGCAATCAAAAACATGCGCTTCGAATGCCATCTCAAATAGTAAATGCTATTGATGTAAATGAAATGAACACAGGGAATTCTCGAAAACAACAACTCAAACACACATACACACTTTTTCGTGCATAACCATTTTTGCCTATAAAGTGTACATCCGAGGCAAACAATTCATCGTGTTCTGGCGTACATTGCGTTAAGCAAATGGATTCGAGAAGATCAGATTCAAATTTAGATTGAGTAGCTGAGATTTTGCATGTTCTTCATTCGCCCATTGCTATGGGATAAAAAGAATAAATTGGTAATATTAAACGAAAGGATACGGCAATAAAACTCAAAACAAAATTGGAGCTCGCTCTCTCGTTTGCCTAGATATTGTGTGTGCATTGTGTATGTGTGTTTTGATTTGTCGGAATGGCTGGCGTTCAAGCGCTTTTGTTTTTCTCGCCGAAGCGAAACATATGTGCGCTTGGTCTATAGCACGAGCTGATTCTCTTTCGCGCTCGATGTGTTTTTTTTCTCCATTCCGCTCTCATTTTATCGTATCCATTTCACAAACAGACTAAATTCGCAAAAATACGCACATTGCCGTCGTTTTATGTGCGAATTTCATCCCGAAAATCGTAAAGTACCGCATATAATGCGCATTCATAAAGCTTATATATAAACAGAAAAACGCGCCACATTCACATTTAGCCGAGCAAAAAATTTGTAGCATTGTGAATAAAATGTTTAATAGCAACATGAAGAGAAGCAAAAATCACTTCATTTGGTTTTGGTTGAAATTTTTGGGCGTTGCAGAAGATTGAATGTGATATGCCATGTATTTGCTTAGTAAAACATTTATGACATTCATTTGTCTTTCATTTCAACATTCATTACGACAATAATTTTCACTTTAAATTTTCAACCATCTGTAATCAATTCAAAATCAATGTGCACGCTTTTGCTGCGTCGTTCGAGCTGGCGAACCGTACGATGATGTGGAAACAAAAATCCCGATAATAAAGTCGATGTTTAGTAATAAATATAATAAAGTCAATGCAGACAATATGCATGTTCGGATAGAAATAGGAGCTGATGAGCTTTTATCCCATTGGCTACAAATTTATGGTGATTTATTAAACTTGGCGTGGAAACTTTGTCGAAATCTAAATATTTCAGTTAAGCAATCAGTCGATTTCTTACGGCTTTTACGGAATGCAAAATGCGCAATTCATCGCTCGCCCGACGGATACATCGAGGTAGGATTCGGAATTGGAAACAGAAATTGAAATTTCTGTCGACTTAAACTTCTTAAAGTAAACATTTGTAATTACAATTTATTGGGGGAAAACGATGAGGCGGCAAAAAGATGTCATGTCACATTAATTAAACGATGCAAAACTATCGGTTGAGTCGTTGAAACTAGTTCATCTCAAGTTTAACTTTTAAGCAGATCTCTCGAACAAAATGCTCTACATTGCGTTGTGTTTGTGTTTTGAAGTTGGACGCCCTTTTTGCGAATGTGCACGACTTTTCTCTCACCCAAATCGCTTGAAGCGTATCAGCAAAAGCAAGTTCAATATTGTTGCACAAGAGAGACGATAGAGAAAAAATTGGTTAAGCACTAACCGAAGAAATTCCGAAAAAGTGCAGGAAATAGTGATATTATATGAGAATGAGCGTGCAAAATGAGACTATGGAAAGAGGTACACCGACATTCAACTTAAAAATAAATGCAGCAGTATCAACAACGGTAGCGATTGAACTTGAGTGAAACGTCTATGGTTTTTAACTATCACGGACAATGGCACACATAAGAGCAAACGATGAAGACAAAGAAAACAATAAAAATAAGCAGCTGAAAATTCCCTACTCAATTATTAAAAGCCAACCTTAAAACTTTTTCTTAGTTTCGGATAAATTTGAGCGATGCACTGCTGAACGATGAAAAACTCAAAGGGCTCAGATGGAAAGAGAGAGGAAGAAAGAGAGCGTCAAAGAATGAAATGAAAAACGAAAATATGAAGCAGAAAAACAATGCCAACAAAATCTCAAGAAGGATAACGAATGAATGCTTAAAATTGTACGAAACAAGTAGATTGTGTGTGTGTGTGTGTGTGTGTGTGTGTGAAGAGGGAAGCAAATAGCTGGAGTAAAATGGAACTGTCATGAAATGGCAAACGGGAAAAGTTTCCATGAAATGAAACGGTGGCCCAGCAATTGATGAATCGTACATCAGCCCAAGCAGAAGTAGTTGCATTTTTACACACACAAACACACTCACACACTTGCAGCTGCAGAATGAAACGAGGAAGAAAGTAGGAGAGAGAGCCGCAGCAGTTTTTTTTTTGTTTGTCGTCGTTTGTTTCTATTTTAAAAGAAAACAAACCAATTCGATTGGTTTTCGTTCGTTTGTTCAGCTTTCAATTGCTTTGCGTTCGGTTGGTTGTTCGCTTCCATTCCATCGGTCTCTCATTGCCAATAAGTCGTCGTGCACAGCGCGCGCATTTTGAACTTCAATAAATATGTGTTTGATTCGTTCACTTTCACAAGAATTGCCCTTTTATGTCGCTCACTCTTGTTCGCTTCAATCGAATTATAGGGCTCCGCGGATCTCAATGTATATTCTACGCGACAAGAAAAACGAAGCAATAACATTAAAAACTAACAAAGTTAAAGAAAATAGTGGCACAATCGATGTTTCGGTTAGCTGTAATTTTTTGCATCGATACAAAGAGCTGTCCTAACTTGTTGTATAAATAACCAGAAATGTTAGCCTTTTGTGAACAATTGTGGTGGAAATGTTTCATTTGAAAGCAATTTTGCATTTTGAGCAATTTCAACTCTCTGCTCTCTTTTCCCCCTTTCAATTGTGTATGGGCAATCTTTGCAAAACCTCAATCTAGCTTCAGAAACAATAGCAGCAGCTGGAGCAGCTCAAATAGAAGCAGTGGCTTTCTGTGTTCGAGCTAATTAACCCATTCCTATCATTTCTGACGTGAACGTGAAAAATGACTGCAGAAACAATACGGCAATAAATTTCAAGTTGGTCGCTCGAGTAGCAGCAGCAGCATGATTCCGGCCAAACCAAAGGCAAAAGGGGTGACTCAAAGCACATGTGGCCTTTTGACGTATAAACGAAATATCATCTGTTTGAAAGCACAAAATTAAAATCGAGACCCACGGACCATGTGCGTAAATCGGCAATATCCATTTTAAACGCAATTGATGTTCCACATCGACAAAATCAATGAAGGTTTATTTTCGGTGGCTTGGTGTTTGTGTTAACGAGCAAAAAACCTTACTAAAAAAATTTCACATACGCGGCGAAAGAGAGAGAGAGAGGGAGGGAGGATTGTGTTCGTCTTCGACAACCCTATTTCCTTATCAATCTGGTTTCGACTTTTTATGTCATTTATGTGAGCGCGGACTTTTCAGTCAATCCATTGGTTTTCCCTTGTGCAGAATTCTATTGTATCATCTATTCACAGAATTATGGGTTCAATTCACAGAACATTTCCCTCTGGTTACTATTGAAACGCCCTCCCGTTTTATACGTATACACACTAGTATTTCGGACATTTCTTTAGATTGAAAAGCGTTTACTTTGTTAGCATAACCAAAAAGGCAAACATGCATGAATAAAAGCACTCCATTCTATTCCAATTGTGGATTAATAAAAGAAACAGCAATTATAAATCACGAGCAAAGCAATGAATATGCTGTTTTTGATCATTCATTTCATTTGCACGTAATGTTATAACAATTCAATTCTCGCGTTAATTATTTTGAACATACGCTGTGTTTCGATGGTATGATGAAAACCGAAACAATGATATATGCATGCAATAATATTCATATTAAATTCGGTACGGTCTATCGTCGCTAAAGTTTTGCTTTCGAATGTATTTCATGAGCTGACATCAGTTTGTATGCTCAGTTTAACACGAAGAGCAACGAAAGTATCAAATAATTGAAGTAATTCCCGTTAAAAATAAGCGGAGTTGAAAAATGTCTTCTTGAAATTCCTGTAGTCTCAAGCGCAACTTTTTTATACGGTATTCCGTGAGCTGGGTAACCATCAATATAATGTGTCGCCAGTTGTTGTTATTGCAATCGTAGCATGGCAATATTCTATTCAATTTAAGTACGTGCATTGCATGTGGTAGCGCGAAGGTAGTAGATACAGCGTGACGCATAGCTCGAAATGCCAGCCAAGAAGGTTATGAAAATCAAATCGAGTCAAAGCAAAACGATGAAATATAATATAAGAACAGTAGCAGCAATGGACAGTTAGTAGCAGAATTCGATGGTTTGTGATGGAAAACACAAGGCCAAAATCACGTCCGAATAAATTATAAATTTATGAATAATGAATTGTTTTTTATTGCAATTGTGATTTCAACATTTCCAACATGTATACACAAGTTTATTATGTCTTCTAGCCCCCGTTCGTTCGGCGGCTTTCGAATGATTTTTTGATGTTTAAAGGCGGAAAGTTGATTTAAATTTTTGTTTGCGCCGGAACTCAAGCGGAAAATATTTCTGTTTTCCAGCAATGAAAAAGCATCCGAAATGCCAGATACAGATTAGCAGATTGCAATGAAATCGACTGGCCATCGGTGCCCGTAAGCCATTCTAATAAAATTCGAAGATTTATCTCGTCTCTGTCTGTAGGGAATTTGCGCAAATTGGTGTCGGCTCTCTATCTCAACTTGGCAACAAAAATTCGAAAAATATATTCGTAAATATCTGCCGAACAGCCGGATGTTAAGTCGCAAAGAAATCTTCATATAATGATCAGAACTTGTGAACAGATTGTATGATATTAATAATCTAGACTCAATTTTCATGGATTTGTTGAATGCTTTCTAGAAAATAAAAATTCAAAGCTTTGCAAATTGCATTTCGATTGGAGTCGGTCCATTTTCAGGGGGGAAGTTTGTATTTAATTGGTTTGGCAATTTCGATAGTGGGTTGAAACCGTTGTGAAACACCCAACTCACTGAACATTTTGGCAATTTAATGAGCTATCAGATGATAGCCATTGTGATTGTGGGTAATTTATCACAACCTTTTTCTTTTTCATATTGGTCTGGCCGGGCGGAAAATGTGTTTGCGCACGAAATAGGGTGGCTGGCGTTCAATATGGTGCAAATATTTTTGAATGTCATAAATTTTCCCATTTCCAAACAGGCAATCTCGGCTGATTCATTTACGTCTCTTTCACCTATGCCGAATGAATTAAGTTTCTCCGTGTTATTTCTTTGATATCGGCCGGGTGATAAAGCATTTGCTTCGGAAACATGCTGCGCGCTTATGGGCGTCTAACAGCAAATAAAGTGAAATTTAATTAGAGCATTTCGTTCACACAACTCATGAAATAACTAACATTTCATTATTCACGGCTGAGAAATCTTAAAAATATTTTGTTCTTGGCATCATTAACTTGGCTCAGATACATACTCCATCGTTCGCTTAGCTGCTTATATTCTGTTGCAGTTTGTCGCAAAAATACACTCGGTATAAACTGGTTTACAAGAGGATTACACCGAAATAAAGTCTCAAATTGAATTTCTCTTTTTTTTTATATCAGATGTCTTCTTTTACATCGGTCGCGGAAAAAAACATTGCAAAAATGGCATGGTATTTCAGATAAAAGTTATTAAACGGAATTAAAAGTATATGCATTTAATTCTAAAAATAATATTATTCTATTTTTTTCAGCGCTCCCGAAAATGATGAAGTTTTTTTGGTTTTGTTTTTGAGATGGCAAGGAGTAGCAGAAAACAATTATCTGCTCATCTTTAGAATTAATATTATCAAGTTCTTTTGTTATCATGGCATGCTTGAGGGATGCTTTTCATTTGTTTATTTTTGCAGCAAAAAAGTCACAGTCAACAAAAAAAAACTGAGCAAAGGGTTTTTGGTTGACTACTTTTAATAACAACTTTTTTTTTCTATTTTCGTGATACTTTAAAAACTATTTCGCTAAAGAAAAAACTGTGTTTTGTATTCAGCGCAGTGGGAGAGGGAGTTAGAGTGAGTGGAGTCGATAGAGATCCAGAAAAACTTTTTTTTGCGAAATGTGGTAGAGAAAACGAAGGAGAAGAAACGATGAAAATGGTTTGCAAAAATTGTAACCATCGAAATGAGTTGCTCAAAACTTATGCATTGGATTTCCTGTATTCAAGAGTATTGAGAGCTAAAAAATCTATATAGAAACTATTGTGAGGCTCGTATGCACAAAAAGTTAGCGTTGGATAAAATAACACAAGAGAGAAAGAAAATATCGACATTTCCCTTGAAAAAGAACGAAAATCGAGGCCACAATTTTCCATTAAGAATGCAAGAACATTCTTCGGCGTATCTGTGCATGTATCTTTCAGCATCATTTTTGCCCCAGAACTGAATCTCAAAAAGTAACGAAACGAAAATAAGAATAACGCTCTCTCTGATAACAAACTCAATGTACTCCAAAATAAATTATTTTTGTTGAAAAAGCAATGCACGCCCTCGGAGCAGCAGCAGTAGAAGGGGCGGCGGTGAAAAAATCAAAATTCGAAATTTGCAGAAATGAAAAGTGAGCTAGCACAACAGCGCAATATATTGCGAAATAGTAGCTTCCGCTATCACCATCGCATCGCATCACATTGATGCAGATGTGAAGCAAAAATTCATTTTTACAACGGAAACAAAAATTTCATAATAAATCAAATGTCAGTGTCAGTATTTCACTCGTGCACTCTGGTGGCTCCGAATGATAACCACCATTTAACCAATTCGTCTCGTCTCGTTTCGTGCATTGCAGTCACAACAGTAATAATTCTAAGTCGAACATTCTCAATTCTCTCTCTCGCTCCCCCCTATTCAAACAATAGTGTGGCGAATGGCTCGGAAGCGCAAGGCGGGCAGCTAAAAAAACATTTCGAACATTTCTCAATGCACTTATATTTATTTGCCATATCGTTAAATAACATTTGGCCGTTTCACTCCTCTCTCTCTCTCTCTCTTCGATACCATTTTCCAAAATAATACGACGCACGAGACTGGTCTCTCTGTATGTGCATGTGCATACGAAATAAGTACAAGAGTATGACATGTGCCTGTCTGACTCGAACTCCACAGATTTTCGGATGAATACACAAACTTGCATCTCAAAATGAAATATTTCTATGGGAAAACTTTTCTATTTATCACCGTATTTGTGCGCACGTTTCTCTCTCTCTCTCTCTCTCTCGCTCAAACTCGATGCTTTGCTCGCTGTGTGCCGAATGTGTATTGAATCGACCGGAAGATGAAATGCAGTTTATTTGATGCGGCGCAATAAAGCGAAACACTGCAAATCGACAATAATCCGAAACAACACAAATAAATGTACAATAAACAGTCAAAGTTGTGAAAAGAAATGAAACTATTTTGCAATCGCCACCAATGAATGCTATGTTCTATAACGAGAGAAATCGCATCAACAATATTTGAGCATGCATTTATGCCATTGTCTGATGTTTTTGCTCTTGAACTTTTTGAAAATTATACTTTGGAATTAAAGTTAGCCAATGATTTTATTATCCATCGTTGATTCCGACAGGGCTGCATTATAAAAAGCAGATCAATGCAATATTGTAGGTTTTGTCTGGGATGAGCTGTGTTAAGAAACTCATTTTACTGAGAATTGGTTGGTGTATGCGGCTTAGCAGCATTTGGCCTGGCTGGTTATGTGGTATACATTCATTTATATTTGAAATGTGCGAGTTAATAATTGGATTGGTTTTGAAAATTCCACGAAAACAATTTGTTTAAATGCGCTAATGTGTGAAAAAAGTAAACCAACAGTAACAACAGCTGCAGGAAAACTAACTGAAATTGAATTTACCTTGAAAAAAAAAATGCGGTAAATCGAATTCGCCTGCCGGCTGTATATTTGACGAACAATTCGAAACAAGCCTCGATTCGAATACTCACCGCAATTTATATAAATTGTTTTTGTGCTCTTGTTTTTGCTTATTTTTGTGTTTTTTCTAGTGAAATATGCGACAAGAAAATCATTGCACGTACATGGGCAACCTGCGCTAAACAGTAAACACAATGTTCTGTCGATGAGATTGGGTGAGAAAAAAACAAAGTTTGAAGTATATGTTCATAAATCTGTTATGCGAGAACTGTTATCATATGAAAGCTCACTGCGAAACCCATTGGCCAACACAATACCTATAGACAAATTCCGATGAAAACACCAAACAAATACTTTCGAGCTGCGAGCGTGCGCGATCGAGAAGAAAAAGTGCTGCGAACTACAAAACCTCACGTGTTGATGAGATGATGGCGGTGTGTGCAACAACATTTTTTTTCCCTCAAACCAACGAAATACAGTGCAAATTGTGTACGTATAGTTGCACAAAACAATAGAAAAATAAAAACGATCGCACTCATCGCTCATCGGGCTGCTATTTGCACGGTTTTCATTTTTGTGTCGCATTGGCCTGAAAACAATAATATTCGAGCGTTTTCCGCGTTTCAATGTTTGCCAGTTTTTTTATTCATCATTTTTCCACTCCCTGAGAAAAAACATGAAATTGAAAATAAATTGCTGAAATGTGAAAACTAAAAAATAATATAGGTGTGATAGCGCTTCATTGGAAGTTCTAGCGAGTTCTAGCGGCGAAAAAATACATATCGGTGGATTATGAAAAAAAAACCGGAGCTGTATTAAATTTATATCTTTATAACGCACAAATATTGCGATGTTGCTGCATCCACCGAGAAAACATCGGATGCCATAAAAGCACGCACGCACACGCCAACACACACGCACACATTATATTTGAGCGATGCAATCTGTCATTGCGGTTGATTGGCGAAATCAATTATTTTTAAATTTTATGGAATGGCTTTGAATTTTTATATCGATGACTTTCAATTCATACTCCAGGCGAGCCTCATCCTAAAACGAAGCGCTTCACCCTGTTCACGAGCATGTCATTTTATTTTCAATAAATTTACCCACATTTCAATAAATTCGTAAAATGTCAATTAAATATGCATTCGTGCCACGTATTACCTGTCGACCGCATTGAAAAAAGGAAACCGCCGTCGATACATAATTCTTTTCCAGCAGCTAAAACTGCTCGGCAGCGACCGAATCGATGAAGAATTATTCGCGTTAATAGCCAATAATAATAGCGAAAATTTTGCATAATTTTTTATGTTCATGCTTGTGTTATATATTCTTTGAACTGCCATTTGGGAATGGCTATATTTTTTTAAGGTCAATTCTTCGTTTTTGCGTTAAAATTTGTTGTTGTATTATATGCAATGTTTGTAGGTGGAAAGGCTTTAATATTATATCGAAATTGAAAAATAAAATATGACAATTTTGTAATATAATATCATCCGTTTATGTATTTATCTCGTTACCTGATGGGCGTTCGCTTTTTTCCATTATTCATATCCATTAATCGGATTTTATTTATTCATATGCAATTTCAAACCATCCACGCAACAACACTGCAACGACACAGAAAAAAAATCCGATTACTTATGGCATCAAATTAAATTGGTTCAGCCCGTGGAAAGCTCATTTTTTTTCAATTAAACCATTTTGCTCGAGTGATATATTGTTGACGTCAACAGTTTTCAAACTATATTTGATATTGATTATTAAGTCCACATTATACAAATGGCCAGTGTCATTTAGTGCCACGTGGATTATCGATTTTGAAATGCAATCGGGGGAAAATTGGGAACGTGTATCTTTCACCAAAATGGTTTGGAAAATCACATCATTAACTGAAAATTGGCTGCAATGAGATGGCACAATTCAGGCGCAATGTTTGAGGTAAAGCGGTTTTTGCTGATCATCATATTCATATGAAGCGTAGTTAACAAATACAAGAACATACAGCATCATTTCGAAATCCTTCAACTTTCCGATGTTGGAGATAAAAATGATGAAGATTGTCATGAAAGCACATTATGGCTGCATATTACTTAAATAAAAAATAATTTTCGGTTGAATAATAAAACCAACATTTATGAATATGAGCTGCATGTTTATTTTGCTCGAAATGGTGCACAGAAGAGAGTCTAGACTAGGCATAATTCGTAGAATGAATATCCATTTTTTTTCTATCGTATTTGTTTGGTATATCTTTTTGTATGTCATAGCACGCTCGCTTTGTTCTTTCATGCTTTCTATTCTCTTTATTTTCTGCGATTACACAGAGGATTCGTTTTGATGGATTTCACTTGTATAGAACACATCCAGCTCCTCTTCTTTTTTCAATTGCGTGCGATTTTGGTTTGTGTGCATTTTGGGAGCACGCACAAATACCAACTTCATATAGTCTATACACTTTCCCTTGCCTTTTTCATGCATCGGGCATCTAGCCATTGTTTCTGTGAAAATCTCGTATTTCAATTTTGCCTATGTTCCTCTTTGTGTGGGGCAAAATGCGACACGATTCCACTAGAGATTCGGGAGAGGCGCACTTATATATTCATCTCATCTCATTCCTCTCGCTTTCTCTCTCTTGGCCGTCCATCTCGTGGCAAGCAGCACACACGAAAAATGATATATCAGATAGAGAGTGTGTCCCGGCTAGGACGACGGTTGTTTATTATTTCAACTGCACTTTTTTCTGTTGTTTACGCTCTGAGTGAATGTGTGTCCAGTTCCTTTGGTTGGTTAATGTTAATGAAACATTAGTCGGACACATGACATGATATGCGAATGGGAGTTCTAACCATGTCTTGGGCTTTCCACTAAACCTCTGTTTCGTATACAAGTATTCTATGGCATTTTGATGTCTCTCTTTTTTCTGCTGTGGTGAAATTTTAGCTGTTTTTTCGACAAACACCGAATGAGATCATCTAGACTCGGCTATAAAACATATGAACTGCTCAATACACATTGCTCTTATTACGTTGAAAATGTCTGTAAATTTAATAACTCCGCATATTTTTGCAAATGTGTGTATGTGTGTGTGAGTGCGTGCCTTATTTTAACATGATTACGAATTTTCGGACAGTGGAAATGTTGGTGCGGTGCGATTGTAACGCACTGACAGCCGAGGCCGCTCGCGTGACTGCTTGTGCCCCCAACTGACAAAAAACCTTTGAAAATTGTTGTTACGGCTGTGGAACGTTTTCTATTAGTGGTAACATTTTACATGTATAAATGTGATTTATGACTTTATTCTAACCTGATTAATTCTGTAAACATTCATTTTTGCCCATTTTACTTTTCGCGTTTGTGTGCTTGATGTGCTGGCTGTTCTTGCGTTTGGTTCGGTTCAGTCAATTGCTTCCGATGATAGAGAGAGAGAGAGAGGCGCACACAAATCGATGTAATGGTCATATCTCATGGTGAGCAAATGAAATTCATGACCATGTGTGGCCAAGACACAAACAAATGTTTCAAATGAGAGAGCACAGTATTCAGTCGTATTTTTTGGTTTATTCAATTTACAGCGATTCCATTTTGGCTGATGGTCCCCAATGCCATTCAAGCATTTTAAGTGTACGTGTTTTTCGTAACTACCTACCCCACGGCTGTCCTCGATAACGTCTTTCTCGCATCGCACCACAAAAATTTCTTGAAACACATTCTAACACATACACATACAGCGAAAGTGAGATGGGAATAGCACAAATATCTCATATTACTTTGAGAAAACATAATGTGCGAATGCAGCATTAGCTTCGGTGTCCGGATGACCAAGAGCGAGACGCGCGAGCTCCCGAGACCGGTGTATATACACGATCAACACAGGAAAGCCATGATGTAGCGTTTAGCGTTTGCTGTTGCTCTGGCTTCTTATTGCAAATGATGATGTACAATCGGGCACGTTTTCTCTACCTTTTTTAGAAATTGAAAAATGCCAAGCTTTTATCCAATGGCTAGGCGAACCTCGCGCGCGCACATACACGATCCTCTCACTCGTTCGCTGACTGAAAGAACAAGTAACCATCTGTTCAGCGTCTACATTGCAAGCGGATGAAGATACATTTTGCATGTGCAATATTAAAGTTTAAATTTATTCAACAAAAATATAATTGAAAACAAGAGCAGATTTTTTTTTTGTGCAATACAATGTGCTTGGCGTTACCGAGGTTCATTTTCCAAACGGCACTCGAACACACCGATTCCTCGAAGAACATTTTAATGCCACTCAAAAAATGCCAAATTTTAAATAGAATTTTAGATTATTTCATTTTGTGTTGGCATTTATGCACGTCGTAAGTCACACTGGTTTTTGATAGTCCAGTGCTTTAATATGCTCTTACTTCTTTTGCTATCAATAATTCTTCTAAATCGCATGCACTTTTCGACCTTTCACACTGTTTTCATCCGTTTGCTGCATGTCTGTTTCGTCTCGTTGAACAGAAAAAGCATTCCTCTTATTTTAGGACGCAGCCATGAAAGATGGAACGTCTTGCCGACTGTGTGCGAGTGATAGGGAGCAAGCGAGCGAGCGAATGTGGCATGTTCGCGGATGCATGCACGGCATCGCTATTTTAATATCATTTTATTAAAGCAGCGCATTTGCCGGAACGAGCAAACTGCATACGAATGAGATTTTGTGTGTTTTAAACCAACTGCACCAATTCAAACGAGCAGAAAAAAGAAACAAGGGCCCCCAGATGCTTGCTGGAAACGAGGAAAAATAAGCTGCAGTCTCTCTATTGCACTGGTCGTTGGTGGTGTTGTTCTCTCGCCTACAGACGCCACGTGTGTGGGGCACAAGGTCTCCCTTAGCTCACTCTCTCTCTCTCTCTGTTTAAAATATCTATTTATATTTGTTCGCTATAAGCATTTTTTATGTGTTGGCAGCTTGTTTTCATTTTGATAGTGCGAGAAAATATGTGTTCGTTTTGGTGTTCGCTTAGTTTGTTGGCGCTTACAGGATGTGCATGATGCTAAGCAGCCAACCGATGGCATCAATGAATTATGAGAGATTCCTAAAGCCGTATGTATGCTAAACAAGTCACCATTCAACGGAAAATGGAGAGCAAAAATTACGAGCTAGTGAAAACGGAGAAGGAATGGGATGGAATTGTTCATACAATGTATTAAAATTGATATTGATTGCATCGTTGCAAAAACATATGGCGTTATTCAATCGATGTACCAACAACCCAACAAACACGAAAACCTCTCTCCGCATGCAGATGATGCACTCGTTCACTTCGCTCGCCGTCTCAATTTCGACAACAATGGATTGAATACGTGCAGCATTCTCGTTCTCTCGCACGAAGCTTGATAGTTTGTAACGACGCGTACAATTTTAAAAATATAAACACATTTAAAATAGATAATGATGATGACAAGCGTTTAAAGGATCGACGAACAAGAATGCACACAAGTTCGAACTAGAAAAGCTGTCGGGATGAAGATTGATGCCGAAGCACATGATGCAAATGGCATAAACAACTTCTTTGTTTCGCCCGGCATAATTTAGCTCAGTGTCACTTGGCTCGGTTTACATATAAAGCTCATATCAGCTCAGTTCAGCTCTGGTCAGTTTAAAATCGAGACCGAAGCATTTTTTTTTTTTTTTTTTTTGAATTCCCACTTTGGACCAACCACATAAACAAGAGGTCCAATGGTTTCGAAATTTTTTAATGACTATTGGATACCCTCATCTAAACCACTGTTTTGCCACATCGGCTGCATTTTAGAGGCGAGGATTGTGCAATTTCGGAAATTTCGATCGAAATGTGTAAAATTGAATGAAAGTGCTTCATATACCATATGTAATGCTTGTGAACTGAGATTCGATTCATTCCATTCATCCGTTCAACGCCAGGCTATCGTGTTATGGTGATAGGCTTCGACAGTTGTTCAACGTATATCATACATAACCCAATTCAAACATAAAGTAAATTACACAAAAACCGCGTCCTTTTTTTCTGTCATTTATGGGATTCATTTATGAACGGTACAAAAACATTCCATTGAAACTCTCGTACCTAAACATGCCAAGTACCGTGCAGTACCGAGCAGCCGAGCATATATTCATTGACATGAGGTTGACTAAGGCGGCGGCTGTACTGGCAGAAAGCAGATCGCTAGCAAAACATTGGTGAAGAGAAACGGTTCGGCTCAGTCGCAAACATAATACGTATATACATGCATAAAAATGGTACGAACATTAAGCACATACTCGCAACATTACATACTCGTCGTGAAAAGAGAGATGGAGAATGGAATGAGCAAACTAAGGAGATTTTTGCTCAACTCATTCGCATAATAAACAACGTGAAATGTAAAATGTGAAATGCTTATTTAATTATAAAGAGACAGCAGAATGAGCTCGTTGTTAAATCTTTTTCAATGTCTACATGAGAAAATTGAAAATGCGAATCCAGCAAGAGTGAATGAGCGTATTAAAAGTCGGCTAATGTTGAGCCGCGCTCACAAAGCTTAACACACATGCAACAATAGTTCAGTTGAAATTAATTGAGGGCTGAAAAAAAACGGCGAACGAAAGAGATAAATGAATAAACGTTTCAATAATTTTTCTGCGCGTTCTATAAGTTCGCTTTGACCGGATTTGATTTTGTACGCAGCAATTTTGCGTTACAGCGAAAATGGTGCAATGGCAAGGGATAATGGACATTCTGGTACGAATGTTTCGTTTTCGTATTAGCAATTGATTGAATACAAAATCAATCATGGATTCTGTAAATTGGTAAAGAATTTTCCATTGGGTTTTGAAAACACGAGAATCGACAACTTTCTCGATGTTCACCGAGAAAAACAATTTAATCCTATTAATATACTGCAAAGTCCATTTGCCCAATATTTTTCAATTTCCTTCGAAGGAACTTAACTTCACTTAAATCAAAGCGTTTTGAAGAATGTTTCACAACCGAAATGTTATTTCCGGCAATTGATGCCGATAGAATATCGTATTATCTTCTCTCGGTAGAGTTTCAGTTGCTGTTGCCCACTCGCCTCTAACTGTTACTCAGAACCCTCTCTCTCTCTCACTCTCTATTTATTTCTGCTACTACAAAGCAAAGTAAAGCAAATGATTGCCGCACATAATATCGTGAGTACCCATTGAATCGTATGGGAAGCATGTTTAGGAACAAACAAGGACCGGCAGCGGATATAAAATATCTACATGTTTTCAACGGGGAAAAAACAACATAATTTACTGTATTCATTCACTAGTTTTTGTGTTTGTATAGATGAAATTCCATCGTCCAGCAGATCGAAAATGCGTGCGTGCGTTCGGATGATGATGATGATGATAAATTCATGATACACTAAAAGAGGGTTTCCGTTTCGGTTTTTTTCTCGACGCCGAAGTCGAAAAGAAAAAAAACTAAACCCTTCAATTTGCAACAGCTTCTGACTTTCCGGCACTGAGTGAATAAAAAAAAGAATTGGGCCAAAATCAATTCAAAGCCAATGTTCAACATTTCATAAAGTCAATGAGCAAAATATAAATCAGCCTCTTTCGTTCACACAATTTTCTTACCAGCTTCCCATTTATTCCATCCCAAAGAAACATTGGCATGTAAAATGTATGATTTTGATGCGGTGTAAGCCATTCGATGGTCAATCGAATCAATGGTTTTCGATGGTGAAGCGCATCGTCAAATTACTTCGATTCTCAGTTGATTATCTCAATTTCATATGACTTCACTTTCAATTGATCATTTAAATAGTGACGATTGATTGAATCGTTGTGGAACACGGAAATGATTGCGCCAAAATGATTTAATTTGGTGTTTTATTGAGTTTTATTCCGATAAAATAATTCAAATGAATAGAACAACTTTGGATTTGAAAATATCTAATTTCGAATGAGTTTTAACAAATTTTCATTTATGTAAGAATAGAATTCTCTCAAGCATCATGTCGGGGCTCAGCTCTGTCGGGGCTCAGCACACATTCAATAATGGACCGGTCGTTTTGTGAATCATACAAATCATTTGAGTATCCGAGTGAATCATTTTGACGGTGGTATTCCCCTCGGTGCCCATTTCGTCTTCAATATAAATAATTTGTTGGGCATGCAGACTTCTTTGCATTCTTTTTGCTTCACGTTTTCTTTTGCTATTTTCACATTTTCACCGTTTTGCACTCTCAAGCTCCTGATATTAAATTACCGAAGAATGCTTCATTGCGTATATTTTCGCTAGTTATTGCTTATCCAATAAAATATTTGTGTGCTGCATACGTAGAATGCTTAAATTTCTACGAAATGAGAGCTCTCTCTTTCTCTATCTGTCTATTTGGAATGATGAGCTTGTGTTTGTATTATGATGAGCGATGAAGAAAAGTAAAGAAAAATGCGCAAATATCTGAACAGCTCAAATATTTATTCGTACACAAAATACACTACATATACTTCGTTTTTTTTCCACTTCTTCTGCCCCATGCAACAAATTCGATCGTTAAGGGTGAGGAGAGAAATTGTTTACTTCATTTGTATGTAAGTTTGATCGCATATTTTCAATGTTGTTGATTATGAAATATGTTTTGGCCGACGCATGTGTCCACGTGTCGGGTTCAGAGGAAAAGAGAGAATTTACTAAGCCATTTGTTGCTGTGCATTTTTCTTGCGTCCAACGGATCATGATGATGATGATGATGATGATGATATTGACGATTGGATGGCAGGGAATTTGTGCGTGTCACAAGTATGCAAAAAATTCTTATAGAAATTCAAAACACACTCAATCAATGGGCATTTATTTTTACCAGTCGACTTGAACACACACATAAACATCATCCATCCATCCAGACATTGGCAGGACAAAATAGTTCTGTTATTTATTCTTTTTTCTGTTTGCGTCGAGACTCAACGATTCGAAGAGACATTGCTATTTGCATATTGAAAAGTCCAAATATTTGTGAATTAAAAAATTGATTGGATGTTTCTAGATTTTTTCATCTATTTACATTTTCTACTACCCATTTAATGTTTGTTCGACGAAAGGTGAATAAGAATAGAAATAGAAAAGAAGAAAACGAATGAAAACGAGTATAAAAATGCGAAAAATTAGATTATGTTATGGATTTCTTATTGGTAAAATTCGGTAAAATATTTTATTTTAGAACATGCAAAGCCAGACCGATTTCGGAAAAGCAATTTGGTGATGAAGGTTCACAATTCGCTTTTAAAGAAATATTTCAACATGAATAATGCCAAGTGGCGTGTGTCGGTGATGTTTTTTTGGCATAATGCAGTGAAAGCTAACTTGGATTGACAATTTGGTTGTGAGTTAATCAAATGTGATATTTTTTATGTCGAAATGCCCACTCACTTCAACCACCCGAAGAGATTCCGAGCTGAGCAGATCCAAGAAAAGAAATGCTTTGTGTATGTAATTGGACCGGAAAATAAAAAAATACCCTTCAAACCGTCTCACATTTTCACACAATCAAATCGAAATGGCAACAGCAACAAACCCAACGATAATAAGCACTTGAGCTGCTTGTGAGAAAATGTATGCTTCGTGTTAAGAAAGGGAAAAAAGAGAGAGAGAGAGAGAGAGAGAGAGAGAGTGAGAAAGAAAAGGAAGATGTTTCTGCAGAGGTAAAGTGATGTCTATTTCTGAATGACGGCTTGATAGCTTAATTGCATGTATTCACGCATGACTTTGATCGAAGCTGTATTTCAGCTAAATTACAAGCCCTTTTTGTCTTACACCACCGCTGTGCAATCGTGCACGTGATTCCTTTTTACAGTCGAAAGCGGGAAGCGAATCGACGTAATCATCATATCTTATAGACACATTTTTCTGTCATGTGAACTATTATTAGTTTCCGATATGGCAAATGACATGCACGAGCACTTTGCCCAAATAAGAGTAGACACAAATATAAGCTTTTAATCAAATGTATAAAACGTGCAACAGAAATAGCTGTCTTTGTGATGATTTCTCATCCAGAGCACGATTTTCATTTCATTCACTCAGTCACTCACTGAACCGAAGTTCATCAAAATACGATACATACAAAGCTGACGATTGAGAATCGGTGTGGAGAAATCGCTTCGTTTCTGATTGGAAATGAAATTGAAATACTTTCTTCCGATTCGCAATTCCAATCTTAAATCTGAGGTATGTTGCGAGTTTTTTCAGCTTCATTCACTGCATTGTTTTTTTTTCCAGTTTTTTTATCGGAAGCTGTTTATCGATCTCAATGAATCGTCGGAAATGCATCGTCGGAAGAGTATAAATTCCTATCATTCGGAGATTTCAAAATGGAATTTCAATGATGAAAAACAATTAAAGATCGGCACACAAAATGAATAAACAGAGTTTGCGGAGAATTTAACATTTTTTCCACTCCTACAATTAGGTGTGAGCCATCGATTGCTTCCATTTATCAGACACGAAACATCGAAACATCGACAAGAAGTAAATTCTTTCTTGAAATGGAATCGATTGAGTGTGCAGAAAATAAATTATTCACTCTCTTCTTCATGCTCCATATGTTTTGCCCTGTTGTCTTGTTCTTGTATTCATTATGTTGAAAGTCTACATCTACATTGCATAGATATCGAAAAAATACGTGAACATTTTGCAAGGAGCTTTGTTTGATGAGAACAAAAAAAAAACTTTAATGGGTTCACATTTGCACAGTGAAGAGGAACTGGATTTAAAAATGCCGTAAAAATGTTACAAGATATTTTTCATCGATGAAACAGGAGAGGAATCGCGTTGCGATGCTGTGCCACCATCGAGAAGCCATTTCAAACTCGACACGCTGATATCGAGATTAAAGTTGCTATGTGCCAAACCCAGAATAAACCTTTCATCGGCAAACTCGAAATGCGGCTAAATTCCACATGCCTGTCACATGTCAAGTTAAAGAAAGTGCTGGTACTTCCGGGATAAAGCTGATTCACTCCAATCTCAAGTTTCACATAGATTGTTTGTAAAAAAAACAGCGAGTTCGCCGATAAAACCAAAAATCAACGTGTCTAAACATGTTAACTGTTAACAAGTATACCCGCAAAAATGGTGTCATGAGTCACTATAAAATGAAGATCAAAACTGATTGTGCGATTGAGGAGGAGATGAATCCGACTTGAAAAACCATTATGATCGAACAAGTATTTCATCACAGTTTATTCCCGTAAACAATTGATGCGTTCGTAGTTCTTTAGCCTCGTGTATCGCATATTGAACACTTGCACATATTATATTTGGAACAGCATATTTTCGTTCACATGGAAGTACTTTTGAGGCTAAAGGAATCAAATCTGTTAAACAGCTGTTGCAAATGAAATTCGTTAAGTTTTGCAGTTCCTCAATTTATGGCGTTGGACACACAACGAGGCATAGGGAATCTTTGCCATCTGTTAAACCAATGTATAGTACTTTGAACTAAAATACCATTTGGTTGCGATATTCATGTGGCACATCGGTCGACATACAAATAAACAATTTGGTGGTCGATGGAAGCGCACACTTCCACATGAATTCCGCAATCCATCACCTTCATTTAACGCATTATTCATGGGCCCAGGAATTGTTTACTTTTTCACTCTCTCTCTCACTTTGCTTCGCTCTTTCTTCTCCGTCTGGCACTGCCGCAGTGCCTGTTTGCTGTTTACTGTTGATGAAAGGCCGAAAATATACATATAGAAAATTCCGAGGAGGAACGCCACTGAATAAAGTGTAAAGTGTAAACAATTATTTAGAATTATGTTCAAGTTGAATAATACTTTACATTTTCGATACATTGTTTACACAATTCACTAAATTGGTTTTCGTAACACACCACACACAAACACACTCTCTCTTCGCATTGAATATGGTTGATTTTAAGTAGCAGCAGCAGCAGCAGGAGGAGGAAAGATGTGGGCAGATGTTTTTAATTATATGTGGAAAAAAGTCTTTCAAACAAATTCGTTTTTTTTTTTTTAATAAAATCTGTTTTTTTCATTAAAGCAAAAATCCAGCATGAATGGGAGCAATTTTGGAAACGCAATTGAAGAAATATGTTTATCTTTGGTTAAAATAAGTACTCGTGGCACATTAATGCTGAATTGCAGCTTCCTCTTTATATGTAATGCAGTTCACAGTTCGTCGATTTCCAACTAAATGCAGACAAGGAAATTCGAATTTTACACGCAAAACGAAAGTACGATAGTGCGTTCGAGTTAAAACATGCATGCAAATCTTAATGAATTTCTTATAAATTCCCGAGAATATGCATAGTTAAATAAGTTTAGTTGCAGATGTTTTAACGCGTAGAGGACTTTTTGAATAGAGAAATTGCATACATTCCAAAACTAAAGATGTATTAATGAATTTTCACACATTGGATTTTAATTCGGGGAAACTTTTCGAGAAATGTTTTTGATGTGCGAGTTTGACAGGCTTTTGATCTTTGATCTTTGCTGTAATTGTTTGAAGAAGGGGAAAAAGTGTTTACCATCCATAGACGAATGGTACAGAGGGCGCTGCTGTCAAGCTAAGTGTCAAAATTCAATTTTGCATCGTCCGCTTGGAAAATACCTTTAATTTAACGTCAAACAAGAGTTTGCAAAGCACTGCAATAGCACTGTTTATAAATTACCAAATTCCAAACTAAAATTTTCTTAGAACATCATTTATCTGTTGGATTTGTTGCAAGAAGATTTGGCAAGTTTCGAACATTGTTTCTTACAGATATGATTCGACAATCAAAACGTGTAAACAAAGGTTTTTAATGGTAGTTATGATGCAATTTTGTTGGTAAATGCCTGTATTTTATCTGAGGTTTTGCAAATGATTGTAGTAGTAATACCTGCAGTAATATCCCATGCCACATTTATATCTTTTAAATGGCAATCAACACAATCGTCGACAAGTGTCCAATTCAATTAGCATTAAAGAATGGGTAGCCCGACTTAGTATTTGAACAATGCAGAAAATGGTGTAGCTATTCAAATATCAAGTCAAACTCAATTATTCGTTAAACTTTTATTCGATGTGTAGAAGGGCACAAAGAAGCGAAGGCACATTTTCCGCTGGCTCGAATGATTTGCAATATTGTTCTAAGACTTTCGGAAACTCACGCGAAATGTGTTGACGTGTTTGATATATTGAAATAGTTGCCCCCATGAAATGAATGTAAGAAAAGACGATGTCTAAGATGGTGGTAAACGGTGGCAAGTAGAGCGGAAATCACCTCTAATTTAATACATTTTGCATGAGCTGAGAATTGTGTAAAGAAACGAATGGAAAATGGACTTTTAGTGAATGACGTCGCAACCAACCATCATATTATGCGCACGTACGATTTTTATGTATATAGTGCTATGTGTGTGTGTCGGTGTGATTCATCAGGTTAAGTATTGCTTTTGTATTAAACGTGGCGAAGTTGTCAAATGTTGAGATTCATTTTGAATTTAGTATAACATTCGCAACGCATATTTCCCATTATGTTTGTTTGTAGCAGATAGGAGCAAAAACAGGTTTCAGCCAAACCAACAGGTTCGAACTGATTGTCGACTTGAGTTGAACATTATCCGACGGTACTAGAACAAGCCGGGAATGAGCTTAACTTGTGTGCGCTCTGTATGATAATTATTCAAATAGATTGCATCAATTTGAAGAAACAAAAGAAACTTGCAAAGAAAATGTTCGGTCGGTCGGATGGGAACTTCAGGCCAAGTAACAATATTCAATTAATTCATTGGATGAGTGCTGCTTGGTGCTCGTAAATGGTTTTCGCTGTCCGTTTAAGCAGTTCGGTCATGTAGTTAGCAACAATAGTGTTGATAGTACATTAAATGGGTGTGTTGAACATAGAAGCATATGTGTTTGCATATATATGCACAACAATTTGCGTGCACAAACGAAAACCGAACACACATCGGCATGTCCTCATCCTTCTCTTTCTCATACCTACACCCAATCAACTGAAATTATACGTGTTCTACTCATGTTTAACACATAAATATGTGAAAAATAACATGCTATAGCTTTTCCATTCGCTTACTATATTGCCCAAACAACGACCCACCCATTCTCTCTCTCCCGAATTCGACCATCGAAGACCATACATTACACAATTTTGGGTCTCCGGGCCGACAAAGACTCGAGTAGAGAACCGCAAATTGAATTCTAAATGATTTCAATGCACGACTCGAATTAATCCGATAAAATCCGTTTTTTGTTACGAAATAGTCACCAACTGCTCGACCAAACCGCATCTATGAAAAAGCACTTTCCGTTGTTGTGCATGCACACACACATGCCAAAATTACTCGCAATCGCATATAAACCGTAATGTATTAGCGTAAAAACATATTTACTTTAATTATTTGTTAGTTTATGCTTCGAACAGAACGTCGAACAAAATATAAACAATTGCGTTATCGCAACAAAGTGAAAAATGAACAGTACATAATGACAATGCTGAATGTTGTATGGAAAGCGATAACGATATGCAATGATTACAGAGTGAAGTAAACGGTAATATTTATGTTGTGAAACGGTAAACTTCAAAAATATGCATTTTAACTCGCAGTTTCCGATATTCAAACTGGCAGTCGCTCTTGCTCTCACTTTCGCTTTGGCAGTTTGTTCAGCACTTCTTCGGCATTTTTCTCGTCACCAACATTAAGTTTCAAAAATTCAATATAGTTTCGAATTCTCTCCGTTTCTGTTCGATGCAAGAATGAAGATTAATATATTATGTTATCGATTTAATGTGCTAGTAATAGCTTTTGTATTAGTTTTTCCATTGAATTAGAGAGAGAGAGCAGTTGGAAATCAGCATTCTAATTCAAAATAAATTGTATATGCCATGCGTTTGATTCCTAAACCATTTTCAAATGCATGTATTTATGCCGACATTTGGCGCAACATTCTCTAGGCTTCCATATTTGCAAGTGAATGTATTCTTACATAAAATTGATCACAAATATGCGTAGATGAAATCCAAATCTAATTATAATCGTTTGATCGGTGTTCCTTTGAACATTTCATGAAATAGTGAAAATAGGCATATAATTCATGGCCATTCAAATGAGCAGGGATTGAAACATGTGCTGTTTTTCACGCTTTACAATTTAATCAATTATTTTCCATTATGGCGCTGGTATTTTTTGCTCTTTCATAGTATTTTTATTTTTATAAGCAAACAATCAAGTTTCAAAAACACAGTAAACAAAATTTTGAATTCAAATGTTATCAAAAGTTGAATGAAAAGTTTTGGAAATCTCGTTGAAATACACAACAAATATTAATTTTCATTAAAAATACATATAAATGCTGTGAATGAATTTCATTTGATTTGATCACGAAAATTTAAATATGAAAAGGCTTCAATTTCGAGATTGTTGAACATTTTTGGCGCCGAAAATCCATTAATTTTCCAAAAAAAAGTGAACGAATATGCACTGAATATGGGTTCATGATGAGGAATCACATTCAAGCAATTTTGGAATGGAATTTAGTAGCTGCCAAAACGGAATATTGAAGTGCCATCAAAGTTTTTAATTCAATTCCATTAATTAAACAATTTTTTTGCCATTTCTCACCCCGAACGATGCCATTATTCTTTGAAAATCGCTTTTGCCCGTTGTCCGATTGGGATCGAAACTGTGTTGGCTCTAACGAGTTCATCATAAAAATGGTTTATGAAGCTGTTATGTTAGAATAACGAATGGGTATGGTAATAATTCGCGATGTGAAAAAAACCCGTTTTGGCCGATATTTATGGGAATCATCATGTTATCTCCTCTACGAGTGCCACATATTCGAAGTGAAAAAAAATGGCGAACCAAAATGAATATCTATGAAATTCAAACACTGAAAATTCAAAGCATCATGAAAACCTAGAGTAAAATTGGATGTTCTCTTAGAGAAGAACAAAGTTCTACGGTCATTTAAAAGCAAAACTACTCATTTTTCCGCTTGCTCACCTCGTAGAGACCCCATCCATTATGAATGGATTTTTAGGTTTTGAGATCGCGCCAAAGTTATGTATGTCAAAAAAAGAATATCTGTTTACGCCAAGTGTTCTGTGTATGCAATCGTAAATAAAAGGGCAGACCGTAAAACAATGTGATGTTCGGCACAGAAAATGGACCGAATATCCGATGAAATCAAAAAACAAGATTGTTCTCGATTAATTACAAACTATCTAACCACTGAGAGATGGCGGAAAAATGACTAAACCGAAGCGAATTTGCGAGATTGGGACAAAAAAAGATGAAAAGTTTGTTATTAAGTGTCGGCTTGAGCAGAAAATGAAATGAGTCTATAACATGAGCACACAGATATGCTTTGTTGTCGTTGTCGTTGTCGCATATTTCTCGATGCATCTCGCTTGCACTCCACTCTTCAGCAACCGATGCACAATGAGTTTTTGTTGCGAGTCATCATTTTTTGTGTTGGCCCTGTGTAAAAACTCGATTTAGTTACAAATGGCCAGAGATATAAGACTGGGAGCTTTTTTGTGTGAGTGTTCGCTGGCATTTTCTCATTTCTGGTAACGTTTTTTAATGCAACAAATGTTGAACATGAATTCATGCTACAATTTCAGCTTACATATCGACAGCTAACGAAATGAACTTATGCGAGCGACGCGGCTATTGAGCCAATGCTAGAGTCAACTACTCTTTTCCATTCGCACAATTCCTTTTATATACGTGAAATACACGTTTTTATGACTGGTTTTGGTGTGTATTTGCTTTCGCATGGCAATTTTTTTTTTTCGTCGCAATGTATGTGTGTGCATGGCAACAAATAGACTGAATGAAATTTTCTGTTTTTCCTCGTCCTTCACGGATTTCCATTCAATGGTGATCCGTTGATTCTTTTCCATTCTGGGTTGTGCCTGCAATTTTTCCTGTGAATTTGAATGAATATTTCTAAAATTTATATTCTAACGAACAACAACAGAATGGATTCAAACGTGAAAACGCCCCATTGTAGTCATCACTCATCACCGACAAAAACAGCTCCAAAGACCAACGAAACTTTGACCATTTCACTTTGTGTAATTGCATAAATCTGGTTGAATGAATTCATATCCAGTTGTTACATGCCATTTTTCTTGTCCTCCTTCTCTTTGCATCAACTTTCTCTTGGCTATTTACGATCTCTCTTTCTCTTCATGATGGCGCCTCGCTTTATTCCCTGCCTTTCCCATGCAATTCAAGTGTGCTGAAAGATCGCAGAAGCATCGAACAAAGGAGGAAACATGGATTTTTCCCTTTTGGACAAATTAACTTGTCATAATTTTCGGGTTGTTGCATATTTGTGCAATTCTTTAATCGAACAAAAGACATTGCTGAAATACGTGAAGCGGCAATCCAGTGAAATCTCATCGTCTTCAACTCGTTCTCTCTTCGCGCCGACCATTCCGTCTTCGGTGTACTTTTGAAAATTTTGGAAGTTTTCAACATGTGTTAAATTGATAGGTTTCATTTGTTTCCATGGGTTAGTTTAGAATTAATAGTTCTAATTTTGCTGTTGGCTTTTCATTTTCGGTATGGATTTCAACACTGTTTAACATCAAACAAATTCGGTATGCATGCAAAAGTCCGCATAACTTAAGTGAAAAGAACTTAAACAATTTAGTTGGAATGTCATCCATTTTCTTTTGTAAGTCGACGTCGTCAAAATTCAAAAGCGAGAAGTAACCGACGGGGAGGAATGGCGGGACGAATGAAAAGAATTCACAAGAGAAGCAGTTCTTTTCGCTGTAACTAAATACGGTTGTGAGAGGAGCGTAGATTGCTCAAGGGTAAACCTGAATTGAGCAACAAGACTCTCTTATTCATGAATTTGACTTTTGATAACGATTCAGTTTGCACATTTCATGATTTCCATTGAATCCGTGTTTCCAACATTTTGAATTCATTCCTTCTGGTCAATGGTTCGCATCGCGTGGATAGGCAATGGAAATAGCAAAAAAGGATGCTGTCAGAAAACTTGTGTACAACTTGAAATTTCGTTAGCAGAATGATATTTTGATGCTGCTTATGTTGCCAATGAGCTGTGGCATCTTTCACTCTCTCTCTTCTTTGTTTTGAAGTTATTTCGAGTGAAATCTGTTGACTCGTTACGAAATTTTTAAGCCCCGGCACCAATCGAAATGAGTTTTCATTCATCATTTTTGTTCTAATCAATTCATTTTCATTCATAGCAGATAATAATGCTGCTCCACGGGTAGTTTTCAAGCAGATTTTTTTTATGGTTGCAATTGTAAGTGATACTTTTGTAGAATCATGCTGCAGACAGATTTTCTGCTGCGTTCAGTTTCGTCTAAAATAAATTGCTAAAGTTTTCGGGCGGAAAACTTTGAATGGAAAATTCATTAAACGCACATTTTCATTAGATATTGCAATTTTTCATTAAGCAGTTTTTTCTCCGCCGCACCATCCAGTCTTCCGATAACGAGCTCATTTGAAGCAAATATTCCGAAATGAAATTTCATCAATGTATTTTCAATTTGAGCACTCAATGTGAGTCCATTTGATTACTGGTCATACGCCAAAGCACACAAGTCAATTAGCTTTTACGATGGCAAATGGTAATTTATTTTCAAGGGAGGAGAATGGAGAAAATGGATAAGAAATTTGAAGTTTTGCGATGAATTCCAATTTTCAATTGATAATTAAAATGACACGAACATACGATCAGTTGAATGCGACCCAACTCAGGATTTTATTGATGTGAATGTGTTGAGCATGATATTTGTGACATTAATTGAGCGCATTTATAGCGATTAGTAGGACGGTGTTCGTATGTTTCTCGCAATCCGCACCCATTTCAAACTGAACAACTCTTCAATTTGTCGAAAATAAGTCGTCTCGAGCGACGCCCTCAACGATGCATGTGTGTGAATACTGAACTCGAATGTTGTTTCGAAGTGGTTGCGATTTAATCGTCATTTATGCGTTTTAGTAAGTTCTATTTACGACTATCGAAAGTATGAGAAATTGAACGAGAATGACGGTGTTTCTCATTCCATTCGTAAATGTTCGCATTTCGCCCATTCAAATGCGAAGTATTTATTATTTCTTAGCCATCTTTGTTTTTCGGTGGGGTTTGATCCCCCGTTGTCGATGTTTTCGGGACTCAAAGCCACACCAAATGCACCACATCATTCAAGTTCACGTATCGCACATAAATAACCGGATTCCTTTGGATTGAAATGGCAATTTAGATCTTATTGTCAGAATCAGAGATGAATAAAAAAGTGGTATCGTATATCTGTGTTGAGAAGTCACAACAAACACACAAGCGCTTAAGAGTCATTTCTTACGTTTATTTGTGTCAAAACTCTCGGAGTTGAATGCATGGCATTTTATGTGCGCATTTCAATATGAAAATGTTATCTTAATGCGATCCATCTTTAACATTATGTTGCGTATACATGATATGGTTGCATGGCAAATGCGTCACGAAAAGCGGTGAAATGTGAACGAGAAACGTTCCTCTTTCTCTCTCCATATATTCATTGAACGTTAACATTTTTCACATACGTTTAGTGAGTATAATCTTGAGGTATTTGTAAACTTGCTCGCATAATTTGTTCATCTGCATCGCAGCAAATCGCACCTGCACCTGTCTTAACCAGAAGCAAACCCACTAAAAAGTCAAAAGAAAACTTCAACCCATCCATGTTATGCATATTTCAAACTATTATGTTGTGTATGCATGGTATTCTCATATTTTTCCCTTCTTAAGCAACCCCTTACAAGCTGCGAAAAAAGTGTCATTTTTGCGATGTCATGCATTTTTGAAGTCAACGTCACACATCTTGAATGTTGAACACGCTGACAACATATCATGTAGTGGAGATAGTTGCGTATTTTGCCCGTATATAAGAAACACACATCGGGCCAAGTTGTATTCGAACGAACGAACGAAAGCGGGAAAAAGGGAAAACATGACGAAATACATATATCAATAAAAAACGGAAAAGTCAATGAATTTTCACCCTTTTGAGATCATTCAGGTAAATATGTTGAAATTCCATCGAAGCGTGCATAAAGTGAGTGCATCACTGCATGTGACAGCATGCGTAAGTTTTATACAGGTCCAAGCCATTGTTTGTTGTTTGGCTATTATTATAACGTAAATGTTTGCATTTAGCTCACAGCAAAATGAGACCGATTTTCTTGTTGAAGCATCAAATGTTTCTCCGCAATCTACAAATTTGCTACAAAGCCATTGTTTATGCTTCGTTTCGAGCAATGTAAATGGCAAAACGGGAATTTTGTTCCCTTCCATGTGAGTCGATGATATGGAAATTCCATTTTAACGAGTGCTTCAATTACAGGAAATATGATAATTCAATTTCAAAGATTGTACAAACCTTATAGCTTGATGCAACAGCTGGAGCTTCGCACTGCAGGAATCAAATCGTCTCCGTTAATGAGGTCTAATCCTTCAATCACAACACGAAAAACAGTTTTAATGAGAAACGCGTGTACGACTTCATGCTTTGGATATGAATCGAAAATGTTCCACATCTAAATTTCATTGAAATGCGATTTAACATTTGCATGTAAAGTTGGCCGTGATTGCTGGTTTATTTGCTTCAATATAGATGTATTTTGTAGAAATTTGCGCATAAAATAATTAGAACAAACTCGAAACATACACAAATGGATTGTGCTCATTCATTCGAAATTGAAATGGAACCACACCGGTTCAACCATTCGAAATATTCATATGAAATTTAATAATTCCATGGACTTTATTTTCTCTTTTTCCTGATTGCTCCTCGCTCTCTCGCTCTCCGTACATGTTAACCGCTTAATATATGAAACGCTAGCTACATTTTCAAAGGCATATCAAATTCGTGCGCGTGTATAAATTCAAGCGCATATCATTTGTTCTCTTAAAATCTAGATGCAGAAATATAATTACATAAAATGCTATTATGAAATGCCAAATGGATTGAATCAATGAACTGAATCAGGAAGAAAATGAGAAATTTCCAATGAATATGATTATAGAGACAGTTTTAGTGTATTTCGGGTGAAATTAAAAATTGTTTTTCCATTTGAATCGCCGGTTTGCGTGTTGTAATTGAGTTCGCCTGGCATACATGATTGATTGATTGCAATCATGCAATTTGATGTAAAATTTTCGTAATTTAGCCCAATCTCAAGCTTAACTCAACTCATGGAAAAGAATAGCATATTATCATTATCATTAGCAAATGTTTTGCCATCGAGAGGGAAGTTTTGAATTGGAATGAAGGTTGTTGCATAATTACGGCGAAGAAGGTGGAATTTTGCAAACCAAAAATAGACATGTGAAGCTGTGATGCAACCATTCACAGGCAAAAATAAAACATTTGAAGCAAATGTTGTGACCTTTTGGGAGTAATTTATACATAAATGCAACTAATTTTCTTACAATTGACCGGATTTTCGAGTAGCACTCATTGACAATAATAATTGATCCATCAATCGTTGCCACGATAACAAATAACATGAACCTTGTACACACGAAAAAAAGGGGTAAAACAACTGCTTTGGTGGAAAATGAGTCTAAATTTACCCATATTGACATTATTTTACATCCAATGTCAATGATTGAAAACCCATTTGTGTCATATTTACCACAGCGAGCTGAAATTTACCTAATTTTAAGACGATACGCGAATATCTGACTGAGCAAATGGTAGATTTTAGCTCGTAGAGGTAGATATGATACAAATAGGTTTCAGTCATTGAAAATGGGTGTAAAATATTGTCGTTGGGTGTTAATTTAGACTTTACCACCAAAGCAATTTATTCACCTCTTGTGTGTGTGTGTGTATAGAAGTGAACAGTTATTAATAAATACTTGCAATCCGTCTTATGGGAAGCAGCCGTAAGCAGCAAAGAGCCAAAGTATTTCATTGAAATGAGCATATTCTAATCAAATCACGCGAAATAATTCGAATTGCTCTTTTAACACCTGCTTTCACATTTATAATTCATAACAAAAGCACAAGTAGACAATTACAATTGATAATGCTATGAATATCAAAATACAATTGAATATCACAACCACAATATTTATACGGGGCAATCAAAAATTCAATGTGTGATTCATTCACATCATGTGACAGTAGCCCTTCAATTCAATTGATTGGCATAATTTCAAAAAATCAATGATCAAATGCATTCGATACTGTCATTTGAAGTTGATTGCCAAAAACTAATTTCAGATATTGATTGGTGGAATATGTCGAATTCGCTTTGAACTACGTTGAAAAAAGTGCGCGCTCAAATGAAACATTTGATTTTGTTTTTGTTCAGATTTTGAATTGAATAATTTTGATTATTTGCTGCTGGCAAATGAGCAAATTTCCAATAACCTCTAAACAAATCGCCGATTGAAATTATTAGATTGAATGATAAATAAATAAATGAATTGCTGGATATTTGATATGAATACGTGAAATCCAGCAAATTATTTGAGTGGAATAGTGTTGTATTTTTGGCTCAATAATATCCGAGAAATAAAAGGCTGAGTTTTTCTTTCGGTCCAAATGTTTCGGGATGTCACCGATGCTAACAGCAAATCTACGCGTTACAGTATAAAATTAACATTATCATGTAAATGCCATTTTTGTTTAATGCCAACAGTTTTTTAATCAATTTTATTTTTGCGTGCGTTTGTGAATAACATGCTAATGCTTTAACAGCCCCATTCCAATGACAAAATAACTTGATGCCTACAAAAAGTATCAGTTTTAATTCGGCTCAAAATTAATTTTTGTAATCAATAGAAACATAAAATACTGCGCAATCGATTTATTTAATTAAAAGTAATTGAATGGATTAATATTTGACATTCCGACAGTATAATTTATGCTTGAGAAGCCCGTTAAAAACAATTATGAATTTCAAAGTCCATTGCTTATTATATAATCACGTGGACAGAGATTGCGTCATCCACCAATGTGCACACATTTAACGTGTAATTTATTAAAGAGAGAACGTTCTGTACGATTTTTGTCTCCTTGGATGCCGGTTATTTATATTTCATGTTCAAATTCAAAGATTCACGTTTCTCAATTTATTTTGGAGTCGATTTCGAAACACTCTGATGTTTTTGTTTAGTTTTTGTGAAGAGTTCTATTATCAAAACATTATATAATACGAAAAGTAAATTGATACATGGTTTGATTTATTGAGACAAAAAGTCGACTACAGCACTTTATTTGGAGCACATGTCGACATGGAAAAGGATCCTTTTAGAATAAAAACAAAACGAAAAGATTTGAATTAAATATTAAGACTCCCGGAAAATAATTTAGCATCAAAACGAAAATATACTCCAAATCGAACGCAAGCTTGCACGATTCAATGTTTTCTTGTCGATGAGCTATTGTATATAATTCGTTTGACTATCTGAAATGTACCCCTTTGAATCGAAGGTTTACTCGAACATCGGAAACACTATTTTCGCATTAAACTTGACATTTCATATATTTTACAAGCGTATAACATTTCCTGTCGTATGGTTGCTGTGCCATCGGTTCCATTGAAACAATTCATTGAACTCTGAGTTCGGAAACAATGAATGGAATGGCAACCAAAGAAAACTACTACATAGAAGAAAATCAAATATGGACGGATTCTCTTTCGCAATAGAATACACATAGTTTCAGTCTACCTAAGATTGAAAATCATATCATCTTTTTGTGATCGTTTTTCTGACACATTGCAATTTGAAAACAACCGTTGAAATTGTCAGTTTTAAATTCAAATTGAAAGCAATTCTACGAAAAATGAAACGAACTAATTGATTTCAAAGATGTTTGTTCATGAGCTGAGTGGGACTTTGAACGTACTACTGTTGCTGTCTGAACCTTTTCGAAAAGCTTACAATATTTTTTAACTCAATTCTTCTTTGGTTGCAAAGGTAAAAATTATCGTCTGTGTTCAGACATATATAAACTCCAATACAGATATTAGCAATAAAGTCGACTTTTCGTTTCCTGCAATTGTGATTTTATCTGGGAGAAAATGAGTTAATTGGTTCATTTTATTATTTGTTTACTCCTAATGGCTATGTATTTTTCTGCGATTGTTTTCGTAGCAATCAATTAATATCATATTTTCGTTGTTCCATTTACAGGAGGTGCGTAACGAATTTCCACATCAAAAGCCTAGACATACACAATAATTTCATGGAAAGAACGATAAAGGTACATTTTAAAATTATAAAAACCAAGTTTTTCGCTTGAATGCTTGTTCAATTGTTTTTGGACGGCCATTTCATGGGAGAGAGAAAAAAAACTCTGTCAAAAGCGCATCATTCTTTGATAATTATTTGAGATATTTAAAAGAGGTGAAGGAAATTCACAAAAATGCCAAATAATGCTGTTGAAAAAACGAATGTTTTTATGGCATCATTTCTGGAATCCCATGGCAACCGCATCGAGAGGGAAAAAAATTGCGCAGCAACAATTATTTTCATGATTATGGCTTTGTGCTTTTGCTGATAAAATAAATATTTGTTTTTTGGTAAAAAGGGTCTTTTTTTGTTGGCAATTTTATGCTCTCCACATTTTCGTAGCTTCGTTCGAAAGTGCTCACTTCGGATTCTTGCCGCTTTTGCATTTAATTGGTTAATTACGCGCTTTTTTATTGTCTCAATCGCTGATAAAGAATAAAAAACAGTCGAAGTAAATGCCATAAATTCTTTAAACTGCAAGAAAAAAAACAGGCAATTTGGCGCTCTAATTTACAAGAAATATTACAATTTTCCTCAAAAGTCAAGACGATGGAGAGAGCAAACATACACACACACAAACAACAATAATGACGAGAGCACACAGGGCCAAGAGTGTATATTATCGCACGTACGACGTCAAGTTGCTGCTTGACTGAAGCTCAATCGAGCACTTCCACTTTTTTGCTCTCGACGACCATAATTCAATATTCTTTTTTTGATATTTATGTATAATTTTATTGCACATTAATATACAGATCAGAAGTTGCGCAATTTTCTTTTCAAGTTGAGACATGGTTATGAATGGTCTTTGATATCGCCGTCCATAAAAAGGCAAAGCATTAAAAAATGAATTAGAGCGATAGAGAGAGAAAGAGAAAGAGAGAGAGAGAGAGAGAGAGAAAGAGAAAGAGGGAGAGAGAGAAGGCGAGAGTGTGTGAGAGCTACAACAGAGACATGATTTACAGTTTAAGTGGCAAATATTTCAACTTATTGCCACTCGGTTGGCGGTCTATTTGAATCGAGCTACTGCGGTTTTCAACCTGTACAATGAAATCCTGGGTAATTTTCAACCTCTCTCTCTCTCTGTCTGTTTCACTCTGGCACTCGCTTGTCTTCCTGTGCTACAATTTTGTTAATAGTGTTTTGAATGAGTACTTTTTTGTTGTCAAAGTGCTTAAAATGAAATGAAAATAAACATGAACAGAAGTACCAAAATTCGATGGAAATATCAAAATTTATTATTCGCTGTAATTGTTTGTCACAATTGAATTTGAATCTACCTCATCCTTCTGACCGTTAACTTTAAGCAAAGCTTTAGTAGCATTTTGTTGCACGTGACTCAAGATCTCAATAGAAAAAAATATTGTAATTTTTTTTGACGTTGACAATTAAAGTTATTTTTTTTTTCGTCGCCCAGCTTTTATAAAAATTGCTGCTTTCCCTTCATTTGAATATAATTCAAGATTCTTCGACCATTTCTGGACTGAAGAGTCAAAGCACCCGCTGCATCGGAGTATATCAAACGATGTGATGATGACGAAATGATCGTATGAAAACATCAAGAGCAAGACATGAATCCAATTAACCTTGAAATCGTATCACCAAGCATTGCTGCACGTGGCGATGTGGCTATCGTCACCCATCATAGCAAAAAAATGCGACTTTCTGCCGGTTTCTTCTCACAACTAAATGAAGTGGTACATTTGTTTTATTTGAAAATAAGCGTGAGCATATTTTAAATACGCCTTCAAGTTAAATACAGACAAAATTTGCGTTTCACGTTCGCTTTAGCTTTTCGGTTCGCAGAGTGGGACTTCGTCTTGGCATCAAGACTCTGCCATGGATGGAAAGATGCCAATTTTTAAAATACACACACACTTTCACTTAATTGCGCCAATTTGTTCTCGAAAACACAAACCGAGAGGAATGAGAAACGGACAAATCGGCATTAAATCGCAATGGAAAAGACGGTGAATGCGTGATACTAGTACTTTCTCAAGTGCTGCTGCTAATTGTGCTGCTCCCATAAGACAGCACCCAAACTCGCTCAAACCGAGAAACGAAAGCACAAACGGAAAATTTAACAGACATAAAAAAAGAGTGAAATCGTTAGCAAATGCCAAAATGAAATGAATGCAAATTACGTTATAGCCGATATTACATTAAAATTCCGCATGAATCCGCTTCATTTATTTTAAAATTAAAGCTGAAACTTTGCTTAATATTAATTTTCAAGCGGCAGCAGGCAGCCAAAAAACAAAACCACGCCATTTTTTACCATACCTTTTCAATTCATTTAACTTCATTCCATCATAGCATCGACAACATTCTGGTCCATTTCATACACTACTTTTGCTGAGATTTCTCCAATTTGAACAGAGCATAAAGAAAATAAAGAACTCTGATTGCTCGTAATATTCCTGCGAAGTGTAATGTAAATTTTGTATAGAATGAATGCTCATGCAAATTTACATTCAAATTTTCATGCTACTTTCGATTCTGCTTTGAAGTACGGATAAAACCAAAACTTTCGATACTTAATTAGTTTTTTTTTACCATCCGGTTCGAAAATAATGTTTGAAACTTAAGGAAAAAGCTCAACTGTGCATCATGCGCATTTTAAAATTAAATCTATATATAAATGCATCGGGTTAGCAATTACACTCCTTTTGATAATTCCCATAGAAAATCAGAAAGATCTTTACGCTATTTATTTCGGAATTTCACATCTCAATTAATCAGCGTACAGTGATACGTTTTGCGGGACCTTCATTCACCATAACTTGTCTTGGAATTTGGAATGCTCTGCTTAATTCATTGGCTCTATGAGAGATGCAACCGAGGAATAGTTTGAAATGTTAGATGTAACGATGGAAATGGTAGCTTGAGCTGTACACATTCACTGAACATTGGTTCGTTTCCAAGAACGAAATTCTGTAAATGTTGTTGAATCGCAATGCGAATGCATTCTGAAATAATGTTCAGAAAATATCTGAATAGTGAATATTATGCGATTGGCCAAGAGGAAAGGAATATTCAGAAAGATCACATCATTTTGTTTTTATAAATTACGCATTTTTCCCTTGGATTCCACCTTTCAGCCGGGTCGTTTGATTAAAGTTGTAAGATTGTGGCATATGGTAACAACATGCCGAAAACAGCATGAAATAACATATGATGAAGTTGAAGATTAGACTATATGAGAGCATCGAATAAAGGTGCCATCCCAAAAAGAAATTTGTATCAAAAGGAACACTTATGACGGATAACAAAGTTTTTGCTTTAAGTGTTTCAAATATAAATGGCTACGTGGAGAAAACAGCTCATTCTTAAAATAGTTTGATTAATGGGCTGCCTAAAAATGTTTCCGTATTTTTGTATTCAGGTTCAAGTAATCGTTGATAATCTTGCTCCGAATTGAATTTAATGTTACTTAAGTAAAAATTCGGATGAAGTATTCAAACCGCTTTTGGAATTTTTATTCAAAGAAAGTAAGTAGTACAATTGCATATTTTATTCTAATGTATCACATTTTGTGGGGCTTCTTTGTTGAAAGCACCGCCACCGATATACAATGAATGCGCTCATTTCATTTTCCTTAATGTCTAGAAAACGAAATAGAAAAAAATATGCAAAAACGTCAAAATGACTGACCGAAATGACTGACAATTATTATTTGATTATACCAAAAAAAGACCTATAATAGTGCAGAAAAAAGTTTCTATGCATGCCCCGTGAAAAAAGTTGAAACAAACAAGCCTCATGAAGAAAAATTCATTTTCTGGAAAAATGGGAGATACATTTTCAGCATGTTCTACAAAGTTTTAGCCGATCATTAGCTAAATAATTTTGTGCGAAATCGTAGCTGTATCTCTGACAATTTCCCCGGCTCATGGGTTTTTTTTATTTTAACTGGTCATGAATATTCTTACCGATTCAACTAAATCAGATAGAGAGAATAACAAGTGATTGAGTGAGTGCGAGAATGAGAGATATCATAAGAATGGGTAAATATGCGTATTCCATCAATACAAAAGAGGAAATATGAGAAAAATTAGTCTGTTCACTATTCAAGGTCTTTTCGGTATATTCAAATATGTTTCGAATCTATTTTGGTGTCTCTCGGTCATTTTGACGTATTCTTTGATCTTTCTGTACTTCCCGTCGGTACAAAGCTTTAGTCTCTTTTATACTTATTCTCATGAATTCTCAAGTGTTGACGGAGGTGCTTCAAAAGTAGAGCCAAATTGAAGAGCGAAATCATTCTTGTGCACAAATGTTGCACTTGAAATTGTACTGGAAAGTCTCCAAGTCAAATTTGATCTCTATTTTATTCAAGAATGGTTGATTTATATATGGATTAACCCCCACAGTGAGAACAGTTTCTCATATGACGGACAATTAGGAGATACCTTTGAAATTGATAAAAAATCATTGTATAATTCATATAGAGATGAATATATATTTGTACTTCATTCCATTCCTCAAAAATCTTACCATCCTCAACCAAACATATCATCTACTGTTTATGCTTGAAATTGTTGATAGACAACGAATGCAACAAATTAGATAATTTTGTTTCCGCTTTTGTAGATTCTACAGTCAATTGATCAATTATATTTAATTGAATAATATGGTTAAATTAAAATTGATTGAATGTTTGGTATCAAAGTCGAATTAAGAGCTTATGTTTAACATGTTCGATACAAAGTATCACACTTAACTAACTGTATTTAAAGCATCTGCAAGGCTACAAACTGAGTTCCAATTTTAATAACATTTCCTCTCTTAGTAATTCAAAGAAAAAAACAGTTTTTGTTTGCGAAGTGACTGGAGTTATAGCTGATATATCAAAATGGCTTTGAAAATTTGAAAGCTCAGGATGGAAACTGTAGATAAAATTATTTAAAAAGTAATTTACAAAAAAATCTGCAATTGCCATTTGATTTGAGATCAATTATCTCAGTATTTAATTTTATTAATTCGATGTAAGATATCATTTAGAATTTTCTTTCAGAATGTTTTCCGTTACCACTTTATGCATTCAAATTGTGTTTGACCACCTAAATCCATTCAATATGACATAACATTATTCAGATACAAAATGAAGCCGGAATTCGTTTCGCCTTGTGCACAAATGTACAACTCTCAGTGAAAATTATGCCATAAACAAACATTTGCTCTTTTTGTTTCCTGTTGTTAGCTGCACATTATATTTTGTAGTTGCCACTTCATCATATGACAGGATCCATCAAAAGCCTTCTTCTGGTGGTTACTTTGACTGGCAACCAACAATGAGACACGCAAGGGAATAAAAAGTGCAACTTCAAATGTGAACATAAGTGTTGATACAAGCAAACACTTTGCTGTAATTCATGCAAAATGTTCTCTCATTGGCAATAGAAGTGGATGTGAATCTGTGTGCAGTTAAGAGGAAAACAATAGATGGTCCCATAAAATACATAAGTTGAATCTATTCATTTTTCAAGTCGCAAAAATCTTCTCTCCATTTTGTCATTTCACAAATATAAACACATTTAAGCATTGCTGATGTAATAATGCACATACCAGAAAACATAAGAATAAATCGTGCATTTCGCTTTATGTGTGCGGCGCTGTGCGCTTATGTGCTAGTATCCGATGGAATCCTAAGCGCACGCAAAGAGAAAGCAGAGAACTGAAAACGACAATGAAATCAAAACAGGCTCAGACAAGTGGAAAAATGATTTCTACACTTCTAATGTTCTCGAAATAAAAAATGCCTCGTTGCAATTGTACTTGAAAGCCATATGAATATAAGCCGGTGCTCAACTTCAAATCCACTGCCACACAAATTCACATTCAGAGCAACAAAAAGGCACCAGCGCGCACTCAACACATAATAATTTTTCTGTCTTTCTATTGTTTATTCTTTGTCGTTGTTGTTGTTGTTTCGTTCTCGATGGCGTCATCATCGGTTTTTCACCTTCTTTTTTTTCTCTTTGTTTGTTTTTTAGCTATTTCTGGTGGAGCTTTGTTGATAGAAATACACTTTAGTTTGTAGAAAGTTTACGATGTGATGCTATCTCTAAGCATGTAACTGCATCTTCCTGTTTTCTCTGCGCTTCAATTATATGTGTGTCTGTGTTGCTGGTTGTTTATGTGGATTTACGTCGAGCTAGTATTTATGAGTTCGATGGAAAGCAGTTTAAGCGATTCTTTCACCGCGTTTTCAAATGTGTGGTCGTTTTTATTGTGGAAATATTTATGCTCTTTCGATGGTGTTCGCTTGTTTGTTGAAATAATTATTGTGTGTGAATGTCTGGTTTTTCTCGAGCGAAAATCGTTTTATCGCTTTGAAAGGCTATTATCACAATTAGGGCCAGCAATTGTACGGATTGCAGACCGTGACCGTTTACTTTCAACGCCAAATACCATTATTATTCAGGACCGCTTCTTGAATAATAGCATGAAGATACGCCTTTTAACCGATGAATTGATGGTTCAACCACCGCGCAATTTTCTGCATTAAATCTGAGCATAATCAGAAAAAACCACCACGAAATATTTGCCGATGGACGCGAAATATAGATCCCTCCTTTATGGCAGATGCAAAATATTTTTCAAGCAAATATAAAAGCTCTTTTTTCATGAACAGCAACACGAAAAAATGACGAAACTAGCAGAAATCATATTCATTTTTTCATGCATTTGATTGACCCGTCTCAATCAAATCATTGAAACGGAATTTCAGAGCCAATGAATCTATAAAAAACGGCATCTGTTTAGATAAAATCGAAGACCATTGAAACGAATTTTGTGTATGCAAGTCGTAGAATTGAATACGGTAGCCAAGAAACATCGCTTTAAATTCACTTGGAATTACCTCACAATATTCGATTTCGATGCTATTTACGAGCGTGCACAGAGAGAAAAAAAGCCAGAAGAATCGTTTTGTGTACACAGGACTTTGTTTGCCGTGTTCGAAATTCAGCAATTTTCGATCATTGAATCGTCGTTAAATTAAAGAAACAACAATCTTTCAACTGTCTTCTTATCGGATTCGATCGTTTTGCCCGCTTTTTTCAATGATGATTCTTTCGCTACTTTCGGTTCGCAACTCGCTCGTCCTTTTCTCGACTCCTCGATTGCAAATGTTTTTTGTATGTTTGCGTTGGCGATGACGACGACGACGACGACGACGACGACGACGACGACGATGTAGTGTATTCCAGATTGCCGCCGGATCAAATCTTCTGCTTGTACAGAAACCAAGGCGCTACACACCGACTAACTTGAATAGTGGCACTAACGAAGCACCGCACTTACTGCTCAAAATAACAATAGCAACAGCACCAACAAACAATTTCACTAACTAACAACACATTTTTTCTGTTATTTCGTTATTGCTATCGTTTTTCCATCATTCTTTACTCACTCGCTCGTTCTCCCATTCTTCTTTCCACTTCTCTTGTTTTCGTGCGTTGGTTTGGTGCTTTTTGTCTTGGTTCCGCATTTTTCGATATGTATTCTCATTTCATTTCATTTTTCTTTAGTGCAACGCGTTTTTTGATTTGTCTTTTCCGTTTAGCCTTCTTTCAAGTACATGCAACTCACGTATGCGGGCATTTTGCCAAACAAAGCGTATAAGAAGCGCCGGTATTTTTTTCCATCCATTCGTAGCAATCTCATTCGCCTTCGCTTCTTAAGTTGTCCAACAAATAACATAGGCAATTCCTGGTGATGGTACATCACGTTGGTTTGTTAGTTTTTTTCTCATATAATCTTTCGTTCACTTGCTTAACTTGCAGCTTTTTCATCAGCATCATTATCAAATAGAGATTTCTGGTTTGAGTGTGAGTGTGTGCGAGGATCTGCCGCTCTTAACATGCACATGTTGAAGCAGACTTTATGTTTCATGCATTTACTGCGTGCACTTCTCTTTCTCGCTCTCTCTTCATTGGTTTCATATTCAAGAGAGTGGCAGTTGCATTTTGGATGCTTTATGAAACGGCACTACCGCAAATACTAGCACTCAAATATGCCAAGACAAAATGAAAAAATGAATGCTTTTAAAGCGAACTTTTGAAGTCAATCTAATATTCACGGTGGATGCATTCCGGGCTCTTCATTTCCATCAACCAAATACGATAACGCACCGAACAAAGCGCATGCATAAGCATTCATGTGTTGATGGATTTCAACCGGCAACACCACCACCAATATCAAACAATAAAAGTAGCAAAACAGAAGTCATTGTAAAAACAAGCAACCACTATCAACGTATATATCGCCATTGGATGAAATAAAATAAATGATAAGCATGAGACAAAAATGATCATGGCGAAAAGAATGGTGAAAAATCGCTTTTATTGTACTGTTGTGTGCGATTCGGAAATCTTTTTAGTCTCGCCATCCCCATTGAAAATGTTACACCGAACATTAAAATTGCTTTCGCTTTACACCATCCTTATCTCGAGATTAAAGGTCTAAAAACCAAGCGCGCATATGACATGCACACACACTCACACACACACAGTGGCAAAATGGCCACATTGAAACGAGAATCAGAAAAATTGGGTACAATATTAAACGAATGCTACAAATATAAAGCCGTCAAATAGTAAAACATTTTCGAGCGGACATTATATTATTATTATATTCCGTAAAACTGAACGCAGCACTCATTTGCTCTGTTTCACTCGATCCTTCTCACTGTCTCTCGCCACAAACAGTGGCAACCACCTCGAAATACAATGCAGATTTTCTTTTGTGCGATGCGATACATTGAATCGGTCGCTGGCATTTCCATGGATTCCTTGCGTTTTCGTTTGTGTGCCCTTTTCTTTATTTCTTTACATTTATATATGCAATTTTCACTCAGTCCATCGACTTTCATTTCATTTTTCCGTCGATTCTCATCTCTTTCTTTTCGCCATTTTCATTCAGTTTATAATATAATACAAAAACCATTGTTATTTTAACTTTTATTCGAGATCAAGATATTTCCATCTTCGACATCAGAATAGAATGTGTTGCCTGAATTGTTGTTGTGATGACTGGAATTATTCTTTTTACGCTTATGAAATCATTTTGTAACATTTTTGCTTCATTATCGTCAAAGCGAATGACTGCAATTGCATTTGGCACTGGTCAACGCCATTTTGAAATATGCACTGTAAATCAGTGATATTGCCAATACCATCCAACCCACATTGAGGTCAAATAAAAACTATTTTATATAAAAAAAAAAAAAAAAAAAAAAAAAAAACAAAAATACATGAAAATGTTATATGTATTTATTTAGTATTTTGTTACATAACAAAACGGAATTCATTAAATGAAATAAATCAAAATATTTTCGGTGTATCGAACTTGAATATATTCTCTCTATTCATATTGAATGCAGTGACATCGATGGTTAAATTCATTTCAGGTATTCATTTTATTATGGCAGAACTTTAAACGAATGCAGATACTTTTTGTGGCATATTTTGTGATCCACTTTTCACGGACTTTTGATAGGAAAAACTGCACCAAGTTTTTTTTTCAAATGTTGAACTTTGAGTGCGATGCGAGTTTTTTGTTTGTTGAAGATCGATTTTCCAACAAACCTAAATTAAATTTCCAGATGAACAAATCTTTAAAGGGGAAAAAAAGTTCGCATTAAAAATTGCGTGTTAGGCACCAAAGAACCAACATTTTAAATGATAAGTAAATTAAATGACGATTTCTGAGGCTTCACCAAATGCAGTGCACCATAGAAAAAAAAAACAACAACAATTTTGCGAGCGATATGAATCTAGATTGTCTTGCGATTGGAAGACCTCGAAATTTATAGAGACTTGAAATTGCGATTCAATTCACCATCGGGCTATTAGACAACGTCTATTGCTAGTTTATGATCGAAATGATGGTGTTTCACCATTGTGTGTAATCTAACACTCGTTTTTTTTGATTATATATTTATTGGCTGCAATAATGGCTAATCGAATCTTGAGATATTGTTTCCATATTCGCGCCCTTATACGACTGAACAAATACTTCTGCAACCGAATAAATGTAAAATACAGTCGTATCTTCATTAACTTCAATTAGATCGTTCTGGAGAGAGAATTTTTATTTTGGAATGCCACTCAAATAACAATCGTATTACTAAGACTCAAACGCAAATACAACAAACGAATCTCCGCTCGATACAGTTTCTATTTGATTTGTCATGAGAAAAATGTGTGAAAAATTTTCCAAGAAAAAGCAACATTATTTTTCAAAAAAGAAATAAATCTCTGGAATCCTTTTTATTGGTTAAACTATAAAAGGAGCGTTAGTTTTACATGCACATGAATATTTGTGCATTTCAGTTCGATCGCATGGTCGGTTTGGTTTCAACAAACTTGCAAACTTCTCTCGTCGCTATTTCTATGCAAAATTCAAAGTGTTCACATAGTGCGATGAAATCCGTTTTGCGTGCACGTTCACTTGAGATGTGCTTATGTCTTATTTGGTGAAATCGCCTTGAACGTCGTCTGGAATTCCATTTCCAATTCACTTTTAGTATGGTTGAGTGGAGAAAATTGCCAAAAACTGATCGAAAGCATTGAATGCTATCCAAAATATCATCATCATAACGAATTGATGTTGAAGTTTTATTATATGTTTGCATTTAAAAGCGCTAACATCGGGAAGAAAGAGAAAAGCTGGCAATCGGAAGTAGGACCAGCAATAGCAACAAACTAAAGTGAAGAGAGAAAGAGCGCATTTGTTGTTGTACGTTGTTTCACTGTGTGTATAAACTCATGTAGCTTATTTGAGAAAACTTGGCACGTATCTAACATATTGATAAATTCAGCGCAAACCATTCACGAAGGGGATCGGGCCGGCGAATTGGATTGAGCGAGCAAGAGAGAAAGGGAGAGTTTGGCATCAACAAGCATTGTGGCTTTGGGTTATCAAGTACTTTAAGTTCATTAGTAATGTATTTCATGTACTCTGTAAAGGTTGTTGCTTTTTTCAGCTGCTAGCTCCTCTCCTTCCCGCCTCCCCGATCAGAAGCAGCATCAGCGTTCATTGGATGAACCGGAGAACGAGAATAGATGGTGAGATACTGCAGTTAGGTTTTGGAGTCAGTCGCACTCATCATGTTCATTAATGCATGAATTTGTATGAGTATTTCATTTGAGAGTTAGTATTCGAGCACACACACAATTCACAATCACATACTTCACTCAATTGACTATTATGTGCGGATAACTCTCAATACTGCTGTTCCCGTTTTCTTTAACTCAACGCATTCACCAAATGATGAAATGAATAATATATTATTTTAAAATGATGACGACGATGCGATATAGAAAATGGAACGAACGTTCAGCTGATGATGATGGAGCTGAAATTCTCATCTATCGAATGTCTCTCTTCCTCCGTTTGTACGTGTATTTATTAAAGACATTGTGATATTCCAACGCAGCATAGATAAACTCCGTGCGCATAGCGGTGAGTTTTGACAAAAACCACTTAATGATTCACATTTGAATCGTAATACATGGCATTGAAACAATCCCACATGTAAGCCAACGGTGAAAAATATCGTTACCCACCAACAGAGGATGACTCGAACGACGTGAAATTGTATTAAGGAAATGATTGTCTCCCACATTTCCGGCGAAACGAAAGGATTCAAGTGGTGCAAATGGGTGTGAGTAAATATGCTAGTATCAGCGTAAACATTGATGTTATACTCGTTATCCTCGAATGCACCGCTAACTGGATGAAAGAAAAAAATGCAGCTTAGATTCGCGCCGTACATAGGATTGGGAATAATGTAATTTAAAACCCGATTTGAACAGTTCAGAGAATTCACGCCCAGGAATTTTGCATTACTCACAACGAGGTGCTGATTTAAATGAACACTTCAAAGATTCTTCAGGCATTTTCAATTCCATCTCACACAAAAACGAAAATCCAATGAATTCATGAATGCAATCTGTTACGTTTGAAAACAAATCATTCTGAAATGCAGTTTCAATTGATTGACATAAATCCTTCGATTCATTGAAAATTTGCTAAGCTCTCGGTGTGCTCGGTATATATATCGCATTAATTTCCATGTGATAATATTTACCCATGGCAACGCGTCATGCTTATCGGTTGAATAATTTGCTAATGCCTTTATTAACAATGGATCGTTGTAATGTTTCAAATGAGATTTCTGACAAATTGAGATAAACAAACCACACCTTGGGCAATGCTTAAAATGTGATTCAATCAAACTATAATGCGATAGTCGCCCCAGCTTAAAAAAAAAATGAAAACCGGATGAATGATATTGATATAAAGTTCTCACACACGCACAGATCGAGGGCAAACAATGGTTGAACGCTGCTGCTTTGATGCTGAATCCAAAAAATACCAGTTGTTGGTATTTACACGGAGCGGATAATCCACGATTTTGTCGTAATCAGATAAGGGTAATTTGCCGACGAAATTTATGGGCTATAGATAAAATACATACACAGCCGCTTGTGAGCTCGGGCACGCGTGTATGAGCGACAGTGCATGTCATTCGTTTAAACGATTTTAATTGCTCATTCGATTAAAAGTCATTATTTAATCAGTGCAAGTTGATTTATGATTCATAAAATGACAAATCATACTCCAAAAAAAACCTGAATTTAAACGATCTGGAAAGTGGTTTGGTTTTTTTAATCTGCTCGTGTGGTCTTTTTTTGACTCTGTGTGACAGAGATTGTCAAGATGTTCGCATCCGAAATCTGCTAAGACAATGTAAATTGCTCTGCTATAGTCATTTAATGGCATCATTTGTGCGCGGTTCCTAATCTTTGTCCGACGATGGCCATAATTCATGTGGAACGGGAGAGAAAGCGAAGAACGACGAAGTGTTTCATTAACATTAAACGTTGTCCACATGGCTTAGAACAAACGAAACGAATAGCTGATTAAGCTGAGTGACTAAATAAACCGCAAGCCGGCACGGAACAACGATAAATCTTCTTCTTATTGCTCACTTTCGATGGTCCTATCCATGGAACGACATCATTCGCTGTGCCTTTTAGTCGATATTGCCAAAGATTAATACACAATACTTCTTCATTTTAGCACGTTGCGGTTGCCCGACCACTCAAAATATATATACAATTAATTTGTGTTCCATGGTAAAATCTGTAATCAAAGTCAATAATATCGACCATTCGCTGGTTTATATCGATCCGCAAAAATTGCAGATAAATTTTTTGCTCTGACATAAACTGAATGACAAACGTCCGAGTGATTTATGGTCAATTTTGGTGTTGACCACTTGGAACCGGCAACGCTTCTTTGTCGAAAATCTAATAAAAATGGTAAAACTTGATCCTATTGAGAGCATATTGATTTCTCTTTCAAATGTTCCACCCACTTCTCGCTACACACACACACATACACATAAATTGTCTGTGCAACATTTTGTGATGTCTGCTTTCCGTTTGATATCCATTTTTCATTCTCATTATATCTCGGTTTAAGTGGGAATTTTCACATGAATTTTCTTTGAATGGTTGATCAAAATGGGATTTTGCCAAATACGACAACGCACAGCCCAGCTCGGTCCGGATATTATTAAGTCATGCGTTATGCTCAATGTTCAGCAAATATCATTTTCTATGCAAAATAACCAGTCAAATGTCGTACAAATTCCATTTACAGTACACAATTGTGGTTAACAAGGCCAAACTTTCGGTTGTTATACAAGGTGCCATTGCAAATTTATTCAATTAAAAGCATGTTCGGGTCTCGATTACAGCTAAACACATTCACAAGACTGGAAAATGACTCTCGCCAAGCACATTTCCTATGCACCGAGCCACCGTAACAACTTTATTGTTTATTGCGAATGTGAGCCAGAGTAACTGGTAGAGAAAGAGCGAGAGAAAGAAATAGAGAAAGTGAATAGACAAAACATAGAGCCATAACTTGACATTCACCGTAGCATTTTCGTGTTCAGTGTGAGAAAATATTTACGGAAGTATGTAATTAAATGCAACGATAAATGGCTGAAAATCAGATAGCTGAAACTTCACATCATCGTTTTGTATATTGTTTTTTAAATACTATTCTATGGAGCCGGAGTAAAAAGCGTGGCTGCTCTCTATCTCCGTATGTGCATTTTTGTTCCATATGAATTCATTTATATGTGTTGGCCAAAGTTTTATTTGTACAAGTGTAAAGTTTGGTATGCGCTAAATGTATTTAAAAACCCGTATAAAATCGCAGTAAGAGATACATTTTGGGTGAAGCTTACCCTTTCTTTCTCTGCTTCGGATATATGTAGAATGAGTTGCGAGTGCAGCCTCACCAAACGAAAATTTATGCGTGACGTACCAACAAACGCAATTGCTGCCAATTTTATTGCTGTTTTGTTGGAGTTTCGAGGCGAGCACTACAAAGCATAATGCAATTATCGTGCATAATGACATTCGACTTGAAGTAATTACAACATCGTGAAGATTTACACAAAACGCCGTGTTGCAGAAGATGTTGTGAGCTAGCTAGAGATAGATAGGCAGAGATTGGATGCGCTCTCTTGCATCGTGCTTTATTCATAATAATTTGTGCTATTGTGTTAGGCCACCACTTAAGGTTATATTGTTTTCGGTTTGGTTATGTCGGTGGCATCGATGTGGTGTACAGTCCCGACTATGCGTACTCTCATTTCTGCCGAATCATACGGCATTTGGTTGGAAAATGGATGACTTTCGATGGTACGATTGGTCTTTGAATATGTGACTTTCATCATTCTTGCAATTGTATAATGCTAACGCTGGTGGTCTTTGGTCGATCTCATTTATCCACTCTTTGTTCATGCATTTTTAGCCGTGCTTCAACCAAAAGGGAAAATACTTTAGCTCGACCACACATAAATTCGTAATGCAAAACTGTATTAATAACCACAAGAGAATTAAGTACAGACACGCTCACTCGCCGATACACATGTAGCGCAATTTCAAATGGCACTTAAGAGGATTTCACTCAAAATTGCATTGTAAATGCTGGACTTGATCAACGTTTTGAAAACACTTTACCAAAGATGACCAACAGCCACTGAAAAATATGCTTAGCCCAAACGGTACATGCAACAAATTGTAGAAATTCCATGCACGCGCGCCACATTCTATGCGCTTTGCTGAATATTTCGTGTTTGGTTTGGTTCGGTTTTTTATTTTGTTGCTGATGCTGTATCTGGTGCTGCTACTGCTGGAATCCTGAGAGTTCAAACACGGAACAGGAGAGAAAGAAGGAGGGACGAGTCGTTTGTATTCGTTGGTCATTATGTATATTGCGTGCATTCATTCATTCATTGAACGTGTTCAGACATTCAATAATAAAATTGAGTGCAATCAAGCAAAAGATATTGAAAATGTGCCGCAGTGAAGGAGGCAAACTAAAAGCTAAAGCGAACAAGTAGCACACCCATAACTCATTAGAATCAACCTGATTCAAAGTCGAAACAGCAATAATCTATCTGAATAATTCATGCTGATATTTCGATATGCAAAGTGTCAAAGATGAGCAATGATTAACATCAATTCGGATCCGGAATCGCGAATCTGCTTTATGATTCGGCGCGAGCGAGATATAGAGAGATAAACTGAATGTTCAATGCGGAGAAAATCAATTTGCAATTGGTGCGACACAAACAAATTCGAAAAAAATTGTCATTTTTCAGATGGCGAATGACATCCACGTTTCATTTGTTTTGATTTGACGTCGCAGCTAACTGAATAAACGTCGATAAATTCACGCCAATTGAAATCCATTCATTCCGGATGATGAATTATTCGCCATCACATCCAATTCGAATCACTTTAAAGAAAGTTTGCCGTCGCACAGAACAGACAAACACCGGCTGGATTCGGATTTGTGCAAAGTCGAACGGCGCCCAAAACGAACATAAACTTCAAGTGGAATCGTAATTGGTGAAATCAATAAACTTGCAATTAAATATTGAAATGCGAACAACAACAACAACAAAAACAGCAACAAGCAACAACGCTTCAATAAATCTTAATTAACTGACGAAATTGAATTCCGTTTATTCGAACATTGTTCGGTTGTGAAGCGTCGTACTTTGTCTACATCCTGTTTGTAGCTGATGGTGGAAAGTATTTTGGTGCCCCGAAGATCGGCTTCGATTTTAGATCTATCGATTATATTGAGTGGTTTGAGGCATTGGGGGAGGTTGTGTGAATGTATAAATAGAATTTGCGATGCACGAAATTCGCTCAGGCTTGACTCTCAATAATAACACAGTGTATAATTGAAACTTCCACTCATTTGGCATTGTATGGTTAGCGTATGCATCGAACAGCACGCTCGCTCGATTCTGACTTCATCAGCGAGATATGTTACTAAGTAACGCGCATAAACCGGCAAAGCACGTTTGAAAATGTAATTCACCAAGCAGCGCTCTACATTTTCAGCGCGTAACCTTGCAAACAGTTGGCTTGGCTTGTGTTCGAAGTTTGTTTGTTTGCTCTCTCTCTCTCTCTCTCTCTCTCTCTCTCTCTCTTTGTGTCTTCCTTTCTCTTTTTCTCTTTTGCAATCTTTCTAGCATGTGTGTTTGAAAAATGTTCACACCATGCACTTAGTTGCAATTGAAATGGCTAAATACAAGAAGCTTTCAACTATTTTCCAATAAAACATTTGTATGTGCGTGCTTAAACGAATAAAATTTCACCAAAATGGAACCAATGAAATGAAATCTCTGAACCGAAAATCATTTCGCTGTAAGAGCAAGTTTCGCTGCTCCAAATGAGCTCGGAGTTAGTAAATTGATCTCCATTCGTTCGGCGTCAGTTTAAACGTAATATAAAACCATAATGACTCTAAAGCTAGCTGATTTTCTGTTCCATCTGCATATCACATTTTTGGTGGGGGATTTCGTATGCAAGCTGTAGCTCCGTACTGCACGTACTGTATAAAGTGTGTGCGCTTTCACTTGCATTATGTATTTGAATAAAATTAGAAAATCTATTTAGTCTGGGTGCCACGATGCGATCAAATCGATATGCGTGAACGAGGCGTTTGTGTTACTACTACTTCTGCTGATGCTTGTGCTTGTTTTGTTGACTCACAAATTACAAAAGTGGTGGAAAAGTTGTGTTTCATTTATTCTTTCCATTTGCATTTTGCACACAAATCTAATTGCATTAGACGAATGCAATATCAAATGCTGTAGACTGCACACACACACACACACACAATCGCTCACTCGCTCCATCTCTCTCGTTCATTAAGTGTGCGGGAGCTTGTGACGAAGCGAATGGAACGCTTGTTGTGAAATGTAAATTTGTAAACAAAAACCCAAACGAAAATTTCCTCGCAGGCTACATTCGAATGAATGCCAAAACATGCTAAGCACATCTAATACTCTTTCTCTCGCTCTATCACGAATTGTGCTGCTGAAATCGATTTCGCCAGCTCCATTTCGGCCAAAGAGACAAATGCACACGCTCCGTGCAGAGTATAAATTGCAACTCATACACACGCTCACACTCGCACACAAATGCGCACTCGTTTTGAATGACGAATAAATGAACGCTGATCTTTACTAACAAGCATGTATTTGTTCTTCTATGTTCGACAGCATGTTGTGACCTTTTGTGATGCACTTTAAGCTACAATTTCCATTTGCCAACATTTGACATGGAACTACAAAACAACAAAAAACCATTGAGTTTTGACTCACATTCGACTTTGTAATCAATGATTGTAAAGTTGGATTATGTTTGCCCATCCGTTTCGGGTTTTTTGGAGTCACTCGAAAGTACACGGTCCTTTGTCAATTGCAGCCCATGTGTGTGCACGGTTGTATCCTTTCGCGTGTATTATTTTTTTTTATTTTCACGCATTTTCTAGTGTCTAATTTTCCGCAGGTCAAATGGCAGCTGAAAATGCCCACCATTCATAACAATCCTGGAAAATGTACAATGAGCATAAATACGGACGAATGCATGCTTTCATGCTTTGTCATCTGATCGAATCGCTCATGCTCACGCACTCATTCGAAGAGTCGAACCCATAAAAGGATGCTGTTTTTGAATGCTTACTTTGCGACACATTAAACGGTCATTCATCGAAATCGATTTGATTCGTTTTGGAATGCGTTCGTTGGCAATGTCAATTGGTTTCACTGCACCGATAATAGATTGTTTTTATTATTCCATTGTAGTCAGGAACCGGTTTGGCTACTCCATCTACCGCTCAATTACAGTTATTTACATCAGTTTTACAGCTTCAATAGTTCGGCGCCTCGAGGTTATCATCGTAATAGAAATTCGCTGAAGAGAGAGAGAGAGAGAGAGAAAGAGAGAGAGAGAGAAAGAGGAAGAAGGAGAGATAAAAAACACGAACGGCACAACAGTTTGTGACAACATTCGAAAAACTTGCCATTTAGAGCATTTGCATGCAAATAAAATGCAACAATCCGAAGCAAACTAAACAGATATTCTGTAATACGATATCTATCACTTATCGTCGTCAGAGGGGCTATTTTCCGCATTTCCACCGAGACAGATCTATTGGCAATATACACTTTCATGATTAGTATTGAATTAGTTCGCAGATTCTGCATCATTCGTGGCGATAAATTTGCAAAGTACCGAAATTCCAATGAAATTAAGCATTGGAAAAAGTTTGTGATTAGTTTGAAGAATTGTGGCCGAAACAAGTTTTCAACAGCAATTGATTTTCTCTATGGTTTTCACGTGCGTCCACTTCATTTGGACTATTCATACTAATTGAAAAACATTCCAGTATTTCATTCGTATTAGTTTATTTATTGCGTGAAACTGTTCTGGCGCCCATTTTTTCGGTAGCAACCATGAAAAATGTTGTTGTTCAAGAAACGGAACATAATCCGTTAAAGGTGAACATCATTTTTTATTTATTTATTCGAGATGAGAGAGCACTTGATGGCGAACGGAAGTATTCTGGAACAAAATTGTTCGAAAAAACAAATTTTCAATGTACAAATTGTCTCGGTAAAGGAAAATTTTCAATCTTTTCCGTTGCGGTCATTATTAAACATGCCGCACAAGCAGGTTAAAATAAAGTAATTGCCAAAATTAAAATCTTTACGATGGTACGTCCCCCGATAAAACATAGCACAACGATGTTACCGGGCGATAACAAAAAGGCAAAAAAAAGAGAAGAAAAGAGATTGAAAAACGCAATGTCTGCGACGAATACATAATAATCACGCTCAAAACCGGTACATTATTATATTCAAATTCGTGCGTTGTTTTGTTTCGTTTCGTTGGCGAGGCTCATGGTACGGTATGGCACGGATACTGAAACGGTGATGACAAAGATGAGCGACAGCACCGAGTGAGCGAACACTGGAAAATCTTAATAATTCATCTACTACAATGAGATTGATTGTTCTCTCCCTTATTCCATAAATTTCCGGCTAATGAAAATTAATGACTTCGTTCATTCTCCAACAATGCAAATAGTTATACACATCATTATACATTTTAGCGACAATATGGTTGCATGCATCGCTTTCATTCACTCGCTTTCTCTCTCTCTCTCTCTCTCTCTCTCTCTTTCGCTTGATGCGCTTAACTTCAACTTCCATCTGGTGATGCGGTGCGGTGCGGTGCGGACGGTGATTGTCTCAATGTTTATGTATCATTTAAATGCAAAGAAGAAGGAGAGTGCGAGAGAGAGAAAAAAAGAGAAAAAAGGAATAGAAAGCAAAAATATTAAACAAAATCGTGAGAAATCCACGTTGGAAGACAATGGCAGCGGCAGTGTTTCGCCTTGAAAGCACGTATGCTTAAAGAATGTTCGCCGTACTTAAGTATTACGCGGAAGCTCGCACTCACAAAGCAAAATGGTTGTGTTTTGTATGCGATTCACTTCAAGAAGCGAACGCGAGGAAAGATAAAGAGAGGAAGAGAGAGTGAGAACAGAGACTCTGTCGCTAATGTTGTTTATCCGAAGAATTCTTATTCACAAAAGCGTATGTCATGATAAATGTGTGTCAAGCTGAAATATTAATTTTGCCATACATTTTCACATGAATTGCATATACTATTTGTCGTTCCCTTTTATTTTTTGTGTGCCATTGAGCCAGTATGTTTTCATTCACAGTTTTGGTCACATACACATGTTCGTGAACAATTCACTGACAACGATGACAATGCACAGAATGATATGACAAACTTGGTACACACACCAAGGAAGATAGATGGAGACAGAGAAAGCCAAATTATCAAACAAAATCTTGAGGAAGAAGGGGAGAGAGCCGGATTCACGATCGATTGTAGACTCCACGGACATCGATTTTGAAATATGAGGCTAGTAAATGCAACCAGAGTTCTTGGTTTTGCTCGTGTCGTACATAAACTCAATCTTTTTTCCATTATCCTATCGATATTGTCTGTGTGTGCGCGTGTTTTTTCTTTCTCTTTTGACATCGATTTTCATCGCGATGTTTTGTTGATTTCCATTTTCATACAGAATTCGGGAGGAGCAGAGCGCCTCGATCTGAGTGCACAGTAGCTCAAGAGGCAATAGACGACAGCAAATATTGTATCAATAAAGTGTATTCCGTTTCAATCTCAATAATTTCGCAATCAATCTAATTTGTTTATATTCTTTTAATGTTTTGCGAAAATTGAATTTGCCATTGAATAATGGCCTTCTTTCCTCAGCGATTTTCCGTCGATTCAATAAACAATAGCTTGAGATTCAATTTCAGCGCGAACATTGCAAGTTTTCGGTTGAAAACATCCAATCATGAAAGAATACAAAGATATTCAACTTCCCTCAATTATTTATTACACAAAAATCCATTGCAAGCTGCCATATGTGAAATATGGAAATCGATAAAGAAATAGAATTTATATCTCATCAATCCTAATGCGTTTCCATGCGGAAGGAGCGTCTTTGTGTGCGGCAATAGTTGGGGCGGCTTATGAAATAAGATTTCATCCGAAGTTGGCCATCGGTTTTCATATGGCCGTATAATTAAATGAAGATAATGCCGCATTCGGATACATATTCATTATCTTGGTTGGTATCGTTGAACAACGTTGACACCGACATCGCATTTGGTGAAAGCGATAGATTGTATTAGGGTCAATTCGCACTTAGCACCATCTATTTAGAGGTGATAATGAAGCGTCGCATGACTGAACATCAAGAAAAAAATCAAAACGTGTTTCTTAGCCGTACTCATCGTGGCTTACTGCTCCTTCTTTTGTTACCGTCGAATTAGATTTGCTGTTTACTTGTGTACTCGCTTCTCAGCGACAGTAAAACTGCTCGTTTGAATAAAAATGGGGGATAGATAAAGCGTCAAAGAAAATCAAATGTATTTGAAACGGTGTTGGCAGAACACTTCGATTCGTTTCGTTCCGTCACTGAGTAATAAAAGTGGACATTTATTGACTTTGGAACAAATAACGGTGCAGTTTTCGATCGGCATCGAATTATCTAAATAGAATCGAAACGGTGCGGCGAGCAATAGCGTTACGAAGCATCGGGAGAAAATGTTGAGCGTTTTCAGCTGTTCGTCACCTGGCACAATGGGCGAATTTACAATAAGGTTCAAAGTATATACACACCCAAAATCCTGTGCATCAATTCTCCAATCAATATGATGGGTCCTCTTCATATCAACAACAAATACGCAACAGATTTGATTTCCATACGCTGTTCGGCCAGTTCGATTGATTGTGCCATTCAGTACGTACAATATCTGACATCCCCATTGTCCATGCTTAGATGCGTGCAATTTATCATGAACGGCTCATGAATAAAAAAGGTAAAAGGATTTTTATTTCGACATCGGCAAACCGGTTGTAATTACTTGTAAAATATCCGTTGACGCCTAGCAATGAGAAGATGTGTGCGGCAACGAGGAAGAAAGATCTCATTTTTCCAAGATCCTTTTTCCAAAATGATATTTACATTAATTTACATAAAAAATGGGTCTTTGTGCATGTGATTCAATCGGTGGCAATATATTTAATTATTTTTGCATGCCAACACGTGCTTATTCAGAGGGCTATAGCTGAGTGGACAGCAGTGACAGCAGCCCTGTCCTGTCCTGTTTCGTCCCCTCTTCAACCTTAATCGACGACAGCAGTGTCACACTACAAACGCCATATGTTTTTACTATATATTTGCATAATGTTCTAATCGGTTGTTGCTATCCGTGCTCTTTACACCGAATGTCGATCATTTATTTGAGGAAATTGATATTTTGTGTGTGTAAAAAATATCACCGTAACGACATATCCATTACCTTTGGATGACGCAATCTGTGTGCTGAATACATGTGGATCGTCTCATTCTTTTTCTATCGCCTTCGTTTTGTCTTCGTTTGTTCAATTCAGTGCCCTGACGAGAACGACCAAACGGAAAATAGATTTTACATCGATGCGGATATTCCCAAATGATATTCATTTTTATTTCAAACACTTCAATTGATATTTTTTTATTTTCTGCCTTCTGTTGACGGGCCGCATTCCTCTTGTTCACTCGCTGTCTCTCGTTATTTTTATGCTTTTGAGGTTTTGGGATCCCTGCCTGCGGTTAATTTTATCAGTATAAATGCGGCGAACAGTTCGTCACAAACTGTACACAATAAACATGCTTGAATAATTTTACTTCTTTCTTCTTTTCACTGCGTCGCACAATTTTATTCCTGATTCCGTAGTCTCTTGGTCGCCTCTTCATTCGCTCTCACTTTACCGCCCGCCCGCTCATGGAAATTCCAATGAAGCGGATGACGAACATAAGCAAGTACGGAAAAAAGGAACCACGAACAAACGATTTGAAATAAACGAAGGCGACGAGTTCTGAAAAAAATGTTTAATTCATGTGAACAGTTCAGGTGGCCTGTAATGGTATTTTTTGTCTGTCCCGTTTGCCATATTGGTTGCACTCACACTCGTACAAATACACCGAATTTCATTCCGATTGGAAATGCGAGCTTGCGTCAATGTGCGAATTGATTTGATTTATCGAAATCGTATGCATTGAACACGTTTGGGGATTTCTAGATATGTTTTATATTTGTGAATATGTGTGTTTTTTTATTCTGCCTTTCTTATTTGTCCCAGTCCTCGAAATCCACGAGCAGGTATTTTGTCAATGCTGAATATTGCACACGCAATATTGAAAACCGTATCTATGTAACCCGAGTCGAAATTGAATGACAGAACCTTTTTATGCGATATTTCATTTGGATGCGGGTTATTTTGCATAATTTTCAAAGCGGTCACCGCTCACCGCTTTTCGACTTCTTCTATTTTCACTTATTTTCTCTGCCATTATACACAGAGCGACAGATAACTTACGAATTTTAATCAATTTTATCTTCTGTTCACGATCCACACAATTTATGTTCAGCGCTGCGATAAGCAAATGAATATGGATACTCTTAATAAGACAAAATGCTATTTTCACTCTCTCTCTCTCTCTTTTACTCCGAAAAAACTTGGCCGCATATAATTGGAGTACACGTGGCAATACGGAATTTCAAATGGAATTATTGTAGGTGACATGTTAATTCGCTCAGACACTTAATCTATTTAGAAATTTTAGCTAAATCTAATCAATACTTATGCCGCTGGAATTGCCAAACGCTGACACATCACATCAGCACGGTATATTTTGTGGTATTCTTTTCAACCATTTTTTTTTTTTATTTCCTTTCCGCAGTGAATATACATCAAACTAGATAAACATCTATCGAACCTTTTCTATGCATTTGCATGAAACCTGGCTAATACAATTACGGTCTTTTTTGTGAAAATCTGTGCTGTAGATTCTTTTGCATGATACCTTGGCACTCGATCACCAATCCATTTGACATCCTGCACGTGGAAATTCGAACGCATTCAGTCATCGTAAAAAATGTCTCAATTCAATTGAAAGCTATAGCTGGATGGATTGGCAAGATTGAAAACACGTTTAATATTTAAAAGGGAGCGAGCTTAAAGAAATGTTCAATAGCCAGAACTTCTGACTCAGAAGAGATGTTACGTGTGATAAATTTAAAGTTTGATATAGGTCAATTTATTTCGTACTTGAACGAAGAAGATCAGATGCGAGGCAAGGTGAAAGTGGATGTTTCTCACAAACGACAAAAACGAAATCGAATGAAATTGGATGGTAATGTGAAATGTGAAATGAAGTGAAAAACACATTCATTCAACGCATATGGAAATGTTGTCGTTCACACTCTCGCAACAAACTGTACACATCAAATTGAATGAAATGGGCTGCGAGCGAGAGAGCGCACACTTTGAAGACAGCAATGGGGAAAAGTGATTGTACGATTGACTTATATTTATATGCGTCCAAGCCGAATTCAGCCCCATTATTTGTTTATTATTGGAAATATACCACGATAATCCAATAATATTGAATATCACGCAGCAACAGCACCACCAATCATTATGGGAGCGTATATACACATATGTGTTGTGAGTTTTTGGATCACCAAGTCAAACATGTAGCATCTTCGTTACTCTCTCTCTCCTCTCCCTCTCATGCTTGTCCGAATGAATAATTTATGCAGAAATGCGTCTAGGTCCCAAATATATAAGCCCATTGACAAGGCCAAGTATCCGCCTATACATATAGTATTTATGTTGGTCGAGGGAATTTCATGAATTAAATTCAATATGCGAAGCTTCGCCGCACCAATTCACTTCATGGCGTGCCAACAAATAATGGCATCGGAATTCATAATGTGTCGAGACTTTGCAAAATAGTTTTCAGTTTGATAATTCTTGAGATTTTTCGGCAAATGAATTATATGAGCCGAAGTATTCGAGCGGTATGGGCCAGTTGTTCGCTGCTTTTTAGGGTCGCCCGCAATCCACTGTCTGTGAAATGTGAGTGGTTTTCCGATGCTTGATATTGGTGGCTATAACATTTCTAATCGTAAATATTATTAAAATTTAATAAAAAACGAACCGCATAAAAATGTCAAATTTCAAACAACACAAATAAATCAAACGCGTGGACATTTTCAATGCTCCCTTTTTATTGTGGCTATCACTCGTTTCGTCGCTTCAATTGCCTATTAATCGCGCAACTTGTAATATTTATTGTAAAAATGCGAGTTTCCATCTATGATAGCGAACCTCCGAATCAAAAGCCAAACACAAAAACAAAAAGAATGTGCTTAAAGATACACAATTTGGTCTTTTGAAATCTTCAAAATCAGTTGCTAAGTCTTGTCATAAAAAAGATGAAGAAAAAACAAAACTTCTGAGACACACAATTTATCTCACAATATATGCGTGTATCGGTATGAAAGAGCATTTTGTTTTTTTTTTCTTCTCCGAATTCTCGTAACAGCAAACGGAAACATCAAACGAAATTTTATGTTTTTGCTGCAGTACATAGATATTTTGTGTGTTGTGATTTTTTTTTTTTTTTTCATTGACTCGCTTTTTTGAAGCGCTTCCATCTGAACCGCAAACACTCAAAGAGGCGCATCAAATGAATTAAACATAATGAACGGAATTGCGGAATAATATCAAAACACCGAAAACAAGATAAAAAAAACGAATATAGAAGACGAAAAACACCGGGCGCAAAAATATTTATGTAATCGGTTTCGAATTGCTTGAAGTATGATTTATGTGGAGAAGAACGAAAATTGGTGGAATGATAAAAAATGCTGAATTTCATCAGCTAAAAAGGATTTTTGCTTTGTTTACCATTCATGACGTATAAGTTGGTGTTTTTTGGAATATCGACGATGAACATGGAAAAATCGAACGATTGAAAAGGAATATCGAACAAGCAAAAATAACGTTCAATTGCAGCAGCTTTCAAAAGGAAGCTCTCGAATTTTTATTCTCACACTTGTGTTTCGTTTTTCAGCACACGTTTTCTAATGAAATGATGTGTGCACGCTTTTTTTATGGTCATAAATTTGCTGGTAACGAAAATTGGCGAACGTTTAAAGCAAAATGATCCTTTGATTGACATACGGCCACCAATCCGGTTGGAAGCCACTGCAATAATGGCACAGGCACCAACGCTGTTGTCCAGATGTGGCTTTTAATAAACCAAATTTTTGTGAAATCACACACAAATTATCTGTTAAAACAGTATTTGAGATCAATAAGAACGCATATGCTGTGGAATTTTTCTTCATTCAAAATAAATGAATAGTCGAGGAAGTGATTTTATAGCGCAAATTGAGCGGCTCGAACACCAAAAACGCACAGCTGACTTAACGAAATGAATACCGAATGTATTTTATTTCGTTAAGTTTTTTATGGCACGTTTTTTAATATTTTTTGGCACGTTTTTATTACCAATTCTATTCAAATCATCTGCACCTTTCTCATCATTCGTTTGTTACTCGTGACGTGTAGAATAAGTTACTAAAATATCATAAATTTCTCAAAAAAGAAAGAAACAGTGTAATCAAATAAAGTGGAGACTGTTTAACGTGCTAACTTTTAAGCTTCTTATGACAAATTTCCGTGCAACTGGATCGAAAGCATTTGGATTATGTACTCGTGTGTGCCGCTTTTTTTATGAGCCGATTCGATTGAAGAAAAGCGAAATAAAATTATGAAAACTCCAAATGAAGGAGCGTTTATGCCGGATCCGTCCGGCCACGGTTTAAGGCAGTGAAGTTGGCACACATAAACACACTTTGTCCCTAGCATTCGCACACAATCAATGTGCGAAGAAACATATGAAACGAAGAAAGAGAAAAAATTTAAAATGAATGAAAAAAGTGGAAATTTCTCAGTATTAGTCGTAAAGCTATTTTTCCAGTTCAAACGGGGATTGAGTGAGCCTTGATTTCAGCACGTTTTTTTTAACTTGTCATAATGCTCTTGGAACAACACGATTTGTCTATAAATTTTCATATTTAAATTATTTGCGGATACAGTTTTTTTTTTCTTTAGTTCCATAACAATGCACACTTTTCGTTCCGCTGTTCGCTTGTGAGTTATTTCCCTGTTTCGGGGCGTACAGAATATGTGTGTTGTTTCTTGAGTTCGGCTTCCGTTACCCGGAAAAATTGCTTTTCTGCCTGGAGAAAAGCCCCGAAATTTTACATGAAAACGCACAAAACAGATTCATGTTCTCGTTGGCTGTCGTTGTTGTAAGATGCAACGAGGCAAGCGGAAAAGAGCGAGCCCAAACAAACCAGCATCTCAGCCATATGGAATGCGTAGAAAATGTGATGGCATGGAAATTTCATTTAACTGCTACCGAACACATAAATACAAATTTGCATTGCCTCGAGATTTACAACCGTACCGCATTTAGGAACGCATAAATAGATCTCTCATTCGCATCGTATCGTTTGGTTCTTCCAATGTTTCCCGCCTGCTCGCGCGCGCACGCTCAATTTATCTCTCAGACGTTCTAAGTGCCGGATATGCGCGAAATCATCCATCTAAAATATGCCTTTTTTAGATTCATATGGAATATTATGCTTTATTTTACTTGGAAAAGCAGAAAATTTGTAACGAAAAAATGGAAAAGCCTACAAATTATTTAGTTCAATGCCTGGTAAATAAAATGGGAGTTTTTGTTAAATGTTGTGCGCGTATCATGCAGACAAAGCGGAAAAAGCCGATAATCGGATGAAATGTTGTTACGACATAATATTTCTGTGAAAACCGAACGGGAATAGAATAACATGGAATGATGGCGAAAAAGAAAAAATACATTTTTGACTCCAAATGTTTGGTTCCAAGTGGTGGCTGTGGCGGCAACCGAGCACATCCACCGACATTGACATCAACATCGACATTGTTATACGAAAAATGGTTTGACAAATTATTTTGAGTTTCAACAGATTTTCGCATTTACCCTGACCTGATGATTGGAGATATTAAACTTACGGAATACCAATTTGACAGAGACATTTATTGCCACTGTTTTCAGTAGTTGTTTACCAAATTAGCATTTGCCGCATGCCATTTATTGGCTAATTTTTGGCATCATTAAATTCATTGGGCATTGCCGACTATTAATTTTGTTTTTCGGGAGGCGGTTGTGTTTGGAGTTTTGTGACGCTGTTTTCAATTGAATTTAAAATATACATATATAGAAAACTGCGTGAAAGCGTGCGCCATTTCAAAGTAACGAAAATGCGCTAATAATCGCAAATTTTGAAGAGAAACTTTGCCTATTTGCCGAGCATTTGTTTTCCACTCTTTCGCTCTCACTTCCTCACTCTGTACGGCATGACACAAATGGCCGTGCATTTGAAATAGTCAGCCCTAATGATGTGTGCGAGTTTGCTGGTAATGCCATAATAAGCATATAATATTCAAAGTATTCAATATATTATCACATCACATATGCAAATGAATGTAGGTATCCGGTAGAGTCAACGATGTTTTGATAATTGGCAACGGATGGCAATCGGTATGACAGTGAGAGTGGGCTGATGAGGAATCCCCATTTTAACTACAACTAAACACCAATTTACAGCGAAATTTTTAATGATACCCATCAAATTGGTTGAGCGATAAATGTTGCGCACACTTAGCAAGCAAAAATCTATCTAAAATTTATGTGCGAACAGAGGGGTACAACTTAATCCATAATATAAAACCCCCGATATCCATATGGAAACATTCGGCCGAAAGATCGGAACGTGAAAAAGTTTTAGAGCGTCGCTTTTTAATGATGTCAATGAAAATTAAACGTGCAATCAATTAGCCAGTGATTCTGGGTGTCAATGATGGCGCAGCAGCTTAAACAAAAAGACCACCAAGCAGTGTCATCAACGGATATTATCTTTCTCTCTGGCTCTTTTCCACGCTCCCCCTCTCTCTTACTCACTCTCTCTCTCTCTCTATCCTTCGCTGGCTCTATCGCTTGGAAATAAATTTCCGACGAATTTACCGTTGAAACTGCACGCACACAAACATATTGGTAGCGTAATTATTATTCATTCAAGTTAAATCTATTTTGATTTTTAATTAACGACTAATTAGATTCATTACGTTGATCAGGTTTTTCGTCAGTGTGCGGGGAATTATCGTCGTTTTTAGTTATAGCTTTCATCATTTTCTCATCAGACATCGCAATTTGTGCATTGGGCCATAAATAATGATGCAACGGAAGTGCAGAAAAAATAAAAAAAAAGACGGAACACGGAATCGATAAAATTGAACATGCTTCACCGTTCAATTACGGCTTTTTCCGTTGCTTTTTGCAATGCGAGAAATGATTGGGAAGATAGCGCTGCATCCTACCATTTACAAGCATCTGGGCCTGCGGTACATTACAGGTCACAGCTTCCACCTTCGAATATGCCATAAATGTGAATGTCATTTGCGCGCGCAAATCCTGGCACTCATTGCCGTGCCGTATAAGAACAAATCCTTCCAATTAACATAAATAAAATTTATATTCAAAGTGATCATATCTGTTTTCTGTTCTGTCGCACATTTTCTTTTTGTGGCAATTTTCCGCGTTTTTCTCGTTCACGCTTCAAATATGTAGAGAACGATTTTCACTAGATCGGCAAATTATTTCAACTATAATTCGATTCTCATGAATGTGTTCTACGGGTAGCACATGTTTCAAGGATATCACCAACCAATTTTACTGTACTTTTCAGTTTGGTGGAGCATTTTTTTACACCAATTTCACATAGTTCGGTTTCTCTTACGCAAAATTTTCATTTTATTGCCGTATTTTTTTTTTTTTTTTTTTTTGTCAGATTTAAAAGTTGTGGACACATGAAATAATGCCGAAATGAAAATCGTTGGTTTTGTTTGCAAGACGGCAACTGCTTGCACGCGCGACAGCCGGTTTTTCAATCGAAAGTGCGCGAGTGTGCGCGTCTTTTTGTGTGCCGTGGTTTCATCGTTTGCACTGGAAATTTATTGGCCAAAATTTAACATAAATTTCGAATTGTTGAGCAAAGTACAGCGAAGTGGAGAAAAAAAGGCATTTGCTAATAGAAATGCGTTGAAATGCAAAATGGATGCTGTAGGTTAAATACGTATTCTGGAAATTTTAATGAATGCATACAATAAAAGGTTGAATAAATGGTCTTACGTACGTAAAACTAACTTTTCCGCACTTTTCCCGAAATTGTTCGGGTTTACGGGTTTCTCATTGATTGCTACTCATTTGTATTGGATTTATGCTCATTTCTTATCGAATCATCATGCAACTTTGAGAATAAATCACAGAAAATTTCAAGTCATTACGATGAGATCGAATTTCGAGTCATTACACATCATGTGATTCAAATTTATATTTTAATAAAAAAACGATATCAGTTCCTTATTTTCACTTCAACGCTCTCTATTTTTGAATTGCTAATAACCATTATGAATTAGTTCACTCTGATGTGAACTTTCAATTGATGCCAACGATAGATATGGTTCTACATTTATGTTATGTATAACAGTATAACTTTCGATAACAGCATGAGCATACAAACTGATGAAAAAACACAGATTAGAAAATCACAAATACTTCATCCAATTGTTGTTGTTGTTGTTGTTGTTGTTGTTGTTCATCCAATTTAATGATTTGAATATTGAGGCCGAAAATCGAACATTTTGCAGGGGAGGTAGTTCTAAATCTCATCGGAATGACTTGAAATTTTACACGACTTATATTCTTCATGAAAAAATAATATTCAGAAAGTTTCATAATGATACAATGCGAAATAGTCATAGTCCCCATACACATTTTTCGTAATTATATTGAAAAGCAGACCATTTTTTGATTCGACTCCACTAGAGCAACCCGATTAAATTATTCGATTGGCATGAAAATTTATTGGGTTCTATCCCTAATTAAGTTCAAAGCGTGTGTAATTGTTTGATCAATTCTAAAATCAATATTTTGAGTTATCGTGTTAATAAATTTTTGCGTACAACGTACAACGGACAACGTACCACACACGGACAAAGAATTGCTCCGGGAATGGTTGCGATCGTTTTTTCTAGGTTCAAAACGCATAGAAAACGAGCGTTTTGAATTTTTTGGACCGATCGCAAAACCTTTACCACACACAGTGGTGTGTGCGGAAAAGTAAAAATATAATAGAATAAATGCAGCAAAATGAGCAGAAACATGATGACCGAATGGATGATGCACACACACACACACATAGAGAGAGAGAGAGAGAGAGAGAGAGATTGAGCAAAAAGCCGAGATAGTTTGAAAATTGCGGAAATTCTTTTGGCTCACGCCATTTTGTGCATGTGTATTGAATCAAAACTAATGAATTCATCTCGAGAAAATTTTATCATTTTTATTCGTTGTTTTTCGATGTTGAAATAAATGAAATACTCACAAATTCTCGAACAATGGAGCAGATGCTCTCTTTCTCTCTTTTTGTGTGTCTGCGTGTGCATTTGTGTGGTTCTGCATGTTTCGAGCAAGCCAAAAGAATGCGAAATTACTTGGGCATAGTTCGAGTGTCCTCTACAATATTTGGTTCCATATTTTCGGAACTGTCCGTTTCGATGTAGCTTTTAACTACCAAATTCATGTTTTTGTTTCGCCAAAAACATTCTTCACTCTCAAGCGCTCTCTCTCTCTCTCTCTCTCTCTCTCTCTTTCTCGCTCTTTCTCTCTGCCTGTCTCTTCATCTCGTTTGTCCTGCAGAGTAGCCAGAGGCAGTGTGCGAGACGGAGCAGCATCATGAATGGGAGTGCAATACAATGCGATTGCGGTTTTTTATTTGCGGCCAACAAAACACATTATTCGCACATTTTATGTGTCATATTCATTGAATGTGTTTGGTACCGCAACTTTTGTCGTTTAATTTCCAACCGAACCGAAATGAGCATTCTCTCACAGAGCGTAACGATATGAAATTAAACTTTTATAGTCATTTAATTTCTTTGGGGTTCCTTTTCTTGCTTTTTGCTGTTTGGGCCTTCGAGTTGACATCCTCCAAAGTCCCGCAAGGAACTGTTCATGAGTAAGTGTGTGTGTTCTCGTATTGTTATTCTCGGTCTCGAAGTTTACTCTAAAGATTCGGCATCTATATGGGCCGGAGTGTGTTACAAACTATGCTCTCTTTCTCTCGTTTTCTTCTTCTTGAACTACACACTTACCAAACACACCATTTAAATGGTTGTACAACAAGAATCTTTGCAAACTATTTGGAATGTCGCAGAAGAAATGTAGACTTAAAGAAAAAAAAATCCCGTTGTTTGACTGTTCCTCTCTTTGTGTGTGCTCTGAGTAGAGTCAGGATGTGTGCAAGTGTTCATTGAGTGTTAGCCATTTGTATCATTGTTTCGTTTGGTAACTGAGCAGAATCGTCGACATACTTATTTTCGAATATCAAACAGCAGTATATTACTGTATCTTGCTGAGTGCACGTCTATATGGAGTGCGTATGGCAATTGTTTGGATTTTTCTGATTTATTATTGTTATATGTGTGTTCTGGCCGAGGGTCGCGCGTGCTCATTCACATACAATATGCGCAAACGCGTGCGCGCGCGTGAAAAAGAGACATGCCTTAATTACGTTTTTAGTCATTTCATTTTGATCGTTCATGGGCTCGCTATCTTATTTAACACATGATCAAGCTCATTCAAAAGCTGTTCCCTTCCACAACCCGCATTCGTCGGATCGTTTTTTATTCTATCTACAATATTTTCACCACACACGAGGAAAAAAGGAAACACATCCACAAAACTCATTGTCATAGCCATTGCATACACTCTTTCTCAGTCTCCTCTCATGTGATTCGCTGTGATAAAAATGGATTGTGGGGACGTTGAGCAAAGCAAAACCGCTATCCATTACAGCACTGTTTGCGTAATTTTTGTTCGGCGTGCATTTATCGTCTCTTGGCAAATAAGCCGAGTTGAAAGAATGGCAGATGATGGAGTGAATGTGTATTGGGCAAAGGAAAAGAAAACACACAAATAGCAATTCAGTATTTGTATTATTTCTTGTTTAACTTGGAACTTCGATCCAGCAAAAACGTTTGGCATTCGGTTTGCTGAAATTCAGCAAACAATTCTAGACAGCATTTAGTATTTTTCCTGTTAAAGTTCATGAAAAAGTCAATACAATTCTGTTATTTTCTTGACATTTATTTGCATCCCTTCCGACTGCACGATTTGATTCAAATAATTTATATAAATTTTTTAATCAACATTTTCGGCCACATCCAAAATCTGTTTTTTTACGTTCAGCTTTACAAAATTTAAAGGGAAATAATGGCTTGGGTAGTATATAATATTTAGAAACAAATTTCGTCGACCCCGAAAATATTTGCAAAGCGATTCAAAAGTATTGGTATCATAGTTTCAACAAGTATTTTTATTGGATGTTGGATTTATCCTGGGGAATCATGTCTACTCCGATCAATCCTAAATGAAATGATGTCAATATAAAATATTGTAATTCTTTGTGATTATTTAGAATTCAAATAAAAAGAATTTTTTATTCACCCTTCCGCGAATTGTCCAAATAATATTTTCATGAAATTAGAATAAATTTACTTTCTTTTGCTATTCTTCAGAATAGGTGTGGATCATTAGTTAAACAATGTGCGGCTGCACAACAGATATCGGTGAGAACGTGTCCCATAATAATTAGAACCGCAGCATCAGTATTCCCAAGAATAAAAAAAATGTAAATTTGGTAAATGTGACTTCCTAATCTTTGGACTGAATTAAATTATTTAAAAAAGCCTTCTATCAAACTAGAAGAATTTTCAGCTGGTTGAATTAGTGTCACCATATGTGAAATACAAAAATGACAACTTATCTACTAAAATAGAAAGAAAAACCGTCGGTCTCTCACCGGTTCTTCCAGTGCAGTGTGTTTACAATGCTAAGACTTAATGAAGATGTACTATTCTAGGAATTTTAAATTAAAAATATCGGCTCGCCAGTCAGTCAGCCAATGTCTGTTTTGGATAAACAAAAACGAAATTGAAAAACCATTTCACAAATCAGTAAATAATTTGCTTTTTTGACGCACCGTTTGCTGCGGCGTCAAAACAAAACAGTCGCCGACAGTGCAATAATGACAAAGCAAAACACTGTTCACTGTACTCAAATAACGAGCACCGAGGACAAAGAAAAACACATAATAAATATGTGCGCCTTCCATTCGAACCATTCCATTCTCTGGGAACAAGTTTGGGTTCAGTGTTCGGAGCATAGCCAGCCTGACCCGACACAATACATAATGCAATGAAGCCGAACGATATCATTAAAAGAATTTATTTTGTATGTTTCTTAGGTATGTGCTCCGGAAAAATCAGTGTCGAACTGATTCGGCATCCTCACTGATTCACTCGCTCGCTCACACAGAAAATCGCAAAATGGCCGGAACACTAAGTTTTAGTCAAAATCCAATTTTGTATTCGGCTAAATATTGTCGCTTCAAGGCCAGAAACGAATCCTTACTACTACATGCCATAATACCGATTGAATGGCTGGCAAAGCTAGTGCATGATTTTTATGGCTGAAGCATTTTGAACTCGTCAGCTCATAAATGGCATACAGCTATTTCGCATACCGAATGATTGAATACTGGAGCAGCATTTTTGAATTGCTTCGTAACTCAAAGTGTTTCTTGCTCATAAAACAAAAGCGTGTATGATGTTATAATGTCGACTCGGTTGAGCTGGTGAATGAGGAAAATCTATACATTATATTGCATTTGGAATATGGAGTATTTTTTATATGCATTGTATGTGTACCGCATAAGTTTTAAATGGTGGTGCTCTTATTGATTTGAAGCGCCAAAAACAGCATGAATCGGAACATAAACAGAGATAAACACTTCCAATATGTCTTCAAATGGTAGATGCGTGCACGCTAACACGGCTCATCCACACGCCCAAGGCCCGGCGCCTACTGTTTCGATTTTGCAACAGAAATACATCCAGTGCATTTAATGCAAAATGTGGTTTTGGAAAGTTAACATCAAATGACGCTCCCGTTCTGCCGGATCCTGAAGATGTCACATTCGAATTTTTCGATGTCATCTTTTTTATTCCATCAGTGGCTACAGTTGGCAATTTTTTATCTAACAACATTAATATTATTAGACCGCAGAAATAATAAATAAGAGTTCATTGGTTGGGGTTTCGCATTGGATGGATACGCCTTCAAAAGCTGCATCTTCATTAATTCATTGGTCACCTCCACTCGGATGTAGTATGACTAGTAAGGTTCTAGTAATTCCTAGCTTTACATTTTAAAAAAAATAATTGAGCTTAGATTGCGTTTTGTGTACCTATCTCATTCATAGAATAAAGCAAAATTTCAATACAAATTCTGATATTATATAAGCTATATTTGCAAGTCATTTTATAAATCTGATAGAATGTCATCTTACTGCTAGCTATTGGTAATAAGCTTATAAGTAGTAATTATATTATTAGCCTCTATTTATAGGTCCCCACTGTATCAGTAGTTATGTTTCTGAATTGCAAAATAGTTTTGAAATTGCTTTGCTGTTCATCTCTGGGGAAATATATTGTGCACCACTCGCATAAAACGAGTTCGACATTTAGCGAAAGTGGAAAAAATCGTTTGGATTGTTATAGGAACAATGAGCGCGCGCGCTTACACAGACAAAGAGACATTTAAACCGTTTCTTAGTTTATCAGAATCAGGATTTTCATTGGTTTTGTGCTAATTCCATGGAGACATTTCTTCTTTTTTTTGGGGTGGCGTGTAAATGTCTAACCGAATGCGCTGTTCAAAAGCGACAGAACACCAAATTTTTATTATTGGAGGTACAGGCTTTGAGCCATTTATTTTTGCTCCATTGTTTATGCCGTTTTCAGTCGTCCATTTGCTCACTTGGACTTGTCGTCGATGTCATTTTGTGTAAGTGTGTGTGCGTGTGCGGTTATTCATTGAAATTGAATAGAAAGAGAAGTCGGTGAATGATCGTCGCATTTACAGCAATTGAAACGGTCAATGCGTATGTGTAAATTGCATCAGCATTCGGTCAATATGACTAAAACATGGCCATTTATAGCTTTTCACATCAACCAATTTTTATGTTATTTCGCACCGACAATGTTCAAAACCCATCGACGTCGAAATAATGTTCTTCTTGTACGCTCGCTCTGTCACTCTGTCTCTCTGCAAATCTATTCACTTTTGGCGCTGTTCTCCTCCTCCTCTTCGTGTGTCCGCTTCGTCTCTCGATTCCATGGCGGCTTTCTTCTGCCGGGTTTTCAATGAATTCAGCAGTAACATACGACTTAATAGATTTGCCCTTTTTCTCTCTCTCTTTCTCACATCTCATTTTTTATTCTCTTGATAATAAATATATAAAATGTATGTACCATTTTAAGTGGAGGATGTTTCTGCGTGCTCCGTTGGTGTGTTGTTTTTTCTTTAGGATTCGAACGCTTGTATCCATTTTTCTTCGCATTCATTAGTCACTATGTATCCATTTCAATCGTTTTTCTTTCAAATGGCGGGGTTTTTTCACTGTCCATTTAGTTGGTTCTACGATTCCATTATCTTACTTCGTTTTATTCGCTGGCTTTTTTGTTGGATTATGTCCCTCTGTCGGGCAGAAGACGGGCATCTGTGCGTATTTCATTGCGAAAATAAATTGTAGTTAGCGCCAAAACTATTCAATACACGAATGCGGCAAATAACTGTCAAGAACACACGGCTTTACGAATAAAACAGGAGAAAAAAAGCACATTAATATACGCTCCAATAAAACAAAATACGGAGAATTGCGGCACAAAAATAATACGAAGATACACATTCGACAAAAAATTCATTACTTCACCGTTTCGCTTTTTTATTTGGTCAATTTTTTGCGGTTAAGTATGTTTCTCAATGACGATAAAAAAAGCAACGAACAAATTGCATGGCCACAGGAAGAGAGACAGAATGAGCCAAGCCACGCAATATTTTTGTTTTTGAAAGTTTGTTGTATGTACAAGTCTGGCAACTCAACCAGCAGCACCACAGAGAGAACAAAAAGAACCGGAGCTTAACATTTATAAACAGGTGTGGATATATCCATCATATGTGATGCGTCAAATGAATGTGAGAAATTGATTCGTGTCAAGTGCAATTGATGCCATTAAAACTTTTTCTCAAACCAACAAAAAATTCCCAACTGGGAAACTGACCAATTTTTCTGCTTCCGGCTAAACACGCTTCACACATTCACAACAACTATGAAACATTTCGAATTTAATTTGAGATATTTGTTTGGTTTTCGGCCACTTCAAATCTCTCCCTCGAACTCATGCGGTATTCTATTTCATTCCTGTTGCTCCCTAAATGTGTTATTCCGTTTATTTTGTTTATCGGTTTAATGACTGCTCCTTTCTCCTCTCCTCTTTCGCTTTGTTTTTCTGTGTGCTTACATTTGTTGTCATACTTTGTCAAAAGCTTGCATGCTGGTTGAAATGCTTTTGAAAATGTTCAGTGAAATTCAGTACGCATTGGTCGGTGAGATGATGGCTCACCTTCTCTCTCTTCTTCTCATTTCGAATTCCTTGTGAATGTTCACATGTGACCGCCCCTTATTTGCGCTTTCAATTGGGCGCTGGTCTGAGACTGTCCACCGTTTGAATATGTAATAAAGCATTTTATCCTGATTTTCAGATATTCGGTTTTGATTTATGTGCTTGGAGATTTGGTTATTTTGACCATTAAATTCGTCACCTTTACCACCATTTCGTCTAATGCACATACATTAAAGTTTTTCATATTTCATTTTAAAGCAATTATGAATCACACAATCTGCAGAAACAACAATCTGAATGACAGAGTGAAAAGTTGAAATGGCAAAGGATTTCATCTAATTCGTTTTCATTATGGCCGTTAAATTTTCAATGGACTAGCGCTGTGTTGATGTTCATGTCTATATTGTTTATTTTCACACTTTTTTCTATTTGCATTTAAAATTTATCACGTACTCTTATTCGAACACACATACAAATGCAATGAACTTTTAAAAACTTTATTCGACCATTTGAAAGCTGATGACAGGAGCGAGCGAAAAAATAATAAGATCATTGCGAATGTTTTGTCCCATATTTTTTCATGTTTTTTTGTTATGTGCATTGACCAACTGCAATTGTGCTGTGCGAATGTGTGGGCTTGCAGCTCTCGCGTGCATCTAACCCAATTGATTTATTTATCACATTGTGCGCAGACCATAAACGAAGTGGAGCGAACATTTTATGCGGCCATTCGCATTCGTTTGGAAACGCAGCACTTTTGCAATTGAAAATTGCATGTAAATTTAAAATTTAAAATTAATTTTCGTAATGGATTTTCGGTCGAATGCAGCACCACCACCATATAGTACGCGCATGGAAACGAACAGACCAAGCTATGTCGAGCTTGTCCCTCGTTTGATATTGCAAGTGTTTTTTTTATGTCATATATAGAGCCATGTGAATAGCATTGGTGAATAGCAGATGATTCATCAATCGTTCCCAATCTCAATGAGCTTTAAGTGTAATAACTTACGCGCGCAGCAAAAATTCGATTGGATTTTGTACAGGAACGCAACATTTATCGAAAATCGAAAGGCAGTTTCCATTCGACATTAATAATCGTTTTTTTTCCTGATTTGCAAAAATGTTTTGATCCCCCAATTCAATGACCAAACGGCGCATGAAAAAGATATTTTCATGAGACGGAGGTAGAAGTGAGCAAACGCTAATGCGTAACTATTTTTACTATTTGCTGAGACGAAAGAGAGATTTATTTGATTTGAGAAGCATAAAATGAATTGAATATCGTTTGCAATGCGAACAGTTTGTTCAAGAGTATTAAATTCGACTTCGAATTATTTCAACAAGACGTTGAAGAGTCTAAGACTCAGAAAATGCATGACTGGTCCTTTCTCAACAAAGTTCAAATATGAATTTCAATGCAAGCGTTTGATTGAAGTTTACGAAGGCTTACTCCGCGAAAATTTGCAATGAAATCAATCAGTTTGCAGCAAAAAATAACTTCAATTTGAAACTACCGATTGTAATTCAGTTAAGCAGCGTGATCGCATTCATCATTCATTCAATTCATACGAAAAATTCAAGGATCGATGTGTAATCCCGCTATACAAGTTCAGTAACTCAACCTTTTTTTCGAATAACCATTTTCACACTTTGTCCGCTGCCCAAGATATTAATGATAAAAGCATATTTAGCAAATTACCGAAAATGAACGACTTTTGCACTTAGCCGCATCAATAAAGAAGAAATACGTAATATCATTATTACATTGATTACAGAGCTATCGTTTGCGTCCCAGCCATAAAGTGAACAAACTTCCACATTTTGATGGCGTCGATTTTTAAACGATGGCATGGCATCAGTGGCCGCGGCAGTGGCACTAACATGCACATAAATGATTGCGCTAAGGCATTAGTCAGAATCCACACCCATTCGGATATAGATTGGACTCAAACTGTGCGAACGGTCGTAATTAGATGTTCAAACTATGCGCCATTGGTATTTATATGAATGGAAAAATAAAAGTTCTTCCTTCATTTGGCTTGTTGTGGGCCTTCGATAGGGAAATTATAGCCTCTTTCAAAATGTTGATTGATTGCATTTTTCCCCGAGCCAAATTCGATTATAACTTGTTATATGGTACACTCACACACTCACAAAGCCGGCAAACAACCATCACTTCAAACCGTTTTGTGTGTGTGCAAAAGTCGAATGTTGTTGGACTGCTTGAAATGTCGACATATGAACTTTCACCGGTATTGATCAAGAGTAATGAAATCAGAAACGTTTCGATTTTCAAGTGCTGAAAAAAATAACCTCTATGGAAATAATCACAACGTTTTTTTTTTCATCTTGAATAGCCTGCGGTTCGAGCGGTTTGTTAGGAAGAAGTATTACTCATATGAGGCGGTCGCCTTTAGAGTAATAAGGAGGAGAAAGGAGACAAAATAGAAAAACTGAAAATCATGGTTCGACCGATACACACACACACACACACACACACACACACACACACACACACACACACAAACACACACACACACACACACACACACACACACCGGGAAGTCGAAGCATCGAACAAACACACATACACAGAAAAGAAGCTATAAAAAGTTTGTCGATCAAATGGTTAACTTTTCCATTCACCTCAATCAAAAATTATCCGCATTGAGCATTGCAGTAACTAGGCGCTTTGGGCATATCAAGACTATGACGGAGCAACGATGACTAAACTTCTATTTAATCGTTGTCAAATCGATTATTCAAATACTTTTCTCAGCTAATCTCAACAAAAAAAAGACAATATTTTTTTTTGCTTAGCTCATAGAATTTGCTTTTTTTGTTGACGCGTAGATTCCGGTGCATTTCGAGGAAGCGACAAGCACGAGCAAGGAAAAAAATGGATATAATGTTGAAATATTCGATATTTGCTTTTTCTCAGTTTTCACTTTGTCCATTTATTCATCGTCGACTTTCGAATGTTTGAATGCTCCGCTCTTTTTTTCTTCTTCGTCATGTAAAAGTTCGCGGGGACTCAAACTTTTTTTTCGAAATTTTACACATATCTCATTCATCGTCACACAATTCACATTCACAGCTGGAATTGTTAGTGAAAAAAAGAAGGTATGTGCCCAAACAGACAGTCACACGAGAGAAAAAAATGCTGATTTTTTGTATGAATAAAGATGGATATTCGTCTCTCTCAACGATGACGGAAACAAAGTGAATTTAATAATTTTTCTGTTCGATATTCGAGTGCCAAAGAAGCAAATCGATCCCCTATGCAATGCACCACCATATACCGAGCGCCGAATGATTCGGATATTGATGAAATATGTTCATAGCGAAATATATTCGTGCCCAAATGATGTTCAAACGACTTTGCATATTGTATTGGCTAGGCGATGCCGTTTCTCTCCCACACACACACACACAATTCGTGCTGCGGCTGTTCGAGACATTGCAGAATAAATCGGTGGAAATGATGGGGCACAAAAAAGAATATACCGGCCAAATTTTAAATTGTGAATGGCAAAGCTTTGGATGAGTTTGATGGTGTCGTTTATTTATGCTTGTGCATTTTTTTTTACTTTGCCGCACACACCACTGTGTGTGGTAAAGGTATTGCGATCGGTCCAAAAAATTCAAAACGCCCGGAATAAGTTTTCTATGCGTTTTGAACCTAGAAAAAACGATTGCAACCATTCCCGGAGCAGTTTTTGCCCGTGCGTGGTACGTTATCCATTGTCCGTTGTACGTTGCACGTTGTACGCAAAAATTTGTTAACACGATAATTCAAAAAAATGATTTTAGAATTGATCAAAAATTTACACACACATTGGTCTTCATTAGGAATATAAACCTATTAATTTTCAGCCTAATCGGATAGTAATTCGGCCAAAAAATGGGCTGTTTTTCAATGTAATTACGGAAAATTTGTATGGGGATTATGACTATTTCGCATTGTATCATTATGAAACTTTCAGAATATTATTTTTTTATGAAAAAAATGAGTCATGCAAAATTTCAAGTCATACCGACTAGATTTAGGACTACCTCCCATGTAAAATTTTCGATTTTCGGCGTCTTCTCGGGGTCAAAACTGAAAATTTGTATGGCGGCTATCTTAAGTTCACATTGTAACGAATTGAAACTTTCAGACACAAAATTTCAAGTCTGATGAGATTTAAGACTAGCTCCCTCACAACATTTTCAATTTTCGGGGTCATTATTCAAATCATTAAATTGGATGAAGTATTTGTGATTTCCTAATCAGTTTGAATGCTCATACTGTTGCCGAAAGTTATACTGTTATACATAACATAAATGTAGAACCATATCAATCGTTGGCATGAATTGAAAGTTCACATCAGAGTGAACTAATTCGTAATTGTTATTACCAATTCAAAACCAGCGAAGAAGCGTTTGTTGAAGTAAAAATTAGGAACCGAGATTTTTTTTAAAAATATCGTTTTAAAAATAAAGTAATCGTTTTTTTATAAAAATTCAAATTTAAATCACATGAAGTGTAATGACTCGAAATTCGACCTCATCGTAATGAGTTGAAATTTTCTGTGATTCATTCTCAAAGTTGCATGATGATTCGATAAGAAATAAACATTAATCCAATACAAATGCGTAGCAATCAATGAAAAACCCGTAAGCCCGAACAATTTCGGGAAATGTGCGGAAAAGTTAGTTTTACGTACGTAAGACCATTTAGTTTTTTTTTTGGCGCTGCAGCTTACACTGCTCAGTGCACACCAAAATCCAGTTCTTTCGTTTGTTTCAACATCATTACTGAACATGTGCCATGAAAAAGCTTGGAAAATTTACAAGATTTTCCGATATCGAAATAAAGCAGAAACATTAACGGCCCTCTGCTCTTCGCTATGATCGCTTCTAAAATTATGCATCGCGTTCAGCCCCCATTCAATGCAGCTTCTTACATGCGAGTCTATTCTGGGTTCATTGCAGATAATCTTGTGGAAAAAAAGCAAACATTTTTTTCCATTGCAAATTTAATATATTGGACAGACCCCCTTGAAATCGATATTTTAATGCAGCCAACGAAAAAATTAGTGAACAATAAAATAAAATATCTGCGTGTTTCCATGCAACCGTTTCAAGTGCAGCCGTAATTTGGAGATTCAAAAACCTCGAAGCCATTGGTTGGTTTTTACATTTGAATGTGAAGGCTCCATTCGCAAAATGCAAAAATGTGAATCGGAATATAAAAAAATAATCCAAAATGAAAGACATTTTTATAGATAATTCAATGCGAATGAGTAGATGTAAAGATGCACTTTCATCTTGCCAACTTATTGGTAAAATCATATAGAACAAGTATATTCTGTCCTGACATATTACATTGTGTCAAACGCAGCAATACCACCTTAAGACGACACATTCGTTGACAAAAAATAATCACCATCATGATCCATCTGACCCCGGTTTGATTGAAATCACCGCATACAATTACAGTGTCATTTTCATTGTATCGGATCAGCTTCACGATCTCAGCAAATTCTAAGAATTTTGCAGTTTCATGTACCGAATGTACACTGCAAAGACATAGACATTGCACAAATTGAATGAGTGAAACGCAAACATGCTCAAGTCCACTGTTCTCCGATAAAATCACTTTTTCGGTGTAAAATTTACATTCAACTGAGATCAATACACCTCCACCGATCGGTCTCCTCGGTACACATTATATCGTTTTCCGAAATGTTCAATGTCTTTAATAGATTTTGATAGGCAAGTTTCAAAAAATGCAATGATTTGAAAAGGACATGATTTTGTTGCTAATCGTATCTCATCGACTATATGTCGTATGGAATGTGTATTTCGTATATACGCATTCAGTTTTGTTTCATTTGAATTGATTGCAGACGAATGATCACTTACATGATGATGCGATTTATCGGTAGAATCGTCAACAATATGTCAAACTTGGAGATCATGAGTCCTCGGATTTTACAATTAATTCAGGAGTACCTCAAGGAAGTCACATTGGCCCCACTTTGTTCCTGCTTTTCATCAATGATTTACCATCCTCGATCACAAATGAGGTATTCATTTCAATATTTGCCGATGACATTAGAATAGCCAAATCAATGAATAGCCACAATGATTCAATGGAACTGCAATCGTCAATAAATTGCATTCGAAATTGGTGCGACTCAAACGTCTTGCACCTAAACGTTAGCAAATGCTCGGTACTGTCACTCCATCGAGGTAGAGGAGTACCCCAACCAACCTACTCTTATGGCGACCATCAATTCTCAAATTCAAGTGAACAACGTGACCTGGGTGTCATAATTGACAGCAAGCTCAACTTTAGAGCTCACACTGACTTGATCATTTCAAAATCAAATGCTGCCTTAGGCTTCGTCAAACGTTTTTGTCACGAAATAAGTGACCAAACAACGCTCAAAGCGTTTGTTCAATCTATTCCGCGTTTGTTCAATCAAAACTCGACTACTGCAGCTCATTATGGCTAACGATACCACCCACACGATCAGATACGATTGAAAGAGTTCTACGACAATTCACAATGTATGCGCTTAGAGAATACCCGAATGAGAATAATAACTACCAAATCTCATCTTATGATGAGCGATTGAAAAAATTAAATATGATTAAACTTGCTTGTAGGAGAATAAATTATGCAATATTATTTTTGTACGATTTGTTAAATGATAAGATACATTGTCCATATGTCAGAAATTTAATCACAATCAACCAAAACACCCGCAATTTTAGAAATGCTGAACTGTTTAAGATTTCAGACAGCAATTTAAGTAGAATGCCAAATGTACCAATTACTATGATGTGTAAATATGCAAACCTAGTCAGATGTATTTAATAATTCTGCAAATCGCAATATTTTTAAAGAAAAATTGCTCAAACTAGATGATACTCTATTCAACACATAAGAAATTGTAAATATTATATAGAAAGCATTCAGCCAGTTTTTTTTTGGCGGTGAGAAATAAACATCATAGCTGTTTTGGTATAAAGAATATTTTTTCTATTAAATAAATTCCATAAACAATGTTGTTTTTGACTTTCAGTCTGTAATGGGAGAGATGGAACGTGCATTTAGTATTGCACATGAATCATTGTTGCGACTTTTTACTTTTCCGCACACACCACTGTGTGTGGTAAAGGTATTGCGATTGGTCCAAAAAATTCAAAACGCTCGGAATAAGTTTTCTATATGTTTTGAACCTAGAAAAAACGATTGCAACCATTCCCGGAGCAATTTTTTGTCCGTGTGTGGTACGTTGTCCGTTGTACGTTGTCCGTTTTCCGTTGTACGTTGCACTGTTTTTCACAGATCACGCGTGATTCGTGTCTTGTGTCATTGTCAATCTTGTTCAGTTTGGTCTATAATTTAACCATGAATCGACTTACAAACGAACAGCGCTTGCAAATTATTGAAATTTATTATCAAAATTCGTGCTCTGTGAAAAATGCGTCAAATGTGAAAATTGTCGTCAGCGACGATGCTCATTTTTGGCTCCATGGATACGTGAATAAGCAGAATTGCCGTATTTGGAGTGAAAAGCAGCCAGAGGCAATTCAGGAGCTACCAATGCATCCCGAAAAATGCACTGTTTGGTGCGGTTTATGGGCAGGCGGCATCATTGGGCCGTACTTCTTCAAAGACGATGAAGGCCGCAACGTTATGATCAATGGAGTAAGGTACCGTTCGATGATGACAGACTTTTTTTGCCAGAAATGCAAGAATTGGACTTGGTCAACATGTGGTTCCAACAGGACGGTGCCACATGCCACACGGCACGCGAAAAAATGGCCCAATTAAGAGCCGCCTTCGGTGAACAGTTTATTTCACGTCTTGGCCCGGTCAGTTGGCCGCCGAGATCTTGTGATTTGACACCGTTAGACTATTTTCTGTGGGGCTCATGTTTATAGCGACAAGCCCGCTACGATTGATGCTCTCGAGCATAATATTCATGAGTTTATTCGTGAGATACCGGCCGATATGTTGGAGAGAGTGTGCCAAAATTGGACCCAACGGATGAGCCATTTACGGCGCAGTCGCAGCCAACATCTACATGAAATTATCTTCAAACATTAAATTATATGGACCGTTCTATCGATTCAAATAAAGATTTCATGCATTTTTCTTAATTTTCTGTGTTTTTTTTTTTCTCAAAAAAAAGTTCGAAAGCTATTAAAAAATCACCCTTTATATGATTTGACCAATAAGTTGGCAGGATGAAAGTGCATCGTTACATACTCGAATGTTACATACAATTTTCATTTCACTTGATTCTATATTCAAAATGTTGCCATTGAAATGCGTTTACCTAGAAAATATAACATTTTTATTCCAATTTCATAGCCTACTACCTATAACCAATAGTTATTTTCAATTGTTTATGCATGTGCGGACGGATGATCGATGCGTTGAAAGCTGAAAAATGAGATGAAATACATATTTAGGGAATTTGAATTGAACTCGAAAAATGAACTCACAGGAGCAAGCAAAAATGTTGTCTACAAACTTTCCGGCGTATTATATTTTTACTTTTCCGCACACACCACTGTGTGTGGTAAAGGTATTGCAATCGGTCCAAAAAATTCAAAACGCTCGGAATAAGTTTTCTATGCGTTTTGAACCTAGAAAAAACGATTGCAACCATTCCCGGAGCAATTTTTTGTCCGTGTGTGGTACGTTGTCCGTTGTACATTGTCTGTTGTACGCAAAAATTTGTTAACACGATAACTCATAAAATTGAAATTAGAATTGATCAAAAATTTACACACACATTGATCTTCATTAGGAATAGAAACATATCAATTTTCAGCCTAATCGGATAATTTTTTCGGGTAGCTCTAGTGGAGTGGAATCAAAAAATGGGCTGTTTTTCAATATAATTACGAAAAATTTGTATGGGGACTATGATTATTTCGCATTGTATCATTATGAAACTTTCAGAATATAATTTTTTTATGAAATAAATGAAGCATGCAAAATTTCAAGTCATACCGACTAGATTTAGGACTACCTCCCATGTAAAATTTTCGATTTTCGGGGTCTTCTCGTGGTCGAAACGAAAAATTTGTATGGCAGCTATCTCAAGTTTACATTGTAACGAATTGAAACTTTCAGAATATTATTTTTTTATGAAAAAAATGAGTCGTGCAAAATTTCAAGTCATTTCAATGGGATTTAGGACTATCTCCCCTGTAAAATTTTCGTTTTTCGGGTCCTTTTCGAGGTCAAAACTGAACATTTTTGTGCCGACAACTTTGGATATATTATTTTTTTATGAATAAGATGAGTCATGCAAAATTTCAAGTCATACCGACTAGATTTAGGACTACCTCCCATGTAAAATTTTCGATTTTCGGCGTCTTCTCGGGGTCAAAACTGAAAATTTGTATGGCGGCTATCTTAAGTTCACATTGTAACGAATTGAAACTTTCAGACACAATATTTCAAGTCTGATGAGATTTAAGACTAGCTCCCTCACAACATTTTCAATTTTCGGGGTCATTATTCAAATCATTAAATTGGATGAAGTATTTGTGATTTTCTAATCAGTTTGAATGCTCATACTGTTGCCGAAAGTTATACTGTTATACATAACATAAATGTAGAACCATATCAATCGTTGGCATGAATTGAAAGTTCACATCAGAGTGAACTAATTCGTAATTGTTATTACCAATTCAAAAATAGAGCACGTTGAAGTAAAAATTAGGAACTGAGAGGTTTATTTGTTTTTTTATTAAAATTTAAATTTAAATTACATGATGTGTAACGACTCGAAATTCGATCTCATCGTAATGACTTCAAATTTTCTGTGATTTATTCTCAATGTTGCATGATGATTCGATCAGAAATAAACATTAATCCAATACAAATGAGTAGCAATCAATGAAAAATGCGTAAGCCCGAACAATTTCGGGAAAAGTGCGGAAAAGTTAGTTTTACGTACGTAAGACCATTTATTGAGTAACTTTTGATTCTGATAGATAGAGTTTGTTGCAAAAAAAAGTGCTCGATTGTCATGAAAACTTAAATAAAATTCGAGTCAAAAATCGTTTGCTTTTTCCGCAACGGTTTTCAAAAAGCTTTCGAATAATAAAGCACGGGAATTTTCGAGTCACTAATAATTGTGTGTCAACAATCCATCCCGAATATAATATACTGAAGCTATGCAGTTGGCTTTGACAGTGTGTAAAAAATCTTGTTAAATCGGCATTTGCTTAAGAAAAGCGCAACCAATTTCTAAGAGGTTTAGACGCATCCACAAAGTGATTAAATTTTCACTTCTATTTCCGATCCCAAGTGAAAGAGCAACGACATGAAAAAAATTATAAATATTTTATTTTGACATCAGATTGCGTTGCAAAATTAAATGGTTTTGCAAAGTCGAGTTTTGATGCATTTTTTTGGTCTTGGTTCGAATTGGCGATTCCTTCACTTTTCTAAGAAAAACTCATAGAAATTTCGTTAGCCGAAATGAAGGGAAGAAGCTGCGTAGAGTCGAAACAAATCGCCAACAACTAAGAAGTCATAATAAATTTACGGATTTATTCCGGCTACGCTTTTTTTGCTCTGCTGCATTCATATGTATGTGTTTTTTTCTGGTCGGGTGCTGTTGAATCCGTGAATGCGAAAGAATGGGGCGTTATAGTTAAGCGCAACTTGACAAATAGCAGGGAAAAGGAAAGGATTTGAACATTTTTCATCTCAATCCATGCATCTTGAGCGGTGAAATTTTTCGTAGGGTTTAGTCGTCCGTTGCATCGAATTCAAAGAACATATTGTTTCTGAAGGAGAAAAATGCTAGTTTTCCCGTGTGTAATATACAGAAACAGACACACACACATACATATCTTGTGTCCTGGTTATGCGGATGTGCGCTGCATTCCTTCCGACAAGGACGATGAGACGATGAGAGAGAGAGTGAGAGAAAAAGAATGGACGAAAACGACTGTAATATTTCTGCGTGTTTGAATTTATGAATATCTCATGTAATATATATATGAATGACAAAGTGCACACACAGTCAAAAACATGTAATAATAAATTTATGACAGCGAGAGAGAGTAGCTTGGAGACCATGAACATGATGATGTGTACGTCAGAAGGAAATCAAAACGAAAGTGGATTGAATGTTTGTTAGAATAGATTTGTGTACGCATATGTCTTTGGCCAACGATTGCAACATTAATAAAGAAAATCCGCCTCACTTTCTCTGTTGTTCATTCTCTGTCGTACAAATACGGATGGGCTAAAGCTGAAATCTCGGTTCGTGCGCGTACGTAACGTACGAATGTATGATGATGATGATGGTCCGCGAGTAGGCAGCCAAGATTTATTGATATTGGGCTGTATCGCTTATACGTGATTCGTATACACATTGTTAGTAAAACGAATGAATGAAACAGTTAGTGATAATAATTATCATTTACTTAATTATACCTCTAGGGTGCAACCTTGTAATTACATTCTATTTATTTCCTCCTCGATGCTTCCAATAGAACACACTCAAGCGCCCGCGCAAGCACGCACACCCCAAACACCATTGACAATTTATGCGAAACCTGTGCCATAATCATAATAACAAACCAATTGTACGTTTATGTTACGGCAATGCCGAAACCAAGGTACATTTGTGAATTCCAGGCAACAGCGAACATCTTCTGCAACTTGTATTGCTTTTCGTTATGTGTGTAGAGATTTCATTCTAAAGCTGCTTTAATTGACTGATGCATATTCTTACCGACTGCGATGCGAAGCGAGTCTTGTACACAAAGCAAAGCCTCTGAATCACTCTAACGTCGGTTTTGAGGTCATATCGAGCACAACAACACGGTATAGGCCATATACACTCAAGTACACCGGTTGATTGGGTGAAAAATGCACTGATTTTGAACGATTTCCAGGAAATTTACCCTAAAAAACAAATCATCATAATCACCGGATATTTAAAGCGAAACACTCAAAATACACACACAGGATCCGCAGAACATGCAACACATGGAATATGAAATATGAAAGAAAACGCTATAAAAGACATTAAGGCAAAACGATGCGAACACAACAAAAACATACATAATATTACTACATAAATATAACAAGTGCTGATGAATATGTTGGCATTTGAAGAATATTTGAAATGTTCGTCTCGATTTTATTGTACAGGAACACAACACACATTTGGTGAGCCGCCCATTTATTTTGACAGTCACATATTTAAGTGTTACAATATGAAACCATCATTTGGCTTGGAATGAGATGGTCGCTAAAAAATCACTCTTCTCTAATATACATTGTAAAATATTATTGTTTAGATGGAGCGCCATCTATTTATCTTTTGAATGCGGTTGTGAAAGCAAGGGGTTACAAAGTGAAGCCGCACATTCTCTTTCTCAATTTTTACAAAATGCTCAAAACAGCTTTACTCTGAGTGAATTGAGTTAGATTGTTTTTGGACGGGTACATACATGAGAGGCAGTTTCAGCGCCATACGTGCTCGTGCTCATACATAATCGTAAAGTGTGATATCAAAATATCGCTATTTATGCTTTGCATCAGATACAGTAAGAGAATGATATTGAAAGAGCAGGGAGCAGCATGTAAAACATGGACATCTATAGACCTTTATCCTTTACATCGTTTTGCAGTAATTCTGCACATAAACAATGCAAAGTGTTTAATACATAAATTTCCTGTCTTGCCCTTCCTTTCAAAAGACTTACGCATTAAGAAATATGTCTTATTTGAATTGGCCTTATGTCACTGTTGCCAGCGCACGAGCGCTCAACCATCCACGCTCATATACACACAGGCCGTTGAATGATCATGATGGTGAACAGAAGAACTTTACATAAACACTGCATACGAATTTCATGAGAGCTTTTATATCATTTCTAGTTTTTGAATGACTCCAAAATATGTAATTTTATGGAGGGCAGTCAATGCCATTTGTTTGGCCCCATTTCTCAACTCAATGTTGTTGCAATCCAAACCATTCTATGTTCATCTGCCTCTCACACTTTCCGCGTGTGTGTGTGTTATCGTTACCATTCATGTGATAGATGGCACAAGATTAATTCAAGTATAATTGGTTTGCATGAGTCTCCATATTTGTATATTGTAGACAAATGTGTCCGAATATCGTTTGTTCACATCAATCGCTCTTTACGATGAATTGAATGCTCACTTCGTGCGTCTGAGAGAATACGCAGAAGCCATGCAATTGATATCGTTTACAAGATAACAAGGACATTTTAGTACTTGTACACTTTATAGCGATTAGTGTCAATATCGTCATCACCGCATTTCAATTTTACAAAGACATTTTGTACGTAACCACATCCTCATAGTCTTTGATATTTATCACAGATTGAATCTGCTGAGCATTAATAAATTTTCTATTGGTATACAGTACAGTCTGGGACATTTATTTAACTTTCGATTGGAAATTGATTGCTATTTTCAATATTGCTAATATTCCAATAAAAATTACTCAAGGGGTTTTTGTGAATGTCAGTTTGGAGAAGTGTGACCACCAGAGCCATCTACATTTAGTTTCGTGGCACTGTAAATGGTGTACAAGATAGCTTGCCGATAAGCCCTCGGATACTCCGATTGCGTTGCGATTATTCACAAATAGTTTGCATAAACAAAAGTATTACGTCAAGCATCCCCCGGCGATTCGCAGTGCGAATAGAATGAAGAAAGATGCACATTGTCCAATACCTTGGCTACGCTTCTAGTATCGTATACTTATCGAAATGCGTTCGAATGTCTTCGTCCACAAAGCGGTTGTGACATGCGCTGTGTACCGAGTGGAAGGGTTTTTTAATGAAACACTTGAGAATTTTTCTGTTAATTATACTTTATTTATACGTCGAAGAATAGTTGTACCGTACACTTGGCTAACTTTTATTTAAATTTAATAATTTTAAAGCGACGCTCGAGCAGAGTTTACTCATTTACGACTCGAGATGGAATGACAATTTTTCCTTAGATTCTACGATCCTAAATACTAAACTCATAATTTGATAAGGAAAGTAAGAAGTAGGGACACTTCCTTAAAAAAATGGTATACGTGACAAGAAGACTTGTAATGGTCAAAATTATCGGGTTTCCAGGAAGTTGAAAAGGCAAAAAACCAAAACTTGGAAACAATGGCCATCATTATGCGTTGACAGCTTTCGTCGGTCAGGCGATTAGGGAATTTCCCGAATTGCTCTGAAATGCAGCTGTATCGATAAATACTCGTCTGCATCTTATGTTAATGAGTTCGAAACAATCATAGAATTGATTCGAACGGATGCTAATTTCGGTTACAGGCCGATAATGACCTGCCGAACGAGACTCGAAAAGGAAATATGTGAAGTGACCAAAGAATAATCATAATTGAAAAATAGAGAAGAAATGAATGTAAATGGAAAGAAGGAATGGAATTGGAGAAATTCATATCAGCCGTATGAGATAAAAGGATTAGAGGAAAGAAATACGTTGGCTGCATCTATTGTTCTCTGAACTCAGATGTATGAATTTTGAATATGTGCGTACATAGTCGGACGCACTGGAGATAAGAATAATTAGGAAAGAAAGAAGAAAGGAAAAGAGAAATTTGAAATGAAGAATGCGTTGAAAACAGATTGCAGATAAAAATATGTTGAAAATGCATTCTTATCGGTGTATAGACGTTTGGTCGAGAACCAATCGTTCAGTAGCCGATGAACGTACGGCCGAATCGGTTACAGCTGTTCTCCAAATGCTGTAACAACCAACTTCGGAATGAAGTACAAAAATGCCGAAACAACCAAGGAGACCGTTCTATTTGAGACATTTTAATCATATCTATTCTCCAGCGCCATCCATTGGGCAGTAGTATTGATGTGATATTTCAATCGTTTCAATGACTCATTTGTTTTTATTATTTGTGTCAATAAAAATTTTGTTCGTATTACAATGGATCTAAATTGAGTTCACCTATGTAAAATAAGATGGCGCGGTCAATTGGCATACTCTCGAATAGCTCTCCAATCCCATACAAGCACGGTCCGCTTGGAAACAACATTTATAGAAAAGCTGAAATCGATTTTAGGTGTCGAGTATTTTGATCCGTCAAGCTCATTCTGTAAATGGAAATTAATTTTGATGTCAGTTCAGTTCGAATTTCATATGCTCTACACTTCACGACTATACTCGTAGTTATCTGGTCTTTTTGATAAATTCTATTTATCCAAGTCGCTCGTAAGTACCCACAAATACCAGCATTCTGTCTAGAAAATCTGCTCTTATGGAATGCTTTCAAGTTGACAGTACTTTAGATTCGGGAAAATGATTTGTCTATGCATACAAGGCATCAAGTATTTTATTGGTTGAAATACATTTAATATTTGTGTGCGTAAAGCAATACGTATCTCAAGACCGACTGATTATGTTGAATAAACACAATGATTTCCTTGCTCTTTGTCTTATATAGGTTTTCTACCCTTTATTTGCACAATTATAAAATTGAAAATATTAAGCATACATTTTGTATATTATATAAAAAATGTCTGGTTGCAGTAGTTTCTCTCAGGCGTGTGCCTCGTACACGTTTCCAAACAAATGTTTTCGGCTTCTGTTTGCTTTGGTATTAATCCCACGTGATTGTTTTTATGGCGTAATGAAATCTGATCAATTAAATGCTATTTATTATACAAAATTCACGAGGAATCAGCTTATTGTGAGGTTTCGGCCTGTGTTTCCGTCAATGGATAGAAGTAATGAAATTAGAGAGATGTGTTTGAGTTAATTTGTTTCTTAAAAATGTTACTTTTTGTATACTTTCATCTATTTTGATATTGTACGAACATTCAGCAATCATCTGATAGATTTGGTTAAAATCGAAATTTGATGGCGCTTGACGAAAGAGAGAGGTGGGGAGAGAGAGCTAATTAAGCGATTTACTTCCGCCAATTTATTTCCTTCAATTTATTGTACCAATTCATTGTGCAGCTTGAACACGCAACATACAGAAGATTTCACAAACAACTTTGAATTACCATGTTCAGAATTGTGCGTATGCATGTGGATATGATATTTAACTCGTCGATTTTAATGTTGAATATCGAGTATCGAGCGTGGCACGGGGGCATCATATGTAGTAAAGGGCGATGTGGCAGATACAAAGTGTATTTCATCAACCGCACCGTCAATTATTCACAATGTACCCGATAAAATGTTTTGTCAATTAATCATTCTCGTTATTTGATTATCTTCGTTTTGTGGTTTTGCTTCTGTGGTTGCATGAACAGACGGCGACGGTGGCGGTTGCGTCAACAGCACCAATTCGTGTAATTCCATTTGACCCGTTCGCTGTCTCTCACTGGATCGAAATGCTCATACCAAACGCCAATGTTGGCTAAATAGAATAGCTTGCGTCCGAAAATTAAATAAATTTAATTCATTTTGATTCGATTGCACATATCAATATTTTTGATTTTAATACAATTGTCTCCCCCGCATAATTAAGAGTGAATACAAAAAGTTTGTTGGAATCTTTGCGTCTGCTCCTATCAAAAATCATACAATTCCTCTCTGAGGAAAAACTAGTCACATCCCTCGCACTGAACAAAGTGATGCTCGGTTCAGAATGAATGGAATTATTGTTTTGACAAATAAAGGTTTTGCTTCATAATCCATACTCGGCTCGCTGCATGCGTGGAATGTTCTATTCATTTCGTATCCCAACTCATCTCTCAAACACACAAAACTGAATAACAAAGATTTTGCCAATCAAAAGCGGTTGTGCGGTTGAATGCGCACCACTCAAACTAAATTGTATCCTGCTCTCGACGAATATGCTAAAACTATGTTTACTTTCTGCCAGCAACGTTTGGTTTTGCACTCATTTATTATAATAGTAAATATCATTTCATCATATCGCATTATATTTAATGAAAATGAAGTTTTTCAACTCAAAAATATTGTCATTGTCTGTATATGTTTTGTTAACAGTCCGTATGTTGATGAAGTCCTTCGTTCCGTTCACCGCATCTGTTAGCTCGAGTTCCCGCTCTCGCTCTCTCTCTCTCTCTCTCTCTCTCTCTCTCTCTCTCTCTATCAATCTGTATATGTTCGTGTAGCGCTAGAAAACGCAAATTTATGGCGTAATTCTATTTTCTGTCATTTTCGGTTATTCTGAATGCGACGGTTGGATTTATGTAAATGAACGTGGGTCGTTCGTTACTTGAAATCGCTAAATTTGCCGCTAGAAGTCCATTATTATTCGTATTTTTGTATGTTGTTGGTTACTCAATGGGAAAGAGATAGAGAGATAGACAGAGGAGAGCAAAGGCTGCCGTGTAAATAAAGCTCATATCTCATTAAATGGGTTCACAAATGTTTTGTATATTCAAATGATCTTCAATTGATGATGCATTAAACTTTAAGACAAAAACCATAATTTTTGTGATGAATTCTTGGTAGAAATCGCACTGAAATTTCTGTCTCTTTTATTTGTTTCTCTATTGCAGAAGCAGACTAATGGATAGGATCAAATAATAAACGGACAACAGTCAATTTATCTGCCCATCGTCGCTCAGTGTTCGTGAAAACGAAGGACAGATTAATTTGTGGTAATAAAAATCAATGTTGAAATGAAATATTCATCAAATCAAATGACTATATCGCTGTCGAGAACATAACCAATGCTGATGAGATTGCTGGCTGCATCGAAGTCCGACATTACATTTGCATTTTAGTGGTGCAGAAACAAAATCGTATGTAAATTTTAAGTGAAATGTTAACACAAATATGACGATTTGGTGTGTCCGCAATCGTCGGCTCGATCAGCCAAAAGCAACAATAGCAAATCAAATACGGAATAACACATCATCAACCGTCGAATCGTTCAAGAGGCGAACGACATATCCATTGTATGTGAAATGGCCGCGTATTCATGTGATTACATTAAATTTATCACATGGTTGGCGCTTGATTTTATATGCAATAATCATCAGTGAAATTAGCCGAATACCGCCCTTCGTTATTGGCGACAATGTTGGTGCGTTGGCTGTCGCCTCCGCTGAAATGCCATCGAAAATGCCGCTACCGACGCCAGCCGCATCAACGTGGCCGTCCAATTTTTTCGATGCAGATCGAATACAATGTCCAAGTTTTGTCGACAACTCCGCTTGCCCATGCTATAAATTCGAAGATGGTAAGTAAATTTAGGCTCATTTCGCACTTCATTTTCGTAACGTCCATGCACACAGTGTTGTTCAGAGGCGAGCTGTGGCCACTCGTTTGGATGCACGGTACATGGTGGCCTCATAATGGATATGTGTGTGCGGTTTTTTGCCATTGCTCATTTTATTTGTGGACGGAGAGAGAAAGCTTGTTGTCAAATTTTAGGTAGATTAGATCTGAGGATGTTTATCTAAATTGCATACTTTATATTTTATGGCTCGTTGTTATATTGTAACTGAGACTCATGAATCATCGCATGCTCTCATACATTCACTGGAAAAATAGACATGATAGATGGACCGAATGTGATAGAGTAAACTTTTTCAACAAGGAATTCTGGCAGCAGCAGCAGCATCAGCATCAGCATACAGTTTTTAAAGTAAATCTCATCCAATCATTTGGAATGAACATAATTTTATGTTAGATAATTCGGGTATCTACTTATCTGAAATAGCAGATCTGATGTATGGACGGGACGCATACAAACACACACATGCACACAAGTTGCTTCGAATCGTTCTTGTTTACGGACGCATTTTAATATTCAATTTGATGCATTTAAAAGTACCCTGATGATTAAGAAGACCATAAGCCATTTTGCCAATCTTTCCATATATCTGTTGTCTTCCCATACAAATTTTGACAGGGAAATATTATAGAATCATTAGCACTGCTAAAATAATTCCAATTCAAAAGTTCACAGCTGGAAAGCTCAATGCGTTGGTCAGTCTGTGATTCATTGGGCATTTTCATCTATTCGTCCGTCGTCGTCGTAGCTGTCAGTGCCGTGGTGCTTTGACAATTGTGGAACGTGTGACTAATTTAATCTCCACTTCAGAAGTATTCAATGTAAGGCAAAGGAATATGTCTCACATGCCGGATTGGATCATTTGCCATTACATCATCATGAACGGAGTTGAAATGGGAACAAGAACACAAAGCGGTGTGTGTAATATTTGATTACGACGTGCACACATAAGTGTAATTGCATGGGAAAAGCCGCATCAAGTACATGGTTGTGTGTGCTCTGCATATGGAAATGCATACATATTTAATCAAACAAGCAAAGAACACTAATGGCCAACGCGTGCACATTTATATCAGAGCCAGAGCCAGTGGCAGGGCCAGAGCGATTGCCAGAGCTAGGGCTTGAGCCATTGACAGGAGATACAAGTCTCACCGCATCAACTATACCACCACATTTTTCTCATATCTATTCAATGCTTTGCGAAATGTGAGTATGCTTTCTGTTTTCGTGCTCTCGTTATGATCTTCATCAGTTGCACACACATATTTTCCATTATATATGTGTTTGGTTTTAACCTCTTCATATATCTATTACGATGCGATATTTTACCATTCAGTTCATTGCTTTGGAATTTAAGTGTGAAACAAAAAAAAGATGCCATGAGAAAGATCGAATGGGGAGCGCAATACACATTTAACATATAGCAATGCATGAATAAAATATACAAAAGCACGTACAGATAAAATCATTGGTGCTTCCATACTTCTTGGGTTACTGGCTTCGAAAACATTACAAATGAGGCTAAACGAATGGAATGGAATGTGCTTAAAAGTAAAAGGAAAATGGCAACAGCAGTAGCACAACGAGAAAAAAATAGACAACGGTATTATAGAGCACCAAAAACACGTCGCATCCTCTCAGACATACGTTTTGGTACCCTTGGTATAACTTCAAAACAAATCCTTGCCTTCGTTCAGGCTCCGGGTTTTCTCCTATTTTTCTTTTCATCTGCTGACTTGTTGCGGTTGTTTCATTCTTTTCTTCGCCGATAATATACGATTATGGCAAAGTACAAAAGTCAAGAGACAAATCTTTTCACCGTTCACTGCGACACATACTCACACATACAAACACCGGTGTTCGTTTTGCCATATTTCTCCATTGCAGAGAATGTGTAGACGATCTTGTCTGAGCCAAACCAAAAAAAAGACGACAGACACAACGACGTGTAAAAAAACAAAAAACTGGTGAACGAACCGTGACTTTGTGGGGCACCGAAAACAACACTAAAAACAATATACACCGCACAACGTAACTACTAACTTGGGCGAGAGAAGCTCGAATGCGAAAATAGTTGACACATGGAAAATGCACAGCTTCATTTCCACTTGAGGTCAAACGCAGTTCAATTGCGTGTGTTTACTTCGATGCGAATAGGCGAGAAATGGAATGAATGACCACTAAATCCCTTTTCGTGCTCCCTATTCGCTTTTCATGAATTTACTATCAGTTCTCTTTATATATTCGGGTGTCGTGCGAGTAATAAAAATTACCTCTTAGGACAAAGAAATGGGAGTGACAGTGATGCATCTCTTTCTCTCTGTATATCGGATGACAATTTCTTAGCAACGAGATAGCAGCTGAATCAAAGTACAGAGCGTTTCAATCCATTTTCATCAGCGAGCATCATGTTATTCCACTGGTCATTCGCTATTTCATAAAGGTATAAGCTGCATACGGTTGCAAAACACAATTACACTAATAGAATTGACTCAGTGAAAGTAACAGCTAATGCCTTTCAAGCAACACCAAAGACTACACTCCATCAGGGCGATTACTAAAATACCATGCAATGGTATAAGTCGAAATGTGAATTGAACAAAAGGAAAATCGCCATTAACCGTAATTTACTTATCGCATCGTGGCTATTTAATAGCACTTGAAAAGCAAAGTGTTAAAGAAGCGAGATGTGGATAATTAATCGTTTATGTTCCAGAACATTTCACATTTTACATTTGCAGAAGCACACAAATACACAGACACACATTTGCGAGCTTTCGTTTGTTCGAGGCAAGTTCCTTGCTCGACAGTTATGCTAATGTGACTCTTTGACACCACATTCTTAATAGATTTCGATTGATGTTTTCGCACAGTGAATCAGGAATTCTGTTAATTAATCGCCCACACCGCCGCTGCTGTGCTGTTCTCTAGTGGCGGGCCAGTGGGTGCGAATGCGTACACTAGCGCTCACTCACTCAATCACCATTCGCAGTTTATTTTAATTCCCTACATTTGAATTAATTTATTCCATTTCGACAAAATGCTGCAATCAAGAGAAGAATTTATGTAGTGCGGCAGCCACACATTTTATATCAATCGAAATGAAAAATAATACAATACTGTTGGCCATTTGTTAGAGAGAGAATCGATCTATCGATTTACTATGCATTAGTCAATTACATGGCAATGGCGCGCTCAAAATTCGGAAAATAGTATTTATTTCACATTATTTTGGTGGCAAGCGAATGGCAATTTGTTTGCGCAAAATAATTACAAATTCACTACATTTTTCATTTCAACTTTCGAATTGGTTCGTTCGCATCCCTAATGAGAATAGCTTCGAAGCAATGTTGAACACCGATCCATAGCTACACAAACACACACGCGCAGTCATACACACGATTCTATTTGAAATAATAATTTTAATGGTCCCGAATGAAATGTCAATTTAGCTGGAAGAAGCATCTGCTGGCAGGGCAATGAAAATGTCAAATCGATTTGAAATAAGTTTTCATCCCTAGAATCGACACGCAAACATTTTTGATATGCAGTGCATACAACTATCTATGTCATCGAATGTTGGTATGTGAACGATCGTTTTTTTTGCATTTGTTCAATTTATATGTGAAATGTGTAGCAATTTTTGCGCAACATTTCTGCAATCGGTTTCTATGGGTCAATATTTGCGTTCAACATGAGCAAGCTTGCTGAGTGCATGTGTTCGGTTTGGTCTCTATATTTGTTAAACTTTGTTTCAAAATGATCGGGAGATGTGACAGGAATAGAATAATAAATATTAGGCACTTTTGTAAGAGTTCAATGATTCCACACAAACGATAACATCGAATGCGAAACGATAATGCTCATTTTCGGCTATTGCGGGGCCAAAAAACAATCAAATAAACACATTGTGTGCAGCAATGTTCGATGGACGTTACGAATACAATGCGAACACACTTCAGTCCTTCATTCTTTGCTCTTCTCTTCACACACTTTTTCTCACTCGTCCATTTTCATCTAATGTGCTAATCATTTAATAGGTCTTCAGCTTGAATGCCCGCGAACAACAGAGAGTGCACTACGTTCAACTCTTCAAATCGTTAAATCGCCCATTCAAACGTTATCGCTGTATGATTTTGATCGAACAGCCACATCAATTTCTTCGGATATGTTCGTGAATGGCACCCATATTCGCAATTTAAAATTCTCCAACACTCAGCTCAGCATGCTGAAGGACAACAGTTTGCAGTATTTACGTTCAATGCTGGAAACACTCACCATTTCCAACAGCAAATTGAATCAGGTGAGTTAGAATTTTGCCAACAAATACGGTTGCTTTGCAGAAGTGAATGATGATGATGATATTGGAGGTGGTTGCTTCGCGAGTATCGCGAGCATCGCGAATTGTTTGATATGAAAAGCAGTGGCTTTCATTAAATGTATTGAATAAACTCTTTAGTCATTCAAGCAGATTCCATGAGATTGCATTATTATCATAATTGTTGAAGCGGATTTTTCGACGGTTCCGCACAAACTGAACTTTGCTCTTAAAGAATATAACCAAACGTTGTGATAATAGCAACCGTTGTCGTTATCAATAGATTTCTCCGTGAGCGGACATTTTGCTCATTAATTCTTTTTATTCTCATTCCATTTTTTTTCTCTCTGCATCTCTTCCGCTCTCCATCTTCATTTTATTGTTCTGCATTCATCGGAAAACCTCCGGCTAACCGTTCGACGGTCGAACCAATACACAATGGCGCTAATATCTTATGTGCAGATACCGAGGAATGCGCTGTCTGGATTGGAAAAATTAATGGAGCTTGAGTTAGATTCCAATCGAATCTCCAGTATCCACGATTATCTGCAAGTTTTTTTTTAATATCATATAAATAGTATTCTTCGACATTCATACATACAAATTCTCTAATGAATCTTAATTTTGAAACATTTCAACCCCAATGTAGGTTTTATGGGCTTCGCTTGGTCAAATTGAATGTGAAAGCTAATGTGCTGGAAAACATACCGGTATGTTTATCAAAAGACTTCTCCGGGAACGGATATTTTACTCATTTTTCTCGTTCCATATTTTGTCTCTCTTCTTCAAAAATTTTATGTACAGGAATATGCATTTGCCGGTCTTGAAGATTCACTGACGGAAATCGATTTATCCGAGAATAAAATAAAAGCATTTCCGTTGTTGGCACTTCGAAAATTGAATCGTTTACGTTCACTGCGTCTCACCAGCAACGAAATATCGACGATGTTCAAAGGTAATCGGTCAATAAGGATGCCCTCGTTGATGTTTCTCTTCCTCGATTTGAATCGTTTCACGGAAATTGAAGCGGACGCATTCAGCATGTTCCCGAATATTTCCACATTATCGCTGTTCAACAATGGCATTATGCAAATAGCCGACAATGCATTTGATTCATTGGCCGCACTGAAATCGCTCGATATAAGCCGCAATAATATCAGGCAGTTGAGCAAAAACCTATTTAAATCGAACGTTGCACTGGAATCGTGCGATTTGAGCAATAATCATTTGCATTCGATTGGCGGTCTGTTCGTTGGCCTACCCAAAATACGAGATATTTTTATATCGGAAAATAATATACTGGATTTACCCGTCGATACATTCACCAATTCGACAAATATTAAAATGATCTATTTGGAAAACAATGCGATACGGCACGTCGACGAGAATGTGTTCGGGACGCTGGTCAATTTGGAGCAATTGTATTTGGGTTCAAATTTGATAACGCACATACCGCAATCGCTGTTCAACCGAACGGAAAAGCTAATTTCATTGAGTCTCGACCGGAACACCATACGCGATCTTCGGCCGGGTCTTTTCAATGTAACAAAAAGCTTACGTGAAATTCATTTGCGCTACAACAAAATTCGCACCATACACAGACATGTTTTCTATCCGCTGCTCGAACTAACCGAATTGCAGCTACAGAATAATTCGATTACAACGATTGAAGAGGATGCATTTGGCAGTTTGAAAAGTTTACAGCACATAAGTTTGCAGCAAAATCAATTAACAGCCCTACCACGGATATTTCCGGTCGACTCCACCTCGTTGCTGTCCCTTGAAATTGATAAAAATTCCATTGTTGACATTCACAATGAAACATTTCAAGCGATGTCGAATGTGTTCGTTGTGTGGTTGAATCATAATCAACTCAATATACTGGACCGGAGCATGTTCAAAGATATGCCACAATTGGAGCGACTGCATTTGTACAACAATGAGATCGCCAACATTGCGGCGAACACATTCCAGCAGCTCGACAATTTGCGCTACATTGACATGCACGCGAATCGTCTGCAAAGCGTCAAACGGACAATATTCACGAATTTAAAATCACTGGAGGAATTGAATTTGTCGTCGAACGAAATCACCGAAATACAAACGAAAGCGTTTGTTAATTTGAAAAAATTAAACCGTTTGGATTTGTCAAATAATGCGATTGGTTCGTTGTCGCGTAACACATTCGCCGCTGACATTGCATTCTTGAATTTACAGAACTGTTCGTTGACACAAATCAATGCGGGCACTTTTAATGGTTTGCATAATTTGATCGAATTGAATTTGGAAAATAATAATTTAACGCTCGACATCGTACGGCAATTGGATGTGCCCAGTTTGCGTACGCTTCGACTATCGCACAACAACTTCAGCCAGCACACGGATAGTGTATTCGATAAGATGCCACTGCTTGAAACCTTGCTAATGGAAAATTGCAATTTTCAACACCTGCCCGAAATGATTTTCCGGCATAATTTGAATTTAGTGCGAATTGATGTGAGCGGCAATATGCTCAAGACATTCGAACCGACCATTTTCCATGGCCTGATCAATTTGAAGGAATTACATTTCAGGCGAAATCTATTTAATGATTTACCGCACGCTGCCTTATACAACATATCCATGCTGGAGACACTGTCATTGTCCAATAATATTTTGACGACGCTCGACTTTCTTAAGCTCAACGGTTTGCCAAATTTACGGCATTTGAATGTGGACGATAATGTTTTATCGTCGTTGAGTGGCTTCGGTGCTGTTAATTTGAGCCACTTGCACACCATCGATCTAAGTGGCAACATTCTAATGGATCTACCGAAAAACTTTCTCCAGAACTCAATTGCACTTAAACGCATCGATTTAGCATCTAATCGATTTCCGCACATGCCATTCATCGGAAGTTCGAGTGCCAGCAGCATTAGTGGCGGCGGTTCTATGGATGACGCATTATCACAATTGAGTTGGTTGAATTTGACAGGTAAATTGAAAATTATAAATTCTGCGTTCGTTTTGCAAATGACAATTGTTGGTGTTGATGTGTGAGTGCGAATGAGTTTTTACAGAAAACGTCTTTGTGGCTTATTCGCGCTGCTATTCATTCGACTGCACTGAGTTTTGCTTGAATTGTATGAGACCTGATTGCGCTACGTTTCATTTCGACTAAACTTCCATCTTTCCGCAACGGCTAATTTCTCTGAATATGCCATTTGCTAGAACACACACACAATTTTCGCCAATGTCGGAATCAGGTTACTCTTATTTTGAGCCAGCGAGAGAAAATGGATGAACGGGCATTTATAATTTCGCATAATATATTTCTGTTCCACCTATTATAAACCACAAATATCATGCATTTTACGTTCAAGTGAGGGGATTTTCTGTGTAGCACATATTTATTCATTAAATGTGCATTTGAAAACAAACATGCATGCACATTGCAATTTACACAAACGCGCTCGCATGTGCGCTTATTTATGCTCGCTTCGTCCCCAACTCCTGACGCTGCTCTTAGCGAACACTCACACATTCTCTCACTCTCTCTATCTCTCTCGCTTGGCATGGAACTGTTCAAACTGAATTGTTAAACAAATGTGTGTTCTCGAAAGTTGTTCGTTTGCCACTTTCAACACAATAAAAACATCATGTTATCGTTGTTATTCTATCATTATCGATAGTTGTGTGTTTCCAGTTTGCACGTTTCCTCTTTTATATTCATGTGTTTAACCATAAATTCAAGCAAAACTCGCTTATTTCGCTCTCATTGATTTTAACAACTCGATTTCATCTCGAATCACTATGTTTTTTTCATCTCTCTTTCTCTTTCTTTTCCATTTTTTGGTTTTCTCTTTTCGGCTTTTCTCAATTTGAATATTTCGCTAACGCGATATGAAACCTATCATCGACTGTTTGCTCGTCGCTCGCACATCCGTTCGTCCGTTCGCCCGCTATCTACAACAGGTAATCCATTCACCAGCAGCATTCATGATGCAGTAAATGTTGAAACGCCGTCGACAACAACACGTTACATAATTCCGAATCTCAATGAGCTTCACATCACCCATACCAATTTGACGGCTATCAGTAGCTACGATTTCGATGGCTATTCCGCTCTACAACATCTACATCTCATGCATAATCGTTTGCAGCGCATTGCATCCTATGCATTCAAAAAGTTACACAATCTTTTAACATTAGACATTAGCGTGAACGAATTGCAGCGTTTGCCAAGAGAGTGTCTGCATGGGCTAGTGCAGTTGAAACGCTTGAATCTATCAACGAATCGTCTTCAAGTATTGGACGAATTTACCATTGAATTAGCATATTTAGAATCATTAGATATTTCATACAATCAATTGGAACGCATTGATATAAATACACTGCAAAACTTACATGAGCTACGTGAGCTGAGGTTGGCTGGCAATCGTATTGCCGCTGTCAGCATTGAGAGCTTTCGCTTGCTGAAAAGTTTAACTATTCTGGACTTACGTGAGAACCAATTCCGAATCATACCGTTGGATGTGCTCAATTTCCTGGAGACTCATTTGCAAACATTGCAAATCGAACGTAAGTTGTGTACACTTTTTCTGGACATGTTTTCCGCACACATCCGCCAAAACACATATACAGTTGTGCACATCGCATGCGATGCAAGTGTGAAGTGTTAAAGTTAAAAGTTGAAGTTCTAATGGAATTCCATTTTGCAGATAATCCGTATAATTGCTCCTGTGAATCGCAACCACATTGGGAATGGATTAAAGATCACCAGAAAATTATGCAGTCGACTGAACGATTTATCAAATGTGAGACACCACTATCGTTGCGCGGTCGACCATTTGCCACAGTCACTCCCGAGGAATTTTGTCCGTTAATCACTCAAGTGACAATCGATGATATTCAACCGTATTCAGTGAATGTATCATGGCAGAATCGAGAGCATACCGGTCTGAGTGGCTTCGAAATATTTTATCAAGCAATCGACGGAGGTGTCGATGATGTGAGTGTTCCCTTTGAAATGCACACAGACACCACCAACCAGGCGGTGTTTGTGTGTGTGTTATCTTTATCGGATTAAAATCACCAATTCAAATCAATTTTAATCTCTTTCTCGATACATTCGTCATTGCAGACTGAATTATTGCCCATGAATTTGGATGCACTCGAGCATTCGGCTAAGCTAAATGTTTTGTCTTCCGGCACACAATATCGTATCTGTGTGATTGGAAAAGGAGATCGTCTATCGCCGGCTATGACAATGTACTACGTCTCGAATATGGCTGCTGATAATAATTTGGTAAATCAATTGAATGATAAACTTGTATCGAGTTTAGCAGTCGATAATAATGGAGCATTCGATGGCGTCGACTCGGAAAACATGTTGTACGATATTGAAAAGAAAACGGACACCATCCAGAACGTAATCCAAGCGGAGTTTAGGCGGGGACTAATGAAATCGAAAATTGATACGCCGATTTCACGGTGCATTGAAGCAAAAACATTGCCCGCAAACCCAGTTGAAATCAGCGAACAAAATCGATTAACTGATGGCGGAATTCTGCATTCATTACTTACGCGCCGTCTTGGTCTTATCGTTGGATGTTGTCTCGGTATTTTTGTATTTATCATCATCGTTTCGATATTGGGATGGTTAAAATTGAAAAAGCGTCGATTGGAAAACGCAAAGCGTCGCGAGCAGCAGTTAAACCAAGCCGAACAACTAAATTATCAGCATCTAAATCATCCGGAGCTCAATCAAACACAACTGCTTCCACCACCACCCGATTATAATAATACATCTTATCGCCAATTCACAACGCTACCGTACAGTGATTGCGCTGATGTACGGGACAGTTGCAATCAACATCTAATGCATGCAACGCCACCGCCGAATTGTATATCAGGCACTGTCATCGGCACCACTAACATCGCATGCTAACATGTATAGAACACTGGCCCAATCATTTCATTCATTTTGCATCAAAATGGCTTTTCTGTAGTTAGGTATGTTCAATCGTTCAACGAATCAGCTGCTTAATGAATGAAAAAATTGTCGAAATTCATTTAGAAGAAAACATATTAACATATATTGACGATGTCAACTTGACATGGGGGAGTGCGAGAAGGTAAAATGCCGGTGGAATATTGTAAATCGAAAATTGTCTATAAATATGTTTACCGAAAATTTCGCTTTTATTTGCTTTTCGATTGATATTCTTCCGTCGAAGCGAGGGCGAGCGGGCATGGAAAAGTTTGTTTTTCCATTCGACAAGCAACTTTATAATCGTTTTGCATAAATATTCAATGCGAATTTCATGTTATCTTCTTTCCCTGAGTCACCTTAAGCCAAACCGTTGTGGAAGTTTCATCACCGAACGAACGCTAGAGGCAACAGAAAAAAGTGCGAAATACCGTCAAAAGAATGAAAAGAAAAAAAGATGTGTCCTGATAAACAAGTTAAAAAACAAGACAACATTGTTTAAACTGCTTTCTTTCCTGCGGTGTGTCGGCCCTCTCTCTCGTTCTCTTTTGGAAAAAGTTTTTCCGCGCTTTGGGATGATGGTTATCCAGCCTCTGGCATTTGAAAGCCTACGAAATGCAAACCGGCAGACGATCGACCATATCCCTCAGTAACAAACAACTGTAATGCATTGAACCAGAAGCGGCACGGATGGTGACACAAGATAGAATCAAAATTGATGATGATTAGCGCTTCACAGCTGTCACCCATATTCAAGCACCTCTATTGAATTACAATTCAACTTCGGTGGCCGTGCCTAAAAGCGACAGGTGAAAACGAATAATGATTATAATCCTCTTTTAACATCGTCGACCCATTCGATTCACCATGGATATTAAATCAAAATATCGTCTTCCGCCGCACAAGTTGATCCGAAAAATCATATTTCAACGATTTATCATTTACCATCCAACTGCATTGCCTTCGGTTGATTGGGACTTAAATATGTTGTTGCTTCATTGCTCGAACATTGTTGATAATTATGCAAATTTAGCTATATTTCATGCGAAACACCACATAGAAAAAAACAAATCAAATCTTTCAATAGATTGAAGCTTTTCGAAATGCAATGCAGTTCCACAAGTTTTTGCAGCTTGTAATTGGCGAGAATAATTGATTAAAATTGAATTTTTAATATTTGCGTTCCCCAAAAATCAACACGAACAATGAACATTGAGCCAATAGCTATTAAATTGAAGAATAATTTTGCCAATTAAAACGCTCATAAAAAATTGCGCTTATTCAATATACATAATAATATAGCTCGATTATGAAGCGAACGTGAACACCAGCCAAAAATAATTAAAATCAACTTTACTGCATTTGCCTCAATAATACTCGCTCGCTGGCTCGCTCGACACAAGAAAAATCCACGAGTTGAAAATATAAACTATGAAAAGGGCAGCTAATGATAACGAATGTGAAACGTTTTTCAACCAGGTTTAAACCAATCAGTTAATTAAAAACATTAATTTACATGTAAAATAATGATATTAATAATGTAAAGGATATAAAATGGGTGCGATTGTGCGTCAAATACGATGCATACGGAATGCGTGCGCTCGCATACAGAGGGAATGAAATGGAGTTCCAAAAATGTTACGCATATGACCTCTCAGCACATTCATATCGGTAGAGTGGTATTGTGAACGGTGATGGTTCTGAAAATGTATAAACCATAACATAATTGAGCAGCTCAACAAACGGTTGTGCACGCGGCGCAAGGGCGCATGCAAAAGGAAAAATAAACAATATGATGCAAATCAAAACATTCAAGCTAATTTACCAAATAATTAAGGTTAGGGGCAATTTTTTTGACCAAAAAAATGATGTACACTTAAATTTATTACAAGTAATTTATTGCAACTAGATTATGGATAATCAAAACAGCATGAACGAAGAATTGGATTTAAATCAAACTTAAAATGCCATTGAGAATGGCTACAATACATTCATATCGATAGAAAATTTATTTCATATATACCGACCGAGTGAATCGTTTTTGTTTTGTTATTGTTATTGTCTGGAGTGAAATAAAAGTCTCGGACTTGCATTTCGACACCGTCTCGGCATAGAAGCAAAATCGCGGGAACATTCTCGTTGGATTGGACAGGTGGAAAATTTCGAAATTTCCAATTATCTGTGTGAATACTTGGGCTCAGTACTTAATAAAATTGGCATTCGAAATTATCGGATGAATCGAGTTCAAATGCTAGGAATTGGTTGAAATTTCCATGCAATTTCCCAACAATTGTATACACGCATCATATTCTTAAGTAACATCCTCAACTCTATATATAAATGGAGAGAGGTACAAAACTATATTTACGTTTGTGGATGTAGTGAATTAAACTTGAACTTAAAAAAACTGTAATCAACTCAAATATGTGAATTAACACAATTATTCAACTTAATTTAACTAATAAGCAGAGATTTTCAAGTGAATCCCTTGATTTATGCAAGTATCTTGTTTTTTTATTTGTGTCGTTCCAAAAAATTTATTTAAAGTTCACATAGTTAATTAAAGAATTTAAAAGAAAATAAACTCAAAGTTTAAAATACGAATTACAGCAACAACAACGCAAAATTACAACTATTTACGATGTAAGAAAGGAGAAGTTTCAATCAAAACTGTACATACACACTGTGAAAGCGCAACACACGCAAAGAAAAAGAAGTGGGGCGAATAAATGAGAAACTATAATGTAGTTATTTGTGAAATTACTATCGTAGATTGTTTCAAATGAATATGAGAAGCGAATAATTGATGGAAAAACCAATGGAATCAGTTTTGCCAGACAATGTACGAAACAAATTGATGGACAAATGCAAATACACTTATCAGGAAAATGGATAAAAAAATTCACACTCACACACCCACAGAGAGAAACTGCAAATAAAACATAAATGTACATATTTTCAAAGTGTACTTCGCACACTGTGTTTTTATTTAGTCGTTTTAATTATGTTATCGAAGCGGTGCAAAGCAATTCGCATTTCTGAAATCGATTTTTTATCAAATTAAACATCATTCGCATACAATGCACTCGATGAAGCTAGTTTGAATGATGGCGTGAAGCAAAGTGCATATTTGCATGTGAAATACTTTTTACTAGTTCATTGCATCCATCGAAATTGCATTATTATCGAACGGGATTTATTTATTGAGGATCGTGCGCGTGGGCACGCGGGCGCGCAAACATTCGACCACTCCTCGTTTTTGTTTTTGTTCGATTGTGATAGTCAACTCTTCACCAATCATTCAGTTAATGGCTTCAATTTCGACGATGGTATCTTCTCGACACAAATATGCCAATCCCAAAATAATAAATATAAACATTTTAAAATTCAAATTGATCAATTTCAGAATGACCGGTTTTTTTCTTTTTGATTCGCATTGCGCTTATTCAATTTTTGGGTAAATTAGTTTCTTTACAAATAAATCTGTATACTGGTTGAAAATAACCTTTTTTCGCCTTGTTTGAGATGACCACCGAATGGGATTTTACTATTTAAATCGATTTCGATTTATTTGGTTCACAGTCCAAATGTTCATTTAATTTTATTCGTCTCCCAATCAGATATTTCGTGGGAATTCTGTTCTATTGTCAAATCCAGTATATACAGTTTTGAATGCAATCAACTGCCCAAATTGACAGTAAAAATATTCAGTGAAAATAATTTCAGTGTGAATTTGAAAAAAAAAATGCTTCCAATTTGCGTCAGCTTCAATTTAGTCATTTTCCAAGAATACTTCTGTTTCAATTCTTTCCACTTATTTCCGTTTTGCCTTTGACGAAGTAACTGATTTCATGTTGATAAAAGGTAAAGAAAAAAAGTCAGATCTAGACCAAAACGCATCAAATGCAAATACTTGCTGTGCTATTGGAATTTTTTTGTTGGAACTTGAAATTTTTTTAATTATTCCATATGCTATCATAATGAGAAGATGCTTAGCTAGAAATTGTAGCTTCTTTGAGATGTGAATGCTGCGAAAAAGGCTTACGAAGAATTCTCTTGATTTGCATTCATGTGTATACAGCATTCCGTTGAGAAAATCCACGAAAAAGTGTATGGTAAGTACCTTTTGAAACTACTTTTTCGATATGCTTACCGTCGAGTGTATATGAAAAGTTGTCATTGCAAGCAATTCATTCATAAAAGTAGAATCCCCTTAAAAAGTTTTAGCAATTCAGAAATCTGTGTCTTTTGTGCGGTGGTAAGCACTTGGTTGATAAGTGTGCGCAAATGCATTCGTTTGATGTGCATTTAGCTGCTCTACATTTGAATACATTAAATGAGTTTGAATCGAAGCGACAGCCAAAATAGTCGAATGAAACGCTCTCTATTTTGACATTCGCATTGGTTATTCTCATTTCTCTCTCTTTCTATCTCACACACATACAAAGCATGAATTGCTTGTTCTCTTTCTTGCGTTAATGCAATCGCTATGATCATCAGTAAAATTTATTTGGTTCTTCTCCACCGGAAAGATTCTTACGTGTTAACATGTGAGCAAGCAGCATCGAAGACTGTGTTTGTAAAAAGTTAACATGTGCCAAGAATGTATAAATTCTTTTACGATGGTAGACAGTTTTTTTGAGTTCAGTTATTCGTCATGCGGTGAAGTGGAAGAGAGGGATGCTACTTCCATGCTCTTTCTTTTTTTCATGCATACACAACAGCGGCATCATCATCAGCGACATCATCAGAAGCAGTAGCAAATATATAAAATTCCCTGCCGCTTCTGAGGCATACGTTTCAAAATTGGTACATCACAATGTTGTAACGAAACATTGTCGTTAGGTATTCAATGCTACGTGAATGCTACTAAATGGTCGTTTATGGACAAACTTGAATGAAAACTTTGTGCTGCTCTCTCATATAATACGAGCGAGCGCACGCTTTCTTCTTCTCCGTCTCCCACATGCATGCCAATGTTTATAAAGAAGAAAACTTTGTGCGCTCGGTACACGAGCAGCAGCTTATTTATCGGTACTTTGTCCAATTCTCTCGACCTTTATTTTACCTGACATTTCAGTACCTACTTGTTATCGTTTTCTTGCTCTTTGCATTAAGTTGTCGATTCTACAACAAAATGATGTACCATTTGTATGTTCGTGGAAATTTTTAAATGGACAAACACACACGCAGCACAAAATGAACCTAAGCTGTGGAAAAAATATGGTAAATTGCTTAGAGGTAACATAAAAAAAAAGTCTTTATTCGACCGACAAATATCCCCCAATCATAATTATTCACGTTTACCCTGTGTTTATATTATGCCGAGTTGGATGGAATGGGGCATATTTTGGTCTTATGTTTTGTAACTTGTTACATTTTATGTAATTGCTATGCCACCACAGTTTTGAAATACATAATCACTTTGAATTTGTCTCTACGCACGAGCACGTTTTTCGTTATTTCTTCGGACAAGTACTCTTCATGTGTCTCCAAGATTATCACTTGCAACTGCGGCGAACACATTATGGTTCTGACCACTTTCCTCATCCAATTACTGACCTTTCTCTCACTTTCCCTGTTCTTCCCTTCCCCGTTAACGTTATTTGGTTGCCATTCATTGACACTTGTATTTGTACATAATTTGGGACAATTCTCGGGATCAACGAGCAATGCTATGTGTTTCTGCCAATTGAATTGTTAAGCTCATAGGGGAACAAATGTTATTCATAACCTTTGATATTTTATTTGCTCATTTTATCTCAATTTGAAGTAAAATGCTCGCATTTAATAACTTAAACGGAAGCGAAAACGAATCAGATTCAGTTAAAACATGTAAAATTGTTATTTCACAAATTCAAGCTGAATATTCAAATAACATACAAATTAAATATACGAAACGGTAAAAAAGTGTTTCATGAAAAATATACCAATGATTCAAATCATTCGTTACTCACGAGCATCCGCACTACATGACATCTTATATGTGAGCACTTGAATCTTTGAACCGGCAACTGCATACCTTTCGAATGAAGCGGTTATGATAAAAAGGGAAGGCAGTGTCTGAATGAAAGCGACATTTTCAAAACAGAATCATGCCTCGAGGTCATTTCGGATATCAAAAGGAAGAAAATAAACGACAAATCTTCTCAAAACTTGCAAATTCTCGAAACATTTTTATTTATCATATTTGCTCATGCTTGATTTTGTTATTTTTTCTCTTGGGTTTGACTTGGGCCTGTATATCGGCACAACAATTCTTTCGTCATTTTATACTCAGCAATATTTTCCGCTCTTTCTTTTACTCATTGCTAGCGAACGTCAATGTTGAATATTTTTCTTCAGCCGTGCTCAGTTCTGCACGTAGTGTTTTTCTTACATTCGCTCAACGTTCGCTGGTGGTTGCTTTCTGCATTGTTGCCGAAATTTGAGATTGCATCCAGTCAAAGTCACACACAATTAAAATTGAAAAAGACGGAAGAAACCATAACAAAAAGAAAAGCGACGAATAAAAAATAGCTCAAAATGTTCCGTCGTCAGCAAAGAAATGTGTAAAGTCTGAGCAAAGAAAATGAGGGACTACTTCAGTCATAGTGAATTACGACTACTTCTCTCCCTTTGGCTATCGTTTCTTGAAGAGTTTCTTTTCGGCATGATTTCGGTGGCTGTTGGCGCACAAAATCAGAGACAAATAAAATTTTATTCTCAAATCTCAACTTTAAATGGCATGAGATAAAATTTGTGCCGGTTTTTGCTGAATAAAAATGACATTAGCTCGATGAATCCGATCCGACCACTGCTTCTCCTTTATCAATCTGAGGCCGAATTTTCTGAATACACGCGATTTGCTCGAAGAAAACTAATATATTTGTTAGCTGGCACATAATATTCTATTTATTAAGGAACTACTGAGAACAACATCAGATGAGCATTGGGAGAGAGAGAGAGAGAGAGAGCAAAATAAACATCAAATACGTAAAACATCTCCTGGCAACGAGCAAAAAATGTCACAGAGAGATGGAAAACGAGAATGGGAGAGAAAAATGAGAAAATGCTCTTGTTGTACGTGCTCGTTTTCAAATTGGACTTTTGCATCATAAAACTTGATTTCTGCATTCGTCGGCACTGTGCGCTCTGCTCTCTCTCTATACGTCGAGCTGCTGTGGCGCGCTTACATCACACATTTTTGGCTACTACTTTTTGAACACACACAATATTGTACGTTTATGAAGTTGCAGCAGCTCGTTGAACGTTTTCGACGAAGAAAAAGTGACAACGACATAGTTAAAAACTGAAAAATAGACATCGACGAATTTTATCACGTGCAAGAACAAGCAGAAACATTTATAGTTAGCGAGGAATAACGCGAAGCAGCGAGTGTGTGAGAAATTGAGAGAGAGAGAGAGAGAGAGAGAGAGGGAGAGAGAGAAAGAGCAAGAGCCGATGCATTGGAGAGAAAAGTGAAATTAAACAAAACGACGACATTATTCGCCAGATACGGATGCAAATGACGAAGAATAACACAATTTATACATGAATCTTCTTCATTTGTTTGCCAGAAAAATTATGTGGATAGTATGCATGCGGGTTTTGATGGTATCATCTGTAAATAAATTTATTTTCGTTTGGGTTTGCATGACACACTTACAAAATCCGACTGTATGAGCAAGAGCATTTTGTTAATCAGATTTAACAGAGAACGACGTTCACTTGTACAATGATTTTTTTTTTCAAGCCATAAATTAATAAATAATAAATGTCAATGCCGAGCGCGAGCTTTTTCGTCGTCCTCAAAATGACTCCACTGAATAAAGAGGAAGTGAAAACCATAGCAATGTTGGTGTGTTTTCGTTTGGAGAGCGGACGAGCGATAAAAAGTTCAGAGCAAAAAAGGACAATATTCTCTTCATATTCATGATTAAATTACAACAAAATCGGAATATTCAATCAGATGACAACGGAATATGGATTTGGGTGAGCGACCGAATAAAAATATTAAATTCCAATGCATTTCATTGAATTTGTACAAATCGAAAAATAATTCGTGTGAAAAATGCTCATTTTATTAAGCGTGTTGCCAACGATTTTGGTCCCATTAGTCTGCCCATTGTCGATTTTATTCGCCAAATTTGCCGTGAGAAACAATCAACACACCATTCGGATTCAAATGCAAACATGGAAAGAGAGAGAGAGATAGAGGAAGCGAATGAACCAAAAATCGACGCGTTACAAATAAATTAGCTTATCGCAGTCGCCCCGATTTAACCTACATCATTTTTTTTTTTTTCGAATAAAAGTTGTCATTACGATTGGGTTTAATTCGAGCTGGCAATACTTCGAGTGATATTTGAGATTATGCTTGTGCCAATATGTATGGCGAACAGCCATTGAGCGGTTCGAGTTATAAACAAAATTAAAATAGTTTTAATGGTCGTTTTGATTTCTCGGAAATAAAGATGCATGTTTGCAATGTCCATTCACAATCTTCAATAGTTGGCTTATTTATGATTAACTCACACTGCCGTCAGATTCAATGTCCAAAATACACAATCCGATTTGTATGGATACTGTTAACATTTCCTCTCTGCTACAAAATAAAAAAGAAACCTTTTATCGTATTCAAATGGTTTAACATTTTAGAATCTCTCTATAAGCTGTATAAACGTGGTCACGCCTAAACTGATTAAAGTAATTAATGTTTGGCAAACCAAAATACGAGAGTAAATAGATTGATTGAGATGGTAGAAGAGCAAAAGAAAAATGCATACTGAAAAAATATTCTTTACATTTACGTGCATTCTTTTTTTTTTCATTAAATCGCCAGAAAAGAATTATTCGTCCCGCCATTGTGCATTGCAACCGTATATACCGAAAGGAAAAAATAGCACAAAGTGAAAACTGCTTCGCATGCGAATCAAATTCCCTGCTTCATCCCACAGAAATGAAGTAGATGGAATTAAATTTCATTATTTCATTTTTTCCACAAAAATATCATTTGTACGTGCGAAATGAACATAGAAATGTAGTTTACATATGTAAATCAGAAATGAGGGGATTTTAGTAAAACGTGCTATTCTTTAATTTACTCGTTGAACAAACATCGTCTGAAATGGAGCTGGCGCAAAAGATGCAGAGCGAAGTAAACAAAAAAACAGTATAAGCGAGGAGCAACCACCGGAACAATATTGCAATGGAACATCTTTGAAAAGAATCACACAAATACCGACGAGGGAAAAACCTCAGATTCTATATGGGATTATATGAACAAAAGCGGTTGGACACATTGAAAACAGTAAACAATCGATGCAGAGAATCCATACAAAAGATCATGAGCACCGAACAGAGCGATCATGAATAAAAATGGATTGAATGAACAAGTCTTCCGTTGAAATCGTTTGGTCGTACCAATGAATCTGGATTTATAAATGGCAAATTTTCTATGCGATTCAATCGATTCAGACGAATTATACAGCAAAACGATTGGTTTTAGTTCTTTTTTATTCTTACAGCCGTTTGGAAATGAATCTGATTGCAATTCAACAAACATGGAATCAATTTGCTTTTAACAAATGCACATCAAGATTAAAGTCGAGCTCAAGAGCTACTTAAAATCATGTCATAAAATCGAAATGCGATCCAATCTGTGACATTCGCTCTAGCATAATTCATTCAAATCGATGGTAATTACTTTTTCTCCATTCCTCTCCGCATCCGTAGCGAGCCAGAGTTGAAACCGAAAATGTCAGAATTTGTTAACAATTTATTAAAAAACAACAAAATCACCATTCTCAACAACAAAACATCGATTCGACCGGTCACATAAATTTCAGCGCTAAGTAATTCGATGGCATGTGTTTTTCAAACTGTTCAAAGTCAAGAATAATGGGTTCCATCGAAAAATATTCAAATGGATTTCGGTTCAATTTATTTGTTTTTACAATTGGTGTTAATCGCCAAACCGAAAGCATGGAATCATATGTCTTTGAATTGTTTAGACTATCGGTTTCGACTTAATGACAGTTGCAAAACGACGCTGAAAATCTATAATCCAGAAAACGGTAAAGCGATATGCAACACTAACTTCAGTTTAATTGAATCTGTCATTTCACTGGGAGAATAGGGAAAATTTCAATTCATTTTATGCTCGCATTTGTATTGGTGTTCAATATTATTGCAATGAAATTTGAATCAACTGACTGGCAAGATCTTTCACATCGCATTTAGTCTTAAGATACGGCGCCCATAGTCACATCGCATTTATTCCAACAAATTATTCAAATTATCAAATTAGAATTCAAACGTATTCATATATTGGCTTTCGGAATTATGCCGATTGTAGAAGATTTCGATATAAGTGATGATTTGGTTCTAAATCTTTGGAAGCCATTTGAAAACAAGTCGTTCAAGATCATTTTAAAAAATCGAGGTAAGCGAACTATTTAAATTAAGAGCAACCGGCATCAAATTACGATTAGGCAAATTCTCGAACAAGTATGGACGTGGATTTGAGTGTGCGTTAAAAGAGCGCATAAGCCACAAGTCGATCAAACATTCGATTCTTGCTTTTGTATCAAATAAAATGAGAGATATAGACAGATTTAGTTTCAATTTAGGTAGAGATTCGATATTGCGGACAATGGAATTCATTTTTCGTCAAAATAGGCCGGTGATTCAACGAGACTTGTACGATATTCCGAAAGATTTGGAGAATTTAATTTACCTGGAAACAAACATGCAGCGCTCGAAGTTTCTGGATGATTTGAATGAAAGAGTGCCATCTGCCGAAGAAGATTACCAACAGCATTTTCACAGTTTAATCTATCTTGAAGAGATTGGCCTTCGGAAGGATATCAAAAGAAAATACACTCAAAATAAGGCATTCTTTGGAGATAGAGAATATGAAACGGTGAATGGAGTAGAAAAATGTCAGAAGTACGGACCAGGGCTCTATGAACTAAGCGTGCAGTTTTTGTACGAGACACGACCATCACTAAAAGTGGGTATGTCTTGAAACAGATTGTTCTCGTTTTTTTTTCCATAACAGGACGTGCTATCGAATGTCCTTTTATAATAATATTAGGTCATTTCATTTCAATAACATCATATACTTCCAAGCAAAACATTTTAATCGTATATTAATCATTTATTACTTTAGGCGATAAAGTGATTGCAAGAAAAAATTCCAACAATGCAAATCAAGAAATCACTTTTAATGGTAAAATTGTTCGAATGAAAGATGATTTGATTGTTGTCCGCTTCGATGACGATTTCATTAAGCAATTCAACCATACGGACTACCGTGTTGAATTTGATTTCTCCCGTTCGATGTACATTCGCATGCATTACGCAATTGATCTCGCTTTTGAAAGTTACGGAATGGAATTATTGATTCCGAATACAATCCATGTGAATCGAATTCATAGAAAAGGGCCAAAGGCTCTGACGTGGTTCAATGAGCAATTGAATGATGATCAGAGGAAAGCCGTACAAAACGTTGTATTAGGCGATCAGTGCTGTCCGTATTTGATATTCGGACCACCGGGTAAGATCAATTTGTGTCAAAATTTCAATTCGATTTTCAAACGTTTATTATTATCATGATGTGTTCGGAAACTAATTTATACCAGTTTTTGATTTTGAAGGAACGGGAAAGACTACAACGCTGTGTGAAATTGCCCTCCAAATCTTGACGATCAACAAAGTCAGCGTACTTCTGGTGGTGACACAGAGCAACAGCGCTGCAAATGAAATTGCAACTCGTTTGATTCAGTCTGGTCAAAAGGATAACGTAGTGAATAGCAAGAACATGTTACGTTTCATTTCTTTTAATTATGCCAACAAATTAAATGTGATTTCTGACGATTTGGACCGGTATTGTAAAACCGTTGATCTTCTAAATCCAGGAGAAGAAGTGAATTTGATAAAATGTCTAGAAGAGATCCAGAATTTTCGGATTGTTGTCGCCACAAGTTCAACGATCACAAAATTACTGGAAGTCAATGTTCTACGGCACTATTTCACGCATGCAATATTCGATGAAGCTGGCCAGAGCACCGAGATTGATGCGCTCGTACCGATGGCTTTGATTGGCAGAAATGGTCGAACAATTATGGCAGGTGATCCAAAGCAAATGCCACCGTTAGTCTTTAATGAACAAGCAGTTCGGTTGGGGCTCAATGTTTCCATGCTCGAACGCTTGTTTAAATGCTATGACATCCAAGACAAAAAACAAAATTCAGTAAGATATTTTCTAAGTTATTCTACTTGTGAGCGACAATTAATTATTTCCTCCTTTTCAGGAAGTCAGCGAACGCTTGATTTCGAAATTATTAAAGAACTATCGATCGTTGCCATCGATTTTGGATTATTTGAATCGAAATTTCTACAATGGCAAGCTGCAACCAATGATAAAGGACAAAAGTTATGAAGCAAAGCTTCTGGAGCACTGCTCTGGAATTTTTGAAGGTTACAATCTCAAACCAGGCTATGGTATTTTCTTTGTAAATGTTGATTGTGGCCAGAATGTAAAAGGCGACACTTCATGGTATAACATTGCTGAAGCTCAAGTTGTAAGTGGATTTTCAAAAGACCTCGCACTTAATTGTTCATTAAAATAATCTCTCTTCAAAATCTTAAAAAAAATTGCATATTCTTTTTGCATATAATCGATAGATTAAAGGAATTGTGAGCAAACTTCAGTCAAAAGCGATAAACGGAAGAGACATCGGCATTGTGACACCATACTCAATGCAACAACGCTGCTTAGAAAAAGCTTTGGCTCGCTTTGATGCTATCAAAGTTGGCACGGTTGAAGATTTTCAAGGATTGGATCGAAAGATTATTCTCATTTCAACCGTTCGAACGTGCCGCGGCAAAGCTAAAATCGATGCATCCAGAAAACTTGGGTTTATCGGATGTCCAAAACGAATTAATGTGTCAATTTCTCGTGCACGGTAAATTTTTGCATACATTTTTATGGATTAATACTTTTTATCTGTATGAAAATTTCAGAGCAATGTGCATTGTTGTTGGAAAAGCTGAATTGCTATCGATTGACACGCATTGGCAGACACTGATCGAAGACTGTCGAAATTACGAAACATACATCCACGATTGCAGAGAACTCATGAAGAAATTAAGTGAAAGAATTAGACATTAGGCGCAGATAACAAATAAGATTTAATTTTTTGAAGAATGACCGTGAGAGCATGTATCTCACGAAAATCGCCAGTGAGTACTTAGAAGCACACAAATTCATCGCTAAACACAACATTCAATCTGAAAACATACAAACATATAATCAAATTTTAGTTTAGATCAAATAATAAACATTTGGAATACAACAAATAATTTCTTGAATAAAAACTCATTCAAAAATAAAATGCGTTATATTTAGAAACTGTAATTGAATCGAGTCCATTTTTAAGTCTCGTTTCAAATTCAAAAGACAAAAAGTGCAAAATTATCATCAAAAAATGTATCAGCTCAAACAACATCGATTGAGCCCCACAAACGCTTGCACAAGTCGCTTGAACATGGCGTCATGGTGTTTATATTTCCAAGAATTGCTCTTTTATCTAAGCATGTGGCATCTCATTTCCACTTCGACGCTTGTTCGTTTAATGCGAATCGTTGAGCTACTGCTAATTGCCATATATTGCATAGCTGTTAACGGATTTGCATGGTTTTGATTGATCCAAGTCGGCACTGAAAAAATAAGCATCACTGAGCGGGGCGGGAGAGAGAGAGAGAGAGAGAGAGAATGTGTTGCTGCCACATTGCTTTAAGTTGTTTCGTTATTCTTCTGCTGAACGTTCGAGTGAAGAGACTAAAAATTACTATACATTGCAAAATCATTTTGTTGACTATTAGTTCGAATAAAAATGGCGGACCCAAGCGAGGTAAAGAATAATTTCAAAAATTGTCTCATGAAAATTGTATATAAATATTAATTTCACAGTTTGTTTTTATGAATGCTTGTTGTTGTTTGCTTTTAAACAACAATATTGTGTTATTTTTGTATGTAAATGGTGATTTAACAGCATCATTATGAAAAAAATGCATTCCAAATGTTAGTCGACACAATTTCATCGATGCGTGCACTCATTAAAATTAACATTTTATTATACTGAACAACAATTGTGTCCGTTTTTATTTTATATAGTTGCACAAGGCGGAGACAAAGCCGACTGACTTAATCGGATTCATTCGACAGAAATTGGGCCTAATAATCCCAACCGATGAATTTCGTTGTTTGCAACAAAATCTGATCAAGATACATGAAGATGTGTCACAAATGAAAGGTCAACTCACCAAAATGTCACAGATGATTGCGCAAATCGTAACGACACAATCAGCGAATGCTGATGTCAGTACGAATATGAATGCTTCGGAACAATCCAAGGGAAATATCTCCGGTGACTTGAGTGAAATTTCAGTACTGAACGACAGTTCGATGTTCAATCAGTCGTCGGCAGAACAGACTGTTGTCGATGCAAATGATCTAGATATGACAAAACATTCCGAGTTTGGTCAAAAATCCACGCCAATTGGGGCTTTGCAAAACAAAAATGATAGTTTTAAAATGGAAGAAGTCGAAGTTGATGTGTTCAATCAGAGTACTTTGGAAGATTCAATTTCGGGAAGCCAAAACGAAAGTATCTCAGAAGAGCAACTGTAAGTGTGTTATTGCAAACGGAATCAATATTTTGATTGATATCCACTTTCTTTTCGAAATTTATAGGTCATTTCCATTTTTACAAAATTTTCGCGGCTTTGAATACCACGATGTTGTTGATGCAACCGAGAAAATCTTTTCCAAAATGAGGACTGACATTGTGGATGGTTTGAAAAACGAAAACGAACAAAATGCATTTGTTGACGAAATTGTCGAAGGGATACTCTCAAGCGTCATCAATCCACATGGGGATGTTGAAATGAATGGCAACAAGAATATTGGTGGGGAGCATTTGAATCTACATCTAAGCTCAGTTAATATTTATGAAAAGATCCAATTTAATATCTATATTACTGATTACAGACACAAAATCCGGCTAGACCGATGCGTTTGAAACTGTCAATTAAGATGAAAAGAATGCTGCCAAGTGCATTGCTATGCCAAATGACCCAAAAACGAAGCGGTTTCTTTCATATTCACAAACATAATCATTAGTTGTTTGTCTTTTTTTCATATTATTAGCGTAAAATTCTCATATCTTAACATTTTTTGGCCACGAATTTCATTTAAAACAACAGTATTTAAGGTTCAATCCAACTCAACAATTCATAATTATAACAACGTTTTTATATGCACTGTAACCAGTATTGTCAATCCAATGAATGGATTAAATTAGTAGTAAGATAAATTTATATTCGACAATTAAAATGACAACAAGCAACATTGCTGGAAAGCAGCTATTTACGTACAAGAACCAATGCAGAGTGTACTTTATTTACATGAACTTTGTTTACTTCTAGTTGAAAAAGGCAGCCGCCTCAAATAATATGTACTTAGAGCATGAAATGTAATGGAATGATGAACCATTCGGCACCAAATCGACATTCAATTGGAAAAATGATTTGAAAATGCGTATTTCTGATTTCTAAGGCTTATTTATTTTCTAATTACTAGTAAATAAAATTTAAGTATCATATAATCTATCATGGCTCTTTATTTGCTTGCTATTCGCGTTGATATATTGTTGACAGTGTCCACATCTCCAAATTGATTTTTGATATTCAATTAATAAATAGCATAATAACACTACAAAACGAGGGATGTAATATTTTTTCAAAATATATTGTAATAAAACGACGTGTGCATGTTTTGTGAGTTGAAAACGTTCGTTTTTGAAACGCAAGCATATCCAACAATGAAATGTTATGAACAAAACGACATTCACGTTCATGCGAGAATGAATTATACCTAAAAAAAACCATGCGAAAAGAGACAAAGAGAAATAAAAATAGATCAAGGCAGCCCCTTCTAACCGCATTTAGGGCTTGTTTCTCTCGCTTCACTTCCGTTATACACACTGCTTTTGTGACACTGTTTATGCAAACGAAACGGTTCGATTACAAACAAAGTTTGGTGGCAGAAACGATATAAATGCACGTGTTAGTATTGTTGTGTTTTATACGAGTGCCTTTTTTACTTCTATCATTCGCAAATTTCGGTTTTAAAAAACATTTTTTTTTCGTTTTGTTTGCTCTAAAGCGGCGTGGAGTGCGTTTCACGAATCAGATTTCAATTATAATAATTTTGCAATGCGATAATTTTGACCGACATGGTTTTTTTTTTGTAGACTAAAAAAATGCAGAGAACCGATCGACAAGAGAATTTCAATGAAAAACTAAGCATTTTTATGTTAATCTTTGTATGCGATTTCCTAAGAATGACGTTAATACCTTTTTCAAATGGACATTCAATATAAACTATAGAAATATGTAAACTCACACACCTTTACTTGTTGCAAGCAGCTCAATTTAAATGTCAAACACTGATCGAAGACACAATCGATGGTACTCATTTGCACCGGGATTTGCCGCCGAGAAATAAGACGAAAATAAAAGCCTGGTGAGTTTATTTATTCATAATCTTTTAATAAAAAGAATTTAGCAGGCCAAAGCTAAGATATTTCTCTTTGATTTCAAATTTAAGAATATCACACCAATAAAAATGGGGAAAAAAATGTTGAAATCAATGTGCTCATTTTCGGAAAACGAAAAGCAATATGCAAACAAACGCATGTCCCCACCGGATTTTTTTTATTTGAAGGACAGCTGATGTTCATTTCATTTGCAATGTCATTGAGCAACAAACCATCGTTCCAGCCCATAAAATTTGTCTTGCTTCATACAGCCTCAAATTCCGTTCGATGTTTTTTGTGAGCTCACCAGCTCGGCAGCGTGAAAGCGGCTACGTGGACATTGTCGATGCAACAATCACGAGTTTCAAAGATTTTTTGGATTTATTCTTCATCCATGAGAAATAAACTACCGGCCAAAATGTCATGGAATTCATATATTTGTCCGAAAATGCGATATGCCAAAAGGATTGGAAACGTGCAAGCAATTTCTAAAAGAACATAAGGAAATTGGTGATCTGTGCTTATCTTGTGTGGCGATAAGATTCAATCTGAACAAGCTCTAGAAGTATTGCGAGACAAAGATTCGTGAGCAGGTGTTTGAAGTCTTCAAATCCGATGGTTTCAGACTTCTGGTTTTGCTGAGCTGGTAGTGGCTGCTGGCTGCTGAGAGCAGCTATGGCTGGTTATATATATCGTATAGTTGTTTATCCATTCAAAACAACACCGCTATGTTTTCCATAAGAAATAAATTACCAGCGGCTGGCCAGCCATAGCTGAGCAGCTACTGCTCACAGCAGCCGCTACCAGCTCAGCATAACCATAGGACTGGATGGTTTCGCCAATACAGATTTGGACATGTTCAAAGTGATTTTGCAACTTGGCAACTTGAGTTGTAATGAAGTCAAAATTTTCGTTGCGTGTATGAAATGGGCTGAGAATTCTTTTCGTAAAACGAAAACGGACTCAACCAACAAGCGGAACTTTAGTGATGTATTGGGCGACTGCTTTTAGCAAATTCCATTCACTGTAATGACATTGGATGATTTTTTGGAAGTGATTTCTAATAATCGAACTCTTTTTACATTGATTGAAAAAGTGTATACTTTATCATTAATCAAAACGGGCGCCAAAACAGAACATATTAAAAAGTTCACAAAAAATAAAAACTCACATGCTGCTCCCAAAAAGCCAATGTGATTCAGATAAATCTACAATCTGTGGTGATTTTGGTTACACGCAAGAACACGTTCCATGCTGATTTCCCGGACAACATATTAGAAAAAGATGGTGAAGCCGAATCATGACCGTATTTTATTGGTAAATATGATCCAACGCCAGACATTTTTAGTGAATTTCATACAAAATAATGGTCTAAATGCTACGGTTCCAAATGGAAGTGTATTTCAATTTGCGGTGAGTCTTCTGTTTTCAAATTTGAAAATTATTGCTATAAAAATGTTTATTACAATTTAAATCAAACATAGATGAATGAACTAATATTCAACATTTTAATAAAATTCGAAATCATTGCAAGGAAATTTTATTCATTAGAATATATTATGTATATAATCAATTGCCCTTTGTCAATTCATTGATCCATACTTTTCTATTGATGAAATTCAAACAAGTTTAATGTATAACTTGAATGAATAAATGGACGGTATGATGTTTTTATTCATAACTGGAAAATAGCAAATCAATTCCAACTTTATGTTCGAAATGAAATTGATTTTGAGGGAAAGTTCGAGAAGAACATATCAGTGCATAAGCCCAATAGGTTCTCAAATACATGAATATCTGCGTACAAACATGTATTTTTGTGTTTATTTCACATATTTCCTATAAATATCCATTTGTTGGAAATTTGTCTTGAATATTTGCTCATGTGAGCATATTTGGTGTGTATTTCACGAATCAGGTCTATCGCATGTGTACATAAAAGCCCCGAGCTGAAATATTTTCATGTAAATAGATTTCAGCTACAGCCGCCCAACTGCGACTGAGTTCATTGACATACTTCAGAAGACATTATTTGCTAGGCTAAAAATAATAGTACATATGCCAAAGGGCTGTCCCAGAATCAACATTTCGAACAGTCACGTGAGCTCAAAATGAGAATTCCAAATAACTAGTTCAAATGTTTGTACAATAATAATCGCATTATGTGTGGGTGAAACAAACGAAGTGTGTTGAACTTAGACCACGTCCAGAGAAAAAATTCTGTGCCACATGCCAAATTCTGTCTTTCAATCAAATGCCATCAAGGATTTAATTTTCGAATATTAGTTGTTGATTCACGACCTTCAATGAATATCTTTTTCATAGATAGTGAATGAAATTGATCGATGATTGATTTTTGAGTTCAATCACTTCTTCGAAAGATGCAAATAAAAAAGCTCTGTTAAGAGTTAATACATTCATTAATTTCTATAGAAATTCGAAAAACAATCCTTGAAGATGTTAAAGCAACAGGAAACAAAAAACCAAGAACACAATTCATTATTGTTTCAGCGATTCGAAAGGCCGTTTGTTTTGTTATCCTCACTTGATTTGCTCTCCATCTCCATCTGCATCTCCATCTCCATCTATATTAACAAATCATTTTTGCCATACGTACCTGAATCAGACAAAAAAAAATAAATGAATGAATAAATCCGCTGAATCAGAGGCTCCGACATAGTTAGAAAATTCAGCTCAACGGGTGTTCTCTATTCACCATTGTTAAAAAAAATAGCATCAAAAATAAAATTGAAATAATCGTTAAAGCATAAGTATTTTGAGGGATAGACAATTGTTTGAATTAAGTACGGAATGTGGTAAAATCATCCTGAAATCTGGTATAAAAGATACGTTAAAAGTATTTTAATACGAAAAACTCTCTGATTTTATGTGTATCTATAAAATATTTCATATAAAAATACATTTTACTGCTGCGATAGGAATTTAAATGTTGTGAAGTGTTCATTCAATCAGATAGAAAAATTTGCGGCTATGAACGTAAATCGAAAAATTCGATTTTGACGTTGATACTTTGGAATGTTCCATGGCTTGGTTGACTCGCGATAAATTATTTTTACTGTAATATGGCTAAATTTAACTGGAAATTAGAAGTGAGTTATAACAATTGAGAAAAGTGAGGTTGAAGAAGAAATTGTAAAAAGGTTAAAATCAAATAAATCATAACATCAAGAAGAACCACCAACTGAACCATGTTCAGTAAATATAGTCTGAAGTTGATGACGATTGCAAAAAAATCTCATGTGATTTGACGTTTGAGCGCTGCACGTTCACATACAAACATAGTAAACTTCAAAAAAGAAAAACCGCACACACCGACAGAGCATATCATACACATTAGTTGGCACACTTGATGCACGCACACACATCGACGCATGTTTACATGCCACATCTGTCTGTGTGTCGCCGTTAGAATAGCAATGCCGCAAGGCAACGAGTAAACACGACAGAGACAATACATATACATGCGAGTGCCAAAAAAATAATACATGCGAAGCAATCGTGCACTCACACTCAAGTATGTCATACTGGCTATTGCGAAGTAGAAAAATAAAAACATCAACTTCAGGCGAATAAATGAGCGAATTTCGAGCATGCGTACAGCATTGAACGCCATTATAATTAGAGAAATTTTATGGTATTGAAAACAAGTTTCGCATCGTTCCACGTATATTTTGTAAATATACAATAAATATTGCGATATTTGTTTTAAGTTTGTTGTTTTTATCATATCTCCGTGGATCAGCATTAACTCAACGAATTTTTGTATATTTTCATAAGTTGTGTTCTGAGCGTGTTGAGTTTTGTATTCATCACAACATTTGTATGTACACATATTTTTCGTTCCGTTCGGAAAGTTTAAATGTTAAGTGCTGTGTGCGAATACTAAGTGTGAATTGACGCATGTAGATGGTGGTGAATGCGAAAAGAACGCTAATACAGAACAAAATGTGTCACTGAATATTTCTAGTTGTTTGAGTAAAATAGAACGCAAACCAATTCAACAATCGCTGCATTCAATTATACAGCAAACATCGATTTGTGTCGTGCTTGTTTGGAAAATTTAAAAGTAAGTTTGCATGCGAGACTGATGTCTTGCGAGCGAGCGAGCTTGCATGAATGAGAGAGAGAAAGAAAAAAAATTATGGTTATTTCAATCGTGATTCAGTGTGACATGGTATGCGTAAAAAATGCATGAGAAATGTGTAGTGGCTCATTGAGGTGTGATAATTCCCATACCACTTTGTGTGCGTGTTCGCCTATTTTAACACTATGAAAAACAAAAATGGTGGTTTTTTTCATTTATGTCCATTCATTTTTTTTTCTTCTCTCAAATGGTTTGCTCCTTATTTATGGAATTCTTTATATTTTGAATGAATTATTCACGTGTCCAATATCGAATTAAAGTTCTCGTGTAATTCAGTTATTTATGTCGATCAATTGAAATGAATGATTTGATTCTGATATTAGATCACTTACAACTTATTGGCAGTAAACAAAGTTGTACTGTCGCAATAAGAACTTAGAGCTAAAGTCAGAGTTTAACGTGTTGTATTTTATTTTGTTGAAGGTGAATAAATAGCATGAGCTACACAGCAAGACCTCCGTTTGCGGGTGCCATGTCGAATCAAAATCAACAACAACAACAAGGGGGTCAACCTAATAGTAATAATGCAAACATTGGGACCAGCGGTATTCCAAACATGCCAATAATAAATAATGCTGCATCAAGTAAGAAATAAATTGTATTTCTGTTCACATTTTTCAGTTCGTTTTGATCGATGATTATAAATTTCTTTTCTTTCTTCGTTTTCAAGTACCTGGCAATCCACTGACAAATCCAAGTGGTTCATCGGCCATGTCTGTGATCAATAAGAATATTTTTCAGCAACAATTGTTGTTGCAACGGCAACTGTTGATGCAAGGCCAGCCATTTCAACAACAACCAACAACGCAGCAGAATCAACAAGCGAAGTTTCAACAGCAACCGAATCAGCAGACGCAGAGTAAGCTTTGTTTAGCAAAAATTTATTTGAAGCAGCCCGATAATGGTTTTGTTTTTTCTTAGCGCTAGACCGGTTAATGAGCGAAATGCTGAATGAAAAGAATGGTAGTAATTTGGCTCAGCAAACGCAGCAGTTGCAGCATTTTGTGCAACTTCATGCTCTCAATAATATGATGCACCTGCAACAGGCTGCCCAGCAAAAGTCATTCCAACCACAGCCGGTGCCACTGCCAACGAACACAACAATCACACCAGTGGCTCGGCAAAACATACAAGCATTGCAAAAGCAGCCGGTTAATTACCCGAGATCAAACGTGCAAAACAAAAATGCATCGCAACATGTGACCTCTAGCCCAATGCAGTCGCGCAAAAGTTTTCCGAATGCTTCGAAATCGTCACCAGGATCGCAACCGGGAATGGTCGCCACTCCTCTGAATATACCGCTCAGTTCGTCGAAATCGACTTTACCTCAGATTCCATCAGCTATGGCCAGTGCATGCGCGACGGCCTCCAATTCGCCGAAAGGCTATGCGGATATTCTGGCGGCCAGCCTTTCAAATTCCCAATCCAGCATGAATATTACATCCAGTTTAACTATTACTAAAACCAATTCGCCATCAAGCTCAGCATCGTATGCTAAGAATAGCGGAGCTTTGCCCAATAAACCAGTATCATCGAATGCATCGTCCCAGAAATCGTTTTTATCTGAAGCAATATCTATGTCTCTTGGAAATATACCTCTGTCAGTGAAAGTTTCACAGCCACCGTCCGTCACTGTCATGCCGACCATTAAACCAACCGTTTCTCCAACCGCTCGAGTGACTGCAGTGACTCCACAAAAGGTAAGGATTCGGTGATATATACGAATCAATGAAGCGATATTTTTTGTAATTTTCAATCATTTTTTGCAGATAAATATGCCTGGCTTGCAAAAATTATCACCAACATCACCACGAACCAAACAAACTCCACGAAAAAATACCAATCCCATTCGAACGACGTCATTGTCACCAGCAACGCAAACGTCTTCGCAATCAGCTGTGCCTCACGTTAACACAAAAGCCACCACCAATCCGACGGTATCTATCAGTCCTTCGGCGGTGAAGCCGGCCATTTCATCTTCAAATGCAGCAAATGCAAATTCGGCTAAACCAACGAGCACCGCTAGTGTGGTACCGTCGACGCCACAAAAGCCGGTACAAGTTTCAGTGGCTCCTGCAACAAAGTCGCCTCAATCGATGCCGGCAAGCAATTCGCATGCAACAGCTGCTAAGAAAAATGTTGATGCACCAAAAATACAGCCAGCGATTCCTACCAGCGGAGCCACATCAAAATCTGTGAAAACTGACGAAACAAAAAAGGATGCAGTGAAAATTGAGAAGCCAGAAGAAAAAGCGACCGCTACAAAGGTGGAAAAACCAGTGGAATTGGCCAAATCGGAGAAAGAGAGTACAGACAGTTCGAGCAGTGCAGCTCCGACAATTCCGACACATAAACTTCCGGAATCAAAAACATCGAAACAAAATTCACCCCCAAATCTAAGCGCATTGAAGGAGAAGGAATCAAACGTCAATGCGGTAAAATCGACGGAAATGGTAAAGACCCCAATCGCAAAGGCTCCGAAGGCAACTCAATTGGTGACACCCGTTTCAAATTCAAGCGATGCGAGATTGAAGAGAAATCGCATCAAAACCATTCCTTATCAAAGTCCAACGCCTGAAATTGAGCTAGTTAGCAAAATTAGTGCAAATGAGGCTATCAACGCACAAAAGAAGAAAATAAAGAAGGAAGAAGATGATAAATTGACGTTGTTTTACAAGTAAGTAAAATTGGCTTCCAAAAAAATCAATTCCAGTACAAGCACATCAATTAACGTGTATATTGTTTACTTTGTTTGAAGAAATGAGTTTTTGGCTGTGCGAAATGCAGACGGTGGCTTTTTCCTTTGTCAAGCGATGAACAATGTGTACAAATCATCACCAAAAATTCGAATTCGCTGGCTGTCCGAAGAAACGGCTAATGAAAACATTTATGGCTTGGATTTTTACGATTCCACCGATATTGAATGCGTTCTAACGAGCGTTACGCTCAATAAATTGACAAAGGGAAAGTTGGAGCTGATCAAGGCGGAACGCGATCGAATTGGAAATATCCTAAAAAAAGCATTGGATGTAGAAAAAGGAATCGTTGAACGACCAGATGTTACCGAAGAGAATCCAGATGGATGTGAGTTAGCATAAACAGTTTTTATATTTCGAATCCCACTCACGCTTTTGGTGTTTGTTTTATTGTTTTCAGTGGATCTTTCACTATACAAAGATGAATCTCAAATTGAAAAGAAATCATATGGCAAACGAAAATCGTGTGAAAACGCTGAAAGTGCGAAAAAATCTACACCAGCAGCAAAAAAACGAAAAAGTGATTCAACAAAATGTAGCGAAATTCCAACAAAAGAAGCAAATACCAATGCAAAAGTTAATAACTCTGCATCCAAATTAGCAAAGGTAATTCGCATACGATTAGTATACATTGTGAAAAAGAATGGTTTCTATTAAGTAAGAATTCGAATTAAGCTATATAATTCAATGAAAGGACTGGATTATTTAGCCATATCGCTCATTCATTTATTATTGAAACGTTATAGAAATCGCCTGTGAATGAGACCCCACTGTCTGCAAAGCACAAAAGTGATGAGCAAATCAGTGAGTCAGCCAAGAAAGACATAGAGGTTAAATCGACCCCTTGCATCAAACGAACGGCTACAAAGCGTAAATTAGTAGATGAGACGAACGATGTGCAGGTCAACGCTGATTCAAAGAAACGTAAGTTTTTATTTTGGATCATTAACTAAAAGTTGGAATAATATTCCACTGTAATAAAATATTTGTTTCGATTTCGATGTTTTCAGAAACATCCAAAGATTGTGGGCCGGAAGCAAAGGTTTCAAAAGTCGAAGCGGAATCTCCAGATCAATCCGAAAAGGTGCCGGCATCAACATTAATGGATTCTGCAGCGCAATCAGGTCGAGCAACCAGACGAAGCCGAAACTAAGTTTGAAACCAATGAATTTTGCAATGATGTCAGTAGAATAGAGTATCAAAGTTTACAATAGGAGTTACTTCTATTTTCAAGTTGTGACAGAACACAGTATCGAAACAATGCAGAATGATATCAAATGTAAGTTGTCAAGCTCAAGATAATTTAAAGAAAATGTGGTTCAACATAATTCTTCGAAAAAAAGGACATACAAAGAACGTATTCAAAATGAAATTTCGGGTAATTGTTAACAATACAAAAGAAAAAGTTTTGGTTTTTATGAATTAATGAAAAAGGATCAACAAATTGTTTAGGAAATATTAAGGACAAAAAAATTACACCGAAAATTTAGACGTTAACAAATGAAATAATCAAGGAACAGAGCTCTATAGATATTGAATGAACAAAAATGATAGAAAGAAACAAAGAAAACATTATTATTAATTATCAAAAATAGAGTTTGGAAATTAACTTCAAAAAATGAAGAACAAATTTAACTATGCACACGTTTTTTGTGAATTTACACAAAGTACGACAGACAACAATTTTCATCACTTGCATAAAAATATATATTAGAGAGATAGGTTAGGTTTTACGATACATTTATTTGATCTTTACCCCTGGCTCGACCAAACAAAAACAAACACCAAGACACCCTAAAACACTACTAATTTGCAATATATCACCGAAACTAACATAATTTTATTTGTTACACAAGCGCATTGAGCTGAAATTGTTTGATTACTTATTTTTTCGAATTCGTTAAGTGATCACGTCATACATTTTTTGTGTTTATATAAATAAGAAAGTAAAACCTCGACCGATTTTCATCGAGCTCATCCCTTATATCATTCGTTACTTGGTTCTACGATTCATTCCAGTCAAGTTCAATCAAACAAAATTGATCTGCATTATTATAAACGCAGTGTGACAAACACGGGTTTGAAAGATCATTGTGTGAATTGCGCTCAAGTCATCGTGTTTACCAGCATTAATTTATCACAAAGCCATTGTTCCGGTAATTCTGTGGTTGCGAAACTTCAGCAAAACGTGTGTTTGTTCAATTTTCAAGTAACTCTCAAGAGGTAACATAAGGCTGGGTAAAAAAGTAACAGAAATTGTATTATATTAAGCATTTGTTGACCAAATTTTCAATTATCCCTCTTTTAATTTGTCCGTTGCTTGCGATACAAGAAAAGCAAAAGATTTTTATTTTATTTTTAACATATCCTGTGCAGTCAAAATGGATGTAATTTGACTTTGTATTAAAATTGTTTAGTGAATAAAATCGAGAACGCCAATTTTTTTGTGAAGAATGTCTTGAACAGCTTTCTTCAGATTAATTTCTACGAATAAGCAAGATTTCAACAGCAAGCAGGCAAAATTGAGAATATTTTGCTGCAAATTCACACGCAAGAATCAAACAAAAAGCGGTTTCAATAGAAAATATCCTAATTTTCAAAGAGCACATTTTTTTGCTCAGACGTTTATAGAATTTTCCAAGTTTTACGTAATTTTCATTTTGTTTTATATGAAAATTTGAACGTGCACGGTAAATTCGAACTTTTATTTTTATGTTACACTAAACCTTAACATGATAGCCACAGTAATCACCAAATATTACAACAAAAAAAACGAAATAAGTGTGCATGATTTGTAATAGGACTGCAAAAAATTGCAAAATATGGATTAGACTTCTGCAAGCGTTTTCTATAACAATAATTCAATTCACACACACATTCATAAGATTAATGAAATTATATATGATACATAAACAGTTCCCCTCCCAAACACACAAACACACACAGCTCAGTCTTGATACCAATTTATGTACTTTTAATTTTTCATTCAAATTATTAAATAAACTGAAGATTCTTTGAAAAAACGACAGCGTGTTTTATTTGTGAATTGACGTCAAAGATGAGCCCATTGAAATGATTAAATGGTGCCACCCCCCACAGTTGCCAACATCGTTTCAAAGGAGTGATATTTTTGGTGGAAATAATTGACTACTTTTCTGTGGAAGTAAATATGAGCAAAGTAAAGAAACACGTCCGTATATATTGAATGTAAAAGTAAGAAGAAGGATTTTATTCAACCATTTGGCTAGCTGCTTTAACAGCTGTCATAAGTCAGTCTCAGTTGTCTCATGTCTTGTTCATATTTCAACAAGGAGGCTCTCGAATTTGAAATTTTCCACAAATTCAGTTTGTTGCCGGGATATTCTTCTTCTGCATTTTGCCTGATTAGGTATCATTTGGAGTTTTTCATCGATTATAAAATTCACTTAGTTTTGTTGCTGAAGTCGTGCTAGTTCGATCATTATAATTGCATGTGCTTTCTCAATTTCTCATAAAGAGAAGTGAATTCATTCGGGAAATTCGATTCACATCGAGTTTTATAGTACATCAACTTCATTGACAATATAACGGTGTTGTTCAAGCATCTCTTGAGGAAATAGCATCATGGCACTTCAAAGGCTTCATACTTGAATTTGTGTTTATTTCGCCCACGTCTCTCTTAAGAAGCTCAAATTCTTATATCACCAAGCAAAAAACTCACGCTGCGCCCACAGTGTATGCCAGTAACTCAAAAATTGGCCTTCTCTTGCTTCGAAAAACTGGGGTTGAGCTTATTTTGGATAATTTTATATGTTTGATGTTTCCTTTTTTGCATTTCCTTGCAACTTGCAAGCGATAAATACTTGATAAACAACAGGTTTAAGTAGGTTTAAGCAATTGCTCCAATTCGCATTGAAATAAAAAAAAAAAAAAGATTTCAATGTTCATTTTATTCTTCACTTTGATTCTGGCGGTTTAATGAAGCCCTGCAAAAAGTAGGCGCGCAATTGGATGATATATCGACTCATTTTGTTTATTATTGATTAACACGATCGATTTATGAATGCAATTCCATACGATGACGCAGAACCACACGATTCTATAAAAAACGATTTATATACCATCGTCATTTCGCTTCAATGACTTGTAAACACATATGTTTATGGTTGATTTGACTTCAGATTGAGCAGCTCACCGAATTGAAAGTAAGGTACCCCGATGAATTTAAGCAAGTCAATTGGGGATTGGAGAGTGAAAGGGTTAAAACACACATTGTATAGGAGTGAAATAATGATGAAACAATCCACCTGCTTGAAATAAATAAAATTGCATTTATTCATTTGATATTAAACGGTCGGAAATAGATACGATAAAATTTGTTTTGATTGTTGATAGAAGCTCTTAAGTGTGTTTATGTGTGAATGAAGTGAGGTTGTTGATTTAATTTTGTTCTTGATTGTTCGATGATGTTGCTATTTTTATAATATTCACATAACTATATCATTGAGATATTTTAATTCATAAGTATTTAATAGTTATTGTGTATTTATTTGGTGCTTTACTCATATTATTCATACATAAATATATTCATATCGATCGATGTGAGATGGAGAGGTGAGTAAATAATAGACACACTCGCCTCTCCCTCTAACTAAAGGACATATTATTTCAATAAATCTGAAAAATAAATTCATTCTTTTCTCTTTTCATTCAAAACATTTAAATATGGATATGTAAAATGGTTTTTCCTTTTCTCGATAGCTTGTTATTTAGAAAATAGAGAATAAAAATCACCGAGTTTAAGGGATACGAATGTCTTTGGAATGCATTGGCGTGGGATCTTCTGGGCTGGGTGAATCGTAGTTGGCATGGGGTCGTATTCGTACTACAGCTCGAATCTCTTCATTGCGTTGCGGTAGGTAAAGCCCGGCTGGTCCAGAGTAGCACGGATTACATGCTGACCGCAATTTTTCCGATTCACCATAATTTGCGGTACTTTCGTTGAACAATTGACCCAAATTCAGTTGGGGAATATCATAGAAAACATTCAGTGTCAACATAATTGCTATGAGTCCTACATTTCAAAGAATAAACCAATTTTGAATGTCAAAAAACAATTCATCTGATTAATATAACTTACCCATAATCAAATAGCAAGTCGTTCCCATTTTGTAAATCGATCGATAGTCGATGTCTGGATCGTCACCAGGAATATAGTCTCCCAGCCCAATTGTGGTTAAGGATATGAAGCAGTAGTAAAATGCGTCCATTGCTGTCCATGATTGTTCCATGTGGGTAAAAATAATCGTTGGAATGCCAAAGAATAGAGCCAGAACGATGAACATCACAATACAAAGATGCAAAATACGAATGTTAAATGGTTGATACAGGTGACCAAGTCGGGAGTTCAAGGATCCGAGCAGCCAATTGACAGGCGTCATGAGCCTTTCAACTGCGGCCGACAGCAGCACCAGGGTCAACGGTATTCCAATCATTGCGTAGATCAAGCAAAACAATTTACCAGTTTGACTAAGTGGTGTTACATGCCCATAGCCTGTTTGGATGACATTTGACATATTCAAAGAACCACTTTCAAAATTGAAATTTGTGTAAATGTTTACCAATGGTCGTGACGACGGTTGTCGAAAAGAACAACGCTTGACCAAATGTCCAATTTGGTTCACTGGTGGCATTTCGCAAAGCTGATATCCCGCGAGAGCTCGCCTTCAATACTTCGCCGATAAACTTTTCGAGATCATCATCTGCAAACGAAATAAATACAATATTAATGCATATTTTTAATGATTGTTTACTTAAGCTCTATATCAATTTCGTTTGCTCAAAGTACAAGTGAATTGTTAAATAGAACAGAAAAGTAGAACAAAACAATCAATGACCTTTGATACTAGGATTTTCTTCAAGAAATTTTCGCCGCTCATCTCGAAATTCACTGCGAATGAGTTGTTCGTAGCCAGTTTCCAAATTTTGAAAGCAAATGCTACCAATAATGAGATAACTGACGTAGAAAACGATGTAAAAGAATAAAAAAATTTGTGTGCGTCGATAGCGTGTGACTGCAACTGGTTCGCCATGCATATATCCTCGATAATGGTAAGTTTTGTTAAGTAGTGGCTCGCTTTCGGATGGATAGGGTGGATTGCCGAATAAACTGCCATACGATGGCTTTAAATTCGGTAGGCTTTTTTGCGTAAAACGTTCCGTTTCAAATGTTCGTCGGTCGTAAACATTAATACATGCAATTTTGTCGCGGCCGATTCGATTGGATTCGGGTGCCTTTTGATCTTTGATAATTACATTTTCTTGTCGATGTATTCGGTGATCTTTTGGAAATATAAAAAAACTATCGTAATCAGGAAACTCTTCAGCCATTCCACGATAAACGTTAGCTCTATTGTTTTGTGTCCAATTGTCCGATGAAATTGCGTACACGTTTGGATATACTATTTATTTTCACAGCGATGAATCGAGGTTTGTCAGTTGTGTAATTGAATTGCTCTATTTTCGTTTCTATTCTGTCATCAACACAGTGTGTCAAATTCTCAGCACTGCATTCGATCTCTGTTTTTTTGCTTTCCTGTCCCACTCTTCCCCTCTACCTGTTATTTACCGAGCTCCGAAATTCCGAAATGCGATATACTTAATTGAATTTTGTGTTCCCAAACACCATAGACAGCAATTGTCAACTAATTTTAATGTGCTTTTCGTGCAATGAAATCGCTATCATGTTGAAACGATATTCAATGCAAAGTCATTTCAAACGTGATGCTGAGAGAATGAACAAAATTTTCTGTGACGGCAGATCACAATTCAATGTGTTAACCTCGTTCGTTGATAACGGTGACCCTAAGAGAATCTTTCAGAAACGTCCTCGTTGTTTCCTATGTTGTTGCTGTATTGCTCGACGCTCTGCTTAGCTTCTACCGGATCTTTCTCACTTTAACAAAAAAAAAAAACTTCGTTTGTTTGGTTTTCTGTTTTTTTTTTGCTTCGTGTATGTGAAGTTGTGGAGTTGAATGTGAATCAACTCCGAATCAACTGTTCGTTGAACATAATAATACTTAAATATATTGAGTCACACACTTGGCTAGTATACCTTATGGCACACAGATAATACATTATTTTTGTGGTTTCGGTGCTGTTGCGCACATTTTAACGTGAACAATTGCTTGTTTTTTTAAATAAATATCAATAAATTGCGATAGATTTACACACAAAATACCTTCTTCCTGCGTCGAACGTCGTAATTGGCTTTATGCGTATTAACCGAACGTCCTATTGTGATTATATGTGTTACACATTTCGGCCAAAAATATCATTGAAGACACTAATCTCTGCACCACGCACGAAATATCGTAACGGAACGCTGTTCCGTTACCTCTTGAAAATCACTTGAAAATCGAAAAGAAACACGTTTTGCCGAAGTTTCTCAGCCACAAAACTTCTGAAACAATTTCTTTGTGATAAATTAATGCTGGTAAACACGATGACTTGAGTACAATTCATACAATGAACTTTCAAAATTGTGTTTGATGGTGTCACACTGCGTTTATAATAATGCACATCAATTTTGTTTGATTGAACTTCACTGGAATGAATCGTAGAACCAAGTAACGAATGATATAATGGATGAGCTCGATGAAAATCGGTCGAGGTTTTACTTTCTTATTTATATAAACTCAAAAAAAACATTCGAATTTATCAGTACCTAGAATTCATTAATCTGATAAGATGGCTGTTTGAAAAAGTAAACAGACAATCAACGATAAGATGGACTCAACGATCGGAAAAAATGTGCAGTTGTCTGTTTGATTTAAACCGGATAGATAAGGCAACTAGTGGTTGAATAGATATTCGATATCAGCTAATTGGACACCCAATGAATAGCAAACGTATTCTCTTTTGACAGATATACCATGGTACATGTCATTCAAGCTGAACATTTTCTTGAACTTCATTTAAGGAAACATTTAAATTGTTGAACAGAATACTTCGCAAAGAGAATACCATTTTTTGGAACAAAACGATTTGTCTACATAAAACACATTGACCTTTTACTTGAAATATTCAAACATTATTTCGGTCTCTCAAAATTGTACCTCTATTTATAGAAAGAACACTTTTTGTGCATGATAATGAATTCTTTGTCCGATTTTATAATTACATAAAATAAAGAAGCCAATGATATCAATAATTGAAGAGTGTGTTTTAATATGATCGACATGTCGGCTTATGATTTGAACAAGGGAATATTAGCCTGAGTCGGCAATCATGTGATTAGCCATTGGTCGCTGGTAACACACGATATGTGCTTACATGTGATCAATAATTCAAATCAATTGTTTTCAATGCACAAAGACGTAATATTCTGATAATTGTTTGTTGGCACCTTCTAATATATTTTTAATTTGTATGTCTGTGTTTTTTGAGTCCCGTTTCGATTATTTGGCTCTGTTTGACACCAAATATTCAATAATTATTTATTTGTAAACTAATTCAAATTGAGAGAGAGAGCAACAAGAATCAAACCAATCGATGCAAACATTGAAAAAAATATTTGATTGAAAAAAACAACCTTGTTGATAAACAAATGTCCTGCTAAGAAATGTGAACTGAATACGATTAATGCGAACACCCCACTGTTTTATGGGGACAATATTCCATGCTGGATATATCATATCTCCTAACTTAACTGTCCTACAAATCTTATTTTGAACGTACAATCGGCAATAAATATAGTCAAGTCAAACTTACGATTGATACATGGATTGCGTTGAGCAAACTTGTCTTTCGCTTCGGTAAGTTCTTGTTGGTGTTTATCGAGCTCTGGAGCTTCAATTACGGTGAATATAGCCGCTCCAATGATTAGAAACAATGCATAGCTTCCGCATAGAATGACAAAACGACATTTTCCACTCTTTTCATTTGGATTCTGCAGACTGCTGTGTTTACCACCAATTGGCCACGCGCCCAACAGCATTTTCAATATCAATTAAAGCGTTAAAGCGTTTGGCGTTTTCTAGAAGAAAAAAATATTCTAACTCAAATCAGACCTTTTCAATTCATTTTAAAATAGTGTAGATCACATTAGAAATTAATAGTACTAATTGGAAATAGGATATTCACAAAATTCAGACTATTCTGAACAAGAATGTGAAATTCATAATATCGTTCCATTAGAATCAAATCAGACTCACCCAAATGCCATCAGCAAACAATATAAATAATTTTATGAAGCCAATTAGACGAATGAAATTCATTGATTGTTCCAATAAATTATGCAGAGGGCCAAAATACAAACAGAAACCCCTTGCAAATGTGAGAATAATAAATTTCGATGCCGTTAAAATTGCGTCCGTGCCAACCAATTATGCTCGTTTCAATGTACCACCGCCACCGCCGGCCCGCCGCCATTATTCACTCAACTTCTACGATTCTATTCCGTTCAATTGACACTTTTTGGTGTGAGTGAATTGTGTTTGCTTATTCCGTGCTAAACATAGAAATGACGCAAACAATTTTCGAAACGACAAACGATTGCGAGAAATCGGCTTCATTTCGTTTATTATTGCCAGCGCAACCCCATGAAAAAATAATGAGGACTGGCCCCGGAATCAATGTGTGCAACGCACTAAAAGAGAGAAAAAAGAGGACTGGTACAGAAATCACGGATTCATAGAATCACGCACCCTCTCAATTGTTGTGTACCAAACATTTAAAACGAACCAGTGGTGGGTGTACGATATCATAACAATGGCAAGCACTCTGAGAGTGTCTTTCTTCCCGTTCAAGTATTCTCTTGATTACAAGTAATGCCAATTCTCTGTTTGGCTTCCACGAATTTATTCTTTTTATAACTTGATGCGGTAGCAATTTGTTTATTCACTTTTTCTCATTTTTGCACGCGCGTTTATTATTTTTCCTAAGATTTGCTATTCAACGAGGTAACGTCGACATACCGAAAATACGGCACGTCATTGAAATGCTGTTGTTTGAAGGATATTGATTCGTGTACGTAAATGGCAAAAAGCGAATGAAACAAAGGACTAAATTTAGATTATTTATTCGCATTTTGAAGTATGTAGTGAACATTGAGTAATATGTATATGCATGCCATGAATCGGGTAAATTCACTTTGATGGTAAAGTGAATCATTGCATGTATTAGATGGTCACTTCGAAGACATAATTTTATAATGAATCTCAGTGAGCGAAAATCGAAACAAGACCTGCATTAATATTACACAAATTGATTGAAGAACAATATAAAAATATTGAATGCCATTTGACTCAGACATCTAAATGAATAAATTATCTAGAAATGGGCAAATCACTTGCATTTGAACATGAAAAAATCATTTCGATGAAATAAATCAAATATGCATGTCCCCATGTCACCAGCATGACAAGAACTTGCGGCGCCAATTTAAAGATTTAAATAAATCGCTTCTGATACGTGTATGAATTTTTATTATTGAGCAAACCTGAATCCCAACCAACTCGACCCGACCCGAACCGACCCGTTAATTCCATGCGAACGTGCACGAACAACAACGACCGTACCAACGAGCGAACGATGAGACGCAATGTCACTAGAGACACACATTCGATTATGAACAACAATGCTTTTTCTTTCAAATTGCGTCATCGTTTTAAAATCCACTTCAAGCGTTCGCTTTCAGCGCATCGCTATCGGTCAAACCAAATAGCAATTACCTCTTTTCGTTGGGGTCTCAACATGTATCAATACAAAACATTTATGAAAATTAAAAGACGTTTGAGACGTGTGTAATTACCTTTTCAGTAGAATTGGTACCCTTTCGGAATGTCACTGTTGCGTTCTCTTTATTTAACCTAATAATAATTTGTTTTATATTTGCAGCAAAAGACGTGAGAACACCCCATTGCTTTTATGAGCACATTAGCAAGAGAGGAAAATTCCACCAGAACTTCTCACTTGCCACACACACACTCCCTCTTATTATTATGGATATGTATACGTTTTGATTTGCCAATAATATTTTATATTAATAAATAATAGAAAATGTTTCGTACGCAGTCAGTCGTTGAAAAGATAATTCTACCTGCGATTTGCGAACTAAAACTCCGAAAAAACAACACAACAAAATGATGTTTTTCGATTTACCGAGTGCCCGGAGCGTTGTAAAAGACAATGCAGAAAGTGTGTTTGCACTCGCCGAATTATGGCAAGCGATTAAAATTGGTGTATGAATTAGATGTGTTCGTTAGTCGGTAGCCTGTGTGCCGATCATATTTGCCACTCTCACTGATTGAAGCACACACAAGTAATGGAAGACAAATGGCCATCCAGCGCGCGCCATCCAAAGGACTTCTACTTCATAACTTGACTCCCTGCCAAAGTATATACATATTTTACTATGTACCAATTGAGTTTTGGTTATATTGGTCGGCCTCATGCTTACGGAGAAGCATGACATGGATTGAGAACAATTGAACGGATTTCATACGTTTTTTCCCGTTAATGCGCGCAACTGCGTGTGAATATTTCATACATTGACAAAAATTTCGGTTTTCCATCGCACCGCACCGAGATTTGACGACTCACAATATTTGCACATTCGCTCATTCCAACGTTTTATGCATCGTGAATGCTTGTGGTGTTTTCAATGGTTTGTTTACTTTCACGTCACTTGAGCATTCATTCTCCGGTATTTTCGCAATTCGCACACGAAGCGAAAACATCCTCAGGCTAATGTCTGAATTATCGAGAAATATCGAACAGGTTAAATTGTTTTCGTTGCACAAATTTCAACGTGCAGAGAGAATAAACTCTTAAGGAATATGTGTTCTTTTCATTTGAAAATCGATCGAAATGTTGCTGTAAAACATCTAAATGGATTATTCATATTGAGAAGTGTTTCGCGGATACATGTTACTAATGCTCAAAACCAGATTGAGCGATTTTTGGTGAGGGTTTTAGAGCTTTTTAATTTATATCTCCTTATGCCATAATTTATTTAAGGAAAGTGCTCTCTTGTTAGCAACAAGTTTTGTTAGGGAAAATCATAGGTATTCGGCGTTAACACGCAATCGCATCAATTTTTAAGTAACCATTATAACACATAACATACGCGATTATAACCAAATGTTAGCCATTATTCATGTCGCAAATGAAATCTGTTGCGATAAAAAGCCGCATATTGCCGTTGCGCGCTTGTGGACAAACATTAAACAGCATTCCAAGAACTGGTGCTTTGATGACAACATGATTGCATGCATTCGAAATGATATAGAATTAAATTGCGGAAAACCGATTCATGCGGAAGTGTAAATACAGCATTCGATTCCGAGAATTTGCTATATATTTAATTCATGCAATACAAATTTGATTTGATTTGAGACTACAAGATAAATGCAATAGCGAATAATGTTATTTATTCCAAACGATGAATGAGTTTGTAAACACAGCACCAATTCAACGATAATCATCCAAAGAAGTGCCATATACAATGGCATTCAATATTCAAACACCGCCAAACAGTCTCCGTACAAACACACAAAATGCATGTTAAAAAACAATCGATAAAATTACCCCTAATAAATACGTATGGTTGTGTGCGACGCATACCATTACACTCGACAAATCGAACAGTGTGCCACTCCATACACCATCTAAAGCGACATTCGTACGTGGGGAAAGAAATCAAGTATTGTTATTTTGTATCGTCGATAAATGTTGGATATGTTTGCTACGGAGTGTGTGTTGACGATGGTGGTGCGATGCGCATGCTTTAATGCTGCGTGTGTGTATTGCCAATTGATGGAAGTGGCCCCCTATTTGGCTATTTTTCCACACAACAAACATCAAACACGGTGAATCAGTAGTCGAACGTACGCACGCACCACCATCATCACCGAAATATCAGCGATAGATAGACATACAGAGCTTTTCCTACGCTCGAAATTCTTTTGTCTATTGTGATTTTCCAAATATAACAACAATAAATTCGATTTGTTTCCACGACAATTTCACTCCCACGATTGAATGGCAAAAATGTGAATTCTGTGATAAAACGACTCAAATTTAGTAATTGAGAAGGTAAATGAAATAAGTGATGGAATTCTTCTGATAAAAATTGAGAAAACAGTACATGGAATGAACAAGTGCAATTTGTATAAGAGCAAGCGTAAACCCATTCAGTGGAAACAGGTCATTTTAATGAAAAATCGATAACTCGCTTCCCTCTGTTTCAATTTAATTAAATTGCAATTTCTCCAGATTGATTTAAAGTTGGGCTTTTGGTTTTTTGGTGATTATACGCTCGAGCAAAGCGAATTTTTTATATTGAGCTCTGGATTTTCGCTAAATTCAATTAAACTTTATTGTGTGCGGGTGTGTGCGGTTTCGGTACGGCAGTTAATTGAAAAAGAGCGTTCCAACATGTGTGTTCAGTGCATTGAAATTGGACCACCGCCAGATAATATACTGGTAAACAAAGATGAGATAGCCATAAAATTTATTCCATTGTTTGCCAGAGTTTATAAAATGAAAAACTTTTTTTTTATTGTAGACGATGCCACCGCCTCCGCTGCCAGCATTTTTAGTGCCCAAACATCCGTTGATTCCATTCGCTCAAAACGATTCGAAATTGTGTTATGCCGCGTATGTGTGTGAATCGTTGCCGGGACCTCGAATACAGACTGGAATTGAATTTATCGAATTGCCTGGACAGAGTCTCAACGAAGCTTGGTTGTTCGTTGTCATTGCATCAATAGTTGGTGTAATTTTGCTCATCACCATAGTCACATTTACATTCATTAAATGTCGAAAGTATGTATTTTTCATCATAAAAAAAACCCTGCTTATTTCGATGAATTATAATTAATGGATTCTTTGATTTTGTTTATTTATGGCTTTTTCCATCCGACCTTGCAGAAACAACAGACGAAAACATTTACCACCGAAAAGTATGTGCCACGAACCACACGTTTCAATGGATAAATCACAATCGTATATGTCAGGCAATATGCTTTATCCGTGTCCGTCCGCTGAACAAAATTTGCAACAAGATGTAAGCAAAGAGGGCCGATTGCTGTGGGCCACTCTCACTCCGCATGGTACGCGGCACTTTGTAACGTCGAGGGGTGTCGAACGCAATCCACACTACGATGATCACTACGAAGTGATCGACTACCATAATCGATCGGTTGTGAGAACACGAGAGGGAACACCGCGAAAAGTTCCGATTAAGGTAATTAGCCGCAAAAAGTCCATATATGCAACGTATTTTGATTGAATTATTTTCATTCGATTGTGTTCTTTAACCGATTTCCATTGAACCGTATGTTTGTAGGCCTTTGAAAACAATGGCTATACTGACTTCGATTACGAAGATATGCATACGACAAATGCTGAACTGTATCACGATGAAAATGATTCCGGCTACCAGGAATTGCCAGGAACCGCCCGAACCTATTATCAAGAACCGCACGAAATCATAAGTACGTTAAATCGAAACCATAGCTCGCGGCTCATGGTGTCATCGCCAATGCCATGCATCGATAATCCGAACATCCCACCATTAAATGTGCATCCCCATCGAAGTGGTTCGTTGACGGCGAATAGAAAAGCCACACTATCGCGCCGGACCACCGAAACATTGAACTATTATGGCCAAGGAAGTAATATGTAAACAAAATATGGAATTGTAAGCATAATGAGGTGAGGACTGCTCAAAAACACCGTATTGTGAAAAAAAACCACTCAGTTAATTTTAAGTCTATGTCTGTGTCTATTTTTTGTATTCTGTAAATAAGCGCTTTCAGTACTATCGCTTCTTTTATGAATTAATTCAAGGAAAAATCAAACCTGATTGTGAACAAAATCGATTATTTTTTAAACAAAAAAGGATCGCACATGCAACTAAGTATTTTAAAAGTCCATGAAGTGTGAAGAGTTCCAAAAATTAATTTGAAAACATCAAAAATTCATCAAACGAAACATCCAATAGAATGAACAACTGCGTCCGCGATTGTGTTAAACTCGAGCAATATATACAAGTGAAGAAAAAAACGAAACGACGATGAAAAAGAAAAGTAAGGAGAAGAAGAAATAAATATAAAAAATATCGAAACATTTAGTCCATTCTCCAGTTACTATCGATTTTAAATCAATAATGATGCATACATTTTTTCTCATATTCCATCAAATCACACAACGTATTTTTCGAACACATAACATATTTACAAGTAAAATCGGTTCAACGCAGTGGCTAAAATGTGTGAGACGGTTGCCGTGGCGAGAGAAAGAAGGAGTGGCGCACGAAATCACGCGCGCGAGGGAGGTTTCCATGAATTTATTTGATTTGATTAGTTTAGAACAATGTGAAATCAATGAGCCGCAACGGTTTTCGGTAACACTTGAATCTCTGCATTTTAGCCGCTGTGATTGAGAGAGAATATCTCCATTATCCAATATGCAAACGCTTAGAAAATGGACGGGTTACTTTTCTTTCCCTAACAATCGAAAATCGCCGACCCGGAACAAGTTGGCAGCGTAGTGATAGACGAGTGCGCACACATTTTCGACTGTCAGGTAATGAATATATGTGCTCGGCTCCAACATTATTCAACGTCCACAGCCAAATAGATTGTTAAAACTCGAACACTCGGAAACGTTTTATGAAGAGAAAAAGAGAATTTTAAATAAAAAGCAATAGCATTCTACTAGCATCTTAATTATACAGGCTTTTAAAATGCAAAACAGTTCCAATTCTGTGTATTTCTAGACTTAAAGTGCAATAATAGCCACTATGAATCTTTGCTAAGCCAAGCGGAAAAACCAGAAACACTTTTCGGCTGTCGCTTAATTCTATGAAGGAAAGAAAATAGCATAAAACACGTACGTGCTAAGAGATAAATATATATATATTCGATTTCAAAGTACCGCATATAATACTTAAGGTTTTAACTTTAGCGCCAATGTAAGTACGGAAACACATAACATTCAGAAAAATTCAGAGATGCGTAATGAAGAAGCAACACAAAAAATAACACAAACTAATTGTAATTACTATTCAGATTTAGAGGTACCAATATTTGTACGATTTACAAATTAGAATAAGAGCTGTCAGCTGAGACAATTCACCACCAAATATTACGTTAGAACGCAAATGTTCGTTGGTTCCTCGAACTTGATTGAAAATTAAACTATTTCGATGTGGTCGACATACAAGGCCGCTTAAGCATCGTTAATGAGAAACAAATTCTCGTGATTTTTGCATAAATAAACATCAAGCAAATTATGGAAATCGGCGAGTTTGTTTGCATTTTTTTTAACGTTCCAAACGCATTAAGTTTTAGCTTTTGAAGAAACTACAAATCGGCAGTGTGGATTCTTTGCGGAATTGATGAAGTGAAGTATATGGTCAAACTTTTCAATTTAGAAGTGGCATTGAAAGCTGACAAAAAGTAAAACTTTTCTCCCAGTGATCAAATCATCTATGGAATTTCTGACCATTTTGTATATATTCATTCTCCCATCGATTGATATGATTTACAATAGCTTTTCGATTCAAACTTTGCAATTTATAATAATTTTAGCCTCTTCTTCTAAATAAGAACCTATTTTCCCTGCACATCGTTTTTTTCCATTTGAAAATCAATTATTCCTATCCCAATTTTAAAATCGTTAAATTATTAACTTTTTTCCGGTAGAAAATCGCTGGAGCAAAAATATAGCAATTAAAACTTTTACCTTAAAATCGATATTTACCGAATTTCTATTATGAAAAGTTCAATTACAGCTTTTGTGCAATCTTATCTTCTACATTTGTATGAAGCATTGGAAAGCGATTCGTTGTTTACAATCCAAAGTACGGTATGCGCTTCAAAGTACATTTAAACGGTGTGTGCGTGTGTGAATAACATCTCGAATGTTTACACACAGACAGAGATACGGTGGGCCTGAACAAAAACAGTGTACCATATCGTTCTGTCGACAGTTTAATAATGTCAAACATGGATATTTATTGACACATACAGTGTTTGCGCGAATACTATAGAATATTTTGAGTGTGTTTATGAATTTCGGATTTTTTGCTTTAGTATTTTTGTCGTTAATTTGATGATTTGTTTTGCAACTTTTGAATAATTTGAAGTTTGGATACCGAAATGCTTCCCATAATTTAAATGGACTCGATTTTCGTTCGCTTTTTTTGTAAGTGCAATAAATATTTTTGGTTGGGCCGTTGAATTGAACGTCGATGACAAAACAAAGCAATCGCCATTTTAATTCTACAAAAATAGTTCGAGAAGAATCGAATCATTCATTATCTTCGCCATTTGATTACCTAATATTTCAATAAAATTGATAAATGCGGGAATCTTCGACACATTCTGGAATAGTAAATTGTATTTTCAACATATTTTCATGTGAAAATTGTGAACAATCATTGACCTGATTGATGAACGAACGAATCGCAATAAGAGCAGGTTCCATTGAAAATGACAATAGTGAGAATCACCAAATCGTTTTTAGTTTTGTGTGCCAATAAATCAATTCGGAAATATCAGAAATATCGATTTTATACCGATTGAATTTCAAATTTTACGTATTCTTCAAATGGTAACGTGATGTGAATGTTCAATTGTGTCGATGCCGTGATGTTGTAGAATGAAAATTGCGAATGTTTTGTTGATATTCGCAAGCAGCCATTTTTATTTCTGCTAATTGCAATTAAAGTGGGATGCATTTTTCACTGTATTTGAATACACCCATAGCCCGAATCTTCGGGAAGTTATGGTGCAGATCATGTGCATTTCATTTTATTATATCAAACACTTGACATATGACAAAAATGGAAAATGCGAACGGAAATGCAAACAGGTTCATGAAAAATGTGGGGTCGAAATAGTATTGAATAATTGTTATTTTTTTCTATTTGCAATACAGTGAAATGACACCAGGTAAAGTGACTACCAGCGATAATGCATCCAATGCAGATTCATCGCAATCCACTGAAGTGTCTCAAAAAGACGAAACTCTTGCGAATGACGCAAAAGATGTAAAAAAACCAATTGTGTCTTTCGAATCTGACATATCAAGTTCTCTTGAGAGAAATGAAACCAAACATAATGACTCGGCGCAAAAAGCGAAGCAAATCGACGAAAAACCAAAATCAGAGGTAAATAAAGAAGCATTTTACGAAGAACAAACATATTTTTCCGAATCTACTAATTGAACATTTCAATTGGTAACTATAGACATCGGAAGAGCAGCTGCTCGGTTCGCTGACATCGATGAGTAGTCCAGCGGTTCGGACGAGTGCGCGAGTTATTCAAAAAATGAAAATGGACTCGATTCGACCGACAACACCTCCGCCCGTCGATAAGGATGATCATCATCGGAATGCTCAGAAAACTCCAAATCAACATCGACCATCCAAAGCGATTTGGAATAACGTCGAACGCAATCTGTTTTTCGATGCAATCAACGAGTATGGCAAGGATTTTGAATCGATAGCGAATTATATAAATATCAAGCAAAAACGAAAAAACGCCACAGATCCAACATACAAAACTAAAGAACACGTGCGATTGCTGTATTATCAAACATTTACGAAATTATCCAAATATCTTCGGTTTTCCGATGGTTAGTTGATTTGACATGCTGAAACTCGTGTCAATCAGTTTTAAATGATTTTCAATTTGGTTTTTACTGCTATAGATGTTGCCAAAAAGGTTCAGGAGTTGTATACTCTTATAAATTACGGTGAAATGAGGAAGAAAATTCCAGATGATAATCAAAAATTCTACATGAAATTGCGCGAATTGGTCTATCGTGGCTCAGTGACGTGGCGCGTCAAAGGGAAAAACTGTCGAATTAAAACACCTTCTTGTCCGGCACTTCGTAAAATTAATCAAGTTGAAAGTGAGTTGTGGGTCAATCATTCCAAATCATTTTTAGTTTTTAGTCAACACAATAACATACTAACGGTTGAACGTTTGTGGTGTATTAAATCAATTGTGATTGGATACTTCAGAGTGGCAAGAGGATATCAAGTTACCGGCAAGAGTGGACGTTGAATTGCGACCATCGGATAATGAATCGTGGTACATAGTACAAAGTTTGGCGCAAAATCCACGAGTCAAAACCTCATTACCTTTGCAGAAACGGTTGATAAGCTTGATCAAAACTCTGCAACTGAAATGGAAAAGCCGAGAAGCAAGAATGGTACGTCACCTTGGACACTCCAAATCGAATTAAAGTCAATAACTTGTATATTTTCATTAAAAAAATTCCAGTGGGACCAAACGGTTAGTGGTTCATTTCCGAAACTAATTCAAAACACATCACAAACACCGAACTCTTCGACTCCATCAAGTGGGTCGACGCCTTCCGCTACATCATCAAACGCTTTAGATAATAGTACAAATAGTGACACATCTCAATGCAATGTGCATTCAAACTTTTTACCGTATTCGGAACCAGTTTTATGCATAACACCTTCAACCGATGCCACCATCCATCGTCCCTATTTCAATTTAACAGACTTTTTGAATTGGTAATTATTTAACATCAAACATTGATGTACAACTTTTTAGATAATTTTGACGTAAAAAATGTTACGTTCTGACCCATTTTGGAAGTGAACTTGACCGAAGTTTCCCCATGTTGACCGTCGAAATAGGGCGGAAATTAGGGGTGACACCCGAATTTCATCCTATTCTAACGGTATGAATGGGTGAAACTACGGTCAAATCCACCCATAATTTCAACCCTGAATATATGCCTGGACACAGCGTTATTTTATTTTAACCACTGTTACTTGCTGTAGCCATAATATTTGTTTGAATTCGTATGAGAAACGAATCAATGCATCGGTGCGTGGCGAGTCTCTTTGTGCCGAGCACATAACATACGTTAAGGAAACTATCAAATCAAACACAAAGCGCCAACGGCATGACAGCGGATCGGAAAAGAAAAGTCCCGATACAAAACGAACAAAAGTATCAGACGGCGAGAAGTTCGAGCAAGAAGTTATGAAAAAATCGATATCGATGCCTTCAACATCGCAAGATGGCATGTCGAATACTGAGGAAATGGCCGATGAACGAGAATTTTCATCGCCCACCTACGAAAATGCGCTGTTCGAAATCGAAGATGCAAATTGCCATATACCGGAATCATCATCGGCCGATGAATGCGAAACCGAAATCAATCTGTGGAATAGTGCTAAATTCAAAACTGAACCAGTCGATGACCTGAACTCGGCGGCTGATGTCAAAAAAGAGTTGATCGATCAACGAAATTTGAATAAAACAAACAAGAAGACTGAGAACAAGTCACAATTGGGAATGAATAAGAAGCGCGAATTGCGACCAACCAATCGCGATTCGTTCCGCCTTTTGATCAATGAAGAGGTTATACAGAAAATACGCAAGGGATGGACCATTTACAATGTTGGTGACATGACTATCGGTGATTTGTATGTAATGTTTGGCCAGGATTCAAAGGTGCGACTGGAGTACAGATGGATTTCACCCGCTCAACAGATTGAGGTCAAGGCTGAAATGACCAAATTGGCTCAAAAAACTGACGGAACCACATTCGAAGGAAAAGATAATTCCGATGAAGACGTGAAATCGGAAAATGTGATGATGGGCACTTTAAGCGCCACGAGCAATGAGGATATTGTTGACACTAAATTCAACATTGATGTAGAACCAAAAAATTCGTTGAGCAATAAATTGAAGCAGCTGCTGCTTTTAGCTAACATGATGGAAAAAACAAAACGGAAAACCAGCTGCGCATGCGGTCACTATTGCGATCGTGGAATGAACAAATTGAAGGTAAGTACAATTTTGGAATTCGATTTTTGTTGACCAAATATTTTGAGTATGTTTTTTGTGTGTCTACAGAAAGATGAGATTCTTCCAAGGAGTTTTATTTCGAACAAAACCTATCCAACATCACACAATGATAGCGCTTTATTTCGGCAGCCAGGTTTGCCAACACGTTCGAGTCATACACATTTTGAGTCGTATCGTTTGAATATGAATGTAAGTTCAAAATGTCGTTCAGCTCAATTGCTTCGCTGTCGGATTAATCAAATAGCACATCAATAATTTATTGATCTTAATTTTCCTAGGCATCACGATACAAGCATAATCGTTGGGTTAAGGGTCGAAATAATCGGGTATCGAAACAAGTGGTTGTTCAACGAATCCTGCCTTTGCAGCCTGGCATCACGCAACCATATGGAGTTCTGACTACCGCAGACGTGAACTATCCACTTGAGAATTCATTAATGAAACCATCTTCATCGGGCGAATACAAATCGGTACTAACCGAAGAGAATTTGAGTCGAATGAATAATCTGTCGGAGGCAAGCAGTTCAAACCACCATACAAAGCCTGTTGCAACTACCTCAAGCAAGAAATCCACACCAAATACCGATGTTAATACAACCATGAGTGAAAATGAGAAATGTGACAATGTAAATGAGACCGATAATGATATGATCGATCCTGAAAATAAAAAATCGCAATATGCTACCGTTAGCTCAGATCAATTAGATAGTGATGAGGAAGAGAATAATCGAATCAGACAACGTTTTGATGAAGATCCGGGCATCCAAAGTCTAATGGAAATCAGTCTACCGTCACCGATACCAATTGCCAGTTCAGCCGATGAATGTATGATCAAATAGTTCATTTTCATTTAGAGTTATTTAAAATACTTTTCATTGCAGTTTATTCAGATGTCGTAGATAGTCAGCCGCCAGTGAGCCCGATGGGCATTCTACGTGAATCACCGGTGCCCGCTGCTACAAAGTGGTTTGAAGAAAATATGAATGATTTTTCATTGAGCAGCTTCCTTGGACATCTCGAATCGAATTGCGAACAAACGAATTCCAGACGTTCTCGATCACCTCGTTGCGTAAGTATTTTACTTTGAAATGTAATGAGATTTCCATGTACGAGATTTTGCAATCTAATGAAATTGAAAATATCGATCAATAGGTTGAAGGCAGCAATTTATCAACGATCAGTGAAACCAGTGTGGATTATATGACTAGATTTGAGGAGCTAGCTGAATCGATGAAAAATGAGACAAACAATATTATCGCACCATAAATCGCTATCTGCAATTTATTCGATAATTTGTGGAGGGAATACTTTTTTGCTTTGATCGAAAGGAATTGACTGAACAGCACTGGTTTTTATCATTATCAATCATACATTTTTTTTATATTTAAGGGAACCCATTTATTTACTGATTTACCCGTAAGTTATGCTCATTTAACGTAAACAATTGTTCTATATTCAAGAGGTTTATTAATACAAATGCTATTTAAACAAATGGAAAATATATTGCTTTTTTGAATAAGATGAATAATTAGGAATCTGTGAGGTAAAAATTGATTACTTAGGAAACTTTATAAGTTTCATAAATTTCGATATTGGTAACGTTGAGATTTGCAGGAAAGTTCGCAAATCAAGCTTCCAAATAAAAGCATCACGTTTAAAATATGTGAATAAATTCTTACTTTATTCAACATCAGTTTTCAAACAAATCACATTTAAATGACATGGTTTGTATGCATTTATGCAATACAATCTGGTTATCACTTTCATATTCATTTCAACAAAATATACTGATCTCGGGAAACAAAGTTAAAATTCATCTTTAATGAAATCGTCAACGGTACATTTTGAGTAGATTTCTTTGATATTCTGCAGTAAATCCACGGTGGATTTAACGAAACTTTGCCATTTCTCAAGCTCAGATTCGTGAATAACTTTCTGTTGACTCAATAGCCGCAACCAATTCTCTTTTATGTCCTTAGGGTCACTAACCAAAGCAAAAGGCACATATTTTAGATTAAAAAAACATTTGAAGAGATATTTTATACTCACCCCGCTGCTACTAACTTGTCGACTAAGGCACGATCAATTTGTATTCCGTCGGCCTGTTTATGTTTCAGCACGTACAATTGAACAAGAAGGTACAGATTCAATAGAAAGAGCGTAATAATTAATAAAATAACAAAAATGGAAAACATGTTAAATGTAAGAAAACTCCATCCAGTGCTCTGCTCCGGAATGGATTCTGTGAAACATTGTGCGCTCATCGCATTTCGCTTGGATGCGATGGGCGTTTGTGTAATTGTTGGCAGTGCTACTGGTGCTGCTTTTGTTGAAGACAGCGAAGATCGTTTGCTATAAGCTTCATCAATCCAAGATTTCTGCAATAGTGCTGCTAGATGTAGATATAGAGAGAAGAGGAGAAGAGAAGAAAAAGTAAAAGGAAAGGAAAAGAGGGAATTGAAAGTCAGAGAGTGAGAGTGTATTTCGGGTTTGATAGAGCAAACAACCTCTTTTGGTACGGCGGCTCTTTGACTTGGCAGGAGGAATATGACAATATTCACTTTGCAGCGACTTCAGCAAATCTTTGTAAAAGTTTTCCAAGCCATTCCATACATTCTTTTCGATAAAACCTTTGACAACACCCCATATATTTTTAGTGTATTTGATTTGGACGTATATAGAAAGCATTGTGTGATCATCAACAGTTCTGCAATTGGAATACATTTTATTTGATCACTTTACGTAGATTAATGGAGCGTCCTTATTTGAGCAGAATTTCAGAAAATTGACTGTACCTCACAAGACAATAATGTGTTAGGATTTTAAAGCTATCAGCATATGGAATGCCACCATTTACAGACTCCATGTCAATGGAATAGAGTTGGCCCGACACACTGCAATTGCGCATGAGTTGTACTTCAGTCATCTAAATGCAAACAAATTAAATAGTCAAATAATCCATCCCAACTCCATAATTTCAAAACACTCTTACGTTAGAAGATTTAGGTCCTACGGCTTGGGTCACAGCCACCGTGAAGTTAATCGTTCTGCTTTTTGTGCCGTCACCATTATCGATCCAGTCGCGATAAACCATATTTGTTGTTTTCCGCATATTGTGGAATTCGACGAAAAATTTCGATTTCGAAAAGAGCATTGTCAACAAACTGTCGACATTTATTGGAAGAATGGTGTGCACGAGCTGTCGTCCTTCATGCATCGATGTGCATTCGGCGGTAATTTCGAATGGAACGCTGTTTTCTTCTTCGGAATCCGTCGAGTTGTCATCGTCTGTTAAAAAATCATTTACACCCAAATCCATGCGCATTCTTGCACTCAATTTGGATTGTGTTGAACGTATTGTCGATGAGTCTCCCCCAGCGCCAGCTGAAAACTTTGTACATGATTTTTTCTCGGCATGAGCCAAAGTCATCTCAAGTTTTTCGCCTGACTGTTCATTCATGGTAGCACCTGCTGATTGACTACATATTTCCTCGAACTGCTTTGATGACAATTCATCATTTTCGTCAGATCTTTCGTCGCTTTCCATCAGGCCCTCTTTTGGATCGATGTAATCTTCATCATCGCTGGTCAAACCCAGCTGCTCACCGTATGCATTGTGAACACATTGCCATATTTCTTTGGGCCGCATTGATTTATTCATCAATGCATTTTGCCAAATCCGAAATAGCATTAAATAGGATTTATCTCGAGCGGCAAATGATGTTAAGAAATGTTTTTCGCTTTCCGTTGATATTAAAATCGCATTTGGAATAACCAATGCGGTTTTTTCTTTCGTTATTGCACTCACATTTTTCCATTTTAAGCATAAGAATGTTTCCCAACCAAAAATATTGGCATGAAAACACAAGTAGTGTTGTGACACGTACATTCGTCCATGCACCAGAATTTCGCGCTGCAATGCGCACGAATAATCTAAAAAATTGACCGGAATTGATCAAATTAGAATTTCCAATATTTCAAAATGGTTCGAGTTTAAGAACAAAACCCACCAACAATCAATCGCTGATCATCGGGAACCTCTTTGAAAAGCTTCTTGAATGTTTCGGAGCGCGATTTGTACGATGGATAGATGACATTGTACCAGGACTTTCGTTTGACTTGCTCCGAAATTTTCGAGCCGGATTTCGATTTGTCCAATGCATAAGATTGACATGAATGATCGGAAATACTACTGCTCACATTCGATACTTGCATTTCATCTGAGTTCACGGAAACATTCTGAAATATTACATAATTTATTCACATCAAATCTGCACACATATTTCAAAGGAGCACACAATTCTCACCTTGCTTATGACGATACCATCCATCATTGATGTTTGTTTGGAAGGGACAACTTCATCATTTCTATGACCAGAATCTTCTTGATTAGCTTGAACGTCCAACTGCGGTGTTTCCGTCGGCATAGCACTGTCGAATTATCGCATTGATAACATCGCTTAGTTAAGTGCCTTATCGAACCGTTGAGAATGAATGTCATTGAGAAAAATTCGCGAAAAGTACAAATTTTGCCATGCAAATGCTTTTTGTTAGAATCGCAACCTGAATATCACTGTGCAATATGTAATAATGATGCGTATCAATAATTTGCAAAGCTTTTTTTATTATTCGCACGTTTTTTTCTCGTGTTTCTCTATGCAAGTTTTTGATTCATTCTCAGCGGTTCAATTTTTCGTTTTAGCAAAGATGAAAGAACAGTTGTGAATTGAATCACTTAAAGATGAAAATATTTTTTTTTTGTTAGATAACGTGTAAATCGGAATGTACAAGTACACGTACTCAAGTCTCGATCTCAACTCACTTGAAACTTTAGCTCACACAACAAAATCAAACTCACCTTTCACTGCCTGAACTTTCTTCTGGCAACGTTACGTTCGATGATATGTAAGTTATGAAGAATACGAGGTCAGCCATTGACTATCAAAGTAAATTGTATGCATGGGAATAAAAGTGGGAATACAGATTTGCACCGGTCAAAATGCATCATCAAAAGCGTTTTCGTAAAATGCATAATGAAAAACTGTTTTTTTTTTTAAACGTCAACTCAACAAAAGAGGCAATATAAATTCATAATGTTAAAAAAAAAATACTTTTTCATTATGCGTTCTTCGAAAATGCTTTCCGTGATGACCTTTGACTGGTAAGAATCTGTAATCCCACTATTATTCTCATGCACACAATTGTACATTCCATTCACATAAGTCTTTAATTGATAAGCACCTATTTCCATCGGTTTGAAGCTATTTAAACCAAAAAACCCTTAGCTATCAAATAAATTCAGCTGATGCAAATTGACAATTTGGTATACTAAATTTTTTGATTATTTGTGCATGTCAACAAATTCAGTCAAGATTTATCGATATAAAACATAATTGAATTCCAGATAGAACAAAACAGATATTTTGACAGTCACAGCGGAGTTGCTGAATGACGTTTTATTGTCTTTAGTGCGGCCCATGAACAAAGCGGAAAGGTAATAATCTCTTTTGTTCTTTGCACAACGAACAATCAATAAAGATTATTTGGAATTTTACTGATTATGTTGAATATTTCGGAAGAAATCCTAATTAGGAAGAATAAAATTTTAATGTAATTGAAATTAAGTAAAAGGGTATTTCTTCTGTTTTATTCATTGTTGACGCGCCATTAAACGTACCCACTGAGAATCAGCTGAGCGTTTGTGTGCAGGTTGGTTCGCACATTTAATAAAGAGCACTTTGGTGGTGTGCGTCAATTGAATATACACATACAGTAAAAGCGTTTGAATTTTGAAATGTGAGTATGTGAAGTTGGCGCTAACGTATTTCGTTTTAGTTTGCATCACAACTGCATTCAATTTTTTGTGCACATTTTCATTTGTTTGCTGCATTAAAATCAAATCAGACATAATCAAAGCGATAGATAAATTTTTATTTATTAGAAAGTTCAATTTTGATAGAAAAATTTGTTTAAATGATTTTTTTGTTTCGTAATTACTACTACATTCATTTGAGTGATTTACTGTAGCGAGATCTCACATAGACACCATTTTTAAAGAGAAGAAATAAAGCAACAACGGAAAAGAAGCAGCAAAAAAATTATCTGCAAAAATGTCACAGTTTGCTTATTTAAATGAAATTAACAACGCACTCAGAATGGATGGCGATATAACAAAGGGACCAATGCCGCGATGGCAAAAGAAATTAAATGGATCATCAGCTAATTTAAACGCCAGTGCGAATACATCAAAAATATCGATTTCATATAATTCAATTTTAAGCACATCAACGACAGCATCCAATAAAACGCCGCAGAAAAATAGCTCTGTAAATTTCAAAGGAAAATCGCCAGGTACTGTGCAATTTGAATAAACTTGTTGCGATTTAAACTCGCAATTTTTTCTGATTTTTATCTATTTTTTGGACAGGAAGGAAAACACCAACACCAAACAAAGGCACATCGGGTCAGGGCTCAAAAACGCCAACAAATGGTGCCGGCGGAGACCGATTTATTCCAAATCGCGCATCGTCCAATTTTGATTTGGGACACTATAAGGTATTTTATAGATATAAAATAGATATTTGCAATTGACAGATTTTCAATTGCAAACCACATGTTTGTGTATGGAGAAAAAATATTTTTTTTGCCGCCAATTTCGATGTGTGAAAACTGTTTACAGTTGAAAATGCAACAAAATTCAAATGAGGGAAATGAGGAAAACACTCGTGAAAATGATCGACAGAAAATCTTGTCAGAGGCTATGCAATTGGGTGATGTGAAAACACGACGCATTTTTTCGTATCAAGAAAAAGCACCAGCCGCACCAGAGTCACATCAAAATCCATTGCGAGTCGTCTATTCAATCAAAACACCAATGTCGACAAAAAGCGGTTCTCGTTATATACCGACAAGTCCAGAACGTATTCTGGATGCTCCTGACATCATTAACGATTACTGTGAGTACAATTCAGATTTTTTTTTAATTTGAAAACCCATTAGAACAAATTATTAGGTAAAGTCAAGTGTTAGCACAATGTTTCTATAGACAATATTCGAACAATGTCATTTAAACTGTCGCATACACTGACATTTCACACTTTGAATACATTTGTAAGAATATGTAGTCTATTAGTCGAAAGCAATATCCGATAAAGAGAAACGACGCTATGATCATAATGACCTAACTTTTGTTCAGACTTGAATTTAATGGACTGGAGTGCATCGAACATCGTGACTGTTGCTTTGGGGAAGATAATTTATCTTTGGAATGCTGGCACCGGCAACATTGAACAGTTGCGAGAATATGAAAACGGAGACCATGCTTGTTCGCTATCTTGGATTCAAGAGGGAAACGTGCTTGCAATCGGCTCATCAGATGGCACAGTTGAATTGTGGGATGCCGAAGTGAAAAAACGGTAATTGGAAATTTGGAATGATTTTGAGATGGTTTGTCGGTAATTCTAACATGTTACATTGAAACGTTGTCGGTTAGTTTGCGTGTAATGGATGGTCATTCAGCTCGTGTTGGATCACTGGCATGGAATTCGTTTATCATTAGTTCCGGAAGCCAGGATGGATCGATTATTCACCATGATGTGCGTCAACGTGACCACAAAGTAAACACATTGAATGGGCACACACAAGAAGTTTGTGGCTTGAAATGGTCAACTGATTTCAAATATTTGGCCAGCGGTGGAAATGATAATTTAGTGAACATTTGGCCAGCCGTCACTGGAACAAATGTAAATACATCTACTGATGTAAACGGACCACTTCACATATTCAATCAGCATCATGCCGCTGTCCGAGCTTTGGCTTGGTGCCCATGGCAACCGAATGTTTTGGCCACCGGCGGCGGTACAGCTGATCGCTGTATCAAATTTTGGAATGTGAACAACGGCACACTCATTGATTCGATCGATTCAAAATCACAAGTGTGCTCTTTGCTTTGGTCCAAAACGTGAGTATCATTGAATTGAACATGTCTTTAGGAGTAATTAACTGGCTCTACTTAATTTGGATTTGGACAGGTACAAGGAAATCATTTCAGCGCACGGATACGCCAACAATCAATTGACAATTTGGAAATATCCATCCATGACAAAGCAATGCGAATTGACAGGGCACACCGCTCGTGTGCTGCAGATGGCAATGTCTCCGGACGGTAGCACAGTTATGAGTGCCGCTGCTGATGAAACGCTTCGACTTTGGAATTGCTTCGCACCCGACGTACATCAAGCGAAAAAAGAGAAATCGACCACGAAACTGGGCCCAAGCCTTTTCCGCCCAAACATTCGCTAGACACAAGCAATTTCCCCATTTTGCTCAAATTCTAATTTTCCACAGACTGACGTTTCGTATTTTCCTTAAGTTTGAAGAATTATTTTTATATTTTATAAGCGCTCAAATTCAATCTAAGACATCCTCTTTTAGAATTTCAATAATGTTGATACACATCTTTATACAAATCGCATGATATATCTAATGAACAATTATCAGCAGATATGTTTTGGAATATTTCAAGAGATAAGTTGCTATGCTTATGCATTTTTTTACTGGATATTCTCGTTATTCATATGTTTGATTTGTTTGTCAATAAAACGAAATTTTAACAACCGAATGAACGGGAGAAGCATGCCTTGCATTTTTACAAATTGAACTCTTTTTCGTGCAGCAAAGTGTGCTCATTTGTTTTAGTTCAAATATATTTGAGTTTTGTATGTTTTCTATATTCACTATTCTGCCGCTCAACGGAATTGCAGTTACTGTTACATGATCTTTGAATTTGAGTGGCTTTTTCTATGTTTGAGATACAATTCAAATAGTTGCTGATCTACCATATCGTCGTTTAGACTTGGTGCAAATAACGGTAAACGGCCACATTGCCCACAAATCGATAGTGTTCCTCGTTAACGTAACCTCTGCCGTTCTCTCATGTCTTAAAATATTTTAATGGGAAAGTACCATCGATTGGTGTATGTATGTGTATCAGCAATATATCGATTGAATTTCCCATATTGTTCCGTAATTCTTCAATATAATAGATCCAGTTAAGTATTGCAATAAAAAACGTTTGAATTTTATAGTTTCTTAAATTACCAGTTAATATTTATTACATTTGCTTGACACTAACATTTCCTTCATTCAATTTCGTTCGATGTCATCAAAGGAGAAAGCAGTCGTCTATCATGTTCGCAAACAGCAATACATTTGTGCAAATCATCATTCTGTTGTAGATGAGTGCAAAGTAAAGTGTCGAACATCACAAAGTAATTGAGAGCTAAAACATGGAACCAATAGCACTAGCGTTCAAGATTGAATTTCATAAAATTCTTATTAACAAAAAAAGGTGCAAACAAACAAAGAAAAAACATATATTCATATAAATACAATTGAAAAACGGCGTATCGTGGTCTCAAGAGAATGGTCTATAGCGGCACTTATATCGGTTTGTACAATAAAGTTGTGACATATTTCTTTCTATATCTATGCGTAGCACTCAGTACCATGACGCCGTCTTTAATCGACAATGCATACAAATGATTCAGCATCACGTGATTTGGTTCAGGCAGCAGCGTTGGTTCACACGAAAGTGGTGTATCTTTGTTCAAAATTACTTGTAGTAAATGTGGCGGAAGGACTGGTGGACCTGCTCCCCAGGGTTTGTCGATTGGAATCTCTTGACTATATTCCTTTTGAGCGAGATTTACACAGTCTTCACTATCTTTTGCTAAAGCTTGGAACACTTCAAAATCCGATTGTCTGACGGATACCAAATTGTTTTTAGTGCCAATATCATTGTCGACATTTTTCTGGAACAAAACAAAGAAGATTTTCAATGTAATTTGCCAGAATTGGTAATAAAATGAACAATTAATGTTGATGCAGACTTGAAACTTATTCTAATAATCCTACAGGAACTCACCAATTTTTGATCGTGCCTCCATTCTCCATCCACGCAAAATTTGTACTGATGTTCTCCTTCAGGTAAATCAATGATTGTGACGAAATCACCGTGACTTTTAACCATCGGCAATGCCTTCCAATCGGAGAAAGTTCCGCTGATGAACACTTCTTTGCCGCCTCCGTCCCATTTGAAAACCGTTGGCAATACCTTTTTTGATGGATCAACAATTGTTTGATGCATAACAACTGGATTGGCCTCAGCTGAACTGGTGATGGTTGATGTCGTCACTATTGGCTCAACTGTTGTTGTAACTGGTTTTGTATAATATGGTTCTTCCTCTTCATGTGATGAACCTTGAAATTGTAGCGTTTTTTCGCATTTTTTATCGAAAACGAATGCTTGGCCGTCTTTTAAGACTGGCGAACTTGGCATATCACTTGAACTCGATTTATGACGTTCTCGTGGAATATTACTACTCCCCGCGTTACCCATTTTTTCAGATTCAATCCAATTTTTTTTAGATTTTCTTTCTTAATTTTATTTCGGCTCTACAAAATTACCACAAAATTCCATAAAAAACTACTCAGTTCGTTTTCTGTGCTTTCGATATATTTTCTAACACGAAAGTTTTCAGATGAAAGAAAATTAATAAAAATATAGCAATTACATTGTGAAATGTCAAAACAAAGATGGAGATTTTGACAGTTCGTGAGAGCTTTGATTAAGTGCGCTCTCCCGCGCTGTCTCTCTATAAACATGATTTGACATTTCGACATATTATTCGGTTATATATGAAAGGGATCTGTTGAGCGGGATTGAACAAAGCTTGTGCATTTTTTTATTTTATTTTTGAGCCTCAAATCTCATTGCTTGATTGAACACGTGAAGTGGCTTCAAGGAAAATTGGAATCAACAATTTGGAACAATGGAGAATCGACAAATAATTATCACGCATTTGGTGAATCCTCACTTATTTTGGTTCAGATATTCAGAATCTGAATCAAGTGCAGCAAAAATTGAAAACGCATTGGCAGCTTATGCTGCCGAAAATAAAGAAAAAATGTGTGCTATCCAAACCAATGAAAAATATCATGAGGAACGAATCGTGGCTGTGCACATGATTGACATGAAAAAATGGATCCGGGCCGAGGTCGAGTCGATTGAAGTACAATCAACAGTTGAATTGATAGTCTGGGCTACCGATTATGGATATCCAGTGAAAACTTCATTAGATTTGATAGTTTTTCTGAGCGAAGACCTAAAAAATTTGTGCAACAATACCAAATCGTGCATTCTGCAAGGAGGAATTCATGGCATCATGCCGGCTTCCATCTTCACGGACGTAAGATATTCAACGACTTTTCCTTCTAAATTTGCGATTTATTAAGAGATTGGCATATCCTTAGATTCGAGGTAGAGCTCGACTAATTCCGAGGTCGAAATGGGAGCAGAGAACAGTTGAAACTTTGGAAAAAATGAAATCATCGCCCATCATGAAATTTTTGTTCACACCAAAGATTGTAATCCAGAACCATGTGTTCGGCGATCTGATTATTTCCGTTGAAACAAAAAGTCGTTCAGTCAGTGAAATTTTCATTAACGACTTTAAAATGGCCCTTGAATGTACGAATGATCGATTTAAGAGAGGTTAATATTCGCATTGGCTGTTGATTATAATCAATCTATCATTTAAACCACATATTTTGCATATTTGCGTATACTTGAATAGATATCACGGGCATGGAAACAATTAAAGTCGGTCGATGGCTTGGCAACAACGGTGAAACCAATTGCATTCATAATAAAACTGTTGTAGTTGAACCCGTGCAATCTGTTGCAGGCCAATATTGCCATAGTCCGCGTTCAGCTTTTTTGCAACGATTGGCAAAGGTTGAATCAAAAGAAATCGATCAAGACAAATTTCTTCGTAAATTCAATGCCAAAGTAAAAATATTATCGCATCTCGAGAACGCTTCTGTACCGGAAAATGCAGAACTGGTGGCAATAGCCAAAAAATCAACCCAATCGGAACCAGTTAAAATGACATCGAAATCAATTGGAACAAAATCAGTAACAGATACGGAAAGTTCAGTGGCTTCGAAGACAAAATCAAAATCAGATAAGCCATTGTCATTGCGCGATCTTGGAGAAGCCAAGTAAGTTGCCCTGCTAACAGGTTTTTTTAGATACTCAAAAAGGCATCTAGATAAGGTTCATATAAATGAATAAAAAAATATTCAAAAATATCTAGATGCAGATATAGGGACTTCCTAAAAATATTATCTAGACGTTAAAAAATTATGTGGAATTTGACGATTTTTTAATACTGAAAACAACAAAAACGAAAATGAAATTGAACCCAACGCCCATTTGAAAAATATCTACTATCTATTCAATAGATATTAAGGACAATTAGCTAGATAAAGATATAGTAGTTAACATTGCTTGCTAAATGAAATCTAGATACGAAAACACGAAAATCAAAACAAACAAAATTGCCGTTCTGATTCATTTTCTGATTGTGAGACATTTTTAGTATAATGACGTGTGCAGGCACACACAAAAATATGCGGCCAAAACAAATATCGATGCGGTTATTAGGAAGTGTGTGGTCAAATTTGGACTCAATGCGGTGAAATTTGCATGGTTTTTATAATTTCGAGTTAGAATTGACTTAAATTTTCCGCATTCATAGTCAATTTGACAACATTCGCATAGATTTCAAAATCGAATAATTTACTATGAATGCGGCAAATTGTGATCAATTCTTTCACGAAATTATGAAAATGATGCAAATTTCACCGCATTGAGTTTAAATTTGACCGCACACTTCTTAATAACCGCATGGTCGCATATTTTTTTGTGTGTGCAAACTGTATCCAAGACATTTGATTTATTTATATTTATTCCTGTCTGTCTGACAATAAAAAGCACTGCTGGTCTCGCATATTGCAGGCGCCAACCGAATTCATTTTAAAATATGACTTTAGCGCCTCTCTAACAGAACATAGCAAGAACTGCAGTTGTGGTGCCGTATGTGGACCATGACTGGCCGGGCATTTGGCCGATGAATTATGACTTTGTAATATTTAATCGAATTAAAATAATAGATTTATCAATTTTGCTTCTCTCATCGATCAAAATGCGCATTACAAAATTATTTTGCTTCACTACGAAATGATTCTATTTTCATTTTGTTTCATCATTATTATTAATTTTAAGTCTCATGCGAACAATCAACGCCTTCCATAGCACAGCGATCCTTTTCAATTCTCACTCCTCTTCCTTTTTTTCGCTAATTCTGTTTTGTTTTGTACTTTCATCGGTTGTGCAAATCCAAACACATTTTTGCTTGTATTCTCGCTGCTACTGTTGCTGTTGCATTCAACGAATGTACCGTCTTACAAGATGTTTGAATTGGATGGTTTTTACATTAAAAATCAACGTTAGGATTATTTGCTTCTTGCGAATTTTCCACCATGAAGAAAAAAAATACGATCATAGTCATCACATAGTCTTACCTAGGGCTTAGTATGAATTAAAATCCCACTACATTCGAAGAAGCATTCAAATGTATAATATGTTCTTAAATAATTACTCGGATTCGATTGTTGTTTAGATAACGAGGAGAAGTTTTAGATTATTTTTAAAAATGAAACATACAAATCCATCTGTTTTTTTCTGGTGCAGAGAAAAATCACGCGAAGAAGATAATAAATCAATGCGAATTGAACTTCGTCGTATGCTTCAAGCAGAGTGCGCCCAAAGTAAATCATCAATCAAAATCACAAATTACATTCAAAATGAACCAGAAATATCAATCGAATAACGCCAAATGTTTTCGTAAATATTTGGAAATATTAACGGCACTGATATTCAAGTTCGAGAATAAATTGTCGATTCAGTTGAGAATTTGCTGACATTAAGTTCTGATTATGGATTTTATTTCCAAGAACGAAATGTGTGTCTGAGAAATAAAAATGAGGATTCGAAGCCGTCTCCGTAAGAGTGTATCATAAAAACAGTTTGCGTAGATTGTTTTTTTTTTCAAACGCAACATGATTTGCCATTGGAGGCATGTTTATTTCATGATGAGCGATTCTTTTTAATTATGCATTCTATGCAAATTCTATTTATGATACACTCTTGCGGGAACGGTTTCGTATTCCCATGATTTTTCTGAGGCAAACATTGATCAATTGTGTTTGCTTTTCTACGAAACCTACTGTAATGAAAAGGAATCAAATCAATGCAAAGATTTCGTGGCTCCAACGTGGTGGCTTTATTCTGCTCAAAGCGGTTCTGTATTCTGCTTTTTTTTAGGCTTTGTTCAATAAAAATCGTAAAGTTTCATCAACTCCATTGGATTAAGTGATTGATAAAATGTGTACGAAAAATTGAACTCTCACGAAAAAGTCAAAGGCATGCATTTTCCTTTAATTCTTGGAAGCTATAACCAAACAGAAACACGGATTCAATCACTATAATTATTTATATCAAGCAATTGAATGCAATCGCATGGGTCATATTCAAACAAAAATCAAATACGTTGTTACAGCAAATGACATGTACTTATGAATTGACAGCAGTGTTCTATCTCTTAAGAATATTTCACTCCAAGCCCGTTGTCAGCAGGAAAATGAGCATTTCTCATATTTCCATACATGTGTATCTTCTCTCCCTATATTCATCTTTGTCTTGAACATAATTTATGTGACATAAATAATGCTGCATATTGCAATGAATGTGTGACATGTGATGATCTCAGGTTTGTGAAATAAGGCTCTGCATTAGAGATCCAAATTAGCATCCCAACAAATGAGTTGTTCCTCTGATGCAAGCATATCATACCAAGGAATACTACACGTTAGAATCAATATAACAATTGAGCTCACTCAATGAGTTTACTTGAATAAATTCCATGCGACACGACTTTTTTCATATTTCAAATCATGAGCGTGAAAGAAAGCTTCATTGAAAACAGATTTGTCCCACACTTTCATGCACCTTATAATACCAAGGGGACCGTGCTATTTGAGACATTTTAATCATATCTATTCTCCAGCACCATCTATTGGGCAATAGTATTGATGTGATATTTCAATCGTTTCAATAGCTTATTTGTTTTTATTATTTGTGTCAATAAAAATTTTGTTCGTATTACAATGGATCTAAATTGAGTTCACCTATGTAAAATAAGATGGCGCGGTCAATTGGCGTACTCTCGAAGAGCTCTCCAATCCCATACAAGCACGGTCCGCTTGTATAATACCGAGTGAGTTTACTTGCTGCATTATCTTTATCGCATAGTGTTCCATGTATTCTACAAAATTCGATCCATTCTATTGAGATGAAACATCCAAGTAATTGGTTGTGAATTTTTATTATTTCGCTATATTTTCAAATTGTTCATATTTAGATTTTGATCAAACTAAAATGACATATTGTTTGCAGAATCATCAATAAACTTTCTTACGCACGCATTTTCATGTACAACAATAAGGAAGATCCACTGGATAAAATTGAATGTGCCTTATTTACTCCGCAAATTCATAAAGCCTTGAAAAACTTGAACTACAAAGAAACATATGAGATTCAAGCATACGCCTGGTTTGTATTCCCTTTATCGATTTCCGGCACATTCTTGGTAGATATCACTAATTTAATAAACTGGCTCTGTTCATTTAAGGCCAAACATTTTGCGAGGCAATTCTGTGATTTTGATCCATTCACGGAAACGTGGGAAGACAATTGCATATTTACCAGCACTCTGTTCTATGGTTCAGGTATAAATAATTGAATCTCTCACAAGAAATTCTCGATTTTTATAGCCGTTTTTTATTTTATAGAGAACATTTCAAGAAGATGAGGCTAAACGTGTGAAATCTACAATGGGTGCGATTGCAATAATTGTTTGCATGACATCGAGTGTATCAAAGATTGCAAAATTGTGTCGTAACTTGCTGGACATTCCCGAATTTCAGGGAAAAGTTGTTGAAGCAATCGGAACACGTGATGCTGTCAACGTAACGGTAATTCTTTCAAACAATTTTCCATTCGAACTGCTCGGTTTGCGTTCTCACGAAAAAAAATATTTGTTTTGCCTAAATGGCAGGTTAAACTGTGCAACGGTTGCAACATTTTAGTCACAACGGCGCCCTGCCTTATGGAATTATTGGTAAAATCTCCGCTGGCAATTAAGAACGACCGACTTAAGTACTTTGCATTTGAGAATCTTGACTGCATAATGGAAAAGCATGCGGAAATTGTCAATGAAATCATCAAAGAAATCTGTATGCGAAAGTCGTACAAAGGTGAACAGCGTCAATTCATTGTCACGTCACGCACTTGGCATGGTCAAACGCTGAGCAAATTCCTACATGAAAAAGTAATCGCCGACTCAACACTTCTGATCGGAAATCACATAGAAGCCGCATTTTGTGCGGGTATTTCATTAAATTTCACACTTTGCCGGAACGAAGTCAAGCTCCAGCAATTAACAGGTATGCAAACATTTCCCAACAAACATTAATGTAACACTTTTTAGTTCATTTTAACGTAGAAATACGTAACGTTCTGACCCATTTTTGGGGTGAATTTGACCGTGATTTCACCCATTCCTACCGTCAACATTGGATTGAATTCAGATGTTATCCAACCGTACGCCACATCCGAATCAATTCCATTTATGACGGTAGAGAACTCAGAATGAATCAACATCAATATTGTTTAGTTATCATTTCTTTTTTATGGATTTTGTGATATATTTCACAAATTATTATTATAAATAATTAATTTCGGCAATAATAAGCGAATTGATTGAGTCACTTTCATGGTATTTGGTAAGTTTAATTCGCAATGCTTGTAGCAGCAGAATATTTGGCAGTGACATTTCGACAAATTACCGGTGTTCGTCAGAGAGAAAAACCAAAATCTCACTACATTTCGGTCTATTGTTTAAATTCACAAGATCACAATATTCTGAATCTCAAAAACCTCGAAATCTCATTTCACGTCATTTCGTTGTTTGTCAAATCAATAAAACCAAATTGGTTGAATCAATCTAAAGGATTTTAAGCCTGAAATGTGCATTCTGATTGAGTCGCATTGTCATCATCTTTGTTGACATCTAGATTGGAAAATAATTGAACAATCATGAAGGTAGTATTGAACTGAATATTCAGAAGCACTCACTGAACACTTTTTCATGAAATGCTTTGATGCCACGTATATCGTATCTTGTGTCGTTGGTGTTGCTGTACAAAGTTAACAAAGCAACAGATAGCAACGATGCCGGCTTCTTCATCGACAATCTCGGAAGAAATGTGATCCGTGACTGTTTCACCTCTATGACAGAGGAAAACATTCAAAATCTAGCATTTCAACACAATCTGATTCAGTATTACCAACTTTAACTGTTTGAGAAATATTGCTTTAAAAATAAATCCCTTTATAGTATAAATTGATTTAATTTAATTTAAAGAATTAATATCAAACCGTAGGATTCACAAACTTTAAGCAACCCGTCGTGTGGAACCGAAGGAAAAGCACTTTTGATTTCCATTCATTGAGCAAAACTGCGAAAACTTTCGGAAGGATGGAAATTATTCTGATGGATCGAAATTTACACACGGTTTGGGGGTTAGAGACTTTATTAAGCAGCTGAATATGTATTTTATTCAAATGAGCAGGACACACACCATGATGAATGCAATAGTTAAAAATGAATTTGAATGAGGACACGATCAACGGCATAACAATTTTTAACAATTCTAGTGGTATCTCGTCTTTACCAATTGCATTACTTTTAACTTTAGAAAACCCCTTAAGAATTAGGTCTTCATCAACCTCGTGCAACGAAAATTTAGAATTAATATTGAAATAGTTTGAACACTCTGGGGTTAATGGAAATAAGGAAGTAACGCAACTTAGATCACATGTTTTCAATACACGTGAATTGAGTACAGAAATTAAGATGTTGGTTCACGGGTCAATCTTCATACCAACTATTCTATATGGTAGCGAGAGCGGGATTGATTCTGAGAATTTGATTCAGGATTTGGGAGTATCTGATATGAAAGTGTTGAGAACGGTTTCGGGAGGCTCTCGATCGGGATTTGTGGAGAGGTATTGTTAGGGGTATATGAGGCATTTTGTTCCGTAAAACAGACTAGACGCTAAAATGCAATAATGGTCTATAAATGTTTGTTGTTTTTGTTGTTGAATAAAAAAGCATAATCAACGATTCCACCACATGATAGTCATAGACAGTGTTTCCACTTCGGTATTATTTGATACACTAAAGCGAGATGATACGATCACGGAGTTGAATCGCGAAAGAATCAAGCAAAAACTTGTGAACGATAGCTTCAAATGTATAATCTCAATTGATCCCGGTATGAAGACATACTTAGCTGAAAATCGACAAAATATCGCAACTGGTGTCGAGGAGAGTAAATTGAATATTTACTTTTTATAAAATCAATGCTCATTTATTAATTGTTTTTGTTCTGTTGAAGGAAAATTTCAAGATATCTGCGAAACAATATCATTGGGGTGCCAAACTAGGTATCAGAGACGAAATTGCGATGCGTATGACTGCTGCTTTCACGAGAAGAGAGACGGGAAAAAGATTGTTTAGCAGGAATGTTAACAAAGAATCCATCGCTTCTCACCATCGGAGGAGTGGAAACGGCACCCAATTCGCCAATTCGCATCAACAAGAGAAAACGATGCCCAGGTACACGGAAGATTGAATGCAGCATCAAAAAACTTGATCATTCGGATTTGGTCAGAGTAAATGAAGATTCGACGTCTCAAACGTATGCAAATTACTTCAAGAAATTCCCGCAACACACCAGAAAATATCGATCCAAAGTTTGAAAGAAATGCACACGAGATGCTCCACTTTCACCGGAAATATCAGCGCTGATGTCACAACCACCACTAATTGCAACGAAGAAGAGCCAGCGGCGCAAAAATCTGTAGTCACGTGATAAAAGCCTTATTGCGCGTGGCATCATGATTCCAGCAAACAAACCATACGAATTTCGACCAGGGCGATTAGACTCAAAGAAAATGTAGCTCTTGAAAAACTGGCTACTAAACCCTGCGAATGGAGGGGACTGTTGCTGCGAATATTCGGTTTACAATTGCACGATTCGTTTGTGAGAGAGACCACCATTCCCCAGAAGAGAACGAGTACGCCGGGGATCCAATGCAAACGTTGAGATCAGGTGAATGCTTAATGATCAAGTAGCGTCGCAATCAAAGAAGAAAAAATAACATGTTAACAATTAGTTAATTACAAAGCCTGTATTTTGTGGCTTTCTTGATAGTGTATGCAAGTTTATGTTGCATTTACATACACATCAGTACAGATTTTATCTGTAGGTAAGTATCATTTTATCATCAATCGGGCAGAAATTTGGGTGTGGCGTATGGTTGGGTGACACCCAAATTTCATCCTTTTTCGACGGTAGGAATGAGTGAAACTACGGTCAAATCCGCGTCTTAATCAAACGCTAAATTTGTGCCCGGAAACGGCTCTATTTTAATTAACAATTGTTACTTGGGTTCATTGCAACCATGGATTTATTTAAGAACATATCCGAAGCAGCATTCAATTCAAAGAAGAAAAAACAATGATCATCTGCAACGAGATTAGTGAAGCTGAAACAGTTGCCGCATATCTCAGTTCCAACAACATTGACAATGAACTGGTCAGACACATTGATACCGAATGTAAGATTCACATCTCTCTAATTTTGTTTTCGAATTTATTGTCACATAAATTTGGCTCTAAGCTAATCAATTTGATTTGTATTTTCAGACGCTAGAGCGAAAGTGGCATCTTTCTGGAGCAAAAAGGAGGGCATCTTGATTTGCCCAGATCAACATTTGAAGGATACAGAAATCATGGACGCCAAGCATATTTTGCATTTTACAGTGCCCACGGACCAATTCCTCAAATTCTCGGTCCGTTTTTCGGCAATGTTAAAATATAAAGATAACATATGCGAGGTAAGTGAAAGAGAGCGAAAAACAAATGGATTACTTTCAGACAGCTCTTTGGTCGAAGATCTTAATCAGAACCATTTGAAAAAACGCAATACATTCCTAGGAATCGATGATAAACAAAAAGAAGGCTACATCAGTGGTTTTCATTGACGAACAGAACTACAAACAGTTGCCTAAGCTCGTTGACTTATTGCAACGTGACGAACACGAGATTCCCCAAAAACTGTTGGAGCTAAGTCAGGTATGCCATTGCTTTCAATAGATCAGCATTTAACTTCTATTCAAAATAAATGGTTTAACATAAGAGAAACTAACTTTTCCGCACATTCCCCAACAGTCTACGGGCCCACAGGTTATGTTTATTTCTTATCGTATCATAATGTAACTTTGAGAAGAAGTCACACAACATTTTGAGTCATTATGATGAGATTTAGGATTAAATAATACTAATAATCTGTCATGCCATGTTTGCGAATGTATTGGTATTTGGTTCAAACTTACACTCAGAGAATTTAACGTTTTTTTTTATTGACGGCTAATTTAAATATTAATTCACCGACAACATTAAAAATTTACCAAAATGATTTAGGTTTGAAAGACGTAATGACATTGGTTTTACTTAAATTTTTACATACAATTATACATACACATTTTTCTAAGGGAGGTAGTCCTAAATGTCATCGGAATGTTTCTTAATTATATTAAAAAACAGCCCATTTATTGATTTGACTTCACTAGAGCTACCCGAAGATATGATCTGATTGAGCTGAAAATTAATAAGTTTCAATTCCTAATGAATACCAATATGTGTTTTCATTTTCGTTCAATTCTAATCGCAATTTTTTGAGTAATTGTAACAACGTACAACGTACAACGCAATAAATTATACAAACCTTCATTTTTGGCTCAAATCATGTCAATCTATATCCTGTATTCAATGTTCCTTGGGTAATTCTAGAACTCTCGGAAGAAGAATTCGATGGAACGAGCTGAGGAGCAACGATTCGTATCGATTTGTAACTTTTTAGTTATGCACGGTACCAGCGAACATCGAAGTGACTGTCAATATCGACACATCTTGCTGCCAACTGATATTCTATCCGAAAGCGAAGATCGAATTCCAAATGGAACATTGCGCTTTCAAGTTCTGAAAATCGTCAGTCCAACTGAATACATAATTCGACCAACTCAAATTCCATCGTTCGACAATCAACAAAAATGGACAGCGGTCAATAATTCCGACGAATTCGTCGCATTTGATACCCAAATGCAGGCCTTCTACAAAAACACGGATAATCTGATTCTGTTGGAGAAGCAAGGATTGGGCCAGAAATGCATTGTTATGGATTTCGAAAGACACTTTCGCGCACAAATCATCCAACGCATTGAAAAGCGGTAATAACTATTCGATCTATTTAAATAGATAAAAGACAAATACAAATTAAATGATTATTTATTAAACGAATGAACCATATTAAAATTCTGAACGCAACCAATTTTTCAGAAACATTAACAGTAACGATAAGTTTGAAGTGCGCTTTCTGGACACAGGAGAAATAAAGCAGCGCCATTCATACGAAGTGTTTGAGCTGGATGAACAATTCAAAACATTTCCGAGCCAAGCATACAATTTGCATTTAACAAGCATTGTTCCAGCAGACAAAGAAGACGAATGGGATCCCCGAGTGTATGACGAGCTGAAAAAAGATTTGTCTAGATTAATGGAAACGGGAACAAATTTGATTTACGAAGCAAACGTTCTGTTCTCAGTGCGTACTGCTGTTGTTGTAGATATAATGCGTCTGATAGATCATTCGAAGGGTCTAGTTGCTTGCTCACTAAAAGCATATCTACGCAACAGGAGCTATGGCATATGTTCGAACGTGAGCAAAGAGAAATTGCTCGAAATGGTTAGATCAGCTGGTAGGAAAAGGAATTACGATTACCAAAATCGTTAATGAACAAAACATATTAAGAAAATTACTGTAACTTTTTCAATGCAGGTGTTAAAATCAAAACAGACGATACAAAGTTGAAGGCTGAAGAAGCAAAAACTGAAATCAACAGAAATCAAAAACCGGTCGACTCTTCAAAACCAAGAGATCATATTTCACAGGTTCTAAGTGATAACAATTGTGATAACAAAGACAAATCTGAATCCGAAGTCAATCAATTTGTATGCAATGCATCTTCAACGGAAGAAGAAAGTTATGAAAAATGGGCATGTGCATGGAAGTCAAATCACAAACGAACTGAAATCAACACATTCTTCAAGCCGGATGATTTTTACGTTACACACAAATCAGATAGGTGAATGTTTTAACATCAAAAATATTGTGAATAAACTTAAATTTCATCTGATTACAGTTTGAAAGAGCTGTTGAGAGCGATTGACGCCTATGGAAAGGAAAATCTTCTTGCATCAATTGATGATTCGATGCGTGTCCCTGACGTCGACAAATACTGTTTGGTCAAAGAAATCCACAAAGCAAGCGATCAAATTTACTTCAATCGTGGCAAAGTACTAGGTGTGACATATCCACAAGATGTCAACAAAGATATTGAATTGGAAGTATTTTTGGTCGATATTGGACGTATTGACAAAGTCGAAATTAGCTTTGTCTACGACATACCAGACAATCTCATACAGATGGCACCATTCCAGGTAAAAGAAAAACTAGTGTCCAACAATTGTAGACTATCTCTAAAATATGTCTTTTCCTTTTTGTTCAAGGTGATGTGGTGCAACTTGGCTGGCATCAAGCCAATTGGCTCAAATGGATGGTCAAATGAAATCATTGATCAAATCTACGACGAAATCGACACATACGGCGATGATTTATTCTTACATACAATCACTGCGGATAAAACCGTTAAATCGATATCTACTGATGTGAATATTTTACGTTATGATGTTGTTCTGTTGGCTGTGCGTGATCATCAACAAATAAATATTAACAAGTTGCTGGTAGAGTTGGGATTGGCTGAACTTGATCATGGAACAAAACGCGTTCTAGAAAATGTTCCGAATATTCTAGAGGACGTAGATGATTTCGTGAGAGTCGATCACGATGAAAACTGGGACGACGAATGTACTAATGAAGTAGAAGATGAAAGCCAATGGGAACTTATTCCAAAGGATTCGGTCGATGATCATGGATTTATTAATAATTTTACCACTGAAGAACTCGCCGAATTTCTTGGTTTCTCACTAAATGATCCTGCAGATACGCAGAACACAGAAAAAATTACGCCACAAAATGCTCTCACTCAATCGAACTCTGAAGTAAATCAAATAATTTCGAATGGAGACCCAAACAAAGCTAACTCTGGCTACAGTTCCAACGAAACAATCGATGAAACAGTCGAAATTGTAGAGGCCAAAGATAACCATCAATTGGAATACATTTATAAGCGTCCGAAAATTTCCTGGCAGCAGAACGAAGAGTTTATCGTATTGAAAATCACTGCTCATGATAATGTGGTATATGGGCTTGAAGTTAAACCTGACTATTTAATTTACAGGTGAGTGAAAATGCTTCAATCGAATCAAATCAATTAATTTTTTGAATCAATATGATTTCAGCGCCATCGAAAGTGGTGAACAGCAAATGACAGTAATAAATTTCTTTGGCTCTATCGAATCACAACACACTTCACATTTGATTCGTGGTCTCAATGTGATCATCCGATTGCGCAAGTCTTGTCCACTAATGTGGCCACGTCTGATCCACTCACAAGAAAAATGCAATTGGGTCAATAGAAATATGGATACAATTGTAGATGATGATGATAACCTTTCGAACGATCATATCAAAACAGGTTTGTTTTATATATATGATAATATCAGATATTCTCAGAACGAATAGCTTATGTTACCTTTAAAATTGTTTTCACAGATGCAAAAATTACAGAGGAGGATTCAAATGATGAAAATGAATTTGATAATCTCTCCGATAATGGATTTTCTTCAGATGATGAGGATCAATCTGATACCTAATCTCAATAGAGCCATTCCTTGAACAACAAAGTCAGCTATTCCGATAACAGATTTCCTATATCTTATTAATATTTTAGTTTTGCAATATTTTGGTGCACTACTAAACAAAAAGCAAGTAGAAAAAAAAATTACTCAAGTTAGTAAAATAATTTCACTAACGTTAAAGTATTGAGTCTAGTAGTTAAAAACCGGATTTCGATAACAGATATCACCACTTGCTTATGCGTTGTAGTAGATCAATGACATATACGTCATTTGAAAGGCCTATTCAAATACTGCCAAAATCAGTCAAAACTGTTTCATTTGTTTGTGCGCATCATATTTTTTTGCAACGATGGAAAACTTTGAAAATTAGAGAAAAAAAAACAGCATTTGCGGAAAGTTTTGTTGGGCCACAAAAGTGGTGCCAGGCCAGCCAAAAAATTTTGAGGACGTGGGGCTGCAGGCATTATTGGATGAGAACTCAGCTCGAACGCAAAAAGAACTTGCATTAGAGTTAAATTTGTCCCAAAAAACCATATCTGATCGTTTGCATGCAATGGGAAAGATTCGAAAGCTAGGAAAATGGGTACTACACCATTTGAATGAAAATCAACTCGGAGAGCGAATCGAAGCTTGCAAACAACACCTCAGAAGATGAGGAGTTCTTTCGACGTAAAATCGAACAAATTCCATAAAGATGGGAAGAAGTCATAGCTAACGATGGGCAATACATTGGTTAATTCAATCATTCATTTAGTTTTGAATTAAATGTATCTTTTCATAAAAAAAAAATCCGGTTTCTAACTATGTACTAGACCCAATAGTAAAATTCAACTTAAAATAGCAATAAATACCAAATGATTTTAAAAAAGGTCATATTTTTTATACATGTTCTAAGCCTAAAAATAATAAAGCGAAATTCAAATATTATATTTTGGGATTATGCAATAATTTTAAAGATTGATAAGATGTGACTTTACTTGTAACTATATTCACGTCAAAGCCCCATCATATGACCTTTTTTTTGTGTCATTTTGTTGCAGTGTTAAACAACATAAATTTATTGGTCATTGAATAAGTCGGTTTTCGTGCCAACTAAATGCAATTTGCGGGAAGCTTTGCTAATTCTAGTGTGCAGATTTTGACATCGATGACATGGAACCTCCAGGTCAACCGAAAAAAAATCGAGGCATTACTCGATAAAGATTCGTATCAAAAGCAAGAAGAACTTGCGAAAATGGAGAGCCTCAAAACACGAATCGTAGATTCGCCGCCGATACCGTCTCTTGTCCGAAAGATAGGAAAAAAGTTTTGGCTAGAGATGGCCAATACTTCAAATGATGTATTGAAAAACGTTGAAAACTGACGCATACTCCCAGTATTCACATTGATTTATTTGGTTGTACGTATTTGAATTTAGCTGCAGTTGATTATACTCAGCGATTTTGTTCGAAGTAATCATAGTATACATCCAACTGATTTTTACACGGCACGGATCATTTCAAAATCTTACTATCAGTCTTGTTTACTAGAAAAACGAGATATTTTTACTTTTCCGCACACGACACTGTGTGTAGTAAAAGTACTGCGATCGGTCCACAAAATTCAAAACGCCTGAAATAAGTTTTTTATGCGTTTTGAGCCTAAAAAACGATTGCAATCATTCCCGATGAAATATTTTGTCCGTGTGTAGTACGTTGTCCGTTGTCCGTTGTACGTTGTACGTTGTACGCAAAAATTTGTTGACACGATAACTCAAAAAATTGAGATTAGAATTGATCAAAAATTTACACATACATTGGTATTCATTAGGAATAGAAACTTTTTAATTTTCAGCCCAATCAGATAATTTTTTCGGGTAGCTCTAGTGGAGTCGAATCAATAAATGAGCTGTTTTTCAATATAATTAATTAAGAAAAATTTGTATGGGGACTATGTCTAGTTCGCATTGTATCATAATGAAACTTTCAGAATGTTATTTTTTTATGAAAATAAAAGTCATACAATTTCAGGTCATTCCAATGAGATTCGGGAAATATTCATATGGCAGCTATAATTTCCGAACGAAACAATGTAGAGTTCAAAGTTCAACGTAAACATCACATGAATTTGAATCTTATTGCTCCATGTAATAAGGTTTATTTTTGAAAGTAATAACACCGTTCTCACGCAAAATCTTCAGATTCTCTCACGACTCGCTTTTGGTGAGTTTTGAACTTAATACCAATACATTCGCAAACATGGCACGGCTGTTTCGTATTGATTAATCCTCAATCTCATTGTAATGACTTACAATTTAGTGCAGCATATTCTTATAGTTAGATAATCATACGAAAAGTAATAAACAAAACCTGTGAGCCCGTACACTGTCGGAAAAGTTAGTTTTACGTATGTAAGACCATTTATTTTTTTTCTTCAATGCAAACAAGTGACCTCAGATGGAATATTATTTGGTGAATGAATTGATGTGGTGATTGATTCATTGCATGTGATTCCCACAACTGTTTCGTCCGTCGTGAGGTTAAATTTGGATCAATCTCTATTAAAGAAACATCAATCTCGAACCACAACGACTTAAAATTGTCTATGGTTTTATATGAATTTGTTATAGTTTGGTGTTTCCTTTGACGAAACTATAGAACGACGTTTCTCTTCTTAGTGTAACGAGTTTGCCTCCTCTGATGCTCATGACGCGTTTTACTCCCAAGAAAACCAGTATTCGTTGTTTTGTAAAAAGGAATGCTCCTTTTTTTTTAACCAACCATCAAATGTTTCATTTCAAGTCAAATTTTTTATAATATGTAGTAATTTAAGTAGAGTTCACAGTTTTCATTTTATTAATAATGATAATTTTGATTTTACAATAAACCGAAATTGTAGTTATTACTTCAACAAGATTGTTTACAATGGCTTTGTCTTATTGTTCACGAATAATATAAACTTTTTCAAGGAACAAATTTTTAAACATGAATAATTTGATCGTTTTCGATTATTATTAGCTTTTCAGAAGACAAATATTTAATAATTTGTTTTAAATTCATAAAACAAGTAATTTGTTTTAAATTCATATAAATGCGAGAGAAGAAAACAGTAAACGAATACTTATCATCAAAGATCTTTTGTGTGTGTTTCCTCTTCGGCAAAAGACGTGATTTTCTTCGGAGATCGAATATTTTGAAATGACTTGAAGAAATTTAAGTGATGACCTTAAATATGCTCAGTTGGTATTTTTGCACGATGAAATTGAATCAGCTCTTTTTCCGGATTTAAACCGATAAACGCTCGAATTCGCGGCCCAATTCTTGCTGCATTGGCACCAGTACCATCCTGGTGCGTGTTCCATCTCGCTTGACGTTACCCAGCAACAATTCCAAATGGCTGAGTGTGCCCACACAATACATGTTCACGAGATTAAGTATTTTCGACACATATTTGGAATTGTTGAGAATGTGCGTGTCAATGATTAACGTTTTGATGAGATGGCCAAAGTTTCTGAGCAAACGATGCACCTGTCGAAGTGTGATTCTGCCACCTTCTGTCTCAATTAATGATGACAAATTCAGAACACGATGCTTCGCAATGAAGAATCTCTGGGCAACTTCATTCATTTGCACCGAAAGTTCAGCCATGGTGCAGAGATCGTTGAGTGACAAATGTTGCGATATTTCCAAAGAGCATTCGACCATTTTGATCACTCGGCCCCGGGTTATAGGTCCTTTGCGCGTGCGCACTTCATCTTCAATGACAACGACATCGTTCGGTGCTTTTTGAGTATTTTCACCTGCTTCAAGCTTCGCTCGTTTTGCTTTTGGTGAGCCTTCAGCCATGATGAATCAACACTGCAACGTATTCAATGAAATTGTTCCGAAATCGCCCAGAATTGATGCTTTCTTCGCTATCAAAACAAAAAAGTTCGATTTGAAAAATTATCTTGGAGTTACAAACTGTTTGAACTCACCAAAAAATGTGATATTTTTGTTTGAGTTGCACAGCAATTGGTTTTTGTCTATGGAATGGAACAAAACGGCCATTAAACAAAATTTACACAAAGTGCAACAACAACATCGCAAGCACAAGTGTACCAAATGCGCATTTAATTTGATAAAGTGTGTACGGAGAGGAAAGATATCTGAAAACTATTCGATGATTTAACGGTACTTGCTTTGGTCAAAATCACACAATAAACTGAGATTTTTAATCCCTTTATTCTCATGCAAATATGAAACTTAATTCGTAGAATTCTGAATCATGAATATTATCAGACATTTAAAGATATACTTACAGAAAGTTTTCCTTTTTATTTTCAATAAATATCAAATCAACGTGTTTTTATTGTCGAATGCAGTCTAACAAACAACGTGTTTTGTCATTCTGTCGTAGTCACGGTTGTGTATTTCTTTCTGAAATAATCAGCGCGTGTTTGACGAAATAAAATTGTGGCAAATACAAATGTGCACTAAAGTTCGTGCAAGAGAGAAGAAAACTTATTGACTGTACTTAATATGCTTCGATGCTGTTCGTTAGAGTTTTTTTTTTAACTAACACCATTGCAAATCGTCGATTATAGTACTATGCCGAATAGTTCATTTGAGCTCTATTGTAGATGTCAGCTGTCGGTTACAAATCTTCTGATGGGCAAAGAATAAGGATCTCAATGTAAATTTTATTGGAGATAGTTTTTAACTATTTATTAAGGATTAAATAAAAAAATTACAGTTGATAGGCAGTCAGACTCAACTCGCGAGTCAAAAGATGCCATGAACAAAAACTCATTTCTGATAAACAATGTTCCATAGCGCCAAAGTTATTATTTTCTTATTTTAATTTTATTAGCAGAAACTTATAGATCAGATCAGAATAAACAAAACAAAAAAAATAACCTCTCGATAAACGTAGAAATTACTTTTCATTAAATTTCCAGGCCTGTCGGCACATCGGGCATTGTTGAGCGATTGGTTGCGAATCCAGCCATTTGACGATGCAGTGCATGTGGAAACAGTGTGAACAAGCGCCCCAAACTAGAACAATCGAAAGCCAACATTGAACAATATTCCAGAATTGCGCGACAGTCTTTCAATCCAAATAGCTTACCAAGTGGACAGTCGTCGCCGGGCAAAGTGCATTCGGTACAGCAACTTTCAAATGGCATTCGACAAATTCCACAGTTATCATCGTTTGCTATCCAACGCCATGTTGCCACACTAACCCAATCTAAAATAATTACGATAAAATATTAGATTCTTTTATAAATTGGATAAACTTTTTTCTGGAAATCAATTTGCATTACCAAACTAAAATTTGACTCACTTTTTACTTTAACTTTCATTTTATTTGCTTTTGGCTTAGTTTTTGTTTTACGCTGATGTTGTTCTGGATTTTTTTTTTCCAATGGAAACAATCTTTATATTCTGATTTTCTCCAAAAATTTCGTTAAAACAACTCCGATCGAATATTTGACTGTCTGTGCGAATTGACTTTGACAGGTCATGGTTTGTCGTTTCGATCTGTCAAAACTGAAATTTGTTTATGTGCTTGTGTGGTTTTCGCGCTAAACGGCAACAGTGAAATTCTGAAAGAAACTCAAAGCTTCAGTTTGTTTACCGAAGGATAATCAAGATGTGAGATTATTTCCATTAATGTTTTTCGATTGATTTCGTGGATTCATAGAATAAAGAATAATATTGCTATTCTCTGCCGGAAATTTCTTTTTCTTCACCATAGTTGATGCAAAAGTCCAAAAGTGTGCAAATTCACATGTTGACACAAATGGATTGTAGGTGATTATATCGTTAATATCTTGGTGCCAAACTCAACTAAAATGTCAAAACAATCATCGCTCGCAAATTTCATCTCGCGTCATGAGAAGGAAAGCAATAAATCGACAACAACAACAGCTTCCAACGCTTCAATCGTCCCAGCCAAATCAGTTGGAAAATTCAAGTTCAATTTAAAGGGAGTACGTCCACAGCCGCAATTTAGCCCGAACGAAAATCGCACATTGAACACGATTGAAAGCAAGCAAAGCAATGTGAATATCGCTAGCAAATCAAATGATTGTGTCGTAATAAGCGATGAGGAGCACGGTTCTTTCAGCCCAGTCAAAATGGATGCACGAAAGAAAGTAGACGATGATATTTTTGCGGATTTTAAGCCAAATGATATTGCTCCTCCGAAGACCGTGAAATCCTCTATAACTATGGATGATTTATATGCCAAGTACGGAGCACCAGAATCAATCAAGAAGAGCTCATTAGATATAATTGACATTGACAAACAACTGAACTCAAATGCATCGTACGTCATGGCCAAGAAAAAATTGGACGAAAACATGGATCGATTGCGGACATCGCCGAAGAAAACGGCTTCGTTGAGCAAATTTAAGTTCAATGTACGCTCGAAATCAAACTCAACGTCAGATCAGATTACAACACAGATCTCTGCCATGAACTCAACGAGTACCAGCTCAAGCGCCAGTTTTTCGAGTTCCATCAAAAGTATGACAAGTGATAAGACATCGACACAGACCTCTGGATCAAATTCGAGTTTGTTCAACAAGTTTTCTCCAGCAAATGCGTCTCGAATTGATTCATCGGGACCAGCCAGCGCCAATCTATCGATTTCAACTGTTATCTCTGATTCATACAAACCACTGCCGACTGCCAAGATTACTCCAGCTGAAAATTCATTAAAACACATGGAAGAATCACCGTAAGTATTTGCTTTGATTGCACACCAGAAAAAAAGAGAAATTTAAAATCACATTTTATTGAGGTGCAAGATACAATTACGATGTATTGTATCTAGGGACTCTTCGAATTTTTTGTGTGAATGAAAATTGTGCATTTTAGAGATGTAAGATTGTCTATACTTTTGCTCGGCTGCAGTCAACTTGTAACCAAAGAGGGTTTTGGGTGGGCTTCAATCTGACGAATATTGACTAAATCACAATCATTGATGTTAGTCACGAGTGAATGAGATTCACTATCGTATTATTATCGAATCTTAATCACAAATGAATACGATTCTCAAAACGATTTCAATCCTCATCACATTCGCAATATCTTGATAGTGATTAAGATCGGATGATAATCATGATTGTGATCGAATCTTACTCAATGGCCAGTTTCACCATAATCATGAGTGCAATCCTTTTTTGATTGTGGCAAAATTCCATAGATCATTAAGATTCGATCTAAGTGTTCGGATCACTGAAAATTCGGAATGAGGATCTTATACTAAGCCATTGAATAAGATTCGATCACAATCATGATTATTTTCTGCTCTTAATCATTATCAAGATATGGCGATTGTGATGAGGATTTAAATCTTTTTAAAAATCTTAATAGCTCGTGACTAAGATGGATTGGGATTAAGATTCAAGTCAAATATGATTAAAATTGTGACTGAGATGCGCTATTTTGCCCGGCTCTAGGAGAGACTGCACAACGACCCTGATATCTTTCTGAATTATTTTCTTCTTTTTTCAATGATAATTTAATAATCCTATTACTAATTTATTTGTCGCCTTTTATCTTATTAGGAAAGAGATAATTTCACCGCCAATCAGCCCCCCAAGTACTGAAAAAGACCCATTCCCGCAAATCGAGGCATTTTTGAAAAGGGTAAACGGCAGCACAACCCTTTCATCACGAGACCGAAATAATTTATCTGAATTGCGGAAGCATTCAGCCCAAGTTGAGCAATACTATATACAATCTCTGGAGAAGTATTGTGAGCTATTCGATAGTCTTGCGAGGCCGATGCTAGAAACGATTTTTGGCAACAACACAGAAACTTTCTTGAAACTGAAAGTCATGAAACAAAGTTTGAAGGCAAGAACTAAGGTCAATCAAAAGGCCGCCAGTAAATTGGAGCTCGAAGAAATTCATGATCTAACCGAATTTGATGAGCCGATGCAAACGTCGAAACCACATTTCAATGGCACACCTTCGAATTTCGACATGGGTATAATACCAAGTAAATCCCATGAAGTTTTCGGAGAAGATGATTTTGACGAGTTCGATATGCTAGTGGCAAATAGCAGTGATTTGGGTGCTAGTTCTATCGACCTGCCTGCAACGAACGCGTCGGGAAATGACAGCACGTCCTTTCCGACGGCAGCCTCACAAATGTCGACCTCACAGCATAGCCAAAAATCAAACAGCAGTCACATGGGCAACTTTTATAGTGGTACAAAAAATGACGGCATTACAGGAGAATTCGATGGTTACGGGTTCCCACATTCCGATTTATTACAAACATCATTGCGCTACACGTTTGGGCTGAAGTCGTTTCGACCAAACCAACTGCAAGCAATCAATGCAACCATGCTTGGAATCGATTGCTTTGTTCTAATGCCAACAGGAGGTGGCAAATCACTTTGCTATCAACTTCCAGCCACTCTGACTGATTCTGTCACAATTATTATCAGCCCGTTGAAATCTTTGATTCTGGACCAAGTAAATAAGCTGCAAGCGCTCGATATTTCAGCGCGCAATTTATCAGGCGAACAAACACTCCAAGATGTTAACAACATCTATAGAGATCTCGAAGCCACCCCACCTAGAATCAAGGTTTTGTATGTAACGCCTGAAAAAATCTCTGCATCCAATCGACTTCAAGATGTCATGAAGTCATTGTACAATAAAGGGCATATTGCGCGATTCGTTATTGATGAAGCGCATTGCGTGAGGTAATTGATTTAATTTTCATATTAAAGATAAATAATTCAGTCAGTGAACACTTTGACAAAATATCTGTAAAATGTCTGGCTTTTTCAAACGAAGTTTTTCTCTTCAATATTATTGTAGCCATTGGGGTCACGATTTTCGGCCCGATTATACAAAACTTGGCGTGCTAAGAAAAAACTACCCACGAGTACCTGTAATGGCATTAACTGCCACGGCAACAACTAGAGTTCGTGCCGACATTGTACAGCAGTTGAATCTTAAGAATTGTAAATGGTTTTTGAGCAGCTTCAATCGACCGAATTTACAGTATTTGGTGAAACCGAAGAGTGGATCTAAAACCATTGAAGAGATCAAGGAATTGATAAAAACAAAATTTCCGAGAGCATCCGGAATTGTATACTGCTTGTCTCGAAAGGAGTGCGATCAAATGGCTGAAAACCTTAAATCGGTAAGGCCTCAAACCTTTCGTCATGTCAAAAACGAGTCTTATTTTATTGAATTTTGAATCGATTAGGTGGGCATAAAAGCAGCAAGCTACCATGCTGGTCTTGCGGACAAAAAGCGCGAGGAGGTGCAGAAGCAATGGATTACTGACAAGTTCAAAGTTGTGTGTGCCACGATAGCTTTCGGTAAGATTTCACATTGCCGCAGCTCTTTTCAACAGATATTCACTCGAACAAATGTCTGAATTTTAAATTTACCTTCAATAGGAATGGGAATTGACAAGCCGGATGTGCGTTATGTGTTGCATTTTTCGCTTCCAAAGTCTATAGAAGGCTACTACCAAGAGTCAGGTCGCGCCGGTCGTGATGGTTTGAAATCCATCTGTATTCTGTACTACAATTACTCGGATATGATTCGATTAGTGAAGTTAATGGACTTGGATACGTCGATCAGCCTGGAGGCTAAACGAGTGCATACTAACAATTTGCGCAAAATTGTTAACTATTGCGAAAATGTTATAGACTGTCGACGTTCCATTCAGCTAAACTACTTCGCCGAGTTTTTCACCCGTGAACAGTGTTTAGCTGAACGAGATACGGCCTGTGACAACTGTTTGAATAATGATGGAGATGCCAAGTACACCATGAAGGATGTCACGGATGAATGTAAAAAGGTCATCAAGGCGGTACGTGATTTGTGCAACGGAAGCACACAACGTGTCACGCTTCTTCAGATGGCCGAAGTTCTTTTGGGAAAAACAGTTAAAAATGTCATATCAAACGGTAGGAAATGGATCGCCAACAATGGTTTTATACATTTTCAACGCCTTAATCGGGTAAATCGCTAATGAGATTTGTGTTTTTTTCTTCAGGATTTCATGAAACGGAATATCACGGACAATTGAAAAGTTGGTCGATTTCAGATGTGCATCGTTTACTGCATATGCTCGTGCTCGAAGAATACTTGCGAGAGACTTTGATTTTCGTTCGTGATATACCGTTAGCGTATTTAAAAATCGGTATTCAAGTGGAAAAGCTTATGACTGGAAAACAGCGCATTCAGTTCGCTGTTGAAAATGCCAAGGCAAAGAGGGGCAAAAAGACCGACGTTAATCTCAAGGATAATGGATTAAGCTCCGGAACGAGCGAATCAATCAAAAAAATTCAAGAGGAATGTTATAATGATTTGTTACAGAAATGTCACGATATAGCCCAAGCTCGTAATGTTACCGTTGGCAGTGTTATGAACAATCAAGCGCTTAAATTAATGGCCGAGTCGTTGCCAACGAGCGAAGCAGAAATGATGAAAATCCCTCATGTTACAAAGGCTAATTTCGAAAAATATGGAAAGGAATTGTTGGAAATTTTGGAGCATCATGCGGGTGAAAAGGCAATTCTCGAATTGGACATGAACGAAATCGAGAAACAGATTGATGAGTCTTTCTCTGACGAAAATGATAATACGAATTGGTCTTCATTGGCGGCAACTAATGGAGCCAGTGGGAATAGTGGAGGAGGCACCAAACGAAAACGCGGATTTGGAAGCTTTCGACGACGAAAGACAACTAGAAACGGAGCAACGCCAAAAAGACGAAAAACAGCAGCCAAGAAGACAAGCAAAGCATCAACAACAGCTGCTAGTCGAGGAACCAGCAAATTTGCATTACTCAAACCTCGAACATTTGACTCTTAAGCACTTTGAACAGATTAAAAGCCCCAGAATTGCCTATTATTACCATTACTTATTTACTACTTTTTGTACGTTTCTGTTTTTGAAAGAAAATAAATTGGATGAATTTGCTTTGCAATGAAACCAACAAAAGAGAAGTAATGATTCTTTATTTCTTTGGAATATTGCGCAGTAAGACAGCGAAATATTCTATGTTATAGCAATTAGTTTATTATTTTTTTTCGGTTTGTGGTCAATTTTTCATCAATTTTGTTATTTCGTTTATATGGAGTTTTGGAGCATAAATTTTACTTAGACATAGTCTGTCATAGAACCAATATGAGCCTGAGTGTAGTTACAGTTCGAAGCATTTGACCAGCATTAAGAATAAAATTATATGCAATTATTTGATAAGATTCCGCCTCTCAAAATTACGTACGAAGTAAAAACAGCATTCCTTGACACTGAATTGTCGTAAATGAATTAAAACGATATTTTCGAGGTGTGCATTGCTTGGGCTGAAAACGCATGTTTATTTATTTATTTATTACGAATCCTAAATTTATACCAATACAAGAGCTACGCAATAACTCATGTATGCTGGAAAAGTGCCCAATACGGTATAAATTCCGCCCATGGATCGATTTTAACAAAGACAATTACAAGGATGGGCAAATATACGGGTGGCTATAGATACAAAATTGAATCCGGGAAACCATGGAAATCCGGCCTGCTTCAGGAGAGACAGGGGAAAAACTTAAATAACTTAAAAACCAAATGATGATGGTGATGGAGAAACATTGGCAAGAGCACCACTAAGCAAGGAAAATTGAAAGAAACTAAAATTACTGCTGGTTGTAACGCTACCGAATTTTGAGCTGAAATTTAAATCACCCGATATTGTTACATTTTTTGATATCAACTGGAATTGTATTAAAAAAGGTGATTGCCGTGAAACCAAATGCACGTTTATCGAACTCAGAGCGAGGTTTGACCAAAACCCGCAAGTGACCATTTGCGCGAGTTGAACCTTCATTAAACACGAACATATCATTTAAATAAGCAGGAGAGCGCGTTTTTAGTTGCTTGAAAATCAAAGTAGCTGAATGAAGCTTTGCCTTGGACTCTGGAGTAAGGCCATTGATTCGTTTACGATACTCGCTTATGTGCTCGGATCTTTTCAAGCCATAAATATAACGGATTTTATCGTTATCAGCTATGCAAATACGATTCTTTTGATCAATTGAGCCATGGGTTCCCCAACCATAAGTGATCACATCACCACAGCTTGAAATAGGATCAATGAGCGCACAAGCAACATCACGCTTAACATAATTTGGTATGATATGCCGAGTTTGGCGAATTCTACTCAACACACCATAAACTTTTTGCAATTTCTCACTATAATGTTCCTCAGATTCATATTTGAGTCAAATACAACACCGAGATTTTTTATTGATTTGCAAAACTCCAGCTGTTCGCCATCAACAACTACGCCATCTATCATATCAAAATTTATACGATTGGTATTGTGCTTTGAACCGATAATCATAGCCTTGGACTAGGCTTTATTCAGAGCCATACCTCGACGCGAAACAAAATCGTTAATTTGTAAAATAGAAACTGTGATTGTTTCTACCTGATTTTATTCACTTCAAGGGAAATAGATACATTTTCGGAGGTTGGGTCACTAAAACACCGCTCACAATAGACGAAATGCTGGAAATCATGGGATCGCAACCATCGAATACACCGAAAATGTCAAAAGATGCAAAATTGTTCTCATGAGTATACAATTAGGGTGTTTCTGGTGAGAAAAAAGAAAAAAAATGGTAGCTTTCAAAATAAAGAGCAAAAAATTCTGCATCAATTGATGGTATTCACACAACGTATCGATAAGTATTCAGACTTCCCGAAGCAAAAAAGACTCAAAGACAAACTTGACTGTTACCCAATTCATTTCTATTGCAAGTTTACAATAAACTAGTTATTTTTTGCATTCCTGATTCGAGAAGTTGATATAAACTCTGAATATCAATCGCGTAGAATACGGAGTGTATATTAAACAGTACCTCATTTGGATACTTACAAAAAAACACTCCAGTTTCGTACTCCTGGCATAAAGCCTCTACCACACAAATTCAGAAGTAGCGGAAGTAACAAACTGTTACAATATTAATTTTCGAATTAATTATAATGCTCCGAGCCTTAGTGCTGATTTTCGACTGGTCTCGGTGGTCGCTGTAATGTCTCCGGAATCGGAATCCCAAATAGCTCACAGTGTCCTTGAAAACACAAATTTAATAATTTAAAAAAGCATTGCCGCAATTGTCATTTAATTAATATATACCTTTTATGAGAATGCACTTTGCAGCGACTATGTCGCGTTGCCAAACAGTTTTATTTACACTTGATGTTCAGCGGCAACATCGTCTACAACTATCTCCTCTTGGAATTCGTTTGGTTGCTCAGGGGCATCATCGTCTACTTCCATCTCATCCGGAAATACAATTGGTGGTCCATCGAACACATTTTCTGAGTTACGATAATCGATGGCAGCAACGCCAGATGGTTTGGATGGCAATCTGGACACAGTTTGAAGGGATGGCTCCGTGTTCTTCGGTCAAAACGTCGAAAACATTTCACGTTTGGGAGGTGTAATATTCATCGGTTGGTATAACGATACAATTGCCCCGCTTTTTCAGTGCATTGATGGTTTTTCTAGATCCAGGGCATCTCACGTGCTGCTTGATGCGAATTGGTGAATCTGGTGGTGCCTCAGAAGCTCCAAAATAAACAATTGATGGCTCATAATTTACCATCTTGCCTACTGCCTTATCAACGGTTCTAATTGTTTCGATGTACTTGTCGAGTTGTAGTCCAGTGTATACTTTGCTTTTGCATACACCTCCATTCCTCGTTTCAACATTTTCAACCTTTGCTGAATGTAACACCACCAATGTCTCCCGAGCGGCGATGGCATCACTGGATACAAGTGGCCGTCGTTGCGATCATTTTTTTCTTCGATAGTGAAATATTTCGTTCATCGTTTCGATTTGCAGTTTCGCACTTTTTCCTTACCATTCCAATGGCAGCGTTTGCTGCTTTTCTTCAAGTTGACCTATGAAATGAAACAAACAAAATGCAATATTAGTAAAAAAAATATAATTTTGAAGATTTACTCTTTACCGGTGGCGATGTTTCGGCGCATAGCCGCTTGCCATTTTTTTAATCCCAGGTCCACGCCGACTTCATTCACGATCTCACCAGCATTGATTTTGCGAATGATCTCCTGCATATCGACTGGCTTGAACTCCGACTTTTTCACGTCGAACAATATCGACACCGCCACGCCATCAGATCTATCTGATTCGCATTCTAATGCGAAAATGGAACTGCTTCTTTCGTTTGCCAAATTCGCGGTTGATTTTACGCAAATAGAAGATTTGATTCCAATACCCTGCTTTATCAGTGATAAACTCGTTGAATGTAAATTGATTTCCGTTTGCATTTCTTGCGATGATCTTCTGTCCACAAAGTAGTTTATAAAGCGTGTAGTTGTCAATTGGATAGTGCGTTCGCCTTAGATTGCAAATTGGTATGACGGCCAAATTTTTGATTTTCGGTGGACTGTTTGCGCTATCATTTTGTTCTGACTGTTCGTGTTCTTCTCGTTGTCGCTGATTTATATTGAATTCGTCGATATCACGTTGCATTGCAATCAACATTGGTAGGGATTTGAACCAATGCATCTTCGTGAATGTCGAAATTTTGTCCATTTCCTACCAACTAATATCACGTAACATTTGACGAAGGATATCACGACTTGCTCTTCTCAATTCACCGTTAATAGTGAGGATTGTCGTCTCGTCCATTTCCTGCTAAATTGACAGCATTTTTGATATCGATTTTATCCAATTGTTGGACCTCATTCGAGGTTGTGTTCGTACACTTTCAATTCGAGATATTTGTAGACGCGTTTCTTCCGATGCGTATTCAAGTTCGTCGTGACATTCGTTTTGTATGTGTCAATCAGATCGTTGAAAGCATTCCCAAAATATTCGTTATTTGACCATTCAAAACGATGTTCATCATCGAGATTTGTCACAAAATCACGGAATTCGGGAATCATAGAGTTTTTGGTGATGTTTTTCTTAAGAAAAGCAAAAAAACAATCTCGTATGATTTTTTCACCATTTTGATTGAAGAATTCCGTGTTATTTTCGTCGAATGCACGCTCAACTTTATGCAAGAGCAGAAGCGATGCTAATGAACATATCTTCGTTGCTTGCAGACTTTTGGCGGTGATATCATCGATGACTATTCTTCGATATTTAGGTCTAAGAATCGAAGGAATTGCACATTTGATTTCAATAAAATTTGCTTACGAATGACACAACAAATCTCGATCGCTCAAAATCAAGCTGGAACAATAATCGTGTTTTTTGCTTCGGGAAGTCTGAATACTGATCGCAACGTTGTGTGGAAGTATTATTTTTACTTTTCCGCACACACCACTGTGTGTGGTAAAGGTATTGCGATCGGTCCAAAAAATTCAAAACGCTCGGAATAAGTTTTCTATGCGTTTTGAAACTAGAAAAAACGATTGCAACCATTCCCGGAGCAATTTTTTGTCCGTGTGTACATTGTCCGTTGTCCGTTGTACGCAAAAATTTGTTAACACGATAACTCAAAAACTTGATTTTAGAATTGAACAAAAATTTACACACACATTTGTCTTCATTAGGAATAGAAACCTATTAATTTTCAGCCTAATCGGATAATTTTTTCGGGTAGCTCTAGTGGAGTGGAATCAAAAAATGGGCTGTTTTTCAATATAATTACGAAAAATTTGTATGGGGACTATGACTATTTCGCATTTTATCATTATGAAACTCTCAGAATATAATTTTTTTATGAAGAAAATGAGTCATGCAAAATTTCAAGTCATTCCGATAAGATTTAGGACTACCTCCCCTGTAAAATTTTCGATTTTCGGCGTCTTCTCGGGGTCGAAACGAAAAATTTGTATGGCAGCTATCTCAAGTTTACATTGTAACGAATTGAAACTTTGGATATATTATTTTTTTAAGAATAAAATGGGTAATGCAAAATTTCAAGTCATTCCAACTAGATTTAGGACTACCTCTCCTGCAAAATTTCGGATTTTTGGGGTCTTTTCGGGGTCAAAACTGAAAAAATGTATGGCGGCTATCTAAAGTTCACACTGTTTCCTATTGGAACTATCAAAATATTATTTTCTATGTTTTTCAAGTTATTCTGATGAGATTTAAAACCAGCTCCCTCACAAAATTTTCAATTTTCGGGGTCAATATTCAAATCAATAAATTGGATGAATTATTTGTGATTTTCTAATCTGTGTTTTTTCATCAGTTTGAATGCTCATGCTGTTACCGAAAGTTATACTGTTATACATAACATAAATGTAGAACCATATCTATCGTTGGCATGAATTGAAAGTTCACATCAGAGTGAACTAATTCGTAATTGTTATTACCAATTCAAAAGTAGAGAACGTTGAAGTAAGAATTAGGAACTGAGATGTTCATTTGTTTTTATATTAAAATTTAAATTTAAATCACATGATATGTATTGACTCGAAATTCGATCTCATCGTAATGACTTCCAATTTTCTGTGATTTATTCTCAAAGTTGCATGATGATTCGATAAGAAATAAACATAAATCCAATACAAATGAGTAGCAATCAATGAAAAATGCGTAAGCCCGAAGAATTTCTGGAAATGTGCGGAAAAGTTAGTTTTACGTACGTAAGACCATTTATTTCAATTGTAAATATGAAAAACACCTAATTATACATATAAACCTCTCTAAGCATCTTTGAAATTATCCCAAAATCTAAGACAGATATTTCAAAATTTTGAGTATTCTAAACAACATGAGATCAAATTAAATTCCAGACCTATTTTCTGGATAAAATACAATATATTATCTTATCTCATTTGATTTTATATCTAAGTTTTCTTTGTATAAGATAGTTTATATCAGAAGTGAACTTGATTGACACTTGACACTGTGATCCAGCTAGCAAAAAGTGACTAGTATTGAACTCCATGAAGATTCAAAAATAAAATTTGCAATGCAACATTGTTTATAAACTGTTTTTTCATACACATTTTCATGCAATAGTTTACAAGCATATGGAGGCAAGAAGCGAATTGAACGCACATAGAGAAAAAAACAATCTGTAATGAAAGAATGTAATTAAGCGAATCAATACATTTCCAAGAAGAGAATATCCGTTCATACTCCGTTCAAGGGTCAAACTAATATCACCTATCACCATGGCACCGCATGTAAAAGATGATAATGTAGAAATATGGTTGCATTGCACGGTCAGTGTAAACCAATTTGCAGACTAACATCAGATATTTCCGTTTGATTTCATAAATATAGCTTTATTACGACAATTCTATGTGAGGCGTTGCTAAGGCTCAACAATTCAACGCGATGTAAAATTATTGTCTTCAAAGATGGAAGTTAGGTATATTTTCATAATATTTTCAATCAACCATAAATTATGCAAAGCACAAAAAAAATTGATTCAAATTTCGTATGCGTTTTTTGTCAGATATTTCAGTTTTTATCAATATAAGCATAAATTTGGACTACTTCTGCAAAATGGAACTCATAAGATTCCGTTTGGAGATCACCGCCTACTGGATTCATATTGACCTTTTACAATTAATTTGGGGCATCATATTAACAGCGTATTATGGAATCGTTAAAAAATGAAAGTGAAACAATCTACACAAATAGAAATAAACATCGGTATTAAAAGAATGTATGTTATCGAATGTAAACAAAAGAATCAATTATGTAAACTCCAAAGTCCTAATAAAGCTGTGATAAATGAGTAATTAATATATATTAAGTTAGTTCACCAAGCCTGATCGATATCTATTATCAAAATTCCCGTGGACTTCGAACAAAACAAATGGAATTCTTTGCCAATTCGTCATCGTTTGGTTACTCCATCATTGCCTTGACTGAGACATGGCTTAACTCGTCATTCTTTTCCGCCGAATACTTCGATAGCACGTATATCGTGTATCGCACAGATCGTGAGAAAACTGGATCAGCCACTATTATGGGCGGCGGTACGCTTATAGCTGTACGTAACACCCTCACAGCTATTGCTATCACGCTTAATGATTCAAATGACACCGAGTACACTTGTGTAAAAGGGAGCATAAATTCTCGCTCGATCCATCTTAACCCATCTGACAGCACTTTCGTATTAGGTGATTTCAACATTCTCCATGTAGATTGGGTTCTACCACATGAGAACTTCGATGATGACATCAATGTCATGCTTCCAACCAACATTTCACCGCCATTTGCTGCTGAATTTTTGAACGAAATTCTCAGCTTAGGATACAATCAGGCCAATGATATCGCCAATAACTTGGATGGATTGCTTGTTTTGGTATTTACCAGCGAGTTTTTAAATGTTGAAGTGGCAAAGCCCAGACCGCTTTCAAAGATTGATTCCAGCCACCCACCGCTCCTGTTCAATTACCAATGTCAACTTGATCTTCGCAAATCAATGTCAACCGCTCATCGCCCAAATTTCAACCGTGCCGATTACATCGGAATGTGCAATTTCTTCAATCATTCAAGAATTGTCGATAAATTTATTGGGAAATCGTTGGACCAAAAAGTGCAAACTTTGCATGAAGTAATCAATGAGGGGATCTCATTATATGCATCATTGTATACTGCTAAGCGCTTCAAGATTTCATGGTGGAACAAAGAGCTTCGATCGTTGAAAAACAAAAGGAACAAAGAATGGAAACGATCTATTGCCACAGGTGACAAAACGCAATACAACTTTATCTTTGTTCAATTTGATGCATTAAACTCGTCATCGTATCAACGTTATCGAAGGAATTTGGAGTCATCGCTCAAATCTAACCCATCAATGTTTTGGAAGTTCGTCAACTCTAAACGTAACAATGATTCATTGCCAAAATTACTGCACTATGCATCGCGTTCTTCAACACTTACGATCGAACAGGCTTCAATGTTTGCTGAATTTTTCAACGACAATTTTTCAGCACGCTCAACTACAACAACATTTTCAGCTCAGCAAACTAATTTTGTCGATAATGAGATATTTTCCCTCAACGAGCTTTTCGTCTTCGACCAGTTGATGAAAATCAAGACGAACACAAGTGCGGGGCCAGATGGTATCCACCCACTGGTGTTGAAAAATTGTGCATCCATATTGTTTGAGCCACTTTCGCTCATTTTCAACGAATTTCTCGAGACAGCAAATTTTCCTGATGTTTGGAAAAGATACTCCGTCACCCCGATCTTCAAAAGTGGTGCCAAATCAAATGTCTCAAACTACAGAGACATAGCCAAATTGCCAACGATTGCAAAGTTTTTTGAGCACTGCGTCAATTTTCATCTGATCAACTACGTCTCACCAAGTATTTCACCACACCAACACGGCTTTATGAAAAACCGCTCAACAACAACGAATTTAATGGATTACTCGTTTAATGGTCTTAATGCAGCTGGGCAAGTTGATGTCATCTATCTTGACTTCAGAAAGGCTTTTGACAAAGTTAATCATGACATTCTACTTCGAAAATTAGCAGCATTTCCGATCCCAGCCAATATTGTCAAATGGCTGGAATCATATCTGTCGAATCGTCAACAATATGTCAAACTTGGAGATCATGAGTCCTCGGATTTTACAATCAATTCCGGAGTATCTCAAGGAAGTCACATTGGCCCCACTTTGTTCCTGCTTTTCATCAATGATTTACCAACCTCGATCACAAATGAGGTATTCATTTCAATGTTTGCCGATGACATTAGAATAGCCAAATCAATGAATAGCCACAATGATTCAATGGAACTGCAATCGTCAATAAATTGTCTTCGAAATTGGTGCGACTCAAACGACTTGCACCTAAACGTTAGCAAATGCTCGGTACTGTCACTCCATCGAGGTAGAGGAGTACCCCAACCAACCTACTCTTATGGCGACCACAAATTCTCAAATTCAAGAGAACAACGTGACCTGGGTGTCATAATTGACAGCAAGCTCAACTTTAGAGCTCACACTGACTCGATCATTTCAAAATCAAATGCTGCCCTAGGCTTCTTCAAACGTTTTTGTCACGAAATAAGTGACCAAACAACGCTCAAAGCAATCTACTCCGCGTTTGTTCAATCAAAACTCGACTACTGCAGCTCATTATGGCTAACGATACCACCCACACGATCAGATACGATTGAAAGAAATCTACGACAATTCACAATGTATGCGCTCAGAGAATACCCGAATGAGAATAATAAGTACCAAATCTCATCTTATGATGAACGATTGAAAAAATTAAATATGATTAAACTTGCTCGTAGGAGAATAAATTATGCAATATTATTTTTGTACGATTTGTTAAATGATAAGATACATTGTCCATATGTCAGAAATTTGATCACAAATAACCAGAACACCCGCAATTTTAGAAATGCTGAACTGAATAAATAAATAAATAAATAAATAAATAAATTAAATGGTAAGAAATTTAACGTCTAGATTTAAATTTTGAATTCAACGCGTTGCTTGCCACCAGAATAATTATTCGATAAAATTATGTGTTACTTCTGCAGATTGAGACAGTGTTGTGTCAGCAGAACAAGCAATTCTTCTCCGATACAAACGACTGTTATCATAATTGTCTACTCACACGATGTTTATCAGCACTAATTGAAACTAAGATTGGTGATTCAGTAATAACTATATACTTCCTTTCTAACAATTAAACTGAACTGAACATTCCAAAAATGCTCGCTCTCAGTCTGAATACTTACATTGTGTTTTCCAAATTCCAAAATGACCCTATTTAATAACTCGAAGTATGAATGCTGTCATAATTTATGGAGATTGTGGCATCTCAATTTAGGTCGTCTTTATTTAGATATATCAAGCCAACTCCAAAATTGACGAAAATACATGTTACATTTACATAGAATATTTGTTTTATTAATTAGTCATTTGCTGTGTGTCTCGCAAAACTATTATCCATATTAAAAATAAATAAAATGTGTGTAATATTTGTATGAGAGTATGAAGGTTTGTATTGTGTGTATAAATTCATTTCAGTTTAACTTTAAAATAGCATTTTTTGATCGTCTTTCTTTCCATCACTAAGTAAATATGACTAAAAATATATATATTTGGGAATTCATTTGTATGTGTTTTGTGATGTGTTTCAGTATCAGATTTTTTGTTTATTTTTGTTGATGAAGATCCAAATAAAATAAAAATGGTAAATTGCATAAAACGACATTTATATTTAGATATTCCATTATGTTTATAATAAATCTTTGCTGAGCTGAGATAATATATTCTTATTTTTTTTTTAATATTTTTCCACTTTTTTTTAATCCTTTAAATAACTTTGTGTGCATATAATAATAAATAAGTATGATTCTATTCATTTGGTTGCTTTTTTTTATTTTCTCAAAATATATGGAATTATTTGTCTGAGATAGTTTTGTTTTGTTTGATAGATAATATGTGTATTGATGATGATCAAGTTGCATCGACAGATATACTACATTCACATTTATATTTTTAGTCAGAAATCGTATGAGATTTGAATTTAGCCTTTTTTGTGAGATATTCTGCTCTGAAGTTATTTGAAATTAAAATGCCATTATTTCCAAGCACTTTTTCACTTGATTTGATTTCTGCAATTCTTTTTTTTTGCGCTTTTGACCCATTTGTACCGTTGCTTATTTTTTTGATTGTTCCTTGGCGGCGGTATCTTTCGGTAGCTTTTGTACATGTTCATCCTCCTGTTCCTTGACCGTCTCCTTATCCAGTTCACGTTTCTCAGTTTGCACATTTTGTGGCAATGCTTTCAGGATAGCGTGAACCTATTTAGAAGTCGCAAACATTGATTAATTAGATAACAAAACTAATATTTGACATGAAAACATTCATACTTCTTCAGCTACTGCCATAAGAACGAACTCAAATTGCTGGCGAGTTGCAACTAATCCGGTTCGTTGATCTCTCAAATGTTCCAAAGTGGCTGCAATGTCAATTTCACGTGCTCCTTTATTCATGCGGCCTAGCACCAAGTCCAGGAGAATGTATGCGCCTAAAACAATCAACAGTTTATCAGGGACTGTGTGCTTTTTTTGAAAATGGGTTAGTATTTACCAGTTCGACCAGCACCAGCACTGCTATGAACCACAATTGGACAGGATCGGCCACGATATGATTTGTTGACTTTGCGTCGAAAATCAAGAAGTGCTTTGGCTGATGTTGGAATGCCATTTTGGGGCCAAGATAAAAAGTGGAACTGTGTTACGGTTCGCGTTTCACCCGTTCGAAGATTTTTCAAATAAAATGAACGAACTAAATAGTCATCACACCAAATGTGTTCGCTCACTAAATGAACTTCGTAGATATGATAAACCTCACTGCCTTCTTCTGGCCAGTAGCGAGCACATGCACTTTCGTTGTTTTCTTGCAGTCGACACAGAGCCACGATAACAACAGCTCCCTGTTCCCAAATCATTTGCCAGAAGTGTGAAATTGTTGCTGGTAATGGACCTTGGGCTGCGACATAGGCTGGCGCCCGTGGATCATGATCTGTCTGATATTTCAAATGATATTCAATTTATATGATTATGTTTTTTGACACTGTGACTTTTGAGCCAATATTTTCAAGCTATATTATCAACGATTGCGAAACAATTTAATATTTCCAAACCGAAAACTATACAAAATCTTTTCTAGAAGTTTGCATCCTTCAGGCCTTGAATTGAGTACATTCGATGTAAACTAGTGAAAAAAAATTAATAGGAAAAAGCGAACGTCAAACATGAGAAAGAGACAAGTTTGTAGGGACTTCAAACCCACACATTTTCACTTGTTTCGAACCACTCAGATTGGTTGTCAAACAGTTGTGTCAAACACATTCGATTCCATTCTATTTCAATGCGATTTCTCGCTGAAGAACAACAGCAGCAGCCGAAATCAAAAGTCAGGTTCCAAATAAACGCAAGCCCAAAACATGTTTTCAATGTGAACGATGAAACAGCTGATATCAACTTCATTTTCAAAATCACAGATCAACAAATCGTTGTGCCAGCCCACACAATTATTTTGATATCGTACAGTCAAGTATTTAATTCGATGTTTTTTTTGTGGAATAAAAGAAATTAAGAACAGCGAATTGGATGTATCATCCAAAGTTTTTAAAAGCGCCAGTCGATAAATGAATACACGATGAGCGATTCGACTTCACGAATTTATTACTTTCAATTCAATCCACAAACTATTGTTTCGTAGAATTCAATTTGCCGACATAAATAATGGAACAAAAGCCTTTCTTCAACTAATGACAGCTTTGAAATCATTGAATTAGGTTTGCCTCCCATAGTCAAACGGCTCGAGACAATTTCTTTGGATTTTCATGCCGAGAAAGCGATAATTTTGCTTCCGATTCACTTCGAAAATCCAATCGTGATTAAACAAAACGTAGATTACTGGATAAATATTGATTCTTCGGGAAATAGTTCAAATGAAAAAGGCGTTGTTGAAGGATGATATATTGTACGAAGCATATGTCATCCATCCCAGAAGCATATGTCATCAATTGAAAATTCTTATTAATTTTTGTTCATCTTTATCCATTGAAACTGTTGTTGATAGGCTGATCTTTCGTCTGACTAAATTTTTCAACAAATTGTAAAGCCAATTCAAGAGAATATTTGAATCACTTCCTCCAACCAAAAAAACTGGCTGATGACCAGTTTGGAAATAGTGAAATCAAAGTGACTAATATCAAAATATTTACAGATAACTTATGAAGTAAACATTACATAGACTCAAAAAGGCATAAACTTACAATCGTTGATGCATTGATGTAATCCAAGCCCTCGGCATTCACCAAATGATTTAGAACAACTCGTGAATGATCGTATGGAAGAGGTGCATTGGGTCGGTTCAATTGAGCGCATTGGGATTGCAAAGCAGCATCACGAGCACTTGGTTCAGCCTCATATCTGCACAGTACATCCCACTCACGTTGCAAACGACCTTTATTTCTCAAGTGGTCTTCCATGTATGACTGCAAATTGAACAAATTTAATCAAATACGATCGTTTTTTCTTCATTCGAAATATTTACCAAAACCATATGTCCAGTAGAAATATCCATGTTTGTTAGTGCTGGTTCTTCACTCCATGACGATGTACTCGAACGAGAAGATGGAGGGCGTTCGTTTTGTGTGCCAGTCATGATAGATCGTTCGGCTGGAATATTGCTGCTCGATTTAGTTGTCATTCGTGCTCTGCATAGATCTTGATAGTCTTTTTCAGCTGGATTCGATAGACTATTCTGCAAATCGCCTAATTTGTATTTTGTTCTGTCATGCCCTTTAACCAAAAAGATTGTGATGATAATGATGACACAGGCAGCAGCGGCTGCACCGGCGAGCATGAAAGGCATCATGTACGACAAACTATCCCGTTCACCATGGTCTGATAAGAATCTATATGATACACCCGGACTGATGTCTTTAGTTTTGTTGCCAACACCGGCTCGAACCACGATCACACCCAATCGTCGTGATAGACTATTTTGAAAGCGGCCGTCATTGATTGCACGAGCGACATCGAATGCCGTTTTATTTGGGTTGCTTTCCACCCGAAATGCAATTTCATGGCGATCAACTCGAATCGATGTAAGCATATCCTTCATGTTGAGCATGTCGGCAATCGCTGATATTACGCGACTTCCATCATTCCATGTATCTATTCTGTAATAAGATTTTAAACAGAAAACTCAATAATAATTTGATTAACATTTGAATGAGCATATTTTTTCATAGTTTGCTTACGGAGTTTTCAGGATGATATGGGCAAATTGTGTGTCAACTGAATGTGGTGCATGATCATCATCTCCGTCTAAATGCAAAACTTTTTTAATTTTTGGCTGTAATCCATCATTGTTGACATCATTCACATGATTTTTTGTCGCAGCTGAATCAATTGCTGGATGATCTTCTAGTGGAATTGCAGCCGGTGGACCTGGTTTTTTTACATCTAATCGCTCATGTCGCGCGAAGCCGAACATCTCTTGCAGAAAACTAGTCCGATTGAAACCATGATTATCTGAAGAAAAGAACACAAACAAATGAATGAAACAATTGAAGAAACAGATTTAATTTGAGTCACACAGCCCATTTGGTGGTACTCACGTTTCCGATGTTGAGTCGATGTCACATGCTCATTCGGTCCATACACCAAACCGCCTTCAGTGTAAACCCCTGATTGTTCTCTTGGTCTGTTTTCTTTGAATAATCGTCGATGGTATTCTACGGGATAATTGTTCTGTGCTCCAAATTCGTCATTTTCAATATCTTCGACGATGTACTTGGGTCGCTGTTGCTCTCGAAATGGACTATTTGGTTCAAATTCCCCGTAATCATTGGGCTCCTCTTGTCGATGATGGACTTCATTATCCTGAGGTTGAAAGACTAGACGCTTAGCTTGAAGTGGTTGCTTTTGAAAAATACTTTCAATTGCTTCAATTTCATCGTTTTGGCCAAGATCCTCTGATGGTACAAAATCTTCTTCTGGTGGAGCAATTCTGTCTTTGTAGAAAATTGGTGGTTTCAAATTGCCAGACACGTATTCCGACATCATACGTCTCAGTTCAATGCGATTCTTCAAATCACCCATGCGCGTCTTCAATTCATCTTCGTCATCATCATTTTGGGTTTCATAATGATTGCGATAATTGTATGGTGCGCTCTGCTCTTCCACATCAAATTCACTGAAACACACATTTTCAAATGGTATTGCTTCGATTATAAAAAGAAATATTGATAAACTTAAATTTGAAACGATTTTTTCGCCATTAAACATGCTCCCAGCACTTACACTAAATCTGGCTTCCGTTTCATCGGTGGATAGTAGACTTCACCGGCAAAATTATTATTCGGTGGAGAATATTGAATAGAAGCGTCTTCGTTCAATTCATCTTTATTTGGTTCAATCAGCCCTTGTTGAGCTTCTTCTAAAGCTGCTACAAATGCATCAGCGTTCAGGACATGCTCGGGAATTTTCTCCCAACAAATTGCCGATGAATATGGCAATTTGTTGGCAATGGCAAACAATGAATTTTGAAGACGACATTGCACGTAATCGTGATTCCATGGTAATGAATGGTGATTCACGATTGAATGCACGTCACGAAAAACATTGGAAAATTCATTTTGTGCCTGCGAATCCAACAGTTCCCTGGAAAATTCCATATTTGAATTAGTGTGACCGGTGATTCTAATAATAACACTTAAAACCCACTTTCTTGCTTCATGGATATCATCGTCACTTTCGCCAATGCACTTCCCAATCACATTATCTGTAACAATGGAGATAAGGAAATATCGGTGATAATGATTCGATGGAAATTCCGAATATTACTTCCTACCATCATAGCAGTATTCGATTCCTTGAAGACATAGATCGTTGACGTATAAGCAACCTACATAAAAGTAACCATTTAAAAATGAATTGTCTATTTGAGAAAGCGTCAGTGATGAAAGCCCACCAATATTTCCCCGTCTTATGGTTCCAGCAACGAAGCTATGACTGCAACTGCCAAAGAGCATAAGGAGTAAAGCAAGAGATTTCCAGAGTTCATTCGAAGGCCATTTTCCGTCCGAACTCGATATCCTTTTAATCATTTCGTTTCGATGTCAAACACAACTGTACGACGATACAATAAGAAGATTTCTTTCATGAATGAGCCAACACAGAAAATAATTCGATGAGATGTTTGTCTGAGCCGAATAAATCAGGGTAAACAAGCTTGCGTAGCGTATAGAATTTGTACACAGATATAATAGGTAAATTACCCACCCATTTACATTTTTGCTCATCCAAATTAACTACTCTGACGAAATTTCAGATATTATAACATTACTTTAGACTTTCATTGAATTTTCACTGAATCCAAATAGCATTTTTAATGAATCGAATTGAATTGTTGAACAATTATCATGAATGAAAATCAATTTTCCATTCAAAAAAATTTCACTTCGAAAAAGAGGGGAATTTGACAGTCTTCTAAGTATTTCTCTTTCATAAAATGTATTTCTTTAGAACAGAATAGGAAAAATTTTTCCCTACTCACGATGGATGTCATCCAATTTATATTCATCGGGCGATTGTGCCCCAATTCCATTCTATCCCGAATGGTATCTGCAATATTCACAGTGTGTTGTATACATTCCATATTGAACGCTTGAATAAAATCTCTTCATATTATTTCGTTCCAATAAATTGGATGTGGGATATCAAATTGCGAAAGTAAATCTGATATTTCTGTCAAAAATCACATTGCAAGCAAAATTAGCGAAAAAATTGAGCCAGAGAGAATTGGCATTTGCATGCAATGAAACGTAGCTCTAATTACATGCTTTGATTATATATAGCCAACAGGTCGCTTGTATTGTTGTGCATGGCACTGGTGCTGTATGCTCTGCTCATGCTAGCGCCGCCATCTTTCATGCGAATCAACTGTTATTCGTGTGGAAAAAATGTTGAATGAAAATGATTTTTCTTGGAAAAAGAATGGAAATTATATCATTTGATTCCCATTATCATTAACTTTTGCTTATTTATTTATGATTATCGGGTGACATTCGAACTACACCTCACTTGTTGTTGTTGTTGTTGTTAGGGAGCTTATCGAGTGGTACCTATATGTGAACCCATTATCTTCGTTCATAAAGTTAATTGTGCGTGGGCATTTGATGTTTATATATAAAAATCAATTTCTATTCCGAGCGGTTCATCACCTCTTCTTTTGTTTGATTCTTGTAGAAAATCGGGTGCAGAAAAAATGCACACATCAAAAAGCAATTCGAAAAGAACATGCTTATCAAAATATAATATAAACGGCACTTATTACGTATTTAGCATTGGCCCAACTCACCCATTCAGCAGCCACTTCAGATTTCATTCGTGGGATTAGTTCATTTCACCAGTTAAACACATGAATTGAATGTTTTAATCAGCAATTTCAGCACTACCGATTAATATAATCATTAAATCAAATGAATTTTGTGGTGTTGCCTGAAAATATTTGATTAAAATTGCTTGCAATGACTTACTAGATCGAACAAAAAGGACACACAAAACATACGCACTATGTTAAAACAAGAGAAGAAATCAGCTAGCAATGGATAACGTGTCCGTTCAAAATGTTCTGTATTCGATGGGCACAAGCTTCGAACTGGAGTCGTTGATTTGCAATCGCAATCAATATTTTTTCATCCCATGTTTCAAACGCAAATCGCATTTCTCCGCTTGGAAATTACGTGGGTTGGAAAAAATGCTTCAATGAAAGTTATTTGGGCTTTGAATGTGAAACACATACACTTGTGGTGTACACAAGTTGGAGAATATTGCCATCGGTAGCGTTAATGCGCGTGCGTCCGTGAAAATGACCGAATTGGCACGACTCTCACGTCGGCGAAATTTAGTGACGTCTAAAGCTGTTGTATGTTTTTTTTCATGTTCTATTCTGTGTTCTGTTCTGTTTGCAATGCATTGTGACGCCAACAGATGGAAAACCTTATTTTTTGTCCTTTCAATTTTTATCGATGAACGCTACATACGCAAACATACTCAGTAAGGATAACAAATGTTGATTGCTGATACTATGAGTTGCTTATTATTTATTATTCATCAAAAACGCATCATATGCCTTTGACATTTGCCAGACACAGACACGAACACCACTATCTGTCGTTCACTCAGAAGCCACACAGAAGAAGGATCAATCAGGTTTAAAATATGAAAAATACACTGTAATTTTGATTTTATTGCTTTTATTCAATTGATACTTAAAATAAAATTGAATGTCGTGCAAAAGTAGAGTAAAATTTCGTGCATTTCCGTAAAATTCTTAATCTAATCTGTCGGTTCGATTCTTAAATCTGGTCTATTGGTATTGACGCGAATAAGCTCTCTTTATTCCTTGCCATGTTACTGTAATGACTTTTTTGCTGTGTATCGTAAAGTAATTTGTCCAAGGGTTGCTGCTTTCACGTGTATATAAGTGAGATTGGCATATTTATTTCCGTCGGGGATCTTTTGTTATTTTTTGTCATGAAAATTTGATCGGTATTTTCTGATAATCGCAATTCTTATTTTGCATTACAAATACTTGACATTTATTCAATAAATTGAATTTGCTTCTTGGCAGTCTCTTCAAAATTTAAATTATCCATACAAAAGAAACATAAAAATAAATAATTTTTTTCCGTATATTCTTTTCTTATAGTTCGAATGAGAAAAAAAAATCAATAAATGCATAATAATAAGTAATAAGTAAATAGAGTTGAAAATAAATGTTAAATAAAAAGAAGAAGAAAAAAAGGAATTTCAATTCATCCATCAAAAAAAGTTGACATAAAAACTTATTCGGTTCACATAGTTGGGAAAAAGTACGAAATATAAAGTGATATTACTAAATAATTATAATGACAACCTTTCTACTGATACTTGCAACATAAATATAAATACTATACTAAAAAAGTAGGAGAAAAATCTACAGGCTTTTTACTCTCAACGCAATCGATATGAATGAAGTAGATAGACGGTCCGGGTTTCGTAATTTGTATAATGTGTGTGTAAGTATCTCACTATCGATCGAGACTGAATCAGATAGATTTTGAACACTTTTTTGGAATATCTACCCGTTCAGATAAAATGCTTTTGTTATACATTGAAATTATGAATTAGTATTTTGGAATGGTCAGTCATAAGCTCGCACAACCGCCTTGTTTGCTTGTTATACACATGAGTAAAAAGTCCTTAGACAAACATTATATATTGGAAAATAATCATCCGAATCATGGTAAATGTTCATGAAAATCTAAATAATACAGAATGATTCAGATCGCTTCTCAAATGACAAAAAAAAAAAAAAAAAAAATGATAATAAATAGTTTGAATGTGCGTATTGACCAATCTGTCGATGGAACGTTTTCTCTTTTTTTCATGCTTTTCGTGGCTGGAGTGCGCTTAAAATTTGTGTTTCGCGTTTGCATTCGGAGGCTGTTACAAACGAATCGAGATCATTTGAAAATCGATTAGATTCTCTTTGTTTATATTTTCTATTTTGCATTTCAATATAATTTGCTAAAATTAGTCGAAAGTGAGAGATAGCATGTGCTGACAATATAAAAGTGCCTGACTCTACATACTTAATTTGCAACATTGCAATGCCTTTTTGTGTGTGTCTTTGTGTCTTTGTTGATAATTTTCTCCATGTTATTATCGTTTGAATGAAATTGGTTTCAAATTGGTTCGAGCATATTTAAATACCGGCTCTACGATTCTCTGGTTTCACAGATGTCACAGACATCTTGCTTATATCATTATTTCCATCGACTAAGCTATAAATAACGTTTTGGTCGATGATCTTCTCGAGACGATACGATTTTGACTGCAGGAACTGGGTCGCGTGCTCAATGAGCCGCGTAGCAAACTCACTATCGAACATTTGATAGTCAGCATCATTGTATCCATTCAAATGAATAGTTATGATCTTGATTTTGACTTTATCAAATGGAATCGTTCGAAGAATCTATAAGTGTGAACAAATATTACAAAATTATTTAGGGAAGTAAAGTTGCATATATGAGGTCTCTAGTTCTCGAAAAGAAAATTACCTCAATCTCTTGACTTTGACAACCCAAACTCAATACATCGATTTCTGTGCGATTCACGGCTAGCATCAACGAGTACAATGGGTAACATTTAGCTCGTGGAAAAAACCAAGACTGATTTCCGCTCACCAAACTGCTTAAATGATTGATATCGCCACTTTCACTGTCTTCCTCACGCAAAAGAATCTTTCGAAAATTCACATTCTTGCATTTAAAATCCATTCTAAAGATGATATAACTAGCTATTTAAGATTATATTTACCTCCCGTGGATGATTGTTTGGTGATATACATGCATTTAGGACCTGAACTTTGGGTTGCATCAGCGCTTCTTTACACAATGAAAAGTATTTCCGAGCATCCGGTTCGACGATAAGGCCACCCCAATTCAGATGTTCAGCTAGCCAAGGTCCAGTCAAAAAGTCGCCATTATTATTGGTCAATGACTGCACAAAATACCCATTTTCTTTCACTCCAACATAGTTTGCAATTTCCATGGCCAATTCGGGTACCAGCTCATTTCGTTTCATGTTACCAGTTGGAACAGGTAACGGAGTACTTTTGCGCTGTGACAATTGCCAACGAATATATTGAACCAATTCCGGATTATCTCGTTGAATGTTCAGCTCTTCATCACGTGTCATATTCAAACGGAATTTCTGCAATCGGATTTCTACAGCCAAATTGAAAAGATTTCACATTCATTTTTCACCAAAATCAGAATTTTATTACTATTTTCCATCAAATAAACTGTTAGTATTTACCTGTTGTATCCATGCAAACGATCAGAATGCTGAGGACGGTGGCGAAGGTGAGGAGTCCGCATATAATTGGAATGAGTTTCCGGAGTGTTGAAGTAGGTTTGGTTGATTCGGTTGGTTTCTTTGCTGGGTAATTAACAGGTGTTGGATATAAGCTCATGCAGATGGTGGGTATAGGGTTACGTGTTCCGTAAACTGGATTCATTGCGCCAAATTGATTTGATATTGGCTCTTTAGTTGCTGTGTTTGTTGTAACAGTCATCTCAGCCAATTCACTTCTACAGTTGATTCATGAAAACCAAATTCAGGAAAATTCCCTGCCAAGCAAATTCAACGAAATTCAAGTCACCAATAATATCATTTTTATGCTCGCTCAATTTATTTCAATAAATGCAAATCAAAAGAAAAATTATCTGAAATATCAACGATTGATTTTTATTTGTGAATAATTCCATAACAATACAACTTATTGGATTTTCTGAAAAGAAAAGTTTTAGTTAAATAGCAGCTTTTAATTGATTAATTTTGGTTGTGAATTGATACAATATTAAATATTCATTGAAACGTTATCACTTATGCTGTCTACTCTTGCGCTCTTGCCATGTGTTGAATTTCTGTGAGGCTGTTTGTAGCAATCGATTCAAGTGTTTGGTAATTGAAAGTCCTATGGGTGAAGCTTCTCGCATGACATTCTCTTCGAACGGAACCAATTTGACTACAGCGAATCGCTGGAGGGCATCGTGCATGCGAACGATTTTCGCTTCTAGTTCGGGCGTTGTTGGTGGGAACGAATGCCAAAAATGACTGAGCAATTCACTCAAGGCTAAATATAAATTACGAAGCTCCTTTTCAATGCTCGGTGGCACCATTTGAGACAATGTTTGCTCTTGAAAACCTCGCATAAGTGCGCCACCCGGTGACAATTCGCCGAGTGCATTGACTGCAGCTTTTGGATTAATCAATAGTTTTTGCGGTGTACGACTGCCCCATACTTCGGATGACTTCAAAATCTGTGCCTGAGTTACTTCCATGTTATTCAATTTGTCATTGCCATCGTTGCTGTAAACATTTGGAACCGGTCCGTGTAAATATCGCTCGATTTTGAGCAAACTCAATTCCGAAGCTGAGGGATTATTTTGGCTGGAATTCATTGTTTCAGTCGTGCAATCAGATACTAGGTCATCGTATTTTATTTTCTCCATAATTCGAGCTCGTTTTCGTTCTGGCTCAATATCAATCGATGCATCAACGGCGTCTTGTCCTTGTGTATCACTTTTTTCACTTGACTCCGAATTTCCATTCGTATTTTGTTCGTTTTTCTTGAGACAGGTATTCAGTACCATTGTTGAATGCTGATTAAATCGCTTGACCATATTTTGATGAACAATATTGCCACTGTTGACACCATTTTTATCACTAACCGCACCGCCGAATCCTTCCTCCAATGTATTGTCCATGAATGATCTCAAATCGAGCAAAACATCGCCGGCACTTTTTGTGACAGCCTCTTGCAACGCTTTATCATCCATTTTGCCACATTCCGTGAAAATATCTTTCGTCCCGGCCATAATTCGATCACGATGAAAATAATGCGATTGGAAAAATTTGGTCCAGAATTCGGCCTCACTCATTTTGGCTGGAACATATTCTGAATGCTTCTTTTTCACAGCCGGATACGTTTTGAAAATACATTGAATGACATCGGCGGTCAAATTATACTTCAGTCCATTGCATCCATCGGTTTGTGGTTTGATGTCCGCTAAAAACGCAGCCGATACGCCGATATCTTGCTTTTGAGCATTCAGTTGATGTGTATGCTGTTTGGCATGAGTCGACCAAAATTCTTCGCTCGTTAACACTTGTGTGATCACCAAATCCTTGTACATTTGCAGCAAATGTGGATTTTCCGTTAAAATTCGATTCTTTTCTTCAAGATCTTTGTCGACTTTGCGCTTGAAATTCGGCAATAATTTTTGTAGCAAATCCTTGACCTTGTCTCTGTCTTCGATTTGTGCCTTCGAACCATTCGGATTGACAAAATGAAATGTCGTATTGTTGCCATCGTTCATAACAAGCTGCAATTGAACCTTTGGCTTTCCTTCCGGCGAGATTTTTTGCATTTTGATATCTTGAAACCGATGCGAAACTGTGACTTTATCGCGATTTTCGGCCATCCATGCGATACGCTCATTCATCACATACAATGTACCATCACCTTTTTTAAACCGTACACCTCCCATTTGAAGGAGCACATCTTCACTTCTGGTGGACATTTTTATACAAAAACAAAATTGATTTTCCGGCAATGCTAGCTTCTTATCCAACAATTTAAACTCGGTTTTTTTATTATAAATATCGATAAAATGAGTTTAATTAGGAAAAAAAGCGCTGTCGAATTGAAATCACATCTGTAGCAGTCGCCATATGCAATTTTATTGTAAAGTGACACAAACACCGTTCGCTTCATACCGATATACAAACTACGGCACAATACAGAAATACACAAGACACAAGACGCAAGCAACCAAACGCACGCACACACCAACACATAGATCGCGCCAGCCATTGACAGACAGTACTTTTGTTGATGCCGCCTGAGAATTTTTGGTACTTTTACCACACACATCAACAACATTATTCATTTACTCATGTTCACCATTTTCTTTTTCGTTTTTCTTTTACTTTTTCCCCAAACCAAATGCTGCTTGTGCATACACAATGGAAAATACAGCTATACACACCAAAAGATCTCGACCGTAAAAAACCACATAAAAAATTAGAACGGAATATGAACAATGTTGTGAAACCCATCACCAAACAATAGAAGAACTAAATGAATACTTGATGAAAGTAAACATGAAATATGCATGAACAAATTAGAAACAAAAATATTTGGAAATTGTATGTTTTGATACGGCAATTGAACCCAACACCATGCACAATCCCAAGGTGAACGGACGATTGACCGAGGCTTGCAATTTTATATTCGAACATTTTTTTAATCCGATTTCTTGGGTTTTACCTTTTTTCAGACTTTCTTCAGCGGAATGGAATGTGACAATTTTTATCGATAATTCCCACAAAATAAATCCTCATAAAATAGATATACGCGTTTACAGCACTCCAACTTCTAGCATTTCCGTTCGGGTCAACAGAGAGAAAGATATGCACAAATCACTATTTTAATTTCAAATGTTCTGTTTTCAATAAAATCAATTTTTATGACAATGAGTATTTTTCGTTTGAATTTCAAAATTTTAAACAGCTTCGTGATTTTTCTATACAAATGTGCAAATTTAACTCAAAAAAAAAATCGGAAAAATGAAAAAAAAAAACTTTTTGTGTATATCGATGTGAAGGCACTTTAGTTCAAATTGAAATATTTTTGTTTTGCAGCGCTGCTCGCTTCAACTCAATCGTTAGATTTGATTGAATTGGTTTGTGTTGGTGTACGATAGAATTGCTGTGCGCTCCTCGCATATATTTCAACGATACGCAGCTCCAGCAAAAAAGACATCTGGTGCGTTCATTCACATACTCCAAACAACACGTACACATGTAGTTGTGTACACTCACCTGCAATCGCTCGACTGCGTTCCGATGCAGTCGGCTGAAATTGATATTTTTATCGCTTGACGATGGCTAAAATCGATGTTTGAAGCGACGACAATTCATCATACCGACATGAATATTTTTAATTTGACATTTTGGAAATATTCAATTTGTCAAAAATAGTGATTCGGTGCTGTTTGAAAGAACCGCTGTGCAAACGAATCGGTGGTATGAACGCACCCGGAAATTCCGACCAACAGCGAAGATACGACTGCATGTGCCTCACCGCATTCCATGCTGTATGCGGGTTTTTGTGTGTGCCTTTGAGCGCAGGAAATGCGGCTCAAGCATAATGGGCCGGATGTTTCAGAGTACAAAGAAACACCGCTAATTAATTATAATTCGACACAGCAACAACGCAAATGACAAGAATATCATTCATTGAATATCTTACTCATCGATTTTATTGAAATCAAACAACACTTTGTATTGATTACGCATCGGTTTTTTGCTTTTCATTGAACATTGCTTACATATTTCTTTGCAAATATGCTCTGATTACAATTCAAATGCGGTTTATTTATAAATTATTTTTGTGTTTACTTTAAAGGTAGTATGAAAATGCGATTTTAGTATTTCTGTGTAATTAAAAATTCTCCTCGCCAATAATGAATTCATCACGGAATCGTTGCAATTTTACGATTAGATCAGAAATTGAAAATTCACCATGAACTTTATTATCACGAGTTCGTACGTTGACCGTATTTGCGGTGCGTTCCTTATCACCAACCACCAATATGAAATTGTAATGCCCCATCTGAGCATTTCGGATTTTTTTATTTAACGTGTTTCCATCATCCAAATCGGCCTCGGCCATGTAACCAAGCTCATAAAGTTGCTGTGCAATCGATTTAGCATAGTCGTTCAATGATGGACCAACTGGTACAACCATGACTTGTGTTGGTGACACCTTAAAGTACGTCCATTTTTAGAACATTCATAAATGCATGTAATATTTTCTTTCAAAATTTACCCAGAATGGAAAACGTCCAGCGAAATTTTCCGTAATGATTGCAATGAATCGTTCAACGCTGCCCAAGATAGCACGATGAATAATGACTGGATGACGTTTATCGCCAGTATCTGTGATGTAGTTCAAGTTAAATCGAATCGGCAATTGGAAATCTAGTTGAATAGTTGCACACTGATGTGAACGCTTGAGCGCGTCCATAACGGTGATATCGATTTTGGGACCATAGAATGCACCATCGCCTGGATTCAAGTTCCACGGTGTACCGAATTTATTCAAAGACTCCTCGAGAGCCTTTTCAGCTTGATTCCAAACTTCCAAATCACCCAAATACTTCTCTGGACGTGTTGACAACACCAAATTGAAGGTGAAGCCGAATTTTTTGTAAACATTCGATAAGAAATCCAGACAAGCATCTATTTCACCTTTGATTTGGTCAGGTGTACAGAAGATATGGGCGTCGTCTTGTTGAAAACGACGTACCTATAAAGTGAACGCAAAACAAAATTGGTATCATCTTGTCTCAAAACGCCGGCCAATCCAAAAATGACTTACTCGAGTTAAGCCGGTGAGTGCTCCAGATAATTCGTTTCGATGAAGAACACCAAAATCAGCCAAACGAAGTGGCAATTCACGCCAAGAACGATTTCGGTTATCGAAGATCAAACAATGACCCGGACAATTCATGGGTTTCAATGCGAATGTCTCTTTTTCGGATTCAAATGAGAACATATTCTCAGCATAATGTTGCCAATGGCCCGAAGTTTGCCATAGCTTTGAATTGTAGATGTTCGGCGAAACGACCTCTTGAAAACCACGTTTCCGATATTCGGATTTGATGAAGTTGACCAAAGTATTGTAGATGTGTGCTCCGCGAGGCAAGAAGAAACACGAACCGGGTGACAGCTCGTGGAAGAAGAACAATTCTTGTTCACGTCCAATTTTCCGGTGATCACGTTTGGCGGCTTCTTCTTGGAATTTTTCCCATTCTTTCAATTGCTTAGGATCTGGAAATGAGATTCCATAGACACGTTGCAGAGATTCTGCATCAGCCTTTCCTTCCCAGTAAGTGGACGAATTCTAAAGAAATTCAAAAATTTGAATGCTTATCGATATCTTGTCAAAATTCTTTTGAATTTCAAACGCTTATTCAAACGCCAATGCAAAACTAACCTTCGTAACTTTAATTGCTTTAACTTTGCCAGTGTGGCGAACGTGTGGACCGCGACATAAGTCAATCAATGACCCACATCGATACACAGTGGTCTTGTCTGTATCAATTTTCTCATTGATAATACGCAATTTGAACTGATTATACGCGAACATTTCACGTAGCTCGTTTTTAGTCATTTCTAATCGTTCGAATGGTTGCTTTTCTTTAACAATTTGCTTAATTTTGCTTTCCATCAAAGGATAATCATTCGGTGAAATCTGCAATTGAAATAGAATTAATATTTAGTCGTCGTTTTGAATTAATAACAATTACTCTTTTTTCGAGCTAGCTGAACACGAATTGTACTTACACCTTCACCTTCATGGTACATATCGTAGTAAAAACCGTTCTCAATTGGTGGACCATAGCATAAATGTCCGCAATAAACATGTTCCATGGCCTCACCCAAAATATGAGCTGAGCTATGCCAAAACACAGCTTGACCTTCTGGATTATCGAATTTGATCAATTGAAGGTTGCAATCCCCTTCAAGTGGACGATCCAAATCCCACAAAACATTATTCACTTTGGCAATAACGGTGGCCTCTGCTAAGCCCGAACTAATCGATTTAGCAATATCATACGGTGTGCTTTGCCAAGATGTTCCCTCCACAACTTTGCCATCGGGCAGCGTTACGTTGATTGGAACGCGAGCTTTCAATGCAACCTCTTCTTCATACTTCTTCTTCAATGTTTCCCAAAGAATCAATCGAGACTTAATATATTCCGGTTCTGGTTTGGCCTCCTTCTTTTCTCCTCCACCTCCGGCATTTTTCTCTTTTTTCGCCTGTGACAATAAATCGACACAATAAAAATAAAATTATGCATCAGAAAACACATTCAATTTATTGAACACATCAGAAACATGAAAATATTTTTGCATATTTTCACATCGACAACATTCACTAACAAAAATGAACCATAACCTCTTTTCACACTTAAGTAACATTTGCCAACAAATAGCATGTTTTTCTGCATTCGATTGAATGGCGAACCACTTTTTGCAATCAATTTACACAATTTCGAATTTAAACTGACCTTTTTATTGTCTTTCACACTTAAATTATCCATTTTTTCAACCACGTTGTCACCCATCTCGAAAAATGCTGTGTTTGTCCAAGAATCGCTTACTCTCAAATGACACATATAGTGAACGTAAAACGTCAAATAATTGCATCATATTCACGGGCCTGTGTGAGCGTTGTTTCGATTGGAGAAAGTAAGCAATTGGTCATTTCGACACATTTGAAATTGAGACCGGCAAAATATTAATAATGAGTGAAACAACAGGGTATTGACCTGAATTTACGAATTATTTTTTGTGGAGTTCGATATCAGCGAACATTATTTTATTGAACTGATGATAACAGTATTAATGCTGATTCATTTTTCCTTGTTTTACCTGAAGAATAAACAAGAAAAATGTGTTTCAGAAGCAATTAAAAGACACGTCATTCTGATACATAGAACAATATTTATTTGAATCATTTTTATTGTTGTGTTTTTTTGTTCTTCTTTATTGGTTGTTTTGCCTGTCAATATTTGATTCAATAATTTATCATAGAATTATAGTTTAATATAGTTTGTTCAATACATATTTAAATTATTTTGTTCTATTAGCTTGTTGTTGTTGTTGTTTTCAATTAGGTGATTTGAATCTCATTTGTTTATTCGTTACACAGAATGACATTAGCTTTATTTCATTAGTCTAATTAACGGTTACAAATGCAAAATGCATGGGTTTTGATCCGTTTACAATTTCAATGATGTATCTTTTTTTCGAATATCAATCATTACGTCATTTCTATAAGTTACAAAAAGGTCATTATCATCATCGGGGTCAATGTATTACATGTATGAAAATGTGAGCATTAGTAACCCCGCTCAGCAGTTAAGCCCATCGGTTGAACACACAATCACTGAATTACAATTGTTTTTTTGTTTTGTTTTGAATGTTGAACAATGTGTTTGTTTCTATGTTTATGTGTGAATGAGTGATTTTCTCTTGCTTGGATTAATTAGTGTGATAAATTAAGTATTGATTTGTAACAAGTTCTATCATCTAGAAATAGATTCACTTAATAATTTGAACATTGTTTTTTTTTTTTCAAACGTCAACTGGATGCATCTTTGGCTTCCGTCTATTGGTTTAAATATATTTATATATTGTTTAAAAATACCAGAATACCGGCGATACTGGAGTCTCGCGGTACCTGGCTCTCACATGCTATGTTATGGTATCCAAAAGATTGAAAGATTCGTCAAACGCGCTATGCTCTCTATTGGTTCAAAAATTAAAAAGCCAGCTTTAAAATTCGTTTACAGTTATAACTTTTACACAGATACACAGATAATATTTTTGATTCAAACAAAAAATTAGGACAATAACACAAATGGTACAAAAACAAGAATTAGATAAAAATGCTAGCCGAAAACGAAGAAATTATTTCATAACAAGCGGAAGACCAGTTTTGGTTTTCGTTTTCGATACCAAAATTGTGGCTGTTTTCGAAGTTGGTGCCATTCCACTATCACAAGCTGCGCCAATACTTCTTCGACTATTGAAATTACAAATATTTGTGCTGCTGCTATTAGTACCATCAAAGTTGCTATTGGAAAAGTGTGGTGGAATGACTGAATCATCATCAAATTCCTGCTGTTGCTGTATGCCTCTTGTTTTCAAATGTTCTGCTCTATTGCCATGACCGTAGCTGAATTTTTGCTGTTGTCTCTCACCCTCGTATAGAAAATGACTTACTGATTGCTGTCGGATAAAATAAACATTAATTTACCGCCAAATATCATTTTGTCCCATTACAAATTGAATACATACTTCGTTATGGCAAAGCAGGTCCAATTCTCAAGTGCTGCTTTTGTGGTCCTGAATGATTCTTTCCATTTCTTGTTGCACATTACACATGTCGACCAATGTTTTTGAGAATTTATCATTTATGTCTCCTAACCGCTTTAACTGCAAATAAATCAAACCCAAATCAAATAAATCAAGCCATCACAAATTCTAATAGACTTAAATTGTCAGTTATAAAGAGCGAATGACAAATGAAATTATCCACAAATGACCTCGAACAATCCAAATAAGACAAACTTACACATTGTTCATTGCTTTTATCTTTCGTATTTGATTTAGATGCCTTAATCTGTAACTCTTGAATTTCCTTTTCCAATGTAATGATTCGACTTTTGAGCTTAATATTTTCGATTCGCATGTCTTCGTTGATTTCGTTCACGGCATTACCGCCGCCCATACCGCCCAATGGTTTCATTGCATCCATTTCACGTTTTAGGCGCAAATTTTCCTCTTTGTACGTATGCAGTTGTCGCTTCCATTCATCAACATTTGCTGTAGACTCCTGCAGAGCGCTTGTTAATCGATTATTGTTGCTTTTCAGCGTGGTCAGTTCGATTTCCCATTTCTTAGCATTGGCACAACTAAACAAGGACAATGCAAATCATTGCTCATCAAATTGGATGATGTATGTTCAAAATTACCTTTGAGCGAGCGCTAATTTAAGCCGTTCGTTTTCGTATTTCAGTTGTTGCTCACTGTGTGGGGCCGATTCTGTCGATGAATTATTCAGCGATGATGAAGCCTGTTTCAAGATTTCGATGTTTGAAGCATTTGTCGTAATTTTGGTGTGCATTGGACTATCAGGATTAGTATTCTGCATGGAGTAAACAGCAGAAAATCTGTTTAGTTCGTGCCTTAAAGTGAGCAATTGTGGATTTTCATTACCTTAATTTGAATATTGGCTGTTGCTACTGCAAGCTGTTCTATATTATTTCCTTCGTCAGGCTGCTGCTGCTGCTGCGGTTGTTGTTGTTGCTGTTGTTGTTGTTGTTGTTGTTGTTGTTGTTGTTGCTGCTGCAGTTGTTGTTGTTGCTGCTGCAGTTGTTGTTGTTGCTGTTGTTGTTGCTGCTGCTGTTGATGTTGTTGTTGTTGTTGCTGCTGCTGCAACACACCTGTTCGCCCGGTAACTGGTGAGGTGTTGGCTGATGTAACAGGTGTTGCAGCCGAACTGCCATTCGTCGTACTCTTTTGTATTGCATTTTTCGTGGCCTCTTTCACCTCCTGGAATTTCTCCACGAACTTAGTGAGTTCGGCTTCCGATGAGAAGCCCAAACCGTAAACTGTATTGGCACGTACATCACTCCATTGTCCAAATTTTTGAGACGTTTGTGTAAAGGACATATTTGGAGTTATCGTTGAATTTATGACCGCTTTGCTGCCTTCTACACTGATAATACGGTATAAATTCCGCGATGAATCATAGAAGAAGCTGACCGCTACGGCCTTTGTACTAGCTGTAATCCATGTTCGTTTCGTCTTTGGATCGATGTGAAAGACATGAGCATGACATGTGAAAATTGGCTGCTCACTATTCCAAAAAATATAGAGAGAAAAAACATGTGAAACTCAATGAAAAAAAAGTTGCAATGTGAATGTATCGATTATGAGGAAATCAATGCAAAAATAACTGTTTGCTCGCGCCACACTCTATTGAGTCGTTGAGATGGTGGACCTCAAGTGCTGACGATATATTGACACTTTAAATCTGCTTGTTCATGACTTTTCATGGCCAAATATAAACAATGGCGTTTTACTTTCAGCATGAACCGCGCGATTAATGGTCCAAAGCAATTTTCGATATTTAATCTGTTGAGGTTGATGCTTTTCCAACCGATTTACAAAACATCAGAATGCACTTTGTTCACGCTGACTATGAAATCATTCATTTCATCCAAATGAATTTAAATTGAACTGTCTGTAAGCAGCGTTCAAGAACAAATATTATTGCTATATATATATATATATATATATCTTTTAAAAATATTTGACCTTTTACTGACAATCGTTAGCAACATTATTCAGCATGTATATTCGCAACGAAATCCAAACCCGAACTGAATATTTTGAATTGTTTGATCTGCTCGGAACTCGCGATTATTTTTGTTTTGTTTTCACATCTTCGTTGTTGGTATTGTGTAGACAATTGAACTCATTATTATGGTCTAATTAAGCCCACGCCTTTCATAAATACCACCAGTTTTCTCCATAAATTAATTCACACACTCATTTTTAATCCAACAAATTGTAACAATCAAAATAATATCACCGAATCGGTCCAATGGAATTGCAAAATTGCGATTATAAAAATTTCGGGTGGAGCCAAACAGTATGAAACGTTTTGATATCACATCATTATATATATACATTGCATTCACTGCACGTTTCACCGAACGGTTGACTTTGTGGAAAATTATAACAGAAAATTATTTGGAATTTGGTGAAGAAATGCGGAAATAATTACCCCATGGCATCACGGTCGTGGCTCATAATCTTAGAAAAAGATTGTTGCACTGAATGCCAGTCGAAATTTGAACTTTATCTTCGGGGAAGCTCTTTTTAGTGTGTTCCTTCTTACACTTTTGTCAAATCAATGCACCAAAAACTGTATTTTCACTTAAAAATGGCGAACATCAATAACAATAATACGAACATAGGCTGCTGCTACTGTTCATTCAGCATACATGTATTCAGTATATACATGCACAGCTGAATGACCGTCAAATAAGCACCACTGTCACATATACACACGCACACACATCCAAAACTTAGCGCCGATATGTGTATTTTCGCTTGTGTTTGTTGTTGGCTGAGACAACTTCATGAATATTCTGGTATTTTGTGTTTTGACACTTGTGCCAATAGCAGAAGACACCGATAATGTTGTTGTTGTTGTGTTATTGCCCCTGATCATATGTGATGACTAGACGCGGTATCTCGAATCATTTAAATTCAATCAGTCAATTAAACAGTTGATGTTGATATAAAAAGGGAGTCCATACTGAATACCGCGACACATAAGATTTGCACATCATACGCTGGAAATCTCTGTATTTGAAGAATCTGCGTTGACGCTTGGAGATTAATGAAAAATGCATTTTCACATTTTTATTTCTTGTTTAACAAAATTCGTTCAATTTATTTAAAGGTTCGGGAACTTTATAGCCACAGCTGTTATTTTCACTGGTCCCTTAAGCTACGTCAATGCTCAAATTATTTGCTTAGCGATTCTTGTGCATAATACAAAATTCACATCTCAACAGAAATATTTTTCACATATAAGCCATTTAGAAAAGTGAAGTAAAGAATATTCAAATCAATCTAAGCTATCAACTATGTATGTCAAATCAAGCAATCATCAATTTTCTCATTGAATGTAATTGAAATTTCTGAAAGTGGTGAACGAACAATTATTTCGAATTGTGAATGCACCATATCTGTGTTGATAATCAATGAAAGCTACATACAGATTATAGTTAGTAGTTCCTCGCGTAATTTGAAATGGATGATTTGGTATTACATCCAATGAAGAAGTTGATTTTGCATTATAACGATCGGGGAAGAGCGTTTGCCGCTTGAGACAGGAATTGAAATTGCGTTGTCAACAGAGTTCATTCGGAAAAGTGCAGTGAATAAAGTCTGATAACTAATCAGCTGAATTGAGCTGTTGTTATCCGATAATTACCGCAGCAATCTGTGCGTTTATTCCCCACTCAAATAAAGAATATGTGAATAGAGAAGTTCCCACGTTCTAACGTGTCATGCCAGTTTTAAAACAGCATTGAATCGTAGAAATTTGTATGCATTTATTCTCCCTTAAAATATGGACGAGCCACTCATATTCGATCGAACATCGATAAAAATAAAACGAACAACATCGTCATATAACGAACATGGGCTGCTACAACTGCTCACTCTGTATATTTACACATGCACTTCTGAGTGACCGTCAAATCACCACTGTCACACATTTGCACTCGCAGAGAAACCGAGAATCAGTGCTGATATTTCTGAATGCTATCTCGTTTATGTCTGCTGGTGACTCAGACAACTTCATGCCTCTTCTGTTATTTCGCGTTATGACACTTGTGCCAAGCGCAAAAGACACCGATATTGATGTTGTTATTCTGTTATTGCCTGCAATGTGATGACAATCTGCAGTGTATTGAATCGTTCCAAGTCTAACTCTTCGTATTTTCTTACGATTATCAATATTTGTAGCGTGATCAAAAAGGTCCATAGCTTGACCCAAATGTGATCGAATTTGAATAACAAAGTGAACACTTTATTTGTGGTTTCGATTAAGAAAATATAATTTCCCAAACGTTAAATATGAGAAAAATGATGCGTATGCGCCGGAAATTTGCATTAATTTTATGTGCTTTTTGTTTTTCCGTATTCATTTTTATTTATTTTTTGTTAAATCATTCCATCGATGGTGAAAAAAGTGTAAGTGATTCCAAAAAAGTGTCGGCGATTCTCCAATTGAAACGAAAAAGTCAATGTTTTCTTTATCTCATCAGGAAAAAGTGGTGGTCAAGAAACCAAGACATCAAAATGAGATCGACGTAGGAGAGAAAATGGCCCTCGAATCACCGCAAGAGAAGATGGCCCTCGAATCTCCGCAAGAGAAGATGGCCCTCGAATCACCGCAAGAGAAGATGGCCCTCGAATCTCCGCAAGAGAAGATGGCACTCGAAGCACCATTTCGTAAAGAAAATCAAAATTCCCAATGTAGTTTTCGTACCGAAATTGATCCAAGACCAGACATTCAAATGTTAGACGTATACGACAATATGTCCTTCGAGAATGCCGACGGAGGCGCTTGGAAGCAGGGCTGGCGAGTCACATACGATCCACACGAATGGAATAGCCACCATAAATTGAAAGTATTTGTCGTTCCGCATTCCCACAACGACCCTGGCTGGATCAAAACATTCGACGAATACTATGATCAATTGACCAAATCCATTTTAACCAACATGCTCCATTACATGATCGAACATCCAGACATGACTTTCATTTGGGCGGAAATTTCATACTTTTCCAGATGGTATGAGAATTTATCAGCGGACGAGAAGAAAGATGTGAAAATGTAAGTTTGAAAAGCAGCCTTAGGCTTCTAGACCTTTTGACGGGTGTCTTTTTATATTTTATTTTAGCTTATTGAAAAGGAAGCAGCTGGAATTTGTGTCTGGAGGTTGGGTGATGCCTGACGAAGCCAATTCACATTGGCTGAGCATTTTGCTACAGTTGACCGAAGGTCAAACTTGGTTGAAAGTTCATTTCAACATCACTCCAACATCTTCGTGGTCAATCGATCCGTTTGGACAGAGCGCTGTAATGCCGCTGATCTTGAAGGGCGCTGGCTTCGAAAATATGCTCATTCAAAGAACTCATTACGAAGTGAAGAAATATTTTGCAAGACGCAAGCAGCTGGAGTTTCGTTGGCGACAACTTTGGGGTAAGTTGAAAATAGAAAATGCGAATTCGAAATACATTATTTCTGTACCTTTTCTCGAAGTATTCGAGAATAAAATCGATATTTACTTTACCAAAAACAGACTGCACTGTGTAAATTTGAACAAAAAATTGTTTGCTTCGATATTATTATTTACAATAGCCAACTGCGAGCTGAAATTTTTATATTTTGCTGTGACTTCATGCATAAAATATCTCAATAACATTTTATTGAAATCATTCAGAGCTTATATATGCATGACAATGATGCAACATAATTCCGTCACTCCCTTTTATTCGCCATTGATACCGAATGGCACAATGCGGCGTCTTATTGTCTAGAAAGATGTTTGTTTTCACAATGTTTCGACAAATATTTGTATGTTATAATTAGTTCAACGTTTGAAATTATCTTGAACGTCTTTTTTTCATTTCAAAGAATTGATTGATTCTTTCGTGTAAATGAATATTCATATTTGGAATTTAAATTGTGAAAATTGTGGCAATATTTCGGGGAATTCAATGAGATGAAATTGAGTAGAATTAATTATTAAAAATGTGATTGGCGGACTAAAAATACAACGGCAGCGAATAAAGAGTGGCACAGTATTGTACGTATGATGCATTAAAAAATTATTTGCTCAACACTCGTTGGTTTCAAGGCGCTTATTCTACAATTCAACTCATTACACATGACAGCTCTGTTACTTATCAAAATCTGACAAAGAAACCATTAAATACACACAAAAATGCATATTCAAAATATAATTGAAAATAATGTCATCCATATTATTAATCAACACTGTCTGATTCCTTGTATCATTAGATGTGAATGGTGAAACTGATATCTTTGCACATATGATGCCATTTTATTCTTACGATGTTCCTCACACTTGTGGTCCGGAACCGAAAATTTGCTGTCAATTCGATTTCAAACGATTGCCTGGCTATGGTTTGAGTTGCCCTTGGCGCGTTCCTCCTCGTCAAATCGATGATACCAATGTTCAGAGTAGAGCCAATCTCATAGTAGATCAGTGGAAGAAGAAAGCTACACTTTACAAGACGAGAACAGTTTTGATTCCGTTGGGGGACGATTTTCGATACAGCCAAATTACTGAATGGGACGCGCAAAGTAAGAATTTCGAGAAACTATTCGAGTACATCAACAACGAGCCGTCATTGTTTGTCGAGGCAAAATTCGGTACTCTTCAAGAATATTTCGATGCTGTTCATGCTGAGAAGGGATTAGAAGAATTTCCATCTTTGAGCGGAGATTTCTTCACATATGCCGACCGAGATGATCACTACTGGAGTGGATACTTTACATCGAGACCTTATCACAAGAGGCTTGATCGGATTTTATTGAATTATTTGAGGTTGATTAACTCACGTCTTCATAATATACATTTAATCTTTTAAATTGAAATTTCATCATCAGATCGGCTGAGATGCTCCATTCATGGAGTGATTGGGATGACGATGACCAGTTGGAGATGCTTTTGCAAAGCGCTCGAAGAGCTCTCTCGCTATTCCAACATCACGATGGAATTACTGGCACCGCTCGCGATCATGTGGTTAAGGACTATGGCAGACAAATGATGGATGCACTGAGAGCTTGCAAATTTGTTATTCAACAATCTGTATATCGTCAATTGACTAAACCAAGTGTATGTTTTCACCTGAACTTTAGACTATCGTTTTTTATTACGATTGCAGCTAAGAACCAATTCTCATTCTGCAGATCTATCAACCGGATTACAAGTTTACGTACTTCAATCTCGATGATTCCCATTCGATTGGTATGAACGACAACAGGCCGACGATTATCTTGGGCGAAAGTTTGCCAATCAAATACGTCGTTGTCCATAATTCACTGCCACGATCCAGACAAGAAGTTGTGGAATTTTATGTTTCAAAACCATTTGTCATGGTTGAGGATTTAGATGGAAAAGCCGTTGAATCGCAGATTATCCCCGTTTGGTCTTGGCACAAAGTAGGATTAAACGATTTGAACCCACAAGTATCAACAACAAAATATCGATTACTTTTCAAAGCAAGAGTTCCATCGCTTGGCCTTTCCACGTACATAATTCGATCGACAAATTCTGTGTCACAAAGTCTGTAAGTATAACGTCAATTTTGCATATGTTTTTATAATGCTAGAAATAAAGTATTCTCTATGAACTTATTGCCTGAATATTAACCTTTTGAGAATCAACAACTAAAATCAATTTAATCGGTCTAATATTTCAGTGGGACGTCATTCTCAAAAATACAAATTTTCACTCAATATCCATTCTCTGTGAATTTACCCGACTATCCTTACCAAGTTGAATTCTCGGAACCGCGTGAAATTACATTGCGAGTTGGACACGAAGGACTTTCGGCTTCATTCTCTACAAACGGATTACTAAAGTCGATGTCAAAAAGTGCCTCTGAAAATATTCCGATTCACTTGGAATTCTTGAAATATGGTGCTGCGAATCGAATGGAAAAGAGTGGTGCATATTTGTTTTTACCAAATGGAATAGCGACTCCATTGAAACGTGGCGACAGCCAGACAGTTTTGCTAACCACTGGCAATTTAGAATCAAGTGTTGCTACAGGTTTGACATTCGTCATACATGAAAATATCTTACGAACGGGTGAAAAAGCACTAGAAATCAGGAATCAAGTAGACATCGGTGATATGTCAAACACAGAGATCATTATGCGAATGTCAACCGGCATTGAAAGTGAAGATATTTTTTACACCGATTTGAATGCTTTTGAATATATCAAACGTAAACGTTTCAAAAAAATTCCAATCCAAGCAAACTATTATCCAATTCCATCGGGCATTTACATTGAAGACGATTCGACACGATTGACCTTGCTTACAGCACAGCCACTCGGTGGTTCTTCGTTGGCTTCCGGAGAGGTAAGTTCAATTCATTTTAAGATAAATAAATAATGTATGCTCGCAACGTAAGGTTGCTTAGTAAGAAATTCGGTATTATAAAAATCGACTCGTGTAAAAAGATCGAGCTCCTCGACTCGAGCAGTGCTCAAAATAGATGCCTATCTTTCTAAAATTATACATTCCAATCTTAATCATACATATCTAAATATATTGTATTTATAGCTAATATTACTTTTCAAATGTAGATTTTTTAATATCTTTTGTGTCTAGATTGAAGTGAAACGATAACATATCTATCTAAAAAATAGATAGATTTTGATGAAGTTTAAAAAAACTTACAGATCTCATTCAAACATTCGTTTTTATTTTTATGACATTTGAATTTCGAAAAACAAACGAAACGAAATATGAAGATACGAAAAGCGACCATTTCAAAAAATTTCACAATTTCTGACACCCGCAGATGTCAATTAACATAACACTTCATTTCATTAAATTCAAACTTGATACTTGACAACAATATTAAGTAAAAATGACGAAAATTTACGGCGATTCGAAGAGTAAGAAACTACTTCTATTGAATGTGATTATTTCTATTTCAATGGTTTCTTTTTTAATCGACATCAATAGAGATTCAAGTTTGTTCGAATATTTGGATTCTCGTTAAAGTTTATCTCACATCGACGGACGAAAACGGACGATCAATCGATTCCGATTTGAACAATATAACTGTCGCAGTGATTGCGTTGAACACAAATCGCTATCCTGTCGTTAGACTAAAAAGATTGTCGAAACACATAATTGCGAAATACACCCAAAGTATAATTCCGAAATCATCTGAAACATCCGCAAAAGCAATTAATTATTTATAAAAATCTTTGAACATGTAGATAGATATCTAAATAGATAAATTCAAATCTAGATATTTTTTTATATTTATATCTTATCTATATTTATATGCATAGTAAAAATGCTTAAAAATCTGCATCTTTATCTAGATACAAAATATGTATATATTTTAAACACTAGAATCGAGGATAGTTTATTTTTGCAAACTACGTCTGGGTGATTTTCATACATTTTATTCTCTATTGACAAACGAGGCCTGAGTTGAAAGTTTTGAATTTATTCAAAATAGAGATCTCATTTTTCCAGTCCAAGTTAGTCAGGAACTATTTTACTTTCAAACTAAAACGCTCCATTTTGTCCAAAACGAAATATAGAAAAAGATTATTATTTTCTTGTTTGGATTCTGTAAGAATGAATAAAAATTTCACGGAATTATAGAACAAGAGAAACTTCGTTGATAGAAAGGCATAAGACAATGAATTGACACAGAGCATTGGAATTTATTTTCATTAAACAAATTTTTTACAGAAATTTCGATTTCAAATTATCTCTTATATCTTTTATGTATTTGAAAATTAAATCAAAACATTATTTAAACTACAATAATTTTAAAATTCGAAGGCATTAGATTCACAGCAAATTGAAATGGAGTGATTTGATAATGTTCCATTTGGAATTCTCGTGTTTCCAGTCTGAATCTTTGTGAAACTCAACAAGAATATTTGGTGCTACTTCCGCAGTTATATCACATTTACGCACCAAATATGACCAATCGTCGACATACCAGCCACAATCATCATCATCGTCATCATAAGAATAATCTAATTCATTTTGTGAAAAGTCAATGATAATGGTGTATTTCACGTGTGGTGTAATGATGATCGGGTTGTCGAGTTTAACAGAGACTGAAGGGATGATCTTGTCTTGAGTATGCATAATCAAATGAAGTTTCTCATGAACTTTTATTGGTCGCGATGATGCGTTGTGTTTTGTAATGTCAACGGTTGCTTTTAAATTTGCATCTCGAAAAATATAATTTTTTGTTATATCGAAAAATGTGAAACCACCAAATAATAGTTTGTGGCCTGAACTGAATGTTGTGCATTCCTGAGGTGCAATAGACATGTTGCGACTTCTTGCAAAAACGCGATCACATGTTAGCACCGATTCCTCATCCCAATCAAATTTGCTGATTGAAATTCGATATGTAGTGAATTTTTCAATATGTTTTGTTCGTACTCCCGTTTTCAAGAAAGATAATATATCCACTATTTCATCTGTAGTGAAAAGGGTTCTATTAGAAGAAATCACGTCAGAAAAAGTATCCCATCTCATGGTAGTGAACGGAATTTGATAAAAACAGTCGCCCAATACTTCACGAAGATTCTGCATGTTGTTCGGGTCCACTTCCTTCTTGAGGCATGCAATTTCGGCCCATTTCATGCAAGCATCGAAAATGTTGATTTCACTACAATTCAAGTTGCCAAGCTGCAAAATCGCTTTCAGCATCTCCAAATTAGTATTGGCGAAATCATCGGAATCGAAGACAACGTCCACTTTCACTCGAATCATCTTCTCACAGTGAGCTTGGAGATAATAGAGATTGAAGTTCATCGCCAAACTAAGATATGTGCACAGCTCATTAGTTTCGGCATTGTCCAATAGAAATTGCTCGCATATTTCTAAACCATTGGGCATATCGTATTTGTCGGCCAAAAAAATGAATTCCATGACATTTTTGTTGGTAATTTTCAAATTGTCCAGATAGAATAATCCCAAAAAATCCTTGAAAACGTTCAACGATGCATCCGAAATGTTGACATCACCACTTTCTCTGACCTCGCCAAAGAACATCGAATAAAATACGGGACTGTTAGATGCCAAAATAATTTTGTGAGCCGGCACAATGATTTGTTGGTCTTTTATATTGAAAATGAAGTGCACATCAGCTGTTTCGTCGTTCAAATATAAATGTTCTGGTGCGGGCGTGCGTTTGTTCGTATAATACTTTTCAATTTCCATTTCCGGCGATCGGCGCTATAAAATCGAAACACCTGATATTTCTGATGCTGTGAAATTCCAAAAATGAAAACAAAATGAAACAGCTTGGTGCATTGGCATGATATGTTGTTTTTATTCTCATTAACTCACCAATCAAAATGCGCTATTTGAAACAAGTAGAATTGTGTGAATTTGCCGACATTTTCATGTCAACATTTTTCGGTTGAGTAGCCAGTCGACTGATTTGGGACGAACTGGATAGCTATAGTAAAAGTGACTGAATTATAAGTTAGTCGACTATAATCATTTATTGTCGATTTCAATTGATTGAGTCACATTTTTGCACACATGTTTTCCTCGTTCACATTAAATGCATTCAATAATGCACAGCATTTTCAAGAATATACAGAGTATTTTGGTGTGAATTCGAGTAAATCTGTGGTTAACAATAAATTGCTGGGCAATTTTGCTTGAACTACCATAATGGTTTTAACTTGAATTAACCGCAAACTGATTAAAATGTATTTACAAAAACAGGCATAATGAATGTCTGCGCCACATAACAGCAGAGCTGTTACTGTTGCAATTAAGTCAATAAATTCATGTCAATAAAAGCAAATTTTAATCTTAATCTACCGTACTGCTCGAAAGTCTTTGAACAAGAACAAGAACAAGTCTTTGAAATCTTGTTCAATGACTTCTGAGAAGTACGATATGCATGGTTATTCAGGCAAAATTTACCAGCAAATTATTGTTTACCATCGATTGACTGAAATATAATTGATTTTGTATAGTATGAAAAGGGTGACATTCCCTGTTTTGTATTTCGATACAAAAAAGGTATTTAATAATGAGATAACAAATGTTTCTTTCGCAGATTGAAATAATGCAGGACCGAAGATTGGATCAAGATGACAACAGAGGACTTGGACAAGGTGTCCAAGATAACCAACCAGTTCTGAATATCTTCAAGTTGGGCCTTGAGAATATCAGCCCTTGTAAAAAACGAACTGATAAGTATAGAGGTGGTTTTCTGACAGCGTCTATGCACATTGAGTCGAGTCACTTACAGCATCCAATGGAGAAGCTTGTTTGGCATGATAACGATTGGATTGGTGTTCAACCGCAATTTGGGGAAAAGCGTTGGCCGCTTGAGACAGGAATTGAAATTGCTGCATTGAGGAATTTGAAATACGTTTCATCCGATAGAAAGACTGGAAAATCTACCATGGGATTAGTTATCAATAGAGTTCATTTGGAACAGTGTGATGATGATGGGAAGCCTTTGGATTCTGTAAGATCCTTTTGGAATCATAAATAATTTCGTGACATTGATGTTAACATGGTTTTTTTATTTTCAGATAAACATTCACCGAACACTGGGCATCAATCAAAGTTTAAATATTTACGACGCACCATTAACACTACTGCAAAAGAAATCGCCCATCAAAATGTCTTCAGTAAATATTTGCCCGATGGAAATCAAAGGATTCATCATAAACAGAAGCAATAATTAGAGATAGCTAATTCAAAAGTACCCAGAATATTACGAATTGACAATTAATTCAACTTAGTCGGTATTTTCACGTTTTTCTAGCAGGCTAATTAGCCAATTTGATTACCTCTCAATACTGAAAGCCTCTCAAGAGGATCGCTTATTGACTAAATTGTGATAAACGTATCTTTATTTCCCTTCACCTTGTACATAAATATTCTTTTATGTTTGATGTGCACATATTTATTTGTCCAATTCCAAAAAAAAAAAAAAAAAACAGTGTTTATTTGATAATCGGTTTATAAAACTTTATTTCGTGTACAAAAGACAAAGTCAAACATTTGTATGAATTAACAGTTTTCTTTTTTGAGTGTGATTTCTGTTAAAAAATTGCGTGAATATTATATTGGAATTTCAACTACAAAAAATAGTGTTTTATCTATGCATTCTTGAGGCAAACTTTTAAATATATACTAATCTTTTTATCACGTGCTTGTTGTGCTCATCTTGCTGACTTCATTTGCAATTTGTTCCAAATATAATTTACACGCACTGTCAACAGTTTTCGGGTGGCAGACAGCATTTATCACATTTTCAACTTCTTGAAATGGCAGTCCCTTGAGCTTGCGATCATTAAATGAATTGTCGTGTCGAACTGAATTTTGAATTGAAATCTGTCTAAATCTATCGTGACTCATCGGTTCTAATTTATGAAAAATATTTGGATGTTTGTCGCGAATGTGTTGTCCTTTTATCTGCAAATCGTTGCAAGTGATTGGTTCTTCAATTTTTTTCTTATCTATTACTGCATCAGCCAATGGTTTGAATAAGCTCATTAGATTAAGGTCCGGTTCATTCATTTCATTTGGATTGTAGATGTGTCTTTTCAGCTCGCCAACTCCAAAATCAGAATCATCGGCAGTTATTTGGTCGATTTGCATTCGCACAAAACATTCCCCCAGACGTGCCAGCGAATCTTTGAAATCCTTAAAATATGCAATCAAATTAATAATGCCTTGATTATGTACAATTGTACAATAAACTTGACAATTACCAGCGGAATCCATGTGTTCACAGTGAGGCTTGTGTCCAAGTTTTCTACGTAATGCCACCAATTGGATGGTACGATTAAAATGTCCCCGGGATTCAGTACCACTTCATAAGCATCTTGGTTTTTACCCAAATCTTGAAAATGTGTAGAAGAATAGTCGGCAATAAAAGCACTGACTCGTCAAAAGCAAAAAACAATATAATTTAGCCGGCTCACCACCAAATTGTTTCATTTCTATTGGACTATAGAAATTCTGTTTGCAATACACGCTAGATTCTTCAAATGGGACGCGAGTTGGTGTCAATGGTGCTTTTGGCGGAAACAGTAACCACGATTTTTGCCCGTAAACTTGAACGACAATATTAAATCCGTATGTATCATAATGGCACGGCGTATTTGCTCCCTTTGAGCCTAACCAAAACAGAATATCCTCCACATTTTCAAAACCAAGTTTTTCAAATGATATTGATTCGCCTAAAGCTTTTGGCCACGATATTATGTCTCTGTAGCTATGTGAATACCATTGTTCTTTGAATGCACCTTCCTTTGCTTTGCTCGCAAATTTACCGAATGTCAAAAATTCATGACTTCGAAATATCTCCCAATACGGTATATCACAGTGCTTCCTTGTACCGCTGCTGAATTGTACTGGCTCTGAGCCAATGTGTTCATCCATTTGTTGACACCATTCCTCAAGGCTCAATTCAAATACTTTCCAATTCAATGAAAAATTACGTAAAATATACGGAACATCGGCCGTCGATACCGCTATTTTAACATCCAGTGGATCAATCATTTTATTTCGTTGAATTGCACTAGACACGTAATTTTTGGAAAACACTGAATTTTAAAAGTCTTTTATTGATGAGCTGCGACCTTTTTGCGGCATATCTTCGAAAGGTGAAAGTAAAGCCACTTCGACAGCATGGTAAAACTTGTCAAGTTCATTTGTTTTCTCTTGTAAGTACATCACTCACATTGACATTCGAATTGATGTTGATTAAACAGCGACAGTTTCGCATATTACAATTCGCATTTTATCTCAAATTGTATGCATTTGATTGATAGATGTCGCTGATGAACGATCTACTCAATTCGATACACGTGTAATAATTTCACCGCAACTTTGAATTTGATTATAAATGTTGAAGAATTTTTGTTGTCGTTTAAGCCGATTTTTTTTTATGAAAAACTGAATTACGAAGTAAACTGATTGTCATGTGAATGTCTCAGAATTTGTTCGATCAATCAATTCGAAATGGGAGAGATGAAAATCAAAACAAACACACATGATTATCGTTTTTTTTTTGTTGTTGTTCCAATAACACCCTTGCATTTATATTTTCAAATGAGTACATTGTTTACAAAACAAGTTGAAAATTCTTTATTTTAATCAATAAAAATGAATGTTTTTCAAAAAGTAAATACGGACTGAATAATATGAAACTTTGCTTGTTTGTTTGCCCCCATGCTGGTTTCATTTCTTTCAACAAATGGATAATAAAACGTAGAACAACAGAAAGTGGTCGCATAATTATATTTTTCACTTTTTATTGATTGGCTGCTGGCTTTTTCATGAACCTCATCATTTTCGTGTCGCCTTGTTTCGTTCGGATGTTATTTGTAATTTGAATATTTTGTTTTTCTTTTGAAATTAATAAAAATGTGGTTTAGCCTTAATATTCGAACTGGAGTTATTGTGTTGGTTGGATAACTGCATCGTTCGTTTACAATTTATCTAAGTATTGAGACAAATCTGGAAGGCCTTCTTTGAGACCCTTACGTTTACGAATATCTTGGACGATGGTGAACAATTTGGATCCTTGTTCAAGTGGATCTCCTGGGAACACTTGCCAATGGTCGAATACACATTGTGGGAAAGCTTGACCACCAGTATTTGATCTGTTGAGGCAAAATAACCACACGATTAGAGCACAACATTGACAATGTCCAACAGAAAAAGTATTTTGATTCTAAATAATACATACCTCAAATCGGCTGTGAAACCGAATGATTCGTTTACAGGCAAATAAGCTTTAACTACGAACATAGGTGTACCGGCGACTTGACTTTCTTCGAATACGTGACCACGACGTCTGTTCAATACACCATAGATACCGCCGACAGCAACTTCTGGACATTGGATTTCACACAAGTAGACGGGTTCCATCAAACGTGGCTTAGCTGTGATAGCGCAAGCGTACAATACACGACGAGTTGTTGGAATGATTTGACCACCACCACGATGGATAGCATCAGTATGAAGAGTGACATCGTGAATGTTGAAACGGACACCACGCATATTTTCATCAGCCAAAACACCTTCTTTCGATGCCCATTGGAAACCAGCAACGACTGAATCCTAAATTTGCCCACGGAATTTCAAATTTATTAGCAATTTGAATCAATATTGAAGTCTTTCAATGAAACTCACCTTGATTTCGTTCAAGTATTGAACTCCCTTTGTGCAGTCGACCAAAATGTTTGGACCAGTACCGTCTGGACCGAAGCACCAGATTTTACGGGCTTCAGTGACATCGTAATCGTATTTATCGGACAAGTAACGGGCACGGACCTTGAAGTCGTCACGTGGATTAACTTCACCCTTGTCGATGTCTTCGGGCAAACCGTCTGGCATTGGAACGGCTTTCATGAACAAACGGTTGTGCTTGTTTGGTGATTTCGACAAGCACATTTGGTCAGATTCTTCGCATACGGTTTCACGATATGATACAACTGGGTCGGATTTCTTCAATGGGATGCAAGCGTGATCTTCTTCCAAATCTTTCAAGCAAATTTCCAAATGCAATTCACCGGCACCAGCAATGATGTGTTCACCGGATTCTTCGATGATACATTGGACCATAGGATCGGATTTGGCCAAACGTTTCAAACCTTCTACCAATTTTGGCAAATCGGCTGGGTTTTTAGGTTCAACAGCAACACGCACGACCGGTGACACTGAGAACTTCATGACTTTCATGTTGTGGGCATCCTTGAAGGTGGTGATGGTACCGGTTTTGACCAAGAATTGATCGACACCGACCAAACCGCAAATGTTACCTGCACAATTTACACAACATTTAGTAAAATCGAATGGCAAATCGAATAAAATCAATTGAGCACATTTGAAATTGGAAACATTGATTTACCTGATGGAACATCTTCGATGGCTTCAACGTAACGACCCATCATAAGAATGGTACGTTGGATGGCCTTCTCGTACAAATCTTCTTTTTTGCCTGGGGTATAGTTGGGGCCCATGATACGGCATTTTTGTCCAGTGGCAACTTTACCCGAGAAGACACGACCGAAAGCGTAGAAACGACCTTTGTCGCTGGTCGGTACCATTTTTGAGATGTACATCATCAATGGACCGTCGGCATCGCAGTTCTTAACAGCAACAGCGGCTTCATCGTCCAATGGACCTTCGTACAACATTTCCATTCTGTATTTTTGAGCAACGACCGGTGATGGCAAATGGATGGCAATCATCTGAAGCAATGATTCACCAGCTGGCAACCATGTTCGCATAACAACTTTCAACAATTGTTTGCCGTCTTTGTCTTTGTCTTCGTGCTTCAATTCAACACCGATTTTCGGCAACAAAGCCACAATTTCTTCTTTTTTGTAGTTCATGATGGCATCGAACACTTTGTAGATTGGATCCAAAACGTACATACAGAATGAACGTTTGTTGTCGGCATCCTTGGTCTTTGCCCACTTCTTGGTTTTTGGATTGAAAAAGTTTTCACCCCACAAACGGTTCATGAGCTTGACAACTTCGATCTTGAATTTGTCGGCGTACAATTCGGAGAATTGTTTCAAAGTGAAAGCCCAACCATGAAGACCGGAACCGAAACCGACCGAACCTTTCGATGGATCGACACGCACTTCACCCATTGGACCTGAGTCGTCATTGTATGTGGCGATGATGACATTAACGTTTTCGACGATACGTTGGAAAGTTTGGTACAATTCTTCCGAATCCAATTGCAATTCAAGCAAAGCACGGTCCATTTTGTTCATGAACAAAATTGGCTTAATACGTTCAGCAATAGCTTGACGCAATACAGTTTCAGTTTGTACACACACACCTAAAATTGGACAGATTGAAACGAAAATGTAAACAAAAGCATATAATTTCAACACACAAATGTTGATTTTTTCATTGATTGTATGTTGCTTCAAAATATGTCGCGTGAAAGACGCTGAGTTGATAAGGTTATCAGCCAATGTGTGATTACGACAAAAAAATGAAACTGCAATTGCCGGCAGATCTTTCTCATTAATTACAAAAACGGTGAAACTGTTTCATTTTATTTCTACATCTATTTTGCACGAAAGGACAAAATAAATGCCAAATGTAGATGATGTTTATTCTCGCAAGTCATGAGCCCAAATGATCTGGGATTTAATCAATCGGTCACTTGATCTTGCATTTGAATTTCGCAATAGGTCGAAACTTACCTGAAACACAATCGACTACGACGAGAGCACCGTCGGTAACACGGAGAGCAGCTGTTACTTCCGATGAGAAATCAACGTGACCGGGTGAATCGATCAAGTTGATCAAAAAACCACGTTGGCCTTTTTCAGTTTGATCTGCGCTTGTGATGAAAACCATGTCTTTTTCGTCAAGTTCAAAGAACATAGAGATGGCCCTGTATAATTGCAAGTGATTTAGAATAAATGGCATAAATATGAGGAAATTGAGGTTAGGTTGTTGTGATGTTGCATGCACAAATGAAACTCACGTTGATTTAATGGTGATACAACGTTCTTGTTCATCTTTACGGGTGTCAGTGAAACGGGTCTCACCAGCCTTGGCACCAGCGATGATACCGGCTTTCGAGACCAAAGAATCGGTCAAAGTTGATTTCCCATGATCGACGTGAGCAATGACAGACATATTACGAATGTTTCGCTTTTTGTCCATCATGGCACGGATTTCGTCGACAGTGAAGTTCACCTGTGAAAATAGACACACACCAAAGATAAGAAAAAAATCAAAACATGAATCATTAGAATCTCACAAGTCAAACAATAGGAGATGCAATGACATTCGATTGCATTTGCGTCATGTTGTGAAATACAACTGTGAGGTCATGCCATCATTCACAATATAATCAAATTCAAACACACATGTTATTAATTCCCGGAATCATTTTCTTTTTTCAGCCGCATTGAAATCACTTTTGCCAAAATTTCAATGGCAATTTCAACATTTTGAAGGAATTAATTTAAATTCGGTACTTGCAATGCCGATTGCAATGGCCTTTCACAAATTTTCGGTGTTCAAACCGTATACGTCATCGCTTTTTCTGAGATACTTCAATTCTTTTTGCATTTTCTTCTCGTAAAAATTGATTTCATCGGCATTCCACAAAAAATATCGATGCGTTTGAATTAAACTGGCCTTATGCTGGATGTTAACACGAATCTTAGTTGAAAATTTTACGTACCATTTTGGATGTTTAGTGATTTAATTTCAGATCAAACGTAAAACACAACACGCCTCTAATGGCGTTCTTTAGTAAAAGGAAGAGAATATCGTGGTTCGCTGTGGTCGAATGGAATTGCGGTTGTACCAAAAATGATCGATAGGCGGCACTGTCGTGTCTTCACATATTCACCGGACGTGCTGCCCGATTCAATGCAAAGAACTGGCGATACATTCAAATAATATTCGGTGAGTTGCATTTAATTGCGCAATTTACACCTTTTGATTGAAAATATGTACGGCAACGAATAAGCAGGGAATACAAAGCGACATGGTCAGTATAAATGTAATAATTTCCTAAACATCATTCTGTACAAAATACATAATTTGCATAATTTATGCAAAGAATAAGTGCAAATTTATCCACCTAACAGCTAAAATTTTTGATGAATGAAAATATTAAAAATATCATGTACAAATATTCTAATTCAGAATATCAAAAATATTTTGCAGAATTTTCAGTATTTTCTTGCTTTAATATAAATTCAAAGCCAATTTCTTTCGGTGGAAAAAACCGATACCTTTTTTCTATTTATCTTGATTTTAATATGGAAACGTTATTATCTGAATTTCAAGTTGGGATAATAATCGAATCAACTTCATCCGCGGTATGACAGCAAGTTCAGTGCATTTGTGTCCGTGTCCATGTCAACGGCGCTTGTCATCACCTGTTACTGTCAAAACGGATTTTATTTCATGTAAATAAAACCACATCAGCATATCGTCAAACAGATTGTTGTTTTTGCAATTTAGATAAGCCGTTTTTTTATCTAATCAACGGTAAATTTGATAAAGAAGCTCAACTGAAGTATCAGAATAGCACGATGAGAGTACATTTTCGCGAGAAATATGGCACAAAAGGAGAGGAAATATTATATGTGACACCAGCAGGTAATATGTCAAGTGTTTACCCACAAACCTTTGGAAGCGATTAAAAATTCAAGTGAAGGTCGGCCTTGTTACTTAATTTGCACTCCATCATAAAATGATAAAGAAAGGACAGTGGCACAGCAACTGAAAAGAAATCAATTCATGTAATGAAAATTGAGGTCAACAATTGGTCGCAAACGAAAATTCTCAAACAAGTGGCGTGTATTTAATCAGCGGGAAGCAATTTTATTTAATAATCGATATGCAAATTTAACACCTTCCGGAGTTGAGCCGTAGTAAATGATTGCATGACCATGTTCTTTTAGGTGTTAGCTTAGTTAGTGTTCTCCAGGGGAGATATTGTGGGAAATATTGTGTTTTTTTTTTATTCAAAGTATTAAATAGAAAAAAGCTTCGAGAACTTATTTCAAACCAAATGAATTTTTGTTCATTTCAGATCAGGAATCAATTGTCCGTGTGCCACTTACTAGAGTTTCAGCAGGAGAAAAATCGCTGATCAGTGAAAATTTCACTTTGTACAAGATATTCAAGAATCTTTTTTTGCCTCAAGGCTATCCAGACAGCGTGAGCGAGGATTACATTTACTATCAATTTTGGGATACTGTTCAAGCCTTCTGTTCGACAATAAATGGTAACGATTTCCGACAAACAATGATTTCATAGATGTTAATTTTTATTCTAAAATTCTAAACCATTCATCGAATATGTTCTTTAGGAACGTTGTCCACGCATGCAATATTGAAGGGAGTGGGAGTTGGAAGCGATATCGTCAATCCACTTTCCGCTACAGTTACATGGGTAAATGTATTCAGACGTAAACTTTTAAACACGCTTTTGATATTGTTATTTTCTTCCATTCATACTTGTAGGTACTAAAAGATGGAGCGGGGCATTTTGGAAAAATATTTTTCGCATGGTGGAAAGGGTAAGAGTATTGCTGTAGATTAATTCAATTGATTTTTGGAAAATATTCAAAAAATCTCTTTTAATATCTAGGTCTCAGCTCGACATTGATTCGAAAAAATGGCGAATCCGCGCTGATATTTTGAACGACATTGCGATGACGATCGAAATATTACTTTTGCCGCATTACGAGAATTACACAACGTATATTTTATGTGCCACAACATCGATGAAAGCCATTGTTGGCGTTGCGGGTGGTGCGACGCGTTCAGCATTGACCCAGCATCATGCAATACGAGGAAACTTGGCCGACGTTTCATCGAAAGATAATTCACAAGAAACAGCTGTTAATTTAATTGCCTCATTTGTTGGGCTTTATTTTCTTGCTTCTATCACAAATCAATCGTAAGATTAGCTCAAATATTTTATCTTGAACATAACTTGAGTTCATAATTGAAATATTCTTGTGAAACTTTTTCCAGGATTTTGCTGTCAATATTTTTCTTCAGCATTGTAATGCACATTTTCTCAAATATTCGTGCAGTGAAAGCGGTTCGATTGCGAACGTTCAACGAGTCAAGATATTTGATTGCCTTAGAAGAATACTTCCGTTCTGGAAAAGTGTTATCCGTTGAAGCCGTCAATACCCTGGAGAGAGTGACAGTTGGTCGCATGGTATCGGTGTCACTAAATATACGCGTCGGTTTATCGATACAACATTTGATTGAGCAGGTCCGAACGACTCCTGAAATTGAAAAAATCATTATGCAATTCGAAAATACCAATGAGAAATTTTTGATTGCGGAAAGCAAGAAATTTCTTGGCATTTATTTGCATGTTGATGCCCGTCCACAAGATGTCTTAAAGGCGTATTTCTATGCGGTTTCCTATCTACAGGATCGCACTCAATTAAAAGATCGATGCTGGGAAGTGCAATCCAAATGGAATGAATTCATAACTCTAGCTCAACGTGAAAATTGGTCCACTTTAACACACCTTATTTATGTCGATGAATACCGAATTGATTGGAAGATGTAATCTTAAAATCGGTCTCACCCTGCCGAGGGTGTTCGCTTTTGGCAGCTCGAAACACTTTACAAATATTCTACAAATCATGATATTTAATGAAGTCTTAGATTTTAAATCCTTAAAAGGGCCCGATTGTGTAGCACAAAAGGGCGTAAAGCAAACGCTTGAATTTTCGCTGCAGCTAAGAATTACAATTTTAAATGCACGATAAATCTTTCTCAAGGCACTAACTAATAGGTAAGCACATTGAAATGTGCAATTGCATTTAACTTACACATTTTTTGCGTTGAAGTCAGTTGCAAATTTTGATAAAATCCATGCAAACAGCTTTTCATTAGAGACTACGTCCATTTCGGCGAAAAGTGGGCTAGATATTAATTCAATTAGAAGAATAAATTTTTATAAGCAATCACTAAAACAAAAATTGAGTACCTTATGTTCTACGTGTATTCTAACTTTTATCGAAAATGAATCAATTTTGTGATTTTTACTCTAAACAACGATAGTTTTTAATCCTGTTAGCAAATTATCAACAACTACTATAAAATATGCGAGATAATTTGTCTTCCTGAGAATGAGGATGTAATTTTCCTTTGATTATCACTTGAAATGCGCATGTTTTATGAACAATCTAAATCAATGTTTCACTTTCTATTGTTCGACCGAAAATTACATTCTCTTCTTTTTCTCAACATGACAAACATAAATCTCGAATTTTAACGCTAGATTTTATTGACACATACACAAAACTAAATAAATAAATTCGTTCGCACTTTTTTACGTTCTCAAAAACATCCAATATTGAAATTGAAGATTTAAAAATGACAGGTCATTTTTACAGACCCCAAAATAGGTGTTTCAAATCGATGATCATACAAGGCGAAATGTGTTCGAAAACAAAAAAATCTTTTATCTACCTTCGATTGAAGGGACAAGATCGGCTTTAAAATTAACGTGACACAAGAAATTAAAGTAAAAAAAAGTTTTTTTTTTATCGAATTTTTTTTCTAAAGGGAAAGTCAATAAATAAATAAATAACATGCTTATTAGGACATTCGAATTCATCAATAAGGCATTCCATTGAAGTACCAAAATATCATTTCCAACTAACTCAATAAAGAGCATACAAATAAAAACATACGAATAGTCTGTTTGAATGGTGAGAAGTCGCTTGTATATGACACACAGAGAGAAAACCCTGAACCTGAGGAAATTATATGATCAGCGGAACGGTGGTGTTGGGCACGGCAAACAAAACAGATTCAGAATTGAAATGTGAGGACTTTTTGTGCGCTGTGGATATAAAAAGAGATTGTTGCAGGCGAACGTATCGAACAACAAAAAGACGACAAAAAAATAAATAAAAAATAAAACGGAGAATGCGAAACGGCGATGAAACGAGTGAAAAAAAAATGAGTAGGTAAGTAATAAATTGCCGTTCGGCTTAGTCCCATAGGTACATACACGAAAAGCAAGCCCTCTCTATCTCTACATCTGTTTGATTGATCGTCACAGTTTTGTATTCAAAAGCCGCAAAATATCGTGTCAACGATTCCAGCAATTCATCGTCTCTGCATACATTCGCTCAGTGAAAGAGTGCTCGCTCGATCTGTTTACGCTTCAATATTTCCAATTTCATGTGATTCATTGAGAGGAGAGAGAAAAAAACACTGCAACCGGCAACGAGTTTTTACCTGGCCGGTGCACATACCGCATGTAAACATATGATTCAAGCATGCCTCATCGCAAACAGAACTCTCGCTCATTCTCTTTGAAGAGCGAACCATGTAATCGATAAATTTACTCTCTGTTTACATATCTCTCGTTTTCCGAAGTTCGCTGAGCAAGAGAGATTGAGCTTGGCTACAAAACAACGAACGAGCTACAGGTGCGAGTGTCTGTGTAATGACGTGATCACTTGATTCAACGTCATTGCTGTACTATGCATTCGTCATGATCAGCATGGCTTGCCGCGTGTGTAAACAAAACGGTAACAACAAAAGACTATCTCTTATCCGGCTTTAACTTCTTCGTACAGCAACGAGAAAAGCGTGGTCGACGTGGAGAATCGCCACGCGCATGCAATGCCGCCGACTACAGCAGCAGCAACAGCGTACATTCATCACTGTATAGGCGAAGCAAGAAGAATGTGCCACTCGCGTAAGAGCATAACGTTTGACTTCCAGCCCATAACAATTAACTCGATAGAGTGCTAAAGGTATTCAATCTTCGTATTCAATGCGCTCCAAGTTTTTTCGATCGTACCATTTTTTTATTACCGCACACAGCTCGGTTTCATTTGATTGTATAGGTGTTGAACGGTGCTGCGGCGTTTTCGCAGTCAGAAGAACCACACAAAGCGGATACGAAAAATAAAGCTGTTGATGTATCTCTTTTCGCGTGCGGGAGAGGTTAAACGTCAACACACATGGTTAAATTCGTAACGAATGTGGCTGAGTTTCGTCTTTCGGCTATAGTCGGGTTTCTTTCACCTGAGAATCTTTCGATAGTGTGCCGTAGGTGAACGTGAAGCGAGAGAATTCGAGAGAGAATTTGTGTCTTGTAGATGTAAGTATTGTTGAATCAAATGCGCTACCTCCGATGCACGATCCTTAAAACTCGCAGCATCGCGAGAGCGCAATTTCAGTCTTACTTCAGACTTTGAGCGAAAAACAAGTGTTTTGTTTCCCCCAAAATTATTTATGTTTTTATTGTGCACGCAGAAGAGTGGCAAAATTTGTTTTTTTAAAGTTTTTCAATATCGCGCTGTGGCCAAGTAGCCATGGTGAATGGTGAGTGTCTTTTTTCTACCAAAAATCTTTAATCAGGCTTTTGCGCCGAAAAATTTGCAATTCCAAGTCGAAACAAATGGATACAATTCAGCATTAAATTGTGCATCACAAATATTGCATAAAAACTCGCTTTGTGGATTATTTATTCGGATTTTCTGGATCTTTCTGTTTCTCTTTTGTACAACACCCGAATATGATCGTCGCGAAAATTATTTAATAATTTACATTTGGAAAAAAGTGAATTTTTGAAGAGATTAGTGAATTTTTCCAACTTTCCATAAATTGATCGTTCAACCAAAGTGAAAAGTTGCAGAAAAAAAATCGTGTGATATAAACATTGAGACAAAGATAAAAAAATAAGAAGTTTTTGTGCATTTCACCGGATACGACGAAAAATTGCCAGTGATTTGTGGCCATTTTTCTAGATTTTCGAATGTTATATCACCAGATGTGCATCAATTGAAGACTTTGAACATTTTTTCATCATCCATGGACTAAGCGAAATTTCGCATCAACTGAGGATAATTTGTTTACCATCCATGTCGCATGCATATTCAATATGTTACAAAAATCGCAATTGGATTACAAATTTTTGTAGCACCCTTCTATAAGTGAATTGTGGAACATTTTTAAACTGGTGAAATGTTGAATATTGAAATCAAATTTCTTTTTTTTATTGGTTCAACGACAATTTCTCAGAAAACGCAGAAAAATTCACAAATTTCTTCAATCATTTCATTTTCCCCTCTCTTTCGAACCCGTCCGACCAATTTTTCTTACTTTTTTTTGTAATCGTGCATGAAAAGTGAGAATAATTTGTGAGATGTGCAAATAAAAACGATACCATTGAAATGGAATTAAAACAATACAGAATAAAAGAAAAATCGAAGAAAACCCAGTGGTTCGAAAACAATGCGAGTAAAGCTGCAATTAATTCTCTTTATGTGATTAAGACTGACGACTGGCTCAATTTATATGGAAGAAAAATTATTCAAGTGCAATCAAACAGTACGCTGATGAGCGTTAAAACGCTTTCGAAAAAAGTAAGAGCAAGATAAACGAAACGAAAATTGTGCGCAACATTATTAAAGTGATGGAATGTGTTTTTGTTGTTTTTGGCCTTGAAATCACAAAATTGGTTTATATTCTTGGAAAAATGGCAATTGTAAACCTTCAGCGATATGCTTAGACTGAAAAATGGACTAATAACTAATGAATGGGTGGTCATTACCGGAATTAAACGGTTTACACGATTTCATATGATGTTTCGAGCTACACATTGAGCACTTTGATCTGTGAGATTTCGCGGTATTTTGCTCAACAAAGCCTTACTTTTAGAAAAGACTCATTGAATTGTTTTTTTTCACAAGAATTTGGAATCTTGAAAAAATGATCATTTTCAAGCCTTATTTAAAAGAAAGTATTTTTGTGATGAAATCGATCGTGTACATTTAAATTGGATTGATTCTGATAATGCTACCCAGCACTAGGCGCCTCGAACTGGAATGTTCACGCACAGATTTTTATTGGGACCATTGAAAACATAAAAAAGTGTTGACGAACAGAAAAAAAACGTAAAATAAGTGGAAAGAGAACAAAAAAAAACAGACGATAGACTAAGAAATATAAGTATGAAAACAATTTGGATAATTTGAGCAAGCATTAATTGTGGGACTTTAATTGAACATAGCAATTAATTAAAAACAGTGTGTAATGGTTGATGATCGGGTATTTTCATTGATGCACGCAGATCAGTCGACGATTAATTATTAATTTATGACCAAAATCGATGAACAAATTGCATTATTTCGGACAGAAACACGCTAAAAATCAGAAGCACGTCGATCCAGTTGTACAAAAACGGACAGAAGCCAGAAAACGAAAAAAAAAACAATCGAGGAAAACCATGCAACTACATTTTAAATGTGCGATTATCACGTTCGCCGCATACAAAATGAACAATCAAACGTTATAAAACCCTTTATTAGGAAAAAATTCCAATTATTGTCCATTAAACAATTAGCGAATTGTTTCAAAAGTAATTTCAAGTGACCATAAATCATTCCAGAAACCTCATTTGAAATCGAGTGGTGGCACGAACATTTAATGCTGAATATTCCTAAAAAGGCAACTAACCTAAATGAAACGAATTTCAAAAAAAAAAAAAAATCGTGGAGATGAAAGATAAGATTGTGGCTTTGAAAATAAATCAAAAGTGAATTTCTCCAGAAAAACACACAAAATTACTGATATTGAAAAATAATGATCGTGCAGTATACCTGCATAAGATTTAAAGAAATCGTAAAACCTTTGAACAAATGAAAAAAATCAATTCCGATTATTGAGTCAATTAAAAAAAAATCTTAATTTTGTGTGTTGCATCTGGATGAAACATGTCCATCAATTTGGTTGCACAAGTTTCACCGCAAAAAATGAGAAAAACACATAAAAGAGAGACCAACAAATGAAAGAGCAGAAAAATAATTATTAATAATCGCTATGATGAAATTCGGTCGGAGCGGATGCATGATTTAAAAACTAAGTCACAATCATTCTTAACATTTCTGAAAAAACAGCTAACAAAATTGTTGTCTAGATTCTTCAATTTTTCAATGTATAACCAGTCCGTCTTCGCTTGTCGATGCGGACGCTTAGCAAATATGTATTCAAGCTTAGCAATGATAATTTTATTATAAATACAGACAAAAATGGTGTGTTTGGCTATAATGTGAGAATACTAAATCAATATGTGGTAGAAAGTGTGCGGTCGCATATTTTAAATAATTTCTAAATATCGATTTGATGTGGAAATATCAAACTCTCATCTCGAAACTTGAATGTTTGCCTATCAGCATCGGATTTCTTTGTTTCCGCACAAAAGACGATGTCAAATGTGTCCAAATCAAATAACAAGAAGACGATGTTAAAATGCGGCGCGCGCATTTCTCTTATTTGTTTGCTGTTGCTTTTTTTCATAAAGCACCGATACAACGTTGATCTATGAAAAACGTATTAGAAATTGAAGCCAAGCTGTTGAATTCAATGAGTTCGGTGACAGGTATTGAATACCGTTGTGAGATTCCATGCAAACAACGCGAAAGAGTGAGAGAATGCTCCTCATCTTCCATAAATGGTACAGCCGAAAAATAAAACAAATTTCGATGCGAAATGAATGAGAAGAAACGGGCTATGGCCAAAATTGTTAAATTGGAATGCACGAACACGGCAACATCGCGGATCTCAATCGTCCACCCACTGGACAAATGAACATAATCGAAATGGAATCGAAATAAAACTGTCCAAAATATTCAATAAAAACTGCCAGTCGGCAAATATGGATAGGTCAACAGCGGTTCGGTGATGAGTAAAATTTTTAATTAGCTGAAGGTGGATGAATAAAAGGAAAATAGATTTCACCAAATAATGGCCTTTAGTCTTTTGCTCTTTTCAAAATATGCTAAAATTGTAGCAAATTCAAAAAGATTTTGCTAAAATATTTCTATTTGTTATGCGCATCCAACGCACTGTCTTTTCACTCAAACAGAAAATATGACAACAAAAGAACTCGTTTGTTGAAATTAATTATATGACTGGCAAAGCCAGTAAATAATTTTGAAGGCAGTTCAAATGCATAATCATAATTAAATAGCCTCATAAATGACAATTTCGCTTTTGTCTCTCTTGTCTAATTTGTATGCATGTTAAAGTATCGTTCCATTGAGCAATGACTCAAATGTACATGAAATTATAATTACTCAATGATTAATCGCCGTGTCGAACGCGTGTAATTAAATATTTGCTGATTTCTAAAAGCAACATGCACAATGTTGGGGAAACTTTCCGAAAATTTTATGGTATATACACCGTAAATTCGTGTGCCATTTTAGAAATAATGACCAATCTGGAAATTTTCTGAAGTCATCGTGTGGGATTGGTGTCTGTCATTGAATCATTTCATCACCGTTAGTCAGAGTGTTGAAAATTCAATCAAAACATCTCGTCGACCAACGGTAATGTGTCACATTTTTGCCATCACGGGAAAGAATAAATTGAATCCACGAAAAATTATATTTTTCGAGTACAACCTAATTTTTTTCTCAACCTAATTAAATTCGATTCAAATTGCCAGCAAATTGAATCTTTGTATCTAAATTAATTTCCTCATTTCGATCGAGTGAATAAAATTTATAAATGCCGACAAAATAGATTAAGCGTGAAAATCGACTCCAATGACGAATATTTGTGATCACATTTTGTGAGTATCGTTTTATAACAACAATTCAAAATCATTTTTCGTATTTTATTCCTCCGACATGAATCGGTGTTTCAGAATGGTGCAGCGCGAGCGCGTGCGTCTTGCGTGTTACGAACCCGGTTTTGTTTTCTAAGGCTCAGTGAATCGTTTGTTGTGTAATAATTGTCAAGGGTCATCGTTCAATATTACTTTTAATTTCAATTGAATGGACCAAATGCAAATAACTATGCCGGGCCGACTGAGATGGAGAGATACAGTTGACCACAATCAATTTGTGGACGGTGTATAAGTCGATTTTTTTTCCATAATTACTATAATTGCAATTATTGTTGTCGTCGTTGTCGTCGTCATCGGGTTTTTTTCTGTGCCATCACACGATTCCTGCAATAAGCAGTACAAATCGAGATAAGTAAACAAAAAAGTGTACATCTAATTGAGATTGAATCTCCAAATATAAATTGTATTTTTTCATTTTCAATATGAGAAAAAAAAATGATTCACACGCATTTTTCTCTTGTTCTCTCTATCTCATACATATCTCAATAATCATGCATAAAAGCACGAAATACAAATGTAGTTTTCGTTAATGTGCGTTGAGCTGTCGATGGTGTGTGATTTCCGTCAACCTCGACAAACCCTGAAAATAAGCCCAAATCTCAACAATTTGTTCCAATGACACAACTCTCGCATCTTGAACGCGTTCGAGTTGTGTTAAAATGACACAGTACATTGTTTTTGTTTGGATTGTTTGTCCATAATATAGAATGACAGAGCTCATTGCACTCGATGCCATAAACATGGACGAAACGAGAAAAAAAATTTATAAAAATGCAGTTTCTGGTTTAAAATCAGATTCTTAGAGATGGAAACAAGCCCAAAAATGTAGATAAAAAAATGCGTCTAAAACAAGCGATTGCTACATTCAACAACCTTAACGTTTGTACAGATGGTTCAAGACTCGATCGGAATTCTAATTGTTTATTGAAGATGATGTACGTATGTGTGTATATTTGTCGATCGCACAGCATCATTATTACGCGGAAACAACAAGTTTTTATTTATAGCCCGATCACATCGTCTCCCTTTTTTCGGTGTGTGTGTGTATAAAGCCGTACGAATTACGGTGTAATTATAATCACCTTAGAGAGACTCATTTGTTCTATTCGGCACTCGTTCCGTTGTGTGTGACAAACGTTGAGTGTCGTGTGTGCAATGCTTCAATTGTTCCATACGCGCATCCGTCTTTGTCGTCGAGCATTTTTGTCGTGCACTGTGTGCATACAGAACACACCGATTCCATTATAATAAATTATCGTAGATTTTTCTTCACTTGTATATCATCAATACACTCTTTTGCTCGCTCTCTCCGTTTTCATTCCTATTGACACTTGTTGCATATTCATCATGTGCGAGTTAATATTGACTGTCTGTTGTCTATTTGCGCTCGGAATTACGGGTAAAATATCTGTTTTGATCGATCGATCGACCGGCACATTGTGGTTGTTTCACTTAATTCCTTCCAATTCCAATATTCAATCATGTTTTCAACTAACTGTGATTACGTAATATGGTTGTACGTGCGTTGGCTGGCGCGCTCGCTCACTCCCGATTTGCTATCGAGAAATTCGAACAATCGGTTACCTTAATTCGAATTATAAAAGAATCATTTAAGTCGTTTATTGCGAGATTTGTGTGGTGCGATTTGGATCTTGGAACCCGAAACCGCTTCGAATGCACTTTTGCAGCGAACACTCTTTCGTGAATGCGGTCTTAATTTTAGTGAATTCGGTTAGATAGAGAGAGAGGGGGGGGGAGGGGGGTTGTGGTAGCATTTACTCATCAATTACATAAAATTTACTTATGGCTCTGAAGGTCTTCGTCAATATTCCAATAACGTGAAGTGACGTGCACATACTCAAAACTAACTAAACGGAAACCGAACCGAACCGATAAAGAGCAACGCAACGAATTGTAGATTTCCAGTTGTACGATGACGGCCTTTGTTAATGAATGCACGAACGTGAATGTATGGCTCGTCTTGTTTTAGTGTTTTATTTGCATGTTGCTTGAAGTATCATTCATGAAATGTAAATGCGAAAGGAAATTGTATTTGCAAACAACAGACAATAAAATCTTTGGCGCAGAAACGCGGAACTCAAACCTGAAAATTTCCAGCCACAACACCATTTGCCTGATGCGATCAAATTATACGAAAAACAAATCATGTTTAAATTCTGAACCGTGGACGATGTGTCATCTTCACTAATTTACCTGCCAAGAATTTCGTGCAAAAGAAGAGGCAGAACAATAAAGTTAAATCCATAAAATCACTCCAAATTTGAAATGAAAAGATTACAAGATTTTTCGCTTTGCCACGCGTAATCATTGTCATTTTATCAGAGCGAAATGAAATATGATGTTTGACGGAAGACAGAATGAAACAGAAATTAACTAAAAAAAACACAAAAATCGTGGGATATTTAACAACAGACGCGGAGCTCAAGACAAGCATTATGTTTGCAGATATTTTATAAAAAAACCATGGTAACATATCATCAACAGCCATTAGTATTTCTTTCAATTCAACTCTTAATTTGGTCATATTGACGTTGCCGTCGTCGAAACTAGCTTCTTCTCGCTATAAAATGAAACCCGCGAATATGAATACAACAAAGTTCAGACGCTAATATTTTCAATGATGACAAAATTAGCGCATGAACAGAAAGGCCACGACTTTGTTTTTTCTACTCGCTGCGTGCGTTGCTGTTGTTGTGTTCATCAAGCATGTTTTTTTCGTCGCTGGGCAAAATTTTGAATAAAACGTGGTGTTAATTAAAAGCGACATTGGCCATTTTCATTCTACACATCAACGATCGATAATTATCAAGTGAATTTCGCATGAAGACTATAACATTACGCATTCTTTTCACTTTTCCAAGAAACTCTAGAAAGTGCGAACATTGAAAATTGAAACAATGACACAAAAGATGGTCACGTTTAATGTTAATTCCATTTCCTTTTGCCATTTGTCGCAAAATTTGTCATTTGCCACTGTGGAACGACACTGGTCAAATTCGAATCAGAGGCAAACAAAAATTTGTTGCTGCGTTCGTTTGAAATGTCAAACCGTCAAACAAATTGTATGAAACGATAAATATGATCGTAAAAGTGAACAAAGATTTGAAATGATGAAATATTACGATGTTGAATCGAGTAATATGTCTCCAGACAGATACAATGCAAGGCAGCCTATGGAAATTGAAATTCAATAAGATGAATAAGTGTAGATAAAATTGATTCGAGCGAAGGCAATATGACATTAAACTGAATTAAGAAACGGCCGCGAAAGAGATAACATTTACATTGGTTGTCGTTTGCGTGACGACGACGACGGCGGCAACGGCAACGACTGCGCCGTTTTCTGTGCGTTTTTCTTTCTGTATCAATTTCAATTTATTCATAAAAATCGACGGATTTTTCTCTGACACAAACAAGTCGCGGTGATAAAATGCCAAACCCACATCATGCGAATGACTAAGGTAAACGACGACGGCAACGGCGGTGGTAACGGCGACGGCCATTAATCCGGTTTGATTTTGAGCAAGCAATTTATTGACTTTGAGAGCCCGCGATTGCAGTTTGCAATTTTTCGACCGAAATCAGTGGATTTGGTTCGGATTTGCCTTTTTCTCCGCCTTTTTGCGATTGTGTCAAAGGCATTGAAAAAAAACGATCGCCAAATGAGCGCGACTCGACTTAAACATGCTATTGAACGACGCGAAAAACCATATGACTTCATTTGCTCGGCATTTAGACTCTAACACTAAACTAAAATTGGCTCTTACGTAAGTAGCAGCCGACCGACTGATCGATCGAAAAACTGTTTGTTTCTTGGATTGGAAACAATGAACAGATGTATGAGAGATACAGATTTGATTAAAACGTCCATATGTGCGATTGAATCTTCGTCTCTCTATCATTCATTGCACGCGACAAATGATTTGTTCAAAATATGATATTTTGGAAGGGAAAATCACAATAAACTACTGTCTATATTTCGAATATGATACAATGAAAAGTCGTCTCATGTTTGTAGCGAGTTTTGCTCTTCCGTCTCTTTTTTCACATATTCGTTTGTATTCAACAAGTCTAGTTTGTTTCTGTGCCAAGTTTAGCCATTCGATTAAGTTGATTCGATTGTTGTGATTAGGTTCGTTTGTGTAAATGAAAACAAACATGAATGCATTAGAAAGGTGGCTCTTTTAATTGAACAATGAGCAATTAAATCACATATTCCTCTTCAATATTCCGTGTATTTGTATGTCGATGTGTGCGAGTGCGCGATTGCTCTTATTCGCGAGATCACTATAATTGTGTAAATGAACTTCGCAGGTTTAATAGCGATATGCAATATAAAGTATGTCCATGAATTGTGTTTCGCACCAAAGTGGTGTAGGTTTGGTGACGATGAATTGTGAATAAATTAACAATATTCGTTGCCGTACTCTAACTCTAGTGCCATTCGGCTAAATTGGGCGATAATATATGCGTGATGACGGTGTTCAATCCGCTTGCACGAGCGACACACAACAACGCAACACACCATATGGTTATTTTTAGCGAATGAGCCAAACCAAATAAAATCTGCGCTCGCTCGCACCGAGCTATCTCTCGCACAACGGAGTATTTAACAGTTTCTTGCAATACACTCGTGATACATGGAATATTTGTTCTGACATTTTTTTTTGTGCGCCATTCATTCGAGTGGTTCATGTTGCTGTTCGCTTTGCCTATTGATTCAAATGTGTATGCTTGTGTTTTTTAAGGCAATCAAAAGGTAATTCTGCTGCTTTTTCATTTTGATTCAATTCACAAATTGTTAGAATCACCATTTTATTAGATTCATACTTTGTAATGATTCTTTTGATGGATTCCAGTATATCAAATACGTGCTTCTGTGGCTACTTAGAAATTATTCGATACGCGATTCAACTGATTCATTCTTGAGGAAAAAAGACGATTGAATTCTTGCTTCACTTGATCTTATTCACATTTTATTGCGTTGCCATCTCATTCTTTTTAATGTATTTTTTTCCATTAAAAATCTGTGCGCGGATTTGTTCACCTCCTCTTTATATTACACCAAACGCAGTTCAAATATAAAAATACCCACGCACGCACGAGATCAATTACAATGGAGATATAAGAATCTACCATTAATGTCCATTGCCATGGTTTTTGCGAGAATTGTGAGATAATATACAAGTCAAAGAACTTTACTGAACGACCAATTTACATTTCTCCTATAACTTGACTTTGTGGATTCTCTTCTTTCTCAGCCATTCACTTGATTGTTCACAGAATTTGTGTAGCGACAAAGAATTGATTCATTTTGGTGTGTGAAAATCAAGTGAACGAAAGCGCGCAATGAGCTCAATAGTGGCTGGGTTTTCTCGGCCGAACTTTCGCTCCAGTAAATTCCGTGATTTTGGTGTGTGTATCGAATTCATGTATCGATTTTCCCATTGTCCGCCGACCGAAGAAGAATTCGCGCATGAAATACCACTTTATATATAATTCATCCAAAAATGGTAAAGACCGCTTTCAATTTTTCCATGTTATAGCCAATGGTCACTTTGGTTTTAATACCATCTGCTACGTGAAACAAACACCCAACATTCTTTTTGAATTTCCGTTTCGTTGGCATTTTCGAAATGAAATAACCAAATCTTGTATTTCAACATAGAGACAGCGAAGATGTTTTTGGGTGAATTTGATTCTAAAATTGAGTTTGAGGAACGTATTGGAACGACAAAATCGCGGGCATTTCAATTCAATTAATTCAATGAAGCTATAATATCAAAGGTTAATCCATCGAAAATGATGCGCATCATTGGAAATTGAGTTGAAACAAACCGTCAAATGGCTAATGAAGAGCAAGAAAATTACAAACTAAAAGCACACAAATTGAACTGCATTAAGTGTGATTAAAAGCAGATAAAACAATTGTGTACTGGTAATAAATCCAATAAATGGCCACTCATTTAATGTGCTCGGGCTGAATTACATCACTCAAAAACCGCATTGGTACAGTCATTCAGACCGACTCAAGTAATTTTCTTGCTTTTGTACATAATATCAACACGAAAAACGAAGTCAATGGCTTCTATTACGTGCGATGTTTTTTTCCTTCAACAAATTCATTCAGGTTGCACCTTATTTGTGATAAATTATTGGTGTGAATTGCAATTTTGTTTGCAATGGCCATATGGGCTTGATTGTTAAGCCCATTCGGAATTTCAATCGTCATTTCCCTTTTTGTTGCCAGATAAAAGAAAATCCGTCGAAAGTAATCGAATCGGTGCACTATAATTCATGCGCATGTCGCCAGTCTTATTACTGGTCGACAGAATCGCACGTTTCGCCAATGAACCACGATTATTTTCTGCCATTTCTTCGGTTTGCACAGTTTCGTTTCCGATTCGCGTGCACCGAGCATTTCATAGCATTGCACTTAATGGACAACACCAAAGGTATGAAAAGACAACGGAATTGCCGGCACATTGTATGGTTATGCGCATTGATGATTATTCAAGGCGTGAAACCCATATTGAAAGAATGTTGTGAAGTGTATTCTGTATTGGCGTGAGTGTGTCGGTCGGATGTGCAATGATTTGTGAGGTTCGTTGCTTGAATCTTTCCATCTTAGCGTAGAATAAGTTCTCGATTTCGACATATGCACACGCTTACGCACCTCCAATCAACCATTCGCTCCGTTCCCAATTAGTGCATTTAATTTGCTTCGTAACCAGCGGACGTCGATTATGTTGCTTGAAACATACGATTTTCTGGAGATTTGATAGTAAATATAATAATGAGATCAAGTTTCGCCACGATTCGAACAGCAATTCGACGCCATTTGGTTAGAATTAACCACAAAAATGCATCTCACAAATGAAACTTGTCCAATTCGATTTAAATAACATATCTTTTAAATGGGTTTTAGTCATCACAACACTCCGTTTGCCATGTGTTTTTTGAAGCGAAAAAAAGGCAAACATTTTTCAAGCAAAAAGGTATGAAACGATGAATAGAATCGCTGAAGATCTTGAAGTCTCCTTGAAACTGGATATTTCGACATTTATTCATTTCAAACTGGTAATATACGATTTTTAGGTGGCGAAGCTATTTTCGTCAATCAAAAGTTCAAATTGTGTTCAATTTCATTACAAGCCAAATGGGCTGGACCGAAGAATAGCAATTATGAAAATCGCCTATGATCTTCGAATCGATTTGATTTATTCAGCGATGGGAAACGGAGACGTCGCACCGAATCTAGCAAATCAACAAAACTTGATGGCAATGAAATGCAAATCGAAATGACATATTTATTTAAATTATTTATGTATCTTACGTGTTCGCATTCGTTTTATACGTACCACGTCGATTGTTGTCATTGCTTGATGCGATTGTCGCTAATTTTGTGGTTTCTTCATTGCTTCTTTTGTGCAATAAATAGGCATTTTCTATCGATGAGGTAATGGGTGCATATAAATATATTATACAGTCAATCGCAAATGATTTTTTCTAATTATTTTATCATCAGGCGCACTGAGTAATTGATAAAACCATGACATCAACAGAATAAATATATTTTCCACTGGGTCCAGCAAAATCTGACAGTGTCGAAAGAAATTCTTTGCTTTTTTTCGAGTTGAATGAAAAAAAGCGGCAGAGAGTTATTCAATTTTCAATGTTACAACACGGAACTGAAACAAACCAAAAATATTACAAAAGCAAAACAAATCTTCCATTTTGTGCAAGTCATTCAGTTAAATGTACGAATGTGAGAAAATTTAGGATTGTATTCAAGATCCATAGCTTACTACAAATAGTGACCAGTGGCCATCACGCAATTCATTTGAACGCATGAAATCATCTGATAAATAGATTTTATTCTGAAATTGTTGTTGATGTTGTTTGTTGCTCACTAAATAAAATGCTATTTTACGTGATGATGGTGGCGTTCGATAAAGACGCAAGAGGCAGATTGCATTTTGGGTGAGGTGCTCTGTTATAACAGAAGAGCTTTAGCTCTGTTGAGTTCCAATGTCAGCGACTTCACTTAATGAGCTCAAACCACACGGTGCGCGCGCGCGAGCGTGAGCGCAAAAGAGCTACAGAAGTCACGCAAACTAGTACAGCACACGCATTAAAAAGCGAATAGCATCATTAAGATCATATATGACTATGATGTGGGCGAACCATGTTTCCATTTTCAACACTAAATATGAAATAAGCGAAAACAACAGCTCAAATATCTGAATTTCATAGAAAACCATGAAATCTTGAAAAAAATGTTGAAATGTTCGCGGCTTAGCTATTTTAATCGTTTTCTTTTTTTGCCATCCCGCGCCCGTCGTAGATATAGATCGAGATTAATAGGATTTAGCGTCAAATCACCAATTCCATTCGATTCATTAGAACAAAATATTGTAATTAATTATTGTGCACTTTGGAAGATAAATTATCGTTCGTATGTTCAACGTATAACTTGCGATGCGGTCAATATTCGTCCTTTTAATTGATATGATACTTCATGAGAAGGCGATTAAAAATTGAGGAAATATGTATTTCAAATGGAACTGGCAACCGCGCGGGTGTTTGTAGCCAAAGCAATGCACAGCATCTCATAAACTTTCCTTTAAAGCGAAAGAAGTTAAGAACTGTAGGCGTTAATGTGAAATGTTCGTTCCTGGTACCCATCGTCTCTCATCCATCGGTCTTTCATTTCTAATACTTGTTTTGGTCATTGCGATCATCTGCCATGCCAATTTTGCAGCTTTCAGCGACTAGTCAATAAATCCATAATGGAAAATGGATTTCATTATTTTAATCAAGCATTTATCACAGGATTTTAGCTAATTGAACAACGACAGCAGTACGTCATCGCCACCATCTTCGTTCATTAATGTCACTAAATAGATTAAACTTGTGTTGTTCTATTCGATTCATATTGAAATGTTAAAAAATGAGTCTGTGAAGCGATCAACCACGGTAATTAGCAATCGAAGAAAAATGTTTGATTTACACTTTCCATTTTTTTCTCTCGCCCGCTGCTGTACTGGTGTCTCCCATAGAGCTATCGAACGAAACATATGAAATAAGTGAATTTATGGACTGTACGATGTTTATCGAACATATTATTCAATTATCGTCATTAACTCAGTGCGGTAAGCACTATGTATAGACGATTGCCTTATATTCCGAAGCTATTTTCTTATACCGGATTCTCTCGCTCTCGTTCTTGCCGACTGTGTGTTAGGCGTTGATTTTATGGAAATAGTCGTTTGTGGATGTGAAAAAGAGTGAGCGCATGCACTGTTTAAGCGAATATATATTGTCGATTACCCAGAATTTGATCATGTAATTCCAAGTTTCGTCTTCCCATTTGCCGATGTTTGTGTTGCGTATTAACATGAATTTGTTTAATCGTGCTTCCTCTTTTTCTATGCGGTTTTTCATTCCGATCGCGGCCGCGATCTAGAGAGCCGGAGCCCATAGCCACATGAATTAATGAACAGTCAACAAAAACAAATCACGTTTGCTTTTTCATCCATCCATCCATCCACAGTGTTTGAAAAGAAAAAGTGAATGAACTGCGCCGACGATGAGCGAGACGATGACGACGGCCGCCACCACGATACATGTACACTTCAAGGCATTTTTTAAGACTTAATTTAACCAATCAACATTTATTCTGTGCACACATCGAAAAAGAAAAAAAAATATATACATTTTTATTAAAGCCCATGGAAAAGGCTCAAAAAATGGCCGGGGATTTAGATTTACCACAAAATAAAAATCACCACCATACAGGAATAGATACGTAATACCGTCGCGCACACAGAATTTGTAATCTTCTGGGTTTTTTTCTTCGTCTTGTGTTTGTCGTTATGGGCTCGCTCGCCAACTCAAACTCGAGGATGGTGAACAGTTTAGCATTTCCATTTTTGTATGATTGACGCCTAAAACACACATTATATTCAAATTTATGAATATGTAAGGCCGTAACAACAGTATGATTCATGCACAAAATTGCATTTTTTACCTTCGTTTTTTTTCCGTTGTCGCTGTTGTTCCATTTTCATGTTGTTGTTCATGATTGTGTAGCTGTTTTCGGTCGTCATGCAATTTTCCGAAACAAAGGCAAACCAATTACATTGGCGAATAAACGCAATTGAATTCGAAATGTATGTGCATGACAATTTTTGCTGTATCAACCGTTACCTCAACTTTTTTTGGGTGTCGCATGTCATACGATTTGGACCAAGGACCAAGGTTACTTTCGATTTTTATGACGTGCTTGCGGTTCTTGTGTTGAACCAGGTGCATACAGATATCTGCTGTTTTCGATTTTTCGGTTGGTTTTCAGTGATTTGAAAAGACAAAGAGAAATTCTTTCACATGATTTCATTTTGTTTAAAATGTAGTCGAGCTAAAGTGCACGTAGTCATTTTATTGAGTAACAATTCGAACGCATTTTAAAATGACAGATATTCAATAAGCCATAAGTGCTCCCACACGCATTTGCCTGTGTTGTTCGGTGTAATTTCAATCGAATCGATTTTCATTAAGCGTGCATTATCGTTGGTCTCATGCTGCGAGCTATGTTCTAAGGTGATTGTGCTGTAGAATGTCAATGTATCAGATTAAAACCGCAGTGCGCGGTTTTCGATGCAATACAAAACGCACTTCATTTGCATTGAAAATTGCCAGCGAAGGTGTGACGCGTGATTTGGCCGATTTCATTGATCTGAATTTTAAAAAAGCCGTCACCAATTTTTCGTTGCAAAATGATAGAGTTTGAAAGGGACGCCCGTCGTCTAATCGATTGCACTTTGGTTTCGACTTGAAATATTCTTTTGATTCATATCATGTACGTGTCTATTGCAACACCGATAATTGCAAAAAAAATCCAACAGTTAATAGCTTTGGAAAATGTTAAAGCCAATTACAATGTGATGTTTTGATTTTGACAAAAGAAACGCAATTATCGCAATTAAATCCTTAAAATCGAATTTTCAAATTGCAATGCCAATCAAAATATCCATCCGTCAATTTTTTTTTTTCGTGTTGAGCTCGAAATCACAAAATACATAATTGAAAATCCGTAGCCGCAGCAATCTCTCGATTAGCATTTCATGTGATTTCGGTGCAATGTTGTCACACTCCTAGAATTATGTGTATGGCCCCAAAGCAGCTGCCCATCAAAAAGTGCAGAATCGTTAGTCAAAACACCTGAACGCGTGAAAAAAAAAACACTGAGAATAAAAATAAAACTGACTTTAAAAGATCGTTTTATGCGTTTGTTTGTTTAGCAAATTGTTTGGCATGTTAATGTCGCGGTTGCGAATAAATTAGTGATTGTATGCAAAAATAATCGTTTTTCACGATTTTTTGTTGTTGTGTGTCGTTTTATTTTAATTTTGTTGTTGTTAAATTACTAAAGCGTAAATAGAATACACTCAGCCAGATACAAGTGAATAAGATGACTCGTAAAGATTTGCTGCTTATCGATTGAAACGACTGTCCTCCATTCGCGTTGAAATCGAAATCCACTATCAGCTCAGATTGTTGATGGGGGAAAAAAGACTTCCATTTTTCTAATGTAATCACGTCGTGTGATGAGCCATAATTTTACTCTCTCGCAAAGCTGGCGCAACCTCCAAACTCAGTAATATGTGTATGACCAAGCGCATTTCACTGTATTGACACAGTCACGAGGCCCTACAATTCGTTCCATGAAACGACAGTTTGAATAAAAAAAAGTAAAATAAAATAAAACATTTACGTGGCACGAAATTACTCAATTCGATTTCAACAAAGATGAAATACTTGACATTTAACATTGATCCTGGGCCAGCATCAAGCAGCAGCAGCAATCATCATTTATGTGTCATATTGCACAAAGTTATGAACACACACAAAAAATGAAACACTTGATTTTGATTACGAAGCTTCTCTCCGCTCTGTGAACATCTTCAACGTTCCGTTTGTTTTTCTTTTTCATGAGAATAAAAGCAATACACACGAATCAACCACCATATCAATTTATTGTTTATTTTCTTACGGGCTGTTGATCATGACAATTGACTTGAGCCAGTGAATTTGAATTATGGGCAGTTTTGTGTAAGTTCATACTCGAACGTGATCTCATCGGCACGATGACGATGAGTGTCTTTCGGTTTCGCGCATAAATTTGAATAATAATGGGAATGTCAGTCACTTCGCCAGCTACTCACTCAATGCGATAAGGGATCGTTTCCGTTTTGCTGCAATCGCATACGAATTCATTGTTTAGCGAAAAGTATTAGAGTCGTTCAGATTCTTGTTATTGCAATTTTGGTAATAATTTGAGATAAAAAAAATGCCATCGCACACCGGATGAACAAAAACGGTAGAATATAAATGATGAATTTGTCTGGCATAATTTTCAAAAATGAGGTATTCGTGTTTGTACAAAACCACAGCAAAACGCGAGGGATCTAAATTTCAAACAACGTTTTTGGTTTGATTTCGATGAAGAAAAAAATCCTCGGATAAACCCAAATAATAGACTCATACGTAATGCAACAGAGAAATAACAATTTCAGCACGAGAGTTGATTGAAATTCGAAAAACGATTGAGATAAAAAATAAAATACAAACGAAATAACGAATTTGAATATCAATTACTCATTATGCAATATCACGTTTGACGAAATTAAATCTAGCCACGACATACTGCAAACGATGGTGACTTCAGCCAAAAAACAATTGTTACTGTCGGTCCAGAAACGCGAATGTTACAATTTTTGCGATTTCAAGCGCCATATATTCACGTCATAAGTTTAATAGACACACAACACATGCAACACACAATTGAGCCGATGCTTGTGGTTTTTTCGGATTATACAATCGAACGTTTGAAAACGTAATTTTCTTTTATCAGAATTAAGTGATCTCTAAAAATGAAAATAGTTGAATTGTTGATCGCTTGATCCAAATTCAGCTTGGCGAAATTCATTTGGAACGTCGATTTTGATATATTAGCAAAGCGATTTGATCACACAATACATAAATTGGCATTGCTTTGGGCGAAAACTCCATTTTAAATGGTTGTTTTGGATATAATTTAAACAACACCTGAACAATAATGTGAGTGGATGCTGATAGCGGCAATGAAAGGTCGCTACCAATAGAATCCACATGTGAAACAGATTTTACCATGAAATTAGCATATTTCACAAAAGGTAGTTTTCCCTTTTTGACAGGGAGACGTCAATAAGATAGTGCTTTCTAATGTTCTGCTGATGAGTTTGGCATTAATGAATCGTTGAGGAACGAACGAAGAACGCGACTGCGAGTCGAGTACATCGAGATAGCTAATGCAAATATAACATAAATACATATATCTCATAGCGTCATTACCATTTTACCACGTGAATATCCATATTTTATTACATTTTGTCGTATAGAGAGGCTCAGCTATACGGCTAACAGTACTCATTTCTTCCGACGAGAGAAACAAGAAAACAATAAAAATGCTAGAAAAGCGGTGGTGTGCTGTTGGGCCCAGCGAAGACACCAAAGTACACGATGATCGGCAAAAGCAGCAGGCGCGCGAGTTCCCGCAATCGCATAAAGGGGGATACGAAGATATAATAATAGTAATGAAAAATAATAATTTCGCTTTGGCATTAAGTATGTGTGGATTGATAGTGAACTCTAAACGCAATGAGCAGTTTTTTCTTGCTGTCAAATGTAAATGATGTGAACTCAGCTAGCGCGAGATAGCTAGTGGGAGATTAACGTATTTAACCGTAAAACAAACACGCCAAATGAATTCTACATAGGCAGCCACCGAATTAAAAATTTGCACTGAGACCGAGACCAGCCCATTTTTCACATGGATTTACTCGAATGGAGCAGCTACGGCAGCCTCAGTCATATAACGAGAATTGTGAAAAGAAATTGAAGATAATCAGCAATTAGATTTAGAAAATAGTTGTCGGAGGGAAGCTCAAGAAATATGATTCTCTCATCCATCGCATTTAAACTTAACAAAAACTTGGTAAAGCCGATACGTGTTGCAATCTCGTTGAAAATCTCTATCTCTAGCTCATTCCAACGCTTACATATGCGTTTCGTTCGATTCGAATTTTAAGCAATAGCAAAAATCACGGTGTGACGCTTTGATATTGATCTTGATATTTAGTTGGTGAGATGACAACCTGAGCTCGTCTTCTATTTATCTTTCATGCCACGCAGCTCGTACACAATGACTTGGGCTAGACACAAATAAATGCACGGTTTTATTACAAACCGAATAATATACTATAATATATCTCTTTTGTTATTTTTTTTTCATCGTCGTTTCAACCTTTTGATTATGATCCATTATTGCCATGTATTTTTCATGATAAACGCTTTTTTGTTTGATGTTTAAAGCTAGCAAAATAGGCTTTCAGAGTACTTTTCTATTCATTTCGTCTGTTATTTATATCGCATCTATAAAATATCGGTTGAAAGAGAGAGAATGAGCCTGAAACGATGCGAATTTATTCCAAATGAGAAAAAAACTGAAGAATTTCATGCGATGTACCATTTATAAACCTGAATAAATAGGCTCACATTGTGTGTGGAGTGTGACATCTCTTGTGGATGTTGAATGAATTATGAAAATGAATGCAATACGCTTTGCTGTTTGGCATATGACACATTTTCTTTATCTCTGCGCTCGCTTTTCGTTTGTTGTTGTTTGTGTGAGAGATGTATGCATACACATGTGTTTTCTAAACGGTCCGACAAAGGGCAACAAAGGGGTTTCAGATTTTCATTATCGATGATTTTGCGATGAATATTGCGCGCCACGCGTACACAATGGTGTACAACAATGCAATCGACTTTTATAGCATTTTTATTGTTTTGGAATATCAAAAACTAGTTTTCATCTCTGCTTTTTATTCAATATATAAAAATAATTTTTCGTTGTACATTGTAATCCGTTTTGTGATGCTAAATTCAATTGCTGTACGCACTGAATCCAAATATACATCGAATGATCGAATCATTTGGGGTTGTGTCACAATGTTTCTTCATTTTTACGGAATTGTACGCACTAAAAACTAAACGCAATCCGGCTGAGTGTCGATTCAGGGATTTCGTGTAAGTGTGGCATGTAAGACGGAGACATAAATTTAATGAAACTTGTAGGATATGTTGTGCGATAAGTTCGAATCGTAAACATGGACAATGTCGTAATAGGCAACTGAGAAAAGAAGTGGAGGAAAAACAACAAATATATGCTTTGATTGCTCAGAACTGGTATTCCAATCTATTGAATCTTCATTTCAATTGGACAATCTATTGGATTTGGTTGAATGATGATCGTAAATCTTTGTCGACCATTTTTACTATATAATAAAATGTTAAAATTCAATAGTTTCGATTCTGAAAGTTCTGTTGTTCAACCAGATGCAATGTATATCGGTTTCGATCGAGTGAAGATGGATTGAAAGATGGATAGTGAAATGAAAGCTTTGTTCGGGCAACCGTTTTGCCAGTCTCATCTAGAAAGTAAAGTCGCAATTAAAATTATCTATTTACTCAAGCATTATGTTTTCCACACTACGATTGCGGACGCGCAATGCATGCCATCCACTATGTTTGGCTTTTTCCTCTCCTTCCTTCTGTATATCTGTTGATTTTCCATAAACTATTTTCCGTTCATCGCACACACTCGCTTCACTTTTTGTAATCTCCCAAACAAGTGCTCTCGATTTCGATTATGTTCCACATACATGCCAAGGAAACTGAGTTGAATGCAGTCAAACATCCAGGCAAACTGAAATAAATTCCACAAAAAAAGAAAACAAACTGAATATATGCTGTTGTTGTTGTAATATTTTTTTTTTGCTTGTTCTTTGCCATCCTCTCTCTCCCGCACTTTTCAACTCAACTCATTTAACGCTACAAATTTCGAACGAATCGAAAGAATTTGTGTTATAAAATATACAATAGAAAGAAGCATAAAAATTTCAGATGAAAAGCAAAATTGAAAAGAAGATGTAACTATGAAAAAAATCGAAACACATCGAGAGAGAGAGAGAGAGAGAGACAAAAACACGAATAAAGAAGTTGCAAGATACAGTTGGGTAGTGAAAAATTGACGCATAGGTGCAAAAAGCAAACTACATGCATGAAAACAAGATAAAAATGAATTCCTTTTTGATGTAGAGCTGTGTGTGCTCTTGGTTATACGATGCGATGCATTACGGTTGATAGAGCCAAAGATAGTTGCTTGCGGTTCATCTGAATGAGTGTATTTGTGCGTTACGTATCAAGCCATTTGCCAACAGTTTATTGTATTCCTCTTATTTTCTCTGTATCTCTGCTGTTTCTCTTCTGGGCTGTTTGCCGCTGCATTCTGTCATTAAGGTAGCTTCCTTTCATTAGCTGAGCTGAAATAATTGCTACACAACAAACACCGTCAAATTACTTTGCGATCGAAACAGAAAAGCCAAGAGAGCCAGAGCAACCAAAGCACTGGTGTTGGACTACAGAGTTTTCATTTAAAATCCCATCGAATCGAGCCGGCTGCTCACTTCTTTGCATTTAATTCGACATTATGATATTTTTCTGCGAAAGGAACACTGTTATTCTCAATGCATGGCTCATAAAATAAACAGATAAAATGGCAAAATAATCATAATGAAAGAATAATAATAAAACAAAGAGCCAGCATATGCGCACCAAGAGAGCTCAAGATAGAGAGAGATAAATAGAATTGACTAAAAATGAAGTTGAATATTTATTAAGAAGTAGAGAGAAAAAAAATGGTTGAAAATGCATATTTCTGTGGTTCGAAGCGCGAGAAAACACGGTGCGTGTACGTGCACACATTCATATGGGAACATCTGAATGAACAGTAGCTCAACTGAACTCAGCGAATGTTCTTTACAGAATACTAATTATTGTGTTTCAATTGTTGAATTCATGAGAGTCATCGCAAATTAAATAGAATTATCAGTAATGAAGATACATTTTCGCTTGATGCGTTCCACATACGCCCAGCGAAAGCATCTACCGAAAGCCAACCAAATGGAAATGTCATTTACGAAAATTGCAAAATCTAAAAAAAAACCACAGAATACCATCAAAATGTAGATATAAAATGATGAGAAGGAGAGCCGTATGCAGGCCATTGAAATATCGCTGATTACTTACACATATTGACACAATCGATCGCAATGACTACGGCGGAACTGGATCATATTTGATTTGATAGAAGCGAATTTAATACCAGAAATTATTTCGCCACAATTCGCTTGCTCTTTGTGCTGATTTCAAGGAAAACACGAAAACACAATATCAATCTGCCCACAAACGGTTTGTTTGTTGCGCCCATGCAGCCGAATATTGAGCAAATGGCGTGGTTTCCACCTCGAAATAATGATGTCAAACTTATCACTCTAAAGTAATTCGAAAAAGAGAAATAAATTGTATGATCACGCTTACGAATTGTTGAATTGTCGTTAGAAATGCTGTGAAATAGCATTTTGGCAAGTGCTCATTAAAATGCCGAAAAAATTCTTTTTGAAATAATTGAGAATTTTTCTTTTGGCAAAGGCCAAAATCGGCTAGAAAATTAATTATAGTTATTGTGTGTAAATTGTCAGATAGCGTTCGACAAGTGGTTTTTGTGCGCTTTAAAATGTGTCCCAGTAACATCGTCCCACGACCGCTTTCAATAGACAAACTACTTTTTCAATGACATTCAACTTAAAATGGTGCACGACGCGATGCTAAGCCACAATATTCGTAACCAACTGAGATCCGCGTGAGCAAGTGAGTCAAAGTGTACGAATGCAAAACAATGCCACAATCTCGCAAGTGCCTTTGAACCTAGCAATTGGTGGCAATGTAGCAATTGCACCGCGTGATACACAGAAAGAAACTCCAAAGCGAATGATTGTAAAACGAATCTCTCTGTATAATTAAAACGTTTGCATTGTTTTCCTCGAATGAAATGAGAGTTGGTAAATTAAGCAGCTTCTCAACAAAATGGACGATACATTCAATTTATCTTGACCCCGAACAGAGTCATAATTATCTTTATTCTAAGGCGTCATGGGCCACACTGTCGAGTTGCGATTTCATCGACGAATATATTCAATCATCGGATTTTTCAAGTGGAAAATTAAGTGCAATAATGTTACCGATTGAATTTTTTTGATACTGAATACAGCTTAACATTACATCCAACGAACAGATACTCTCAACAACCGAGTTTACAAATAAAAAATACCAGTTTTCAATCGATGGATTTTTTTTTCGCGGTGATCTTGGCCATAGAAAATGTTTGCACTTGAATATCTTCATCGGAAATAATTGTGTCCGAATCGCATGTACATTTGAATGATATTTTTCCCATTGAGCCTCTGCCGAAGCCAAGCAATTAATTTATAGGCATTATGGAGTTGGTGTGAGCGCGAGCGAGCGCATCCATCATACCGCGAATATAATGTTACGTAGCTAACATTCATATCTAAAATCTGTGAAATGTTGTTGTTTGTTTGGTCGGATCCAGTGTTGAACGAAACAAAAATAATTTAAACTACGCGCACAATCTCAGGAAAGAGATGGAATGAATGCTACAATAATAATAAAAATGGAAACCATTTTCTAAATGCTCGCCTTGAAAACTATTTATTTATTGTTGTCAGATCCCACGTACATATTGCAGAGAGCAAGCAGAAAAAGCAACCGACGATCTATCGCGAACCAGCTGAAGAGCAAACACAAGCGCGCACTCGAATGACGCTTTACAAATTTACTACAAGTCAAGACATTGATGCTTGTATTTTGATGTTGAAAGCGCAATCTTACGTTTCAATACAAAAGGTCCAAGAAATGACGAGCTCGAAAAAAGAGCGTAGACAATGCGCTCAACAAACGACTCTAATGAAATTTATATGTGAAATAATAGCACATCGCATGCAATCAAAATCAGAGATGCTTTTCAATCGTTTAGATTGTGCATTGAGTGTCGTTGGTATTTTGTTGATGTTGTGTTTAGACGATTTGAATCCACTCGAGCGCACGGTCTATCTTCCCAATTTTCCTTGTCATTTTCGCTTTAATTTACGATTTAATTAAGCGAATCGGCACATCATTTGCAATTTGTTCGATTCATAGGTCTGTTTTGGTTGGCCTCTTTGAAGTTGATGCCGCCCGATCGGCAATAAGCTTTTACTTCTTGCAGTCGATTGTGTTTTTAATGACTCGCATTTTCACTGGATGAGCAATGCGTCCCCAGACAATCACACCAGCCCGTACACATCGCCTCACCAGCATAAGATAAGCACGCAAAAAACTTTGGATACACAGAATCACCGATTGCTACACATTTAGTCGCGGTTTGTTGTTGTCTTTCGCTTTAATTGCTGAAATGTGAACACAATCGCGTGCCTATTATGCACGTCTCTGCACTTGAATTCAATTGAATTTTCTTCAACTCGCTTTTCGTATTCAATTATGAATTCACTTTTTATTGTATGCTACTGAAGTGTATATGGTTTCTCTTCTATAAGATATTTTGTTTCGACTCATAAATCTTGCACACCAAATTCGAATTGAGTGAGCGTTTATGATTATAATTCTTTAAACCGAAATCTCTCGCATTTCGCTGCTTTTTCGCTAATTATCTAATTCATTCCGTTTAGTTCGTCATTTTGAGATGAGCTAAGAAAACGGCGAATGGAAAAAAATTCATACTGAGTGAGTAAACTTCATTGCGAAGAGAAAAATCTCTGCTCGATAGGAATCTATGGAAAAATTCATTAAAAATCTGAAAAACCGAGATAGCTGATTTATTATGTGCTAAATTCCAGTCAACGTTTTAAAAGAATGCAAAGCAATTTGTTCCAGGAGTTTATCGTCGAATGATTTATTTGTAATTAAAGCGAAGCATCGAGAGATTCACACTGGGCGCGAATAAACGAGCGCGTACATAAAAACTTCATACATCCAAAATGTCGATATTAATAGCAAACGTCGATAAATTACAATTTGTGAAGAAGAGGAAAGATCAAAACAATCGAAAGAATACATTTCTTCAACTAATTGTATATATTTATAAGAAGTACTGTGGCTGGCGCAAACATAGAATTTGTGAATTAAGTCAAGCATACACACGATTATTGGTCGATGAACAGACAGTAACATACATTGAGAGCTCGTAAGAGTGAGCGAGCAAGTGGGAGAGATATTCTGAAAAATCTTAAATTGATGTCTATATTACATGGTTTTGGCGTTTGTGCTTGCTCTCGTTTCACCTAGGCCTTTTTGCCATTATATTTTGATCGTTTGTCTTAAAGATGAAACACCACACAGTCGTTTTTTGTTCTACATCCTCTGCCAATTTTTTGTGTTGTATTGGCGCTTCAGCATGTCATCAGTATATGGTTCGATGAGTTGAGATTTTTTAATGCGAATAGACAAATTTTATTAGACATAAGAGAACGGGATTTGTTAAATAACATTATTCGGTGGCTTACTCTGGCTCATCATTTGATCACTTCTTCATAACTGTATTTAGTTTTATCATGATCTTAATTAGTTTAGCTGTACTGCGGGCGTCTTCTATTGTTGTCATTCATTGTTCATTGCCTTATTATTATGTAATTAAGCACTTGTGGATTGCTGCCTCTCGCCGAGCTTTATTATCCACCGGGGTTGAATATTTTGTTTCATCATTGTTTGTTGTGTTTTTCATGTCGTTCGCTGAACGTTCACGACGCGCTGACGACGACGATGATCATCAGTTAACCAGGCATTTCGAGCGTTCAATTCACTTTATGACGTTGAAACTGTTTTAAAGACATGCTCCAAATTAATTTGCCATCAAAAACAGAAGTATCTATAATCTCAGTAACAGCTTGCATCCCGAACCATTTTCATTCGAGTAATTTTTCAACAATGAATTTCCAACGTTTTCGAAAACAAACAAAACACCGTGGTGCCGCTGGCAATCCAATCATATTGAATCAATATATATGGTAGCGATATTTTGGTCTAAATAGCACATTGAATTGCCGTCTTTTGTTATTTCAGATACAACAAAGTGTGAATTTCCAGTGAAAAAGGGCTGGTGTGTTTGGTATTACGTTTATCGGCTCTTTATAAATGCAATCAACAACGTCATAAATATCGGTCTATTTCTAAACAACATTTATTTCATAATTTCCCTGTCGGAAATTGTAAAATGTGAACCGATACCTTGCCATCTCCCAAAACTCATCGATTTTTTCATGTTGCCTCACTTACATCAACACTATGCGATGAAAAATGTCAATAGAATACCTGTATTTCGCTGCGCATAAGAAGATGAATTTAAAGGAAAAACTCGTTCTATGTCTTTTCTTCATTTATATAGATCGGCGCTATTATTTAAATTACATTTTGAGTTCAAGAATCGGCAAACATTGGCATTCTGGTTGTGTGTTACGTTGTTCGACGTGTGACACGCGAGCGATTCTCCGGCGCTCGGTAAACTCGTTCATTTCAAACTAGTGAATGAGTGTCTATTATTCACCGGTTAACGCACTGATGATATTTTTCGTTATTAGTTTAAGTTTATTGAACTTAACATTCGTGTGCTTGGCTTCTTTTCCACGGTATTCACTCTCTTCTGGATCTCATTTATTGTATGTGCGCGCTTTAGAATTTTAAAATGCGACACAACCGTACCAGCAACAATGACTCGCAACCGAATGCTAAGAAAAAGCAAACGATGAAATTTGATGTGAGAATAGAAAAAATGAAAGAATAAAAAGCAGAATAAATGAAAACAAATAAGCAATAGCTAAATGGACCAAGCGAAATTAACAAATTAAAAAGTGGTCAACGAAAAAATAGAAATGAGAAAACTATTTCGAAAGCATACGGAAAAAAACAGCGAATTCACTTGCTTTTGTGCAAAGAACGCCATTGAGATGGAAACAAATTGCTGGCTCTTTTCGAAAAGGAAATAGTGATGAGAGAATCGTTTATGTGTAAATGGTGATGCGGATTGTGCGGAGGAAATCATCAATTCAAAACTTGACTAAGCATTTTGTGTGAATCCTCAATAATTATCGGCATTTCTTCGAAAAAATTACAATTTCTGAAGCCATTAAAATACGACTGAAATCTGACATGCACACTTACATTCCAATTGGACGACTGACATGTGAATTTTCGACAAAGAGCCCCGCATTTACGTCATCTTCGCACCGAAAAATTCTATTTTTTGTGTACTGAAAATCGCATATCCACAGTCGTCATTCTGGCCGCATCGAATGACGAGAAATATTTCATTCACATCGTGCCCTTTCTTTAGAAAAAATTTCGCAATTCTCGCGTCTTTTTGTTACTTCTTGTTCAGTCAATTGTTCAATTTCATTTCCAAACTATATATCGATTTCGTTTTTGTTCTTGAAACATCTCAACCATGTGAGCAATCTGATTTGCTTTCGATACATCACATTTGAGATCACTATAGAATGATTGTTGAGATCAATTCTTCCATCGATACATTTTAAATTGAGTAACTTTGCCACAAAAAAGAGATTCTTTGAGCAGAAAAAGAGCATTCTTGCTTGGTTACTGAACCATACCGATCAGTGTTCAGATGGAAATAATTTCAATCAGTGGCCTTTCTCATCCAATTGTGGCGTGTAATTCAAAGTATTGACCATGGACTGACAAACAATCTGGACGCCTTTTTTTCATGCGGTTACACTTGAGGTAACTACAATCGCTGACTGGTAGATTTGAAAGTGCGCAGACAGGAAATAAGCTTAGTGTTAACAATTGACTGGCAGCCAATATGACACCGTGGCTTGCTGTCAAATGCTGAAACAAAAATACATCAGGCTGAATTTATTCAGAGTCTCAGTATTTTTGTTGCCGCACAACGACATTACATTTTATTAAAGCGGGAAGGTAATGTGAACAAGAATCGCCGCTAAGCAGCCACAGCAAGATAGCGAGCTATATTCAACTGAAAGTTTGTTTGTTGTGCTAACCAAAAAAAAAAGTATATTTATGGTCTACTTTCTCTTTGCTCGCACACAACACAAGATACTGGTGCTGCGGCTGCTGCCGATTTGTGTGTTGTAGAATCCAAACTGAGAAGAAAATGAAAACGCCAAACATTCACATGCACACGAAAAACCGCACGAAATATAACATTAAAAAACTGGAATGAAAACAAAATCAACAGATCGGCAGATGAATGAACAAGAAGAGTGAATGTGCGCCGTGTGTAAGTGAGTGTTGTTATTGAGTGGAAAAACAACGGCCGAACAATTTAATCGCTTCTACTTGGAAGATGATTCAATGAAATCAATTTCTTAACCTACAAATTAGCCACCAACATTTTTGGCCATTCAAAACTTCTTTGAAATTTATTAATTCTGAATTCATTTGGCCGCGAACAAAGAGCGTGGCATATTTTTAATCAATCGCATAAACACACGCAATGCTGTAGGTAATTTATATTGATTTTACTGGTACGCCTCCAGCGATCGAAGAATACGGTTTCAATATGCAATATAATGGGAAATACAGATCGAAAATGAGCAAACAATGATTTGAAAATTGGCCTAAGGTTTCTTTTCTTTTTGATCGGTTTCTTAGTGTATGCGAGTGTGAGTGTATTTGTAATACAAACTATCGAAAGCATGTAACAAGTTGCACACGATCGGCGATATATTTATGCTCATTTCAAATATGGAAATTCTTCAAATCATTACATGTTCATTACCAGAGAATAAATATATTACATTTTATCATTTCAATGGTGCAAATTCATCAATGTTTCCCTGTTTGGTTCGACCCCGATTCCCCCGGATCTGCTTTGTCATTCCCAGCCACAATTTTCGAAACGTCAATATTCAATTTGGATTATTGTGTTATTCCCATCATTCCATTGTTTGTATTCAATTGCTCATTTTGTTATCTGATGTTCGCATTCCAATTCTAATCAAAGCATCATTTTGCTAACAATTCGCCATTAAATTGATCTCGGCATGCCAAACATCCGAAATGAATTAAAATTGATTTTGATCCGACAGATAAATGGTTTGGCTGTATTCTGTGTGTACCTGCTAGTGATTGATGTTAATATTGCTTGATTAAAGACAAGTGATTTAAAATCTCATCCAATTGGCGCTGAAATAAACAGCATCCTAACTGCAAACAAACAAACGGCCGAACGAACGAATGACAAAAAAGAGAATTGGTTTCAATAAAACCCGAAAGAAATCATTTCCTTTTGCGAAACTAAAACGATAATTGAGAAATCGTGAACGAGGCTTCACCTTTGGCTCTGGATCAACATAATCATTATGACTTCTCGCGTGTGCCCATGGAACCAATTTCAATTGTACAATATCGACTTTCAAGTATGAAGGAAATACATGGACATTTCTAATTGTGGTCATCCGCTTAAGTTAAACAGCTTGACGCCAAGGATGCAATTATACAAATCGATTGAAGCATCTATCTTTCATTAATAAAATCTTTTCATTTAAAGCGAATTCATTTAAAGAACACAAACAATATGTTTATCGGTGGAAAATACTAAGGGAAAATGTATCAACTATAAATTTCCCTTTTGATATCTCTTTCGAAAAGAAATTCACTGAACAAGAAATCTACACGTGTTTAATGATTTCTCTTTCTGCGGTTTCTAACGGCATGAATTTCATAATTTTTTCATATGTTTCACGCATAAAATTGGTGAATAAATGAAGCGATCTATTGAACCAATTGACAGCCATCCGTAGGCGATTCCCGCGGTTTTATCGAATACTTGAAATCAATTGAATAGTAATCAAAATATCTGATTGTTTGTCAATTTTGCAAAAGTGCAAAAGAATAGAGATTTAATTCCATTCATCATTTTTTTGAATGTTCAATTGGACAAAGTACAATTTTATGTTATTGTTTGCAATATTGTGGTACACGTTGGCTGCGAAAGTTATGATGGGCGTATTGATTTAATATGATTACAATTTTCAACACGCAAATGGATATGTAAATGCTGCCATCGCTCGATCTCCATTCTGGCCAATACGAGAGCTGTTTACATAATAAGAGCGTTCTCATTACATTTTAAATTGATAAATCGACCAATAGAATGACAGCTTTTACTGATATTGCCTAAAGTGACAAATTATTCAATGACATTGAACCGTCGACCGAAAAGAAGCGAATTTATTGAGAACGCATTTTCGATTTTCAGCTCAACGCTCATACAAATTCATAAGCTTAGATCGATCAGTCATAAAATTTCAACAAATTCAAGCGAAATGGATTGCACAATTGGGTCCGAGCTGCGTACAAATGATGGAAAACATTGAATTTCACAATAGTTTGTAACCGAATTATTGAATAATAGAAACTTCCACTTCAAATAAATTCACTTCCAAAAATGTCTTTGTGTTGTTGTTGTCGTTCGTCGTCGTCGTGAAGTCGCTCTATGCATTAGTTTCTTAGTTAGTGTTCATATACAGTCTGTGGGCAGAGAAACATCGTAAGCGATTGCCCAACGAACCAAAGAAGTGAAGGAGACACAAAATGTACTACTTATGGTATTGTTCAGCACTGAAAATATTTACGCTATTTATTTGTAAGTGAATTCTTTTTGTGCTGAAATATTTTTTTTTTCGCCATTTTGCATCGTATTTTTGCTTTACATTTTAGTGTTTCGTTTATTAACATCTAATGCGATATAACGGTTTTTGTGTCTGCAATTAAATAGATGCCATTGATGGGCAAAAAGCACGAGCAGATTTCAACTATTCGCGATATGGGGCCAGTGGTGTAAATGCAGCCAGAAATGGAATTTGATTTACATTTCAATTCTTGCGAATGCAGAATCACTTTTGCTATTGGCATCTTCTTTTAGCGATGCGTACCAATTGAATTAGTTGGAATTTGGTGTGGTTTGGGTTGACAGATCTCGCTGCATAGATCTTTCAATCAATCGATCGTTGGAATTACATGAGCCAATCGTTCCAACGACCAAACTTAGTGTGAAACAAATCACACCATTATAAAACTCGAGATATTTGTTGCCGACTTTTCTTTCATCTTTTTATTTACTCCACACCAAATATGGTTAAAACCACATCTGACGTGTTTGCGCACGATTGAATGTTGAATTGTTTTCACTCTTGTGGTCGATTATGAGATTGGCGACAAAAACACCGCATGCATCTGATGTTTCGCTGTTTCTGTCGAGCCGAGTAAAGCCCCTTCATCAGAGCAGATGAAGAAAAAAACGCATATCAGAGACAATTTTGTTTGCTGTTTTCTATGTGACTGTTTTAATTTTCAATATGTACGTGCGGGTAATTTTTTACGTCGGAGAATTTGCGTGAAATCGATACACAGAATCCATTGTAGAATTTTCCAATCATTTTTATTTTTCGTTCGCTTCTCGCTTGTTGTTCACCGCATGAAACGAGCATCTCAATTACGCCGTCAAAATTGCTCAGGTTAGAAGAAGCGAACGTGAAATTAGCACACTTTTCAAGCAAAATGAACATTTTTCACTCTCGATCATACCACATGCTGTGAGAGTGCCTTCTTATTGGCACATACTTGAGTAAAGTTCATTGTGCAAAAATAAAAACAGGATTTTTTTTCTCACTTGTAAAAGTTCACCAACATGTCTCATTAATCGTCCGTTCTTTTTTGTGGGTCCGTTTCACTCTTTTGGCATTGTTTATTTCTTTAAATTTACTTTCGATTTCGAAACTGATTATTATGAGCAGCGATTTTTAAAGTACGAACAGAAAGTGAATTTTATCATACAGCCGGCCATTTGATCGCACACTTAGCACATTATTCATCTCTTTTTCAGCGGCTCTCTGTCCCAATTTCGGGATGGCAAAAGCCGAGTCAGACAAGAGTGTGTGCAAGTAATAATGTAATTAAGTTGAATATACAATTGATAAATGCGGCACTAAAAGTAAAGCAACGATGAATAATGCGATTGAACCAGATTGGCGCAGCATTGAGAGAGAAACAGAGAGAAAGAGCGAGAGAGAGAGAGAGAGAGAGAGAGAGAGAGAGAGAGAGTAATCAAGCTAGAAACAAATGCAAAATTATATTAAACTGGTTTTTAAACTCATAATGTTGAGTGCATGAAGTTGTTGTGGGTCCAATATTAAACGACATATGTACAATTTTGTGTTCAAATGCAATCGATCGAGCTGGAAGAAAAAAGTCTCTTGCGCGCACCACATAAACGATGCATTGTTATATCATATCTCATGTGAAGTCAACGCGCGTCCATCTATAGCAAACGAGATACGATTGCAATTATGTGCATATTTGTGATTTTCTTCGTGGCGTTGTTGCTTTTTTCTGCGCTCTGGCTCACCATAAAAATTCAATTACACGATAAATGCTGCGTGAACACTTCCATGTTCGACTCTTTTCTCCAGTCCATCTTACATATCGATTCAGCAAAAAAAAGAAGAAGAAAAAACCGATTTTTCTTGTCCGTTCGCTCGTTCGCTAGCTCGACGTGAATGTATAGCGATAAGTCGACTAATGCAATGGCATTTTACCGTCTGCAATTGAATTGGCCGAGAGGAGGCAACCTTTATTGTAGATTGTTTTCGTTAAATTTGAGACGCTAAGTGGTTAAATGTCGGCAAAGGCCGTTCGATTGCATTCGAACTCATGGCAAAATTAATGATCGTTTTGTTGCTCTCATTGAAGCCCGGCATACATCAACATTGTAAAGAAATGCTTTTACGTCACTTTGCCATAAATCGCCACAGTCACACATTCGCATTGCGAGCCATTCTCGTGTATGTGCTCATTGAATAAAAACAGCAGCAGCGAGCTGCAGAGATTGGGGTTTAATATAAATGAACCCACGCGAAACCAGAAGTAATATAAGCCTCATTTTAAAGAAAAATCCCGTCGCTGTAAGACATAAAAAATGAGCATACATTTATCCTATGGTTAGTCATAGGCAAACACTATGCCAGCACATCACGATCTCAAACCATACATGCATTTCTATTATTCATTCGTTTCGAGTAAATGCAAGAGGTTATGGATTTGGTACTGGCAAAACTTGAAGCGGCCCGTGCAAATTTTTTGCATCAATTTGAACATCATGAACTACTTCAATAAATTAACCTTTATTTGGTTGAATGTTTCGTGTGAAATTACACGAAACTCAATTCGTTGCGACCGAATTGCAACCTACTTTTTGACAAATAATATGCGGATCAATTGGAAATTTGAGGTTTGATCAATCGAACAAATTTACATTTAACACGAAAATACGATGGAATATGCATAAAAACAATATCATCCATGCTCTTAATTTGGCACAGACGCCTACCATCGACCAAGGCACACACGTAACGTTGAATTCAAATGTTGGATATGATGAAACGTTGAATTCAAATTGATGAATCTGTCACATTTACCTTAAATTGGAAGCACCACAAATGATTCATTTCGAACACTTTCGAATCTAAATATAATATTTGTGAATGGAAAGATTAAATCAAGATGATGCAAATGGAGAAAAAAAATTGGGATAGTGAAAGATTGTGTGCAAAAACGGGAAATTTTTGAATAAACGTTTACCAGAAGACAGAAGATTTCAATGGAAACGACGAACCATGACCGTTGTAATGCAATTTCCATTTTGCTAAATGCATTCAAAACTACGTGCGCTTTGAACTAGAAACTCGTCATTTTGCACGAAGTGCTGTATAAAGAGAAATGTAACCATTCTACGATTCTTTTCGCCCAAAACAAAGAAAAACAGTAATACAAAAAGATGACAGTTTGTAACAAGACTTTCCACTTAAAGAAACATGCGAAACCCGCTTTAAGTGTCCATTTATAATAGTTTAAATGCTTAAGGTAGCATTGAACGGAGGCCTACACTCATTGTCTGTACGAGCATCTCAAGCGCGCACATTACCGTATGTATATATCAAAAGAGGCGAGCGCACAATATTAGAGAATCGAACTAACGGAATGAGAAGAACAAACAGCCAAACAAATACGAATTTCATTAGTTTACTCTTTGTACATATCCTCTTCGTGTGTCTAAATATGTATGATCAACGTTCATTTATCAAATTTTTGTAGTCATTTATTCACGAACAAGCAGAAATGGTTTACAATACCGCTAAAACTATGTTTGATGCTCTTGTGTGTCATGCCCAAATAATCATAATAATTCTGCTTATTCAACAATAAACTGTTAGAAAATTATGCCGTCGCCGCCGACGTCGTCACAGCAGCATCGGTGCAATCCAACAACGTTGAACCGTGTGATGTTCGTTCTTCCGTGTGACAGTCTAAGTGTTTTCATTGGCTATATTTTGTTTTCAATCACTCGGTCTCTTTTGCCACCCAAACTCATAGGCTTTCTTCTTTACCCTCATTGGGCCGTATCGTTTTTGTGAATTGAAAAGCAAAAGCAAAGGCAAACAAACCGACAAGAATATAAAGCAGTCATTGTATTGCATGGATGAAACATATTTTCGACGTCGCATTGAACATTCTATACAGTGCTTACGTGCGGCTCGCACTACGTGAATGCGTAACATAATTTTTATTCTTTTTCCATTTTTTGCCCAAAACGGAAAGAAAGAATGAAATTGGGAATTTGAACGAAATGAAATGTTGTTGTTTACACGCCATTTCTTTGGTTAAGCTATTCTTACCTCTTTCTTGAGACATCGTAATTTGCGGCGAACGAACGATCTTGTCATAATGTATACGAAGATTAGGTACAAAATAGATTCCAATTTGTTGAGTATCTTGTGTTTTAACGAGAATGAAATATTAAATAAAGTGATAAAGACAGGTGAATTTCACTCACACGATGATATAGATAAAAGTCGATGACAGCTTTTCGAGTAGCTTTTGTAATCGGTCATTTGATAATGCTGTCACGTTCAAAGAACTTAAATTCAATCAAAACTGTTGAGGATTCCCTAATCCAAATGAGAGCCCCATTTTAATATTGAAATGTAGCAAAGAAATAGCCAAGTGGAAATGGCAGCCATCAAAATGTTTGATTGCCTCCATTCCCATCTGTGTAAATTGAAAAATCAAAACACTTGAGCTCTTCGAATCACCAATTTTTGTCAAATGAACCGATAAAAGAAGAGAAATGTCTTTAATCACGGAAAAACGGCGCACGTTTTATGGCTTGAGAGCAAAAAAATTTGATGGGTACGCTTTTCACGATTGCATTTAATCTTAATTCGATATGCTCGGTATAAATGTTGCGTCGGGAGATGATTATAATTCTCACTCTTATCTATAGTGGAAAGACGTTAAAAAGCGTTTAATTGAGAATTAAAAACCTTTAAGCAAGTTTGATATATGAACAGTTTTCATATACGCATCATTCGATTGCCGGGCTAATACCGCTTAAGCACATGAGATCATTCTTTGGTATTATTGGTCGAATGAAAGCATATCAAATTGAAATTAAAATCGTCCATAAAAACAATGATTCGAACGTTGAACCAACGTCAGTTTGGAGCTATTAAAATTTTATCTTTTTCTATCGCCGCAATGTTATAATATTCCCGATCTATTCGGATGCGCAGAATGAGTGCGCACCAGCCAACACACACACACGAATAGAAACTAACAACCATGGTAAACAGTAAATCTTGTGCTGAACGCTAAGGCACAAACACATCACCACTTGAGGGAGATAGAGAATGAACCCATCGCTGAAGTGATGCACAATAAATTATCCAGTTATAAATCTTTGGGATTTCGATTTATTTTACGGCGAAAAATATTAAAACATCATCCAAACACACACATAAAAGCATACACAAATCCAATTTAGAGAAAAAACTGCATAATTCCGAGCCACGAAAAACGACATAACCAGCGCGAAACAAGCAAAAACGCCAATTTATTCATGTAAAAGTATTCCAGAGCAAGCAAAAAAGGCAATAGCAACAACAACAACAACCACAACAGACGACATCGACGATGACGAAGAGAAAGAACTAGCAAAGAATCTGACTAATTTAATAATATCATGTTCGTTTAACGGATGCTACGAATAGGCAGATCCACCAAACTCGCCGAAGAGCAAAAGAGAAAGGCTGGCATTCGAAGTGGCCAAGATGCCATGAATAAAAAAGGAAGAACGAAATAGATTTCCGTTAGTTTTTGTGCCATTTTGAGAAGAAAAAAAACTATTCGATTGGAGTAAATCTTGTTTACCACATTTATAGCCGCGTGGTGTGCTCTATCTAACGACAACATGATATGCATGGGCAAAAACACGTTCTGATGCATGGTGAACCCGCCAAATCGCTAGAAAAATCATTTCATCGAGCGAAAAAAACGCACTCACACACACACACACACACACACACACACACACACACACACACGCGGATTCGCTTAGAACACTATCAAAGGAGATAGTGAAGAGTAGAAGGTTCTTTCCCAAGTTCATTTTATGCACATCCATAAATAATACAACAAAGAGAAGAGAACATATAACAACTGCAACGAGCATCCAATATGTTCATAATGATAAGAAAACACAACATCCAAAATAATATTGAATCGTGCAGTGTGTGTATTGGTGTGAATGTGTAGGCACACCGGGCTTGCCAACATTCTTCCAAACTGGCGCAAAACGTTCAATTCTCTACTCTTGTTGGCATTTCCTTCTGAAAAACAAAACACACAACGCTAGAATACATGGAATCCAGTTGTTGTCATTTGCTTACAAATCAACGAAAGATTGCACAATTATACGGCTGCGAATGCATGTTTAAATAAAAATGAACGTCGACTATGACGACGAATCATTAAAACAAAGTCGAATGAACGAATACACACACAAACAAAATGTATTCCTATTCGCATTTGGCAAATGAATTGATGCGCTTTCTGCCACATCGAGTTCGAGTTCTGTTTCCTCGCGAAAACTTCACAAAATATTGCTTCGGATGTGAGTTGTTTTTCTATCGTCCACGGTTCGATGCAAGCAGAGAGCTCTCACGAACACTTCTCAACCAACACCAATCGACGCTTCGCGCATATCTTATCTAAATGTATTGACTTTTCAGCATTCTTCTTCTTCTTCTATTCTTGTGAGCGATTTTGTGGTGTTCGATGAGAGAAAATAAGTAGAGACACATCGCATCGAACACATCCAAACAGCCAGAGAATCAAAGAAAAAAAGAGCTTATATTGTGTTTAGTTCTTTTTAAGTTGAAGGTAAACAAGATTATTGTGCGGCACTGTAGTTGTTGCCGTTGTCCATGATCATTTCAGCATGGCTCGTAGATTTATGTTGGTCGCATGTTAGCGCAATCTTGTGGTTTTTCTATGCATACGTAAGAGTTTATCATTCGGATGTAAACAGTTTTACGATGCTTTTTTATGAGCGAGCAATAGCTCTTCTTATTCGATTCTCTCTTTCGGCCTCTTCCTATATCTAATTGAAGCAGAACGTTGAGCGCAGAGAATAACATGCACATTCAGCTCTCTGCCATTATTATTTTGCTGCGGATTTTGACTTCTTTAACTTGCACATATTATTTGGTTGATCATATTGAGCATATTTGCAGCCGTCAACGTTCATTCGTCTGTCCATTCGTCCATACGATCGACCATTAAGAGGAAAATTCGTGAGCGCTCATTGTGATTTAAATCGTAATTTCCAATTGCAAATTTACGCTTTTTGTCGCTGTTTTTCGAAGAATGATGTTAGCAATTAATCGCAATCCCATCTCATAAAGTGTATCATTCGCTGTAATCGCAACCAATAATGTGTAATAAATTGGCGTAAAACCTTAGCTTAGCTCAGTTCAGCTCTTGCTCACCGTCGTCATTGTCGTCAATGGCTTTTGAAGCACAAATCAAATAAATGTGTTTGCGTCTCAAGTATCAAAAACACTACAGACAATCAATTCAACGTTTTGCGCCCGCTCTTGAACGCACCGCGCAAAGCAATTATGCGAATAAAATTAAATGTTTTTGATTGTATAATAAAAATGGCCAGAATAAAAGTGTCATTAAAATGAGTGTGCCGGTCGTGGCTGTGAACTTCTAAGGGAGCAATTTGCTTTATGCTTCGATCACAACTGCTGCATGTATGCATCGTTCATTCGGCTCATTTAAATTTATTACGCTATGGTCCACAACAATAAATATTTCGCTGAATGCCTCGGCATGAAAAACATTCACCGACCGTTCACAAAACGGCTCGCCGAATGGCAGATTCAACCGATAGAAAAAAGAACAGAATGCTGAAGAACATACGACGAGTGACCAGCAAGAGATTTTCCAAGATCTTGCTCGGCCGTGCTGTGCTGTGCTGTCGTCGTCGTCGTTGTGACCGTCATCGTCGCTGCTGTGAGAGATGCGAATTGCCGATCTGATGTGCAAAATCAAATACAGATCCACAAAAATATACGTGAAAAGGCAATTTAAGCGATAATGAATGCCACAAAATCCAAAGAGATTGATTGAGTCGTGTAAAAGATCTTTTTTCAAGGCTTGTCTTTCGCCAGCCATCGCTAGCACTTCTCTACACAATAAAGATTAACGTATTTCACTGTGAAACGTTATTATAAATTCACTTGCATAAATTAATCTTCGTGTGTATGCTTTCGTGAACTTTCTTTATCAATTCGAGTCTTGGCTCGAGCTTGAATACGTGAAGCATTCCAGAGGGTGCGCGCGCCCGCGCTCTCTGTGTGAAAAGTTATTTTGACTTAGCATAGCTCACGAATGTGTGTGCGCGCGAGCGCAACCGATCGCTAGTATATTTGTGCTTTGTGCGCAGTTCGAGATGTTCACAATCATTTCTTTTTTTTCGCTGTTGGTAAAACTAAAAGTGGTAGGTCAGTGAACTTGTTCTTTTGTTCTCTCACTCGTTGCTCGTTTGAATGAGCTGCTGCTGCTGCTCCACGAAGCCCAAATCAGTTTGTGTCTTTTGAAAAATATCGTTGATTTCGCGAAATGTCTGTTTTACACGCGAATTTATCGACATCACATGTTGTTGACTTCAATTAAAAATGCACTCGAAATTCCGATCTAATAAGACAGAACCTTTTCGCTCTCCCTATTTTGCTTCTCCCTGCTCCGGTCGTTCACCAAAAACAGCACACAGAACCTTGTTAATCACGGCAACGACGTTCGATCGTGGCATTGTAAAACATTTCAGGATACAAATCTATCTAACTATCGTGTTCCATCCTATTTACTACACTTTTCATTTTTGGACCTAACATTGTGTGTCTGTGCGCTCGCTTATTTTTTTCTTTCCACTTCTTTCTGATGATTGCAACATGCTATCGAACCCACTTCGGAATAAGCGTCAAGTTTCACGTTAGGCATTTTTGATTTTGTGTTTTTTTCTTCTTAAATTTCATCTTTGTTGTCTTGTTCTCGTTTCAAATACGTGTGCCAAAGCAGTCGAATGCTAAATTTCTATCTGGTCTTCGATTAGTTTCATTGCTGGCCTTACATCCGCAACAACGCTTCGCTGTTTATATATCGAAAAGTCTTTTCGTATTGAAATGATCGCATTATTTTTTTCATTTTGTTCTCGTTTATTCTTCTCTTAATTCAATCGATTGGGTTTTTTTTCGTTGCCCGTTCTGTATGGGCATACACTGGGATGGTAATTGTTTGTTATGCTGGGCTATTGCATAAATCGCTGTTGCGATTGTATTGATCGATTCGGAGGCTTCGGAAACCTTGTACTTGTGCCAATGTATCGATAGTTACAAAAGTGTTGTCGATTCTTTTTGTGTACAATGCTCAAGTTCAAGCAAAAACACACTCCAAACATCATTGAATAGAACAATAAACGAAATAATTCATATACGACAGACAGAGCGAGAGAAACGTAGTGCACATTGAAAAACCAATTGAAAATATGTGTCTGTTGAATCGGACGGTGGGTACGAACGAACGGAGCTTAGACTTAACAAAAGGCCAGAATAGATATTAATTGGAATTTTGACTTCGCCTTCTGAAGAATGTGTGTGTGTGTGTGTTTTTAGCAAATGGACTCCTTCAACCGATCGTTTGCTTGAAATTTTTTATTATCTTCTCCTTTTCTGATTGAGGTAAATGACTCACCCAACTCCTCAACATAAGCGAATATGTTAAAATTTCATTTAATATTCATGACGTTCTTCCAACGGCCACAATTGGTTTGATTGAATGTTTGATAGCCTTAGAGGTTTTTCCACATAAAATATATTAAGTTGGCATCATCAAAATTCACTTCGTCGCCGAAACCAAGAAAAGCAAGATAATTTGATTGATGGTTGCTTTACTCACAACAACAACAACAACAAAATCAGCCACAACGGCATATGCAATGCAACGCCATGATGTGCTCGGATTTTTTAAGTGCAAAAAGCCATAAATTTAATTTGCTGAAGTTGCATCACTCTTACGCGCATTCGTCAAAATAGTTCTACACACTTCAGAAATGGTGGCCAATAAATAATCGAAAACAACATTGATCAACTTAATGCCAGTGAAAAGAATCGTTCAAGAATTTATCCATCTGGACACTGCATGTTCTAAGTGGCGTACAATTTTATATTATGCATCGAACTGAACCGATTTAAATTTCTATCGATCGTTCTGGCACAACATGTTTTGATGTGCTGACTGAATTCAAAAGCATTCGACGAGTTCCATGTGATTCGCCCGATTCGGTTTATTACAACATCAGCTAGAACCATAAAATGGCATTTAAAAACAGATCGTTACAGAAAAACAATGGGAGAAGTGCTTGCAAGTCGTAAAGTTTGATTGGCTCCAAATTACATGGTAGTGAGTGTGTAACTTTTACCGTGTACTTCATGTCATCCGCATCAAATGCAACTTAAGCGCAAATTACATACATTCTATCTATAAATTTTTTCGTGTCTAATTTTCATTGGCGAATGCAAGGAAAATTGGATGAATTCCCATATATCTTTGGACATTCTTGAACGCCAACTTCAAGCCATCGAAATGGGAATGCACAACACTTTAATGTAAAGAGCTATAAAAGTGCCATCGAAAAAATACAGAAAATTGCCAAACTAATTAGCATCATTACTTTGTAATAATAAAATATCCATATCCAAATATTCGTCATGGTTTTTGCAAGCACAGATTCAGTTCCATCTATCGTCTTCAAAAGAAAATTCATTTTAATGAAACCGTTATTCTGATCGACAAGTTGTTGCTCGTGCATTCCCATTTGATCGACATCCATTTCAGCATCTATCAAAATATCGGCCTATATCTGGATGATTCGATAAATTTTTCTAGTGAAATAGATAGAGACCCTGTGCTCAAATCAGTTTAATTATTTTCAGAAGATTTTTCAGTGTTCTAATATCCGACCGAATCAAATCAATGAGGTTTTTCTGTGCTCTCAGTTCTGTGCTGTGCGATTGGTTTGTTGTTCTTTTTTTGTACGCCAAACGCACCGTTATATGGCGCGCATAATTCGCTATTACATTGAAATTGATGCACAATGTACCAATTTAATATTAAACACAATTTTCTAAACCTATTTCACCCATTTTGCAAATCGTGGATAACTGTTCAACACACTACATTAGAAAATTAATGCTATTATAAATTTTCAATAGTTGTCGACTTAAACGGCGAATGAAGTGCGCTAAAAGAGATCGCGCTAAAGAAGCCACATTTTGATTATGAGCCTTCACACTGTTGCTACATTTTTTTCGAAATGTTAGCTCGCGCACTTGGAGCAACTCTCTCGCTCAAAACAGGCAATTTATTTGCACACATTTTTTGAGATTAGATGTTTTTAGTGCGATAAAATATTCTCACTCGATTAATTATAAGCAACTGTCCAATGTATTATTCATAACCGATTTGTTTCATATATTTTTCTTTTTTCTTTTTTTTTTGCAGCGAAAATGAAACCATTTTTGCCTCTAGTCCTTTGGTCTGTGCTAACACTTAATGTGGTAAGTTCTATTCCATTCAAGTATGAATATTTTTTGTGTTTGTGATATTATTCAATGAAATATGGTTGAATGAAAGAAATATGGAAGACTAGAGAAATCTTCATTCTCGGTTTCGTCCATCAACAGGAAGGAGTGTCAATTTATGAAGAAATAATGTTCAAAAAAGTATAGGAAGGTGCTGGCAATGTGCTAAGCATAAATTAACAGTTCCATGACACAAAGAAATTCATTGCGCTGTAAAAACTGGCCGGCGACAGAAATTAGCGGAGCAAAAAAAGTACAGATTTGCCGGTTTGAAAGTTATAAAAAGGTCTCATTAGTATGCAATCAATGGACTCTAAATTAAATATGTCAGTTAAAAAAAAGATGAAATGTTTGCCTTTGTTTTGCGTAATGACGATTCGCATTTACAGTTACAACAAAGTGGAATAACGATAACACCATGCAAAGTAACGATTTTTTCCGTCAAAGTTTCAATGTCCACTTCACAATACTGGCTCACAAAGAAAACCGCGCCTGTTCAAATGGCCGCACACTAATTTTGCATGTATTGCATAATTTATTGAAAAGCTGTTTAATTCGACGAACGAAATGAAGTAGAATGGCAATGCTAACATGAATCAAAGAATGATGTGTAATTCAAACAAGCTTGCGAATAAAAATATAATTCAATTGATTTGCAAATGGCACGATTCGCGTCGTTCACGATTGTCGTTGCATTTCTCTTCAAACCAACGTTTTCCGATCATCGCTTCAAGGAATTTGCAAAATGCCACTCAAGTGATGGAATGAAAAATCTGTGTCATAAACATTAACGTCGCGTTTTATAGTGATGGGCAACGTGATCAATTAAATTGACTTTTGTCTACCCATATCGAGCTTGCGATATAATCCTTGTTTTGATAGCATCATCATCTCAAAGACATTATCGACACACTCATTTCATTCAATTCTCATCGATCGATCGAACGTTTGATTCATTTGACTAAATCACTTAAACAAATAATGTCATTTGAACGTGATAATTGAATCCCGAAACCAAGGAAAAAATGTCAACAGTTCACCCAGGGCTACTAATAATAGATCGTAATGAGTAACCGCTTGTCATGAGATTAATCATGTTTTCTTTTTAAATTATGAGTACTCATAAATGTGATATGCTGGCACGACGTATAATCGGTTGATGGATTTTTTCATTGTATGCATAATGTAGTTGTTTGTTTTTTCAATTTGATGGGTTGAGTCAAATGTTAACCAAGCCAACCATCTTATCGTGTTCGGTTTTTTTAAGTGGAACGTCGAGATTCGCCGCAACGTCTATGATCTCATCATCAAATGAAGTAAATGCTACCAGTTTGCTTTTGGGAGCGTATCGTTTTTTTTTTTCTCTTCATCATCTGATTCATGTGAAAACCACACATAATTGCATTCCGTTCGTGTCTTTTCGACCTTGACCATCGACTGGCTGGAATTCTCTGCGTGCCCTGCGAGTATCCATTCTTTCAATCGTCGTTCGCTTTGTGTGTACGACGTTTCATTCTCGCCACATCTCTCCCAGCAAACATTTCTTGTTTGGCCGTATTTGTGTTTGCCGTATGTGTTTATCCTGTTCAACGCCTCTTAGCCAATTTCAATATTATTATTTTGTCTGTCCTTTTTGTATTATATCGTTTCTGTTGTTGCAAAAGAAAAAGAATTTCCACAACAAGCGACCGTCTTTGCCGGCGCGTTTCAGTCGACCATGCAAAAATATTTGCACAAATAAATTCCTCTTTGATTTGTGTTTTTCTACATTTTTTAAATGTATTATTGTTCCGTATCCCCAGTTAAGCAGCTAAAAATAGCGTGAAATAAATATACTTAAGAGCATTTAAAATATTTATGAAAAGGAAACTCTCTGGACACGGTTCAGATGAAATGTCAGAAAGGATTTGGGATTTATGTGCACAATGGATGGGATTTCAAATAAATTTTTCTTCGCTAAATTGCGTTCATGTTTGCGATTCACTCACGATTTATCTTCCGCCAAATTGGCATATGACATTCAACCGTTCACGACTTTGTGTTACTCAAACCGATGAATCAAGTTGTCGCCATCGCCGTCGTCGTTGTTGTTCAATCGGTTTTTTTATTTTCCTTCAGCTGTTGTGCACTTCGATGCACCCATAACATTTCTTTTTGCATTTCTAACGCTTACATCAGGCATTATGCAATTTTGCTGTGGAAAGGGCAATCACTACGATTTTATCACTGAGTTCAAGTGTTATCTACGTGCAAACAAGGTCATTAAGTGTCATTATAGCAAAACAATGCATCCAAAATGTTAACAAAGCGAATTACTTTCGAACAATGACCGATTGTTTTAGTTGTTCTTTTTACCGTCGATGTATTGTAAAAGCGACAAGAAGAAGTAAATGTATAGAAAAGCGCGCGCACAACAGAAACTACATCTTTTGGTATAATTTTCGCGCAAATGTATCGCATTATCTGTTTGTGCGCACGCTGGGAAACGACACCACACTGACAAAATGTGTGCATTCAAGTTCAACGGTATTTTTCGAATCGAAAAGTCTGTGTTTGTTTCTGTTTCAGTTGGAACTAGAAAATCCCAAATAAGCACGAAGAAATAATGATAATATAAAACGGTTGGTTCCGTTGTTCAAACATCAGCACTTGCGGCTAGAAAAGCAATGGTATGAACATGGAACAGAGAGAAATGTGTATGATCGAGACAAAATGAGAAGAAAACAGAAAAAAGCAGATACATTCAGCTCTGCCAATAGATTTCATGTGTTTGATTTCGACTAAAAGCTTGTTTTCAATCATATCATATGGTTCGCAGCATGTATACGTCAATTTAACAATGTATCTGAACTGTTTGCATGTTTGATATCGTTGCATACACCAAGCAAAGAAAAAAAACTTAGAAAAGTATACGGAAAACATTTAAATATGTTCTCGAGAGTTTAATGTATTCTGTGCTGTGCACGCTGAAAATATTCTATAAAAAAATAGAAAACTGAAAATTCAATCAGCGCGCCTGCAATTGGCCTAGCTCACGATGTAATTTTATATGCAAAAATGTGCGCACGATAAAGACAGCCAGGAAAACTTCGAGAAGCAGCATAAAAAATGGCAAAAACCAAAATCTAACTGGCGGTAGTGATATAAATCTATTAAAATGTATCACATTTTGCGCATTAGGGCGGACCAAACAATGATTTTGTCCCTTGTTGAATTTCCTTATGAATTAATGGATGCTCTTCATTCGATGAAACATTTTATTAATTCTGGCCTCTGGCTTCGAAATAAATTCTGAATGACATTGGGGGAGAGCGAGAGAAAGGAGCATACACGATCATGAGCGAAAATTATATTCTAATGGAAACGAATGGGCGATTATAACGGTAAAAGTGAGTGTCAAACGCGTAATTCCAATCTTTTGCTCGTGTCTTTGCGCGCAGAATCTATTTCTCAGTATCAACCAGAGCTCATTTCTTATGGCTAACCAGTTATTTGAGCAAACAGTTAAGATCGGCATTTTTCCGTCTCTCTATCTCTTTTGTAAATCCCACAAGATCTGCAACTGCAAGCAACCAAAGAGCAAACCAGAATTGACTGAAATCCACACTTAGCTGGAAATAATTGGATTCTTTTCTTCTCATATCATCGTCACATCATGCAAATGCGCCGGATTTCAGTGCATTCAACGCAAATATAATAAAAAAATTGCATAGCCACTGAACAAAGAGCACAAAAGACCTACTCAAACACTCACTCACTATTTGGCTGCTGATGATAATTTCGAACGAAGTGCATTTTCAAATTGTGATTTCAAAATAATAATCTTATTCACGAATTATAGCGGTAAAATTCGATAGTTGCTTGCGATTGCGTATGGTGAACAGAAACAGCCACACTAGCAATAATAATGGCTTAACTAGAGCTTATATATTCCAGCGCGTGTATCATTTTCAATCCGAATGTGGAGAGAAAAACGTATCGAAACGGAAGTATTCAACAATATTTCCAACGGAATGACTATTTGCGATTTTTGTCGATTGTTTTATGAAGTAATGTTATGACTGTTTTCTGGATTATCCTGTCTAATTACAATAACAGACACATTGCTGTGCCATTTCTTCTGACTTTTTTCATGCTCAACGGTCATTATATCAAATTATCTGACATTTTTTATCAATTTAAGCATATGCATAGTTTTTATTCGTTCAATTCTACTTATTTCCATATAAATTATTATTACTCATAATCTTCTTTCTATTTCCATAAAAACAGGCACTGTCACAAAACAGAATAAGTAATACGAGATTAAAACGCGAAGTATTTTTCCTAAATTTGGAAGACGGCTATTTTGGTTGTCAAGTTAACGAATCAACAGATTATTTACAATTATTCGAATTATCAAAATTATGTGATGGCCATCCAGATTGTTTTATGTCATCCGATGAGTCAGCGAAAGAGTTAAAGTGCACAAGTAAGTGACCAGAACATTCTAATGGTTTTCTGTTCAACACTTTCTAATTATTCGAATTAACTCGATCTTTTTTTCGTTTCACAATTTTTTGCATCATCAATCGTTAGATGATTGTGACAAAGATGGCACATCGTGTACGAATGGTGCGTGCTTAGATTCATTATGTCACTGTAACGACGGTTACGGTGGATGTAATTGCCAAGTTCCAGGTGAGTTTTTGATTTCCTTCCCACATTATCGTTAACCACCGATTCGAATATGTGCGGAAATCTTCGGAAAATTATGCAAAAGATTAGCCAATTTGAGTATCATATATCAATCATCATATTAAACCATGTTTTTTCCCACAGATGAGAACGAGTGCAAATATCGTCCATGTGATGTGTTTTCCCATTGCACGAACACTTTAGGCAGTTTTATGTGTTCGTGCTTTCCGGGCTATCATGGCGATGGCTTTCACTGTGAAGGTAAAATTACATACTATTTTAAACCTTGGCCTCAGTAGAATATTAAATGTGTGAACTCTTCTTGGCAGATATCGACGAATGTCAAGATCCAAGCATAGCGGCGAGGTGTGTTCAAAATGCCGAATGCTGTAATTTACCGGCACATTTCGTATGTAGATGTTTGCCGGGCTTCGAAGGAGACGGTGAAGTTCTGTGTACAGATATAAATGAGTGTTTGAATCCAGGAGCGTGTGGAGTTAATACTGATTGCATCAATACGCCCGGAAATCATACGTGCACCTGCAAAAATGGCTTCGAAGGCAATCCTTTCGATGGTTGCGTAGATATAAATGAGTGTTTGCATCCGAATGCATGTGGTCCGGGTGCCACTTGTATCAATTTAGAAGGTAGTTATCAGTGCGAGTGTCCGCCAGGCTTTGATGGCGATGCTCGAGCATTTGGCTGCCAGGATATGGATGAATGCGCTCGATTACCGTGTGGAAGAGGGGCGCAATGTCGCAACAGTGAAGGCAGCTTCCAATGTTTGTGTCCAGACGGTTTTATTGGCGACCCAATGAACGAATGCATAGGTAATTTTCAAGGAATATTTACTTTAATTTGCTAATGAAAATTAAAACAATATTATAGTTACTTATATCTTCACTTTGTTTGAATTGTGGTTTTTTCCGACGTAACATGATTGTATTTTTATCAAAATCCATTTGATCATGATTTTCCAGATATAAATGAATGTTTAGAGAATCCATGTGGTGCTAATGCCGTATGCACAAATTCGCCCGGAAGTTTTGTATGTACATGCAAACCAGACTACACGGGAAACCCATACAAGGGCTGTTCAGATATTGATGAATGTTCTGCCTTTAAGCAACCATGTCCTGCGAATGCAATTTGTGAAAATGCCAATCCAGGCTACAATTGCAAATGTCCACAAGGCTATGCCGCCCGTCCAGATCCTAAAATCGCTTGTGATCAAATCGATGTGAATATTTTGTGTCAGAGTAACTTCGATTGTACCACAAACGCCGAATGTATCGAAGGACAATGCTTCTGCCAAAACGGTTTTGAGCCACAGGGTACCGTGTGCGTTGATATCGATGAATGCCGATCGAATACCAACATTTGTGGTGAACGTTCAATGTGCCTCAATACACCTGGATCGTATCGTTGCGAATGTCCAAAGTATGTAGCTTTTCACCCTCTATTTACCTTTAACTCGATGAACATTTGTGATTTATTCCTATTAATTCCTATTAAATTTACCATGAATAGTGGTTTTGTTGGAGCTCCACCGCGGATTGCTTGCAAAGCACCATGTGAAGATATAAAATGTGGACCACACGCTTATTGCAAAGCAGATGGAACAGAAGCATATTGCGTTTGTGATGAAGGATGGACCTACAATCCAAATGATATTTCAGCCGGATGTCAAGATATAAACGAATGCGATACAATTCATGGACCTTCGGGAAGATGTGGATTGAATGCAATTTGTACGAATACACCAGGAGATTTCTTATGCCAATGTCCAGTTGGTTTTTCAGGCAATCCAGCTATTCAATGTATCGGTATGTAATTTGAAGAATTTAATGTTTTTTTTTCTCGAAATTCACAATTTATTCCTTCATTGGACACCATCTTTTCTAACTTTAACAAAAACTTATCATGAAAATTTGTTTATTTAATATCAGACATCGATGAATGTTCAAAGCTGAATCGATGTGGGCAAGGCGCTTTGTGTGTGAACAAGGCCGGATCATTTGAATGTGTTTGTCCAGAAGGTTCAATACCAGACCCTGATCCAAGTGTTCGTTGCATCACTGTAGTGACATGTAAATCTAACAATGACTGCCCCGGAAATGCAATTTGCGATGAGCATCAACGTTGTTTGTGTCCAACACCAAATATCGGAAACGATTGCCGACATCCGTGCGAGAGCCATTCATGTGGACCAAATTCAAACTGTATGATTGTGAATCAAGAAGCCAAATGTTTGTGCGCACCTGGATTTGTGGGCTCGGCCGACCGAATCGGTGGATGTGTGGATGATGACGAATGTAAACACACACCATCTGTATGTCCAGAAAGCTCTGTTTGCATAAACACTCCCGGAAGTTTTACATGTCAATGTCCTGCTGGCGTTATTGGCGATCCGTTCAAAGGAGAATGCGAACGATCTGGAAATATTGTTGAATCTTGTGATGAAGAACATCCATGCTCGAAAGATGAAAACTGTGTTATCGATGCACATCTCGGAAGGAATGTGTGCGTTTGCAGACAAGGATTCACACGAGATTCACAAACGGGCAAATGCGTTGACATCGACGAATGTGGTATAAGTGATAAAGTGGCTTGCGGAATGAATTCGTTGTGCAAAAATTTGCCAGGAAGCTATGAATGCTTCTGTCCACCGAATTTCTTCGGAAATCCATACATTGTTTGCGAGGAATGCACAAGTGTGGAATGTCAATGTAAAGCACCATACAAATTCGTTGGTGGAAACTGTATATTGGCTGGCTGTCAAGACGGTGGACAGTGTCCACCTGGAGCCGAATGTATTTCAATTGCCGGCGGTGTCAGCTATTGCGCTTGTCCAAAAGGATATCGCACACAATCTGACGGCAGTTGCGTTGATGTCGATGAATGTGTTGAAAATCAGCATTTCTGCGGATTTGGAGCCGAATGCGTGAATAGACCCGGATCATACGAATGCTTGTGCCCTCCAGGATATGACGGCGATCCATATCATGGTAAGATATTTATTTAAAATGCCGAAAATGATATCATTTGAAAATTAAAGGTTTTGATTTTGTCGATCAAATCGTAGATGACCATCGAAATACAGAAAAATCACGATTCTAAAATAAATCTATTTATTTCAGGTCAATGTTCTGCTCCGCAACGGCGATGTGCTTCAGACAGAGAATGTGGAACAAATGAAAAATGTCTTCAGCCTGGTGAATGTATTTGCCCGCCACCATTCTTTTTGGACACAAACGATGGTAACAAATGTAAGAACCCATGCGAACGATATGCTTGTGGCATCAATGCCAAATGTACACCATCCGATCCACCGCAATGTATGTGCGAAGCTGGATTCAAGGGAGATCCGCTACAAGGCTGTTTCGACGAAAATGAATGCTCGACCTATGGAAATCCATGTGCCTATGGTGCCCAATGTGTCAATCAAAAAGGAGGATACAATTGTGTTTGCCCCAAAGGAATGGAAGGCGATCCGTACAAAGAGGGATGCATTTTGGCTCAAGGCCGTGTGCCAAGCCAATGTAACACTAACAAAGATTGTGCTGACACTTTGGCTTGTGTACAAGGCACTTGTGTTAGTCCATGCAAGAGTTTGTTGTGCGGCCAAAATGCATATTGTGAACCAGAAAATCATGCAGCCTGGTGTCGATGCCGCGTTGGTTTTGTTGAAAATGAAAGCGGCGAATGTGTTTCACGTAAGAATCCATTCAACTTCATTTTTTTTTTGCTCTTTATCAAAACTTTATTGTTATTCGAACAAAATTAAATAATTCATTTTGATTTCACAGAATGTAATGATTACTTCTGTGGTCAAGGCGCTGTTTGTATTGTAACACGTGACGGTCCAACGTGTAAGTGTCCGCCAGGTCTGTTGGGAAATCCATTCCCAGGTGGTATTTGCGTCACAGATCAGTGTTCAGCAAGCCATCCATGTGCCGACAATCAGGCATGTATCAGCGGACGCTGCAAACATCGATGTGAAAATGTTGTGTGCGGTGTTGGCGCTACCTGTGATCAATCGACTGGAAAATGTATTTGTGAACCGTACTTCGTCGGCAATCCAGACTATTTGTGCATGCCACGTAAGTATTCATTTATTCTCTTACTTTATTGCGATCGATAATTTCAACTCTAATTTCCTGATTATCCTTTCAAAATAGCTGTAACAAATCCAGTGTGTCAACCAGAATGTGGACAAAATGCCCACTGTCGCTACGGAGTAATATCGAATCAATGTGTGTGCAATCCAAGTACAGTTGGAAATCCGTACGAAATTTGCGGTCCACAAGAGAGAAACACATGCTCTAATACAAAGTGCGGCGTAGGAGCTGAATGTCATCAAGTGAACGGTCGCGTGGATTGTGTTTGCCCAATCGGTTTCACCGGCAATCCATTTGTTGAGTGTCGCGATTTGGACGAATGTTTGGAAAGCCCATGCGGAACCAATTCAGTTTGTATAAACACTGCCGGAAGTTACGATTGTAAATGTCAACGCGGTTTCTTCGGAAATCCATTTATTATGTGTTCACCAGTTCAGAGTGAAATGGAATGTGATGATCCAGACCATTGTGTATGTAGTAAATCGGTTGCCTGTCCAGCCGGATATCGATGTGAAAATGGCCGATGTTTGAATTTGTGCCAAGGAGTTTCATGTGGACCCAGAGCTGCTTGCTCAGTTGGAAAGTGTATCTGCCCATTGGGATACATAGGTGATGCAAATGACTTGAGCAAAGGTTGTCACTTGCGTGGCCAATGTGAAATTGATCAAGATTGTAAGAGCTCGGAAATTTGCTTCCAATTTGGTCGAGGCATTCGAAACTGTGTTGATGCCTGCAGTAAATTCTCATGTGGACCAAATGCTTACTGTGTATCAAGCAATCACCGCTCAACGTGTATTTGTCGCGATGGCTTTACGGGAAATCCAAATGATTTCAGTTTGGGCTGTCAACCAACCAGTGGACATTTCAGAGAAACTGAGTGCCGCAGCAATGCTGATTGTAATCCAGGGCTAATTTGCATTGTTGGTCCCAGCGGATATAATAGTTGCGTAAATCCATGCGCTTCGGTTGCATGCGGTTTGAATGAAGAATGTCTTTTAGATGCAAATGCAAGTCCGGCCTGTCATTGCAAAGACACGTACGTTTGGAATCCAGCCAGTTCAATGTGCGAAAAACCATCGATTCCGGATTGTACGTCAGATACCGATTGCCATCCAGTAGCCTCATGTCAACCAGACGCACTCGGCATTTTGAAATGTACATCGATTTGCGATAAATTCCAATGCCCAGCCAATTCCGTTTGTGTGGCAACGAATCATCATGGGTAAGCATATAATTTCAACATTATATTTTTTTAAAATGTTACACATATTAATAATCCATTCATAATGATCTCCATTGCTGGCATTCTTCGTTTTTTTTTTTAATTACAATAACCTGTTATCTTTTCAGTGAATGTCAGTGCTTGCCTGGCTACACTGGCAATCCAAGAGATCGAAACGGTTGTCGCTTGGAGCAAAGAAATCAATGTTCGACTAGCGCCGAATGTGCAGAGAATGAGAAATGCAAAAAGAATGAAAGAACTGGAAATATGGAATGTCGACCGGCCTGCGAAGATGTGCACTGCGGACCACAAGCAATTTGTGTTTCAAACAATCATATTGCAAAGTGTCAATGCCCAACTGGACCATATACTGGTGATCCATACAATGTGACGGCCGGATGTCAAAGTGTACCGTGTGTATACAATATCGATTGCCCACCGACGCAATTGTGTAATCGTTTGACACACACTTGCTACAATGTTTGCGATGAATCGGCTTGTGGAGAAAATGCCATTTGCATTGCTGAAAATCAAAATGCAGTATGCCAATGTCCACCTGGCTACAGAGGTGATCCAATTCCAGAAGTTGGCTGTAAACAGGCGGATGTCTGTTCGCAATGTGCCGAATCATCAGTTTGCGAAATCACACCGGCTGGACACATTTGCAAATGTCCACAAGGGTATACTGGTTATCCCGAAACAACCGGATGCTTCCCAATTGGTCAGTGTCCACATGGCGATTCTGATTGTCCAGCCACTGCTCGATGTGTAGACGGACGCTGTGTTGATAAATGTCACGATTTATGCGGTCCAAATATGATTTGCACAATTAAAAATGGTGAAGCTGTTTGTGCGTGCCCAAGTAAATTCAAATTTGTATCGGCCTATGCCAAGGACGGTTGCATTCGAGACGTACACATTTGTGCATCGGACTTTGATTGCACCAATGGAATTTGCAGTAATGGTCAATGTACAGTCGCTTGTCGAAATCAAAATGATTGCGCTGATGGAGAATATTGTTCGAATAACCGTTGCATGATTAAATGTTCAGGTCACAATCAATGTCCAAATGGCCAAGCGTGCAAACAGGGCGTTTGTTCAATTGGATGCAGAAGCAATAACGATTGTGCTTCAAATCTATCATGTTACAATAATAACTGCCAGAATCCATGCGAAAATAATATTTGCGGACCAAATGCATTGTGTAAGATCGAAAATCATGCCGCAAAATGCGAGTGTCCAGCTGGCTTTGAAGGAAACCCAACGCCAGATCAAGGATGTGTTCGTGTTCCTGCCACATGTGTTTCATCAAATAGCTGCCCGAACGGACATATGTGCATCGCAAATCTATGCCAAGTACCTTGCTCCGATTCAGTTTCATGTGCAAACGGTGAAAGATGCGATAACAATGTTTGTGCAAAGGTTTGTTTCTCCAACAACAATTGTTTGCCAGGTGAAATCTGTAACGAGCGTGGAACCTGCCAACCTGGTTGCTTGACGGAAGGTGATTGCCCGCCAACACAAGTTTGCTTGGATGGTAAATGCAAGTGCGGTCATGGATTCATTGGAACACCGTTTGGCTGTTCTGATATTGACGAATGTACCGAAAAAGTTTGTCATAAGAGCGCCATTTGTCAGAATACGCCCGGATCATTCAAATGCATTTGTCCCGAAAATACCGTGGGTGATCCGTACACAGCACCCGGTTGCTTACTACCGAATCAATGTGTCCGAAATGAAGATTGTGCCGAAAACTTGGCTTGCTTCGAAGGAAAATGCACAGAACCATGTACCATTGCGGAATGCGGACGCAATGCAGTTTGCCAATCGAGCGAGCACAAAGCGTTTTGCCAATGCCCACCTGGATCTCTCGGAGATCCAACCGACCAAGTTAATGGATGTTTCCGGGTTGAGTGCATTAGCAGCGAGGATTGCAGTGCAAATAATTACTGCAATCCACAAATCAACAAGTGCCAAAGTGAGTACTTAATTAATTAAGCATTTTCCATTTTCGCTCTCAATTGCGAAATTGCATTTTTATTCAAACGAATTTCATTGATAAAATTTTTTCGATATTCCGCTGAAACAAATTCAAGATGAATGAAGCAAATATGTCCATGTTGTCTATGATGGATAACAATGCTCTTCTTTGGTGATTTCCAAAACGCGAACATATCGACATCGATTATATTAAACATCTAAATTATTATCTTTATTTCTAATCAATGAACTGAATCGGCAATTCAGAAGACAAAATGTCCTCATTGTTTAATTTATGAAAAGCAATTGTAGAAGAATTCTTCCATGTTATGATCAGCAGCAGAAGAGAAGGAAATATATTTTAGAACATCAACGCTATGAGTTTTTACTTCAAATGATATGATTTTATCAATGACGACTCGAATCCTTACATCTGAAAAATGTTAATAACGGTTTCTTTCCTGAAAAGTGCAAACGAATAATAAATTGAAAATATACCTGAAATCAATTCAATAAGGAATTCGTTCGGTTCATCTGTCCGGATTACACCGAGCGTCGGTACTGTTAAATTTCTATTTCCACGATTCAAAGCATAAGACTCCACGTTTCTCTCCAATTGCTCTCGTCCATTTCTGTAAATTGTATGGTCAGTGCGATCTCCAATTACTGAAAGCACATATTTTACTCATCTCACTCTTATTATGTTTAAACAAATATATTATATTATCTCACTGAAATTATAGGTGTGTTCAAAGGCTTCACTATCTACTTCATTATTTAATCGAAAAATGACCTTATTTTGCGAAAGTGTGAAGAATCGAATTTGAAGTGTATCGTTGTCTTTCCGAAAAGACACATCGTCAAAACCAAAATGATCTCGATAATGGTCCTCAAAAGTTGTAAAATATTGACAGTGAACAAGTTCTGCGAAATAATCAATTTGATTAAATCAAATATTCAAAACTCTTTTCCAAACAATAGATTTACATCCTGCCAGTACTTAATGCAATATATTTTCATTCGGTTTTACCAAGTGGAGCATCCAGAATGAACTGTGGCACCCCAAGTCAAAAAGAATATCACTGATAATGAGATTTTCATTTTTGCCAACAATTGTTGAAGGAATATTTATTTGCTCAAAGAATATTAACAAACTGAAATGCCACGAATAAAGTTTCACTCTTTAATAGTGCAAAGCGAAGTGAATTTTTCAGTATTATTTAATGTTATCAAGAAATGCTTCACATATAATTATTGGCCAATCTTAAATTGAATAGATATTTGGCCAACGAACATCCTTTCTGTCCAGCCTACACACAGTTTAGAAAACAAAATAACATTTCAATAGAATTATTTTTTGGATAAATATAGTCGCAAATCAGTTTTATTTAAATTCATGAGGTTGGTATATTGGATTATTGACATCGAACTACTAATACTTTTACCATTTACATATGCAATACTTTGAGACCATTTCTTGATTTCATAATAAAATTTCATTTATTCGATATTTCTCTTCACACGCACATATTTGTGTCCATATATTTTTTTCAAATCGCAATATCATATCATGAGAACTCCCACCGGATGCATAGCTTTCGTAAATAGAACGCCGTCGAAGTAAGATTGCAAAGTCAATGAATAAAAGTCACTTTTTAGTTGCAAAATACGTGTATTAAATGAAATAAAACAAAGTATATATTATTACATGAACATAAATGCGTATTCCGCATGAAAGTTAACTGATAATGGCCAGGGTCAGGCTATTCATGTTTATTTTTAATTTTTCAAATATTGCAGCAAAAAAAACTCGATTTAGAGCGCACAGTTATAAAAGAATTCTTCGAGATTGTTCAATTCAGGAGAAGCAAAACTAATATACTTCAGCGTCTCAATATTGTCGGATCTTATTTCAAGTGATGTTTTTTCATTGATGGTAACTCGAATGTTGTTGTCTGAAAGAAACAATTAATATTTGAATCATAATGCAATTTCAGATGATAACTAGTTTTCCGTCTATAATTAACTGTACCCGTAAGGAATTCGATGAAAATTTCATTCGGCTCATCTGTTCGAATAACACTGGGCGTTGCTATGGTTTTGATAATGATGCCTCCTTTCAGAATCTGAGACTGTACGTAAGGCTCAATCTGTTCGCGTCCATTTCTGTAGAGTCGGTAATCAGTGCGAATCCCAATGACTAAAACACATATTACACGCAGTTATCATTTCTTTTTTTGGAACGATAAATTGAACAAATCAAAATGGTTGATTCAAAAAATAATTCCGTTATGTTTACATTTTAATCTACATTAACCTACCGAATTCATAGCTATTTTCAGAAACATTATCAATATCAGATATTTGAAACTTGATCTTTTCTTGTGAAAGTGTGAAGAATCGAAATTGAATTGTATTATTGTGTTTCTGAGTGGAGATATCATCTAATCCAATATAATCCCGATATATATTCTCCGAAGCTATATAATATTGGCAATTGACAAGATCTACGGATACAGAATGATACATGTTCGTGAAATACAAATGCTTTTCTGTGTATATTCTCAACGATCAATTCCTAAATTTCTACATACTGCCGTATTTTTCCATTCGGTCCTTCCAATGTGTACATGCACAATATGCTGTTGCACATAAAGTAACTATAAGGATCACTATCACTATCAATTTCATTTTCTTCCTCGATATAAACTTTACAGTGTTGTTTACTCAATGAACATGAATCAAGTAAATTCTTGTGAATATATTACATGTTGCTGAGTTGACTTTTTAATATTATCATAGTTCCACGATATTGCTTCAATTTGATAAATATTCTGTCATTTCACATCCTATCTTGTTTCAAAATGTACGTTTTATCCGCAGTTTTTAGGTCAATATTCTATTTAAAGTACTCACATTGTTTCTGTGCATTTTTGATTCGAAATAAAAACGTCATCAATTTTTTTGTCGCGAAAATGAAAAAAAAAAATAGACCAAATACCATAAATAGAATTAAACATATAAAATAAAAATGATACAATTCATCATTATGCTAAACACGTCTCTGTGCTTTATGCTTCGTATCTGGCGATTTAATCGCCTAAGCGATCATTCCGATGAAATATATAATTTCATGGAGCTGCATTTCATTGACATTTTATAATTCAAAGATAACACAAAAAATGTTAATAATAATTCATTTCCTTCCTGAAAGCCTTCATATTAAAAATGATGAATTTTTAAGCGATTTCCAAATGGACATCAAACGTGTCATACAATCTTCCAACTTATTAAAGAGCTATTTTTAAAATACGTATTGAATAAATATTTTGAATATTGGTGGATTGATGTTTATTTCAAACGGATGCATGCAAGGTAGAGTAAATGCACTCAATTCGTGACTGATTGCTGAAGAATAATAGTTAAACATGAATATGATCGAAAGAATGATAAAAAATAAATCGTATGATAAAAAAACTTTCTCAAATATTCCAAAATGTGATTTCCATATGATTTCCTTACCTTGCCCTCATTTACTTCTTTTTTTCAATAACATGTCTAAAAATAATATTACTTCTTTCTCTTTTTTACTGCCCAAGATCCATGTGATACTGTCGACTGTGGCCGTGGAACATGTATTGTTGATCGTCATGAAGCAACTTGTTCATGTCCGCCTGGTTACGTTCTTCTCAATGGAAAATGTGAAGATATAGACGAGTGCTTAGAGCGACCATGTCACAGTTCAGCAGTATGTAAAAATCATCCAGGAAGCTTTGTATGTGCATGTCCTGATGGACTAGTTGGTGATCCAGTGAACACTGGTTGCAGAAATCCAGAGGAATGCTTAACAAATTCAGACTGTCCAGACTCAGCCGCTTGTATAAATTCGAAATGCAAAAATCCATGCGATTCGTCCGATGCTTGTGGTTTGAATGCGGAATGTACAGTCAATGCACATCATGCATTCTGCAAGTGTCCATCTAATTCACGAGGAGACCCAGGTGTCGAATGCAGATTGATTGAATGTAGCGAAAACACCGATTGTCCACTTTCGAAATCTTGCTTAGACTCAAAATGTGTGAATCCATGTTCAGTACCAAATGCATGCGGACAAAATTCGAATTGCGTCGTTGAAACTCACGTTGGAATATGCTCATGTCAACCAGGAACAACAGGAAATCCATTGCTGGGTTGCGTTCCAATTCAATACTGTTCAGCCGACAGCCAATGTTCATCTGGAGCGATTTGCAAGGCTGGCGTTTGTTCTGCAATTTGTACGTCGAATCGTGAATGTATCACTGATCAACTTTGTTTACAAGGAATATGTCAATCAACTTGTCACGATAATTCAACTTGCGCTGATTTCCAATTCTGTCAAAACAATATTTGCACACAGGAAATTCGCTGTCGCACTCACGATGATTGTTTGATGAATGAACGCTGTGAAGTAGATTCGTATGGTCGTTCAGAATGTAAAAATGCTTGCGAAGGACGTAATCTTTGTGGCAGAAATGCTGAATGTACAGCAAGAGAACACGATGCATTGTGCTCCTGCAAAGACGGTTTCATTGATGATGGCCAAGGCGGTTGCAGAAGAATCGAATGCGAACGAGACAATCAATGTACTTCAGATAAATTCTGTGAAAAGAATATTTGTAAGTTGGCTTGCCAGAGTGGAAAGTCATGTGGTGAAAAAGCCATTTGCACAGTTGAAAACCATCGACCAGTCTGCTATTGCCAGCCCGGTTACAGCGGAAATCCATACGAACAATGTAATGCAGTTGATTATTGTCGCGACGCACCATGCGGACCAGGAGCTTTATGCTCGAACAACAAAGGAACCTTCCATTGCGCCTGCGGCAATGGATATGTGGGAGATCCATATAACGAAGGCTGTCGCTTAGCTTTCGAATGTAAAAGCAATGAAGACTGTCCGATCAGTGCCGAATGTATTCAATCGAATAGCGAATCAAAATGCAGAGATGTTTGTGAAAACACCAGCTGTGGTCCAAATTCAGAATGTTTGCCAGTCGATCATGCAGCTTTCTGTAAATGCATACCAGGCTATGAGGGTGTTGCCGCTGATATTGCTGTTGGATGCAGACCACTGCCAGTTCCATGCACATCGCCATCGGACTGCCCATCAAATACTTATTGTAATGGTGGCATTTGTAAACCAGCTTGTGTTTTGGATCAAGAGTGCGGCTTAGAAGAAATTTGTCTAGAAGGTCAATGTGTGAATCCATGCACACAACCACAAGCTTGCGGAATGAATGCCGAATGTAGAACAATAAATCACTTCAAATCATGCGGATGTCCAGCCGGATTCACCGGAAACAGCGCCGTTGAATGCGTTCGAAGTAAGTTTGATTTTCGTTTTAGATTTTATAAAAAGTGTATTTTAAAAGAATATTTTTGAATCAATGCGACTTCTTCATCAGCATTCAATAATTCACATTTCGTTCTATTTTCAGTTCCAGTTTCGTGCGCATCGAACTTGGACTGCATTGATGGAAACACTTGTCGAGATTCAATGTGTTTACCACGTTGTGACGCTGACCAAGAGTGTGCTTTGAATGAAAAATGTATTGGCAGCAATTGCATGCGTAAGTTCATCAATTTTATTTTCAAACGGGGCAATACATTGGAAACTTATTTGAATTATTATTACAAAATCTCATGTTGAAAAAAAAAACTTTTTTCCACCCATAGTCACTTGTCGTCTGGATAACGATTGCTTCTTGGGACACATTTGCCTAAATAATCGATGCATTTATGCATGTCGCTCGGATGAAGATTGTACATCAACCGAAAGCTGTTTGAACAACACATGTACGAATCCATGTAACTTGTCGCCATGTGGTCCAAATGCAGTTTGTACTGTATTCAATCATCGCGCTCAATGTGCTTGCTTAAATGGTTTGGTGCCAAGTCCAACGGCCAAAATTGGATGTGTTCGATCACCAGCATCACCATGCAGCAGCAACAGAAATTGTCAAGATGGATTGTTGTGTATTCAAGGAGAATGTAATGCTCGCTGTGGAACTGACAAAGAATGTTACAGCAACGAGCGTTGTGAAAATGGAATTTGCAAACCGCTATGCAGACGTGACAATGACTGTCGCTATGGAGAAGTTTGTCAAGATTTCATTTGTTCGCCTGGATGCCGATCCGATGCACATTGTCCGGGCAATTTGGCTTGCATCGCACAGAAATGTATTGATCCATGTCAAGAGCCAACCGCTTGCGGATTGAATGCCAATTGCGTTGTTCAAAATCACGTTAAAACCTGTATATGTCCCGAATATTTGGTTGGAAATCCAAACATTGGATGCAAATATGCTCCAACCTCATGCTCGACACACAATGAGTGCCCACCAAACCATTCGTGCCTAGGAGATATTTGCCAACAAAATTGCAACAACGACCAAAGTTGTTTGGCAGACGAGCGATGCGTACGTGGAACATGCAGATCGATTTGTAACAGCGATGCATCATGCGGAAATGGACAAATCTGTGAGAATAGATTGTGTCAAATTGGTTGCCGAAATGATTTGAGCTGCGGTGGAACGGAGGCATGTATAAATAACAAGTGCGCCAATCCATGTACAACAACCGGACAGTGTGGTCAATGCGCTGAATGCCTAGTTATCAATCATGCCGTTCAATGCAGCTGTCCAAATGGATTCTTGGGAAACGCGCTTGTCAGCTGTTCACTGCCATTGCAAAGATGCAACACATTATGTGAATGCGATGAATCTGGCCAGTATTGCACAGAAAGCTGTACTATCGATTCACAGTGTGCATGCGGACAAGTTTGCGCTGCCGGAAAATGCCGAAGCAGATGTAATCCAGGAAGCTGCTTGGAAGGACAGCTGTGTCAAGAGGGAGCGTGCATCGCTGGCTGCAGAAATAATTTGGATTGTTCGAGTGATCGATCATGTGTGAATGGTCAATGTTTGGATCCATGCTCATTGGAAAACACCTGCGGTGCCAATGCAATTTGCCGAGTTTCCGAGCATCGTGTAGTTTGCTTGTGTCCAGATGGCTTCAGAGGTGAACCAACGCAAGGATGCACAAGATCCGAATGTTCAATAGACAGCGATTGTGAGATTGAAAAGCGATGCGAAGCTGGCTCATGTAGAAATCCATGTCTGCTTGATGGCGCATGTGGTGTGAATGCCCAGTGTCGCGTAGTTAACCGACAAAAACAATGCTTGTGTCCGCCAGGTCACTTTGGAAATCCAAATATTGAATGTTCGTTGGAAACAAATCCATGCGCTAGAAACCCATGTGGTCCGAATACAAGATGCCGCGATTTAATTCGAGAAACTGGAGGCTACGAGTGCACTTGCGCACCTGGATGTGTTGGCGACCCTCATAAAGGATGCTTGTGCGGCGAACCGAGTACAATCTGCGCCGATCATGCATGCGGACGGAATGCGGCCTGTCGAATTTTCAATCAAAATCAACCAGAATGTTACTGCCCTCCACTTTATCCAAATGGAGATCCATATAATGAATGTATGTCATGAGCAAATGAAAAATGTTCAAACAATATTTGTTTGTGTTCAGCTATCGATAAAAACATGAAAAAAAATGCATTATGTTTAAATTGCAGGTACACCGTTGCGAGACATTACCGATTGTCGTCAACACGGATGTCCACATGGCGGAGAATGTATTCGTGAAGGTTCACAATACGTATGCAAACAAGGTATGTTACGACCACTTTTAAATGCAGTTTACGCGTTCGAGCATTTGAATTGTATTAGCTATTTGAAGATAGCTCTTGCCATTCAACGATAAACTAAATGAAATCCTTTTCCTTCCCCCTTGCGACCGAGAAAAACAACAATTATTAATTGTTCCAAAAACAACAAAAAAGCTCACAAAAAGTTCAATAACTTCTGCATCGTCCAAACTAAAACCCAAGTTTAATTTGTGTTTTACATACAAATATGCATAATAATTGTAGAGAAATTAATTCCGTGTCCATCCGAATCCGAAGTTTGTTGTTCAAAAAAATTGGCCTAACTTAATATTGAAACAAACATGACTGACAAGAAGCTGTTGGGATTCATAACTAGCAAGAGTTAGTCTCATTTTCGACCAATCAATCTAGTCGATTCAATCAAATTTAATGAAAAATTTAATAAATTTTAGTTGTTGATTAGTTAGTTTAACCAATTTGCTAATTGAATAAAACGAAATAATTGCAATTGTTGTTTTGTTCGTTTGAAATGAAATAGCAAGGACGTATATAACTCAGATTAGTAGTTATGCGAAAAACAGAAAGAAGAAGACGTGTTTATTAGAATCAATCATTTTGTGTTTGTTGCTGTAATAATTTGTTTTAATTTTTTTTTTAATTATTCGATAAATGTTTGTTCGCATTTTTTGTTTGTTTCCGTTTTGTAATTATTTGACTCTTGTACAGCACGAAATGTCAGTTCATTCAAACGTAAAAAACGGTAGCCAATCGATTTTCTGTAAAAAATATTTTTAGGTCATTTTTATTAGTGTATATAAATGTTATTGTACGTTTTTGTGTGTTTTTAACACCAGCTTAAAATCCGAAATGGATACATAATCAAGAGAGAAGAAACACGTCCGCTACAAACTGTATCATATCACAACAATTATTCCCACACCTACATACACACGAAAGCAAATGATACGCATTCTTATTTCACGCGCAATTCACGCGACAATTGTTTCTCCACCATTCATCATTTGCTTGTAAAATACACAAACAAACTGTCTATTTTTTTTTTTTTTTTTTTTTTTGTTATACACACACCGTTTCTGCCTTACTCATTTTCCTCAATGTATGTGTATACAGCATTTCCCGGGTCAAATCGGAAGTGAACAGAAATATTGTTGAATTGATCGAATTTTCGAAACTCGAAAATTAGATCAGAGTTTAGGCGCTAAGCAGATTCCTTTGCCTCAACAGCCACATTATTTCCCTTTCTCGTTGCCTGGTTTTAACTCTCTACTAGTTTCTGTGGATTTTAGCCAAATTCAAAACATCAACTCAAAAATTGTACATAACTGATTTGTGTTTGCGAGTGATTTTTTTTTTCAATCATTTGAACAAAATCAATCGTTTTTTTTTTATAAAAATACAAATAAGTTCGATAAATCGTTAGAATTGGGCACTGTGGATGGGATAATTCTCACAGTCGCTTGCACATTTATGGCTCGGGGATTTGTTTGCCTAAGTTTTTGCTCCTATTGATTGAATTTCACGGCATTTTCCTAGCATTTAATTTTTGGTTGATTGATTTTATTCTTGCCATATTTGATAAATGTGTTTGCATTTACGATATTTGTCTATCGCATCATTGTTTTTTCTTGTCTTTTCTGAACCATTTTCCTATTTTTCCTTGTATGTAATTTCTATTTTTTTTATTACATTTCAAAAGCATTATGAAGATAACAATTTGGTCACTGCTTGTCCATTTAACGACTCTCGTTCTATAGATTCATTCCTATTTTTTCTATTTTACAATATTTTTTAACATTTAAGTTGTAAATACGTTTTGTTTTTGTACCCCTCTCCCAACATATTAATCTAACATCAATTGCATCGAAACAAAGAATTATTGCGAAAAAAAAACGTAGCGAAAGCAGCGCCTTTCATGATATGTTGCTGGAGAAAATCTATCAGGCCTCTGTAGGAAAATGAAAACAAAAAATAAATCTCGACTAGAAATAAGCTATCTATCTAAATCTATTTGAAATCTTTTTTCGTCTCAACTTTTTCACTCCATTCTATTGACTTGAGTTTCGGCGATCTTTCGCTCGTATGTAGATTCCCGGGCAGAGCGTTTGTGTTGGATGTGTTCATAACGAATTTGTGAGAAATGAATCCCCTTCGCAGTTCTCAAAAACAAAACAAAAGTCACACAATTTGTTAAATAGAAAAAAAAAGTATTGATAAGTGAATTCAGACAGGCATGTACAAGCATTTGAGTATGTCATGATTTCCCCCCATTTTGATCCAGAAAAAAACGATCAAGCTTAGGATTTTAAGGTCAATTTATTCTGTTCCCAGCATGTTTATTTTTATTTTATTTTTCACTTCATGTTTCATGTCATATTTTTAATTTGCTTATTTCGGTTTTGATACTCTTTATTTTCGGCCCAAAATTCATTTGAATTCAATTTCAATTTTCTACCTTTATCATAATGTTTGATCGCTTTTACACCATTCAAATTGTTTTTTGAAAAAAAATCTAATTAAAAACAAAACGATCCATGGCATAAATTTATTCCAATAAAACAACGCTTCTGGACTTTTAGACATAGAATGTACCAGTGATTTAGATTGCCCTAACGAAAAAGCATGCTTGCAAAATATCTGCGCGGATCCTTGTGCCTTGCGGGAAGCATGCGGAGTGAATGCACTGTGCAAAACAGTATTACATCGACCGCGGTGCTCGTGTCCGAGCTGCTACATCGGACGAGCAAATGTTGAGTGCAAACCAGACCCACAATGTGATACCACATCACCAAGACCGAACAACGTAATGACTTTGTGCAACAAAGACGATGACTGTCATGAATCATTAGCTTGTAATCGATTTGGCCAATGCACTGATCCATGTGAAAATACTAATTCTGCATGTGATGCAAACAAAAAGTGCGAGACTCGACGCCATCGTCCGGTGTGTGTATGCAAATCTGGTTTTGTTGTTAATGAATATGGCGAACTAATTTGCGCACCAGATAAGCGAGAATGTTCCCGAGACGATGAATGTGCCTCAAACATGGCGTGCATTGATCTAAAATGTCAGAATCCATGCGCTGTTACCAATTCACATGGAGCTTCGTGTCCAGCTGAAAAATCTTGCCAGGTGCAGGATCACAAACCAGTTTGCATTTGCATGAAAGATTGTATTCCATCCATATCGATATGCTTAAGAGACAGCGGATGTCCAGCCGGTTTGGCTTGCCGAAATTATCAATGTGTTAATCCATGTGATCACGCCTCATGTGCTGCTAACTCTCCTTGCTTTGTGGAAGATCATAAACCCATTTGCAAATTCTGTCCACCAGGTTTTGTGGCTGACTCAAAAACAGGATGCCAAAAAGGTAAAAAACTCTTTACGCAACAAACAAAAACAAATCATCCCCCTTCAAAAAGACAAACGAAACAACTCAAGGTCAAATGCCTAGATGAATCTAGGACTTGAACTTAAAACTCGATCTTTCTTCTCATTATTGGCTATGATAATGAACTTATTTTGATCTTTTTTCAATTCTTCGATGATTCATTTTAATTTTTTTCTTGGATCATAAATTTCGTGATGTTTTCTTTTTCCATTTTTCACTCTCTCTATCTGTCTGTCTTTGCCTCAGCCTCTTTTCTCACCATTTTGGTAATATTGAAGCAATCTAAAGTTCTATGCCTCTCTTTCACTCTCTGCCTCTCTTCTACCACACTTTCGATTTAACGAAGAAGAAGTCCTAAATCTAAGATCTTAGTTTTTCTCTATAGTCATCGTCATCATTCAACAAGAAAATAACCACTTTCGATGGCGAATTGCCAAAAAGCTCTGCCTAAATAAACCAATAGCAAGTCCTGTTCTGACGGAATGAATATTCTGGTACTTGGAGTACCAATACAAAAACAAACACTAAACACGTTTAATCATCGACAAAACAACAAAACATATCTCACGATGACCCTTCATAGTAACCAAAGATCTCCTGAAAACCAAAAAAACCAAACAATTAAACCCAAGAAAACATTCACACACGCTCGAGCTCACAATTTTTTTTGTTCTTTATCACTACTACTCACTGAAAACAAACTTATCCCAATCTAATTCTCAACTACGGCATGCTCTAATCAATTTCTAACATTCCGTTTAATTTTCAACAGCATTAATTCGTTTTAATCTAAACTCTAATTTAAACTTTTTTCGCCGAAATGTATGTCTTGATAAATAGAGTAGGGACAGAACTTAATTTTGCACATTTTTGAGGCAAATGTCCATAGCACAAAATGCTCGCTTAATAGATTCGTGATGGAATTGCTGTACAGATTTTATATATGGAATAAGAGCAAACTCCTCTCTATAAGCCACCCAAACACATGTACACGATTTCACCGATTTATTGAAGTTTCTCTTCTCACTTCAACTCTTGCACTATAATTTTTCTCTCTCTCCTTTAGCGATATTTTGATTTTGTATATACAAATGTAAATATTACCACCAAATAATATTTTAATTAACGTATGAAATAATGAATATAGCAGCAGACGTCGGTAATGCGCAGATCGTCAATTGTACAAAGCATCAGGATTGTAAAGACAATTTGCAATGTGTCAAGAACCAATGTGTAGACCCGTGCCAATCAGCACCATGTGGTGAAAGTGCCCTATGCATCATTAAAATGCATCTAATTATATGCCAATGTCCGGGAAATCACACTGGCGATCCTTTCGAAAAATGCAATCCTTTCGAAACCACACATGAATCGAAACCGTTTGAATTAGATTTCAGAAGTTTAAAAACAACAGAAGCACCTATTGTTATTGTTAGGACAAGTAGTACAATTCAAGCAACTGATACGACGACAAAGTCCATCGAAACAAAATCAACTAATAAGCAACCAAATTTAGAAGCTCGAACCACAATGACCGAAATACAAGCCATTTCAGACACTCAAAGCACAGAAAATATTTTCACAACTGAGCCATATATGACCGGACAAACAACGATATCAAATGAAACTAAATCAACACGATATGACAGAAAAGAACTAACTGAAATGGAATTTGAGAAGAGAAGAATAACAACAAAAACAGAAAAACCCAAGACAACCACTAAAAACTACGAATATCACATAAATAACATCGAAAAGACCACTCAAAAGTTACACACTACTAGCTCTGGTCCAAAGACAACCGCAATTTATGATCAAGAGACCACAGTTTTGCCCACTGAACGGTCGTTTGTCACTGAGCGAAGCTCTTCTATTCCAACCGAAAGTGGAACAACGACAAAATATGTCGATTCAACCACTGAACAGTTCCAAACTTCTAGCTCTGGTCCAAAGACAACCGCACTTTATGATCAAGAGACCACAGTTTTGCCCACTGAACGACCGTTTGTCACTGAGCGAAGCTCTTCTGTTCCAAACGAAAGTGGAAGAACGACAAAATATGTCGATTCAACCACTGAACAGTTCCGAACTTCTAGCTCTGGTCCAAAGACAACCGCAATTTATGATCTAGAGACCACAGTTTTGCCCACTGAACGATCGTTTGTCACTGAGCGAAGCTCTTCTATTCCAACCGAAAGTGGAAGAACTACAAGATATGTCGATTCAACCACTGAACAGTTCCGAACTTCTAGCTCTGGTCCAAAGACAACCGCAATTTATGATCAAGAGACCACAGTTTTGCCCACTGAACGATCGTTTGTCACTGAGCGAAGCTCTTCTATTCCAACCGAAAGTGGAAGAACTACAAAATATGTCGATTCAATCACTGAACAGTTCCGAACTTCTAGCTCTGGTCCAAAGACAACCGCAATTTATGATCAAGAGACCACAGTTTTGCCCACTGAACGATCGTTTGTTACTGACCGAAGCACTTCTATTCCAACCGAAAGTGGAAGAACTACAAGATATGTCGATTCAACCACTGAACAGTTCCGAACTTCTAGCTCTGGTCCAAAGACAACCGCAATTTATGATCAAGAGACCACAGTTTTGCCCACTGAACGATCGTTTGTCACTGAGCGAAGCTCTTCTGTTCCAACCGAGAGTGGAAGAACTACAAAATATGTCGATTCAACCACTGAACAGTTCCAAACTTCTAGCTCTGGTCCAAAGACAACCGCAATTTATGATCAAGAGACCACAGTTTTGCCCACTGAACGATCGTTTGTTACTGACCGAAGCACTTCTATTCCAACCGAAAGTGGGAGAACTACAAAATATGTCGATTCAACCACTGAACAGTTCCGAACTTCTAGCTCTGGTCCAAAGACAACCGCAATTTATGATCAAGAGACCACAGTTTTGCCCACTGAACGATCGTTTGTCACTGAACGAACCTCTTCTGTTCCAACCGAGAGTGGAAGAACTACAAAATATGTCGATTCAACCACTGAACAGTTCCAAACTTCTAGCTCTGGTCCAAAGACAACCGCAATTTATGATCAAGAGACCACAGTTTTGCCCACTGAACGATCGTTTGTTACTGACCGAAGCACTTCTATTCCAACCGAAAGTGGGAGAACTACAAAATATGTCGATTCAACCACTGAACAGTTCCAAACTTCTAGCTCTGGTCCAAAGACAACCGCAATTTATGATCAAGAGACCACAGTTTTGCCCACTGAACGATCGTTTGTCACTGAACGAAGCTCTTCTGTTCCAACCGAGAGTGGAAGAACTACAAAATATGTCGATTCAACCACTGAACAGTTCCAAACTTCTAGCTCTGGTCCAAAGACAACCGCAATTTATGATCAAGAGACCACAGTTTTGCCCACTGAACGATCGTTTGTTACTGACCGAAGCACTTCTATTCCAACCGAAAGTGGGAGAACTACAAAATATGTCGATTCAACCACTGAACAGTTCCAAACTTCTAGCTCTGGTCCAAAGACAACCGCAATTTATGATCAAGAGACCACAGTTTTGCCCACTGAACGATCGTTTGTCACTGAGCGAACCTCTTCTGTTCCAACCGAAAGTGGAAGAACGACAAAAAATGTCGATTCAACCACTGAACAGTTCCAAACTTCTAGCTCTGGTCCAAAGACAACCGCAATTTATGATCAAGAGACCACAGTTTTGCCCACTGAACGATCGTTTGTTACTGACCGAAGCACTTCTATTCCAACCGAAAGTGGGAGAACTACAAAATATGTCGATTCAACCACTGAACAGTTCCGAACTTCTAGCTCTGGTCCAAAGACAACCGCAATTTATGATCAAGAGACCACAGTTTTGCCCACTGAACGATCGTTTGTCACTGAACGAACCTCTTCTGTTCCAACCGAGAGTGGAAGAACTACAAAATATGTCGATTCAACCACTGAACAGTTCCAAACTTCTAGCTCTGGTCCAAAGACAACCGCAATTTATGATCAAGAGACCACAGTTTTGCCCACTGAACGATCGTTTGTCACTGAGCGAACCTCTTCTGTTCCAACCGAAAGTGGAAGAACGACAAAAAATGTCGATTCAACCACTGAACAGTTCCAAACTTCTAGCTCTGGTCCAAAGACAACCACAATTTATGATCAAGAGACCACAGTTTTGCCCACTGAACGATCGTTTGTTACTGACCGAAGCACTTCTATTCCAACCGAAAGTGGAAGCACTACAAAATATGTCGATTCAACCACTGAACAGTTCCGAACTTCTAGCTCTGGTCCAAAGACAACCGCAATTTATGATCAAGAGACCACAGTTTTGCCCACTGAACGATCGTTTGTCACTGAGCGAAGCTCTTCTGTTCCAACCGAGAGTGGAAGAACTACAAAATATGTCGATTCAACCACTGAACAGTTCCAAACTTCTAGCTCTGGTCCAAAGACAACCGCAATTTATGATCAAGAGACCACAGTTTTGCCCACTGAACGATCGTTTGTCACTGAGCGAACCTCTTCTGTTCCAACCGAGAGTGGAAGAACGACAAAAAATGTCGATTCAACCACTGAACAGTTCCAAACTTCTAGCTCTGGTCCAAAGACAACCGCAATTTATGATCAAGAGACCACAGTTTTGCCCACTGAACGATCGTTTGTTACTGACCGAAGCACTTCTATTCCAACCGAAAGTGGAAGAACTACAAAATATGTCGATTCAACCACTGAACAGTTCCGAACTTCTAGCTCTGGTCCAAAGACAACCGCAATTTATGATCAAAAGACCACAGTTTTGCCCACTGAACGATCGTTTGTCACTGAGCGAACCTCTTCTGTTCCAACCGAGAGTGGAAGAACGACAAAAAATGTCGATTCAACCACTGAACAGTTCCAAACTTCTAGCTCTGGTCCAAAGACAACCGCAATTTATGATCAAGAGACCACAGTTTTGCCCACTGAACGATCGTTTGTTACTGACCGAAGCACTTCTATTCCAACCGAAAGTGGAAGAACTACAAAATATGTCGATTCAACCACTGAACAGTTCCGAACTTCTAGCTCTGGTCCAAAGACAACCGCAATTTATGATCAAAAGACCACAGTTTTGCCCACTGAACGATCGTTTGTCACTGAGCGAACCTCTTCTGTTCCAACCGAGAGTGGAAGAACGACAAAAAATGTCGATTCAACCACTGAACAGTTCCAAACTTCTAGCTCTGGTCCAAAGACAACCGCAATTTATGATCAAGAGACCACAGTTTTGCCCACTGAACGATCGTTTGTTACTGACCGAAGCACTTCTATTCCAACCGAAAGTGGAAGAACTACAAAATATGTCGATTCAACCACTGAACAGTTCCGAACTTCTAGCTCTGGTCCAAAGACAACCGCAATTTATGATCAAGAGACCACAGTTTTGCCCACTGAACGATCGTTTGTCACTGAGCGAAGCTCTTCTGTTCCAACCGAAAGTGGAAGAACTACAAAATATGTCGATTCAACCACTGAACAGTTCCAAACTTCTAGCTCTGGTCCAAAGACAACCGCAATTTATGATCAAGAGACCACAGTTTTGCCCACTGAACGATCGTTTGTTACTGACCGAAGCACTTCTATTCCAACCGAAAGTGGAAGAACTACAAAATATGTCGATTCAACCACTGAACAGTTCCGAACTTCTAGCTCTGGTCCAAAGACAACCGCAATTTATGATCAAAAGACCACAGTTTTGCCCACTGAACGATCGTTTGTCACTGAGCGAACCTCTTCTGTTCCAACCGAGAGTGGAAGAACGACAAAAAATGTCGATTCAACCACTGAACAGTTCCAAACTTCTAGCTCTGGTCCAAAGACAACCGCAATTTATGATCAAGAGACCACAGTTTTGCACACTGAACGATCGTTTGTTACTGACCGAAGCACTTCTATTCCAACCGAAAGTGGAAGAACTACAAAATATGTCGATTCAACCACTGAACAGTTCCGAACTTCTAGCTCTGGTCCAAAGACAACCGCAATTTATGATCAAAAGACCACAGTTTTGCCCACTGAACGATCGTTTGTCACTGAGCGAACCTCTTCTGTTCCAACCGAGAGTGGAAGAACTACAAAATATGTCGATTCAACCACTGAACAGTTCCAAACTTCTAGCTCTGGTCCAAAGACAACCGCAATTTATGATCAAGAGACCACAGTTTTGCCCACTGAACGATCGTTTGTTACTGACCGAAGCACTTCTATTCCAACCGAAAGTGGAAGAACTACAAAATATGTCGATTCAACCACTGAACAGTTCCGAACTTCTAGCTCTGGTCCAAAGACAACCGCAATTTATGATCAAAAGACCACAGTTTTGCCCACTGAACGATCGTTTGTCACTGAGCGAACCTCTTCTGTTCCAACCGAGAGTGGAAGAACGACAAAAAATGTCGATTCAACCACTGAACAGTTCCAAACTTCTAGCTCTGGTCCAAAGACAACCGCAATTTATGATCAAGAGACCACAGTTTTGCCCACTGAACGATCGTTTGTCACTGAGCGAAGCTCTTCTGTTCCAACCGAAAGTGGAAGAACTACAAAATATGTCGATTCAACCACTGAACAGTTCCAAACTTCTAGCTCTGGTCCAAAGACAACCGCAATTTATGATCAAGAGACCACAGTTTTGCCCACTGAACGATCGTTTGTCACTGAGCGAAGCTCTTCTGTTCCAACCGAAAGTGGAAGAACTACAAAATATGTCGATTCAACCACTGAACAGTTCCAAACTTCTAGCTCTGGTCCAAAGACAACCGCAATTTATGATCAAGAGACCACAGTTTTGCCCACTGAACGATCGTTTGTCACTGAGCGAAGCTCTTCTGTTCCAACCGAAAGTGGAAGAACTACAAAATATGTCGATTCAACCACTGAACAGTTCCAAACTTCTAGCTCTGGTCCAAAGACAACCGCAATTTATGATCAAGAGACCACAGTTTTGCCCACTGAACGATCGTTTGTTACTGACCGAAGCACTTCTATTCCAACCGAAAGTGGAAGAACTACAAAATATGTCGATTCAACCACTGAACAGTTCCGAACTTCTAGCTCTGGTCCAAAGACAACCGCAATTTATGATCAAGAGACCACAGTTTTGCCCACTGAACGATCGTTTGTCACTGAGCGAACCTCTTCTGTTCCAACCGAAAGTGGAAGAACGACAAAAAATGTCGATTCAACCACTGAACAGTTCCAAACTTCTAGCTCTGGTCCAAAGACAACCGCAATTTATGATCAAGAGACCACAGTTTTGCCCACTGAACGATCGTTTGTCACTGAGCGAAGCTCTTCTGTTCCAACCGAAAGTGGAAGAACTACAAAATATGTCGATTCAACCACTGAACAGTTCCGAACTTCTAGCTCTGGTCCAAAGACAACCGCAATTTATGATCAAGAGACCACAGTTTTGCCCACTGAACGATCGTTTGTCACTGAGCGAACCTCTTCTGTTCCAACCGAGAGTGGAAGAACTACAAAATATGTCGATTCAACCACTGAACAGTTCCGAACTTCTAGCTCTGGTCCAAAGACAACCGCAATTTATGATCAAGAGACCACAGTTTTGCCCACTGAACGATCGTTTGTCACTGAGCGAAGCTCTTCTGTTCCAACCGAAAGTGGAAGTACGACAAAATATGTCGATTCAACCACAGAACAGTTCCAAACTTATAGCTCTGGTCCAAAGACAACCGCACTTTATGATCAAGAGACCACAGTTTTGCCCACTGAACGATCGTTTGTCACTGAGCGAAGCTCTTCTGTTCCAACCGAGAGTGGAAGAACTACAAAATATGTCGATTCAACCACTGAACAGTTCCAAACTTCTAGCTCTGGTCCAAAGACAACCGCAATTTATGATCAAGAGACCACAGTTTTGCCCACTGAACGATCGTTTGTCACTGAGCGAAGCTCTTCTGTTCCAACCGAGAGTGGAAGAACTACAAAATATGTCGATTCAACCACTGAACAGTTCCAAACTTCTAGCTCTGGTCCAAAGACAACCGCAATTTATGATCAAGAGACCACAGTTTTGCCCACTGAACGATCGTTTGTCACTGAGCGAAGCTCTTCTGTTCCAACCGAGAGTGGAAGAACTACAAAATATGTCGATTCAACCACTGAACAGTTCCAAACTTCTAGCTCTGGTCCAAAGACAACCGCAATTTATGATCAAGAGACCACAGTTTTGCCCACTGAACGATCGTTTGTCACTGAGCGAACCTCTTCTGTTCCAACCGAAAGTGGAAGAACGACAAAATATGTCGATTCAACCACTGAACAGTTCCAAACTTCTAGCTCTGGTCCAAAGACAACCACAATTTATGATCAAGAGACCACAGTTTTGCCCACTGAACGATCGTTTGTCACTGAGCGAAGCTCTTCTGTTCCAATCGAAAGTGGAAGAACTACAAAATATGTCGATTCAACCACTGAACAGTTCCAAACTTCTAGCTCTGGTCCAAAGACAACCGCAATTTATGATCAAGAGACCACAGTTTTGCCCACTGAACGATCGTTTGTCACTGAGCGAAGCTCTTCTGTTCCAATCGAAAGTGGAAGAACGACAAAATATGTCGATTCAACCACTGAACAGTTCCAAACTTCTAGCTCTGGTCCAAAGACAACCGCAATTTATGATCAAGAGACCACAGTTTTGCCCACTGAACGATTGTTTGTCACTGAGCGAAGCTCTTCTGTTCCAACCGAAAGTGGAAGAACTACAAAATATGTCGATTCAACCACTGAACAGTTCCGAACTTCTAGCTCTGGTCCAAAGACAACCGCAATTTATGATCAAGAGACCACAGTTTTGCCCACTGAACGATCGTTTGTCACTGAGCGAAGCTCTTCTGTTCCAACCGAGAGTGGAAGAACTACAAAATATGTCGATTCAACCACTGAACAGTTCCAAACTTCTAGCTCTGGTCCAAAGACAACCGCAATTTATGATCAAGAGACCACAGTTTTGCCCACTGAACGATCGTTTGTCACTGAGCGAACCTCTTCTGTTCCAACCGAAAGTGGAAGAACGACAAAATATGTCGATTCAACCACTGAACAGTTCCAAACTTCTAGCTCTGGTCCAAAGACAACCACAATTTATGATCAAGAGACCACAGTTTTGCCCACTGAACGATCGTTTGTCACTGAGCGAAGCTCTTCTGTTCCAACCGAAAGTGGAAGAACTACAAAATATGTCGATTCAACCACTGAACAGTTCCGAACTTCTAGCTCTGGTCCAAAGACAACCGCAATTTATGATCAAGAGACCACAGTTTTGCCCACTGAACGATCGTTTGTCACTGAACGAACCTCTTCTGTTCCAACCGAGAGTGGAAGAACTACAAAATATGTCGATTCAACCACTGAACAGTTCCAAACTTCTAGCTCTGGTCCAAAGACAACCGCAATTTATGATCAAGAGACCACAGTTTTGCCCACTGAACGATCGTTTGTCACTGAGCGAACCTCTTCTGTTCCAACCGAAAGTGGAAGAACGACAAAATATGTCGATTCAACCACTGAACAGTTCCGAACTTCTAGCTCTGGTCCAAAGACAACCGCAATTTATGATCAAGAGACCACAGTTTTGCCCACTGAACGATCGTTTGTCACTGAGCGAAGCTCTTCTGTTCCAACCGAAAGTGGAAGAACGACAAAATATGTCGATTCAACCACTGAACAGTTCCGAACTTCTAGCTCTGGTCCAAAGACAACCGCAATTTATGATCAAGAGACCACAGTTTTGCCCACTGAACGATCGTTTGTCACTGAGCGAACCTCTTCTGTTCCAACCGAAAGTGGAAGAACGACAAAATATGTTGATTCAACCACAGAACAGTTCCAAACTTCTAGCTCTGGTCCAAAGACAACCGCAATTTATGATCAAGAGACCACAGTTTTGCCCACTGAACGATCGTTTGTCACTGAGCGAAGCTCTTCTGTTCCAACCGAAAGTGGAAGAACGACAAAATATGTCGATTCAACCACTGAACAGTTCCGAACTTCTAGCTCTGGTCCAAAGACAACCGCAATTTATGATCAAGAGACCACAGTTTTGCCAACTGAACGATCGTTTGTCACTGAACGAAGCTCTTCTGTTCCAACCGAAAGTGGAAGAACGACAAAATATGTCGATTCAACCACTGAACAGTTCCGAACTTCTAGCTCTGGTTCAAAGACAACCGCAATTTATGATCAAGAGACCACAGTTTTGCCAACTGAACGATCTTTTGTCACTGAACGAAGCTCTTCTGTTCCAACCGAAAGTGGAAGAACGACAAAATATGTCGATTCAACCACTGAACAGTTCCGAACTTCTAGCTCTGGTCCAAAGACAACTGCAATTTATGATCAAGAGACTACAGTTTTGCCCACTGAACGATCGTTTGTCACTGAACGAACCTCTTCTGTTCCAATCGAAAGTGGAAGAACGACAAAATATGTCGATTCAACCACTGAACAGTTCCAAACTTCTAGCTCTGGTCCAAAGACAACCGCAATTTATGATCAAGAGACCATAGTTTTGCCCACTGAACGACCGTTTGTCACTGAGCGAAGCTCTTCTGTTCCAACCGAAAGTGGAAGTACGACAAAATATGTCGATTCAACCACAGAACAGTTCCAAACTTCTAGCTCTGGTCCAAAGACAACCGCAATTTATGATCAAGAGACCACAGTTTTGCCCACTGAACGATCGTTTGTCACTGAGGGAAGCTCTTCTGTTCCAACCGAAAGTGGAAGTACGACAAAATATGTCGATTCAACCACAGAACAGTTCCAAACTTCTAGCTCTGGTCCAAAGACAACCGCAATTTATGATCAAGAGACCACAGTTTTGCCCACTGAACGATCGTTTGTCACTGAGCGAAGCTCTTCTGTTCCAACCGAAAGTGGAAGAACGACAAAATATGTCGATTCAACCACTGAACAGTTCCGAACTTCTAGCTCTGGTCCAAAGACAACTGCAATTTATGATCAAGAGACTACAGTTTTGCCCACTGAACGATCGTTTGTCTCTGAGCGAAGCTCTTCTGTTCCAACCGAAAGTGGAAGAACGACAAAATATGTCGATTCAACCACTGAACAGTTCCAAACTTCTAGCTCTGGTCCAAAGACAACCGCAATTTATGATCAACAGACCACAGTTTTGCCCACTGAACGATCGTTTGTCACTGAGCGAACCTCTTCTGTTCCAACCGAAAGTGGAAGAACGACAAAATATGTCGATTCAACCACAGAACAGTTCCAAACTTCTAGCTCTGGTCCAAAGACAACCGCAATTTATGATCAAGAGACCACAGTTTTGCCCACTGAACGATCGTTTGTCACTGAGCGAAGCTCTTCTGTTCCAACCGAAAGTGGAAGTACGACAAAATATGTCGATTCAACCACAGAACAGTTCCAAACTTCTAGCTCTGGTCCAAAGACAACCGCAATTTATGATCAAGAGACCACAGTTTTGCCCACTGAACGATCGTTTGTCACTGAGCGAAGCTCTTCTGTTCCAATCGAAAGTGGAAGAACGACAAAATATGTCGATTCAACCACTGAACAGTTCCAAACATCTAGCTCTGGTCCAAAGACAACCGCAATTTATGATCAAGAGACCACAGTTTTGCCCACTGAACGATCGTTTGTCACTGAGCGAAGCTCTTCTGTTCCAACCGAAAGTGGAAGACCGACAAAATATGTCGATTCAACCACTGAACAGTTCCGAACTTCTAGCTCTGGTCCAAACACAACCGCAATTTATGATCAAGAGACCACAGTTTTGCCCACTGAACGATCGTTTGTCACTGAGCGAACCTCTTCTGTTCCAACCGAAAGTGGAAGAACGACAAAATATGTCGATTCAACCACTGAACAGTTCCGAACTTCTAGCTCTGGTCCAAAGACAACCGCAATTTATGATCAAGAGACCACAGTTTTGCCCACTGAACGATCGTTTGTCACTGAGCGAACCTCTTCTGTTCCAACCGAAAGTGGAAGAACGACAAAATATGTCGATTCAACCACTGAACAGTTCCGAACTTCTAGCTCTGGTCCAAAGACAACCGCAATTTATGATCAAGAGACCACAGTTTTGCCCACTGAACGATCGTTTGTCACTGAGCGAACCTCTTCTGTTCCAACCGAAAGTGGAAGAACGACAAAATATGTCGATTCAACCACAGAACAGTTCCAAACTTCTAGCTCTGGTCCAAAGACAACCGCAATTTATGATCAAGAGACCACAGTTTTGCCCACTGAACGATCGTTTGTCACTGAGCGAAGCTCTTCTGTTCCAATCGAAAGTGGAAGAACGACAAAATATGTCGATTCAACCACTGAACAGTTCCAAACATCTAGCTCTGGTCCAAAGACAACCGCAATTTATGATCAAGAGACCACAGTTTTGCCCACTGAACGATCGTTTGTCACTGAGCGAAGCTCTTCTGTTCCAACCGAAAGTGGAAGACCGACAAAATATGTCGATTCAACCACTGAACAGTTCCGAACTTCTAGCTCTGGTCCAAACACAACCGCAATTTATGATCAAGAGACCACAGTTTTGCCAACTGAACGATCGTTTGTCACTGAACGAAGCTCTTCTGTTCCAACCGAAAGTGGAAGAACGACAAAATATGTCGATTCAACCACTGAACAGTTCCAAACTTCTAGCTCTGGTCCAAAGACAACCGCAATTTATGATCAAGAGACCACAGTTTTGCCCACTGAACGATCGTTTGTCACTGAGCGAAGCTCTTCTGTTCCAACCGAAAGTGGAAGAACGACAAAATATGTCGATTCAACCACAGAACAGTTCCAAACTTCTAGCTCTGGTCCAAAGACAACCGCAATTTATGATCAAGAGACCACAGTTTTGCCAACTGAACGATCGTTTGTCACTGAGCGAACCTCTTCTGTTCCAACCGAAAGTGGAAGAACGACAAAATATGTCGATTCAACCACAGAACAGTTCCAAACTTCTAGCTCTGGTCCAAAGACAACCGCAATTTATGATCAAGAGACCACAGTTTTGCCCACTGAACGATCGTTTGTCACTGAGCGAAGCTCTTCTGTTCCAATCGAAAGTGGAAGAACGACAAAATATGTCGATTCAACCACTGAACAGTTCCAAACTTCTAGCTCTGGTCCAAAGACAACCGCAATTTATGATCAAGAGACCACAGTTTTGCCCACTGAACGATCGTTTGTCACTGAGCGAACCTCTTCTGTTCCAACCGAAAGTGGAAGAACGACAAAATATGTCGATTCAACCACTGAACAGTTCCGAACTTCTAGCTCTGGTCCAAAGACAACCGCAATTTATGATCAAGAGACCATAGTTTTGCCCACTGAACGATCGTTTGTCACTGAGCGAACCTCTTCTGTTCCAACCGAAAGTGGAAGAACGACAAAATATGTCGATTCAACCACAGAACAGTTCCAAACTTCTAGCTCTGGTCCAAAGACAACCGCAATTTATGATCAAGAGACCACAGTTTTGCCCACTGAACGATCGTTTTTCACTGAGCGAAGCTCTTCTGTTCCAACCGAAAGTGGAAGAACGACAAAATATGTCGATTCAACCACTGAACAGTTCCGAACTTCTAGCTCTGGTCCAAAGACAACCGCAATTTATGATCAAGAGACCACAGTTTTGCCCACTGAACGATCGTTTGTCACTGAGCGAAGCTCTTCTGTTCCAACCGAAAGTGGAAGAACGACAAAATATGTCGATTCAACCACTGAACAGTTCCGAACTTCTAGCTCTGGTCCAAAGACAACCGCAATTTATGATCAAGAGACCACAGTTTTGCCCACTGAACGATCGTTTGTCACTGAGCGAACCTCTTCTGTTCCAACCGAAAGTGGAAGAACGACAAAATATGTCGATTCAACCACAGAACAGTTCCAAACTTCTAGCTCTGGTCCAAAGACAACCGCAATTTATGATCAAGAGACCACAGTTTTGCCCACTGAACGATCGTTTGTCACTGAGCGAAGCTCTTCTGTTCCAACCGAAAGTGGAAGACCGACAAAATATGTCGATTCAACCACTGAACAGTTCCGAACTTCTAGCTCTGGTCCAAACACAACCGCAATTTATGATCAAGAGACCACAGTTTTGCCAACTGAACGATCGTTTGTCACTGAACGAAGCTCTTCTGTTCCAACCGAAAGTGGAAGAACGACAAAATATGTCGATTCAACCACTGAACAGTTCCAAACTTCTAGCTCTGGTCCAAAGACAACCGCAATTTATGATCAAGAGACCACAGTTTTGCCCACTGAACGATCGTTTGTCACTGAGCGAAGCTCTTCTGTTCCAATCGAAAGTGGAAGAACGACAAAATATGTCGATTCAACCACTGAACAGTTCCAAACTTCTAGCTCTGGTCCAAAGACAACCGCAATTTATGATCAAGAGACCACAGTTTTGCCCACTGAACGATCGTTTGTCACTGAGCGAAGCTCTTCTGTTCCAACCGAAAGTGGAAGAACGACAAAATATGTCGATTCAACCACTGAACAGTTCCGAACTTCTAGCTCTGGTCCAAAGACAACCGCAATTTATGATCAAGAGACCACAGTTTTGCCCACTGAACGATCGTTTGTCACTGAGCGAACCTCTTCTGTTCCAACCGAAAGTGGAAGAACGACAAAATATGTCGATTCAACCACAGAACAGTTCCAAACTTCTAGCTCTGGTCCAAAGACAACCGCAATTTATGATCAAGAGACCACAGTTTTGCCCACTGAACGATCGTTTGTCACTGAGCGAACCTCTTCTGTTCCAATCGAAAGTGGAAGAACGACAAAATATGTCGATTCAACCACTGAACAGTTCCGAACTTCTAGCTCTGGTCCAAAGACAACCGCAATTTATGATCAAGAGACCACAGTTTTGCCCACTGAACGATCGTTTGTCACTGAGCGAAGCACTTCTGTTCCAACCGAAAGTGGAAGAACGACAAAATATGTCGATTCAACCACTGAACAGTTCCGAACTTCTAGCTCTGGTCCAAAGACAACCGCAATTTATGATCAAGAGACCACAGTTTTGCCCACTGAACGATCGTTTGTCACTGAGCGAAGCTCTTCTGTTCCAATCGAAAGTGGAAGAACGACAAAATATGTCGATTCAACCACTGAACAGTTCCAAACTTCTAGCTCTGGTCCAAAGACAACCACAATTTATGATCAAGACACCACATTTTTGCCCACTGAATCATCATTTGTCACCGAGTCTATTTTCAATAAAACTATTCTTCAGGAATCGTTTTTGGCTTCGACTTTTAGAACAAATATTAGTTCTGAGTCTTTTGTGACTGAAGGTGGAAGTTCAAAGAAAATAATTGGAATATCGACCAATTCGTTTACAGATAAATCGATAATGCATTCGATTAATTCATCGAAAGTTTCAACTACTTCAGAACAACCATTTCTTAATCAAAAACCCGAATATTTTTCTACCAGTGCAGAAGTATTAACTCTGCAGTCATCAACAAAGCATCCAAAGGACCTTTCGTACAATACTCCAAATTTGGAACGTACTTCTGTATCGACGTATACAACGTCGACACCAAATCAATGGGATACAAGAAGTCATTCAAAACCAACCATTTCCATTCGTGATATGGCTTCAACGGGAAGTTCTATCACTGAGCTAAAATCCAGTACAAATAGAAATTTGGTCCCTTCATTGCGTTCTGAGACTGCAGACAATGAGGAACATTTTATGCCAAGCACTTCGACGGTCTCAAGTGAATCAGTTAGCACGGAAAAAGATTCCTACACGACATCAATTGCACCAGATTTCCGTTACTCTGGTGATGAAAGTCAACATCGCAAAATTACGGAAAATCCTTTGTTTACCGATCCAACAATTTCGCAAACAACAAGCGATGAATTCTCAACTATAACCACTGAACGATTTATGCAAAAAATCATGACAGAAGCAGCTTCAGCTGCAACTGATACGTACATAAATACATTCACAACTGAAATAACTGTTTGTGGCGACGATGCGTCTGATCTTCAACCAAATTGTACAACAAATAAACCCGTTGACTCTGTCAGCATAGAAACGACGATCAATCCATTCACGGATCCAAATAACTGGACGACGATTGTGTCCAGTGAAAAGATTACACGAGATGATTTAACGACTTTACAACCAAATCGAATTGATCAAACTTCACCGGTAACAACAATGGCAACAGACATTTTAAATTCAACATCGCCGTCAATCAGTCTGTTTTGTACACATAATGTCAATTGCTCTGATTCTGAAACATGTATCGATTTCAAATGTGTTGATCCATGTTCCTTGTATAATCCTTGTTCCCCAAATACTCCTTGCAACACCACAAACCACGAAATCCATTGCCAGTGTGATGCCAATACCCCAAATTCAACGTCATTAAACGAATGCAAACCGAATCCAGGTAAAATATCAGGACATAATGTGTTCATTTACTATAAAGTTGCATAAAAATCAACTTCACAACTTTTTGTTTAGAAAAAGCGTTTTAGAAATCAAGTGAAATGGAAATATTTCTTCTTGGTATTGCCTGTATGCTATTTTCAAAACTGATGATAATTCCAAAGCAATCACATGAAACAGCCCATTGACCGAAAACCATGTGAATCATCAGATTTTTAAGCAGATTCTTAAAAAAATATTCTGTAAAATCTTGTCTTCATTGCATCTCTTTTCTTAGCAACGTTATGGAATCGAAGCAATTTTGTCTCAGCTTCTGAGAGCCATCCTTTTGTTTTCTTAGCTGGAATGAACACTGGGGCACTTTACGCTTCTCATTTTTTTGGGTGAAAATATCATTTTTTTCTGGAACATCATTATTTTTATATCGTCAGCAAAAAATATCGCTTATTTTTTCCGTATTTAATAAATTCGGCAAATGATCGACGAAACCAGAAATAATAACTGCAGAAATTGAACTGCAGTTTGCATGTTTAGTGAAATTATCTTCTATTTTTGATCTCGCAATATTTGTAGAATATATTCAGGTCGCCTCTTATATATTTAAGATACGATCTTTCGATATTGCGCATGATGGACGAAAAATAATACTGCCAATGTCCATTTTTCTAAAAACATTGAAAAAAACAATTTGTTACTATACAAAATACGTACGGAGGTAAGTCACAACATGTGTATCGCTGCGGTTTTGAGGAAATCATAAGATTGCATTGGTGTTGGTTGTACATGTCTCATGCATATATTCGATTTTTAAGCTTTGGTTATGGTATTTCTGTGTAGCTTTGTACATAAATCGCACAATATTCATGGCTTGAGCACACTTCGACTGTATTTAATGTACCTGTAGCGGCTTTGTGAGTTTTAAATTATGTAAATTGTTGTTTGTAAATATATACGAGACTAGATTAGGAAACTAGGAAATTACTAAAGTTTGTAACATAATAGAACTATGTGACCGAAAAGACTCTCTCTCTCTCTCTCCTGACAAATGAACCACCAAACTAGAATTGGCACAAACAGCGAGTCAACTCTAATGTAAACAAATCAGAAAAAAGAATAACGAAAATACGCCGTTATTTTTAATTCCGACTTAAACTTCGGAACATAGAATTTGACTGTGAAGCTCTTTACAGTAGTGCTAATTTTAAAAACTCAAACTAATTAATGATAAACATGAATTTTCCAGAAATCGGTTGCAAATCACATAGCAATTGCCCACATCAAAAAGCATGCATCAATTCGTTGTGTGTTGATCCATGCGCTTATCACCAATGCGCACAAGGACTGGAATGTCGCGTAGATAATCATCAACCGGTCTGCACTCAAATTGGTAAGTATATTCCAAATGCAATTCGAAACGATTTTCATATTGGTGAACATGATTTAATGTCAAAACTCATGTGGAATGATCTTCTTAGGGCGTATACCATACGATTGTAGCCATTGTTCAGGCGGTGTCTGTGATCCAAACACTGGCGCATGCGTTAAAGGTAATTTTGATCTTTCATTGTCAGACATATGCAATTTATCGTGTTTTAATGAAAGTTTTCCCACAAAAACTACGCAAAACAATAAAAATTTTGACCGAATTGGGATTTCTTTTTGAGAAATCACATGAATAGAAATGTCATCGTTCAAATTGGAATAGAATTAGTGTAAATAGACACAAAGGATGGCAATATCATCAAGAACACATGCAACATTTTAGGTTTTTTTTTGACCAACTATTTTTTAGCACTTAATAATTTGTGTGGTTCGCAAAATGTTTGAAATCCGGAGAAACCCCATTATGTTTGAATATTTCATGGAATTTTTCATTAGACAGCAAATTTTATTTTGCATGTTTAAAAAAAACATATATTTTCATTGTTCATAGAGTGTATATAATTATGTAGTATTTACGATACACTTTTTAATGTCTAACCCAAAGTGTTTTTGCACCGATTTCTATCAAACAATTTTGTACATATAATTTCCTCTGTTTTTTTTTTATGTTCATTTTGTTAATGTCTATGTTTGTTTTTTTTTTGAAACTAAAAACTTTAATTTGTGTGAATATATTCAGCTAATACGACTAGGGTAACAACTAGCACAAAGAAACCTCGAATCACAACTACTTTAAGCACTAGCAAAACGAATAGAACCGAAATTCCAAGCAAAGCCACCACGCCAAAGCCAAAAGTCACAAGAGTCACGATGCCAATTCGTCCTCATCGAACGACAACCGAACAACCTGACGATTCAACGACGTATATATCTCCATTGCCAAAAGATCCACGATTCGGTGATAATAATATAACGGGCACTGAAGTACCAGTGGATGGCAAAACAACGACCACTTCAGCAGATGATTTGGTCACACTGATAACCACTATTACCGATAGTTCTAGAGCCGAAGAAACGACCATCGCCAATACCGAATTTTACGAAAAAACAACAATGAGCATAATTCCCGGCTATAACACGAAACGGCCATCTAGATTCGACACAACGCTTGAAGTGACGGAGGATAATTTCACCACATCAACTGAATCCATGGACACCACAACTAACCAAATACTAACAGCAGTAACAGAAACAACTGATGAGTATGAACACACCACAGTGTCTCCAAACGCTCAAAAAATGTGTAACACCCGAAAGGACTGCGCCTCCAATGAAATCTGTTTTAAGAAAGAATGTTTAAGATTGTGTGAAACTAACGGTAACGTTACTAAAATGAGTGACGATTGCATTGAAGGTACATGTGCAAATAATTATATTGTCATGAAATTCACAGTTGTCATATATCATCGTAGATCTTGAAACTGCTGCTTCTTTCTCTGTATTGTTGCATTGCTTCGCTTTGACTCTGCCTTTTAATCCAAATTCAATTAACTAAAAGACAACAACTTAACCATAAATCACTTTTGGCTGCTTTGCATTTAACGCTGCTTTCCGTTGACGCTTTTGTAAAAGTAGCTGTAAACATTCTTGACATTTTCAGAGATGAATTTAAGATGGGGATTTTTTTTCTATCATTTAAAAAAAAAAAACGAAAAAAAATGGATATTCCTTTGAATCAAGTGCTTGAGAGCCAGATTTTTATTTAGCAAAATTATAGGTTTGGAAGGGCTTTCAGAATATTATATACTGTTATTGCGTATATAATGGTCATTTTCTATGTGCAAACCGATTTGTTAATCGATAGGACTTCATGTTGACTGTGTATTTGCTGAATAGACTATTTGATTTTTTTTTTCCATCATTGTAAACATTGTTTTAAAACTATCGGTTTCCATCACTGAAACCATCAACAAGGCGTACAATTGTTGATTTTTTTTCCCACATATTCGACACAAAACACTTTCTACACAATGTACCATATACATTTTTTTTTGTAAATAACACCGATTGCATATCAAAATGTTTTGTTTTCTTTTTCACATTCGCACCCGAAACAAATAAATCCAAAATCAAACAAAAAAAAAAAAACACGCACAGTCCAATGCACACGCAACGAAGAATGTTCTTTAGCTGAAATCTGTTTGGATGGAGTTTGCCGTCATCCGTGCGAAGTGCGAAACCCATGTGCACCGAACGCAGCTTGTATCAACGTCAATCATGGCAGCGAATGTAGCTGTATGGACGGATTTGCTGGCAACGCATACGTTTTGTGCGAACCAAGTATGTCTTAATTCAATTGAACGCTTTTATAAAAAAATATTGGAAAAATTGCTGAACTTATACACAATTCTATTTTTTCAGGAGGCTATTTGCCTATTTGCCAGTACAACGAAGATTGCCCACCAGATAAGTTGTGTGATCGATTGAATAGACGTTGTATCAATCCATGTACAGTTGATTCGTGCGGCGTTAATGCCGAGTGTTCACCAGCAAATCATGGAATTGATTGCCGTTGTTTGAACGGATTTGTTGGAAATCCATATATCGAATGTAATCGAATTCAAGGATGTCGAAGTAATTCGGAATGTACATCAAGCGAAGCGTGCATCAATGGACACTGCAGTTCACCTTGCCAATGCGGAATTTCGGCATTGTGCGAAGTTGTGAATCACACACCAATCTGCAGATGCCCAAGTGGATATACGGGCGATCCTTTGATTGGCTGTAATTCACCTCTGAATGCATGTGAACCAAACCCATGCGGTTTGCACGCAATGTGTGAATTGGACAGAGGAAATCCGATTTGCTATTGTCCAAAAGGTCTTACCGGAAATCCATTCAAAAATTGCAGTACGTGTTCCATTTTGTTTATTTGTTCGAATTTATCTATTTTTAAATAATGCTTTACATAATTGTCGTTTTTCCGAAGAAATAATTTTAGATTTAAATTAGTTGTTTTTCATTTTCAATTCTTTAATTTCAATAGTCCCTGAAGGTGACGAATGTACGCCAAATGTATGCGGTCCAAACAGTGGCTGCCGTGTGGTCAACGATACTCCAGTTTGCTTCTGTTTACCAGAATATGAAGGCAATCCACCATACGAACCGTGCCAACCACCAAAAGATGCATGCTCAGTTTCAGCGTGCGGACCAAATACTCAATGTACTCGTCTTAGCAATGGTATTGCTAAATGTACATGCTTACCAGGATTCATCGAGAGTCCAAACACAATCCGAGGTTGCGTCGAGCCAAAGAGTGCTTGCGAACCATTCCCATGCGGTGTCGGGGCATCTTGTGATGTCACACGAAACCCAGTTTGTTATTGTCCCGAATCAACCGTGGGAAATCCATTCAAAAAATGTGCGCCACCGGTTGTTCTGAAAGAACTTTGCAAACCCGGTCCATGCGGACCAAATGCTGATTGTTATGTTGCAAATGGTCACGAAGAATGCTTCTGCCGAGCTGGTTTCATGGGAGATCCATACAGTGGCTGCTTGCCACCACCTCGAACAGTTTGCGAACCAAATCCATGCGCACCAAATGGTCAATGTATTATTCAAGAAAACGGTGAACCGATTTGCTTCTGTCCGTTCGGTATGGGCGGAGATCCAACAACGACTGGCTGCCATGGATTTGAATGTCATGCAGATAGTGATTGTTCAGAGCATCATGCTTGCTTAGGATTCAGATGTCGCGATCCATGTCCAGGTTCCTGTGGCATTGGAGCGAGCTGCAAAGTTGAAAGACATCATCCAGTTTGCTATTGTGACAATGGTTTGGAAGGCGATCCACTTGTTCGATGCTATGATGTTGAAGAACCAAAAAGGTCACCGTGCTGGCCATCACCATGCGGTGAAGGTACTGAATGCAATGTTTTGAGTGGTCGAGCAGTTTGTTCGTGTTTGCCAGACTTTGCTGGTGATCCACAAACTGGATGCCGTCCAGAATGTGTCATCAATTCGGATTGTCCAGCGCAGAAGGCTTGTATCAACAGAAGATGTGAAAATCCATGCCAAGCATCAACTTGCGGTGTCAATGCTGAATGTCGTGTGTACGATCACACTGCCAACTGCTATTGCTTAGAAGGTTATATGGGTGATGCTTTCGTTCATTGTTTGGCAATTCCACCGCTCAGAAACACAACAGCTAATCCATGCATTCCATCCCCTTGCTTGCCTGGAAGTATTTGTCAAGTGTATGGAAATGTGGCCGTTTGCGATCCATGTTCAAATGAAAATGGATACAACAATCCTGGCTGTCGACCGGAATGTTTGTCAAACAGTGATTGTGAATTTAGCAAAGCTTGTGTAAATCAGCGATGCTTGGATCCTTGCGTCGGAACATGCGGACAGAATGCATTGTGTACAGTCATCAGTCACAAACCAATTTGCTCTTGTCCGCACGGACTTTATGGAAATCCATTTGAACATTGTTCGGAACCAATAACGCCAGTACCACCAATTCCAGTTGGCTGTGATTCAGCTCAATGTGGGCCGAACACTGAATGTAGAGAACAAAACGGAATTTTAGCATGCGTTTGCCAGCGTGGCTATTTCGGAAATCCATTGATTGGATGCCGACCAGAGTGTGTGATAAATCCAGACTGTCCATTGGATAAATCGTGTACACAGCAAAAGTGTGTGAATCCTTGCGAAGGAGCTTGCGGCAGAGGATCATTGTGTCAAGTTGTAAATCATGCGCCAGTTTGTTTCTGCCCAGAAGATCATACTGGAAATGCTCTCTTCGCGTGCACACCTTATATTGCCCCACAACCGCAGCCTGGTGGTCATTTGATTCCAGCCAATCCATGCGATCCATCACCATGTGGTCCCAACAGTCGCTGTCTTATATCACAAACTGGATACGCCATTTGCTCATGCTTGCCAGGTACATTTAGTTTGAACTCAATTCGATTGATTTCAAAATTATTATTTTGACAAAAGAATTTATTTTTTAATTGCATATTTTTCCATCAAATAGGTTACAGAGGTAGTTCGCCAGCTTGTACTCCAGAATGTGTTGCACATTCTGAGTGTCCATCGAATAAGGCGTGTGTGAATTTGAAATGTGTGGATCCGTGCATTGGTGGTGTTTGCGGGGTCGGGGCCAGATGCGAAGTAATCAATCACAATCCAATTTGCAGTTGTAGTCCTAGCGAAACAGGAAATCCATTTGAATCGTGCCATTTAATCCCATTGCCTGGACAAGGAAGAGTTCCAGAAAATCCATGCTCACCATCACCATGCGGCCCATTCTCAATTTGTCAGATTATACAAGACCATCCAGTTTGTTCATGTGTTGAAAATTACATTGGAAATCCACCATATTGTCGACCACAGTGTGTATTAAACAACGATTGCCCCCATGATAAGGCTTGTATAAGAGAACGATGCGAAAATCCGTGTACAAATGCTTGCGGAACAAATGCCGAATGTCATGTTGTTGCTCATTCAGCATTCTGTAATTGCTTGCCTGGATTCAGAGGAGATGCATTCACTGGATGCACACCAATACCACCAGAGCCTAGACCAGAACTTGATCCATGCTATCCAACACCGTGCGGTGAAAATTCCTTATGCTCGCCTGAAAATGGAGTCGCCAAATGTTCATGCATTCCACCATATATTGGAGATGCTTATGGAGGCGGATGTCGACCAGAGTGTGTTTATAATTCGGATTGTGCGAGCGGATTGGCGTGCATTCGACAACATTGCCGTGATCCGTGCCCAGGCGTTTGTGGAGCATCTGCTGAATGCCATGTTGTCAATCATGTTCCAGTTTGCTCTTGCGCAAGGGGCTATCAAGGAGATCCATTCACTGGCTGTAGACCAATACAACCGCCAAGTAAGAAACGCGTTTAACCAAAATCTTTTATTCTATTCACAAAAATGTGATGCAATTTTATTCCTCTAAAATATTCACATTTGCCGTTTTTTTAGTTGACCATAATCCATGCGAGCCCAGTCCATGTGGAGCCCACAGTATTTGCAGATTGATTGGTGGACGACCAACGTGCTATTGCCAACCTAGTTTTATTGGCGCACCACCAAATTGTCGACCAGAATGTGTTACAAGCAGCGAATGTGATCAGCGAACTGCATGCATAAATCAGAAATGTCGAAATCCATGTGAAGGCACTTGTGGACTTGGATCCGAATGTAGAGTAATCAATCACGTTCCAATCTGCAGCTGTCCGAAAGACTTCGTCGGAGATCCATTCTCAAATTGTGTTCCTAAAGGTAGGATCGCTGTCGATTTTTTTCATCGGAAATATTTCATTCGAAATGAGATTTTTCATCTTATTAATATAAACGAATATTTGTAGGACCAGAGCCACCAGAAAGACACATAAACCCATGCCTTTCGGGAGTTTGTGGTCCAAACTCTGAGTGTCATGAAGTAGATAGTCGTGCTGTATGTTCATGTGCATTGGGAATGCTTGGAGCGCCACCAAACTGTCGACCTGAATGTGTTATTCACCAAGAATGTCCTTCAAATCGTGCTTGCATCGCCCAGCTATGTCAAGATCCTTGCATTGGTTCATGCGGATTCAATGCCAGGTGTACGACACAAAATCATCAACCAATATGCTCGTGCATAGAAGGATATGAAGGTGATCCATATGCTAGTTGCAATCCACGTCAAAGTGAGTACATTCTTTTCCTTTTCCACTATTTACATAAAAAGAACAATTTGAAAATACTTTTCATTTATCAGAGATTTCACCATTTTTCACTGTATTATTGCACCATTTTATTCATTCGTTGCAAACAAATTAAAAGTATGTAAAGAAAACATCAATTTGACAAAAAAAAAAATATTTTCTTTTGATAAAATGTAAAAGTAAATTGAATCAAATTAATTGATCTCATAAAAAGATTGTCAATTGAATGAAATCTTTGCAAACTTTCCGTCAGCACTTTTCTTTTTATATTTCTTGGAAAAGTTTCTCTATTTTTTTGCATGTAAATAGCAATTTCGCAGGTAGCATTCGCAATGGGACCATCAATGGGATCTCATTTTATTTATTTTAGATTTAAGCAATTAGTATTAGTGCGCATGTGTAAATATCTCCAATACCGCTTTTCTTCTTCTTGTTCTTTTTCTATTCTCCCGACTTTTTGCCGAAAATCTGTATCTCGTGCTTGCTTATTTCTGATGTGATGGTGTAGTTTTGTACATACCACCTGATGTATGTTCGACCACACCTTGTGGAGCGAACGCAATCTGTAGAGAACACAATGGTGTCGGTTCATGTACTTGCATGCAAGACTATTATGGTGATCCTTACTTTGGCTGTAAACCAGAATGCCTACAAAGCTTTGATTGTCCATTTCATTTGGCTTGTATCAATACAAAATGTGTCGATCCTTGTCAGAATGCATGTGGCATGAATGCCGAATGTTCCTGTGTTAATCATTCGCCGATGTGCTATTGTATTCCTGGTTACACCGGAAACGCTTTGTTCGGTTGTCATCCAATTCCAGATACTGGTAAGACATCGTTGGCATTTGAAGTTGTTTTCTGAGCTGCGAGCATTTTTATTGATATTTCTTTGTGATTTTCGATTCGAAAAGCGTATTTGCCAATACCAAAGGGAAATCCGTGTGTTCCATCACCATGCGGTTTCTACAGTGAATGTCATGTTGTTGCAGAGCATCCAGTTTGCTCTTGCTTAACCGGATATATGGGAGCACCGCCCGATTGTCATCCCGAGTGCATGATTAACGCTCAATGTCCATTCGATAAAACTTGTGTGAATCAAAGATGCGTTGATCCATGCCCCGGCATCTGTGGATTGCATGCTGAATGTCGTGCAGTCAACCACAATCCAATTTGCTCTTGTATGCCGGGTTTCACTGGCGATCCATTCACTTGCTGTATTCGAACTCCAGAGCCTAGTAAGTCATCGCATTGATTTTGAAAATCGGAAAACGTCGCACTTCTTATTTCTTTGAATATTGTGAATCAAAATCAACATTTTGATGTCACTTGCGTTGAAAGTACGACGTTTTACGATATTCAATTCATAAGGGATTCGAAATAGGGAATAAATGTCGATTCTCGCGTCCTTAGTTTATCCGGTTGCTGTTATACCAACAAATCCTTGTGAGTCAAATCCATGTGGTCCAAATGCAGTATGCCGAAATCATAACTCACAAGCCATATGCTCATGTTTGCCAAATTACATTGGCAGACCGCCAAATTGTCGACCAGAATGTGTCATGGATTCGGATTGTCCCACAACGTTGGCTTGCATCTGTGATAAATGCAAAAATCCCTGTGACGGAACATGTGGACCAAATGCACATTGCACTGTCCTCTATCATAAAGCACATTGCATTTGTAATGAAGGATTCTCAGGCGATCCATTCGCCGGATGCAGTCATGTCATTTTGTGTAAGCATATAGCACGTGTCGTTGTTTGTGTCTAAGAAGACAGCGAGAATGAACTTGAAACCTCCTTTCTCTCTATCTATTTTTTGTGGTCAACTTGAATTTTTATTGCTTGCCTTTCTCATTTTGAGATTTTAGATTCTACAGATACGATGGAAATCGTGTTTAAATCAAGAGCAATAATGGAGTGTTCAAGCCTCATTCCGTTGGTTTCAAGATGTTATCAATAGGTTTTTGCGAATGTGGACTGACATTTTCTGTTGTAAATATATTTGTTAAAAAAAGATGAACCTGCTGAACCTTGTCGCGATTCTCCTTGTGGCGTCAATGCAGTGTGTGAACAGCGTCATGAAGTAGGAGCTTGTAGATGCATTCCCGAATATTATGGCGATCCATATATTGAATGTCGACCTGAATGTGTTTCGAATTCGGAGTGCCCATCAAATCGTGCTTGCGTAAACAATAAATGCACTGATCCATGTCCGGGCACTTGCGGACAACTCGCTTTCTGTAATGTCATAAATCATTCGCCGTTGTGTAGTTGCTTTGAAGGATACATTGGAAATCCATTAGTTGCTTGTTATTTACCACCTGGTAAGATGTCGTTTCATGAAAATGCATAATTTCTTTGCAAACGATGCACCATCATCGATGTGGTTTCTTCATTTTTGCACTTGTTCGTTTGAATTAAACTGGATAATTTCATAGAAGAACATTTCGGAAGTCCTTCGTTGATTTTGTATCGTTTTGAAGGAATCGTGTCCAATTTTCACGAAATGTTTTGGGCTTTTCATAGAAATTGCTTATCTCTTCAAAAAATGCAGTTCAAAATATTCCACCCGAATCACCTTGCACACCATCTCCATGCGGTTTGAACAGTCAGTGTCGCGAGCTTGATAATCATGCTGTGTGCAGCTGTTTGCCTGATATGATTGGATCACCACCAAATTGTCGACCTGAATGTTTAGTTAGTTCGGAATGTGCTCTTGATAAATCTTGTATCAATCAAAAATGCAAAAACCCATGCGAAGGTGTTTGCGGGCAACATGCAAGGTGTTCAGTTGTCAACCACAATCCAATTTGTTGCTGTGAATTAGGTTATAGGGGCGATCCATTTGTCAGATGTGTAAAAGAAGAGAAACGTAAGGAAAATCGTTTGAAATTGAAATTCGTCCGATTCCAATGAACTCTCAAAACATTTCTAATTCACTTGTTAGATTATCCGGTTGTGCCAGTCGCACCAATTGGCTGTATTCCGTCGCCATGTGGTCCAAATTCACAATGTCGCGAAGTCAATGAATTGGCTGTATGTTCATGTCTACCAAATTATATTGGACGCGCACCAAATTGCCGACCTGAATGTATTACCAATTCCGAATGCTCTCGAAATTTGGCTTGTATTAATGAACGATGTGTTGATCCTTGCATTGGAGTTTGCTCATCTCAAGCTACGTGCTCTGTTTATAATCATCAAGCTGTTTGCCGATGCCCAGATCAATACACGGGCGATCCATTCGTCGCTTGCACTCCAATTCCGAGTAAATGTCCATGACAAATGAACAATTCTGTTAGTAAGAGAAACCTTTTGCTACTATGCGTTTAACGAAGAGACATTACTTCAATTTTATTGGGGATTTTAAATTGTCGTTTATTGAATATATGTGTGAATTTCAATATTTATTTGAGTATTCGCCCTTGGTTTCTCTTACTGTGCGGATTTCTCATTCGTTGTTTATTTCTTCTTGATTGAACATTCGAAAATGATTTGGTTCCGTCATTTTTGTAGTTTATAATGAGCCGGAAATCACGGCATGTCAAACGAATCCGTGCGGAATCAATGCTGTTTGCAGAGAGAGAAACAACGCTGGCTCTTGTAGTTGTTTACCCGAATATTATGGCGATCCATATGTTGAATGTCGACCGGAATGTGTGATGAACAGTGATTGTCCGAAGACCAAGTCTTGTGTCAATATGAAATGCATTGATCCATGCATTGGAGTTTGTTCTTCCAATGCCGAATGTTTCGTTGCGAATCACTCGCCATATTGTACTTGTTTGGCTGGTTACACTGGAAATCCATCGGAGGGTTGCTATGTTATCACATTACGTATGTGTTTTATTTGTATATTCACAATGCTTCGCTTGTTTTTCTAGAAATAATTTGTTTGTTAAATCGCATAGTTCCAGAGCCAGAAGTTCATTTGTGTCATCCATCACCGTGTGGTCCATACAGTCAATGTAGAGAATTTAATGAACGAGCTATTTGTTCTTGCATTGAAAATTATATCGGCAGTCCGCCGACCTGTCGCCCAGAATGTACCATCAATTCAGAATGTTTTCTTGATAAGGCGTGCATCAATCACAAGTGTGTTGACCCTTGTGCATCGTCATCTTGTGGCGATAAGGCTCGTTGTCATGCAATCAATCATAATCCTATCTGTAGTTGTCCATTGGGCTTTACTGGTGATCCATTCGTTCGTTGCACTCCTGTTGAGAGTAAGCTTTGGAAGCACTTTACACGTTTGCATTTCGTTTGGGTGCATTTTATTGTGTGACATCCACCTTTGTTCCTTTTTTTCGACGTAAAATGATATTATAAATCAACGAAAGGACACATTGTTTCGCTTGTTTGCTTTTTGAATTGCTTGTTTGCGCGTTAAATTTGAATAAAACGATGTATTTCAAATGAAATTGAAACGTGTAAAGGCAATCCTTTCTCTTTTTTGGTTCTCTTAAAGTGCATGATTATAAGTATTTTCTTTCTTTTCTCTTCTTCTTTTCATTCTTTCTTCCTTTTGTACAAACAAATATTTATAAAAATGCATGCAATGAAAATGTAGAACGACCTGTGATCACGCATGATAGACCAAAATGTATTCCAAATCCATGCGGGCCATATTCACAGTGTCGTGAGGTTGATTCGATAGCTGTATGCTCATGTTTGCCAAATTATGTTGGACGGGCACCAAGCTGCCGACCAGAATGCACTCAAAATTCCGAGTGCCCGGCAAACCGAGCATGCATCAACGAACGCTGTTCAGATCCATGCCCAGGTTCCTGTGGTTTATCAACTATTTGTAGCGTTGTGAATCACTCACCTGTGTGTGCTTGCAATAGTGGTTTTACGGGTGATCCATTCTCTGGATGCTATCCAATACCAAGTAAGAATTTAGCTCAAGTGCTTTTGGCTGGTTGTTTTTCTCTAACCTTTATAATTACAACCTTTTTACTAAACATGTAAAAAAACGTTCAATTTGATTAATTAGTATGTAGTTAGCGTAAATTTGTAAATATTGTCGATATTTAGCTAATTATGCACATTTATTTAATATTTTTGTTATGTCGAAATTTTGCTTTGTCCTTTCCCGCTTTCAAGTTTTGCATTTTTGCGAACAAAATTGAAACTAGGCTAAAAGCAACAGAATTGTTTGTCAAATTGATTAACCAAAAATACCGATGTTTCGGATATTTTATGTGCGCGTTTGATTTTAAATTGTTTTTATTGAGCCGCTTCGATTAAATAACCCGCTTGCTTCTTTATTCTGACCCGAAAATTGATTAAATAAATTTTGAAAATCAACAGTGGCTCCTCCAGTCGAAACACAACATCCTTGTGCGGCCAATCCTTGTGGCGCGAACGCAGTTTGCATTGAAAAGAACGGAGCTGGAGCATGTAAATGCTTGCCAGAATACCTTGGCGATCCATACAGCGGCTGTCGCCCAGAATGTGTCGCAAATAGCGATTGCCCAAGCCATCTTTCCTGTGTGAATAATAAATGTAAAGATCCGTGTCCTGGTGTGTGCGCTGCTAATGCCGAATGCCACGTTCTGAATCATGCACCACAATGCAGTTGCATGATTGGTTACGTTGGAAATCCGTTCACAGGATGTAACAGAGAAGAAATTTCCCCGCCCAGTAAGAGATCGTTCACATCCAAAGTGATCGTTTTTTTTCCGATTTTTCACTTGGAAAAGTTTCTTCTTCTCAATACTAATGGAGTTTTCTTATTCTGTTTCTGTTCAAATTCAAAAAAATCTTCCCTCCAAAATTATTTCCACTTTCTTCGTTTCAATTTTAAAACTTTAGAATCTTTTGGTTATTTCCTTCCAATTCTCAACTAACAGCTCCATTTGAGAAGCAAAAGAGCTACTTTTTCCGGTGCTTAAATGTAAAATTTTCTGTTGAATTGGTCCCTTTAAACATTTGAATTCCCCATAATAGAGCAAGTGACTCCCGTATTGTGCGAACCGAATCCATGCGGATTGAATAGCCAGTGCCGTGTTGTAAATGAGCACGAAGTTTGCTCTTGTTTACCAGGCTTTATTGGTAGTGCACCAAATTGTCGAGCTGAATGTGTTGTCAGTTCAGAATGTGCACAAAATCGAGCGTGTGTCAATCGAAAATGTGTTGATCCATGTATTTCGGCCTGTGGACAAAATGCTCGATGCCACGTCGTTAATCACAATCCAATCTGTTCATGTTCGCCTGGCTTTACTGGTGATCCGTTCCTTCGCTGTGTAGCTCAACGTAAGTGCATGTCTTTGCAGCCATTTACACTCGCAAAATCAAACATTAGCTTATTGAAGGTAGTAAATTGTATTTGATTGGTTTCCTTAAACTAGAATAGATTGAATTAAATATATATTCTATCGTTATTTTGCCTGGCAATTGGTATATTTTGCGAATGTAAAGTGCTGTAATCGGTCTCTATTCTGTCTTTCAATTGCATGATAATTTACTATTGTAAACTCTTTTCCTGTTCTATCAAATATTAAAAAAAAAATACTGTAGCAACAACTGTAGAACCGAAACCAAGTGGAAATCCTTGTCTCAACAATCCTTGCGGTCCATTTAGTCAGTGCCGTGCTATTGGTGATACGCCTGCATGTTCATGTTTGCCTGATTACGTTGGACGTGCACCAAATTGCCGTTATGAATGCATTATTTCAGCTGAATGCCCGGCTAATCAAGCATGTATCAATAAAAAATGTAGTGATCCGTGTGTGGGTGCATGTGGCGTACATGCACGCTGTACAGTCGTAAATCACAATTCTATCTGCCAATGTGATCATGGTTACACTGGCGATCCATTCTCTATTTGTACAGAAATACCTAAACGTAAGACATATTCCTATAAATTACTATTGATTCATCATCCTTTCGCTTTTATCTGAAACTTTTCCCCACTTGAAATGTGCCATTTCGAACTTTCTATATCAACATCAAAGAATATTTTCCATCATCATTTGATTCGAACAACAATTGAATGAATATAATAAAATAAATGATTGAATATCTAGCGCCGCCGATAACAACCGAAAGACCGTTGAGTCCATGTGAAAGTTCGCCTTGTGGATCAAATGCCGTATGCAAAGAACGAAATGGTATCGGCTCATGTGCTTGTTTGCCGGAATATTATGGAGATCCGTACACCGGATGTCGACCAGAATGTGTCCAAAATTCCGATTGTGATCAATCCAAAGCATGCGTTAATAATAAATGCATAGATCCATGTCCGGGTGTATGTGGCCGCTCAGCGAGTAAGTCGACCGTACACGACTTTCGATTAGATATTCCGAAAATATAATTGAAACTGTTCTTTTTCTAGTATGTTTGGTTAGAAATCATGCGCCAAATTGTTTCTGTGATACCGGTTTTACCGGAAATCCAGAGATCTCATGTAATCCAATTGAAATCAGTAAGTTTCCAAATCTGTTCGTCAGAACAATTTTTTCTGCCTTTTAATTCATCGATTCAATTGGAGTTTATGATTTCAACTTGAAATTGCAACGGTTTCGAGCAGATAACTGTCTGCGCCGAAACATTGAACTTCAAAGTGGAAATGAGCTCAAGTTGAATCGAATAAATTCAGAAAATTGTAAATAATTCAAAAGTATGAAGAAGTTGTGAAAGGTCTTCATTTTCATGATGTAAATATGGTCTCAATGTATATTCTCCTCGTAGCAACGACTCCACCTCATGTAGATGTATGTTCTCTCGATACTTGTGGGCCCTACAGTATTTGCCACGAAATAAGTCAGCGGCCGGTGTGCTCATGCCAACCAGGCTACATTGGAATGCCACCAAATTGCCGACCCGAATGTGTAGTTAGCTCTGATTGTGCTCAAGATAAGGCATGCGAAAATCAAAAATGCATTAACCCGTGCACACGCGGAACTTGCGCTTTAAATGCCATTTGCAAAGTAGTCAATCATAAAGCCATTTGTAGCTGCTCAACTGGGCTCACTGGTGATCCATTTACCCATTGCGACCACATTCAACGTAAGCCTACAAATTCCATTTGTATTATATGAAATTCCCGAAATCATTCAGCTTTTGTGATTTTCGTTCTGTACGTTCATCTCAAAAAAGTTTAAGACCCATTTTTTGATCAGCATCACCCAATAATAAGTTCAATGACCATAAAATGCCAAGTAATTTCAAATCAACATTTATCACAACTCTCAAAAGCTGGACTGATTGAATTCCTAACGCGCGTTTCCAAGTCATACTAAAATCGTTATAAATTTTATAGCAGCTGGTGATGCGAAAGTCAATGAAAATCCTTGTACAAATAATCCTTGTGGGCCGAACTCTCAATGTCGCGTGGTAGGAACTCAAGGCGCCTGTTCGTGCTTACCAAATTATATTGGACGGCCTCCAAATTGCCGACCAGAATGTCAAACGAATTCGGAATGCGCCAGCAATAAGGCGTGCATTAACGAACGTTGCGTCGATCCTTGTGTAGGAAAATGCGGCCAAAACGCAATCTGTAGTGTAGTTAAACATAATCCTCAATGTAGTTGTATGTCTGGATACGAAGGTGATCCATTTTCACGATGTACAATAATCGTTGTCACATGTAAGAATTTAATACTTAAAACTATCTATTTTGATTTCTATTTCTCTTCTAAGCGGTCGCATTTGAATGTGAATATTTGAAAAGGCTTAATCAGACCAAACAAGATGAATATTCAACATCGAATGCGATCATTCGAAGCTTCACAAGTACTCAACGAACGGCTTTTTGTTATTAATAACTGATTGTTCACATTTTAACCATTTTCGCTGTAAAATTGAAAAAAATGATCTTATCAAATTATTGTTGATTATGCTAACCCATAATTGTGATATTTATGAAAATTAATACGTCGTCGTGCAAGAGATTGGAATCACCTCTGGAAATTCCTTTTTTTCATATTTTTTGCATTTAGATAAAAATTTTGCACAAAAATGAGGCAATAAATATGACAAATCTAAATTTTCAGAGATGATTCCAAACTTTTGCACGGCAGTGAATGTAATATGTACATAAATAATTCCGTTCGTTGACACTTTAAAGCTACTAGTCAGTAATGTAAATACACAATTTCAATGGGGTTGTGTAAGACAGTAAACGGTTTGTATGACATCATTGCAAAAAGATCTGCTATGTAAATATGAAATCTATCAATTCGATCAGTTTTCACAAGATACTTCAGAAAATGAATCGAATAAAACGTTGATTTGAATTTTTTGGTAGTGAAATCAAGTAGTAAATTTAGAGCATATTTATTCGGCGATTTGGATACTTGTATTATAGTCACATGTAAAAATGGCAACAAATTGCATGCAATCGTACCTTGAAAGTACCCTTCACTGGATTACTCTATTCCATTTTATTCTATTTTGGTTTGGATATTTAAAAAGCAGATTTTTTTAAAATTTGTTTCATACAAAAAAAAAAAATTGAAATCAAATTCTAATTCATTTGTAATGACATCGAACAGCTCCTCGGGTACCAGAATCAACACCTTGCAATCCATCACCATGTGGATTAAATGCTGAATGCCGTGAACATGCTGGAGCTGGTGCATGCTATTGTCTACCTGGCTTCGAAGGAAATCCATATGATGTCCACAGAGGCTGTCGACGAGAATGCGAGTACAACGAGGACTGTGATGGCCGATTGGCGTGTGAGAAATATAAATGCGTTGATCCTTGCATTGGAAGATGTGGACTAACAGCATTGTGTCATGTATCAAATCATCTTCCAACATGCACATGTCCACCAGGTTTAACGGGTGATCCATTCCACCAATGCCGTGAAATGGTAACAGAACTACCGCCACGACAACTCCCATGTTCACCATCACCATGCGGTCCGAATAGTAATTGCCGTGACAATGCCGGACAAGCAGTGTGCTCATGCGCGCCAGGTTATATTGGCACTCCACCTGAATGTAGACCGGAATGTGTGGTTTCATCGGAATGCCCGTCAGAAAAGGCTTGTATCAACAATAAATGTGCTGATCCATGCCCGAATCTGTGTGGCATCGAATCTGTTTGCCATGTTAGCAATCACAATCCGATCTGTGCATGCCCACCTGGCTTTACTGGCGATCCGTTCTCAGCATGTACAAGAATTCGTAAGTATACTTGATTTCGTTTGGAAATTTGGTCGTCATCAAAACATGATCTAAATTGCTATTTTATTTTGAAATATAGCAATTACAACTGTACCACCGGCAACCGAGAGGCCACCAAGTTGTGTGCCATCGCCATGCGGACCGAATTCGAGATGTCAAATGATCTCTGGCAATCCGGCTTGCTCTTGCTTGGAGCACTTCATTGGAATTCCGCCAAATTGCCGACCGGAATGTGTAATCAATAATGAATGTCCTAGTCAACAGGCATGCATTCAACAGCAATGCAGAGATCCATGTCCAGGATCTTGTGGATTTGAAGCATGTAAGTGAACTCTTCTGAAACATTCTAGTTTGATGTTATAATATCTATCCCCAAAAATTACCAAATCTCATATTTACGTCATTCAGCTTGTCATGTATTGAATCATTTGCCGATTTGTACGTGTAACGAGGGTTTCGAGGGTGATCCATTCACACATTGTCATCCGAAACCAATAACTGAAAAGCCGGGCGTCCAAAAAGATTTCTGTTCTGACAATCCATGTGGACCGAATGCAGAATGCATAGGTCATGAATGTAGATGTATTGAGGAATATCACGGAAATCCAATCGAAGGATGTCGACCGGAATGCACAACAAATGCTGAATGCAGTCGAGATAAAGCGTGTTTGCACAACAAATGTATCGATCCATGCCCGGGAACATGCGGCCAAAACGCATTATGTGAAGTTGTTAATCATATTCCGGTTTGTTCGTGTCCCGAAGGATACACAGGCGATCCATTTACAAATTGCCATATTGCTGAAAAGCTACCATTAATTCCGATCGACGTTTGCAATCCATCACCATGCGGACCAAACAGCCAATGCCGCGATATTAATGAGCATGCTGTATGTTCATGTTTCCCAGGATATATCGGAACACCGCCACAATGTCGACCCGAGTGCATTATATCGTCGGAATGTGCACCAACACTTGCTTGTGTTAATCAAAAATGTGTCGATCCATGCATTTCTGCGTGTGGAACGAACGCACGATGTGAAGTAATCAATCACTCGCCAATATGTAGTTGCAAACCAGGTGAAACGGGTGATCCATTCCGAAGCTGTGAGTTCATTCCAATCAACGTCAATAAAACCTATGAAGATCCGTGCGCAATAGATCCTTGTCAGGGTACCTGCAGTCCATGTGGACCGAATAGTAAATGCAGAGCAGTCGGAGGAATACCATCGTGCACGTGTATTAACGGTTATATTGGTTCACCGCCAAATTGTAAACCAGAATGTGTTATCAATACGGACTGTCCAGCTCAATTGGCCTGCATAAATAACAAATGTCGAAATCCATGTGAAGGATCGTGTGGAGCTGGAGCTGAATGTCATGTTATCAGTCATACGGTTTCGTGCGTTTGCCCACCCTCATACAGAGGAGATCCCTTCGTACAGTGTCTCAAGCAAATTGAGGAGATCAATCCATGCGAACCAAGTCCGTGCGCTGCAAATGCAGAATGTATTCAACGAAATGGCGTCGGTGCTTGCCGCTGTTTTGAAAATTATTTTGGAAATCCATATGAAGGATGTCGTCCAGAATGTGTTCTACCAGCAGATTGTCCATCTGATAAAACGTGCCTGCGCAACCGATGCGAAGACCCATGTCCAGGCGTTTGTGGATTGAATGCAGAGTGCGCGCCAATCAATCATGTGCCAAGCTGTACGTGCAAGAGTGGTTTCACTGGTGATCCATTCACAACATGTCAAGAAAAAGAACTTGAACGAATTCCAGGGCCACCGATCGATGTGTGTCGACCATCACCATGCGGATTGTACAGTCGATGTCATGAAGTGAACGGAGTCGCTGTGTGCTCGTGTGAAGATAGCTACATTGGCTCCCCGCCAAATTGCAGACCTGAATGTACCGTCAATACCGAGTGTCCACCAAATAAAGCGTGCCATAATTTCAAATGCTCAAATCCTTGCCATGGAGCTTGTGGAGACGTAGCTGGTTAGTGTTCCTCATCAGCAAATTGTCCAAATGTCTGGAAGCTTTTCCACTTATCTTTCCATTTTATTTGCAGAATGTCAAGTGATAAATCACAATCCGATTTGTAGTTGTCCGTCAACTTTCACTGGAGATCCATTTGTAAGATGTTATCCTGCACCGCCGCAATATGAACCACCATCACCACCAAAAACAACAAATCCATGCATGCCATCACCCTGTGGCAATTTTGCCGAATGTAGACCAGTCGGAGATAGACCATCGTGCTCATGTTTACCAGACTACTTCGGAAAACCACCAAATTGTCGGCCAGAATGTGTCGTCAACACCGACTGTCCATCTGATAAGTCATGTATTGCCAAACGTTGTCGCAATCCATGCGAAGGATCATGTGGTTTCAATTCAGGTGAAATAATTTGAAAAAATTCATACACATTCCGAAATAAGATGTTTTTTTCTTGTTCCATCGATAGAATGTCGCATTCAGAATCATATTCCAATTTGTTCGTGTCGGCCACAATACACCGGCGATCCGTTCAGTCAATGTGTTGAAATTATTGAAGAGAAACCACAACCAGGACCAAAACCATACAAACCATGTGATCCAAATCCGTGCGGTAGCAATGCTATCTGTGATAATGCGGCTTGCACATGTATTGCAAACTACTTCGGAGATCCATATCAGGGCTGTCGACCTGAATGTACGATGAATACAGAATGTAGTCCAACAAAAGCATGTATAAATAACAAATGTGTCGATCCGTGTTCAGGCATTTGCGGAACGCAAGCAATTTGTGATGTTTCAAATCATATCCCAAGTTGCTCTTGTCCGCAAGGCTATTCTGGCGATCCATTTGTTGCATGCCGACCAGCACCAATTGTACCACCAGATCTATGCAATCCAAGTCCATGTAAGTGGATAACGGAAAATAACATCTTTAACGTTTTTAGCGTATTATTTCATTGAAATAAATTTCATATATATTTCTTTCAGGTGGAATGAATACTATTTGTCGTGTTTCGAATGGAGCAGCAGTATGTGCATGTCAACCAAATATGATCGGCTCTCCACCAAATTGCAAACCTGAGTGTGTTGTATCAGCTGAATGTGGATTACAACAAGCATGTATGAATCAGAGATGCGGAGATCCGTGTCCAGGTGTATGCGGCCAAAGTGCTGGTAAGGTTTTTCTTTACGATGAATTTCGAAAACAAATCTACATTTTATTGCATTTGTGTCTCTTTTAGAATGTCAAGTCATCAATCACAATCCAATCTGTAACTGTGCCCCAGGCTACACAGGCGATCCACTCACACGATGCTACAAACCACAACCGCCTACAAAACACGGAAATCCATGCATACCAACGCCATGTGGACCATATTCGGAATGCAAAGTCATTGGTGAAACGCCTGCATGTTCATGCTTGCCGGGATACAATGGCGTAGCACCAAACTGCCGCCCAGAGTGTGTTATTAATACGGAATGCCCAGCAAATCAGGCTTGCATGAATCAAAGATGCGTTGATCCATGTCCAGGATCGTGCGGTTTCAACACTCAATGTCATGTGATTAATCATACACCAGCATGCACGTGCGACGTTCAATACTCAGGTGATCCATTCCAAGGTTGTACGCGGATTCAAAGTGAGTACACATTTGTATGTTCTATATTTGTAACAGCATTGCTGGAATGCCTTTTATTAAACAGCCAAAGAAGTGATTTTTAATCGCAAATAATACGAATGCTTGTGGATTTTTAACAAATAAGTGAGCTATCTACATCATATTTTTTTATTAAACAAATCACAAATTTTAAAGTGAGAAAATGCTAATCAACGAATTGAATTCGTCGTCTAAGTGTCGTTTTAAGTGTTAGATTTAAGTTTTTTTCCCATAATCTTCACATTTTAATTCAATATATTAAATATTTCAACGGTGGAAACGTTTGTTCTGCTCTTGATGCACAACTTCTCAAATGAACTAATCATTGAACTGAACTATATTTGTTAAGAAATAACGATAAGCATTAACATCGATGGAAATGAATGTCCTAAAAAGATAACACAAACAGCGACTCCTAAACAACGCAATTGACAACTGCTCTGCTTTTGGTTACGTTATTGGGTTTAATCAATTTTTTTTGTTGGAATTTGAAATTGACTCAACCTCTGAATATCTGAATTGCAGCTAAATATCCAGATGAAAAATTATCACCATGTATTCCAAATCCTTGCGCGGCGAATGCTGTGTGTCGTGAACAAAATGGCGTTGGCTCGTGTCAATGTCTCCCCGAATATTACGGGGATCCATACGAGGGCTGTAGACCAGAATGTATTGTGAACTCTGACTGTCAATCGAATAAAAACTGCTTCAGAAATAAATGCCGAGACCCTTGTCCAGGGCTTTGCTCTGAATTTGCTGAATGCAGAGTACTTAACCATGTACCATCGTGCAATTGCATTGTTGGTTACACCGGCGATCCTTACAGAAATTGCAGACCAATTCAACACGAACGTAAGTTCAATGACATTCAAAAACACGTCAAACTTTCACCTAAAAGCTCCTCAACAACTGAACTGCATTTATAATTCATGGCAGAATTTTAACATTTCTCGGAGAAAAAAGTGAAGTGGAAATTGATATATTGAATTTCACTTTCATGCAATCTTCATAATATAACGCACTTCCCCTTCTTCCTATTCGAATAACAAAAAGTTTATACTTGATTTTCCCACATTGATTTGAGCTTTTATGTGATTAAATGCATATTGAGCAAATGATTCACAGTCAATCAAACAAATTGAATTCTATTTTTGGAGTAGCACCTGAAGTAGTTGACGAATGTAAACTAAATCCCTGCGGAAAATGTAGTCCTTGCGGCGCCAATAGTCAATGCAGAGATAGCAATGGCGTCGCTGTTTGCACATGTTTGCCTGGTTTTGTTGGAAGCGCTCCAAATTGTAGGCCAGAATGTGTTGTTTCGTCCGAATGTCCGCTCACTCAGGCCTGCGTAAATCAAAAATGTGTAAATCCATGTACGACAGATGTTTGCGGAACGAATGCTGAATGTCGAGTGAATAATCATAGCCCAATCTGCACATGCCTACAGGATTACACTGGAGATCCATTCTTTAGATGCAATCCGATACCTCGTACGTCCAATTAATAACCAATATAATTGAATTCAACTCATTCTCCGATAATAATCCAAAACTTTTAGCTAAAGCAATTATGCCGATAGCAGAATACATAAATCCATGTCTCAGCAATCCCTGTGGTCCAAATTCTCAGTGTGAAGTAGTAGGAGATATCCCACGCTGTTCTTGTTTACCAACTTATTACGGTTCGCCACCGAACTGTCATCCTGAATGCGTGATAAATTCTGATTGCGCGAACAATTTTGCCTGTATTCGCAACCGCTGTGTTGATCCATGCCCTGGCGCTTGTGCTGTTACAGCTCAATGCAACGTTAGAAATCACATTCCCGTTTGCACTTGCCCCGATGGCTATACTGGAAACGCGTTCTATGAATGTCACCAAGTACCAAGTAATTTTCGAAACCTACTCTTTAATTTCTTATTTATGACGAAGCACCAAAAACTTGCAGGAAAGTGAGAAACAGTTCCTAAAGCAAATGACATTAATATGCAAATATTATCTACAGATTTGAACGGTTGATTTACCAGAAATACTTGGTTGTTTCTCACATTTCCATGCAAAATTTTCATTGTGTTCACACCAGAAATCTTTGAATGATGTAATTGTATTTATCCCCTTCAAATGAAGACCACCACGACGATCCTCAAGATAAATGCACTCCGTCGCCTTGTGCACACAATGCCCAATGCAACGATGGCATCTGTTCGTGTTTGCCTGGTTTGCAGGGCGATCCATATACACTGTGCAGACCAGAATGTGTTCTTAACTCGGACTGCTCGCGAGAAAAGGCTTGCTCACGGAATAAATGCATCAATCCATGCGATGGAACGTGCGCACCAAATGCAATTTGCACCGTCTACAATCATATTCCAATGTGCAGCTGTCCATCGGGAATGGAAGGAAATGCATTTACCCAATGCAGACCAGTCATTCACGATGTTCATGATGAATATCATGGATGCAGGCCGTCCCCTTGTGGCAGCTTCGCTCAATGCAGAGAAATAAATAGCCAGGCAGTCTGTTCTTGTTTGCCTGGTTATTATGGCAGTCCTCCGACTTGTCGCCCAGAATGTACAGTAAATTCAGATTGTCGAAGCGACCGCGCCTGCTCGAATCAAAAGTGTGTTGATCCTTGTCCGGGTGCATGCGGCTTGAACGCTGAATGTAGAGTGCAATATCACAATCCAGTCTGTCACTGTTTACCTCGTTATACCGGAAATGCTCATATTCAATGTCATCCAATTGGTAAGACAGAAATTTATTCCAATTTTTGAACAATAACGGCATAAGCAGCTGATTAAGCTAAATCACTTAACAAAATATAACGACAAATTGATAAATAGAAATTAAATTTATAATTCAACGAAAAAAATCGAAAGTCATAGAAACAAGGGAAATATTTATGTGAATTCGAGAAGAATGGAAATTAAAAATAACAAAATCAAAACATTGGATAGGAACAATGTAACATCGACTGACAATATTTCATATAGCTGAAAATCAATCAAAAATATTCTCTAACTCAATCTAAAAGTAAACTACATAAAAATTTATTTCAAAATGAAGTTAAGCCTCCGCCTGCTGTGACAAATGATCAAATCAATCCATGCATAAGCTCGCCTTGCGGTCCAAATGCTGAATGCAGAGTGAATGCAGATGGTCAAGGTTACACTTGCAATTGTTTCAATGATTTCATTGGGAGCCCACCGAACTGTAGACCAGAGTGTGTATCAAATTCGGAGTGCAGCCCACATTTGGCGTGCATAGGTCGTCACTGCAAAGACCCTTGCGCAGGTGGAATTTGTGGTCAAAATGCTGAATGTCATGTTGTCAGTCACACTCCAATTTGCGAATGCTTCAGAGACTACGTTGGCGATCCATTTGTCCAATGCTCAGTCAGAGATACCATTCAGCAACCGCCAATCAATCCTTGCCTACCAAATCCATGTGGCGCGAACGCGATCTGCCGTGAACAAAACGGCGTCGGGTCGTGTCAATGTCTCCCCGAATATCACGGGAATCCATACGAAGGCTGCAGACCAGAGTGCACTCTGAACAGTGACTGTTCCTCCAATCGCGCTTGTATTCGACAAAAGTGTCAAGATCCATGTCCAGGCGTTTGTGGTCAAAACGCCGATTGCCAAGTTGTGAACCATTTACCGACGTGTGTGTGTCGATTTGGTTACACTGGCGATTCATATCGAATGTGTTCTGTAATGCAAGCAGATCGTAAGTTCCATTCCATTCACCCTGACTCCACTACAAAGAAATGTCTTTTAAAATTATATGAAATCTTGATTTGATACATTTCCATTAGCACTTGATATTGATGTAATTGATGTTTGTCGTCCAAGTCCGTGTGGTCCGAATAGTCAATGCAGAGATAATGGTGGAGCTGCAATCTGTTCTTGTTTGTCTGGTTTCGTTGGAAGCGCTCCAAATTGTAGGCCAGAATGTGTTGTTTCGTCTGAATGTCCGCTCACTCAGGCCTGTGTTAATCAAAAATGCGAAAATCCTTGTACTTCAAATGTTTGCGGATCAAACGCTGAATGCCGAGTGAATAATCACAGTCCATTATGCACATGCAGAAATGGATACACAGGCGATCCATTCACAATTTGTGGACCGACACCACGTATGTGTATTTTGAATTGGAGGACGTTTACTCTCTGGTCAGCCATTTACCTTTGTTTGTCGATATATTTACAGCACCTCACGATACTCAAATTGTTCAGTATATGAATCCATGTCTCAGCAATCCTTGTGGTCCGTTCTCGCAATGCGAAGCTTTAGGAGATTATCCGAGATGCTCTTGTCAACAGAATTATCAAGGTTCGCCACCGAACTGTCACCCTGAATGCGTACTGAATTCTGATTGCGCGAGCAATTTTGCCTGTATTCGCAACCGCTGTGTTGATCCATGCCCTGGCGCTTGTGCTGTTACAGCTCAATGCAACGTTAGAAATCACATTCCCGTTTGCACTTGCCCCGATAGCTATACTGGAAACGCTTTCTCAAACTGTTACCCCAATCCACCTGAAAGTAAACACAATGATTCATTTCTCAACATTGGAAAGGATTTGCACACATTTTTGTTGAAATATCTTTGATGTTTGCAATATTCTTCTCCTTGCCTTAGCCCAATTCATTTATCTGTGATATGTTTTACTCATTTGGTTTCAATATTTCTTGCACATTCAAAGCAATCCAAGGTGATATTCCCGGAGATAAATGCACTCCATCGCCTTGTGCATACAATGCCCAATGCAACAATGGCGTCTGTTCGTGTTTGCCCGGTTTGCAGGGCGATCCATATACACTGTGCAGACCAGAATGTGTTCTTAACTCGGACTGCTCGCGAGAAAAGGCTTGCTCACGGAATAAATGCATCAATCCATGCGATGGAACGTGCGCACCAAATGCAATTTGCACCGTCTACAATCATATTCCAATGTGCAGCTGTCCATCGGGAATGGAAGGAAATGCATTTACCCAATGCAGACCAGTCATTCACGATGTTCATGATGAATATCATGGATGCAGGCCGTCCCCTTGTGGCAGCTTCGCTCAATGCAGAGAAATAAATAGCCAGGCAGTCTGTTCTTGTTTGCCTGGTTATTATGGCAGTCCTCCGACTTGTCGCCCAGAATGTACAGTAAATTCAGATTGTCGAAGCGACCGCGCCTGCTCGAATCAAAAGTGTGTTGATCCTTGTCCGGGTGCATGCGGCTTGAACGCTGAATGTAGAGTGCAATATCACAATCCAGTCTGTCACTGTTTACCTCGTTATACCGGAAATGCACTTCTCAATTGCCATTTAATTGGTAAGACAACCATGTGTTTCAGTGCCTTAAAATTTTTTTGTCTGGTTTGTAATTAACATTATTTGAAAATCTCGAAAAAACACTTTTCGTTCACGAACTCAAATCTTTCCTAACAGTTGGGATATTATTTTAAACGCTGTTCAAGCTTGGCACAGAAATTCCTCTTCTTTCTGGCATGAAACATATTTTTAAGTGAATTCCCAGTAAAACTAATTAACATTTATATAAAATCTGTTCAAAAGCATTTCATATGAATGGTCCACAGGAAATATTCTAAAATCGAATCATCATATTTAACTTATAAAAATCCCCACTTTTTTTTTCATTGTATGTAAAGTCGAGCCACCAATTGATGTTACAAATGATCAAATTAATCCATGCATAAGCTCGCCTTGCGGTCCAAATGCTGAATGCAGAGTGAATGCAGATGGTCAAGGTTACACTTGCAATTGTTTCAATGATTTCATTGGAAGCCCACCGAACTGTAGACCAGAGTGTGTATCAAATTCGGAGTGCAGCCCACATTTGGCGTGCATAGGTCGTCACTGCAAAGACCCTTGCGCAGGTGGAATTTGTGGTCAAAATGCTGAATGTCATGTTGTCAGTCACACTCCAATTTGCGAATGCTTCAGAGACTACGTTGGCGATCCATTTGTCCAATGCTCAGTCAGAGATACCATTCAGCAACCGCCAATCAATCCTTGCCTACCAAATCCATGTGGCGCGAACGCGATCTGCCGTGAACAAAACGGCGTCGGGTCGTGTCAATGTCTCCCCGAATATCACGGGAATCCATACGAAGGCTGTAGACCAGAGTGCACTCTGAACAGTGACTGTTCCTCCAATCGCGCTTGTATTCGACAAAAGTGTCAAGATCCATGTCCGGGCGTTTGTGGTCAAAACGCCGATTGCCAAGTTGTGAACCATTTACCGACGTGTGTGTGTCGATTTGGTTACACTGGCGATTCATATCGAATGTGTTCTGTAATGCAAGCAGATCGTAAGTTCCATTCCATTCACCCTGACTCCACTACAAAGAAATGTCTTTTAAAATTATATGAAATCTTGATTTGATACATTTCCATTAGCACTTGATGTTGATGTAATTGATGTTTGTCGTCCAAGTCCGTGTGGTCCGAATAGTCAATGCAGAGATAATGGTGGAGCTGCAATCTGTTCTTGTTTGTCTGGTTTCGTTGGAAGCGCTCCAAATTGTAGGCCAGAATGTGTTGTTTCGTCCGAATGTCCGCTCACTCAGGCCTGTGTTAATCAAAAATGCGAAAATCCTTGTACTTCAAATGTTTGCGGATCGAACGCTGAATGCCGAGTGAATAATCACAGTCCATTATGCACATGCAGAAATGGATACACGGGCGATCCATTCACAATTTGTAGACCGACACCACGTATGTGTATTTTGAATTGGAGGACGTTTACTCTCTGGTCAGCCATTTACCTTTGTTTGTCGATATATTTACAGCACCTCACGATACTCAAATTGTTCAGTATATGAATCCATGTCTCAGCAATCCTTGTGGTCCGTTCTCGCAATGCGAAGCTTTAGGAGATTATCCGAGATGCTCTTGTCAACAGAATTATCAAGGTTCGCCACCGAACTGTCACCCTGAATGCGTACTGAATTCTGATTGCGCGAGCAATTTTGCCTGTATTCGCAACCGCTGTGTTGATCCATGCCCTGGCGCTTGTGCAGTTACAGCTCAATGCAACGTTAGAAATCACATTCCCGTTTGCACTTGTCCCGATGGTTATACTGGAAACGCTTTCTCAAACTGTTACCCCAATCCGCCTGAAAGTAAACACAATGATTCATTTTTCAACATTGGAAAGGATTTGCACACATTTTTGTTGAAATATCTTTGATGTTTGCAATATTCTTCTCCTTGCCTTAGCCCAATTCATTTATCTGTGATATGTTTTACTCATTTGGTTTCAATATTTCTTGCACATTCAAAGCAATCCAAGGTGATATTCCCGGAGATAAATGCACTCCATCGCCTTGTGCATACAATGCCCAATGCAACGATGGCGTCTGTTCGTGTTTGCCCGGTTTGCAGGGCGATCCATATACACTGTGCAGACCAGAATGTGTTCTTAACTCGGACTGCTCGCGAGAAAAGGCTTGCTCACGGAATAAATGCATCAATCCATGCGATGGAACGTGCGCACCAAATGCAATTTGCACCGTCTACAATCATATTCCAATGTGCAGCTGTCCATCGGGAATGGAAGGAAATGCATTTACCCAATGCAGACCAGTCATTCACGATGTTCATGATGAATATCATGGATGCAGGCCGTCCCCTTGTGGCAGCTTCGCTCAATGCAGAGAAATAAATAGCCAGGCAGTCTGTTCTTGTTTGCCTGGTTATTATGGCAGTCCTCCGACTTGTCGCCCAGAATGTACAGTAAATTCAGATTGTCGAAGCGACCGCGCCTGCTCGAATCAAAAGTGTGTTGATCCTTGTCCGGGTGCATGCGGCTTGAACGCTGAATGTAGAGTGCAATATCACAATCCAGTCTGTCACTGTTTACCTCGTTATACCGGAAATGCACTTCTCAATTGCCATTTAATTGGTAAGACAACCATGTGTTTCAGTGCCTTAAAATTTTTTTGTCTGGTTTGTAATTAACATTATTTGAAAATCTCGAAAAAACACTTTTCGTTCACGAACTCAAATCTTTCCTAACAGTTGGGATATTATTTTAAACGCTGTTCAAGCTTGGCACAGAAATTCCTCTTCTTTCTGGCATGAAACATATTTTTAAGTGAATTCCCAGTAAAACTAATTAACATTTATATAAAATCTGTTCAAAAGCATTTCATATGAATGGTCCACAGGAAATATTCTAAAATCGAATCATCATATTTAACTTATAAAAATCCCCACTTTTTTTTTCATTGTATGTAAAGTCGAGCCACCAATTGATGTTACAAATGATCAAATTAATCCATGCATAAGCTCGCCTTGCGGTCCAAATGCTGAATGCAGAGTGAATGCAGATGGTCAAGGTTACACTTGCAATTGTTTCAATGATTTCATTGGAAGCCCACCGAACTGTAGACCAGAGTGTGTATCAAATTCGGAGTGCAGCCCACATTTGGCGTGCATAGGTCGTCACTGCAAAGACCCTTGCGCAGGTGGAATTTGTGGTCAAAATGCTGAATGTCATGTTGTCAGTCACACTCCAATTTGCGAATGCTTCAGAGACTACGTTGGCGATCCATTTGTCCAATGCTCAGTCAGAGATATCATTCAGCAACAGCCAATCAATCCTTGCCTACCAAATCCATGTGGCGCGAACGCGATCTGCCGTGAACAAAACGGCGTCGGGTCGTGTCAATGTCTCCCCGAATATCACGGGAATCCATACGAAGGCTGTAGACCAGAGTGCACTCTGAACAGTGACTGTTCCTCCAATCGCGCTTGTATTCGACAAAAGTGTCAAGATCCATGTCCGGGCGTTTGTGGTCAAAACGCCGATTGCCAAGTTGTGAACCATTTACCGACGTGTGTGTGTCGATTTGGTTACACTGGCGATTCATATCGAATGTGTTCTGTAATGCAAGCAGATCGTAAGTTCCATTCCATTCACCCTGACTCCACTACAAAGAAATGTCTTTTAAAATTATATGAAATCTTGATTTGATACATTTCCATTAGCACTTGATGTTGATGTAATTGATGTTTGTCGTCCAAGTCCGTGTGGTCCGAATAGTCAATGCAGAGATAATGGTGGAGCTGCAATCTGTTCTTGTTTGTCTGGTTTCGTTGGAAGCGCTCCAAATTGTAGGCCAGAATGTGTTGTTTCGTCCGAATGTCCGCTCACTCAGGCCTGTGTTAATCAAAAATGCGAAAATCCTTGTACTTCAAATGTTTGCGGATCGAACGCTGAATGCCGAGTGAATAATCACAGTCCATTATGCACATGCAGAAATGGATACACGGGCGATCCATTCACAATTTGTAGACCGACACCACGTATGTGTATTTTGAATTGGAGGACGTTTACTCTCTGGTCAGCCATTTACCTTTGTTTGTCGATATATTTACAGCACCTCACGATACTCAAATTGTTCAGTATATGAATCCATGTCTCAGCAATCCTTGTGGTCCGTTCTCGCAATGCGAAGCTTTAGGAGATTATCCGAGATGCTCTTGTCAACAGAATTATCAAGGTTCGCCACCGAACTGTCACCCTGAATGCGTACTGAATTCTGATTGCGCGAGCAATTTTGCCTGTATTCGCAACCGCTGTGTTGATCCATGCCCTGGCGCTTGTGCAGTTACAGCTCAATGCAACGTTAGAAATCACATTCCCGTTTGCACTTGTCCCGATGGTTATACTGGAAACGCTTTCTCAAACTGTTACCCCAATCCGCCTGAAAGTAAACACAATGATTCATTTTTCAACATTGGAAAGGATTTGCACACATTTTTGTTGAAATATCTTTGATGTTTGCAATATTCTTCTCCTTGCCTTAGCCCAATTCATTTATCTGTGATATGTTTTACTCATTTGGTTTCAATATTTCTTGCACATTCAAAGCAATCCAAGGTGATATTCCCGGAGATAAATGCACTCCATCGCCTTGTGCATACAATGCCCAATGCAACGATGGCGTCTGTTCGTGTTTGCCCGGTTTGCAGGGCGATCCATATACACTGTGCAGACCAGAATGTGTTCTTAACTCGGACTGCTCGCGAGAAAAGGCTTGCTCACGGAATAAATGCATCAATCCATGCGATGGAACGTGCGCACCAAATGCAATTTGCACCGTCTACAATCATATTCCAATGTGCAGCTGTCCATCGGGAATGGAAGGAAATGCATTTACCCAATGCAGACCAGTCATTCACGATGTTCATGATGAATATCATGGATGCAGGCCGTCCCCTTGTGGCAGCTTCGCTCAATGCAGAGAAATAAATAGCCAGGCAGTCTGTTCTTGTTTGCCTGGTTATTATGGCAGTCCTCCGACTTGTCGCCCAGAATGTACAGTAAATTCAGATTGTCGAAGCGACCGCGCCTGCTCGAATCAAAAGTGTGTTGATCCTTGTCCGGGTGCATGCGGCTTGAACGCTGAATGTAGAGTGCAATATCACAATCCAGTCTGTCACTGTTTACCTCGTTATACCGGAAATGCACTTCTCAATTGCCATTTAATTGGTAAGACAACCATGTGTTTCAGTGCCTTAAAATTTTTTTGTCTGGTTTGTAATTAACATTATTTGAAAATCTCGAAGAAACACTTTTCGTTCACGAACTCAAATCTTTCCTAACAGTTGGGATATTATTTTAAACGCTGTTCAAGCTTGGCACAGAAATTCCTCTTCTTTCTGGCATGAAACATATTTTTAAGTGAATTCCCAGTAAAAGTAATTAACATTTATATAAAATCTGTTCAAAAGCATTTCATATGAATGGTCCACAGGAAATATTCTAAAATCGAATCATCATATTTAACTTATAAAAATCCCCACTTTTTTTTCATTGTATGTAAAGTCGAGCCACCAATTGATGTTACAAATGATCAAATTAATCCATGCATAAGCTCGCCTTGCGGTCCAAATGCTGAATGCAGAGTGAATGCAGATGGTCAAGGTTACACTTGCAATTGTTTCAATGATTTCATTGGAAGCCCACCGAACTGTAGACCAGAGTGTGTATCAAATTCGGAGTGCAGCCCACATTTGGCGTGCATAGGTCGTCACTGCAAAGACCCTTGCGCAGGTGGAATTTGTGGTCAAAATGCTGAATGTCATGTTGTCAGTCACACTCCAATTTGCGAATGCTTCAGAGACTACGTTGGCGATCCATTTGTCCAATGCTCAGTCAGAGATACCATTCAGCAACCGCCAATCAATCCTTGCCTACCAAATCCATGTGGCGCGAACGCGATCTGCCGTGAACAAAACGGCGTCGGGTCGTGTCAATGTCTCCCCGAATATCACGGGAATCCATACGAAGGCTGTAGACCAGAGTGCACTCTGAACAGTGACTGTTCCTCCAATCGCGCTTGTATTCGACAAAAGTGTCAAGATCCATGTCCGGGCGTTTGTGGTCAAAACGCCGATTGCCAAGTTGTGAACCATTTACCGACGTGTGTGTGTCGATTTGGTTACACTGGCGATTCATATCGAATGTGTTCTGTAATGCAAGCAGATCGTAAGTTCCATTCCATTCACCCTGACTCCACTACAAAGAAATGTCTTTTAAAATTATATGAAATCTTGATTTGATACATTTCCATTAGCACTTGATGTTGATGTAATTGATGTTTGTCGTCCAAGTCCGTGTGGTCCGAATAGTCAATGCAGAGATAATGGTGGAGCTGCAATCTGTTCTTGTTTGTCTGGTTTCGTTGGAAGCGCTCCAAATTGTAGGCCAGAATGTGTTGTTTCGTCCGAATGTCCGCTCACTCAGGCCTGTGTTAATCAAAAATGCGAAAATCCTTGTACTTCAAATGTTTGCGGATCGAACGCTGAATGCCGAGTGAATAATCACAGTCCATTATGCACATGCAGAAATGGATACACGGGCGATCCATTCACAATTTGTAGACCGACACCACGTATGTGTATTTTGAATTGGAGGACGTTTACTCTCTGGTCAGCCATTTACCTTTGTTTGTCGATATATTTACAGCACCTCACGATACTCAAATTGTTCAGTATATGAATCCATGTCTCAGCAATCCTTGTGGTCCGTTCTCGCAATGCGAAGCTTTAGGAGATTATCCGAGATGCTCTTGTCAACAGAATTATCAAGGTTCGCCACCGAACTGTCACCCTGAATGCGTACTGAATTCTGATTGCGCGAGCAATTTTGCCTGTATTCGCAACCGCTGTGTTGATCCATGCCCTGGCGCTTGTGCTGTTACAGCTCAATGCAACGTTAGAAATCACATTCCCGTTTGCACTTGTCCCGATGGTTATACTGGAAACGCTTTCTCAAACTGTTACCCCAATCCGCCTGAAAGTAAACACAATGATTCATTTTTCAACATTGGAAAGGATTTGCACACATTTTTGTTGAAATATCTTTGATGTTTGCAATATTCTTCTCCTTGCCTTAGCCCAATTCATTTATCTGTGATATGTTTTACTCATTTGGTTTCAATATTTCTTGCACATTCAAAGCAATCCAAGGTGATATTCCCGGAGATAAATGCACTCCATCGCCTTGTGCATACAATGCCCAATGCAACGATGGCGTCTGTTCGTGTTTGCCCGGTTTGCAGGGCGATCCATATACACTGTGCAGACCAGAATGTGTTCTTAACTCGGACTGCTCGCGAGAAAAGGCTTGCTCACGGAATAAATGCATCAATCCATGCGATGGAACGTGCGCACCAAATGCAATTTGCACCGTCTACAATCATATTCCAATGTGCAGCTGTCCATCGGGAATGGAAGGAAATGCATTTACCCAATGCAGACCAGTCATTCACGATGTTCATGATGAATATCATGGATGCAGGCCGTCCCCTTGTGGCAGCTTCGCTCAATGCAGAGAAATAAATAGCCAGGCAGTCTGTTCTTGTTTGCCTGGTTATTATGGCAGTCCTCCGACTTGTCGCCCAGAATGTACAGTAAATTCAGATTGTCGAAGCGACCGCGCCTGCTCGAATCAAAAGTGTGTTGATCCTTGTCCGGGTGCATGCGGCTTGAACGCTGAATGTAGAGTGCAATATCACAATCCAGTCTGTCACTGTTTACCTCGTTATACCGGAAATGCACTTCTCAATTGCCATTTAATTGGTAAGACAACCATGTGTTTCAGTGCCTTAAAATTTTTTTGTCTGGTTTGTAATTAACATTATTTGAAAATCTCGAAGAAACACTTTTCGTTCACGAACTCAAATCTTTCCTAACAGTTGGGATATTATTTTAAACGCTGTTCAAGCTTGGCACAGAAATTCCTCTTCTTTCTGGCATGAAACATATTTTTAAGTGAATTCCCAGTAAAAGTAATTAACATTTATATAAAATCTGTTCAAAAGCATTTCATATGAATGGTCCACAGGAAATATTCTAAAATCGAATCATCATATTTAACTTATAAAAATCCCCACTTTTTTTTCATTGTATGTAAAGTCGAGCCACCAATTGATGTTACAAATGATCAAATTAATCCATGCATAAGCTCGCCTTGCGGTCCAAATGCTGAATGCAGAGTGAATGCAGATGGTCAAGGTTACACTTGCAATTGTTTCAATGATTTCATTGGAAGCCCACCGAACTGTAGACCAGAGTGTGTATCAAATTCGGAGTGCAGCCCACATTTGGCGTGCATAGGTCGTCACTGCAAAGACCCTTGCGCAGGTGGAATTTGTGGTCAAAATGCTGAATGTCATGTTGTCAGTCACACTCCAATTTGCGAATGCTTCAGAGACTACGTTGGCGATCCATTTGTCCAATGCTCAGTCAGAGATACCATTCAGCAACCGCCAATCAATCCTTGCCTACCAAATCCATGTGGCGCGAACGCGATCTGCCGTGAACAAAACGGCGTCGGGTCGTGTCAATGTCTCCCCGAATATCACGGGAATCCATACGAAGGCTGTAGACCAGAGTGCACTCTGAACAGTGACTGTTCCTCCAATCGCGCTTGTATTCGACAAAAGTGTCAAGATCCATGTCCGGGCGTTTGTGGTCAAAACGCCGATTGCCAAGTTGTGAACCATTTGCCGACGTGTGTGTGTCGATTTGGTTACACTGGCGATTCATATCGAATGTGTTCTGTAATGCAAGCAGATCGTAAGTTCCATTCCATTCACCCTGACTCCACTACAAAGAAATGTCTTTTAAAATTATATGAAATCTTGATTTGATACATTTCCATTAGCACTTGATGTTGATGTAATTGATGTTTGTCGTCCAAGTCCGTGTGGTCCGAATAGTCAATGCAGAGATAATGGTGGAGCTGCAATCTGTTCTTGTTTGTCTGGTTTCGTTGGAAGCGCTCCAAATTGTAGGCCAGAATGTGTTGTTTCGTCCGAATGTCCGCTCACTCAGGCCTGTGTTAATCAAAAATGCGAAAATCCTTGTACTTCAAATGTTTGCGGATCGAACGCTGAATGCCGAGTGAATAATCACAGTCCATTATGCACATGCAGAAATGGATACACGGGCGATCCATTCACAATTTGTAGACCGACACCACGTATGTGTATTTTGAATTGGAGGACGTTTACTCTCTGGTCAGCCATTTACCTTTGTTTGTCGATATATTTACAGCACCTCACGATACTCAAATTGTTCAGTATATGAATCCATGTCTCAGCAATCCTTGTGGTCCGTTCTCGCAATGCGAAGCTTTAGGAGATTATCCGAGATGCTCTTGTCAACAGAATTATCAAGGTTCGCCACCGAACTGTCACCCTGAATGCGTACTGAATTCTGATTGCGCGAGCAATTTTGCCTGTATTCGCAACCGCTGTGTTGATCCATGCCCTGGCGCTTGTGCTGTTACAGCTCAATGCAACGTTAGAAATCACATTCCCGTTTGCACTTGTCCCGATGGTTATACTGGAAACGCTTTCTCAAACTGTTACCCCAATCCGCCTGAAAGTAAACACAATGATTCATTTCTCAACATTGGAAAGGATTTGCACACATTTTTGTTGGAATATCTTTGATGTTTGCAATATTCTTCTCCTTGCCTTAGCCCAATTCATTTATCTGTGATATGTTTTACTCATTTGGTTTCAATATTTCTTGCACATTCAAAGCAATCCAAGGTGATATTCCCGGAGATAAATGCACTCCATCGCCTTGTGCATACAATGCCCAATGCAACGATGGCGTCTGTTCGTGTTTGCCCGGTTTGCAGGGCGATCCATATACACTGTGCAGACCAGAATGTGTTCTTAACTCGGACTGCTCGCGAGAAAAGGCTTGCTCACGGAATAAATGCATCAATCCATGCGATGGAACGTGCGCACCAAATGCAATTTGCACCGTCTACAATCATATTCCAATGTGCAGCTGTCCATCGGGAATGGAAGGAAATGCATTTACCCAATGCAGACCAGTCATTCACGATGTTCATGATGAATATCATGGATGCAGGCCGTCCCCTTGTGGCAGCTTCGCTCAATGCAGAGAAATAAATAGCCAAGCAGTCTGTTCTTGTTTGCCTGGTTATTATGGCAGTCCTCCGACTTGTCGCCCAGAATGTACAGTAAATTCAGATTGTCGAAGCGACCGCGCCTGCTCGAATCAAAAGTGTGTTGATCCTTGTCCGGGTGCATGCGGCTTGAACGCTGAATGTAGAGTGCAATATCACAATCCAGTCTGTCACTGTTTACCTCGTTATACCGGAAATGCACTTCTCAATTGCCATTTAATTGGTAAGACAACCATGTGTTTCAGTGCCTTAAAATTTTTTTGTCTGGTTTGTAATTAACATTATTTGAAAATCTCGAAAAAACACTTTTCGTTCACGAACTCAAATCTTTCCTAACAGTTGGGATATTATTTTAAACGCTGTTCAAGCTTGGCACAGAAATTCCTCTTCTTTCTGGCATGAAACATATTTTTAAGTGAATTCCCAGTAAAACTAATTAACATTTATATAAAATCTGTTCAAAAACATTTCATCTGAATGGTCCACAGGAAATATTCTGAAATCGAATCATCATATTTAACTTATAAAAATCCCCACTTTTTTTTCATTGTATGTAAAGTCGAGCCACCAATTGATGTTACAAATGATCAAATTAATCCATGCATAAGCTCGCCTTGCGGTCCAAATGCTGAATGCAGAGTGAATGCAGATGGTCAAGGTTACACTTGCAATTGTTTCAATGATTTCATTGGAAGCCCACCGAACTGTAGACCAGAGTGTGTATCAAATTCGGAGTGCAGCCCACATTTGGCGTGCATAGGTCGTCACTGCAAAGACCCTTGCGCAGGTGGAATTTGTGGTCAAAATGCTGAATGTCATGTTGTCAGTCACACTCCAATTTGCGAATGCTTCAGAGACTACGTTGGCGATCCATTTGTCCAATGCTCAGTCAGAGATACCATTCAGCAACCGCCAATCAATCCTTGCCTACCAAATCCATGTGGCGCGAACGCGATCTGCCGTGAACAAAACGGCGTCGGGTCGTGTCAATGTCTCCCCGAATATCACGGGAATCCATACGAAGGCTGCAGACCAGAGTGCACTCTGAACAGTGACTGTTCCTCCAATCGCGCTTGTATTCGACAAAAGTGTCAAGATCCATGTCCGGGCGTTTGTGGTCAAAACGCCGATTGCCAAGTTGTGAACCATTTACCGACGTGTGTGTGTCGATTTGGTTACACTGGCGATTCATATCGAATGTGTTCTGTAATGCAAGCAGATCGTAAGTTCCATTCCATTCACCCTGACTCCACTACAAAGAAATGTCTTTTAAAATTATATGAAATCTTGATTTGATACATTTCCATTAGCACTTGATGTTGATGTAATTGATGTTTGTCGTCCAAGTCCGTGTGGTCCGAATAGTCAATGCAGAGATAATGGTGGAGCTGCAATCTGTTCTTGTTTGTCTGGTTTCGTTGGAAGCGCTCCAAATTGTAGGCCAGAATGTGTTGTTTCGTCCGAATGTCCGCTCACTCAGGCCTGTGTTAATCAAAAATGCGAAAATCCTTGTACTTCAAATGTTTGCGGATCGAACGCTGAATGCCGAGTGAATAATCACAGTCCATTATGCACATGCAGAAATGGATACACGGGCGATCCATTCACAATTTGTAGACCGACACCACGTATGTGTATTTTGAATTGGAGGACGTTTACTCTCTGGTCAGCCATTTACCTTTGTTTGTCGATATATTTACAGCACCTCACGATACTCAAATTGTTCAGTATATGAATCCATGTCTCAGCAATCCTTGTGGTCCGTTCTCGCAATGCGAAGCTTTAGGAGATTATCCGAGATGCTCTTGTCAACAGAATTATCAAGGTTCGCCACCAAACTGTCACCCTGAATGCGTACTGAATTCTGATTGCGCGAGCAATTTTGCCTGTATTCGCAACCGCTGTGTTGATCCATGCCCTGGCGCTTGTGCTGTTACAGCTCAATGCAACGTTAGAAATCACATTCCCGTTTGCACTTGTCCCGATGGTTATACTGGAAACGCTTTCTCAAACTGTTACCCCAATCCGCCTGAAAGTAAACACAATGATTCATTTCTCAACATTGGAAAGGATTTGCACACATTTTTGTTGAAATATCTTTGATGTTTGCAATATTCTTCTCCTTGCCTTAGCCCAATTCATTTATCTGTGATATGTTTTACTCATTTGGTTTCAATATTTCTTGCACATTCAAAGCAATCCAAGGTGATATTCCCGGAGATAAATGCACTCCATCGCCTTGTGCATACAATGCCCAATGCAACGATGGCGTCTGTTCGTGTTTGCCCGGTTTGCAGGGCGATCCATATACACTGTGCAGACCAGAATGTGTTCTTAACTCGGACTGCTCGCGAGAAAAGGCTTGCTCACGGAATAAATGCATCAATCCATGCGATGGAACGTGCGCACCAAATGCAATTTGCACCGTCTACAATCATATTCCAATGTGCAGCTGTCCATCGGGAATGGAAGGAAATGCATTTACCCAATGCAGACCAGTCATTCACGATGTTCATGATGAATATCATGGATGCAGGCCGTCCCCTTGTGGCAGCTTCGCTCAATGCAGAGAAATAAATAGCCAGGCAGTCTGTTCTTGTTTGCCTGGTTATTATGGCAGTCCTCCGACTTGTCGCCCAGAATGTACAGTAAATTCAGATTGTCGAAGCGACCGCGCCTGCTCGAATCAAAAGTGTGTTGATCCTTGTCCGGGTGCATGCGGCTTGAACGCTGAATGTAGAGTGCAATATCACAATCCAGTCTGTCACTGTTTACCTCGTTATACCGGAAATGCACTTCTCAATTGCCATTTAATTGGTAAGACAACCATGTGTTTCAGTGCCTTAAAATTTTTTTGTCTGGTTTGTAATTAACATTATTTGAAAATCTCGAAAAAACACTTTTCGTTCACGAACTCAAATCTTTCCTAACAGTTGGGATATTATTTTAAACGCTGTTCAAGCTTGGCACAGAAATTCCTCTTCTTTCTGGCATGAAACATATTTTTAAGTGAATTCCCAGTAAAAGTAATTAACATTTATATAAAATCTGTTCAAAAGCATTTCATATGAATGGTCCACAGGAAATATTCTAAAATCGAATCATCATATTTAACTTATAAAAATCCCCACTTTTTTTTCATTGTATGTAAAGTCGAGCCACCAATTGATGTTACAAATGATCAAATTAATCCATGCATAAGCTCGCCTTGCGGTCCAAATGCTGAATGCAGAGTGAATGCAGATGGTCAAGGTTACACTTGCAATTGTTTCAATGATTTCATTGGAAGCCCACCGAACTGTAGACCAGAGTGTGTATCAAATTCGGAGTGCAGCCCACATTTGGCGTGCATAGGTCGTCACTGCAAAGACCCTTGCGCAGGTGGAATTTGTGGTCAAAATGCTGAATGTCATGTTGTCAGTCACACTCCAATTTGCGAATGCTTCAGAGACTACGTTGGCGATCCATTTGTCCAATGCTCAGTCAGAGATATCATTCAGCAACCGCCAATCAATCCTTGCCTACCAAATCCATGTGGCGCGAACGCGATCTGCCGTGAACAAAACGGCGTCGGGTCGTGTCAATGTCTCCCCGAATATCACGGGAATCCATACGAAGGCTGTAGACCAGAGTGCACTCTGAACAGTGACTGTTCCTCCAATCGCGCTTGTATTCGACAAAAGTGTCAAGATCCATGTCCGGGCGTTTGTGGTCAAAACGCCGATTGCCAAGTTGTGAACCATTTACCGACGTGTGTGTGTCGATTTGGTTACACTGGCGATTCATATCGAATGTGTTCTGTAATGCAAGCAGATCGTAAGTTCCATTCCATTCACCCTGACTCCACTACAAAGAAATGTCTTTTAAAATTATATGAAATCTTGATTTGATACATTTCCATTAGCACTTGATGTTGATGTAATTGATGTTTGTCGTCCAAGTCCGTGTGGTCCGAATAGTCAATGCATAGATAATGGTGGAGCTGCAATCTGTTCTTGTTTGTCTGGTTTCGTTGGAAGCGCTCCAAATTGTAGGCCAGAATGTGTTGTTTCGTCCGAATGTCCGCTCACTCAGGCCTGTGTTAATCAAAAATGCGAAAATCCTTGTACTTCAAATGTTTGCGGATCGAACGCTGAATGCCGAGTGAATAATCACAGTCCATTATGCACATGCAGAAATGGATACACGGGCGATCCATTCACAATTTGTAGACCGACACCACGTATGTGTATTTTGAATTGGAGGACGTTTACTCTCTGGTCAGCCATTTACCTTTGTTTGTCGATATATTTACAGCACCTCACGATACTCAAATTGTTCAGTATATGAATCCATGTCTCAGCAATCCTTGTGGTCCGTTCTCGCAATGCGAAGCTTTAGGAGATTATCCGAGATGCTCTTGTCAACAGAATTATCAAGGTTCGCCACCAAACTGTCACCCTGAATGCGTACTGAATTCTGATTGCGCGAGCAATTTTGCCTGTATTCGCAACCGCTGTGTTGATCCATGCCCTGGCGCTTGTGCTGTTACAGCTCAATGCAACGTTAGAAATCACATTCCCGTTTGCACTTGTCCCGATGGTTATACTGGAAACGCTTTCTCAAACTGTTACCCCAATCCGCCTGAAAGTAAACACAATGATTCATTTCTCAACATTGGAAAGGATTTGCACACATTTTTGTTGAAATATCTTTGATGTTTGCAATATTCTTCTCCTTGCCTTAGCCCAATTCATTTATCTGTGATATGTTTTACTCATTTGGTTTCAATATTTCTTGCACATTCAAAGCAATCCAAGGTGATATTCCCGGAGATAAATGCACTCCATCGCCTTGTGCATACAATGCCCAATGCAACGATGGCGTGTGTTCGTGTTTGCCCGGTTTGCAGGGCGATCCATATACACTGTGCAGACCAGAATGTGTTCTTAACTCGGACTGCTCGCGAGAAAAGGCTTGCTCACGGAATAAATGCATCAATCCATGCGATGGAACGTGCGCACCAAATGCAATTTGCACCGTCTACAATCATATTCCAATGTGCAGCTGTCCATCGGGAATGGAAGGAAATGCATTTACCCAATGCAGACCAGTCATTCACGATGTTCATGATGAATATCATGGATGCAGGCCGTCCCCTTGTGGCAGCTTCGCTCAATGCAGAGAAATAAATAGCCAGGCAGTCTGTTCTTGTTTGCCTGGTTATTATGGCAGTCCTCCGACTTGTCGCCCAGAATGTACAGTAAATTCAGATTGTCGAAGCGACCGCGCCTGCTCGAATCAAAAGTGTGTTGATCCTTGTCCGGGTGCATGCGGCTTGAACGCTGAATGTAGAGTGCAATATCACAATCCAGTCTGTCACTGTTTACCTCGTTATACCGGAAATGCACTTCTCAATTGCCATTTAATTGGTAAGACAACCATGTGTTTCAGTGCCTTAAAATTTTTTTGTCTGGTTTGTAATTAACATTATTTGAAAATCTCGAAAAAACACTTTTCGTTCACGAACTCAAATCTTTCCTAACAGTTGGGATATTATTTTAAACGCTGTTCAAGCTTGGCACAGAAATTCCTCTTCTTTCTGGCATGAAACATATTTTTAAGTGAATTCCCAGTAAAAGTAATTAACATTTATATAAAATCTGTTCAAAAGCATTTCATATGAATGGTCCACAGGAAATATTCTAAAATCGAATCATCATATTTAACTTATAAAAATCCCCACTTTTTTTTCATTGTATGTAAAGTCGAGCCACCAATTGATGTTACAAATGATCAAATTAATCCATGCATAAGCTCGCCTTGCGGTCCAAATGCTGAATGCAGAGTGAATGCAGATGGTCAAGGTTACACTTGCAATTGTTTCAATGATTTCATTGGAAGCCCACCGAACTGTAGACCAGAGTGTGTATCAAATTCGGAGTGCAGCCCACATTTGGCGTGCATAGGTCGTCACTGCAAAGACCCTTGCGCAGGTGGAATTTGTGGTCAAAATGCTGAATGTCATGTTGTCAGTCACACTCCAATTTGCGAATGCTTCAGAGACTACGTTGGCGATCCATTTGTCCAATGCTCAGTCAGAGATACCATTCAGCAACCGCCAATCAATCCTTGCCTACCAAATCCATGTGGCGCGAACGCGATCTGCCGTGAACAAAACGGCGTCGGGTCGTGTCAATGTCTCCCCGAATATCACGGGAATCCATACGAAGGCTGTAGACCAGAGTGCACTCTGAACAGTGACTGTTCCTCCAATCGCGCTTGTATTCGACAAAAGTGTCAAGATCCATGTCCGGGCGTTTGTGGTCAAAACGCCGATTGCCAAGTTGTGAACCATTTACCGACGTGTGTGTGTCGATTTGGTTACACTGGCGATTCATATCGAATGTGTTCTGTAATGCAAGCAGATCGTAAGTTCCATTCCATTCACCCTGACTCCACTACAAAGAAATGTCTTTTAAAATTATATGAAATCTTGATTTGATACATTTCCATTAGCACTTGATGTTGATGTAATTGATGTTTGTCGTCCAAGTCCGTGTGGTCCGAATAGTCAATGCAGAGATAATGGTGGAGCTGCAATCTGTTCTTGTTTGTCTGGTTTCGTTGGAAGCGCTCCAAATTGTAGGCCAGAATGTGTTGTTTCGTCCGAATGTCCGCTCACTCAGGCCTGTGTTAATCAAAAATGCGAAAATCCTTGTACTTCAAATGTTTGCGGATCGAACGCTGAATGCCGAGTGAATAATCACAGTCCATTATGCACATGCAGAAATGGATACACGGGCGATCCATTCACAATTTGTAGACCGACACCACGTATGTGTATTTTGAATTGGAGGACGTTTACTCTCTGATCAGCCATTTACCTTTGTTTGTCGATATATTTACAGCACCTCACGATACTCAAATTGTTCAGTATATGAATCCATGTCTCAGCAATCCTTGTGGTCCGTTCTCGCAATGCGAAGCTTTAGGAGATTATCCGAGATGCTCTTGTCAACAGAATTATCAAGGTTCGCCACCAAACTGTCACCCTGAATGCGTACTGAATTCTGATTGCGCGAGCAATTTTGCCTGTATTCGCAACCGCTGTGTTGATCCATGCCCTGGCGCTTGTGCAGTTACAGCTCAATGCAATGTTAGAAATCACATTCCCGTTTGCACTTGCCCCGATGGGTATACTGGAAACGCTTTCTCAAACTGTTACCCCAATCCACCTGAAAGTAAACACAATGATTCATTTCTCAACATTGGAAAGGATTTGCACACATTTTTGTTGAAATATCTTTGATGTTTGCAATATTCTTCTCCTTGCCTTAGCCCAATTCATTTATCTGTGATATGTTTTACTCATTTGGTTTCAATATTTCTTGCACATTCAAAGCAATCCAAGGTGATATTCCCGGAGATAAATGCACTCCATCGCCTTGTGCATACAATGCCCAATGCAACGATGGCGTCTGTTCGTGTTTGCCTGGTTTGCAGGGCGATCCATATACACTGTGCAGACCAGAATGTGTTCTTAACTCGGACTGCTCGCGAGAAAAGGCTTGCTCACGGAATAAATGCATCAATCCATGCGATGGAACGTGCGCACCAAATGCAATTTGCACCGTCTACAATCATATTCCAATGTGCAGCTGTCCATCGGGAATGGAAGGAAATGCATTTACCCAATGCAGACCAGTCATTCACGATGTTCATGATGAATATCATGGATGCAGGCCGTCCCCTTGTGGCAGCTTCGCTCAATGCAGAGAAATAAATAGCCAGGCAGTCTGTTCTTGTTTGCCTGGTTATTATGGCAGTCCTCCGACTTGTCGCCCAGAATGTACAGTAAATTCAGATTGTCGAAGCGACCGCGCCTGCTCGAATCAAAAGTGTGTTGATCCTTGTCCGGGTGCATGCGGCTTGAACGCTGAATGTAGAGTGCAATATCACAATCCAGTCTGTCACTGTTTACCTCGTTATACCGGAAATGCACTTCTCAATTGCCATTTAATTGGTAAGACAACCATGTGTTTCAGTGCCTTAAAATTTTTTTGTCTGGTTTGTAATTAACATTATTTGAAAATCTCGAAAAAACACTTTTCGTTCACGAACTCAAATCTTTCCTAACAGTTGGGATATTATTTTAAACGCTGTTCAAGCTTGGCACAGAAATTCCTCTTCTTTCTGGCATGAAACATATTTTTAAGTGAATTCCCAGTAAAACTAATTAACATTTATATAAAATCTGTTCAAAAACATTTCATCTGAATGGTCCACAGGAAATATTCTAAAATCGAATCATCATATTTAACTTATAAAAATCCCCACTTTTTTTTCATTGTATGTAAAGTCGAGCCACCAATTGATGTTACAAATGATCAAATTAATCCATGCATAAGCTCGCCTTGCGGTCCAAATGCTGAATGCAGAGTGAATGCAGATGGTCAAGGTTACACTTGCAATTGTTTCAATGATTTCATTGGAAGCCCACCGAACTGTAGACCAGAGTGTGTATCAAATTCGGAGTGCAGCCCACATTTGGCGTGCATAGGTCGTCACTGCAAAGACCCTTGCGCAGGTGGAATTTGTGGTCAAAATGCTGAATGTCATGTTGTCAGTCACACTCCAATTTGCGAATGCTTCAGAGACTACGTTGGCGATCCATTTGTCCAATGCTCAGTCAGAGATACCATTCAGCAACCGCCAATCAATCCTTGCCTACCAAATCCATGTGGCGCGAACGCGATCTGCCGTGAACAAAACGGCGTCGGGTCGTGTCAATGTCTCCCCGAATATCACGGGAATCCATACGAAGGCTGTAGACCAGAGTGCACTCTGAACAGTGACTGTTCCTCCAATCGCGCTTGTATTCGACAAAAGTGTCAAGATCCATGTCCGGGCGTTTGTGGTCAAAACGCCGATTGCCAAGTTGTGAACCATTTACCGACGTGTGTGTGTCGATTTGGTTACACTGGCGATTCATATCGAATGTGTTCTGTAATGCAAGCAGATCGTAAGTTCCATTCCATTCACCCTGACTCCACTACAAAGAAATGTCTTTTAAAATTATATGAAATCTTGATTTGATACATTTCCATTAGCACTTGATGTTGATGTAATTGATGTTTGTCGTCCAAGTCCGTGTGGTCCGAATAGTCAATGCAGAGATAATGGTGGAGCTGCAATCTGTTCTTGTTTGTCTGGTTTCGTTGGAAGCGCTCCAAATTGTAGGCCAGAATGTGTTGTTTCGTCCGAATGTCCGCTCACTCAGGCCTGTGTTAATCAAAAATGCGAAAATCCTTGTACTTCAAATGTTTGCGGATCGAACGCTGAATGCCGAGTGAATAATCACAGTCCATTATGCACATGCAGAAATGGATACACGGGCGATCCATTCACAATTTGTAGACCGACACCACGTATGTGTATTTTGAATTGGAGGACGTTTACTCTCTGGTCAGCCATTTACCTTTGTTTGTCGATATATTTACAGCACCTCACGATACTCAAATTGTTCAGTATATGAATCCATGTCTCAGCAATCCTTGTGGTCCGTTCTCGCAATGCGAAGCTTTAGGAGATTATCCGAGATGCTCTTGTCAACAGAATTATCAAGGTTCGCCACCGAACTGTCACCCTGAATGCGTACTGAATTCTGATTGCGCGAGCAATTTTGCCTGTATTCGCAACCGCTGTGTTGATCCATGCCCTGGCGCTTGTGCAGTTACAGCTCAATGCAACGTTAGAAATCACATTCCCGTTTGCACTTGTCCCGATGGTTATACTGGAAACGCTTTCTCAAACTGTTACCCCAATCCGCCTGAAAGTAAACACAATGATTCATTTTTCAACATTGGAAAGGATTTGCACACATTTTTGTTGAAATATCTTTGATGTTTGCAATATTCTTCTCCTTGCCTTAGCCCAATTCATTTATCTGTGATATGTTTTACTCATTTGGTTTCAATATTTCTTGCACATTCAAAGCAATCCAAGGTGATATTCCCGGAGATAAATGCACTCCATCGCCTTGTGCATACAATGCCCAATGCAACGATGGCGTCTGTTCGTGTTTGCCCGGTTTGCAGGGCGATCCATATACACTGTGCAGACCAGAATGTGTTCTTAACTCGGACTGCTCGCGAGAAAAGGCTTGCTCACGGAATAAATGCATCAATCCATGCGATGGAACGTGCGCACCAAATGCAATTTGCACCGTCTACAATCATATTCCAATGTGCAGCTGTCCATCGGGAATGGAAGGAAATGCATTTACCCAATGCAGACCAGTCATTCACGATGTTCATGATGAATATCATGGATGCAGGCCGTCCCCTTGTGGCAGCTTCGCTCAATGCAGAGAAATAAATAGCCAGGCAGTCTGTTCTTGTTTGCCTGGTTATTATGGCAGTCCTCCGACTTGTCGCCCAGAATGTACAGTAAATTCAGATTGTCGAAGCGACCGCGCCTGCTCGAATCAAAAGTGTGTTGATCCTTGTCCGGGTGCATGCGGCTTGAACGCTGAATGTAGAGTGCAATATCACAATCCAGTCTGTCACTGTTTACCTCGTTATACCGGAAATGCACTTCTCAATTGCCATTTAATTGGTAAGACAACCATGTGTTTCAGTGCCTTAAAATTTTTTTGTCTGGTTTGTAATTAACATTATTTGAAAATCTCGAAAAAACACTTTTCGTTCACGAACTCAAATCTTTCCTAACAGTTGGGATATTATTTTAAACGCTGTTCAAGCTTGGCACAGAAATTCCTCTTCTTTCTGGCATGAAACATATTTTTAAGTGAATTCCCAGTAAAAGTAATTAACATTTATATAAAATCTGTTCAAAAGCATTTCATATGAATGGTCCACAGGAAATATTCTAAAATCGAATCATCATATTTAACTTATAAAAATCCCCACTTTTTTTTCATTGTATGTAAAGTCGAGCCACCAATTGATGTTACAAATGATCAAATTAATCCATGCATAAGCTCGCCTTGCGGTCCAAATGCTGAATGCAGAGTGAATGCAGATGGTCAAGGTTACACTTGCAATTGTTTCAATGATTTCATTGGAAGCCCACCGAACTGTAGACCAGAGTGTGTATCAAATTCGGAGTGCAGCCCACATTTGGCGTGCATAGGTCGTCACTGCAAAGACCCTTGCGCAGGTGGAATTTGTGGTCAAAATGCTGAATGTCATGTTGTCAGTCACACTCCAATTTGCGAATGCTTCAGAGACTACGTTGGCGATCCATTTGTCCAATGCTCAGTCAGAGATACCATTCAGCAACCGCCAATCAATCCTTGCCTACCAGATCCATGTGGCGCGAACGCGATCTGCCGTGAACAAAACGGCGTCGGGTCGTGTCAATGTCTCCCCGAATATCACGGGAATCCATACGAAGGCTGTAGACCAGAGTGCACTCTGAACAGTGACTGTTCCTCCAATCGCGCTTGTATTCGACAAAAGTGTCAAGATCCATGTCCGGGCGTTTGTGGTCAAAAGGCCGATTGCCAAGTTGTGAACCATTTACCGACGTGTGTGTGTCGATTTGGTTACACTGGCGATTCATATCGAATGTGTTCTGTAATGCAAGCAGATCGTAAGTTCCATTCCATTCACCCTGACTCCACTACAAAGAAATGTCTTTTAAAATTATATGAAATCTTGATTTGATACATTTTCATTAGCACTTGATGTTGATGTAATTGATGTTTGTCGTCCAAGTCCGTGTGGTCCGAATAGTCAATGCAGAGATAATGGTGGAGCTGCAATCTGTTCTTGTTTGTCTGGTTTCGTTGGAAGCGCTCCAAATTGTAGGCCAGAATGTGTTGTTTCGTCCGAATGTCCGCTCACTCAGGCCTGTGTTAATCAAAAATGCGAAAATCCTTGTACTTCAAATGTTTGCGGATCGAACGCTGAATGCCGAGTGAATAATCACAGTCCATTATGCACATGCAGAAATGGATACACGGGCGATCCATTCACAATTTGTAGACCGACACCACGTATGTGTATTTTGAATTGGAGGACGTTTACTCTCTGGTCAGCCATTTACCTTTGTTTGTCGATATATTTACAGCACCTCACGATACTCAAATTGTTCAGTATATGAATCCATGTCTCAGCAATCCTTGTGGTCCGTTCTCGCAATGCGAAGCTTTAGGAGATTATCCGAGATGCTCTTGTCAACAGAATTATCAAGGTTCGCCACCAAACTGTCACCCTGAATGCGTACTGAATTCTGATTGCGCGAGCAATTTTGCCTGTATTCGCAACCGCTGTGTTGATCCATGCCCTGGCGCTTGTGCTGTTACAGCTCAATGCAACGTTAGAAATCACATTCCCGTTTGCACTTGTCCCGATGGTTATACTGGAAACGCTTTCTCAAACTGTTACCCCAATCCGCCTGAAAGTAAACACAATGATTCATTTCTCAACATTGGAAAGGATTTGCACACATTTTTGTTGAAATATCTTTGATGTTTGCAATATTCTTCTCCTTGCCTTAGCCCAATTCATTTATCTGTGATATGTTTTACTCATTTGGTTTCAATATTTCTTGCACATTCAAAGCAATCCAAGGTGATATTCCCGGAGATAAATGCACTCCATCGCCTTGTGCATACAATGCCCAATGCAACGATGGCGTCTGTTCGTGTTTGCCCGGTTTGCAGGGCGATCCATATACACTGTGCAGACCAGAATGTGTTCTTAACTCGGACTGCTCGCGAGAAAAGGCTTGCTCACGGAATAAATGCATCAATCCATGCGATGGAACGTGCGCACCAAATGCAATTTGCACCGTCTACAATCATATTCCAATGTGCAGCTGTCCATCGGGAATGGAAGGAAATGCATTTACCCAATGCAGACCAGTCATTCACGATGTTCATGATGAATATCATGGATGCAGGCCGTCCCCTTGTGGCAGCTTCGCTCAATGCAGAGAAATAAATAGCCAGGCAGTCTGTTCTTGTTTGCCTGGTTATTATGGCAGTCCTCCGACTTGTCGCCCAGAATGTACAGTAAATTCAGATTGTCGAAGCGACCGCGCCTGCTCGAATCAAAAGTGTGTTGATCCTTGTCCGGGTGCATGCGGCTTGAACGCTGAATGTAGAGTGCAATATCACAATCCAGTCTGTCACTGTTTACCTCGTTATACCGGAAATGCTCTGGTTCAATGCCATCAAATTGGTAAATGTCCTATTTATCTTGACTTTCTTTCCGTTCTATACGTTTGTTTTATAAAAATTTATTTCTTTAAGATTACCATGTTGAATGTTTGAACTTTTTCAAAATTGATGGTTCATGATCAAATTTCCCTGTTTTTATTCTCGTTTCATTGCTTCAAGTTCGAAATTTAGACCAATTTTGACCATGTCTTTATAAAAGAAGCAAAATTTGAATCCTGTATAGAAACAATACTTACACCAAACATCTATAGATGATGTAGAGTGGAGAGTATGTCCGTTTTATTTTTAATGTACATACTCGCCCCTCCATCTCACTGATAGAAATCACGTCCATCCTTGATTATGGTTCAATTTCAATCACAGAGAACTTGTATAGCTTGTGCTTAAGCTTCTTGAATGGATTCAAACTTCATCATAATCGCCACATATTAATCATGATTGAGATCGGATGATAAAATATTAATTAAGATTGAATCTTACTCAGGACTATGATGAAATCTTTGTTGTGATAATGATCGATTTTTGACCCTTGATTTCGATTCGATCTTCATCATGATTAACATCTGACCCCACTCAATTTTAATATATGACGATTATGATGAATATTTTATTCCTTTTGAGAAGATTAATCCTTGTGATTAACATGAATGATTCAGATTTTTTAGATTAAGATTCCGGATATAACTGGCCCCTTCAAAATGAAATATAGCCGATATCATATGTGTTGGATGTTGTTTCGTGTTTGATTTTTAAGACTTTAAACTACATTTAATGAGCCTGGGAAATCATAGCTCCAAAAAAGGAAAAAGAATCAAATAATGCATAATTCAATTTAACTTTGGAAATAATATATTCCTCCATTGTTCGTCTCCCAGATATAATACAAGTAATTTCAAGGTTTATACACACCTAAAACCAATTCGGTAAACTGACTTTGATGTATTGCTAAATTATCGAATTACTAATAGATCTAGCTGCAGCTATTGATAATTTCATACAAAATACAAATCTTTATAAAAATGCAAAGACGCAAGCGATTGCATCAAGATTGTGACGAATACAAATAAAAGGTACTGCCAGTGGCTACACACATCCGAATTTTAAATTTAAAAAAAATAAAACCTATATTTTATCGTTACCTTCGTTGTGTAGCCGCTTTGAATACATTCGTACAATATTTTGTATGAAAATAATAGCAATAGTTGCAGTTAGATTTATAGGTAATTTTACAATTCACCAATATATCAAAGTCATTTCCGGATTGGATTCGTGTGTGTATAATATATTAGATAACCAAAGCAAAATATCGAAACTTGAGATATTTTGGCATAAGCTCCAATGATCAGAACATTGTCTAATTTATTTTACTTTATTCCCATTACAATTCAAACAAAATAGCTTCATTATTTTACATTTTAATTCCGTTTATTTACGTCAGAACCCAAATACACGGTTAAAGTTCTTACTAAATTGTTTGTGTGATAGCTAAGACTTGTGAAAATGGTTCTTGCACATACTTAAATAGAATACAGGATCTCATTGCGGACACACGTAATAGTTAAGTTTTGAAGCATTCTGAAACAATTGAACAATTTATGGCTTCCAAATTCAAACATCCAAAACAATATTTTGGGACCGCAAATGGCACACACATTTTGTGCTTTAGAAAATTCATAAAGGTGCATCGCGGATTTTCTGTATCGTAATTAACTACATGATTTTGTTCCGCACGCGACCCCTTCAAAATATATGAAGAGCCTAAAACTTTACGAAAAACTCATTAATATCAATTATATTTTCTCTAAAAAATTTTGAAGTTGAGTCAACGCCTCCCGAGTCAACACAAAATGTGAATCCATGCATAAGCTCGCCTTGCGGTCCAAATGCTGAATGCAGAGTGAATGCAGATGGTCAAGATTATACTTGCAATTGTTTCAATGATTTCATTGGGAGCCCACCGAACTGTAGACCAGAGTGTGTATCAAATTCGGAGTGCAGCCCACATTTGGCGTGCATAGGTCGTCACTGCAAAGACCCTTGCGCAGGTGGAATTTGTGGTCAAAATGCTGAATGTCATGTTGTCAGTCACACTCCAATTTGCGAATGCTTCAGAGACTACGTTGGCGATCCATTTGTCCAATGCTCAGTCAGAGATACCATTCAGCAACCGCCAATCAATCCTTGCCTACCAGATCCATGTGGCGCGAACGCGATCTGCCGTGAACAAAACGGCGTCGGGTCGTGTCAATGTCTCCCCGAATATCACGGGAATCCATACGAAGGCTGCAGACCAGAGTGCACATTGAACAGTGACTGTTCCTCCAATCGCGCTTGTATTCGACAAAAGTGTCAAGATCCATGTCCGGGCGTTTGTGGTCAAAACGCCGATTGCCAAGTTGTGAACCATTTACCGACGTGTGTGTGTCGATTTGGTTACACTGGCGATTCATATCGAATGTGTTCTGTGATGCAAGCAGATCGTAAGTTCCATTCCATTCACCCTGACTCCACTACAAAGAAATGTCTTTTAAAATTATATGAAATCTTGATTTGATACATTTTCATTAGCACTTGATGTTGATGTAATTGATGTTTGTCGTCCAAGTCCGTGTGGTCCGAATAGTCAATGCAGAGATAATGGTGGAGCTGCAATCTGTTCTTGTTTGTCTGGTTTCGTTGGAAGCGCTCCAAATTGTAGGCCAGAATGTGTTGTTTCGTCCGAATGTCCGCTCACTCAGGCCTGTGTTAATCAAAAATGCGAAAATCCTTGTACTTCAAATGTTTGCGGATCGAACGCTGAATGCCGAGTGAATAATCACAGTCCATTATGCACATGCAGAAATGGATACACGGGCGATCCATTCACAATTTGTAGACCGACACCACGTATGTGTATTTTGAATTGGAGGACGTTTACTCTCTGGTCAGCCATTTACCTTTGTTTGTCGATATATTTACAGCACCTCACGATACTCAAATTGTTCAGTATATGAATCCATGTCTCAGCAATCCTTGTGGTCCGTTCTCGCAATGCGAAGCTTTAGGAGATTATCCGAGATGCTCTTGTCAACAGAATTATCAAGGTTCGCCACCAAACTGTCACCCTGAATGCGTACTGAATTCTGATTGCGCGAGCAATTTTGCCTGTATTCGCAACCGCTGTGTTGATCCATGCCCTGGCGCTTGTGCTGTTACAGCTCAATGCAACGTTAGAAATCACATTCCCGTTTGCACTTGTCCCGATGGTTATACTGGAAACGCTTTCTCAAACTGTTACCCCAATCCGCCTGAAAGTAAACACAATGATTCATTTCTCAACATTGGAAAGGATTTGCACACATTTTTGTTGAAATATCTTTGATGTTTGCAATATTCTTCTCCTTGCCTTAGCCCAATTCATTTATCTGTGATATGTTTTACTCATTTGGTTTCAATATTTCTTGCACATTCAAAGCAATCCAAGGTGATATTCCCGGAGATAAATGCACTCCATCGCCTTGTGCATACAATGCCCAATGCAACGATGGCGTCTGTTCGTGTTTGCCCGGTTTGCAGGGCGATCCATATACACTGTGCAGACCAGAATGTGTTCTTAACTCGGACTGCTCGCGAGAAAAGGCTTGCTCACGGAATAAATGCATCAATCCATGCGATGGAACGTGCGCACCAAATGCAATTTGCACCGTCTACAATCATATTCCAATGTGCAGCTGTCCATCGGGAATGGAAGGAAATGCATTTACCCAATGCAGACCAGTCATTCACGATGTTCATGATGAATATCATGGATGCAGGCCGTCCCCTTGTGGCAGCTTCGCTCAATGCAGAGAAATAAATAGCCAGGCAGTCTGTTCTTGTTTGCCTGGTTATTATGGCAGTCCTCCGACTTGTCGCCCAGAATGTACAGTAAATTCAGATTGTCGAAGCGACCGCGCCTGCTCGAATCAAAAGTGTGTTGATCCTTGTCCGGGTGCATGCGGCTTGAACGCTGAATGTAGAGTGCAATATCACAATCCAGTCTGTCACTGTTTACCTCGTTATACCGGAAATGCACTTCTCAATTGCCATTTAATTGGTAAGACAACCATGTGTTTCAGTGCCTTAAAATTTTTTTGTCTGGTTTGAAATTAACATTATTTGAAAATCACGAAAAAAAACTTTTCGTTCACGAACTCAAATCCTTCCTAACAGTTGGGATATTTTTATAAACGCCGTTCAAGCTTGGCACAGAAATTCCTCTTCTTTCTGGCATGAAACATATTTTTAAGTGAATTCCCAGTAAAACTAATTAACATTTATCTAAAATCTGTTCAAAAACATTTCATATGAATGGTTCACAGGAAATATTCTGAAATCGAATCATCATATTTAACTTATAAAAATCCCCACTTTTTTTTCATTGTATGTAAAGTCGAGCCGCCAATTGATGTTACAAATGATCAAATTAATCCATGCATAAGCTCGCCTTGCGGTCCAAATGCTGAATGCAGAGTGAATGCAGATGGTCAAGATTACACTTGCAATTGTTTCAATGATTTCATTGGGAGCCCACCGAACTGTAGACCAGAGTGTGTATCAAATTCGGAGTGCAGCCCACATTTGGCGTGCATAGGTCGTCACTGCAAAGACCCTTGCGCAGGTGGAATTTGTGGTCAAAATGCCGAATGTCATGTTGTCAGTCACACTCCAATTTGCGAATGCTTCAGAGACTACGTTGGCGATCCATTTGTCCAATGCTCAGTCCGAGATATCATTCAGCAACCGCCAATCAATCCTTGCCTACCAGATCCATGTGGCGCGAACGCGATCTGCCGTGAACAAAACGGCGTCGGGTCGTGTCAATGTCTCCCCGAATATCACGGGAATCCATACGAAGGCTGTAGACCAGAGTGCACTCTGAACAGTGACTGTTCCTCCAATCGCGCTTGTATTCGACAAAAGTGTCAAGATCCATGTCCGGGCGTTTGTGGTCAAAACGCCGATTGCCAAGTTGTGAACCATTTACCGACGTGTGTGTGTCGATTTGGTTACACTGGCGATTCATATCGAATGTGTTCTGTGATGCAAGCAGATCGTAAGTTCCATTCCATTCACCCTGACTCCACTACAAAGAAATGTCTTTTAAAATTATATGAAATCTTGATTCGATACATTTCCATTAGCACTTGATGTTGATGTAATTGATGTTTGTCGTCCAAGTCCGTGTGGTCCGAATAGTCAATGCAGAGATAATGGTGGAGCTGCAATCTGTTCTTGTTTGTCTGGTTTCGTTGGAAGCGCTCCAAATTGTAGGCCAGAATGTGTTGTTTCGTCCGAATGTCCGCTCATTCAGGCCTGTGTTAATCAAAAATGTGTTGATCCTTGTACTTCAAATGTTTGCGGATCGAACGCTGAATGCCGAGTGAATAATCACAGTCCATTATGCACATGCAGAAATGGATACACAGGCGATCCATTCACAATTTGTAGACCGACACCACGTATGTGTATTTTGAATTGGAGGACGTTTACTCTCTGGTCAGCCATTTACCTTTGTTTGTCGATATATTTACAGCAAAACAAGATACTCAAACTGTTCAGTATGTTAATCCATGTCTCAGCAATCCTTGTGGTCCGTTCTCGCAATGCGAAGCTTTAGGAGATTATCCGAGATGCTCTTGTCAACCGAATTATTACGGTTCTCCTCCCAACTGCCACCCTGAATGCGTGCTCAATTCTGACTGTACGAGCCATTTGGCATGCATTCGCAATCGCTGTGTTGATCCATGCCCTGGCGCTTGTGCTGTTCAAGCTAGATGTGATGTTATAAACCATATACCTGTTTGTACTTGTCTCGAAGGCTATGCAGGAGATGCATTCTCAACTTGCAATCTTATTCAACAAAGTAATAACTACTATAAAATCGGCGATGTAAGGTTCATAATAGAAGGAGCCAAACAAACAAGTATTTCTGTTTGATCAAATTCTACTGTGAACCTTTTTGCGCCTGGCGACATATCTGTTGCTTAATTCAATCTGTATTATCTTATTTTATGCAAATTCCGTTTAGCTCCCGAAACCGTTCCGCAAGATAATTGCAATCCGTCGCCTTGTGCACATAATGCTCAATGCAACGATGGCGTGTGTTCGTGTTTGCCCGGTTTGCAGGGCGATCCATATACACTGTGCAGACCAGAATGTGTTCTTAACTCGGACTGCTCGCGAGAAAAGGCTTGCTCGCGGAATAAATGCATCAATCCATGCGATGGAACGTGCACACCAAATGCAATTTGCACCGTCTACAATCATATTCCAATGTGCAGCTGTCCATCGGGAATGGAAGGAAATGCATTTACCCAATGCAGACCTATTGTTTATCAAGATCCTATAGAAGAATATCATGGCTGCAGACCGTCTCCTTGTGGCAGCTTTGCTCAATGCAGAGAAATAAATAGCCAGGCAGTCTGTTCTTGTTTGCCTGGTTATTATGGCAGTCCTCCGACTTGTCGTCCAGAATGTACAGTAAATTCAGATTGTCGAAGTGACCGCGCTTGCTCGAATCAGAAATGCGTTGATCCTTGTCCAGGCGCCTGTGGTTTAAATGCTCAATGCAGAGTAGTGAATCATAGTCCAAATTGTAACTGTTTGCCTCAGTATACTGGAAACTCTCTTGTTCAATGTCATCCAATTGGTAAATTATTTGTTTTCTTGTTATATTGGTGGTGCTTTTCATTCAAATTGATTTCTGTGATATTTTCGATTTAAAAAGCTTTTATAATTGTTTCATATTGAAACATATTTGTATTTGAAATCGTGTACTCATATTAAGAATATGAGATTATATGTGCTTGCAAGTACCATAAGATCCTCCTAATATTCAAAGGAAATTAGAAAGCGAAATAGCAAGTGTATCTCAAAAAAAACCTTAACAACAAAATTTGAATGAGAAATAGTCTTGCCGAATTGACTGTCAATGTACACGTTAGTTCATTGCATGTAGACTCATTGCTCATTTGCAAACATCTCTTTATTTTCTTCCACAATCAAATTTTTTTTGCGTTGCCAAACCCGAGTAACATTTATGAGCTGTCGAAATTCAAGTGCAAGCGCATTACGGTTCGTTATTCACGAAAACACAATTGAGTACACGTCAAGGGTTTTGGCTATCAAACGACCAAATTCAATTATGCACTTCAGATAAAATCAAGATCAAATCCATTTAGTAGCCGTAAAAGTTTCAATGTAACAAAAGAGACCAAACAAATTCTGTTCGCAGCATAAATATTAACTTTAGATTGATTTCACAGTGAGTCGATTTCAATTCCATTTTGTCAACTTTTGAAACATAAGAAATTCTTTTGGACAAAATGATAGATGATGCGTGTATGTATACATATGCTTATCTCGTTCTATGTATACGAACTATTTATATTTCAAATGTTTATAAATTTGACTTGGTCATTTTTGCTGTTGAATTTTTTACTGGTTCTTTATGGATCGCATTTGGTGTAAATTATTTATTTTATTTATTTAGGTAGAATAAACCCCATTGAGATTAATGGTTTTCATCGCATGAACTGCAAAAATTGTTTGATTTTTTTTATAGATATTTTTATTCCTTGCTAAATGCAATCGCAAAAAAATCTGGAACTCACGATCAAAATCGAACTAACATAATATAAAAAAATATATGAAGCGTGTTATACGCCTGACATAAAAATTACTTACAGGATTCGAAAGCTAAAATTATTTCAAACAAAATGGTCGATTTATTAATTTTAATCAATCACAATTTCTCTTCAAAATTTGAAGTTGAGTCAACGCCTCCCGAACCAACACAAAATGTCAATCCATGCATAAGCTCGCCTTGCGGTCCAAATGCTGAATGCAGAGTGAATGCAGATGGTCAAGATTACACTTGCAATTGTTTCAATGATTTCATTGGAAGCCCACCGAACTGTAGACCAGAGTGTGTATCAAATTCGGAGTGCAGCCCACATTTGGCGTGCATAGGTCGTCACTGCAAAGACCCTTGCGCAGGTGGAATTTGTGGCCAAAATGCTGAATGTCATGTTGTCAGTCACACTCCAATTTGCGAATGCTTCAGAGACTACGTTGGCGATCCATTTGTCCAATGCTCAGTCAGAGATACCATTCAGCAACCGCCAATCAATCCTTGCCTACCAGATCCATGTGGCGCGAACGCGATCTGCCGTGAACAAAACGGCGTCGGGTCGTGTCAATGTCTCCCCGAATATCACGGGAATCCATACGAAGGCTGTAGACCAGAGTGCACTCTGAACAGTGACTGTTCCTCCAATCGCGCTTGTATTCGACAAAAGTGTCAAGATCCATGTCCGGGCGTTTGTGGTCAAAACGCCGATTGCCAAGTTGTGAACCATTTACCGACGTGTGTGTGTCGATTTGGTTACACTGGCGATTCATATCGAATGTGTTCTGTAATGCAAGCAGATCGTAAGTTCTATTCCATTCACCCTGACTCCACTACAAAGAAATGTCTTTTAAAATTATATGAAATCTTGATTTGATACATTTCCATTAGCACTTGATGTTGATGTAATTGATGTTTGTCGTCCAAGTCCGTGTGGTCCGAATAGTCAATGCAGAGATAATGGTGGAGCTGCAATCTGTTCTTGTTTGTCTGGTTTCGTTGGAAGCGCTCCAAATTGTAGGCCAGAATGTGTTGTTTCGTCCGAATGTCCGCTCACTCAGGCCTGTGTTAATCAAAAATGCGAAAATCCTTGTACTTCAAATGTTTGCGGATCGAACGCTGAATGCCGAGTGAATAATCACAGTCCATTATGCACATGCAGAAATGGATACACGGGCGATCCATTCACAATTTGTAGACCGACTCCACCACCTCCACGTATGTCTTATTATCCTTGTGCGCATAATTGAATAGAATTTATTTATGAATATGTGAATGAACTTTTAGCTGAAGCAGATACTCCTGTGTATGTTAATCCATGTCTCAGCAATCCTTGTGGTCCGTTCTCGCAATGCGAAGCTTTAGGAGATTATCCGAGATGCTCTTGTCAACCGAATTATTACGGTTCTCCTCCCAACTGCCACCCTGAATGCGTGCTCAATTCTGACTGTACGAGCCATTTGGCATGCATTCGCAATCGCTGTGTTGATCCATGCCCTGGCACTTGTGCTGTTCAAGCTAGATGTGATGTTATAAACCATATACCTGTTTGTACTTGTATCGAAGGCTATGCAGGAGATGCATTCTCAAATTGCAATCTTATTCAACAAAGTAATAACTACTATAAAATCGGCGATGTGAGGTTCATAATAGAAGGAGCCAAACAAACAAGTATTTCTGTTTGATCAAATTCTACTGTGAACCTTTTTGCGCCTGGAGACGTATCTGTTGCTTAATTCAATCTGTATTATCTTATTTTATGCAAATTCCATTTAGCTCCCGAAACCGTTCCGCAAGATAATTGCAATCCGTCGCCTTGTGCACATAATGCTCAATGCAACGATGGCGTGTGTTCGTGTTTGCCCGGTTTGCAGGGCGATCCATATACACTGTGCAGACCAGAATGTGTTCTTAACTCGGACTGCTCGCGAGAAAAGGCTTGCTCGCGGAATAAATGCATCAATCCATGCGATGGAACGTGCGCACCAAATGCAATTTGCACCGTCTACAATCACATTCCAATGTGCAGCTGTCCATCGGGAATGGAAGGAAATGCATTTACCCAATGCAGACCAGTCATTCACGATGTTCATGATGAATATCATGGATGCAGGCCGTCCCCTTGTGGCAGCTTCGCTCAATGCAGAGAAATAAATAGCCAGGCAGTCTGTTCTTGTTTGCCTGGTTATTATGGCAGTCCTCCGACTTGTCGTCCAGAATGTACAGTAAATTCAGATTGTCGAAGTGACCGCGCTTGCTCGAATCAGAAATGCGTTGATCCTTGTCCAGGCGCCTGTGGTTTAAATGCTCAATGCAGAGTAGTGAATCATAGTCCGAATTGTAACTGTTTGCCTCAGTATACTGGAAATGCTCTTGTTCAATGTCATCCAATTGGTAAATTATCTGTTTATTCTGCATCCCTCAATAATAAGCGAACTGATTTCACTAAAGTAATTTATATAAACATATTTAATATTTGAAAATGCTTGATTTATTGAATGAGAATGATTTATGATTCTGGGTTTTTTGCTTATATTTCGAAATTGTATTCATTGAAACTAAACACAATCAAAAAGCTATACTGGAATATAAATTTGAAGCATTTTCAATTAATTTGGTTTGCTGCTTTCGGAACTTTTTTCCATTTATATCAAAATCTGATTTCAAATATAAACACAGCTCGAAACTTTAGTTGATCTATGTGAAGATTCGAAAAATAGCAAAATTTATGCATTGGGCCAGATGTTATTTATTCCCAGCGACACTTCAACACCATTTTCTTTTAAATTCCGTTAATGGACGGATTTTCGGATACATCAAGCAATATATATGTCTTGCTTAACTGCTCGGGCTATACTTAACAACCCGCTATTTGACGCAAATTTCATTCGATAAGACGCCTTCCACATCAGAGTACATGATTGAAGGGAAAAGTACCACGAACTTTGGTTCGAAAAGCGTTGGATTGCTGGCTGCAGCGAGAGCTCTTCAGTCAGCCATTTACATTGCTTAAGATCTATTGTTTCCACATATACCAAAACAATTCCATATTATCATTTAATAAGGATGAAAACAGTCGATATATTCTCGTAAAAAGATCCCAAACATTTTCGCTAAACTAATTTATATCAACCATATCTATTTGTTCACAACTTGAAGTTGAGTCAACGCCTCCCGAACCAACACAAAATGTGAATCCATGCATAAGCTCGCCTTGCGGTCCAAATGCTGAATGCAGAGTGAATGCAGATGGTCAAGATTACACTTGCAATTGTTTCAATGATTTCATTGGAAGCCCACCGAACTGTAGACCAGAGTGCGTATCAAATTCGGAGTGCAGCCCACATTTGGCGTGCATAGGTCGTCACTGCAAAGACCCTTGCGCAGGTGGAATTTGTGGTCAAAATGCTGAATGTCATGTTGTCAGTCACACTCCAATTTGCGAATGCTTCAGAGACTACGTTGGCGATCCATTTGTCCAATGCTCAGTCAGAGATACCATTCAGCAACCGCCAATCAATCCTTGCCTACCAAATCCATGTGGTGCGAACGCGATCTGCCGTGAACAAAACGGCGTCGGGTCGTGTCAATGTCTCCCCGAATATCACGGGAATCCATACGAAGGCTGTAGACCAGAGTGCACTCTGAACAGTGACTGTTCCTCCAATCGCGCTTGTATTCGACAAAAGTGTCAAGATCCATGTCCGGGCGTTTGTGGTCAAAACGCCGATTGCCAAGTTGTGAACCATTTGCCGACGTGTGTGTGTCGATTTGGTTACACTGGCGATTCATATCGAATGTGTTCTGTGATGCAAGCAGATCGTAAGTTCTATTCCATTCACCCTGACTCCACTACAAAAAAATGTCTTTTAAAATTATATGAAATCTTGATTTGATACATTTTCATTAGCACTTGATGTTGATGTAATTGATGTTTGTCGTCCAAGTCCGTGTGGTCCGAATAGTCAATGCAGAGATAATGGTGGAGCTGCAATCTGTTCTTGTTTGTCTGGTTTCGTTGGAAGCGCTCCAAATTGTAGGCCAGAATGTGTTGTTTCGTCCGAATGTCCGCTCACTCAGGCCTGTGTTAATCAAAAATGCGAAAATCCTTGTACTTCAAATGTTTGCGGATCGAACGCTGAATGCCGAGTGAATAATCACAGTCCATTATGCACATGCAGAAATGGATACACGGGCGATCCATTCACAATTTGTAGACCGACTCCACCACCTCCACGTATGTCTTATTATCCTTGTGCGCATAATTGAATAGAATTTATTTATGAATATGTGAATGAACTTTTAGCTGAAGCAGATACTCCTGTGTATGTTAACCCATGTCTCAGCAATCCTTGTGGTCCGTTTTCGCAATGCGAAGCTCTGGGGAATTATCCAAGATGCTCTTGTCAACCGAATTATTACGGTTCTCCTCCCAACTGCCACCCTGAATGCGTGCTCAATTCTGACTGTACGAGCCATTTGGCATGCATTCGCAATCGCTGTGTTGATCCATGCCCTGGCGCTTGTGCTGTTCAAGCTAGATGTGATGTTATAAACCATATACCTGTTTGTACTTGTCTCGAAGGCTATGCGGGAGATGCATTCTCAAATTGCAATCTTATTCAACAAAGTAATAACTACTATAAAATCGGCGTTGTAAGGTTCATAATAGAAGGAGCCAAACAAACAAGTATTTCTGTTTGATCAAATTCTACTGTGAGCCTTTTTGCGCCTGGCGACATATCTGTTGCTTAATTCAATCTGTATTATCTTATTTTATGCAAATTCCATTTAGCTCCCGAAACTGTTCCGCAAGATAAATGCAATCCGTCGCCTTGTGCACATAATGCTCAATGCAACGATGGCGTGTGTTCGTGTTTGCCCGGTTTGCAGGGCGATCCATATACACTGTGCAGACCAGAATGTGTTCTTAACTCGGACTGCTCGCGAGAAAAGGCTTGCTCACGGAATAAATGCATCAATCCATGCGATGGAACGTGCGCACCAAATGCAATTTGCACCGTCTACAATCATATTCCAATGTGCAGCTGTCCATCGGGAATGGAAGGAAATGCATTTACCCAATGCAGACCTATTGTTTATCAAGATCCTATAGAAGAATATCATGGCTGCAGACCGTCTCCTTGTGGCAGCTTTGCTCAATGCAGAGAAATAAATAGCCAGGCAGTCTGTTCTTGTTTGCCTGGTTATTATGGCAGTCCTCCGACTTGTCGTCCAGAATGTACAGTAAATTCAGATTGTCGAAGTGACCGCGCTTGCTCGAATCAGAAATGCGTTGATCCTTGTCCAGGCGCCTGTGGTTTAAATGCTCAATGCAGAGTAGTGAATCATAGTCCGAATTGTAAATGTTTGCCTCAATATACTGGAAATGCTCTTGTTCAATGTCATCCAATTGGTAAATTGTCTATGTATTCTTAGTCCTCTTATTTTAATCCTTTCTACATTTATTTGTCACCTTAAATATATTTAATGGTTGAATGTGTTTTATATTGATGCTTCGCAATGGACAATACTGACAAAGAGCAAGACGAAGATGTTGTATTCCAAAGCTCTTATTCACGATATCATATTTGCTGGTTTTCAGGCATGAACTCATATCAAATGATTTTATCATTCTGGGGAATTTTGAAGATAAAGCTATTATACCTCAATTTCAAGACAATTTTTTTCCTATTTTTCGCCTCAAATGTTTCTAATTTTCGTCATGAAAAGTTAATAGAAATTAAGTTTATTTACGCATTTTAAATCATTTTGTCCTCCAAATTCTTAATTGATTGCACAGAACATCGCTTAAAAGATTCGAACCAATGAAATAAATGTGGTGCGATTGAATCGGCTTACTTATTTATTCAATCATATTTTCTATTCTTCAAAATTGAAGTTGAGTCTACGCCTCCCGAACCAACACAAAATGTGAATCCATGCATAAGCTCGCCTTGCGGTCCAAATGCTGAATGCAGAGTGAATGCAGATGGTCAAGATTACACTTGCAATTGTTTCAATGATTTCATTGGGAGCCCACCGAACTGTAGACCAGAGTGTGTATCAAATTCGGAGTGCAGCCCACATTTGGCGTGCATAGGTCGTCACTGCAAAGACCCTTGCGCAGGTGGAATTTGTGGTCAAAATGCCGAATGTCATGTTGTCAGTCACACTCCAATTTGCGAATGCTTCAGAGACTACGTTGGCGATCCATTTGTCCAATGCTCAGTCAGAGATACCATTCAGCAACCGCCAATCAATCCTTGCCTACCAAATCCATGTGGCGCGAACGCGATCTGCCGTGAACAAAACGGCGTCGGGTCGTGTCAATGTCTCCCCGAATATCACGGGAATCCATACGAAGGCTGTAGACCAGAGTGCACTCTGAACAGTGACTGTTCCTCCAATCGCGCTTGTATTCGACAAAAGTGTCAAGATCCATGTCCGGGCGTTTGTGGTCAAAACGCCGATTGCCAAGTTGTGAACCATTTACCGACGTGTGTGTGTCGATTTGGTTACACTGGCGATTCATATCGAATGTGTTCTGTAATGCAAGCAGATCGTAAGTTCCATTCCATTCACCCTGACTCCACTACAAAGAAATGTCTTTTAAAATTATATGAAATCTTGATTTGATACATTTTCATTAGCACTTGATGTTGATGTAATTGATGTTTGTCGTCCAAGTCCGTGTGGTCCGAATAGTCAATGCAGAGATAATGGTGGAGCTGCAATCTGTTCTTGTTTGTCTGGTTTCGTTGGAAGCGCTCCAAATTGTAGGCCAGAATGTGTTGTTTCGTCCGAATGTCCGCTCACTCAGGCCTGTGTTAATCAAAAATGCGAAAATCCTTGTACTTCAAATGTTTGCGGATCGAACGCTGAATGCCGAGTGAATAATCACAGTCCATTATGCACATGCAGAAATGGATACACGGGCGATCCATTCACAATTTGTAGACCGACACCACGTATGTGTATTTTGAATTGGAGGACGTTTACTCTCTGGTCAGCCATTTACCTTTGTTTGTCGATATATTTACAGCACCTCACGATACTCAAATTGTTCAGTATATGAATCCATGTCTCAGCAATCCTTGTGGTCCGTTCTCGCAATGCGAAGCTTTGGGAGATTATCCGAGATGCTCTTGTCAACCGAATTATTACGGTTCTCCTCCCAACTGCCACCCTGAATGCGTGCTCAATTCTGACTGTACGAGCCATTTGGCATGCATTCGCAATCGCTGTGTTGATCCATGCCCTGGCGCTTGTGCTGTTCAAGCTAGATGTGATGTTATAAACCATATACCTGTTTGTACTTGTCTCGAAGGCTATGCGGGAGATGCATTCTCAAATTGCAATCTTATTCAACAAAGTAATAACTACTATAAAATCGGCGTTGTAAGGTTCATAATAGAAGGAGCCAAACAAACAAGTATTTCTGTTTGATCAAATTCTACTGTGAACCTTTTTGCACCTGGCGACATATCTGTTGCTTAATTCAATCTGTATTATCTTATTTTATGCAAATTCCATTTAGCTCCCGAAGCCGTTCCGCAAGATAATTGCAATCCGTCGCCTTGTGCACATAATGCTCAATGCAACGATGGCGTGTGTTCGTGTTTGCCTGGTTTGCAGGGCGATCCATATACACTGTGCAGACCAGAATGTGTTCTTAACTCGGACTGCTCGCGAGAAAAGGCTTGCTCACGGAATAAATGCATCAATCCATGCGATGGAACGTGCGCACCAAATGCAATTTGCACCGTCTACAATCATATTCCAATGTGCAGCTGTCCATCGGGAATGGAAGGAAATGCATTTACCCAATGCAGACCAGTCATTCACGATGTTCATGATGAATATCATGGCTGCAGACCGTCTCCTTGTGGCAGCTTTGCTCAATGCAGAGAAATAAATAGCCAGGCAGTCTGTTCTTGTTTGCCTGGTTATTACGGCAGTCCTCCGACTTGTCGCCCAGAATGTACAGTAAATTCAGATTGTCGAAGTGACCGCGCTTGCTCGAATCAGAAATGCGTTGATCCTTGTCCAGGTGCCTGTGGTTTAAATGCGCAATGCAGAGTAGTAAATCATAGTCCAAACTGTAACTGTTTGCCTCAGTATACTGGAAATGCTCTTGTTCAATGTCATCCAATTGGTAAATCCCTCATCGTATTTTCTAAAGATCTATTTTCACCTATGCTTTGCTTGATTACTTCACATAATTTGAAACCCTCAGAGCTAAACAATGTTCAATGGTATGCAAAGTTTATTCTCTGAGGGTCTATGTTTTAATATATCGTTCTGTTGAACGAACAATTATTTCACCTTGAACCTTATCAATTATAATATTTATAGTTAACAAATTATTTTACAGCTATTGCATTCTTCTCTATATTGCCTGCTCAATACATCATTTGCTTTAATTCTTATATGTTTGAATGCGTGCACATCAGAAGAACTAATGATTCGGTTTTTTTTTACGCTGCGAAAATTTTTGAATTACTGAATCTAAAATTAGGCACCATGATAACAATTTATATAAATCTACTTTTGTTTATAATTTGAAGTTGAGTCAACGCCTCCCGAACCAACACAAAATGTGAATCCATGCATAAGCTCGCCTTGCGGTCCAAATGCTGAATGCAGAGTGAATGCAGATGGTCAAGATTACACTTGCAATTGTTTCAATGATTTCATTGGAAGCCCACCGAACTGTAGACCAGAGTGTGTATCAAATTCGGAGTGCAGCCCACATTTGGCGTGCATAGGTCGTCACTGCAAAGACCCTTGCGCAGGTGGAATTTGTGGTCAAAATGCTGAATGTCATGTTGTCAGTCACACTCCAATTTGCGAATGCTTCAGAGACTACGTTGGCGATCCATTTGTCCAATGCTCAGTCAGAGATACCATTCAGCAACCGCCAATCAATCCTTGCCTACCAAATCCATGTGGCGCGAACGCGATCTGCCGTGAACAAAACGGCGTCGGGTCGTGTCAATGTCTCCCCGAATATCACGGGAATCCATACGAAGGCTGCAGACCAGAGTGCACTCTGAACAGTGACTGTTCCTCCAATCGCGCTTGTATTCGACAAAAGTGTCAAGATCCATGTCCGGGCGTTTGTGGTCAAAACGCCGACTGCCAAGCTGTGAACCATTTGCCGACGTGTGTCTGCATAATTGGTTACACTGGCAATTCATATGGCTACTGTTCTTTAATCCACCAAGATCGTAAGTCTCATACATGACTCTTGAAATAATAGTAAAATATCTTCGAATAATTTTATACAAGATAAACTGAATGAAAAATTTTTAACAGCAACTGCGGTTGAGGTGATTAATATTTGTCACCCAAGTCCTTGTGGTCCAAATAGTCAATGCAGAGATAATGGTGGAGCTGCAATCTGTTCTTGTTTGTCTGGTTTCGTTGGAAGCGCTCCAAATTGTAGGCCAGAATGTGTTGTTTCGTCCGAATGTCCGCTCACTCGGGCCTGTGTTAATCAAAAATGTGTTGATCCTTGTACTTCAAATGTTTGCGGATCGAACGCTGAATGCCGAGTGAATAATCACAGTCCATTATGCACATGCAGAAATGGATACACGGGCGATCCATTCACAATTTGTAGACCGACACCACGTATGTGTATTTTGAATTGGAGGACGTTTACTCTCTGGTCAGCCATTTACCTTTGTTTGTCGATATATTTACAGCACCTCACGATACTCAAATCGTTCAGCACATGAATCCATGTCTCAGCAATCCTTGTGGTCCGTTCTCTCGATGTGAATCGTTCGGTGAATACTCATCATGTTCCTGTCTCCCTAATTATTACGGTTCTCCTCCCAACTGCCACCCTGAATGCGTGCTCAATTCTGACTGTACGAGCCATTTGGCATGCATTCGCAATCGCTGTGTTGATCCATGCCCTGGCACTTGTGCTGTTCAAGCTAGATGTGATGTTATAAACCATATACCTGTTTGTACTTGTCTCGAAGGCTATGCGGGAGATGCATTCTCAAATTGCAATCTTATTCAACAAAGTAATAACTACTATAAAATCGGCGTTGTAAGGTTCATAATAGAAGGAGCCAAACAAACAAGTATTTCTGTTTGATCAAATTCTACTGTGAGCCTTTTTGCGCCTGGCGACATATCTGTTGCTTAATTCAATCTGTATTATCTTATTTTATGCAAATTCCATTTAGCTCCCGAAACTGTTCCGCAAGATAAATGCAATCCGTCGCCTTGTGCACATAATGCTCAATGCAACGATGGCGTGTGTTCGTGTTTGCCTGGTTTGCAGGGCGATCCATATACACTGTGCAGACCAGAATGTGTTCTTAACTCGGACTGCTCGCGAGAAAAGGCTTGCTCGCGGAATAAATGCATCAATCCATGCGATGGAACGTGCGCACCAAATGCAATTTGCACCGTCTACAATCACATTCCAATGTGCAGCTGTCCATCGGGAATGGAAGGAAATGCATTTACCCAATGCAGACCAGTCATTCACGATGTTCATGATGAATATCATGGATGCAGGCCGTCCCCTTGTGGCAGCTTCGCTCAATGCAGAGAAATAAATAGCCAGGCAGTCTGTTCTTGTTTGCCTGGTTATTATGGCAGTCCTCCGACTTGTCGTCCAGAATGTACAGTAAATTCAGATTGTCGAAGTGACCGCGCTTGCTCGAATCAGAAATGCGTTGATCCTTGTCCAGGCGCCTGTGGTTTAAATGCTCAATGCAGAGTAGTAAATCATAGTCCAACCTGCAATTGCTTACCGCGTTATACCGGAAATGTCTTCAGGAGTTGCTATCCAATTGGTAAGAAGCTAGTCTCGATAATGATGAAATACTTATATAACCTCGGCTTCTCTTATATCGAAATTGCTCGATCCAATTGTATGCAAAACCATTAATGAGTATCATTTCATTTGTCGCAGTTTTGTGTTATAACTTTTTTTTAACAATTATTTTTTATTCTTTATTTGCGTTCATGAAAATGTCGTTAAATTTAGTGACTCAATAATATTTATCTAGAAGCTTATTTATTTCATTTAATTATCATAAACCTAATTTCAAAACCTAAAGTTGAACGCCCTGAAGTGAAAGATGATGAATACAGAAATCCGTGTTCGAGTTCTCCTTGTGGACAAAACGCAGAGTGTCATGCGAATGGATATAAATACACTTGCAATTGTTTGCCCGAATTCATTGGAAGCCCACCGAACTGTAGACCAGAGTGCGTATCAAATTCGGAGTGCAGCCCACATTTGGCGTGCATAGGTCGTCACTGCAAAGACCCTTGCGCAGGTGGAATTTGTGGTCAAAATGCTGAATGTCATGTTGTCAGTCACACTCCAATTTGCGAATGCTTGGGAGATTACATTGGCGATCCATTTGTCCAATGCTCAGTTAAAGAAATTATTCCACAAACGCAAATTAATCCATGTGTACCAAGTCCTTGTGGTACAAATGCGGTTTGTCATGAACAAAATGATGTAGGTTCATGCCAATGTTTGCCTGATTATTATGGAAATCCCTATGAAATCTGTAGGCCAGAATGCATTCTGAACAGCGATTGTTCCTCCAATCGCGCTTGTATTCGACAAAAGTGTCAAGATCCATGTCCGGGCGCTTGTGGTCAAAATGCCCAATGTCAAGTTGTAAATCATTTGCCAACATGTACTTGTAGAATTGGATATACTGGAGATTCGTATCGTTATTGTACTGTAATCGAACATGAACGTAAGTCACACAAATTTTGTTCTGTTGAGAAATATGTGCGTTTATATGATCAATTTTACTTCAGCAACTCTTGTCCCAGTGGTTGATGCGTGTCGGCCAAGCCCATGCGGTCCCAACAGTCAATGTAAAGATATTAATGGAGCTGCTATTTGCTCTTGTTTGCCTGAATTTGTTGGAAGTCCGCCATCCTGTCGACCTGAATGTATTGTTAATAGCGAATGTCCCCTCGATCGTGCCTGTATAAATCGAAAGTGCGCCACTCCCTGTACTGGAATATGTGGTGAAAATGCCATATGTTCTGTTATGAATCATAGCCCATTCTGTACTTGTCACGATGGATTTAGTGGAAATGCATTTGTACGATGCTATCAAATGCCACTTGCTTCACGTAAGAATATCTGTTTATTTTATATTCCATAATTATCGGTATGATGCTCTAAAAAGCGCTTTTGAAATACATTCAAAACTCGAATGTGCGTTTGAAAGTGATTGATTTTGATTAACCAGCTGAAAGCGCGATAAAAATGAAATTAAAACGTATAAATAACTGCCCCTTTAGCACCGGAAGATGTAAAAGTTGTGGATAAATGCGTGCCAAATCCATGTGGAAGCTTTGCCCAATGCAAAGATGTCGGTGGCTCAACTGTTTGTCATTGCCTACCAAATTATTATGGTTCACCACCATATTGTCGCCCAGAATGCACCATAAATTCAGATTGCCCTAATTCAAAGGCATGCGTGAACGAGCACTGTATTGATCCTTGCCCAGGCGCATGTGGCTTGAATTCCGTCTGCAATGTGATACACCACATTCCAAATTGTGCATGCAAACCTGGTTTCGAAGGAGACGCATTCCGCAGATGTCATCCCATTGTTGTCGCTACGGAAGTATCTGAACGTCCAGTTGTTAAAGATAAATGTCAACCAAATCCTTGTGGTACGAATGCGGCATGTAATGATGGTGTTTGCTCATGTATATCGGATTATATTGGAAATCCAACGATTGGGTGTCATCCAGAGTGTGTTTTGAATGCGGAATGTCGACGAGATAAATCATGTATTCGGAATAAATGTACTGATCCTTGCATAGGCATGTGCGGTCGAGAAGCTCTATGTACGGTGGTCAATCATATTCCAATGTGTGACTGTCCACCGGGCTTCACAGGAAACGCTTATACAGCATGTGCCAAGATTGAAAGTACGACATTTTGCATTACCAAAGATTCCCTCTCTTCATTGATAGATTTTCATTAGACAAATTTGAATCGAATTTTGTAGGACCGCCGCCAATTCAAGCAGATATTGATTACTGTAATCCATCACCGTGTGGTCAAAATAGTTACTGCGCCGTTGTTTATACTCAAGCAGTTTGTTCTTGCTTGCCTGGCTATTATGGTGCACCACCTGCTTGTCGCAGAGAATGCGCCATAAACTCTGACTGTGTCAATACAAAAGCTTGCGTCAATGAACGTTGTATTGATCCATGTCCGGGTACATGTGCGTACAATGCGGAATGCAAGGTGGCTAATCACAAGGCACTATGCTATTGTCCATCAGGATACACTGGTGATCCATTCGTTCGTTGTTCTCCGATCGTATTAGGTAAACATTATAATTTTCTTCCACTAAAATTAATCTACCTGTGTGATTCGCTTATCGGGGCGAAATGCTCAAATACAAAATTCATAGGAATTTTGGAAGAATTCCCTTTTTGGGAGCTTCAATTTGTAGATCAATTTTGTATGTTTTTCCAACACTAACCCGTCAAATTGCTATCTGAACGATTGATAATATTGTCTACTCTTAATTTCTAATCGCATTTGTGATTGCTGTGTAAATTGCAATAAAGCCGCTCCACCGACAACGGAGATCGAACCCGTTAATCCATGTATTTCGCGACCATGTGGCAGATACTCGACATGCACAGTTGTGAATAAAAATCCATCGTGCGCATGTTTGGCTGGTTATGAAGGAGTTCCACCATATTGTAGACCTCAATGCGAAACAAATGCAGATTGTCCCTATAACCTAGCGTGCGTCAATGAAAAATGTACAAATCCTTGTATAAGTGCATGCGGTCAGAATGCTAAATGTTCTGTCAGGATGCATATAGCAAACTGTGATTGTGTTAAAGGCATGGTCGGCGATCCATTTGTATCCTGCCATGCTCCAGTCCTTTATGTTCAATGTAAGTTTTTGGCTGATAATACGACGCTTTCAAGTCGATCGAACCACTTTTAAGGTTAACATAACAGATTGAAAGTTTAATAAAAGGCATTCAGTAATAATTTATTTGATTTAAAATTTATTTTTTTAAGTTCAATTGAATATTAATGCATTTGTTCCTACCCAAGCTATTCCGCCCGATGATCAAGGAAGAGAAAAAGATGCATGCTTCCCGACACCATGCGGCAACAATGCAAGATGCAGGGTTGAAAATGGTCATCCAATTTGTGAGTGTGTTCGCGACTATCATGGTAATCCATATGAAGGATGTCGCCCAGAATGTACCGGCAATTCAGATTGTCCAATGAGCCAGGCTTGTATCAGAAATAAATGTGCCGATCCATGTATCGGAGTGTGCGGCGTTGAAGCACTTTGCACTGTATCAAATCACATTCCGATTTGCTCGTGTCCACCAGGCACAACGGGAGATGCATTCAAACAATGTATCGTTTTTAGAGTCGAACCGCATCCACCATTATTCACGCCAGACGTTTGCTATCCATCACCATGTTCGGTCAATACAATCTGCAGAAATCAAGCTAATGTTGCGGTATGCGAATGCATTCCAGGATATTTTGGAGATCCATCAGGAGCTGGCTGTCACCCAGAATGTGTGATTAGCTCGGATTGTCCAAGAACAAAATCTTGCGTGAACAACAAATGCGTTGACCCATGCCCAGATGTCTGTGGCTATGGTGCAACGTGCAAGACAGTTAATCACAGTCCAATATGCTCATGTCCTAGTCAAACTATTGGAGATCCATTTGTTGAATGTAGACCGATTTCACCGGAAAAAACTAATCCATGCATACCAAACCCTTGCAATGTAAATGGACACTGTCGTATTGTAAATGGCGCTGCTGTTTGTACTTATCCAGAATGTATTACGAACGATGATTGTTCAACGGACCGAAGCTGTTTCAATCAGAAATGTAGCGATCCATGTTTGAATGCGTGCGGAGTAAATGCCATTTGTAATGTCATCAATCATCAACCAGTTTGCTCTTGCCCACCAAAATATGTTGGATCGCCATACGTGCAATGTACATTGCCACGCGTTCCGCCAACCGTTCCATCAACGCCTCGCCCCGAATGCGAAAGTGATTCAGATTGTTCGAATGACAAGACTTGCATCAATCAAAAATGTCAGAATCCATGTTCTCAAGGAATTTGCGCCGAAAACGCAATATGTCATGTTCAAGCGCACAGACCATTGTGCGTTTGCCAAGAAGGATTCACTGGTAATGCTCAATACGCTTGCTATGAAAGTAAGTTTAATATTGAATATTGAACAAAAAAAAGTTTTCGATGTACTTTCCAGTTTCCATTTTTTATTTTAACTTATTGTTGTAAATTTCAATTTTTAGTTGGATGCCGAGCCGATAATGATTGCCCACCTGCGCATACGTGCATCAATCGCAACTGCGTTGAAGTATGTGAACAAATTCAATGCGGAAGAAACGCAATCTGTAGATCCGATTACAGTCATCATGCACGCTGCTATTGCTTGGATGGTTATCGTGGAAATCCATTGGTTGCCTGTGAACGACCAGAATGTACAACAAATTCGGATTGCCCATTCCATTTGGCGTGCGTTAACGAACGCTGTCAAGATCCATGCAATTGTGCGCCAGGCGCTCAATGTCGTGTTGATAATCACATAGCTAGTTGTAAATGCTTACCTGGTTACGTTGGCGATGCATACACGAGCTGCACTCCAGTACAAATTCAACACACACCACAATGTACGGTCGATGCTGATTGCCCTTCGAAATTGGCATGCTTCAATAATGTTTGTAAGAATCCATGCACAGAGACCAGACCATGTGGTCCTCATGCCGTTTGTTCGGTTGTTGATTCACTACCATATCGAACAATGGTTTGCACTTGTGAACCTGGTTTCGTCGGTAATGCCGATATCGGATGCAAACAAGGTAAATATGGGCTTAATTTTTTTGTTTGAATTTTGAAATATCAATAAATCAAATGAAAAAACATCAATTAACAAAAATATTTTGCAGGCATATTTTTTATATTCAGTTTTTCTTTCATTGTTCGATGCGTTGTACATAGTTGAATGTAAATCACAATTTGCAATTATACTGTAAATACAATTAAAACACTACACACAAAAAGCCTGTTTACACATTTAGGAGAGAATTTCGCATATACTTAAGACGATTCTTATTTTCGATTTTAAACTTAAAATCAAGCTTACGAAAACCAATAATCTTTTTTATTTTTTTTTTTGCTACAAAACATAACAGAACCACTCCAAACTGCTGGATGTATATCGAACAGTGATTGCAGCCCATTGGAAAATTGTCAGAACCGAGTTTGCATTAATCCATGTACTAGCGGAAATCCGTGCGATAAGACAGCCGAATGTCGCGTTGAAAACCATCGTGCTACTTGCACATGTCCAGCTGGTTACATTGGAGATCCATTCGTGAATTGTTTCACTGAACGTGTTGTACCGCAACCAGAATGTACCGTCGATAGCGAATGTCCAGGTTCAAAGGCATGTATTAATCAAGTGTGCAGAGATCCGTGTATAGAACGCAATCCATGCAGTCAGAACGCCGAGTGTCGAACAATTCAGCACCATCCAACATGTCATTGCCCACAAGGGTGGGCCGGCGATCCACAAGCTCAGTGCTACAAACGTAAGTATTAAATTTTAAACTTCATATGTAAAAATAGAGAAAAAGCAAATCTTCATTTCAATATGTTTTTATTAACCTCTTCAAAATTTGCAGCTGAATGTAAGGTGAATTCGGATTGTCCGTACGATAAATCGTGCTATGATGAGAAATGTTTCAATCCATGCACATACGGTGGAATGCAATGTGGACGAGGAGCCGAATGCCTTGCACAAAATCATCGTGCAGTCTGTATTTGTCCGGCTGGAACGCAAGGAAATCCTTTAATATCTTGTGTACGAGGAATTTGTCAGTACAACGAAGACTGTTTGGACGATGAAGCATGCGACCGATTGAATCGTGTGTGCCGTAAAGTCTGTGACATTGATTCGTGCGCCGAAAATGCTCGCTGCGAAGGTAGAAAACATCAACCTGTATGCAGTTGTTTGCCAGGATTGCTTGGAAATCCATATGTTGAATGCACACGTCAAGATCCTCAACCAGAGTGTACCAGCGATTCGAATTGTGCACCATCTTTTACTTGTGTGAACAGACGATGCGAAAATCCATGCGCCCGATCAGATGTTTGCGATATCCAACAAACCTGCACCGTTCTAGATACAATGCCAATTCGAGCAATTATGTGCCGATGCCCAGCAGATACGATCACCGATGCTCGTGGCCATTGTGTATCGATCAGACATGATGAAGTTGGCTGTCGCTCCGATGACGAATGCTCCGATGCAAATAAATGTATTCAAGGCACTTGCGTTATTGCGTGTAGCGTTGATAGATGCGGCATTAATGCACAGTGTGAATCCAAATTACACCGCGGATTGTGCTCATGTCCACCTGGATACATTGGCAATCCACATATAGAATGCTCACCAAGTAAGTGTTTGCTCAACGATTTCTCGATTCATGGAAAAATGTCTTCATATAAAAGAATACTCAATATTTCACATTATTTTGTAGTTCAAAAACATCCAATGGTTCCTATACCAGCCGATTGCTATACTGATAGCGATTGTCTGTTTGATCGAATGTGCAGAAACGAGCGCTGTGTGAATCCGTGTGTTAATCCGAGTCCATGTGGTCATGGCGCTTTCTGCTATGCAGAAAATCATCAACCAATCTGCAAGTGTCCCGCAGGATTCACCGGAAGCCCACTGATTAGCTGTATTCCATGTAAGTTTCGATGCCGCCGCATGCGTGCAATCACTCCCTTCAATTGATGTTTGAATAAAATTAGCACACATAAAATCCCTTCATTCTTGTATTTCCAGCGGGCGATGTGACTGTGGGCTGTAAATCGAACTCGGATTGTACACTATCTGAATCATGCGTGAATAATTTATGTACGAGCCCATGTAATTGTGGACCTGATGCGGAATGTCACGTGCAAAATCATCATCCAATTTGTGTCTGCAGAGCAGGCTACTCAGGAAATCCACAATATGGCTGCTTCAAATTGGAATGTCAGTCAAATGACGATTGCTCCGATGAAAAGACATGCTTCAATAATGAATGCATCAATCCATGCGTGCTCTCCGATCCATGTGCAGTGAATGCCGAATGCTTCGGTTCACGTCATCAAACTGCATGTCGCTGCCTGTCTGGCTATAAGGGAAGTCCATTCGAACGATGCGAGAGAATTGAATGTAGTTCAGATTATGAGTGCCCGGGTGATCGTGCCTGTATCAATAATCATTGCGTAAATCCATGCGAACAAGGCTCACCATGTGCACCAAATGCAATTTGCTTCGTTCGAAACCATGCAGCCACCTGCAAATGCCCAGATTATATACCGAATGGAAATCCATTTTCGTATTGTGAACGTACTCTGCCCGAACCTGAGTGCAAATATGACGATGAATGTCCGAGCAAATTGGCTTGCATTCGCGAAAAATGCGTTGAACCGTGCAAAGAGCTCACACCATGTGCGCCAACAGCTCGCTGCAACGTATTGGATAGCTCACCTGTTCGAACAATGGTTTGTGAATGCCCTGAATTATTCGTGCCCGATGAGAACGGTGAATGTCGTCGCATTGTAATACCAATGCCGCCGGCTTGCAAACAAGATGCAGATTGTCCTCACGATGAGTCATGCATAAATCGACAATGCCGAAACCCATGCGATTGTGGACCGCACAGTACATGCTTGATTAAGGTAAGCGACTTGTTCAAAAAAAAACCATGTCATACATTTCCCATATCAAAAAGTAAAATCATCGAAATAATAATAATTCGCATTCCATTTCTTTATCAGGATCATCGAGCAATTTGCAGTTGTCTGCCAGGATACGAAGGCAATCCGAATATAATGTGTCGAGCAGTTGGTTGCCGAATCGATTCTGAATGTGATTCCGGTCGTGCTTGCATCAATGGAAATTGCATCAATCCTTGCATTGCTGAAAATCCATGCGGTTTGAATGCGGAATGCTATGTGGCTGGAAATCGAGCTGAATGTAAATGTTTGAGTGGATACAGAGGAAATCCATTTGAGGTTTGTCGAGTAATTGGATGCCACAGCAACTCCGACTGTCCAAGCGATAAAACATGTGAAAATGCACTTTGCGTGAATCCATGTGTATATGACAATGTGTGTTCACCGCGAGCCGAATGTATTCCTCAGAATCACATGCCAATTTGCAAGTGCCCAGAAGGTTTCATTGGAAATCCATACGTTGATTGTAAGCGACAGCCACAAGCTGAATGTACTGTAGATGCCGATTGCCCATCGAAATTGGCTTGCATCCAACACAAATGTGTTAATCCATGCACAACACTCGAACCATGCTTGCAACCGTCGAAATGTGAGGTCGTTCCTTCGCTTCCCGTTCGAACGATGATTTGCATATGTCCAGAAGGTTATGTTAGCAGCGGAAATGGAACATGTAAGCCATTGGATGCTGTTGGTCGAGTCGGTGGATGTGTTTCAGATTCCGATTGCCCATCGGATTTGGCATGTATCAATGACATTTGCAGAAATCCATGTGCATGTGCACCAAATGCAATTTGCCGGGTAAGAGACCATAAACCGATTTGCTCATGCGAACAAGGCTACGATGGACAGCCGGAGATCCAATGTACTCACATTGGTTGCAGATCAGATGATGAATGTGCTACAACTCACTCGTGCATTAACAGACAATGCGTACCAGCGTGCGCTGCCGATACATGCGGACCAAAAGCAGAATGCTACGGAATCAACCATCATGCGGTGTGTGAGTGTCAACCTGGATTCACTGGCAATCCAAAGATCGAATGCGTTGTAATCGGTTGCACAAGTGACTCCGAATGTCCAGCAGAAAAGGCGTGCATTAACACAAAATGTGAGAACCCATGCGAACAAGCTGATATCTGTCATCAAGACGAAATTTGCAAAGCTTACAATCACAGGCCAGAGTGCGGCTGTCCACCAGGAACGATTTCATCTGAAAACGGAACGTGCAGAGCATACGAAGAATTGTGTACATATGATAGCGATTGTCCATCACAGATGGCTTGCATTAACAGCCAATGCATTAATCCATGTCCAGCAATTCAACCTTGCGGAGGTAATTGCTATAGAATTCAACAGAAATGTGTCAACTTTTTCGGAAGCTCATGATTTCAATTATTTTGATTGATATTTTTATTCTTACAACAGTTAATGCCGAGTGTAAAGTGCTTGACACAGCTCCAGTTCGAACAATGGTCTGCGTATGTATACCTGGATATCAAGGAAACGCTGCTGTACAGTGCGACAGAGGTAAGTCATTAATTTCCGATCGTATCTTCATTGATATATTATTTGGAATGAAATTAAAATGTATATGATTTGTCTTCGCTCTCGAATAGTTGCTGTGTGTCAAGTGGACAAGGGCTATGTGATCGATACCAATGGAAATTGTGTGTGTCCACCTGGATCGGCAGTCAATGTCTATGGTGATTGTATTCCATGCCGCGAAGAAGAAGGCTTTATTGTCGAGGATGGACGTTGTGTGTGTGCACTTCAGCGTGGATTTATTATCAATGAACGTGGAAAATGCATTTGCCCCATTGAACATGGCTACACAATTGATTCGCATCTCAACTGCATTCCAAAAACTCGACTACAAGGCTGCATTGCCGACGATGAGTGTGCTGATCATGAATTCTGTGTGCGAGGACCGAACAAGTGTGCAGTCGCTTGTGCAGAAAAACCATGCGGAATAAATGCATTGTGTAACGCCACGAATCATGTTCCAGTATGCAAATGTATAACGGGCTACACGGGAAATCCAGACGTACAATGCGGTAAGATGGCAATAACATGTGATTTAAATTGACCTAACTAAACCAATTCAATATTCATTACAGTTCCAGAAGCTGAAGTCGTCACAAACTTTACGCAATTCAACACGAAAGTTAGTTGTTTGGCTGATGGTGTTAAAACACAAATTGATGTCAACGAACCAGATTTCAATGGTGTGATTTATGTCAAGGGACACAGTAAAGACGAAGAATGTCGACGTGTAGTAAATATGCCGCCAGGAGTAAGAGAGCTTTCCGAAGTATTCAAAGTACAATTTGGTACTTGTGGTTTGATCCACGTCGATGGAGTCGCGAGCTTTGTGTTGGTCATACAGAAACATCCAAAATTAGTGACGTACAAAGCTCAAGCGTATCACGTCAAATGTGTCTATCAAACGGGCGAACAAAATGTAGTACTTGGTTTCAATGTATCGATGTTAACAACAGCTGGCACTATAGCCAACACAGGCCCACCGCCAGTTTGCAGAATGAAAATTGTCACACAGAACGGCAAAGAGATCAATTCAGCTGAAATCGGTGACAATTTGATGCTGCAAGTGGAGGTTCAACCAGCAAGTACGTAACATATTAGCAATTATTATCTAGAGCTTCATTCATTCATGATTAAATATTTTAATTGATTCCTTGTTTTTTTTTACAGCAATTTATGGTGGATTTGCTCGAAGTTGTATTGCGAAAACGTTGGATGACAATATCGAAAATGAATATGTGGTGACGGACGAAAATGGATGTGCTACCGATCCAAGTATATTTGGTGATTGGGATTACAGCCCCGAAACGAATAGCCTATTGGCCACATTTAATGCATTCAAATTCCCGTCGAGTGATAATATTCGATTCCAATGCAACATCAGAGTGTGCTTCGGCCGATGTCAACCGGTCAATTGCCGCGGTTACAATGCATTCGGTCGACGTCGTCGTCGTCGTGAGATCGGCGATACAAACAGCTCATCGACCAGTGTTTCGTTACCAAGAGAAGACGGTGGTCTGGATGGATCGTTGCGTGAAGAGATTGTCATTTCCTCAAACGCTATTCTAACAATCGAACGAAGAGAAGAACGACTTACTGATGGCAGTGAAAGTATGTTAAACATTTATTGCGCTTTTCATTAGGATATTTTCAATTTGTGCAAGAAATATTAATTAATATTTGATTAATTTCCCTAAATTTTAGTTCATCCGGCTGCGCAGAGAGTCGAAGATATTTGCGTTTCAATGATTGGTTTGATCATAGCTCTAGTAATAACCGCATTACTGGCATTAGTCGCGGTAGCAGTGGCTGTATCATGTTGGCTTATGGCGTACAGAAGACGACCGAAGGCAACTGGACCATTGCCCCATCCGCCAGAGTTCCCGAACCCATTGTTTACCAATCCAGATACAATGTCTGAACCAATCCCTGACTATCTCTCATAAATAAGATATAAACAAATCATCCGATAACGACAATAATACACAAAATATAACCTATAAACATAAAAGTGAAAAACAGGAATCAACTGTGACCGTTTAAAGAAGAGGATAAAAGAAAACAAATGTATAAATTATTTAAATAGATTGTTTATAGTAGTTATAACGTTCAAAAGAAAAAAAAAACAAATGAAAATTGCTGAAAGCATTTAAATCAAGAGTGACGACAACAACAAAGTTGAACAAAACAATGATTAGTAAATGAATACGAATTCGTATTTCAACGACACATGCGAATGCCGTCGCGTTCGCAAATTGAGTAAAAAGCTACGAACGATGATGATAAAAATAAAACTGCCAAAGCAACAAACGCAATTTTTATTAAGTGAAAATAAAGTAACATTTTTTTACGGAAATATACTATATGATAAAAGAAAGATGAATCAGCGCTTAATTTTTAATATATTATAAATTCATTAGAAACAAACTAATTTAACATTACTGTAGACGATAAACAAAAGCAAAAGAGCTCCAATGGCCGAAATAACTAGTCTTTTAATAAAAGTGACGGAAAAAACGAAAAAAATATACTGTAAAAATAGATTTTGTATATTTATGCAGAGTGAATAATATATATTAATGACTAATAAAAGTGAATAACATATTTTCGCTTGAACTCTTTCAATACGAGTATCAAACATGAACGAGTTCCAGCCGACTAAAACAACTCAATCACAACTCACCTCGTTATTTTATAAAAGAAAAGTTAACAATGACGAAGATTTCTTCAATTTTGAATTTGTATTATAATAAATGAATATATTTTCACGGTCATTGGAAACAATCAATATATTTAAAAAAAAAAAATACTGATAATTATACGATTAGATTACTTCGAATGAAAATGTAGTCAAAACGAATAAATGAAATAAATAAATAAAGAAGAAATGTAAAAATTATGAACGGGCTTTTCTTTTATTTCTGGATTTAAAAAAATAGAGATTATGGAATTGCGTATAATATATATTCATAATAATTCAAATGGTCCTTACTAAAATATACTGCCTCTTATATTATAATCATCAAGAATTCAATCTATTTTTAGTGCTAAATTTAAATTTTGAATATTTCTTATTTTATTTACGAAATGTTATATCATGGTGTATTAAGATAATGCACCGTCTCTCAATTGAAACTGAATTTATAAATTATCACACATTAAAACATTATATTCATAATCATTATAATCAAGGGACTATTCTGTAGTTCTATTCCTTTTACCTTACAATGATATTCCATCCATTTTGCGAAGGATTGCCAACGTTTGACCAGACTTAACTGAAAGGTTACTGCTCTCAGCAGCCGCTACTAGCTCAACAAAACCAAATATTATGTTTGTTGAAAAGTAAATCGCGTGTTATTTGATTGGTTTATGTTTGTGAACTTGAAATCTGAACCGTTGAATCCATAGCCTTTGACAAAAAATAACAATAAAATTTCAATAACATAAACTGAGGCACAAAAATGGTATAGATTTGACAATAAAAATCCCTATTAGTGTAAATCTGAACATGATTTCTTTGTGTGTACAGTATTCAAGAATAAGCGCCTCCAACATCTTCGAAATTTGTGTTCAATTTCGAAAGCAGTATTAAATATACTGCGCTTATTGGAGTTCGCTATAAGAGAGGCCGGATCACATTATATGAATCTCTTCCTTTACTTTATCAACTTTAATAAATAGGATCTTATAAAGATCATATTTTAGCCAAAATTCAATGAGGAACCAAAAAAATTGATTTGATAAAAACTGTTTACTTATTCATTTTCAGCGTCTAACAAAAGAGCCAAATAAAATTGAACTAAGGCTCAATAGAGAAAACAATTTGCATAATGCTGTGTGCCCACCCATTTTCTGATTTGTATTTTAAACGTCAAATTTTCGGATGCCTTGGATCATACAAAAGAGGAATTCAGTCGAAATCAAATGAGCAAATAGTCTGTAACGACCTCAAATCGCGTTTTATAGACACTTACGGTGATTTTTAATCCAATATCTTGGTTCCTCATTGAATTTTGGTTTAAAAATTACAGATCAACATTTTCGATATTCCCAATAAAACCTATTAAGATGTGTTCTGTGTATTGGAATCGAATTCCAATGACGTTATTGTCTTCTTTTAATAATATTTTCATAATACATAATGTATAACGTTATTATTTATTTAAACACCGCCTAACCGGTAAGATAAAACTTACAATAATTTACAAAACTTTGGATTTGATTAAAACGCAATCCAATGCGCGATTTAGATTAACATCGAAGAAGATCAGAAATACATGTTGGAAAGTTTTAGTTAATTAATAAACTATTTAAAGAGTCATTTGAAGCGATTTTACTTGCGAGCGGAGTGAATTGCGAGATGTTGATTGTTGAATGTTAGCATTGCTGCGAAGATTATATCTCAATATTTACTGGGATCAATCCTCATCAAATATTGAAATCCGGTCTTGACATAAATAACGGGTGTTCGGAAAGTCTTGACACAAAATTCAAAGGCGAAAAAATCAAATATAAACAAGCGAATTCAAAAATGCTCTGAACGTTATTTTATTTTATCCAAAAACTTTTGAAAAAGACATTTAGATCACACTCAATGGGCCATTGTCTTCGATTTTTCGTAGTATGCTTCGAACCTTCGCCATCATCTTCTGGACGACAGATATGTCGACTACTTTCAACTTTCGCATGATTCTACTTATCAACTGTTGCTCATTTTGAGCTTCCCAGCCCTCCTCGTACACCTTACGTTTAAGAACAGACCAGAAATCTTCGATAGGACGAGCCTGTGGAATGTTTGGTGGGTTGTCCTTTTTCGGCACGAATGAGATATTTTGCGCAGTGAGCCAATCTGTTGTTTTTTCGCGTAATGGCAGCTAGCAAGATCGGGCCAGAACATGATTTCATCGTCGTGAGCGTGTTTATTTTCAATAAATTGCTTCAAACTCGGCAAGCATTGACCGATATAAACGTCGTAATTGACCGCTTCAGCTCGGCTTGGTCGAATAACTGGCTCTGAAATACCTCTCGACGATATGGCCACCCACATCAATACCTTTCGCTCAAATTTCGATTTGCTGGCATATTTTACATTGTCTGGTGTTGATTCAATGTTATCGGTATAAAATCCGTCGTTTCCGCTCAGTCCATGGTGTGAAAAAGTGAAGTATGATTCATCATCCATCACAATGAATTTTCCATTCGCAAAGTGGTTGCGACGAAGTTCTCGACAACATTTTGGGATTATTTCGAGTTGACGGGCCGAATATTGTTTTTCTTCAAAATGGAATGAACTGTTGAGTTTGACACACCAAATTTGCGCGACATTTGCCTGGTTGGTTGACCAACCTTGTCTTTGGCACTTGACAGCAGACTTTTCGTTGCCCTGGCACTGAGTGTTGGTGGACGACCCGATTTTTTTTTTATTTTCCGGCTCTTTATCTTTACGGCAATCACTGATGACACGATAAATGGTTCTGCGCGAAATTGGCTTGTCTTTGAATACTTCAAGAATTTCGTTCGTGCTCAGCCGTCCAAACAGATTTGAGACGCACTTGCGCAATTCGAGTTTGTACGCCATTCTTATTGGATGTATTTCGCAATATTGTGTTTGACAGTAGTCTCGAGGTACCGATAAATGCACTGCATGTGTTGGTTGACATTTTGACGTTTGTTTATGCGCCGCAATCAATGTTTGAATTTTGTGCCAAGACTTTCCGAACACCCGTTATAACGATATATTTCATTGTTCATTACGGTCGGATCTTAATAATATCTATATTCAAATCCGATCTTAATGAAAAATAAAAAGTATGACATCCGTGAGATGAACTTTTCCGCACTTTAATCCACGACATGCGAGACGGGAGCTATTAGCTATTGTTGATTCTCAAATAAAAAAAAATCAATTGACGTTTACGTTGAACCTTGAACTTAACACTATTTCGTTCGAAGAACATAGATGTCATATGAATATTGATAATATATCCCAAATCCCTTCGGAATGACTTGAAATTTTGTATGACATATTTTTTTCATAAAAATTGTACGACTCATTTCACAAACAATCAAGATACAAAGTGAAATAAACATAGTCCCCATACAAATTTCTCGTAATTATATTGAAAAACCCTCCATTTAATGGGCAGACTCCAATTGAACTACGCGAATGCATTATCGGAATGAGCAATTCTATCGTATTTTCTGTGCTCAAAATGAACAAAATACACGTTTTTAGACGTCTGAATTTTTGGGCCCATTCCAATATTGACACAATACGTGTGTGCGGAAAAGTAAAAACATTCTTCATTTTATTTCCAAAATTATTCACCTCAAATACAAATTTACTACCAAAATATACATATTTATTACATTCAAATGATAAGGTTTTTTTCTTTTCGAGATCATTCTCGAGATTTTATTTCTTTTATCTCTGCATTTTAATGTGACTTTTCGACCTTTGAAAATAGAAGAAATAACTTTGTCATTTTAATCCAACATAAATTATCGTAAATTGTTTAACATACACAATAAACTTAAAGGCTGTAGTTTTCTAACGAGTGGCAATAACAGACACCAAATAGTCGACAGAAACCAAATATATACAGACATATATACATTATAATATCTTACTGTAACAAGCTCATTCCTTTATGGAGTATCTTGATGACTTTGGACTATTTTTCTTCGTGTTATTTAAGTATTCAGTATATTCTGTTATGATGAGAGCGTACAATATGGTTAGATGGCGCTATGTATGTACCTGTTTCGACTTTTAAAATTTTGCAATTTCGATTTCTGCTTCTACAGGGTTTTCCAATAAGAGGTTTCATTTTGAATAGCCCGGTATTTGAGCTGCTGTCACTTTTGAAGCAGTCATGTTTTGACATTTGACAAGTAAAAACTACGTCGTTACTAAAAATGGAACGATACACGCTTCAACAACGCATTGAAATTGTTAAAATTCATTACAAAAATGGTGAAAATTTTGCAGTCACAGTCGTAACATGTTTAGTAATGGCGAAGTTTTTAATTGTCAAATGTCAAAACATGACAGCTTCAAAAGTAACAGCTGCCCAAATGGCGGGCTATTCAAAATGAAATCTTTAATTGGAAAACCCTTTATTTGTGTTAAAACCCCCCTCAAACAAATTAATCGCAAAACCACTGATAATATACTATACATTGACTTGATTTGTATAAATTGCCTTCCAGCTCAATGAATAAAATCATACCAAAAAAGGTACTCGTGGTTGCTGATTGGTTCGTCTCATTTCTTGGAGAAATTTTCCTTTGAACTTTGCTCAAATTTTTAATCCAAAAATTCGCGTGTGAAAAAATATGAACTGTAAGACGTTTGTATCTGTTCTTCTGTGCATACAAAGTAGTGGTGCCTTTAAATTGGAAGAAAAATTTCTTTGGAAAGAAGTTGAATTCGCGTGGCCCTCGCCACGTGCCAAAGCAGAAGCGATTATCAGCGGACGCTATAAACCCGAGAACAATCTGCCATATGGATTCGATTTGTGGAAAGACAAATTATTTATCACAATTCCAAGGTGCAGTAATCTATACAAAAATCGTACGATTAATTATTGTTTTGAACAATGATCTGGACCATTTAATGTTGTTACAAAAAATAATAATAAAGGGACTCATAAGTGCATCTCAGTGAGCATATCAGTGAAACACGAAATGTTCCTTTATTGACCGACGTGAATCCATTTCAAAGAATTAATTCATTTAATACTTGGTTCTTCAGATGGAGATCAGGTGTTGCATCGACATTGAATTATGTGAAAATCTCAAGCACCGAATTTAGTCCAATGCTGATTCCTTATCCGAGCTGGGAGGCGAATACGATTGATTCAAATGGATTACACAAATCGACTAATGTCAGTGGTGCAAGCGATTCGTTAATTGTTTCAACATTTCGTGTTAGAGTCGATGAATGTGATCGTTTGTGGGTGATCGATATCGGTGTGGATGACGCCTTGGGTTTATATAGTCGAATAAAACCATTAACATTACAAATTTTCGACTTAAACACTGATCACTTAATAAGACGATACTCCTTCCCGTCAAATTTTATGAAAGAGAAATCTTTTTTTGCAAATGTGGTAAGATTTGGTCGCGGTCTAAATTCACTCAGCCATATTGTTCATCCAATTTTGAGTATGAAGTATCAATGTATTCTATAAACAAGCAGTTATTCCACAAAACTCATCAGAAACACAAAGAACAGAAAATAAGAAAATATTTGGAAAAACTGATTGTTTTTCGATTTCGATCGAATCAATTATAAAGATCGCATCATAATAATTTTCATGATTTATTTTAATAATTTTCAGGTTGAATCGTAATAATTATCATGATAAATCCTAATAAATACGTTGAACGAACAATAATAATTATTTTGATTGAAATCTTTATAATTATCATGATTGAACCTGATAAATAATGATAATTATTATGATGTAGCTCTGATAACATTATTACGATTTTATTATGATATGTTTTTGAAATCATGATAATGTTATTAGTATCCAATCCTAATAACGAAATTCATCATAAATTCATAAAAATTTATTACGATAGCCCAAAACGCAAAACATTAATTCTATATTTCAAAATATGGTTGAATTCGGTAACCACTTTTTTCCGGATATTTCTTCATCTTAATCCAAAAAATTCGTTTTTCCATTGAAAATTATTAAATTTATTTCACGACGTATCGCTATGAAAATTCCGTAATCTCATCTTTTTACGGAAATATTTAGTCATTGCATACAATTTCAAGTTAATCCAATGAGATTTGGGAAATTTTCCTTGGGATTTGGGAATACCGATTTGTAAAACAAGAACTCCTTGAACCATTTTTACTTCTCCGCACACACCACTGTGTGTGGTAAAGGTATTGCGATCGGTCCAAAAAATTCAAAACGCTCGGAATAAGCTTTCTATGCGTTTTGAACCTAGAAAAAACGATTGCAACCATTCCCGGAACAATTTTTTGTCCGTGTGTGGTACGTTGTTCGTTGTACGTTGTACGCCAAAATTTGTTAATACGATAATTCAAAAAATTGATTTTAGAATTGAACAAAAATTTAAACACACATTTGTCTTCATTAGGAATAGAAACTTTTTAATTTTCAGCCTAATCGGATAATTTTTTCGGGTAGCTCTAGTGGAGTCGAATCAAAAAATGGGCTGTTTTTCAATATAATTACGAAAAATTTGTATGGGGACTATGACTATTTCGCATTTTATCATTATGAAACTTTCAGAATATAATTTTTTTATGAAAAAAATGAGGCATGCGAAATTTCAAGTCATTCCAATAAGATTTAGGACTACCTCCCCTGCGGTTTTTGGGGTCTTTTCGGGGTCAAAACTGAACATTTGTATGGCGAACATCTTAAGTTCACCTTGCATCCTATTGAAACTTCAAGGATATTATTTTTTCATGAAAAAAATTAGTCATGCAAAATTTCAAGTCATTCCCATGAAATATAGGACTACCTCCCCTGCAAAATCTTCGATTTTCGGGGTCTTTTCGAGGTCAAAACTGAAAATTTGTGTGCCGAATATCTTAAGTTCACATTGTATCCTATTGAAACTTTCAGGATACTATTTTTTCATGAAAAAAATGAGTCACGCAAAATTTCAAGTCATTCTGATCAGGTTTAAGACTCCCTCCTGTACAAAATTTTCATTTTTCGTGGTCAAAATTCAAATTTTGTCATTAAATTGGTTGAAGTATTGTGATTTTCTAATCTGTGTTTTTTTCATCAATTTGAATGCTCATTAAAATTTTATCGAAAGTTTTACATGACATGAATGTGGAACCATATCTATCGTTGGCATGAATCAAAAGTTCAGTTCAGATTAAACTAATTCGTAAATGTTATTACCAATTCAAAAGCAGAGAACGTTCGTTGAAGTGAAAATAAGAAACTGAGATGTTCATTCGTTTTTTTATTAAAATTAAAATTTAAATTACATGATGTGTAATGACTCGAAATTCGATCTCATCGTAATGGCTTGAAATTTTCTGTGATTTATTCTCAAAGTTGCATGATGATTCGATAAGAAATAAACATAAATCCAATACAAATGAGTAGCAATCAATGAAAAACCTGTAAAACCGAACAATTTCGGGAAATGTGCGGAAAAGTTAGTTTTACGTACGTAAGACCATTTATTTAGTTCGATCAGTCCATGCAATACCATTTCCTTTGAACAATTTGGGCAAAAAGCCATTTATTTATTTATTTGTTACGAAACCTAAATTTATGCCAATATGTGAACACAGCAAGCTATTCTCATGCTGGTCATAGACCCAATATGGCACAAATTCCGCCCATGGTGCACCATCACACTTGCATCCATATTTCGCAGATTACTAAAATTCGGAGAATGAATAATCGTATCGAGTAATCTAGTCCAATCAATGAGCAATTCATGACAAGTATTATCAAATAGCTGGATTAATGCATAAAAACAATAGCACGATTATTTCAACCGTGTCTGCGACAAATTAACGCTCTGTTTGTATTCGAATCGTTCGGTTTGCATTCACAGTGTCACATTAGACACAGACGCTGCTTTGTTTATTTGTGATCGTTCTTTGCCTCATTCTTGCATGCATTTCTATAACGATAATTTTTTCTCCCTTTCCCTTGAAGTTCGTCGTCAATGTTCTGTTTGTAACATTTCATTTATGGATTTTTGAATAAAATAATATTGAGCGTTGATTTATTTTAATAGTTCAAATTAAAAAGTTTGACATAATTTATTTTTTTTCCAGTGCTTTAATTATAAACATTTTCGTTCCCTATTATTTTGATCAATTAATTTTATTTGTTTCATAAATTTATTTCCTGTTCGAACATAGTTCGTTGACATTCCGAAAGATGAATGTGACAATGCTTTTGCATATGTGCCAGACACAAACGCTTATGGTGTCGTCGTATATTCGTACAAAGTGAATCGATCTTGGCGTGTGACGCATAATTATTTCCATTCGGATCCATTAGGCGGTGACTATTATGTAGGTGGTGTAAATTTTCAATGGTCATCCGGTGTATTTGGCATGGCTTTGGGTAGATCAAATGAATTTGGGTAAGAATTATTATTTTGACTCATATCCTCAAAGATTATACAATTTTTCTCTTTTTTTCTTCGAATATGAAATAGCGTTCGACCTGTTTATTTCCATGCATTGGCTGGCACAAAAGAGTTCTCCGTACCAAATACTGTTTTGCAAAATGAAACCGAAGCTTTAAAAATCGCATTTATTTCATCATTATATCACGATTATTTATTGGTTGGTGACCGCGGACCATATGGACAATCATCGGCTGAATTCTTTGATGAAGATTCAAATGTTCTATTTTACACTCAAATAAACAAGAATGCGATTGGTTGTTGGAATGCAAATCAACCATACAATCCAGATACACAGGGAATTATAGATTCAGATTCGGAATCATTGCTCTTTCCAAATGATCTAAAAGTGGATACAAATGGATATTTGTGGGTTTTATCGAATCGCATGCCAATATTCATTCACCGAAAATTAAATCCGCACCACTTTAATTACCGTATTTTGACGGGAAAAGTCAGTGATTTGGTTACTGGTACATGGTGTGAACCGGAATATCATCAATACAATGAATATACACACACTGATAATCAATATATCTTACCCATAAGAAATGTATACTATAATCTTTATTAACTTTGAAGCATTTTTACAAAACACTCTTTTGTAAAGCATTCAAATGTTGTTTATTTTCAATTCATACAAAAAAATATGCTTATAAAGTATTTAAAATTCTTTCATGCATTGTAATTTGTTAATAAATTTTCTATTCGCATATGCGAATAACAAATAAAAATAATTTTCTGTTTTTATAATCAAAGTGCACATATCAGAGGCCTTTATAAAAGTTCTTACAAAAATCTATTAAAAGGGTTTGGTATTGCATGAATTGGTTGGTTTGAACGGCTTTTAACAATTACATATAAAAGTTGTTATAAGAGTCGAGAATCTTCGAAACAATGGAATGTCAAACTATTTTTTTGGTTACTATTTATATTTCTCATTTTAGTCAATTTTGTACAACTTCTATAAATGGCCGAAATTCTTGAGAAATATTTTTAAATATCCACCATATTTAATAATTTCAATTCAATACTCCAATAATTTTAATTCTTATAGCTTATAGCTATACACCGCCAAAGACTGGCTGTTTTTATTCATTTTTAAGTAATAACATATCTGACAGGGAAAAGGTAAGGGTCATTAATCGATTATATCGGATCTCACCACCATTAAAACCTGTATCTTTTCTTTTAGGAAAATCTATTCAAACATTGCAAGGTTGGATGATTATAAATACAATTTGTACATTCGATAACTATGCTAAAAATATCACATAATCACAATATCACAATATTAACAATGCTAATGAAATTTAAAAAGAAATGGTTTAATTACAATCATTGGATTTGTTGTTTCAACCTAAGATTCAATTTATCACAGGCAACTAATTGAGATTTAAAATTTGCACGAGAAGCAGGTTCTTTAAACAGTTCATCAATGAAGTTTGCAAGTTTACACATCTGATTTATTGGTGCCGTATGTTCATTAATAAGTGATAGATTTTTTATTCTAAAAGTCTCCACCGACGATTCACGAAGATTGAATGGGTTTGAATGAAGCGCAATATCATTTTTTATCTGTGAACATGGGATAATGTCGTTCAATACGTCGTAGAAAAACAGCAAAGCTGCATTGATACGCCTCCTTTCAAGTTTCATCATTTTCAAATTTTCCAGTCTACATTCATATGAAGAAATATGATAGTTGTTTTCGGCAGATGGATATTCTCTCAATGCAAATATTGTAAATTGCTTTTGCACCGATTCAATTAAGTCTATCGATATCGAATGATATGGTAACCATACGACACAACAGTATTCAAGCAATGATTGAATTAGAGTGTTATATAAAGTCTTGAGAGTATTGAGATTTCTTATGTCAAAGCAAAAGCGTTTGATAAATCCAAGTGTAGATTTTGCTTTAGACACTATCATATTTATGTGGTTATTAAAGTTCAGTTTCGAATCCACAATCACACCAAGGTCCTTTTGCTCTTTAACTCTTTGAAACACGTGATCCCCATAATGGTAATTTCCAATAATGATGTTCGATTGTTGTTTGTTGGTAATTGACATCACTGAACACTTGTTTAAGTTTAGGTGTAAATCATTTGCGATACACCATTGCCTCAAATTATCGATATATCATGATTGACTTTATCAAAGGCCTTTGCAAAATCTGTGTACAGCACATCTACTTGTTGGTAGTTTAGCTATGCAGCGATAGTTTTCATCATTCGATCTAGATCCCTGTAGTGGGATTGTAGTAGCTTATTTGAAATAAATCAGTATAATTTTTATGATCTCAGTAAGTTATTTTTAAATTGTCAAGCTTGCTATAAATACCGTGAAATAAATATAATTTTAGTTAGTCGTAGATAAACAAATAAACCTAGTACTACAAATTGGTGACCCCGACGTGATTAAAAAAAAAAAAAAGTAGGAAAAATGGTTGAAACTACACCAACGGCTAGCAATACTAGTTCAAATTCAAATTCGCCTACTAGTTTAACGAGCACTCAAGATGACACCACCGAAATTGGATCAATTACTAAACTTCGTATACCTGATTTTTTCAAAGAGAATGTCGAACTTTGGCAAGTTGAAGCCGCTTTTTCAACGAATGGTATTCGAAGTGACAGTAAAAAATATTTTTCTATCATCAGTTCATTACCCAGCAATGTTATTTTCAAAATTTCCCATTTTCGTCAGAATCCACCTATCATCAACATGTATGAAACACTTAAAGCGAGAATTATTCAAGAATTTTCGGACAGTGAACAAACAAAAATTACAAAACTTTTACAAAACATTCCTTTGGGTGATCGAAAACCGAGTGAACTTTTGGCCGAAATGCGTGCAAAATCAGCAAACACACAAGTTTCCGATAAATTGTTATCCCAACTGTGGATCAGGAATTTACCTGAATCAATTCGTGTAATTTTATCAGTCAACGATGAACTTCCGTTGGACAAGCAATCCGAGTGTGCTGATAAAATTGTAGAATCGATAAATAATGGATCGACTCTTAATCGCGAAGTGAACACAATTTCGAAAATAAGTGAATCAAAAGCATTAAAAGACATGGCATCTATGATTGAGAACTTGAAAAAAGAAATCAATAAACTTAAATCGTTTAGAGGTAGAACGCGTAATCGCAGTAAAACGCCGTATCGTTCCAATGACACAAATAATTATTGTCGGTATCATCGTAAATATGCTTCAAAAGCTACAAAGTGTATCCAACCATGTGATTTCCAAACAAATTCAAAAAACTAAATGACAGAGCTCATTTTCAAATCGATGAGCTCCTTCAAAAAACAAACCGGTTATTCATTAAAGACAGAAATTCACATAATAATTTCTTAATCGATACTGGATCCGACATATCAACTATTCCAGTTACCAAATCACAGTTAAGTACACTCCAACCATATTTTCTTGATACATTTGCGGCAAATAATTCACCAATAAAATTTTATGGAACACGTCAATTAAATATCGACCTCGGCCTTCGACGAAATTTCCAATGGACTTTTTACGTAACTGACGTTAAAACACCCATCATTGGAGCTGATTTTCTTTCAAGTTTCAAATTATTACCAAATCTAGCAGAATCAGTTATCGTCGATCAAGTAACAAACCTTCATCAAAAAGGAACCCTTAGAACATTTCCGCAATTATCAATCAAAACCATTGATTCTTCAAATAGATACACAAAAATTCTCAACGATTTTCGCGAAATTTTAACAATTCCAAATTTTCGTGCGCCAGCTAAGATCGAAACACGTCATCACATCTTAACTAAATGCCAACCGATTTATTCAAAAGCTAGAAGATTATCGCCTACTCGTTTAAATGCAGCAAAAAAAGAGTTTGCCTATTTAGTCGATAAAGGAATTTGTCAACCATCAAAAAGTCTATGGGCATCTCCTTTAGTCATGAAACTCAAATCTGATAAAACTTGGAGACCATGCGGGGATTATAGAGCTTTAAATGCAGTAACCATTCCTGACAGATATCCAATACCACATATTCAAGATTTGTCAATTAATCTTCACGGAAAAACAATTTTTTCGAAATTGGATTTAGAAAAAGCATATCATCAAATCCCTATGAACACTGATGACATTCAAAAAACAGCAATCATTACACCATTTGGACTTTTTGAATATAAATATATGACATTCGGACTTTGTAATGCAGCACAAACATTTCAACGTCATATAAATCAAGTATTACATGGTTTAGATTATGTATTTCCTTATATCGATGATATTTTGATTGCATCATCAAACGCTGAGGAACACGAAAAACATATCAGCGAAGTCTTTCAAAGACTTAAACATTTTAACATTTCAATCAATATTAAAGAATGTGTTTTTGGTGAAACGACAATCGAATTTCTTGGACATAAAATCAATTCAAAAGGCATTTCACCACTTGAAAATAAAATCGAGGCAATCAAAAATTTCCCAAAACCAAAAATTGCAAAGGAGCTACGTTCTTTTATCGCTATGATAAATTTTTATAGAAGATTTTTGCCAAATGCTATGGAGATTCAACTAATTCTTCAATCAATGCTCACTGGTAACAAAAAAAACGATACAACTTTATTAGTTTGGACTTCTGAAACAGAAGCTGCATTCAATAAATTCAAAAATTTGCCCATCAATTCAACTTTGTTAGCATATCCTGTTGCGGATGCAAAACTTAATATTTTGGCAGTAGATGCATCAGACAAATGCATTGGTGCAACTCTCAATCAACTTATTGATAATCAATTACAACCCCTTGGATTCTTCTCAAGAAAGTTATCCTAGTCAATCGAACTACAGCACTTATGGCAGAGAACTGCTCGCAATTTATGCTGCAATCAAATATTTCAAATTCATGCTTGAAGGTAGAGTTTTCACAATTTACTCTGATCACAAACCATTAACTTTCGCATTCAAGCAAAAATTGGACAAAGCGTCACCTCGCCAACTTTGTCAACTCGACTACATCAGTCAATTTTCAACAGACATTCAACACATTAGAGGCACTGACAACATTGTTCCAGACATTCTCTCAAGAATTGAATCAATTCATCAAAAATCAATCGATTACGAAATCATTGCATCTCAACAATACCAAGATCCTGAATTGAAACAAATTTTAGACGGTACATCAAAATATTCAATCCATCTAGTTAAAATTCCATTGCTCGACAAAAACAAATTTATTTATTGTCATATTAATGATTCAATATCAAGGCCATACATTCCATCAAACCAAAGAAAACAAATTTTCAATGCACATCATGGTTTATCACATCCTGGTATAAGAGCTTCAAAAAAACTAATAACCAATAAAGTTTTTTGGCCAAATATGAACAAGGATATTTCTTCATGGAGCAAACAATGCATTCCTTGTCAACGTTCAAAAATTTATCGTCACAAAAGAGCAACTTTGGATAATTTTAAAACACCCGACGAACGCTTTTCACATATCAATATTGATATTGTTGGTCGGCTAACACCGTCAAATGGATTCCGTTATATTCTAACATGTATCGACCGTTTCACAAGATGGACTGAAGCTATTCCAATCTTCGACCAAACAGCTGAATCAATTGCTAAAGTCATTATCGAAAATTGGATTTCTCATTTTGGTGTTCCATTAAGAATTACAACTGATCAAGGAAGACAATTTGAATCAGAATTATTTAAACAACTCAATCAACTTCTTGGTATAACACATCTAAGAACAACAGCATATCATCCTCAGTCGAATGGTATGATAGAAAGATTTCATCGTCAATTAAAATGTTCGTTAAAATGTAAAAATGCAAAAAATTGGTCTCACGAATTACCACTCATCATGTTGGGCATTAGATCGACTTTCAAAGATGATATTAACTCTACACCATCAGCAATGGTTTATGGTAAAAACTTACGTTTACCTTCCGAATTCTTCATAGAATCAAAGCCCAACAATAACGAAATCGAATTTATTCGCAATTTTCGTGTTATGATGAATAAAATTATACCTACAACAGCAGCTCATCACAACAAGTGTCAAAAGTTTTTCATTCAAAAGGACTTAATGAATTCATCACATGTTTTTGTTCGCAATGATACAATCCGTTCGAGCTTACAACAACCTTTTGACGGGCCTTTTCCAGTCTTGAAGAGAAACAACAAATTTTTCAAAATTGACGCAAATGGCAATCACGGAAATATTTCCATCGATCGCCTCAAAGCTGCATTCATCGACAATAATCCTCCAAATTTTCCTTTCAATCAAGATCCACCACAAAACAGTACACAACCATCAACTTATACAACACGCTCTGGACGTAGAGTGAAATTCGTTAATTATAGTTGAATATCGTATATTTTCACTATTCATTCAAATACACTGGTGGGAGGGTTATGTATTGGGATTGTAGTAGCTTATTTGAAATAAATCAGTATAATTTTTATGATCTCAGTAAGTTATTTTTAAATTGTCAAGCTTGCTATAAATACCGTGAAATAAATATAATTTTAGTTAGTCGTAGATAAACAAATAAACCTAGTACTACATCCCTTTTTAAAGATTGGATTCACGCTATAACTCTTCCACTGAAAAGGAAACAATCCAAGAGTTAGTGATTCGTTGAATATGATGTGAAGTGGAGTGCACAAATAGGCTGCACAATTTTTCAGCAATCATGGATGAAAACCATCAGGTCCCGTTCCCTTCGATATATCAATTTTCATAAGCTCGTCGAATACAAATGCTTCTTCCAACAGGAATAAATCATTAGTTCCTCCAATAATTGAGTTATAAGCCATTTCTATTAAATTTAAAATTTTTGTTGAAAAATTTTGCAAATAGATCAGCTTGAACTTGAATATTAGTCGTTGATGTATCACCATAATGAAGAATTTTTGGAATATTATCAGTTTTCCTCCTGGAATTAATAAAAATGAACTCTTTTATAAGTATTTTGTATCAAATATTTTCGGACATTTTCGAAAGAAATTTCATTAATTTTTATTCTTCCGGTGGCGTGTGAAAACTTACAAGGGTAGAACTCAAAACTTTAACGTACATATTTTTGCATGCAAATTTTGGTATAAATTTATGTTATTCCGGGTAAATTCCGGCTGAAAAGTTATTACTTTTCCGCTCACACCACTGTGTGTAATAAAAGTGTTTCGATCGGTCTAATTTTTTAGAACGCCCGGAATAAGTTTTCTTTGCGTTTTGAACCTAAAAAAAAACAATTGCAACCATTCCCGGAGCAATTTTTTGTCCGTGTGTGGTACGTTGTTCGTTGTACGCAAAAATTTGTTAACACAAAAACTCGAAAAATGTATATCAGAATTTAATGAAAATGGACGCAATTATTGGTCTTCATTCGGCATAGAAACTTTTTAATTTTCAGCCTAAACGGATAATGTCTTCGGGTAGCTTGATAGAAAATTAAATCCTGATTTAACTCATTTTTCATAAAAAAAAAAATGATTCCGAATTGGAACCGTCCCAAAACTGTCAAATCACCATTTTTTGGGCCAATCTATGAGCAAGTGCACAATTGAATCATTTAGGCGGAAATATATCCTCCGAGAAGCTAAGTACAGAAACGAAACTATTCACACGTTCGTACCAAAGAGATTCAAAACAAATTTTCGTAACAAAGTGAATCAAGAATGCAAGAATACTCGATTCTTGGTGCACTTTGTAACTGAAATTAGTTTTGAATGACTTTATTATGGAAATGAGAAATAAAATCATTCAAAACAAATTTTAGTTACAAAGTGCATCAGTTCGAGTATTCTTGATTCACTTTGTTACGGAAATTTGTTTTGAATCTCTTTGGTACAAACAGGTGAATAGTTTTGTTTCCGTACTTAGCTTCTCGGAGGATATATTTCCGTCTAACTGATTCAAATCTGAAAAATATTTGCCGATTTTGAAAATTATATCCGGATTTAATTTTCTATCCGGAGAACTTGGAACGGTTATTAAAGAATGCCCAAAAATTGTATTCAAAAAATGGTATTTCGATATAATATTATGAAATCTTTATCAAACATACAAATTTATAGATTGAAGTATTCTTTGATGACTTGCATCCGTGAATAAATTTAATCGTTGCAATTTTGAACGATGGCGAATATAATGAATCTAAATTCTTCCAAGTGGCGATGGCATCATGGGATGCAGATTACGGTCGTTACAGTCGTTCCCCTCTTCAATTGTTAAATACCTCGCCCAACGTTCCCCTTTTCGACCATACTTACCTCTTTCCCTATGGTGATGGTCCGTCGCACTGTGGCATTCCAGGTTTTCATCCCTGGTTGATTCCCACTTCATAATCGAATTCGCTCGCGGCGTTCTTCTCTCTCTGCTTCATTGATGTTAAAATCGTCAATTTTACGCTACATCGCTGTGGATAGCAATGACTTCACAAATATTTCTTTGCAAAATATTTTATAACATCGCCTTCGATGAGTAACCAAGTAATCCGGCGAATCATTCCGAGCAACAAAAGCTGGATTTGCATTATTCACAGCCACTTTCATTTTGAGATAATTGTACAGCCGTTTTTCCGCACGTGTGTTTAGATTATTTTTCACGTTGGATTCATACCTGTCGTAGAGATAACACTGTTCACAAACGATCCATTATTCAGCCATTTGAATCGACGATATTCAACCTTCATTCTATCTCCGGCAATGTTTTGTATCAGAATGTAGAAGCATTCCCGGATAGTTTTTTCACCGTCTCCCTCGTTAAATTCCACATCTAAAGCACACTGCACACGATAAAGGAAGAAAAACGATCCCAGTACGCATATTTTTGTTGATAGGACGCTTCTCTCACTTATCGCATTGATCATAAGGTCTCGATAATCTCCATGCAGATTTGATGATAGTCCACAATTGACGGTCACTATTCCTTTGCCTTTGTCATTCTCGTTGTCCTTGTCGGGGTCCCGCTTTCAATTTCAAGGGAGTTTATCTCCTTTTCGTATGAAATTATCATCAAATAGAATGAAAAATCTAACAAATACAAGTTGAAATGACTAATTCAAGAAGTTAAAATGACTAACCGTCCCTCAAAGACGCAAATTTTTCAGTTGACAAACAATAAATCCGAATGATGAGCGGCTCACCGCTATGCGATACGAATAAAACGTGGCCAACTTTACAGGATAATTGGAAAACAGAACACAATTCGATTAAATTGAGTAGAAAGCACAAAATTTAAAGAAAAATCTAATAAGCGATCACACAAAAAATCGAATGAGAAAATTATTTCAATTTACGAAACGAATCTTCATATTTAAAATGACTTACCATTTCAAAATGACGCCCTTTTGTTTCAACTGACAGACAATAAATCCGATTGATGAGAGGCACCATCGCGTTACGATATAAAATGCCAATAAATATAGGAAACTACAAGAATAACCAAAATTTTAGCGAAAAAATCCACTTTTCGTACGAAATTTGCTTCTGACATCTATATAAATACAGCGCAATGAAAATTAGTAGAGTTCATGATAATCAAAGAACAATCTAAAGAGGGATCACTTAAAATTTACTTGAATTACACCAAAATCAATGTTCAGGGGAAATTTTCGAACAAAAACCATTTCTAAAAAAAAGAAAATATATATATATTTAGTAAAGGTCTCACCTCACTCAAAAAGAAATCACAACTGAAATACATATGGCAAATCTGACGATTTCTCGCATAACGATCCGATTCCTTTCTATGGAAAAATTTCGAATGGGATTTTCCAACTTAAACAAAATTAGCATTTTGATTGTATGCATCAGCACAACCACCAATGTTAAATTCTAAAATATAAACAAAAGCCAAATTTGCTCACGATCAACACATTCTGTTCGTCACACGAATATGTGTCAAGTCGAAGCATTTATGCGTTGCTGGAAAATGATAAACGATAAAATTTCCTTGTCACTGACGCTAACTGTCGAAACAATTCAAATCCCACTGTTAAATTTAAGACAAATGTTATGTTCGTTTCATTTGAAAAAGTTAGCGTTCGAAGGATATGTTTCATAAAATGCCATTTGGTGTCCCTATTGGATTGTACGTTAGAGAGTATCTATGGACAACAATGCAGTTAGTAAACGAACGAGAAATGTACGAAAAAAAACTTATGGATAAAATACATCACGAAATTGCACTTTTGTTGTGTATTTTTGTCAGTTGAAAATGGTAAAAAATATGATTTTGTGACAGATTTTTAATTCATAAGTTTTTTCCGTAAATTTTTCGTTCGTTTACTAAATATAATCGCATTGTCATCCATCTGCGGCACACAATTTGAAATCAATTATTCTGTGTTTTTTATTCGCCTCCGGAACTAGAATTTACCTCTGAAAGAAGTTTTTTATTATTGAATTTATTTCATTTATTATTAGAACTTAATTGAATTTATTTTATTTACTAACGAAAACTTCAAATTTCAAACCAAACAAAAATATGCAAGTGTTAAATTGGTATTGAACACACTCAATGTGTATTGAGTATGTAATATGACAGAACAAATCTTACACAGCGTGAAAATGGCAACTAATTATACTTGCAAAAATGGTCTTTTGAATGTTGCATCCGTTACAAGCTCAATCGTGAACATTGTTGTACAGCAAAGAGATTTGACTAGGATTTTTCATAAATTTTTTTAATTTAACTTAAAAGCCCGTTTCGAAATTGTGGAAGCACTTTCAAAATGACTCAAAATACGAGTTCGGAGAAAATATTCGCAAACAGCAACAGCATACTTGACATTACCAAGAATTTATATTTGAACGACGAAACAGCAGATGTCCATTTTGTTTTCAATATTGGTGATGAGCAAACCATCGTGCCGGCCCATAAAATCATGTTGGCATCATGTAGCTCAGTATTCCACTCGATGTTCTTTGGTGAGCTCAAAGAACGTGTCAAAGTGAATATTGTCGATGTAACGGTTCAAGCATTCAAGGACTTTTTGGGAATATTCTATTTGGACGAAGTGAAAATAACAAGTAAAAATGTCATGGAATTCACATATTTGGCCGACAAATACATGATACCGAACGGTTTGAAGATGTGTGAAGATTTTTTGCTGCAAAATGATGGAATGGAGCTATGCACTCTTCTTGGTTTGGCAATGAAGTTCAATCTCAATGAGCTCAAAGAACTCTGTAAGGCACTAATTCGATTCAATCCGCTTGAAGTATTCGAATCCGAAATTTTTATCAAAATAAATTCGGATCTGCTTTAGGTGACTTTGCAAATGCATGATTACCATTTACTCGAATTAGATTTGTTCAAGGCATGTATGAAATGGGCTGAAAATGTTTGCATCAAGAAGAATAAGGACATAAACATAGCGGAAAATCTGCGGGAGATATAAGGCGATTGCTTCTATTTGATACCATTTACATCGATGACATTGGAAGTTTTTTCTGAGGTTGTCTCATCAAATCGAAAACTTTTTTCACTGGATGAATGGATATCATGAAATTCATTCGGACTGGCACATCAACCAAACATATTGAAAAATTCATCAAAAGAGCGGTCACTAAACGTGTATTTGGAATTGGACGTTCAAGCGCACGTGGAATTGGACCTAAACGTAAACTTACAAAGTAATACACAACATCCAGATCAAGAATTCACGGACGAAAATCACATTAAATAGATAATTCATGATTTCTGCACATCATTTTAATAAGCAATAAGAAATTAAAGAATTTGATCAAAGATTTTATAATATCACTACTCTGAAGTGTGAAAGGAAAACATTTGATTCCGAATAAGTATAATTATTTAACAGTTCTTTAGAATCGTATTAAAATGAAAATCAAACCATCCCCTCCTCTGTTTCATGGATAAAAGTTATTTTCAGGGAGCAAGTTAATGCAAAGAGCACACATTCAACAGCTTTTGAATGTTTCTCGTATGAAAACATGAGGTGGTTTCGTCAATAAGAAAACACATTTTCCAAAAAGCTGAAGAAAAAGACAATGGAATACAAATATCAGATCTTGGCATTTATTTTTTGAATTTTCTTACGTTCTATGATAGACCTTATGAATATTCAATATCTAAACTGGGAATATTTTATTGCACATTTCATTATTTTTCTCATTCAAATAGTGCGTGGCACCGTTAATAATATATTTAAATTTCTTTATTGATTTTACATGATGCCGGATATCGGGAATTATTTGATTTTTCTCCATTTTATACCTGAAAACAGAATAAAATTAATATTTGATGTCGTTCAAAAGTCTAGTAATTTTTGTAATCATCACTTTACCTGAATATATCATCGGGTTGGCTGAGTTGCATACACAAGACATTCTCCGATGCGAAATCAACATCGGTGTTGAGATTTAATTTTGGCTCTTTTTCTATGCTGAAATTCAGATCCAAAGTGACGAAGCCTGCATTTACTAAGATTTTACCCGCAACGTATAAGCCGACACTGTAAAAAAAGGAGGACAATCATGTTTGAACACAATTCTAAATTGAATGAGTTTTTTTTACTTTTTATTGACTTGAATTTGAGCATTTCGACCCCAAATGCTCAATTGAATGGCACCGTTCAAATCAATCGATAACGCGCTCTCAATGTCAAAATAAACTGTAGCTCCGTTTTGCAATTGAATTGATTCGTGATGATCATGGAGGAGGCTATTCGCCAGGTAGGCCGGCGTTGGCTCTGACGCTGTCCCACTCCAAACATGGCCCATCAGCTCACCTTGACCTTTGAAAAATTCCAATGGCCGTAAATATGTTCCTTGAACAGTAATTTCCATGCCAGCATTTGCAGCCTCATCTTGAACCTCATCACCGTCTTCACTGGATTCCGTGCTGCTGCTTACAAACGACGATAAACCACCCGAATACAGTCCCAACTATAAAAATAGGTTAATTTTATAATAAACATTTTTTGAATTTCGAAAAAAGTGACATACCGTGAAGTAACTATATTTGCTTTTTGGCGAATCGATGGTCAAATCGACGACCCCTCTCTTCAGTACTCCTCCAAAAATCTCCTGAATGCTCGTTAGTGTGCCATTGTATGGTGATTTGACTGAAAATTTTCGTGATAATGCAGTTGACATGCCCTTTTGGCCAATGATATGGTAATTATTCAATGTTTTATCGTTTTTAATGAGATGCTCCACTTGCTCTTTGAATTCAACATTTTCAGAGCTCAACATTTGAATCATTTCAAGCAGATATTTCTTAACTTCAAACGCTCGATCACTGCTCTTAATGTGTGACAGCAACTTCTTCAATTGAACCTCGGATAGTTTGGTATTCAATATAATATCCAATGCCAAAGTGCGAACACTGGAATCAAATTTCTTCTCTTTTTGATAGAAAATTTCTTCAAATTGTTGGATATGCTGCTTATTCCAGAGAGACGTAGGGTAGCTTCGCATCGCTTTCATAGCGGCCACAGAAATTGATCGATCCGTGTCATTCACAAACTCAAATAGCACATCGATTAGTTCTGCTGACCGCAAGTTATTGATTCCATTCAAATATTTGACATAGCAAGATGTGCTGCTGCCGCATGATGCAATCGAATCATTGAAATATGTTTGGACTTTGATAACGGCCTCGCTGGAGTAATTTTGAGTGGGCAAATGTGCGTATCGTCTAGCCATCGAACCGAGAGTATGAACTAATGTTGTCTCTATTTTATCACTGAGTGATTTGTCATTGACAATATTCAGTAAATCTAGAATAATCGCTGGCTCAGGACGAGAGCTAACGGCCAAGGCTTGTAAATACCGCTCAACATTATCCACTTCTCCATCGTTTTTGAAGTCAACTGCTGTTTTAACGGCTTCATGTGCCATGATTGTGTTTGCAGTGCCAAAGATATCCAACATTTGTGGCTGTAAAAATGAGAACCATTAGGAAATGTTAAAGTTTCTAAATTTATTTATTATACCTTAATTTCCGCGAGTTTTCTTGATTTTAGCAATTGAATGATGTCCTCCTTTGTTGCAACGCGTGCAATTGGCAGAATATTGACGAATGCCTCTGCCGATTTAACAGTTCCAATATTTGAGCTAGTCAGAACATCTTGATATTCCTTTATTGCTTGCTTGATATTCGAGTTGATCGGTGCTTTGAGCAGTTGTGGACTAGATTCGAGACTTTCGCTCTTGTAATTGCTCAATTGTGATAACAATTCTTTGGGATTTTTAACATCGGCGGCGCTGACTTTCATCGTTTTTCCATCAGATTTCAGCACAACAATTGAATCAATACTTCCGCCGATGTCGCGATTTGCCTCCAGCGCGATGTGGAAATAATCTCGGTTTTCAATCTCTTTGACGGCTCCATGTGAAAAGAATGTATAGTCTGTGCTTCGATAATTTTGGGCGGTCATTTGCAATGCAACTTCTGGTCGAACAAAGCGCTTGGCTTCAGTATCCAATTTGCAATTCTGTTTCATGCGTCGAATACCAGTCTGAGAGGTGGCACGGTATCGAACTTCACATCGACCAGCAACTCCATTCTCGACGTAATCACCTTCATTTGTTTTGTACTGGAAGAGGGTCACGATTGCCTTTTTGATGTTTGAAAGTGCAACATTTTCACTCGCTTCAAGATATATATCGGTAATGTTTTCTGGCGCTTGAACAGCATAAAATGCTTCGTTCTTGTAATTATCTAAAGGAGATTTATGGTAGAAAAATTCCGTCTGCGAATCTGAGCCATGTGGTCGAACGTGTAATTGTGGCGAAACCAATGTAAATTTCAATAGTTTTGTATCATCAGTCGCCCAAATATTCGCAACGTTCAACGTTCCAACCAAGCGATAGGCAACTGGCCGTCCGTTTTTAAAGTCTTTTACGAAAACATCATTTGAGAACTGATACGAGTATTGTGTGCCTACCGGAAAACTGTTTGCATTTGTTCGAACTGCCAATGAAAAAGAAAGAGAAAATAATGTTATTTATTCTTTTTATAATCGAAAACTTTATTTCAATGTCGATTTTATATTGTGTTCGACTTAAAAATGAACCAGAAAATTCTAATGAATAATTTTCATTCTATCGGCTTATCCACAGCTCATAAATAAAAGCTGCTCATTGTCGACAAACTTTCGCAAATTTTGTTTCAATTCATTGAAAAACAGTTATTGCTCAAAGTGAATCAAATGGGTGTCTTTCAATGATTTATTTAGTTTGAAGTGAACAATCGGCATGAAAAGATCTATCGCAAAAATATCGAAATAACATAAGGTTGAGTGATTTTACTGAATGAATATGTTGAAAATCGCGAAAACTTTGTTGAATTTGCAAATTATTAATGTGTTAAATTACATAAAATGTGAATTCCAACGAAAATAATCGGTTTTATATTAGATGCGCATTTTTGTATGGTTTCAAATGAAAAACTAAGTTAAATTTTAATGCATGTGTAATGGATCAAAATATTTGTTCTCAAGAAACATCCGCCGACTAGGCGAAATTGCGTATGTAGAAAAGTGTGAAAGTGAATTAGTGTTAGTGGAATACACAATACATAAGCAAGAAGGATGTAGCATTTCATTTTCAGTTCACAATCTCGTACGAGTTCAGATTGGGGTTATCGCAGACAAATCTTTATTTGAAGCATATGAGAGTGGGTAGAATGATGTGTCGAAGCGAGAAACATTTTTCGATGATGTGTTTTAACTGTTGCGATCACGAATCTAAAGTTTGCACTTGATCCTCTATTAGAAATCGACTATTATTCGTTCACTGAACTTAAATAGACTCCTATATTTTGACGATTAGTTCCAAAAATATTTTGTGAATAAATTAACAGCGATTCTTTCATTCTATTTCTGATTCATTTTGTATTTTTTTGTGACTTACCAGCAACTAGAATGATCAACAAAACTACAGCACCAAGTCGATGGAGCATTGTTACGAGCGATTTAAACACGTCTTACAGCAGAAATGAAATAAATATTTGAAAATCGATTTAGCGAATATTTTTGTGTTCGATTTCAACTATTCAATCTCATATTAACAATAGTTTTGTGTCAAAAATGTGATTGTACAAAAAAGAAAAAAAAAAAAAAAAATACAGAAAGACGAGACAACAGCGCACAACCAAGTGGAATAACAGACTGACTTGGAAGAATAGATTTGGGAATTGCTGAAGTTTCTTAAATTTGCGCTGTGCATGTCATTCTTTTCTATATATGTCCGAAGCAAAGCGGACGAAGCCGATAATAATAAATAATGCAACAGCCAACACAGTCAATATCATCGCATTTGTTTTATGGAATCTTCGTTACTTGTTGTCGTCCTGCTCTGTCTTTCAATGTCAATTGATGCGACTTCCATGCCGGCTTTTCATTTGATTGAATTGACGCGCAACAGAGACAGACGCATGCCATTTGCGGTGCGGTCAGATAAGACTGCGCACAAAGAGACTAACGCAAAAGAGACGGCGTGCGCGCGCATACACATATCTATGGTAGAATGGACACTTATCGGCTGTTTTTTAAAGAGAGTCTGTTCCAAAATCCACAACATAAAACAGCGTTTCTATCCAAATTCAAAACAAACTCATGACATTCATATAGATGTGCAATTATAAGCACATTTTCTTATTCGTAAACAAAATTGTGCTTTACAACGTATCTTAAATCCTTTTCATGCTCAAAAAATTCCAATGCGACAGACAGAAATTCCGACACAACATACAAGTGCAGTGGAATTTATGTAATTTCTTGTATTTCTTGTTTTGTTTATCGAAATTATAAAGTCAGTTGACGGGAAGCAGCCAATGAAATTGCGTGACTGAAGCGAGCCTACTCGCGTATCGAATCGCATGGAAAACATCGCCACACTGCTTTTGCTTGCTATACAATGATATAACAAAAAGGGGCTTTGAATTCAACATGATTCTTGAACCAAATATATTATACGCAGACAAACACATTGGCAAGTAGCAGCTGCAATACGTACAGTTGTTGAAAGCACACGCACACATATTCGAGACGATCTAGTACTTCGCTGTTTGACGTTCACGTACTCACTACGGTGTACTCTGTTAATAAAGCACATAATACCATCACCCGATGGCTCATATGTATTGCGATGCGCTTGTATAACGCACGCATACACTGGCAGAACTGAATCAATACCATCGAACCATAAAATCACACACGTTCAGTCTGCTGCACGAGCTAAATAATTCAGTAAAAATCTGAAGTGGAGTGTATAAAGTAGTAAACAGCGAAGTTCTTCGGTCGAAACCGTAAACAGATCAAGAGAGAGAAAAAATCTATCATATGAAAATTAAAAATCACGATTTTTCTTTTCTTCCGTCAATTCAGTGTAAGCAGAACGTGAATTTTGTTGTTAAAACAGCGGTTTGGATGTTGAAATTCACGAAGCGAAAAACGCAATACGAATCAAAAGAATCAGTTGATTTACGCGGCTCGAGAAAAAATGTCATAAGAGTTTTTATTTTTTCACTCTGTTCGATTCGTTCATTTCTCCTGTGATTGCCAGTCTAAGTGTTTGTGGACAACAGAAAAAAAACACGTCGAATTGAATTGTGTTCGTGCTAATTTATGCTGGGTAAATCAAATTTATGATTTTCATAAAATTTCATTGACGTTTGTATCAGTTGATTGTGGCAATCAATTTTCATTTGATTGGATTACGTGAAATGCAGCAGAATAATCATTTAGTTTGAGTATAATTCAACGTGATAAAAGGTTCACGTCCTAAGAAGCGACAACGAGAATAAGAGAAAAACTATAAACAAATTTTCCATATGACGCAATTGAAAGCAATTAACGTCTTGTTAGAAACGATTAAATAAAATGATGAATGATTCAGGTTTGCTATTATCGGATCAAGTGCATTTGTTTTACGGTTAACTCGATATTACTGTCATCAGCACCACCAACTAAATCAACAAATCAAAGCGCATATTTAAAATACGAGCATAGATAATCGCATGAACAACAAAAATTTCAGTATGTTTTGTTTTGCAAGACACGATTCTGCATTTTTCATAGCTTCTCACAAGCTGAATGTTTAAAAATAATTGCCACCGAACAGCGAAAATAGTAATAAATGAAAGTTGTCAACAATAAACAGACAACGAAGAACGACAATGCGCGAAAAAAAGAGAAAAAAGACGACAATGATCCTGAGAAAACCGAAAGAATGAAGCCAAGATGCAAATATAAAGAAAAAATGGATTATTTAATTTTTTTATGTGTGCTGAGATTTCTTGTTTTCATTTTGGTTACATGTAAATTGTGTCTTCATTTACCTGTGCAAACATCAACAAAGAATCTCTGCTGCTCAAGATATATGATATATACTACATTTGCATCGTATGTAGTGCAGTTGATTAGAAATGACGTTTGATAATTGCAATTCGCGGCAAAACGCAGCCGCCTTCGAAATGACGATCAGTAAGCGTAGAAATCAAGTACAATTGCGAGTGCAAAAATCGCCATTATATTGATAAAATGCGAATGAGAGATAGTCCCACGACGACCCATTGCGTACCCAATGGAAAAGAGTGCGCACAGCGAAATGCTTCTTTCCTGATCATTTCTACTTGGTGGTTATACATTTTATATTTCAGTTCTCATGAATGTGTAAGAATTATTACATGTGTGAAAATTGTTTAAGATCGATTCAGCAGCTGCAGAGGTAGGAGCGGGTGAGCGAGACGAGCCACTTTAGATTGGTGTATGAAAAACAGATGTGTGTATTGTTTGTGAGGCCAAACAGGAGATAAGCAAGCAGCGCGGATCACATTTTTTGCTGTTATTCTATACTCTAAACAGCAGATATGAATGTTCATAGACACAAATCATATTAAATCGCAGCAACAACAGCGAAAAATATGAAATATATCAGTACCTATTATGTTTGTGCTCTCATTATTAGTCGTTTAATTTGCTGTGTACTTTTCTTCTCGTGTATGTTGATTGTGGACCACAATTGTTATTTCAATTTTTGTCATTTTCACACGTTCGCGATCAAAAAACAGCAGTAGCAGCACCATTTGAAGAAGAAGAATCAGCAGCATAAATATATAAAAATCAGCGAAGACAACAACAACTGCAAGACAGTTGAGGAGCAGTGAGAGTGTGCGATACGCGCACACGCAATAATAACTATATTGTCGATGGGCGATGTGTGTACAGCCTGTTGTATATTACATGGGCTCCAATTCAATTCTTTGTTTCATACTCTGTGTGTTTCTCTTTCTTTCTCTCCATCTCTATCCCACTCCCGCTCGCTCGTTGTCTCTATCATTCTGTGTATAATATTTCGTTCTGCTTCGCTTCGTTCCGTTCGTTCATTTCGTCGACATTTGCGCGTTCGCAGTTTGTGTGTAAATAAAATGCGAGAGCTGTGCTGTGTCCCAGTGCTTCAGTCGCACAGCAAACATAAAAATTCACCAGCGCACCGACTAACACTGTGGGTACAACCATAATACTCGATGTATATAGAGTCAGTGTGCTCAAGTACGATTATTTGATGAACAAAATCGCAATCAAACATTGAATGTGCTCTCATAAGTTTGCGCGCACACATTGGAAGTGGTAGTGTAATACCTTTCCTCTCGACAAAATTCCTTTGGAATTCGCGATTTTCATTTCGCCCAATACAGTCAATACAGAACGCATTCACGAAACCTTTTAGAATTTTTGTGATGTAAGTCAACAGAAAATTACGAGAAAATCCCGTTTTACATTAGCGATGAGTAAGTAAAAAAGCCCGTGATTTGACGAAAAATTTAATGACTACAGCAAAAAAAAACTGAAAGAAGCAAGAAACATTTCGAGAAAAAAAATACGCGCAAGGTGCATTCATAAAATGTGAACAAAATGATCACAGCGATATTTAAGCTCGCAAAAATGAGATTTTTTTTCAAATTCAAATAAAGAAAAGGAGAAAAAACAACGTTAAATTGCTGTTTAGAGTTTTAGTTTTTGTGTGGTGTGAAAAACGAAAATATTCGGTTGTATGTGCATACATCGTGATTTTTGCCCAATTTTACATTTTATTGCTTTCGTTTACATTTGCTTTGTTGCTGGTTTTTCCGTTGAATTGAATCAGATGGTTTTAATGTCAATGAGTGAGTGTGCGTGTGAGTGCGATTGATTCTTATGTATTTGGATGTGATTTTTCATGTGAGTTTTGATAATAAGAAGCATTCGAATCGTATGGTACAATTTGCCATTTGTTCATGTGATGTGATACACGCGGCTCTGGCCAATCCAAACCTAGGATATTATCCCATGAATTGAGTCTTGCATATCCATGTTACAAACGCAGAAAAAAAAAAAAAAAATTATCGTTCGGCCAAAACTACGAGAGGCACCGCAAGCGACAATCAATTACGAATTGTAAACGAAAATGCATCAAACCGAAAATCTATACGCATTTCTTATTTTTGTTGTTGTTGTTTTTATCACTACAGTTCGCTGAACTGAAATCGAAAGACACGCGATAAAACAAAAGCCTCCCACAGCATGCAACGACGATAATATGCAAATTGAATTTACGTAAATAATTTATACTGACCATTAGCAAACTTAATTGGCCATTCACACAGCAAAAACGGAAGCGAATGAAAAACCAAACGCTGCGAGACAGCTAGCGAGAGAACCTATTAGTGAATGGGTTGAAACAAAATTCAAATACCATTCATTGTATATTGATTGATGCCAGATTGGGGTAAGTCATGTCATCGACACTTTCCACCCAACTACACAGTACATGCTGTGTAACTATGATCTCATTTCCCGAAATGCTGCTGCTGCTGCTGTGGCTGCGGCTGTTGTTGCTGTTGCCTGCAGTTGGATTGTGTTTCTGTTCAAGTGATTTTGAAATCTCTTAATGCCACTCGTATATATCAAGCAAACGTATGGATTCTGAATATTTTTAAAGATCGTTTGTAAATAAAATAGCAAATATTTGAGTTGCCACGAGGTGCGATGCGCAGATAGACGAAAACAAAGCGGCGACAAAATGAAAAACAGATCCGAAATAAATGTGTGTTAAATTATTCGAAATAAAATCGGTGGAAATTCCTGTGAGTGCAAAAAACCACAGAAATAAAAAAAAGGCAGGCTTGTAAAATGAACACACAAAATGACACACGCATCGAAAATGAACAAGTCCAATAGCCATATTCCGCTTCGGGAGTGAAATTTTATTGCCTGAAATGTAGACGCATTATCGATTTTCTTTGTCGCCTGCCAAGCACTCTACATTTCGCTCCTCCGATAAATGTTTCCATTTTTTCTGTTCACACAACCGCCATGCAGAAAGCGGCTTTTTCAAGAATTTTCTTCTCGTTTACATATTATATTAGTAGTACAAATTGAAAACCGCGCATTCGTTACTAACTTCATATCTATCAGAGATGTCATTATTTTGACTTTGACAGCTATTGTATCTTAAAGAGGATAAAAAAATACATTGAAAACGATCTGTCAAACTTATCATTCATTTGAATACACAAGTTTATTAATGCGTTGAAAATGTCGAGCTACGTGCCTACAAAACAGCATTTGCGGGAAGTTTTACTTTATTGGTTTAATCTGAAGAAAAATGCTTCCGAGAGTCATCGTTTGTTATGAACATCATCATCATCAGCTGCACAGAATATGCTCCGTCGATTAGAACGTGCCAGGAGTGGTTTGCGCGGTTCAAAAGTGGTGATTTTGATGTGGAAGACAAAGAGCGTCCAGGCCAAGTGAAAAAGTTTTGAAGACGAGGAGTTGGAAGCATTACTCGATGAAGACTCGTGTCAAACGCAAGAAAAACTTGCAAAATCATTGGGAGTGTCACAACAATCCATCTCCTATCGTTTAAAAGCCATGGGAATGGTTCAAAAGCAAGGAAACTGGGTGCCATACGAATTGAAGCCGAGAGACATCGAACGCCGTTTTTTCACTTGTGAACAGCTGCTTCAAAGGCAAAAACGGAAGGGTTTTTTGCATCGTATTGTGACTGGTGATGAAAAGTGGATTCATTACGATAATCCGAAGCGAAAAAAATCGTATGGTTACCCCGGCCACGCATCAACATCGACGCCAAAGCCGAACATTCATGGCTCGAAGCTAATGCTGTGTATTTGGTGGGATCAGCTCGGCGTGATCTATTATGAGTTGTTGAAACCAAACGAAACCATCACAGGAGCATTGTACCGAACTCAATTGATGCGTTTGAGCCGAGCACTGAAGGAAAAACGGTCGGAAACGGTCGCAAGACACGATAAAGTTATTTTGCAACATGACAACGCTCGGCCACATGTTGCTCAGGTCGTTAAAACCTACTTGGAAACGCTTCGATGGGCAGTCCTACCTCACCCGCCGTATAGCCCAGACATTGCCCCTTCCGATTACCACCTCTTCCGATCAATGACACATGGCCTGGCTGAACAGCATTTCCATTCTTACGAGGAATGCAAAAAATGGGTCGATTCATGGATAGCCGAAAAAAGCACAGATTTCTTTCGACGCGGAATCCGTAATTTGCCAGAAAGATGGGAAAAAGTTGTGGCTAGCGATGGGCAATACTTTGAATAATCAATTTGTAACCATTTTTCCATAATAAAGATCGGAATTTTGAAAAAAATGCGCGGTTTTCAATTTGTTCTCCCAATATATACTCTTTTTTTTCGATCGACCACATCGTCTGCTATCCCATTTTTATCGGTATTGTTGTTAGCGCCTACACATTACGAATGCTACGAATGCTAAATATATGATTATGCGTTTTGTTGTCAATGGTGCTTGTTTTTCATGTCAATATTTCGGTTCAAATTGTGTGCTGTTCAAGTTGCTTGCCAGAAAATCGGTATCGGTGTCGAAAAACTGCTGAACCGCTTCGATTTGACAAGTGCGATGTTTGATTTCGATTAGCATCTCATTTCAATTATATTTGTAAATGATCACATACACACTCATTTACTCACTCGCACAAGCATTTTGTTAAAAAGTCGATCGCGCTATAGAAGATCGCAAGCTCATTGCCAAATTCTGTTTGTTTTTTGATTGGACACGAAACATTACTTGACATGATACAAGCTGTAAATATGGAAGTGGAAACGTTTGATAAGCATTTTAAAAGCGAACATTTAATGTAATACATATCGAGAGTTGTATTTGAACGCGATTGATTTCAAGTGTGTATATATTTGCCGATGTATGCACTAAGAGTGCACCTGACTAGCGATTTGTCAAAGTATAATCCATATATTTCGACCAAGACGACGACAACAACGAAAGACATTTACTGCACGCAATTCAATCAATGTGTATAGAATTAAAATTGTTGGCTGAAAACCTGCCGATGCAAAACGAACATTTCCCCTTTTGTACAAGCATTAATGTCAACATGTACATTTGCAATCGTTGCCCTGATTTTGCCACTATTACTGCTGCTACTGTTCTGGTTTAAAGTATATGTTTTCGGTTAAACTTGTATGCCCATTGGTCGTTTCTTCATCGCGATCGTTCTATCGCTCAACGCGCTATATTAGCTTCAGCTAATCAATTAATTAATAAAATAATGGAAGAATTAAATTTGTTTAAGTGGAAATGAGCAACATGAAAATGTTCAACGCGATTTGTTTGAATTGAGCTTGAACATCGTACAAAATATGCCGTAATATGCGACTGAAACTCTTGAAAACGGCGCCAGCAGACAAAATGAAAATATGATTTTCTTTCAATCTATTACGCACAAGAAATTATATCGACCTCTTTCGCTCCACTGCGGTGAATGACATGCTTTCGCGCATCGTGAAAATATATTTTTTCTTGAAAATTCCATCAATTTTTAGTGTCTTTGCAAAAACAGATGACTCTTGTTTGCAGGCTGAAATAAATCAATTCGGGTTTATCTCATAACACACTCAATCACATCTCATGTATTTGCAATATTCTTTAAAATATTTGCGGGAATTTGCACCACAACATTGAAGTGATTACTTCAATAGTTCATTAAACACAATTCGAGCAATTATCAATTTCGCGTACGTCAAAAAAATCAAAACAATTACCCGACATCACATGTTAGTAAATAAAATGATACGCAGCGAGCAAGATGGAGAGAGAAGCGCTGAAAAATGCGGAAAAAGAGATAGTAATACAAAAAATTGTCTTCTTTTCTATTTTTATCAAACTGAGTGTTGCCGCTCAAGAGTTTATTATACACATGAACTGCTGAAATATGTTCGTGATAAGAAATATTTTTTATTTAATATGGTTGTTGTTTTTGAATTGATTCGATTGCTACACACGCGCGCACGTCATTTCATGTCTATTGGAAATGATTCTTTGCATGGAACATGGAATATGATTCCAATTGCTTCATGTAACAATCAAATTATGCGTGTTCTAGTGACTTAAACTATTAAAAGCAGGACAAAAAACTACTCGGTCGGACAGATGAGCGAATGTATGGAATGGCTGTATGAAAAAACTATTCAAATGATCTTCATCAAATTATGAAGGTTATTATCCAATCATTGCAATTTTGAATGTTAACGCTTTAATAACATTCGTTTGATCCTTCTTTTGCGTACGGCATTTGAGCTCATCACTTCAAACGATACGAAACAGCCATTCATCGTTTTAATTCCTGTGCTGCCAAACCCCAGCAGTAATTTCGATCAGATAAATCTTTGTAGTTTTTTTGCATCCTTGACGCAAACGCCTGCAGCTTTCGGAAAATTTGAGCATGCACAGACACATAGAGAGATATATATTTGTGGTAATAAAACGGCCGTTATTGACTGTAGCACATGACTATCAAATCGTGTGCTGCTTTTTGTATCGCTGTCTTTCTCATCAAACAATGTGAGCCGAAAAAAGTGTATTCACATCATTCGGTGAAAACGTTTTTCTAAAAATATCATATTTTCCCAATACACTTGTTGGTTCTCACACACTCGACCGTTCATTTTACTCTGTTTGCGTGTTTGTTTTTCATATAATTTTCCGACACTTCTGCTCGATTTGACTGTATGCTCGATATTTCCTGTTGACCGTTGATTTGTTGTCATTAACACATTTTTCATGAAACTGCGGTCGGTCGGTCGGCTGACTCGTGATCGCTCAGGAAAATACGATGGCCGGCAGGACGAAGCATTCGGTGTGTGTGCTTTAAAATATGGTGTATTATATTTATTGGCAAGATAATTCCAATTTTAAAATTAACTTTTTCGAAGCAAGCAAGCAAAAGAAAAAGAAATAAATAAATAATACTGGCGATTCGGTTGGCTGTTGTGCTAAAGCAAATTATCTGGCTGCTGAAATTATATGCATACATATCGAAGTGATACGAATTTTTCGGTGTTTCGTTGCTGCTGCTGTTTGTTCAATGTTCGTAAGACATATTGTCTTTTTGTTCGGATGCGCGGCTCTCGCACGGCTCGCTCTCCTTTTCATCTTGATATTGTTTTCAAACTTTTTTTTCCGCTCATCATTTGTGTGCAATTGTTGTGAAGGTCTACAATCGACACATATCGTCCGAAACTGTTATAGAATTATTTTTTTCTGCTCTCATTCGGTTTTGCGCCACTCAACAAATGGCGAGAAAATAGTGCAGTGCAAAAAACAAGAATTGTATCGAAATTATATCAATCAAGCGATTGTATTTCATTAAGTCTAAAACGGCTTGCTTTCAGTATCATATCCATTCAATTTGCAAAGAATAACTTTGAAGCAGGTACACAATTGTCTAATTATTTAAATGTATTTCCATTTTGCGCTGAATGTGGTCAAACTCGACATTGCTCGCATAACGGAATGGTTTGAAGCTGGCAAATCCAAAGTGTTTAATATCAAATAAATCGTCCATAAAGATTGAAAGCGATTAAATGTGACAACATTATTGCACTTGCAATTTACTTGCATCTTTCCTCCTCGCGTCATGATCGTCTGGAAAAAAAAGAGAAGCGATCGCAAAAGTTTGCGGTGAACCAGAATTGAATGTGCGTCATGAAATAAAACATTCATACATTCTTTTGACAAAACTCGTATCAGGAAATTGAAAGTAAATTAATAAATCAAGCGGACGTTTGAGTCTAAATTGAATTAAGATTCACATCTTGAAATGTTGACGGGTGTTGGAATGTGTGTGTTTCAATCTGAGTAGCAACAAATCGAATATGAAATCCATCGAAAAATCGGATTTTATTTTATTTAGTTTATGTAATCATCGTAAAAGCCAAAAAGAAATAACCATGTTCAAGGATTCGTAATGAAAGCAGATGTTCATATTGACGATGACGACGAGATTCATTGAGTGATTTGAATATTTTTATTTTTCAGCAACTGGTGATTAGGATAAATGTGAATTTCATTTTATAATGTATTTACCATCTTTTATCATGGCTCATATTATTCGGTTAATCGGTGCTGATTTAATCAGTGTGTCGCACATGTGTATTTGCAATTTTCTCGATGATGTTGTTGCTGTGCATTGTAAAGATCCGCGAATTTTCTGTTTTTCATTCGGCTCATCTTGCCAGATATCAGGTCATTTATAATGGTTTGCAAATATATCGTTTTCTTGATCATCATTGTCGTCATTACATTGCGGTTTTATTCTCATTTTGTTTTTATTTGCTGTTGTTGATTTCGATTCGTATTTATAAATTTTTTGCTGTATGCCGAACGTGAGCACTGATATTAGGTGGTTCCGTTTTCTATATTTTATAAACACTGACCATAGAGCACACGATCTATGCCCATATGTGTTTATCTGTATACAGCACACATCGTGTGCTCGTTGCTGCTCTTCAATTCCTTTTGATTCATACCCGAGCCAAACTCAATGAAAACAACAACACCGCCCAAATACATGCATCGAAAAAAGAGTCAAAACGAGAGGAATAAAAATTATTTATAAACGTTGCGTACGTAACAATATGTTCAGTATTTAATATATGAGAATGAGTGAATGTTGTTTATACGTAGCTTTTGAATAGCCATTTCGTTAGCTTCGTAAACAATCATTCGGTTGATTCTTTTTGGATTCGATCTCGTTTTTGCCCGTGTATCCAATTGCTTTGATTTCTCGCTCGGTGTTTGAGCCGATGAACGTCATTGCCAATAACTTTCGCACAGCAGGAATTTTGTTGTCAGTGTGCATTATTTGCTGTTGCTGCTGCTGTGATTGTGGCTCGTTCGTTGCTGAGTCGAATCGGTGGGTCGATTGATGCACTTTGTGTGTGTACGTGAGAATGCGCTCAGTGGTTTCGTGCCATTAATCTAAAGCACCGACACATGCAAACAAATTCATCTATCAATGCACACATTAAATGTTATTTCATTTCATTAGGAATCTGCGCGCGCGCACATTTGATTTATCTTGCTTGGTCTCTCTCTCTCTCTCTCTCTCTCTCTCGCATTCAGTCGAAACCCAATTACCGTGTTTGGTCTTGGATTTATTTCAATTGAATTATTATTTTAGATTGAAATTGTATGGCATACGCGCCAATTTATCCGTCCGCCCGCGTGCCTGTTCCTTGAAGTGGCAGATGAGTTAAATGTTCATGAACTATGCCTTTGATGCGCACCAAATCATACGGTATCCATTGCTCGCAATGGAATGTGTTGATATTGAAAATGGACACACACGGAATATATACGACTGAATGTGTCATATATACGACTGAATGTGTCTCAAAACAATATTTCATCATTCCTGAGCCTCGTAATTTACAGAAATTACTTCCAATGAGCGTGCGACAGTGTGTCACACACACACACACACACACACACACACACACACACACACACACACACACACACACACACACACACACAATGTAGGTGGATTAACTTCCATTAGTCTTTGAAAATATTCAAATCAGAATACGTCGGCCCCAAAGCATTGCCACTGCGCACAATTGTCGCAAATGAATGTGCTTTTGATACGAATTGTGCATGTTGCTCGTCTCGTATGTAGATTTGTTCCATTAGAAAATAGTCTAATCCGAACCACAAATAGATAAGTGCCCGTCTGTTAAGTAATTTAGACACTTAAAATGTGTTGTTAGCAATAATTCGGTGAAATCATGTGGATGCGTAGACGAGCCAATAATTAAGTGTTTCCGTTTTATGGAATTGTCACGTTGATCATATTGTGTATCGCGCGCGCGCGTTCGCAAACGCTCTCACACCCTCCGAATCTCTGCCATATTCCAATGGCATTTCGGTGACATGCACACACAAAACACACCAAGCAGTCAGCTAACATCCAAAACAGTTAGCTTTGATTTGACAAGCAGACTTTGTACAGAAGCCATTTAATTCGCATTAATCTCAAGTTGATTTTGTTCCAACAAAACACTTGATACGTACTTGCAGCCAAAGCTGAAGCTGAAGCTGAAGCGTCATGGAGATGTGCGGAGGCGAATAATTTCCAGAATAATCCGAATAACTCACACCATCGGGGTTGAAATCCATTATTATTATCGGATGTTTACAATTCACATTCTCGAATATGTACAAATCGACAAGAACGAGTGGCATTTCAAATGAATTGCAATCAGAATGTTCGAATATCAACATTAATTGTAGTGTGCAACTCGGTTTGTACTGTGAATTTAATGATATCAGAATAGAAAGTCAAAAGCCCCGACCCGAATCTTTGCCGCCAGCTTCACTCAAATCTACGAAGCCAGAATATCAAATTGATTCAAAGATAAAAACGACGATGTAATTCACATTGGTGTTGGCATTAAATGTTCATTATCCAATTTGGTATCGACGCTGAAAAACTCATCTCAAATGGCAATCGACACAATATAGACGGCAATATGAAGTAAAATGTAACAAAGTGAGAAAAAAAAAATATTAAACATTAAATTTGAAGCAACTCGCGAAATGTGTGTGCGGATACGAGCAAAAGATAGACCTATCTTGATGCTTCGGCTTATACAGATTTTTAATTTGAAATCAGAGAGGCGAGAGCTTTAGTGTATATTTATAAACTTGACACTTTTCACATACTGTGTTAAGCCACTGGCCGATAGCATAATTGATTTCGTCATCAAAAGGCAGCCAATCGCGCGCACACAAGTTCACAAAATCTACTAAGAAACATTGAAGAAATGCGAAGTGGAAAGCCAATTCCCAGGCGATATTATCAGATTGAATTTCCATCATTTTCAATCTCGACAAGTGCAAAAGCCATAAAATAATTGATTGAAATTGCAAATTGAGAATAAGAAAAAACTAAATAGAAACGTTCTATTTTGGAAGGTTGTGTGTCAAGTTTCGCGTGATTTGCTTTTTCTCTATGTACTCAAATTATACCATGGGACCAAACCACCTCCTTCACAACTTTTTCTCCAGCTGCTATTTATATCGAAACGGCAGAAATATACTGTGGAGTGCGTGTATGTGTGTGTGACTGTTGATTCCTTTTAAACATCGAATGTACGCAATTTGCGTTAACGATATTTTCACGGGTTGCTTTTGACGAGAAAAAAAGTGGTTTGCTATTCACTTAAAAGTGGCCTCAATGAATAATTTATTGAATGAATAAAGTGAATAAAAAACAAAACGTATAGAATTAAGACAACACGCTGAAATAGCTCCAATCTTGGTGCTAATTATCGTATCGACATACAACAAATGTGACAGATACGAAATGTTAATGCAATTTTTCAATCATCTCATTTCGAACGTAAATTATCTTTGAGTCACATGACCGGCGAATGAAGTATAAATGCCATGCTACCGACTTAATGCACCACAAACACGCTCAACATTTTACATATATATCTAAATCAATTCGATTCGGCTTATAATGAAACTAATAATTGTTGTATATTTTTATAGTATTCTTATTTTCTCATTTCAGAATACACTATGGAATCGCGATAATTGCATCAAGCCAATGATAAGATGGGCGCTATCATCAATTCGAGAGTAAATATGTAGACAATTTGTGCCTTGTGTGCACAATTCCAGCAAAAAGACAATTTTCCATTTAGAGAGTTTATCCAAAGTCAACGGGTAAAAATCAAATCCAGTGAAAGTTAAGGAGAGCTGACAAAGGCCGCAACAGTAACACATAGAAATCGCACATTTCTTGGAAGGTTGCTGGTCTACTGACGCACTTGTTGTGTTTATAAACGGGGTATGAATAAGAGATAAAAAAAAAATTGTTGTGATGTGACGAAACAAAACAAAAGTTGAAATTAAGATAAAAAAAAGATATGTCAATCAACAGTTGCAAAAAGAGATTACGATAAAAAGGAGCACATAAGCGGAAAACAATTTGCAAGTGAAACGCCGAAAAGTCTCGTAAAATAACCGTGATCTATCTAGTCTTTCAAAGTGATTCTTCAGTCATTCTTGTCGATTTCAATTTAAAACACATTACAATTCACAAGCACCAATATTTCGACATCATAGCAAAACGCAAGAGAACCCGCATTCCCGCTAAATTTGTTCGTATGTTTTCTTATTTTGAATCCAGATAAATAGCAATTCTAAGCAATTATCAATGCTCGCAAATAAAAAACCAATATAACTTAATGTAAACTTCGAGACTAGTCCATAATAAACAAGATAAATACAACTTTGTCGATTCAACTAAACTACACGTTTCTATGCGGGAGATACAAGTGTCAATAAATCGTTCAAAGTATTTTATATTTTTGGAACCAGATTATTCACAAGGAGTTCGTTAATTTTGGGTCCACACAGTTATTCATATCGTTGGTCACATATACTTTTGGGTATATGAGTGGGGGCTTTGAGTTTCAATTGCAAGCAATCGATAGCAAAATCATACTGAAATTCAACAGCTGTTGCCGTGATAAGTGCGGCTGCTTTTGAGTAAATTGAGGGAAAGCAGATTCGGTTGTTTTTATTCGGTGGCAGATAATTGAGGATTGAAAGCAAGCCAAAATTGCGACCAGACGCAGACGAAGAATTAGTGGAAGATACAAATTGAATATGCCATTAAACGGAGATACGATCAACGCAGGCAAGTTGAGCGGAATTGACGAGGAATCAGATATTTACGAAGGATTTTCACCACACGTTGATCGATCACAAATCGTACTACCCGATCCATCGCCCACATCTGGTAAGCGCAAAAACAGATCAGATAATTAAAATTCACATCCCAACACGAATCTCATTTATTCGTGCGAACAATCAATCACCATTCACATTTATCACTACTATTTACAGAGAAGAAAACCCCGTTGAAAACATTCGATGATGTCCAAACGCTACTGAGCCAAGGCAAAAAGCGGGAGGTGAAGCTGTTATTACGTGATAATTCGTGGCCAATCAATTCAACGATACGAGCACAACTCTGGCCAGCGATATGCAGAGAACATCAAGTCGGAAAGAGCATGCTGGAAGGCTATTACTGGGACATGGTTAATCAGGTGTGTTCCAAGTTTATTGCATATGACTGAATTTTATTGACTTCTCAACACGATTATTTCGTAATTCGCAATGTTCGATTCCTTGCGACGCTTTCTAATCAGCTCATGAGAATTTGTTCTCATGTAGCAGCTTATAAATGTCAAATGTGAACGGCCATATAATAAATTTTCTTTGGAAAATGTGGAGGAATATAATAAATTCATTGGATTTAGAACATGCAATGTTTAGAATAATTTTTGTGTTTTGATAGAGATCCATAAAATCAAAGATTTCATTGCAACTTTCCAATCGTCATGCGAGGAAGGATCTTAACGCTTGTGTTATGTTTGAATTAGGCCGAATAATTCACTAGTAATATTCCATTACATTGTTTGAGACATGGAAAAATATGTTGTGCTGAAATTAGAGTGTGATTCATCGTGTTGAACGGAATCATAAAATACATGAGCTTGATTAGTGCATGCCAATTTTCCACTCAAACTCACATTCCTTCTAATAATATCGAAATTATTTCGCCATAAATGATATTTCATAAATTGTGTATGATTTGAATTGCAGGTATTTGGCACGACAGAATTACCGGATAAGCCAATAATGTTGCCGCCATTCGTTGATTCGAATCATTGCCTGCCATATTATTTGACGCGAAAAGGACGAGCGGTTGCCGATCGTGTTGTTAGTGTATTAGCATATGTATGCCCCGACATAACCTATAGCCCAACAATCTATCCCATTGCAGCTATACTGCTGCATTTTATGTCCGGTAAGTTAAATGCACTACAATTCCATTCAGTTCGTACTTCTTAAGATTGGTCATTTTATCTAATGCAAATTTTTGGCCTTATAAACAAACATTATTGTAAAACTTTTTTTTTCAACGTAGAAAAAAATAACTTTCTTACCCATTTTGGGGGTGCATTTGACCGTGGTTTCACCCATTCCTACCGTCAGAATTGGATGAGATTCAGATTTTATCCAACCGTACGCCACATCCGTATCAATTCCATTTATGACGGTAGAGAACTCAGAATGAATCAACGTCAATATTGTTTAGTTACCATTTCTTTTTTATGGATTTTGTGATATATTTCACAAATTATTATTATAAATAAATAATTTCGGCAATAATCAGTGAATTGATTGAGTCACTTTCATGGTTATTGGTAAGTTTAATTCGCAATGCTTGTAGCAGCAGAATATTTGGCAGTGGCATTTCGACAAAGTCCCAGTGTTCCCCAGAGAGTAAAACCAAAATCTCACTACATTTCGGTCTATTATTTCGTTGTTTGTCAAATAAATACAACCAAATTGTATGAATCAATCGAAAGGAATTTTTAGCCTGACATACGTATGCATTCTGAATGAGCATTGGATTCATTTTTGTTGACATTTGGATTGGAAAAAAACTGGATAATTGTATCATGAATTCAGTTATGTTGTTATTGGTGCTCTTCCGCTCAAGAAAGCTGTCTTTCGATAACGGATGATTTTTAAGATTGTTGCATAGCATTTTGACATCGAACGCATCAGAAGGAGCTGTGATTTCAAAGAAGTATGTTGCTCTATTGGGCTTATTTTGTGTGTTCTAGTGTATAGCTTTGTTTCGAATTTCAATTATTTTAGATTTCCTCCACATATTAGGGTAATTGTCAGCAGATTGCAATTATTGGATTAATTTTGTTAATTTTTTTGTCAGTGTTTGTGGCAGTGTGCGGTGAGTATTGTTAAATGGATGTTTTTTCATGATTTTTTGAAGTAATCAATAGCTTGCATTGTTCACGATTTGTTGAATTTCATCATCGATCGCAACTCATTTCAATTGTTCTGCCTTTTCCTTTAACGATAGATTTACCATGACGAATAGGAAACTGCCCAAAATCAATTATGGTGTGCCGAGGAATAAAGCAAAAAGAGCAGAAAAGGCAACGGTTTTGTTGGAAGAACAACAAAGTCATCATCGAATTCTGTATTCAGATCTGAATATTCAGAAGAACTCAGTGAACACTTTTTCATGAAATGCTTTGTTGCCACACAAATGTCGTATCGTGCGTCATTGGTTTTGATGTACAAAGTTAACGGAGTAGCAGATAGAAACCATGCCGGCTTCTTTATCGACAATCTCGGAAGAAATGTGATTCGCGACTGTTTCACCGCTGTGACCTCATTCAAAATCTAGCCAAAGCCCAAATTCCAGATGAATTTAAAACAATGTTTGGAGAGCTACCAGCCGAATATCAATTTGAATAGCCAAGCCGGCATATGATGGGCCACGCACATGCATATTTGTACCAACAATATGAAATCAACGTGACAACCAACTTGACTACTCATTGTGAGAAAAGATTGACGTAGTTTTTTTCAAATGAAGTGCTATCAATTAAACGAGGATGAAAATAGCCACATAAAATTCGATTGACTTAAGAAATACACACAAGAATTGTATGCTCAATGAAGATTGGACAGACGGTGACGAAGATCGAATAAACAAAATGATTGAGCTGTTTAATGAAGTCTCCGCACGTTGTACCCAATCATTCAAAGAAAACGATGCCTAGGTACACGGCAGATTGAATGCAGCGTCAAAAAACTTGGTCATTCGGATGTGGTCAGAGTAAATGAAGATTTCACATCTCAAACGTGTGCAAATCGCTTCACGGAATTCCCGCAACACACCAGAAAATATCAATTCAAAGTGTGAAAGGAATGCACACGAGATGCTCCACTTCCACCGGAAATATCAGCGCTGATGTCACTTGCACCACTAATTGCAACGAAGAAGGGCCAACGACGCAAAAATCCAGATTTACGTTTCGAAAGTCTGATTGCGAGAGGCATAATGATTCCAGCAAACCAACCATACGAATTTCGACCAGGGCGATTAAAATCAAAGAAAACGTAGTTCTCGAAATGATGGCTACTTAACCCTGCGATTGGAGCTCAAATGGGGGACGTTGCTGCGAATATTCGGTTTACAATTGCACGACTCGTTTGTGAGACTACTTTAAATACATTTCGTAGAAGAGAACGAGTAGGCCGGGGATCCAATGCAAACGTTGAGATCAGGTGAATGCTTAATGATCAAGTAGCGTCGCAATCAAAGAAGAAAAATCACATGTTAACAATTAGTTAATTACAAAGCTAGTATTTTGTGGCATTCTTGATAGTGTATGTGAGTTTATGTTGCATTTCCATACACATCAGTACAGATTATATCTGTAGGTTAGTATCATTTTATCAATCGGGCAGAAATTTGGGTGTGGCGTATGGTTGGGTGACACCCAAATTTCATCCTTTTTCGACGGTAGGAATGAGTGAAACTACGGTCAAATCCGCGCCTTAATCAAACGCTAAATATGTGCCCGGAAACGGCTCTATTTTAATTAAAATTGTTTCTTTAGAGGAAGAATGCTACCATTGTTTAGCTAACTTAGTGGCTGCCAAAGAGAAAGTGTTCATTACACAAACGAAATTACTATATGAAGTAACTTGGAAAACTGTGATGCAAATTGCCAAAAAGCATGCTGTAGGTGCATTTTTTACGTGAATTTTCACATCAGTGAACATTTAATTTAATCTAATTCTTTTGTCTCTAATCAGAAATCAGCAGTAGCTCACTTACAGAGGCTATACCCCGGTCAGAAAACGGAGCGGGTTTTCATGAACTGGACATGGTGGGTGCTGGCGGGTCTTCCATTTCCACACTTAGTTCGTGTGATGGACTGTTTTTTGCACGAGGGAATCAAAGTTTTCTACCGGATTTCGTTGGCTATATTAATTCTTTATCAGAAGCATGTGCCGAATAGCACATTGACAGCAGCCTCAGCCAGCGATGGGGCCGCAAATTCAGCGGCCACATCATCGACAGCCTCATCGACCACAACGACAATAGCAAAAGTGAATGACAACCTGAAATTAAACAATTTGAAAATCGGTTCCAATTGGAAACCTTTCGATGAAAGGCCCAATGACATTGAAATGGCATTACCCATATTTTGCCGAAAATTGCCAGTGTCACCGGGAAAATTGCTACGAACAGCCTTCAATATACGAGCTTTAAGGTTTGTGGCTTATTTTTTGTCAGCACTTTCCAAAATAATGACATCCTTAACATTTGGCACTCTTCAATTTGCAGCTCAACATATATTTCAAGGGTGTTCATCAAGACTGAAATGGTGCTGAGAAGTAAAACAATTCTTAGCGGCTCAAAAGGTTTAGTTCATTCACGTTCTAGTGATAATTTACCAACGAGTCAATCTCAAACTCAAGTAAACATACAAATGATATCACACACATTAAGTATTAGAGAAGTGAGTATGCGATCACGGTTCATTGACTAACCCCCTCAAAACAACTGACTTTTAACTTTCAACTAAAAAATATGTTTCTTTCTTTCTGCAAAACAAAAAGTAAACCCTATTCGAATATAATCATATTCTACATTCCCGAGCGGTTTTTTCTTTCTTGTTTGTTTCGTTGTTCGAAACGCAACAAAACGCCCTAGATAATACGTCTAGATTTTTTTTTCACTCTGATTCAACGGGAAAAACGTTGAACGCCTACGTTTTGACTCAAAAACCACCGTTTTTCGGTCAAAATATCGCGCATATGGAAACTTTTTGTGAACAATTTCGAGACGATAGACATCAGTAGATGGACATTTTATCCTTTCGGAATTAACTAAGATAAACTTTTTCTCTTTCTTTACTGCTGCCGGATCAAATGTTTTCTCTATAAAAATAATATTTTGAAAAAATCGAAACAAATGCTGTTTTTGTTGCGATCAACAAAATTGTTTTGTGTCGAACACTATTACATTCACTTTATACAAACCAAAATCAATCATATCGGACTCTTCGAATGCTCAAAACGTACATAAATCGAATACGATAAAAATATCCGTAAAAAAAAGGGAGCACATTCACCCGATATGCGTGTGCTTTCAATGGGTGTTTATCCAATACAAAGAATCAATAGCCAAGTTCTTGGTTCAGATGATGTAAGTAATGAACGAATGCCCACTTTAATGGCGATGCCCACCAAATAATATCTACACACTCAATCTTGTGTATATCTCTACCTATCTCCGTACTCGATCCCCCTAAAGTAATCCACTTTAATATGCATTTTGTCTTGTTTAACTAGAGATTTGCTATTTTTTTCCTTTCATTTTTAATTTTGTTTTAGTTGAAATGTGTACCACCAAGAGATCGATTTTATATATTCTTCCCCTCAAGGCACTCAAATATACAGACACACAACAACACGTTCCATACGCGCACAGAATTAACCAAAACATAATTCCATTGACACAAATTACACCATTAAATTGATTCTTCTATGCTGCAATTTCTTGTCACACTGCAAGCTAATTTTATCTCTTGACCTCCAATGCGTTTTACTATTCAAATTGTATTTTCAATAATACACGCATATACACACACACAAATCCGTACACACACATTCACACACACACACACTTTGGTTCAATTGATCCTTTCAAAACACTTCCACAATCAAATTGAAATTCACAATGCGTGTGTACACTCGATAAAATAAAATAAACAAAAGAGCATTCATTCAATTGAAAAACAGCCGCTTTTATGTACGTTTTAACACTAAAAAAACAAAATCAACGCAACAAATCAACACTGCCGCTGAACAAAAGTTCAAAAACAATACAGAAACAGACTAACTGAAGACTTCCCAGCACGCACACCATTGACTATATCCACCGCACACCATTTTTTGTCTACTAATTTTGTTCTTTTTTCTACATTTTAATTTTGTGAACGTTTTGTTTTCTGTTTTTTCAAAAAAATTGACCATTTTGCATTGTGATTAGATGAAAGCGCATGTTTTGATTATTCGCGACAGAATCACAACCATATCGTTTTTGTAGCACTGTTTATTGTCCATTGTTTTCGTTCCACTTAATTTTTTATTGATACGTTTCTAATATAGTTCGGCATCCCACCAATTTGTTCAAAATTGTTCGGCCTATTTGTTTAGTTTATAGTGAAATTGGCGTCTCTCGTTCCATCATTTTTTGTTATGTTCTGTTGTTTTCTTGTAATGTTTTGTTGTTCAGCCTATCACATAACCAATAATAAGCATTTGTTTTGCCAAATAGAACATTTGCACCGTTCATCATAAATATATATATCAATTTATAAGCTAAATATCGATCGAATAAAGCTATTGTCCATAAATACTTGATTGGTTTATTTTTGTGTCATTTTGTCAGCTATTTACATTATGGTCGTGGTTGCCAGCACGCATCACAATGTACACACCGACGCTTTTGTACACCACAGAAGAGCATGGCTGTTCACTGACAACATTCTACGTTCGAGTTGAACAACATGAGCCAACATTGCTAATGATCAAAACTCGTAACAATGAAGTGAGTGTGCAATTCAATTACCTAAATTTGTCGATTTGATGCACACGTTCACAATATTTCATCGGACCATAATCATTTGTTTCAATAGGTATTCGGGGCGTATTGTTCAACGCGTTGGTATGAACGAAATTTAAAAGACGATAATGGACATCGGCAAGCCTATTTTGGAACTGGTGAAACATTTTTGTTCTCATTATATCCGGAACGTGCGAAATACCCTTGGGTCGGCATTGACAGCGAGAAGAATTTAGGCCACGGATCCGAGCTGTTCATGGCTGCTGATGCTTCAATGATTACAATTGGCGGCGGGTAAGACAATCATTTTTGACTACAGTTTTTTAACTTATTTTATTCTTAAAAGAAAGAAAGACAGGACCTCTTTTTCTGCATCTTCTCAAATTTTTATACTTTTTCTACTATAATTGTTAGTTCCAATTACGACGATGGTTGTACGATTTTTTCAAAAGAAAAAAAACAATCGATGGTCATTTCGATTTCAATGCGAAAGAATCGACCATCGTCCTAGGAACTGGCAGCCTTCTCTCTTTTGTAAATGATCTTCTAACATTTTCTCATTTGAATCGATTTTGCAGCGGAGGCCAAGCCATTTGGATGGATGAGAATATGCGATATGGTAAAACAGACAGTTGCACTACGTTTAATAACCCGCCGTTATGTAAATCGGGCGATTTTGAAATTCGTGTGCTCGAAGTATATGGATTTATTGGCGCTTAAGCGGAATTCTGGAGCAGTTGCAAGCTGCCGCTCGCACGCATTGATTAGCCCAAAGCTCATCGAATCGCTACCGATGACACCAATGTGTATTGAATTCACTCCATTCGGCTCGTCATCGCTCAGTCAACCAAATGTATAAATGCTACAACTCGTTCTCCTCCTTTTTTCTTTATATTTCTGTGACAACTTGGTTTTGTGTCCTCTACAACAAGCAAACCAGAAACCCTCGAAATCAAAACAAAAGAAACAAAACTACATTATATATTCTTATAATCATTCTACTGTTGTTATTGATGTTGTTAATTTTTTCCATATGCAAAGAGAGACGGCAAAAGATTTTCTATTGGAATTTCTTCTTCGTTGGAATTGATATCGAGATTAATTATATAAATGTTCAGGTTTATAATCTCTTTTTTGGGTTTTTTATCATTTTCTATTCTACCGTCGAATTGGTTACGCTTTTCGACCGGCCCAACCGACAGCAACGACCGACCGCCATCGATCCCAATTATTTTTTTTTTTCATTTCATATTTTTCTAATTTCCTTTTCGTGTGATTCTTTCTCATTGCATTATTCTATTTATGATATACACAAAAACCAAATTAAATTGTATCCCTTGTGGGAAAAATATACTGAATGATCGACCTTTTTGTCACTTGGTATGAAAAAGAAAAAACACTTTCCATGTCATTCTGTCAATGTAAGTCGATTTATTTCGAAAGAATTTTATTCACATTTGGACGTATTTTTCCTCACCAAAATTCGACAATAAAATACGAACAAGCTGTTGTTCAAGTATTTTCGAAAGTTATCGGCTCAGATGTATTCAGTAAAAAATTTGCACAAGGGCAATGAACGGAGGAAGAAATCGAATGACATTTTATTTACATAGAAAAGTTAGGCGTAGGCGAAAGAAAAACAAACGAATGAGGAACAAACGATAATGACAAAATACACAATATAATTATGTTGTTGATGCATCGAAAACAGAAATATCTAATTAAATTAAAAAAAAAAACGAGAAAAAAGTATTATTTATAGACAGATTAACCAAAAATAAAATTAGTTTTTTGTTTTTGATGTTTTCTTTTTTAAAGAAAAAAATGTAAGAAAATTTGTCGGCTCAAACGACAAATGCTACAAATTACTCAAAACAATCGAACGAGTTTAAATAACCTAAAAATAAAACTATATAAATATAAAGCATTCGTATGTCAAACTCTCACAAAAACGAACAGGACAACCATTTTTTGCTAGCTCTTACATGAAGAGAACATTAGTGCGCTAACCTAATGCTATGTTATAAGTAATACAGATGTGTAAATGTCGTTAAAGGAACATATTATAAATATATTTAGATTCATGTTAATGTGCATAATATTGTTATAAAATTAAATTGATGTATTGCAGAAATAAAGGGAGACACAGACACACGAAACACCACGTCAACACACTCAAACAGACACACGCAGATTTAATTAAATTGATACATTATAAATTATATATGCATTTTTTTGTTTGTTTTTTCAAAGTATATTATTTTTATTAATATTTATTCAAAAAAAAAAACACATTTTCGAACAAATAATTATCATCAATTTACTATGATGTATCGAATAGATGTTGTATATCAATCAGAAAAGAATCTACAATTATTATAACAATTATCACTGAAACTGTGGCTTTATTGAAAAGACGCATAACCAGACAGTTGTTAGGCAAACATAACATCGACAAGATTTGAAAATAACGTTAGAGCTTTATGTGTTTCATACATGCAAAGAAATTTTTAAGATTATATTGTGAACGCCACATGAAAATTTATTAACGAAAAAATATATATAATTGAAATCTAACTCTTTTTACCTTTTATTTCCATATACTAGGTGCTTGCATTTGAAAACGCTGCTTTTTGCTAAAAAAAACGTTTATTTGAGTATGATGGCAAAACATATTATTGGGAGAACAAATTGAAAACCGCGCATTCGTTACTAACTTCATATCTATCATAGATGTCATTATTTTGACTTTGACAGCTATTGTATCTTAAAGAGGATAAAAAAATACATTGAAAACGATCTGTCAAACTTATCATTCAGTTGAATACACAAGTTTATTATTGCGTTGAAAATGTCGAGCTACGTGCCTACAAAACAGCATTTGCGGGAAGTTTTACTTTATTGGTTTAATCTGAAGAAAAATGCTTCCGAGAGTCATCGTTTGTTATGCGAAGCATATCCAGAATATGCTCCGTCGATTAGAACGTGCCAGGAGTGGTTTGCGCGGTTCAAAAGTGGTGATTTTGATGTGGAAGACAAAGAGCGTCCAGGCCAAGTGAAAAAGTTTGAAGACGAGGAGTTGGAAGCATTACTCGATGAAGACTCGTGTCAAACGCAAGAAAAACTTGCAAAATCATTGGGAGTGACACAACAATCCATCTCCTATCGTTTAAAAGCCATGGGAATGGTTCAAAAGCAAGGAAATTGGGTGCCATACGAATTGAAGCCGAGAGACATCGAACGCCGTTTTTTCACTTGTGAACAGCTGCTTCAAAGGCAAAAACGGAAGGGTTTTTTGCATCGTATTGTGACTGGTGATGAAAAGTGGATTCATTACGATAATCCGAAGCGAAAAAAATCGTATGGTTACCCCGGCCACGCATCAACATCGACGCCAAAGCCGAACATTCATGGCTCGAAGCTAATGCTGTGTATTTGGTGGGATCAGCTCGGCGTGATCTATTATGAGTTGTTGAAACCAAACGAAACCATCACAGGAGCATTGTACTCGTTTGAGCCGAGCACTGAAGGAAAAACACTTGAAATAACAACAAAATTGCATATCACATTTCCAATGTATCACGTTGCGTTCTTTTGCTTATTATAAATAAAGGCATTTGCCAATGCACAACCAGTTCTTATTGTGACTTCAAATAAAACACTTGCGTTTTATTTACTCACTTTTATTTCCCCATTCAGCACAAAATATCAAGTTGGTAGCAAAGCGAAGTTCGGTGTAAAGTTTAATTATTCTTGTATCGTTTGTTTTTTCGTGCTTTGTAAAAAATGGGTAAAGAACTCAACATCATAAAATTGACCGGATCGGACAACTATCATGTCTGGAAGTTCGCGGTTAAAAATTTGATTGATTATGAGGGACTAACCGAAGCACTCACACCGGTTGATACCCTTACGCCAAATGTGGCAACAATGACTGATATTGCGAAATTGGCTAAAGCCAAAGGATTATTGGCACTGAGTGTAGAGCCTAGTATATACGCGCATATATCATCAGCAACGAGTGCATTGGAAATTTGGAATGTGTTAAAAACTCTGTTTGAAGATCGTGGTTTATCGCGTAGAATTACGTTGTTGCGTGAACTTATCTCCATTCGACTTGAAGATTCTGATAACATGAACGATTATATCGGAAAGATCAAGTCAACGTCGAATAAATTGATCGGAATAGGATTCAATCTAACAGGTGAATGGCTGGGTGCTATCATGTTAGCGGGATTGACCGAAGACTTTCGTCCATTAATAATGGGAATTGAAACCAACAACGAACAAATAACCGCCGAATTGGTTACTACAAAATTGCTAGATATGCAAGCTTCGAATAGTGGTGAAACAAGTGCCTTTTTTAACAAAAATAAGAAAAAGAAATTCCATAAAAAAAAATGTTATACGTGTGGATCGGTATCGCACTTAAGTAACGCGTGTGACAGTAAAGATACAAAAAATAATAAGGCTGACAAGTCAAAAAATGAAAAAAAAGGTGGCAAAAAAGACGATTCGAAGAAAGCAGCCTTTATAGCTCTAATGTGTAAAAGTGACATCGCAGCAAACGACGATAGTTGGTATATCGACTCTGGTGCCGGCTGCCACATGATAAAGAGCGATAAAGGAATGCGAAACTCAAAACCGTCTGAGATCAGCAGTATTATGAGTGCGAACAATGAAAAAATGAACGTGAAAAAATGTGGTGATGTATCAATTGAACTAAATGATATGTGCATTTCAGTTGATAGTGTTCTACATGTGCCTGACATTGCTGCAAACTTACTTTCTGTATACAAAATATGCCAGAAAGACAATAACGTAAATTTCAATAAAAACGGTTGCACAATTACTAACTCAAACGGTGAAGTGATCGTGTTCGTTAAACCAACCAACGGAGTTTACAAAATTGGCAATAAAGCAAAAAATATGTGCTTACTTGCAGCTGACAATCGCGATAGTGCCATCACGTGGCATCGCCGGTTGGGTCATATGAACCTTCAGACAATGCAAAAAATGCGTTCAAACATTAATGGCATTGTTTTTTCACGTGATGAAAATTTGGTTCGCGCATGTATGATTTGTGCAAGAGCAAAAAGCACACGCTTACCGTTTACATTGAGTACAACAAAGTCAAAAGAGAAACTCGAGATCATACACACGGATATCATGGGGCCAATGGAGACGGCTTCAATTAGTGGAAAACGTTATTGTCTAACGTTTATTGATGATTTCTCGCGCAAAGTATGGGTGAGATTTCTGCGACATAAGTCTGAAACTTTTGACGAGTTCAAAGCTTTCCGTACCATGATAGAAAAACAAACAGACAGTCAAATCAAGATTATCCGATCGGACAACGGTGGTGAATATTGCTCTGATCTTTTTGAAAAGTATTGCCGGGACCATGGTATACGACATCAATTCACAACACCATATACACCGGAACAAAATGGTGTGTCCGAAAGAATGAACAGAACGCTTAAAGAAAAGGCCAAGTGCATGATTTTTGACGCTCAATTACCAAAATCATATTGGGCCGAGGCAATTAACATGGCCGCTTACATTGTTAATCATTCCATAAATTCTGTGCTAAAGGATAAGACGCCTGATGAAGTTTTTTATGACACCAAGATTGATGTATCCGATTTAAAAATCTTTGGATCAAAAGTCATGGTGCATGTTCCAAAGCAAAGACGTCGAAAGTGGGATGCCAATGCGAAAGAAATGATTTTTGTTGGGCATGATGACGATAGGAAAGGCTATCGTTGTATCGATCAAGATACACGCAGGCTCACTATAAGTCGCGACGTTCGTTTTTATGAAAATGTGACCGACACACTCAATGTTGAACATGACACCGACGAAGAGAGTGTAAAAGATTTTTTGGATACTGACACTGGGGTGGTCGATGATCAAAATGAGAGCTTTGAAAGTGCGATTGATTCGGAACAAACTCTTACGGGGAGTGCTTTAGGTGATGTAGCTGAACATGACATCGAAGAAACAATGCATGAGACATCAGTTGAGGCAGATGATACGAGAAATGATCCAACATACCAAACACGAGCAAATGTGGAAACCGTGAACACAGAACGACCACAACCGAGAACGCGTCGACCTATTGAACGTCTTCAAGTCGCATGGTCAGCCTTTTTGGCCGAACCTGTAACTGTTGAGCAGGCATTCGAAAGCCAAAACGCCGAAGATTGGAAAAGGGCGATGGACGAGGAAATGAATTCTCACCGTATAAACAAAACGTGGTCGTTAACGCAATTACCACCGGATCGAAAAGCTATTAAGTCACGATGGGTTTTCAAACTGAAGGAAAACGCAAATGAAAGGCGTTTCAAGGCCCGTCTAGTGGCGAAAGGCTTTTCGCAAAGGCATGGAATCGATTATGATGAGACTTTCAGTCCAGTCGTGCGTACCACTACACTTCGTATAATGTTTGGAATAACTGCTCAACTTAACTTGAAAATCCATCAAATGGATGCCATCACGGCATTTTTACAAAGTGATTTGGATGAAACCATATATATGCAACAGCCTGATGCATATAATGATGGTACGAATCAAGTTTGCAAACTAAATAAAGCCATTTATGGTTTGAAGCAGGCCGGGCGACAGTGGAATGTCAAATTAAGTGATGCACTAGTAAAATTTGGACTTATTAAATCGAGCCTCGACCCATGTATTTTCTACAGTAAAGACAAAGTGTTAGTAATCGCGGTGTATGTTGATGACATACTAATTTTTTACAAATCGAGAGATGACCTGAGTGAAATTAAAACTCAATTGAATAAACATTTTAATATGAAAGACATTGGTCATGCTACGGAATGCATCGGTTTAAAAATAAATCAGTACAGCGAAAAAATTGAAGTCGATCAAACGAAATACATTGAAGAAGTGATCAAACGGTTCAATCAAGTGAATGAAAGGGTTGCCAAAACACCCAGTGATCCGAACATTAAATTATCAGTGAGAATGATCGACGATAAAAATGATATTACGGGCCATGTACCTTACCAAGAGGCAGTTGGTAGTTTGCTATATATTGCACAGGGTACCAGGCCAGACATCGCTTTTTCGGTAAACGACGTCAGTCGCTTCAACAGTAAACACTGTGAACAACATTGGGACGCAGTGCTACGCATCATTCGGTATCTAAAGGGTACAAAAAACCTAAAACTGTGTTATCAAAAAACGGGTGACGAGTGTGATCTTCATGGTTTTTCTGATGCTGACTGGGCGTCCGATATCGATAAGCGCCGCTCCTGCACGGGCTTTGTATTCAAATTGTGTGGAGCAGCCATCAGCTGGAAAAGCCAACGACAGAGTATAGTTGCACTCTCCTCGACCGAGGCTGAGTATATTGCTCTTTCATCGACTGTAAGAGAAAGTTTATGGATACAGCAATTCATAAACGAATTAACACCATCATTCGTATCAACAGTACCCATATACGAAGATAATTCAAGCTCAATTAAGATCGGTGAAAAAGAGGCTTTTCGTGAACGAACAAAGCACATAGATGTCAGATATCATCATACAAGGCAACAAATAGCTAAAAAGCTGATCAGGTTGCATTATGTGTCAACACACGACAACACAGCTGATCTGCTGACAAAGGCATTAACCGGAGAAAAAACTTTGAAATTCGCAACCGAAATGGGTTTGCATAAAATGACATAACATCCTTTTTTTTTGTTTCTTTCCCTTTTTTTTGCTTAATGCAGGTATACGCAGTCAGCAATTCAACAATTAATGCTTAGTGTTAAGATTTTCTTGGTATAAATATCCATGTCACCACAGCAATAAACCTCAGTCACAATTGTTCAGTTAAACTGATAATAAATCGATTCAAACACAACATTCATTATGGGTTGGTTCACGTCATCGGAAGAAATAGAGAGCGAGTCAAAGACGGTCGATACGAGTGGTCATGTGAACAATAACATTATCATTGGCGAAGCGCGCGACACACACAATCAGCTAATTGTCAACGAGAAAATACTATTGGCATCATATTGCCTCATCGCGTGCGAAATTATAAAGATTATAGCCTGCGCCGTCATGCATTATAAGAGGGCAATAAAGAAACGCTACAGCGGACCACCGAGAGTTTGATAATAAGATTTTACTGTTTTTTTTTGTTTTTGTTCACTGCTAATTTAGTTATCCATTAAATCAGAATGTTCGAAGAAATTAAAAATTTATCAAACAAGAGAGTGACTTGAAATAACAACAAAATTGCATATCACATTTCCAATGTATCACGTTGCGTTCTTTTGCTTATTATAAATAAAGGCATTTGCCAATGCACAACCAGTTCTTATTGTGACTTCAAATAAAACACTTGCGTTTTATTTACTCACTTTTATTTCCCCATTCAGCACAAAATATCAAGTAAAACGGTCGGAAACGGTCGCAAGATACGATAAAGTTATTTTGCAACATGACAACGCTCGGCCACATGTTGCTCAGGTCGTTAAAACCTACTTGGAAACGCTTCGATGGGAAGTCCTACCCCACCCGCCGTATAGCCCAGACATTGCCCCTTCCGATTACCACCTCTTCCGATCAATGACACATGGCCTGGCTGAACAGCATTTTCATTCTTACGAGGAATGCAAAAAATGGGTCGATTCATGGATAGCCGAAAAAAGCACAGATTTCTTTCGACGCGGAATCCGTAATTTGCCAGAAAGATGGGAAAAAGTTGTGGCTAGCGATGGACAATACTTTGAATAATCAATTTGAAATCATTTTTCCATAATAAAGATCGAAATTTTGAAAATTTTCCGACCTTCTGGATCTTTTCCATTGCTTTCAAACGTCTGGAAATAGTTGCTGGGTCCACATTTAATTGTTCTGCGAGTTGTGGTTGCGTCTGAGCATCGTCCTCATCCAGAAATGCCTGCAATGCAGTGTCTTCAAACTTCCTCGGTGGTCTATGAACAACATGGTTTGACAGATCACACAGCTAGATGTCAACAGCGGTTTCATATGCAAGCACCTGGTACATAAACTTGGTTTAATGCAATTTAATTACAATTACGCCAAAAATATTAAATAACCTTTAATAATGCTAAGCTTGGTTGGAACTTGTTCTGCTCAACAAAAAAAGATAGAAAAACACTGCTGGGAATTTCCTCGATTTCAATCCTTGACATTGCAAAGCAATAATTATCATAAAGATATAATAAGTGTGCCCTTGACGTTGCTGCGACAGGAATTTTTTTTTCTGTAGACATTGTCGGTCGACAAACCTAACAGCAAAGTGTGCAATTAATCTCGGAGCTCAAGGTCAAATTCAAAAAAGGGAGAATCCGAGTTTATAAATTCACAGATTCTTTGCAAAAAGGATTTTTCCCGTGTGACTGTTTTTCCAGCAAAACAATTGCAATCCCACTGAGATGTCTGAGAATAAAAACGAGATCCCGCATCTTCTCTCTCTCTCTCTCGCATGCGGATATAGGACAGAGCTGACATTTTGGAGCTATATACTAAATCAGCAGATTCTCTGAAGTATTTGTTTGAATCTGCTACATTCAATAAGTCTCCAAATATTGGTAGGAATGACAAAGACACTTATGGTCCCATGATCTTCAGAATATTTGTGCAGCTGCCACTTAGATTATAAAAATTATAAGGATTGACATTGATTAACTAAGTTTATCCGGAAGAAATATTAATAATTGCTAATTCGGACTATAGCAATTTTCGTATTTATTATTCTATTCAATATATTTTGCATATAATAAAAAATAGAAATTTAGACAACATTTCAACCATTTTTGTGTTCTGAACTATGATGAAAAGCATTTGAGCTCCCTTTGTCTGGATTTTTTTCCAAATCATGCCGAGTATTGTTGAAAATTTGGAAATACGATCGTAGAAATCTGGCAACAGTGAAAAAAGTCTGAAAAGAGGAAATATCAGCTGTTGCGCAAATGTGCAGACATTACTTGTCGATTCATCCAAAACACCGCAGAAATTCAGTCACCATTGAGCATTGTCTGTGTTCGGTCGCTATCGGTGACTTCCATCCTCTTTTTGAGCCATGGTTTGACTCAACCTAAATTGAATCGACCTCGAACAATAAAACAATCAATTAACACCAGGTGTTTGTTATTTGATTCGACATTTAAAGTTTTCAGCTCGCAATTTGCGAGTCGTAAATGCACTTCTGCTTAAGCAACGATTTTAATATTTAGTTCTGAACAGTGATTTCAAGAAAAAAGATAGGACGGCTATAAAGTGATAGATTTCAAAATTGTTCTTTTCGTGTTCTCGCGCGAAAATGATGCATCTCTGCATTTTTACTTATAATCATTCTATTCTTATAATCACTTCTATTATAAAATCATTTAATTCTTTCGTTTGGAATTTAACAGTTTTATTCTACTGAAAAACGAATTTATTTAATTGATTTTAATATCTGAGATAAGAAACAAAAATTTTCATAGTAGAGATGAAATTGACTGAAAAATGCATACTATTATCAGCATGAACGCACAGGAAAAATCAATAAAATTCACAGAATTTCTTCCAAATCTCTGATTTTGTGTATTTTCTTCAAAATTCAAGCCAATTTTACCCCTATGTAACGGGCTTTGTTGGTCTGTGTCAGAAAATGGAATAAAAAGTCTTACATCCTACATCATAAGATAAACTTTTCTGCGTTGCAAACCACGACATGCATCCATTACATATTACTTGGATAAATCATTTTACCTTCTTCCAATTCATTTGCATTTGAATTTTAACCTTTTGAAAGACGAATGAATAATTTAGTCGTTTTGTGTGACAAATATTTTTCATTGAAAAATCAGAATATGAAAGTTTCATAATAACACAATGTGAACTAAACTTAGGCTAAAACATGAACTAGAACTGACATTTGAACCACGATCTAGAATAGATAAGACACTACATGCCGTATTTTTCGTTTGAATCCAAGTCTTTTTTGGTTGCTTTCGTTAGGGTTGATATCATCTGTTATTTGTGTACTTATTGAACTATAGAATCAACACATTTCAAGCAATATTGCTTTTAATACAAGGCACTAGAATATTGCTTTTTTATTTGAGCAATTAGAAATGTAATTCCGTTGCATTAGCGAAATATAAGTGCTGAAGTACTAAAAAGGAACAATAAAAACAATGTACACTAAATCTAGTCTGTGTTTTTGTCTGTTTAATGATTGTGATCTCATTGCACGCAGTGCGACGTCAGTGAATATTTGTTAATCAAGCCGACACTTGTAAGCAAATTGATTTTGGTGGAGAAACAAAAAATGATAGGTTTCATTAAGCAAATTAGATTCATGATTTCGAACAGATATATGAATGGGTGAAAATGGAAACCGACCCCTAATTATTGTGAAATTAAAAATGAAACCAGAAAAAAGTGAGCATAAAAATGAGAACTAGAATTTGTTCACTGGTTGTCTCATGTTTATCTCCAAAATATCACAAATATATGTGATCGAGCAATCTGTAAAAGAACATCATTCTAACGAATTAGATGCAATTAATTGCATAAAGATGCACGAGAGCCATAATTTACACAGGATGATGGTTGGGTCGATATTTCCTTTGTATCATAGTAAAATGTAATTAATCAATGAAAATGATATAATGCGTTTCGGCCTCTCTGCTTGTCTCGGCTGCTGCTATTACTATTAAAAAATATCATTATAATTTATATTTATTTTCATTTGGTAGATGATTTGCGGACTTACCGCACGAAATTCAAAAAAGTCATTTCAGATTCAAAAGTTTGGTGAAACGATGTAGACAAATGGATGACAGAGAATTACGAATATCATCTATGAGAATGGTTGAGAATGCATTTCAATAATAGAGATTTTTGGAATAATAAATCACATTTGACATTGATGATGACCATAATATTTTTTTAATAAAATGTGCTTTAAATCTATAATACAAATGATATAAATATACGTATGTCTTAAATGACAGTTACGTATGCCTTGCAAAACCGTATAAATAGGATCATTTACAAAATATCCATTCGTGAAATTGGACAAGATAAAACAACTTATCACCAAATTGATAATTTAACGTGCTAGAACTACACAAACTTAGAAGATGAACTCTTACGTGAATGAGATTTTTTGCATTCATTTTTTTATGTTAAAAAAATGAAAGTGAGTTATTTAATTTACTTCAACTCGACTCGTGATAATGTAAGTAGAAAGATAATCATAAATTAAGCGTTGAGTGACTTCGACTAATATTCGTTTTGATAGCTGTTGCAATTCTCATGATTGAACTCGCTTGGTTCACCGTTGACAACGGGCTCGTTTTGGTAAATTGGACACATTATTATTCTAGAAGATGACAAAATTAATGTTATAAACGGAAAACACATGGAGTCAAAATCAATTAAATATTATTCATTTAAAAGCATCGAAAACCAACCTAGAATTGTGTTCAAGTGATTCAATAATAATGTGTTCGATATAGACTCGAGGCGAGACAATTCGCCATGTCAATGGGAAAATTGGATTTGTGCGATAATCCCAATTCAGCGTCACCGATTCGGGGACGCCAACATCTTGGCCTGGGATGACTGCGCTGTATACTTTTTCCGGTTCGAGACTCCTGCAGAAAGTTTGAAGATAATCATTAATTGAATCTGATTTCAAACCGTTTTTCAGATGCATTGAAATAAAATCTGCGCAGATTCACAGAGATCGTTACAAAAAAAACGTAATCTGAAGGGTTCCCTGTTCCCTTGATCGTCAACTTTCGCATTTTCTTTTGTTCGAATCTTCTTATTAGTGTAACACCAGATAACGTTAATTGAATGCCTTAGAATAAAAGTACATAATCATTCTGCTACTACTAAAAGCGAAGCTCAAAAAGAAATCTCATCGAAGCGGCACAAAATTGCATTTTGATATGCAATGAATATTACACACAGATTTTCAAGTCGGGATTACAACAACAATTTGCACCGCTTTCATGCAGTTACAAAATATTGTTTCGTTTCTAAAAGCAACGCGTCTTGGTCGCTAATACATTCAATTTTGTTCTGTTCTCAATGATGCACTATAACCTCTAACACGTTATGAATGCATGGTTTTCCAAATAAATTCTTACATTGGCTCTTTCGAGAATCGAATCTTTTCCGTTTTTTTGCCATTTTTCGAAACGACTTCAACTGTGAGAATGCCGACTTCCTCTCCATGGCCCAAACTCTCCTGTGATCCCGACATGAAAATTGTCATTTTGAAGTGAGAACGACAAAATGGTGCATGCCGTCCAGTCAAAAGGTATGCCTTGATCGGCGTTCCACTTGATATTTTTTTCGTTCCAAGAAGCCGCTGGTAGCTGATATGTGCGTCGAGACCGAATTTTAAACAGAATCCCGCATCCGTTCCTCTGCAAGTGCAGTGACCTTGCAAGTAGCTCTCATATGAATCGCAAGCCGTTCCGGTGAAACTGCAATTTGATCTAATGCTTTCGATGAAAAATTCTTGGCTTCGCACATGATTACAGCTGAAAAATTGCTGCATTCCGTAGCTCCAACTTCCTATTTTCAAAAAAAAAAACATATTTAATTGTAGTCTTCAATTCGACAGCCAATAAAACTAAGTTCTTTTAATTAAGCAGAAATAAATCAAACACATATGATGGAACGATTCAAGTGATTGAGTTATCAAAAACTGTCAAACTCGCACTTATGGCAACTGTCTAGTGAATGAGTTAGTGTTGTGATTAGTGCGACAGTGACATCAACAAAATAGTGCAGAGCTCACATTCTCAAGCCGCTCTCTAACAAAAATTACATTAACTCCATTTGAAATAAAATTAGACCAAACCGTTAATTCACCTGATTCAGAAATGTAGTGCTGCATCGTTTTATCACATCCTGGATTTGAGTGGCCTCCATTTGGATAGAAATCAACATGACCAATTGCGTTTGGCATTCCTAATCCGCCGCTGGTCAGTGGCAATATATCAGAGTGGATAACATCAACAAATCTATTGGAAAATAATCCCGTCAAAAATAAATTTCGGCCCAAATTTAAAAAAAAAAGAAAAAAAGAAATGGAAGAATTTGCAATTACTTTGCATCATTTTGATCTAAACGCACGATCAAATCGGTGTCTGTGAAGAATGGTTCGGCTGGATCAAGTGCTGTGATGCGTCCTAAAGCGAGGTTGAATTCTCTTTGTAACGTATGTCCTACATAGCCGCTAAGATGTGAACCGAGAGAGTGTCCAATCATATGAACATTGTCCAAATTTGCCATCTTTAATTGATCATAACTGAAAAAATGTTCACCCAATTACACTCTTTTCGATTACAAATAATTTTAAAATGACTAATACTTACACCATATACAAAACATGCGCAGTGATGACACCGACTAATCGAATATTGGCAACCGCTTGAGTATATGGTGGTGCTGCGCCGCCGCTCCAATCGACTGTAACGACAGATGCAATACCACTTTTATCTTTATCAAGCAACGCATTCATTATTTCAAGAACCCAAGGCCGGTCACCAGAGTCCAAATATCCATGTGCAATTACATAAATAGTTCCCTTCGGATTGATGCCAATGTATTTTGTTTCTTCGGTATCATTCAAGCTCAAATATTTCGGCAAATGTCGATTATGTTTCGTGTAAACGGCGAAGTGTGTGTTTATTTTCTTGGGGCTCTCTGGAAAAAGGCTTATCTGTCGTTGTTCCGTTGACCACGGTCCATTGATTGGAAAGCAGCCAAAAATACCATAGCAACGCGGCTGATCGGGATCTATAAGCGAATGATTACCGAATTAGCGAATATACATTTTTTGAATAGATTAACAATATTTTGTTGCATGATTGAGTTACTCTCAATTTGTGAGTAAGTCTTTTCGTCGATTTGACACCGTCTAATCAATAATTAGCATCAAATTGAAAATTAAAAAAAACCGTATCGAATCGGTGGGGCAGATGTTATTCTACACTTGATTAACTGTGTGATTCTAAATATCAATAGTAACCTGTCACCACGATTTTATTAGCACATACGAGAACAAAAAGTAACGCACACGGTTTCAAAATCGAATGGCTGTCACTCGCATGCGAAATTGTATAATAATTCGAGTGCGTGCACTGCTCAGGAGCTTGCATTGATGCGCCCTTAATTGATATCAATTTAAAACCGAGACAAATACTAATTAAATCAGTTAAAATGATCCAGTTGAGACAATCCAGATGGGATCAGTTTTAGAATATTCTCGACCTTTCGGCCAAGAATAACCTAGCGAAAACGTTTTACAATTAGTAAGCCACATTTTTGACACATTTACTATTTCGAGAATTAATTCAATTAAGTCGATTCGACGTTTGCTACGCAATAATTAAGCTAAACCTATGACAAACTGAATAGCTTCGTTTGAAGACTTGCTTGGTCATTGATCAAAAACAACATTGAAGAAATGAATCATTGTACTTACCAGAATCGGCTCCCATTGGCGATAGCAAAAATTCGTCGATTGTTTTTGGCGCATCGGGATCAAATTTGGTGATATTTGCTACATAAAGCATTGTTTGCAATAGAAATCCGGTTGTCGAATTCGATGATGTGAACAACATTTTGGTTAAGTGTTAAATTTATCTATTTTAAAATTATAATTTTTTCGATTTGGCACTAATTCAGTAGAAGTTTTTGCACTAAAATTTCTTTTTTCACGTTGAGGGTCTATTACACTGAATGTTTATTAGTTTATGGATTGAGATTCATGCGATTTGCTTGTGACGACATCATCCATTCGAACTAACTCAATGAATAATGAATGTGAGTTGTAGACTTTGCTTTTTTCACTGTCAAAAATGTCAAGGGCTATCGTTGCGGTTTCGTTAATAATCGTTTCTAATAAATGCAGGAATCGGAGTAATGATGTTGCTTAGCGAACAATCATTATAGAAATGATGGACAGAACGTCCGGCACAACGCTTATTATACACTGAGTCATGTTGCTAGCCAACAAGAAAGAGATGCGCGACGCAAGAATGAGAAGCTTACGAGACGAAGTGAGTCGAACAATTGAAATTTATCGGGAGTTCGCACAACAACGATAGCGCGCCTCACTTGCGTATCTTGCTCTTTATTTTCCCCATTCTTTCGCTGCGCGTTTTGTGAAATTATGTGCGTTCCTTGCGTTTCAATGTTTGTGCTATCAACAATTTAATTTCCAAGAATCTATTAGTTGCGCAAAGGGCTCGTCGAACTGGTAACATGAAATGCATGCTTTCTCATTAATATCTTTTTTCTTCGATAGCTTCAAGAATGTATTAATAACGTTATTTGTGACACCGCTTTTAATCCCACATATTGGCGATTTTGAGGCTTGAATAAATGAGCTAACTGGTACAAGCCGAACATAAAATTACGGACAACAGAACCGTGTCCTTTCAATTTTTTCTTTTTATTAGTTACTCTAACAATCTGTAGACTACTCATCCCGTCGCATTTATTTTCTTCTTTTTAGCATGGGAATTGTAAATATTGTCTCACATATCACAGTATGTCATAATAAGGAAGCCAATACGTTAGTCCTATCAATAACAGCTCGAAATGAATATTGGAATATTGTTCATTGCAATTTCTATGAGCCAAGCCCATCATCAGCATTTTGTGACGTTTAGTTCATTTTTTTTTTCAATTTTTTAGCTTTACAAACAGAAATCGGACTGCGTAGAAAATAGTTCGAGCTACATTTGATACGAACATAATCGATGAATTCTACATTTATTTTCTTCATTGGAAGGACAGACAGGATTTTCTTCTGTTGACGTCACCAGACACTCAGATAAGATACGATTGCCCAATATATTTGATACGATTCAATCTGATGTAGGTTTTGAACAAACGAGGAAGCATCGTTTTTCGTTATTTTTCAGCTAGAAATTGATATGAAAGTTCTTGTTAGAGCTTTTCATGCCCTTATTATTTTTGTCATAATCATTCATTCTTTCGAATAGATTGCTTCTCGTGAACCAATAAACATTCCGAATGACTCACATAATAGTGCGCTACACTTATTTGTTCCTCCAAATGTACTCTATCACAAACTTCAAGAATAAATTCTGAATAAAAAGAAAAATACCTGAAACCTGACTAACCCATGTGAAAATAAAGTCACTGGCTAATTTGGGACATAGTTGGCTGACTATGATTGACTTTTTTCAGTACAAAAAGTAGTTGTTAATCGATTATAGTTGACTTCAGTTAACATGTAAGCAGTTAACTGTAATCGTCTTTAGTTGCCTAATTTGGGACAGTCAGCTAACTTTGATTGGTTTTCATACAAAATCAACTTAGTTAGTCAGTCAGTCAGTCACTTAATTTTCACACGGGAAAGACTTACTTCACTTACGAAACATGTTTACTCATTTCAGATGTTGTTGTGGATAAGATCAGACCCGTGTGGCCTTTTTTGTGTACTTGCGTTTAATAGTTTAAGATATAGTTATTTCGAGGCACTTCAACTAAAATTTGTTTGCGCATGTGAATGAAGGGGATCAAATTTGTTGTGTCCAGAAAAAAAATGATAAGAAATGTTGGACTCTGGACATCAACGAGACCGATTAACTCCAATATTTGCCTGTTATTCCCAATAAAATCTATTTTTGTAGTTTATAGACTATAGTCTGTGGCGCAGTAGCAACGGTGTTTGATAGAAGTTCAATCCTTGAATCAATTGCACGAAAATATTTTATCAGTTTACATTAGAAATGATTGCATTGGATTGCATCTTTTTGTGAACTTTGGACCGCAGCGGCATGAACATTTTCGTTGCCAGACGAAATTTGTCAATTAGACAAAAGTGAACTCAATAAATTTAAATTGATACTAGGCTAGTGAAAAATATTTTTTAAGTATGGATTTACGTCAATTGGTAGGTCCCTACACACATAAAAATGTCCGTAAAACATCAATACGCGTCTCAAATTGAGATAATCAAACTTTTGCGGTGGAATCCGATATGAATGCGTGAAAATTTATTTCAATCTGTGTCCAACTTTATTTGAAGCACATAATTTTCAGCGCCATCTGGTATTTAAATTTTAAATTAATATCTTATCATCTATTCATTAATAAAGAATATTCGTTTACGTGAGCATTTTATACACAGTCATTGCTTGAAAAATTATTTATTTCTAATGAAGTTAGTTGGAAATAGTTTAAGATAACTTTCCATGCATTCATATTGAATTTGAACGCAAACTTTTGAATATCTCAAATTGAAATTATATTCAACGAATGAGTATTAATTTTTCACGCAGTTTTTTCGTGTGTAGCTGAAAGAAAGACATGCACATAGCAGATAAGACTGAATTATTTACATTTCGATGTATATTAAGTTTGTTTTGATCTATTCGGTCGGCATGTGTTGTTTTGTATTGATTTGTAAAATCACTTGCGCCAACAACAACAAAAATTCACGATGCGACGATAACAGCAAAAAATAAGGGGCTTGAATTTTAAATCTATGATGCAGATGTATCATTTTCTTCATTTCTGTGACACGCAATCGATTTGATAATAACATAATCATGTTTAGTGCGTTTTTAAGCTAAAAATATCAAAATTTGACACTAAAAAGGATTTCTCAATTTTATGTAAAGCAGCAAATAACAAAACTCCAACTGAAACGCTTGTCAAAATGTCAAGAGATCATTCCAGATCGTTTGAAGTTACTCTCGATTTTTGCCTTCGACCACCTTTGGACTCGCTTTATCACATGAGCGACATGTGTGACTGCGATACTGTATATATGCGAGAGCTCGGTCAAGATGTTTGCCAGAAATGTCTTCAATGAATTTTGTTTTTGATTAGGAACACGAGTTATTATGCAAATGGAAATAATCGATTGGTAGCACATTTCTAGAGGCATCAATTATGGAATCACAGATGAGTACATATTGAAGTACTTTCAACCATTTTTAAACGCTTTGAAGATTTTTTGCGCAATTTGAAATCGTACAGACATTGAAACGCCAATGATTGCGAAGATTATTATTATTGATCAAAGCAAAATCAAATTGCCAGAAAAATCACCTGAACTTTGCACGAAATCCATGAAAAAAACTAAAAAATTGCCTTTACAATTGCTTTTCCTCAATTGCTGATTAAAACCGTTGAAAATCTTACACTTTCTTCACGAAAAAAAACAATCATAATTTATATTTAGTTTCAAATATGATTTATTTGCACGCATATTAGCTAATTTTCTTATCAATTATGTTTAACTTATGCTTCACATTCTTAATGATAACGAATTTGGCCAATCGATTTTATCCATTAACGATAAAATAAATGAAATAATTCTAATACTTATTTTGTTTGAGTTTGATTATTTTTGACTATGTTTGTCATCATCGACTTCAATTCAAATTGAATTTACTGTTTGGAAAAATACTAATTGTGCTCGATATAAGTATTGTGCGTACTGACTGAATACGATCATCAGCGGCTGCATTAAGTAAATATCATTGCGTATGCTCAATCAACAATAAGTTAATTCGATGTTATAGTAAAATAGATTTATTCACTAATTGGTCTTTGAAGTATTAATTCGATTTTGTCGCCGGCTGATGCGATTAAAGGCACCGTCAAACAGCAATCAAAATCTTTGGTTTTTGTATCGTTTACCTGTAAAAGGAACAAAATTGTTTTGATTACAACTGATGGAATGATCGATTGAATCCATTACCTGTATAATTCTATCGAATGGTTTTAAAAGGCCAACAGTATCTGCAGGGCCTCCACTACGAATGCGATTGATGTAAACTCCCCGCTCATATAGACCGTCGGATACAGAAAATCCGTAATCATCATAGACTTTATCTTTGTAGAGTGTCACATGGAATGAACTGTATCTGGTTCCATCTTCTTTGCTTGAATTCGAAACGATATCGACGTTAGTCACATTGACTCCATGCCCATAAATCGGACTGCGTGGCCGTCGCTGCACCTTTGCATAAACAGCTTGTGGATTCAAGTCATTGTGTAAAATGTATTGATTTTCGTAATCTGTAAGTGAAAAATGGTCCCACAGAAAAATTCAAATGGAAATAATTGAATTAGTACCACTTCTAACAGCAAATTACTCTTGAGAAACTTTTGATCAAAATAGGACACTTTCGGTTACATAAAAATAATATTTCATTATCATTTTCATGCTTGAAACTGCTTACCGTTGATATTCCGTGAAATTTTCAGATCCACAATGTTGCCGAGGTTTTGTAGTAGTTTTGTGGCATGCGATAATGGCTTTCCTTGCACACTTTCTCCGTTAATGGCTAATAAACAATCACCCACATTGATTTGACGTGAACTTTCAGCGATTCCGCCTTCCAGCACGGCACTTATCATGATTGGTTTATTGGCATCTTCGCTGCCGGAGAGAGTTATTCCCAAAGGGCCGCCATTGATCTCTAAGCGCACATTTATGACTAATTGATGCGTTGCATACGTAGAACTGTGGATATCCATTGGAGGCGGCATCGAAGAGTCAAAACTGAGTTTTCGAAACGAAATAAAAATTCGATTTTAAACATCGATAAACATTCCCAAACTGTAGCTTCAATTTGAATTTCAATTTTAATTTCCTTTCAGAATGCAAGAAAATTTGCTTCAACCAAATGTGAGTGTAAAATCATTATTGAACAGAGCATAAACTTTTTGTTCGAAGGTGCGGCTTAGAATACAAAATAGCGTTCATTTAAGACCATAAGAGTGAAAGAGAAATTCATGTTCGGTGTGAATTTGTCCGTTGTTCAATGAATCTCTCTTCACTCCAACGAAGGTGCTTCGAGAGCAAGCAAATAGTATGCTATGATTGGCATTACCTTTCACGATAGTCCAAATCGTATGGAACACTATTATTGTACTCTTCATCGGCCAACTCAGTAGAAATACTGTTTGTATTCTCATTGGTTGCAGCCCGACTTAAACAAGGAGGCTCACTATTTTTACACAGAAACGGATGTCGCATCGTTGCTCCAGCGAACGGTGTGGACTGTCTGGATTTATCTTGTTCTTTGGTGTGAAAATATTCTGGTTGGCAACTTTTCGCCTTAATCGTATTAGTAAGTGAAGGCATTTTATCAAATGTCACACTTTTCCCGTCGAGATATTTCCCCACTGTTCCCGAACCATAGATGTTGTAGTCATTTTTCGAACTGCCGCTGCCGTTGCTATAAATTCCATTGAACCGTTGCTGAGCATCGAATAGAAAGTCAGGCAATGAATTCCTGTTAATTGTGAGCGTTGTACATTCTTTTGCTTCGTCTTTCAATAGTGCATCAACATTGTAATGTTGCAATTGTTGTGAATCGACGGCGAGCAAAATATCACCAGCTCGTAATGAGCCGGTTCGATGCGCTGGACTTCCACGTTTTACTTCCGAAATGATAAACGATCCATGTGAGGTGGCATTCACAGTTATTCCGAGTCCACTTTTGTTAATTTTGACTAATTTCACATTGAATACACCTTGCGATGGTATTACTGAATCGAACATATCAAATTCGATCTCCAACTCAACCCAGTAAGGAGATGGAACTTGATAATTTTCAATGGCACTGCTGCTACCGCCATTGTCTCCCAAAATCTGACGAATCGTATTCGCATCCAAATTGTACAGCTTGTTTATCGAGAGCAAACGGTCGCCAACTTGAATAGATCCAGAACGATCGGCAACTGAATCAGGTATGATATGCGTGATTGCATATCCTTGACCAATTTTAGTGCCGATAATTATACCCGAACCTTGACTGCAGTCGAGCATAACTTGTGCCGTTTCTGCGTGACACATGCCGGCATTCGCATATAAAGGACCTGTAAACGGCAGCAATGTGTTTTATTAGTGAATGATCGTTTTGAAAATTGTTTTGAATTCAAAATTGATTCGAGCTGCTCACTTGGACTGGATCCTGGCGGTCCAACTGAACCTTTTCGTAAATATCGCTTCGGTTTGGGCGTTCGCCTTGAGTCAACTGTGTTGTAGTTCATTCCTGAAATGAATGAAAATATGAAAACCATATGGATCAAGATGAGAAAATATGGAAATATATTTATTTCGCTAATACTATGCTGTAATCCTCCGTGTCATTTTCTCATATTTCGCACCTTCGATTTTGATTCGTTATTCACTTTCAGGGCATCAAACATTGAAATAAACGAATTGATTTTATGTTAAAAAAATAAAGATCGTAAACATGAAAAAACAATCGGGATATAACAAAAACGATTCCCATGAGTAGCGCAAAGCGTGACCGTACTTTGTAGCATAATTTATGGGCAGAATATTTTTAGACTGATTGATATACTGTGTGACAGCTGGTGCGCTGCAATGTTCACCGATCGTTAACGCACATTTCGACGCAATAACAATTCTTAAATCCCCCATAATAAAAGAACTACTTTTTGAAACGAAAATGACGAAGAAAAATGCGGAGAGCAATGCACAGTTTCACAACCCAAGCAATTTCGCTGCGGTTTAAATAAACAAATTACAGTTTTAATACAAAAGTTACGAAAGAAATGGAAAATAAACAAACATGCAGATTTCAGACAAATTGAATGGGGCAAGTGTTTATTATTTCGTGATGCTCTTTGAATTTAAGACAATTTTTCATACATTCCTCGGATCTTTGCCTTGAATTCAGTTGGCGCAAGTTGCCATATTTTCAAGGAATTCATTATCGTTGTCTACGCTCCATCTGAAATATTTGAATTCATTTCTGCTGGAAAATCTAAGGTCACTGCACCTTCCATATGAAAATGCAGTTTCATTTTCCAAACGAGATTGTAGAGTTTTTATTTTTTATTCGATCTTTTCAGCGCGTACAAAAGTGGAAATTTGGAGGCGTTTAGCTCTATTTTTACAATGACATGTACCGCATTTAAATATTCGGAGCGGAGCTTGTTTGTAATTTTCCAAATATCACGTTTGAGCGTGTAAAGTGGAGCCAGTTCTTACAAGACACGTGCTCATTTCTCGAATACGAACAATCTTGTTGAAGTCCTATTAATGGTATTATGAAAGCAAATGTTATTGCGTTGTCGTCGATCAACTCACAGGTTTAGTTTCCTTTTGTTGATCATTTCTATCATATGTCTTGCCGAATGAGAAGTTTTTCCTAGAAGTCTTCTCAGGAAGTGCAAGAGACTCTCGTTTAGTTCATTTGGATACACTTTTACGGAACGCATATTGAGAAGATGGCATCAAAAGTGAACAGAAAAAGTGTAGTTTGACGACATTTCTTTCTCCCTCTTTTTGTGTTCCTCAAATGAACTGTGTAATTGATGGCCATCGATTTAAAGCCGTTTTAACAACCAATAACTTATTTCATTTTCCATTTTTCCTCATGATTCCCACGGTTTTATGCAAAAATAAAAATTGAGAAAACTCAATATTACCTTTTCGTGAGATCGCATGCACTGGCATAATTTGAATTTGTGTGAAACCACGATCCGATGGACCATTCAAGAAAGACATCACTTCTTCCGGCGTGTATGTTGTGTTCTCAATTATTGTCTCGTCAATTGAAAGTATTTGGTCGCCGACTGAAAGTGCTCCGCACCTGCAATTGTCATTCGATTCATTTCATTTTCACTTATTTCACATATGTTCATGTTTAACTGAATAAATTTTTTTCTTACTCACCTATCGGCTATGCTCGCAGGCAAAATGCTAGCGACAAAAATTCCAGCTGGACAAATCTCGTTTTTCGTATCCATTGTACTGGCTTGTAAATTGGAATAGTTGCTAAGAATGATACCAAGCTTCTCATTCATCGGACGCTCAATTTCAATGAGCAGGGGGCCCAATGAAAATTCGACACTTTGCATAACCGACACATCATATTCGATCGTTAAATTTGTCAGGCCAGACGTATGGCCACATTTTAAAATTTGCTGCGCTTCTAACAGTGATTTGTTTATGAGTGAAACCTGCAAAAAAAAAAACAAATAAATTAAATTTTTAGAAAAAAACTTGAGCCAAGCCTAAGCGAAACAAAAACACCCGACTCACATTATCAACGCGAAGCAATCGATCACCGGGTTTGATACGGTTCACTTTGAATACTGGTCCATGTGGTCGAACATTTGTCTGCGAAAGAAAATTTTGAATAATTGAAAAACATCTTAGCAACAGCATGGCAGATGCCGGTGATTGCAATGATGCTTGTGCAAGCCTATATGTACTTGAAATTAAATTTATTAGGAGAATGTCTTACCACAATCAGCGGGAAATCGCCACCTCCACGCAAAGTCAAGCCCAGGCACCCATTTTCTCTTTCCACCGTGATTTGAGCCAATTTCGTCGTTACACATACACTATTTTGTGAAACTATAAAAACATCTCTTTTTAGTTATGGCAGAAAATATGTACGGTTATTTCAACTTTCTTCAAAGTGCTTACTGTATTCGGGGAGACAATATTCAATTTCAACGACAGCTGCTTGATCTCCGTTCAGCAGCAAATTTAAAACGTGATTATTTGTCAACCCGATCGTCGAGATGCCATCTATTTGATGGATTCGATCTCCTGGTGCTAGGAAATCGGCGGCTGGGCCCAGCGTGTTCAATGCGCTGATTATTGGCGGGTACGATAAATCTAAACGCTCTGGGGATTTGAACGACCAAAGAAAAAAAAATAAAAATAAACTGAGAATAAAAAAAACTTTGTCTATTTTTAATCATTCAGTAGCACTTCAAACATATCAACTTTAGACAGATGAATGGAACGCATGCTTTTGGCACATAATTCAAGATGCTCACTTTGAAATTCAAATTACTCTCCCTTTGAAACAAAAGGTTTCGTTTATTTGTATTTTGTGGCTTCCGAGAAAATCCATAGAGATGCACAAATAATTATTTTGAGCGTGAAAAAAGAACTCGACAGATCCACACTTAGGTTGAAAGACCATTTTCCATTTTAGATCATATTCCTAAAGATCATTGGACTTAAAATGAAGATTTGACACGAACTGAAGATCAGAAGACGAGTCAAATATTGATGCATCTTCGGGGGGACAGACATCGAAAAAATGCATTATGTAGAGCTTCAGAGAACTTGATGAGATGTGCCATTTAAGATGGAACATATTTTGACGGTCCAAGTCCTAATACTTCGTTTCAATTCTTATTAAATGGTGGGAAAAAATATGTTCACTCACAGTGAAAACTATTGACTTGATTGATTGAATAGTGAGTCGGCTTCAATTGTCCATGAAGTTGCCCCGCAAATTACAAATAAACACGAAATTAAAAGAATATTCAATGCAATTTGTGCTCAAAAACAATAAATAACTATTTTACTCGGTTCGAAGAAATATAAAACACAAGATTAACAGAAGTCCGCTATTTATGCGATTGAATGCGATGACTACAGCAGTGTATATTATAGCCAAATAAAACGCAACATAATAATACGATTCGATGATCACACGTAATGTATTTGTTTAAATCGAACATCAGCTGTTGCATCGCATGTCGACGGCAACTTAAATATAAACAAGAATAGTTTGAGACTGATTAAACAAATGAACGATGATAAACTCTTCGACGCGTACGCAACGTTTTTCATGCAACGAATCAAATGCTTGGACAACAGCAACATTCGTACCTATTTGGTCGCATTAACTTACACACCATTTGCATTCCATTAATTTTTTTTCAATTTGTCCTTATAAGCCTTTTTGTGTATCTTTCATCAAATTTTACAAAACTCGCGAATTTTGTTACTTCAACTGATTATATTTATGAATATACAGCATTGATTTTAGATACACGAGAAAGTTTGAAGGAGATTGGCGTATGAAATATTTAATGAATAGCTTAGAATAATACAGACGTTTTTATTACAGAGAAATTTCGTATCAAATGTATTCAAACTGAATTGCAGTTGTTCAGTCAGCGTTGCTTATTCAGGGGCTCGATAAAATCGCTTTACCTTGATTTTTGAAGAGTTTTCTAAAGAAAACATCAATTATTAATTTGGCTGTTTCTAAAACTATTATAAACTATTATACTTTAGTCGTCAGCCACTTCGAATCAATTTGATAACGTATTTTCAACCGGAACACCAGAAACAATGCATACAATTTGAAATTGTAATTGAAGATCCAGGTTGTATTCACAAATCTTGTAGCCATTAGCATTGAGACAACCCGCACATGAAGTCGATAAATTTGGTGGCCAATAGCATGGATTCACGCACGACATTGAAACCTAATTATCATCGGTAGCATATGTAGTTCGATGCGTAGGATGAAAAATCTGTGGCAAAATTCATATATCTTCTATTATGAACAGCCAAAAGCATAGAGTTAAAAAAATACATTTGTAAAGCCTCAATTTCTTTTGGCATCATTTTTCAAACTCGTGTTTTTTACACCACCGAAAACGTGTTCATTTTTTTGGTCGATACAGAAAAAGCTGTCTTGTAAATGTTAAATAACATTGTAAATATATAGTTTAGCCGATTATTCATGATACTTTTTTTCTTTATTCAAAATGCTCCTTCATGTTTGCCCACAGATTTTCGTCTGCGACTTGTGTAGAGGAAAAACTCATCAGACGGTCATACATTTGGCTTTTTATTGTTTGAGTCATAAAAGTCATTGCAAACTGAGGCGAATCTTTCATCTGAAGAAAAAATAAACGAAATATTGTATAGTCACACTCTTATGTTTCATTATTTATAGCGTAATTATATCGTTCTGATGAGTGTTGGTATTGATATATTTGGCGCCAAAACGTCGAGTCTACAGCAACCCATCGCTACTGTGTCGCTTACAAAAGATGTACAAATCAAGCCAAGATTTCATGCGGCTCATCATGTAGGAAGTGCAGTTGAAATGAACACATCCAACATCGATTAACGAAAAATATGATGAGATATCTCTTGACGAATATAACGAAATGAACGATAACCCTTTTATTGTGAAATGAATCGCGTCATATTTTTTTTCGTCAAAAGACTCGTTTGAGAGCCCATAGAGATGTAATAGTAATATAAGAGAGGGTCTCGAGAGGCTTACCAATAAACGCGATTCCCATTGCTGGTGCATTTTCTCGTGGCAACGAAATCGTTGCATATGTTGTTCCTCGATCGGCTGCTAGGCCAGAATCTTCAGATTGCGCTGGAGACATCGCTCGTTCACCTAAAAAACAGAAAAAAAATATGAAAATTATGCGAAGTTGTCAGGCCGAAACTAAATCAGCTTCTAAGTTTTCTAAAGTCAAAGATTATTTGAAAATTTTAAAGAAAATTACTTGGGAAAATTCATCAGCACAATTGTACTTTTCGATAAACATTTCTTGAGCACGCACATTGAGCGCTTGGCAAAGGAGCCGACTGCAAATTAGAAAGTTACCGGATATTCATGTGATTTATTATGTTAAATGACTGAATTACGGTATCGCCCTTTGAAATGATTCACACAAAAATAGCATTGCAGCAGGCAATCTACAAAAAACTGGTATTCAGTAAAATTAAAGCAACTCATTTTTTTTCCTCTCTCCCTGTGTGTCGATTTTCTTTTTGCGCTGGTTACGTTTCATTTCATTTATTCGCCATACTGCTTTCGGCTACTAGCATCTTGCCGCTGATTTTTCGTCATTAATTGCGCAATTTTCCCTCATTCGAAAACAGCATAACAATTTGGCCACACAGGCGTTTCATCCTTGTGTCGCAAATTATCGGAACGAGTTATGAAGCCGACGCGCGGCACAAATTTTTGCATACCTGCAAAAATCAGGTGCATTGAAACGGAGACACTAAACCTGGCGTGTTATTTTAAGAAAATATTGCATATCGCCTTCGCTCATCCATTTTGATTCTTTGGAACGATCTTGTTTGAGCATAACCAAATATTACATTTCATAATTCAATTAGTGTCAGTCAAACTGATTTAAGACACGAATGAAAGATCTCTCATCAGCAAATGGAACAGTTCATTTCGCAATAGTGACAATCTATGTAAAAGTTAAAATTAGATTGTGTACAAATGAATTTTCCGAATGTAAGAGTCGAAGAGCCAAGATTACTCATGCTCATGCCATTCATGTCATATTCAATTGTGCGGACGAGCATATTGAGATTTAGGCTCTGTCATCTGCCAAACCAGATGATTCCCGATTTCTCGAAAACGCCCAACGCTTTTTTAATACTGAAAAATGGCATCGTGACAGCCATGAAAGAAAACAATTCACTCAATGAAAAATGGAATGAAACCAAGTAAAAAAAAACTAAAATTTGTAAGATTCCCCCTTTTTTTTGAAGAGATCGATCTTCTGTTTACTCATAATATTCCATGGAAAATGTGACACAATTCATGATTGCAGCAAGCAAGCATAAACATATCCATATCCATTCCAACTTCGAACGCAATCACATTTATATAAATTACAATTTACATCAAAACATTTGCATAAATTCAAGGCACCAAATGAAACCAGATTTTCTGTACAAAAACCGAAATCAGAGTGAATCCAATTACAGATTAATCAAAATAACAGCAGATCAACGCACTAGCGCGCAATTACAAAAATCACATTAATGTACGCGTAGCCAGACGTGGAGAGCAAGAACATTTTGAGAAATACGAATTTCAAAAGAGAAAACACGCATTTGGCATTTTAATTCATATGCTCCAAATGTGTTTGACCCAATAACAAAATGCTCAGCGATATTTCGTTCAATCTCATTAATTCGTTATGCCTTGAGTGCGGTTAGTTATTAATATTGTTCGATTCATATACGTTCCATTGAAAAACTTGTGGAATTTTCAGCAAAAAAATCAATCCGTGGTGTGTGTCTTGGCGAACGCATTTCTTGGGTTGGCTCCCCGTGTGTGTGAGTTGCGTTTATAATTACAAATTATGAACGATTTTATCTAAATCTATTTCATTTACGCGAATGCATTGAGTTTGAAATTGGGTTTTTAATTCACTGGCGACGATTGAATTATTCGAGTAACACAACATTTTCATTCATACGCCGAAGGACCAACTGAATTTCAAGCGTATTTCTAGTTGAACGAGACACAAAAACATCCGTACATGCTGTGAATTCATATAAAAATGTCAACAACCTTAGCCAGCTGCATCATTTCAATGGTAATCGTTCATTGATTGAAACGCGCGTGTGTGCTATACTTTCCGCCTTTTCGCTGGCAAGAAGTCATGCTCACAGCGAACATCTTGTTTTCGGCTTGTATTTCCAACGATAAGATTGCAAACACCAGAAGCTTCAATTAAGATTTCATCGTATCTTTTATTCGATACGGATTCTAGAGAATTGAAGTTCACCACACACAAAAGCAGTTGATGAGGATTTTAATTATTTGCAGCGCTCATATTAGAAACAAAAAATCAAACATCACATGTATTTAGGAATGTGATTCATGGTCGAGATTTGAAATGTTTTTGGCTCGTTATCTTGCATCCATAAAAATGAATAAATTAGCACTTGATTTTAGCTCGAATTGGATCGAAAAACACCAGCCGCAACCAATAAAATGTCATGTCGTGTAAATCCGCTTCGAAAACATTGCTGTTAATTCTTGAAATAAATTGCCTGTTGCTCAACACATATTTTCCATGGAAATTACATTGAAAATTATCATTTATGATGAAATTTATATGTGCGCATCGACTTGCGCTTCCGCGCGTATTCAACGGCATGGAAGCCCATTCCTTTGCAAACATTTAATTTCAATTAAGTTATTTTTTGTCGCTACTTCTGTTTTTACACTTCATTTTAATTTCCCCGGTTTATTCTTTTTGCCATTATTTCGTTGTGCATTTCCTATCTGCTACCATCATCTGTTGCCTCTTTCGTTTGCTGGAAAATGCATTTCACGGCATGAGTGTGTGAGAAATGTGGATGCCAACTTCCACGCCGCTTGTTACGGAATTCCTTTTCGTATGGTGTTTCATTCACTTGCTTCTTGCATACCCATGCGCAGCTCATGCCCATGCAATATGAAATGCGTCGACGGCATAATGTGTGCGGCGTACACTGCACGCATAATTTAAGCATCTGAAGAGGGTTGATGACGTCCTTTTTTGCCATTTGCCTCGCATACAAATGGTTTCATTTGTTTAACATTCCGATTTTGAGTATTTATGAAGCAGGCGCGAAGAAGAGTCGTTATTATTAGAGATAAGTACATTTGTCACATGGAACTGAAGTTGTCATTCATTGCATTTACTTCGTCGAATGGTTTTTATGCTGTTTCGTTTTGCATTTGCCGCTGTCGATCACGATTAGTGTTTGCCCAGCATGAACTTTGAACCGGGCTTACGTCGAAAATAAATCATTTGATGTTGTGACAGCAAATGTTCAATCACAACCAAAATAATGTTTCAATCTGATTGGAATTCAACGTATTGCGCGGTTTCAAGGCAATTTCACATGCTGTGCACTCAAATAAACAATCCCGATTCCGAACAACGCTCCTCGGAACCAACGATGAGCAGCTGTTTATTTGTTTCTATCAACTAAAAAGTGACGAATCAAGGTTATATATGAATTTTATTGCATTTTATACGAAAACGAATAGGATAGTTCGAGGGAAAACGTCGATCATTCGAATCGAATTAAACCAAAATGAACTGAATTCATTCGATTTAAAATTCAATTGTTACATGTGACGCACTGACGCTGCTATGGACATCGTTTAAACAATGGAAGCAGTTGGTTATATATGTAAATCGCCCACTTAATATCGGCCGCACCAAAATAGGAGCCAATTAAATGCCCAAATCCCATGCAAGGAATTTTAAACACGCCTGTTACTACATGTTCGTCCAATATACGCAACACATGGACCAATGTGTATCGATTCTATCGCTTAATTACGTCGGAAATGCTATTTCACATTTTATCGTGCGGTTTCAGTGTTTTCAGTTTGCATCTCAAGCGCCAGAAAATTGCCGAGTAATGACAATTAAACTTGATACAAATTCGATGTAAAATTATGTGGGCCGTCTTCAACAACATAAATACAGACAAATTATGTTAGTTTTGTTCTTGATTCGTCTCTTTATGAAGCTGGCAAATTGTTCCTTTGGAACGAATTCGATATTAAAATTGCGTTAAAAAATGTATATGGAAATTTGAAATAGTTATACATTTCAGATTTATACGTTTGAATAAAATATAAATAATTCACATTTCATGAACAAATGGGCGAACGTTTGCTTGGATGAAAAGAATGTCCTCTCGCAAAATGTACTCATGACTTTGCAATTATCTTAAGAGATATTTTTCCTTCATTTGATTTATAAATTCCAATGGTTTTTATAAATAATATGAGTCATTCTAGATTCAGACAGACATATCGATTTGTCTCTCATTTCGCCCTATCTGTTTCTTCAACGCATGTTTTGAACCGATGCCAAAATAATATTATCATAGACAATTCATATTCACAATCGTAAACTCGCTGGAAGAACGATGCTGAAATTCAATGAATGCAGAACTCGTGAATTCAATTCTCTACCAGATTCAAATCAATGTGGTGATGATTGTTGATGGGAATTTTCATTGCACTTTGAATCGTGTTATCGAAAAAACTTTCTCTTGAAACGCCCTTTAATCGAACCCAGATGTGTACATCAATTTCATTAATGAATTGAATCAACTTCAATTAAATATATCTCAAAGGAGATATATCGAAAAGTCAAAAACACTTGACCAAAACTTTCAACGCTCATTAATAACAATCACAAACTATATTTCACTGGAAACGGCCCTCAATTCAATAACTCACTTTCAATTGTGAAGAGTTACGCACGCACATTCATTCGCATGTGTCGCTCGTAATTCAATTAATTTATCCTTTCATCAATTGAATTTACAACTTAATTTTTCATTTATTTTCGATAGAGTTAGAGTAAATAATAACGATACAATTGAAAAGCGAACTCATGGCCATGCAATGTATACTATCTATTGGATAAAAATGCAATTTATGTCGGAACTCGTTAGTGCAGCCAGTAGTTCCTCGCATTTCCATTCGAGATGCAATAAAAATGGTTATGAAAGCTTGGAATGTAAAAGGACAGTCAAAATGAGAAAAAAACTTCGCATGCGAAGACGACGTCGCGACCGCTATTAACCCATGCGCCGTTTTGTCATAATATAAATAAAAAACAATATTGCGAAAAGTCATTGTTCTGAAACATCATTTTATTTCGCAGATCATTCTTACCCGAAAGTATTGTAGATATAGACGTTGTTGCAGTGTCAACTTTTGTGTCATTGGCTCTGTTTAGACTAGACGATTTGCCAGGCACGCAGCTGATTGTGGATGTTGATCCAGCGCTACTGCTACTCCCATTGTTATTATTGTTAGTATGGTTACTCTTTTTTGATTTCCAAAGTTTCATTTTTATGGCACATTAAACGCACTTAAGAAGGAACACTATTTTCCAACGACTCCTCAGTGTTTTGGCATGTTTTCAAAACTTATTTTTTTGTTTCAATTCTAAGCACATTTTCAAAATTCACTAAATCATATTCAATGTAATCATTACGTCGATGGCAACAGTCAAAAGGGATGGAGTAATCATTTGGATACTATCCAAGTCTCGATTGTCATAATGTTGATTAATTTTTTATTTTTCGTCGTTACATTTGTTGTGTGTGGCATCTGTTATGCAATCGATCACAACTGACTTTTCTTGAAACACTAAGAAGGCTGAATTTAAGTCGGAGATTGTGGCAAATTTTTGTTTTCATAATCTTGACATTCAACTTTTGATTGATTAAATTCGGGGAAAAACACATTCAGAAGATAGAAAAATTATTTTCACTATCACATTGGCACAATCAAAACATTGTGATCGGTTTGAATGTTTTCCTGTTTTGCGCACGCTCCAAAATAGCTTTTCTTCTGATGAGTGTCCCGAATGATCCAGATCGGTCTTACGGCAGCGTATTGAAAAACAGGGCCAGTTTCAACGACAGTTTTCGATATTTTGATAAAGGAAAAGATGAAAATTGGATCGTTCCTTAGCTCTTAAAACTGTTTTCACAAAAAAAAAAAAAAACGAATTACATTGATCTATTTTCGTCGCACAACAACATACAGCACAAACCAACACACATCGTGACTCTCAATAGAATCACGCTACGCTACAAACGTACGCGTAGCCAAAAGAGACGATGCTTTTTCTTTATTCAGTTTTTTCGGAAGATTTTTATTTACAAACTGATGCCGACGACAGTTTTAGTGAGACTAACCGCACAATCGACTCACTAAAGAGTCTCAACCGCCAAAAGTCGATGGGCTGCGACTCAAACGAAGGCGGCGAAAACAACAATTCAAATGCAACACACAAACACCAACATATGATTCACATATATGCACAAAAAACTGAATTTGATCCGGAGACTGCACGCACAATGTGTGTATACAAATGAGCGCTGTAGCACTTTCCTTTCGCTTTCTTCATCGTATTGAATAGGAATCAGTAAAGTTGACAAAATGAGTTGCTTCAATCAATCATTTTTTGTTGTTGCTATTTATGTTGATGGGTCCGAACGGCGAGAATAGGATATTTGGTGATTCATGTTTCTCAAACGAAATCAGCTCATAATAGTGAGCACCGTTAATATGATTCACGGTGTCCTTTTGAACCCACGAAATTAATTCGCTACGGCGTGACGAAATTTATTCAGTTCGGCGTGGCGAATTTTCGTGAAGGACACCAAATTACCGATTTCAATATGATTCCGAGTGTCAAACTAACAAATGCTAATATGAGTGTGTGAATTTCAACGTTAAATAATTTGGGGCGTGAAACCGAACTTCATAAATGTTCTGAATAAAATCTAAAGACAATTCGGCTTAAAATAAACAGCAACACCCGGAATAAGATTGAAGTGGCTCTTTTTTGCAAAAGAAATCAATGATGAAATTGCAATTTTTTTTCTTTAAAACCAAAATGAAATGACTTTTGAATCGACTATTCAATCTTCTTGCGGCAGAGACAGTCTGGTAGTGTCAACAGATGATTCATATTCGAGGAAGTCGACAGTTCTGTACATTTCCAACGTCGACACAATATCAGTAGACCGTTACAAAAAAAAGTAACACATCAAATTTGCATAGGCAACTCGACATCACGCATATCTCTTCATTGGAGAATCGGAACAATACATGTCGCAATGAACCTATTAACATTCGAGTCAAGCAGAAAGGCCATAAATCGCATTACTTCATTTTCATTGATGAAAAAATGGCATTTTGCTTTGATACAAATAAAATATCGGCACAACCAGTTCATGTGTAGTTTATGGGACTCGTGCTACGCAAACCGATAAATAATAAACTAACTGCTTTGTCTCTCTTTTATTAAATTACGATTCATTCAATTGGAATCGGTTTTAATGTGTGTTCCACAATGGATCGTTCCTTAAACATCAACATGAAAAATCATAACAACATTTGTGTTCTATATATGCATATATTATTGCGAGTTTCCCTGGCAAAAAGCCATAAATCCAAGTTGAAGTTGATCTAAATTAGATCGGAAGCCAATCTAAATGAGAGCACATGTCTTTTCCATCAGGGAATGTGTTATAAGATGTAGCATGCATCAAACGTCTTTGTCGATAGCAATCAAGCCATACACTGAGAACCTTGAGCATATTTGATCCACTTTGTTTGTATGTTTTTATGTATGTAAAATGTTGTCGACAATCGATAAATTTCTCCCATTTCATTCGTTTCCACGGCTCTCATTTGCTTGTTTTCTTCACGTTGTAAACATTTTGAGGCGAGAGACTGTTTCAAAGCGTTTGATGTATTTTCATATGATTTTTTTTATCGTTATTTTCCTTTGTTTCTGCTTAAATGGGTATGCATAATTACCGTGGATTGTTCCAGTTGACAGACGAGCATTTGTCTGTTGAAAACACAGCCAAAAGTCTCTCAAATGAGTAAAATAATAGCAAATGAAGAATGAAAACAATATAAATATAAAACGGTTCAGGAGACAAAATAAGAACCAGCAAAAATGAGATCTATTGGGAAAGAGGGGATTGCGTTCGCACTCTACACGTACGTTACTTGTTCTGTTTTTGGCGTTGGTTCCGCATAAAGCGGAGAGTGCGTTGAAACGCGTGTTTATTATAGATGCAATCTGACAACAAAAACATACGGTGACATGTCGTTGGTTCAGTTCATCGTGTGTCTATCCCATATAATTCAGACACGCTTAAATCCGCTCGTAAATATCAGGAGTCGCCTCTCAACTGTTTTATTTTTTTCGATTTTTATGAATGTACAATTTGCATTTCTTCTTTTTTTTCTCGATGAATTTCGTAGCCAGTATCTTCGCATGCACATTAATTTGTATTAAAACTTTTTCCGCACATTCTTTCACTGTGTTACAGTTTTTCCGTGCAAAAATGTTGTTCATACAAGTAAGTATGTATATTTGGGGTCAAAGTTAGAGAAATCCATGAGAAAGCCTCAGAATAAAACGTAAAAGTATAATGGTGAAATGATTTTCCCTATGAAACTCTATATTTTGATAATTTTCTGGGTCCGAATCAAAACATTTAAAATTCTGGGATTTATCGTCGTTTTAATTTGCTAGAAAAGCTACACAAATATTTTTGTCATAGATGAATCCCTCTCTACTAATAGGGGTAATAAGTAGATGGATAATATTCCTGTATTCCTTAATAACATGTATTTGATCGAAAACAAGTATTATTTACAATCATAATTTTTTCGAGGCAAGTTTGAACGTTGCTCTTCACGTATTTCCTCCCTATTATTCCAGGGTCAGACCTTGATGTATGTTGAGTAATAAGTATTTCCGAAATGTCCGGAAATTTCTGCTTGCCCCGTTCAGGTTTGAACGTAGTCGGATCAAAGGAATGAAACTGCTTCCAAAATAGTTTGCACGGAGGATGTCGAATAGGTTTCAAACACTGGAAATTACATTCTAAATAATTTTCAGACGGAAAATAAGGAAGACATTTGGAATCAGCCCTATCGGTGTAGGGAAATTGAACGTCTTTTGGGTGGTGGCAGTTCAAGCAGGATGAATGTTAGCTGCGACGCAATTCAAAACAGAGATTTTAGCCAATTCACCGACTATTGTATTTGTCATACTTTTAACGTGTGAAAACATAAAATTACACCATTTTACGATTAGAGGCAGTAGGAAAATACCAAACGCTCGTTCAGGCACATTTGATAAGCTACCGCATTATCCGCACGCAAACGACGCAATTGATAGATTATGTAGAAATACTAAAACAGGTATGTAAAGAAATTCTTTATCAAACTCGATGAAAAACGTGTAGCTCCGACCAATTTTACGACGCTATTTATCAATATAATAGAAATTCAGTGCTTATGTTCTGATTTATTTCATTCACTTTTTATTTATTCATGCGAGTGTTTCAAACGCAATAAAATGTTAATGGAAATGAAAACGAAACTGACCAATCGTTTTTTTCAATCATTTTGCAAAGTAGAAATTGTCGCGGTGGAATTGGTTGGTCGGAAAAAATTTGCTGGTCCATTCGTTATTCAAGCGAAATGTATTTGGCACGCAAATTAATTAAATAATCCACCAAAATAATCTGTTTATTGAACTTTGGTGACATACGTTCAAGAGTGCATCGTGCTGACCCACGTCATCGTTTACATGTTGTTTTCACCGTTGTTTTTGTTTGGGGCTTCTTTTGTGTCATAGCAACCAGTCCATTTAGTAGTTAATGCTGTTCTATCGATTTCAACGATTTTGAAATTGGTTTTTGTAGCAAACGAACGTAGAATTTACGCCTCATCAAAAAAAAATGTGGCAAACGTGACAAATATTGAATAGATTTTGAATCAAATTTGAAAAATAGTGAACAGTTGACAAATTCTATAAATTTTTGTGAAAAATTTGCCGGTTGATTGAGTCTGCTAAAGCGCATTTGACCATAAACGCGGGCTGATCCGTTTGAGTGACAAGCTCAATACCTCATTTATTTCCAATGTTTTAGTTTAAACATTGGTGCATCAATAAAAGTAACAAGACTTGTTATGTTCCTTTCAAATACGGTATTTTTTGGAATATTTTTGTTGTTTGCTCAAACGTTTCCAAATATTTGCCATTCTAAGTATGTGAGCGGCCATCTGCAAACGCTTGAGGTATGGCGTAGTTGACAGTCGTTCAGTTTTCATTAAAATTTTGAATAAGAGGTGGAAAAAGTACAATTTGTTTCAATTGTTCTAGGACTGGGCATTTCTAGCACGATTCTGCTTCATTTCTGGCCATGGCCGTTATGAATATGAAATTGAATTCGACAGAAGATACGGAGAACCCCAACTTCTACTCTATTATGACGACAAATCACAATGGCCTTCAGTTTACAGGAGTGACAAGGTAATGAAGTCAAAATGTCTTCAATTTGGAATTTTTTCTTTTGGGATTTGAATACTTATAAAATGTTTAATCTTCACATAAAGAAGGCTGTTTATTGTGTTATGAAGATTTACATTTTTCACTAAAGAGCCAATTTGCAACGATTTGTACTGAATGTCATCTCTCTTTCTCATGTTAGACCTGCAAAGACAAACTCGGTGTCCTGAGAAGGGAAGATAATCAAATAGTTACACTAACAGCTCGGTCTCCAGATAATATGCTATCAGGTTGTGCGATTGTGCCGAAAAATTCGAGGAAATTGACGCCGCCATTACCGCCTGTGTCATCAACCGAATCAACAGAGGAATACACGACATTAGCAAATAATGACAATGGAATTGCTGCAACGGAAACGATATATGATAAATACTTGAAACAAACCACAGTCAATCCGGATCGGCATCGCGATGGAAAATCAATTGAAAATGTGACCGAAGAGATAACAAGCAATGATTTCACCAGTGAAACGATGAACACATTCAACGACACGGAAGTGTTCAATGCTACATTTCATAATGCGTCTCACAATGGAGGTGGGCTGTATTTAAATCACGATATTGGATTGGAAAATCATCTTGAAAACACTACTGAATACAAGATGGACGTCGAAGAATTATTTGAACCGTCAAAGAGAAGTGAACGTTTGGACTATGATGAAACCGAAACAAATAGACAACGCCGCTCAAATCCGCTATCATATCGTCAGAATCGCGAAACTTTCATAGTTCGATGTCATAACGCTGGTTCTTTCATCAGCTCAAGGGAGCGATGGTGGTTTATTGCGATCGCAAATTGTGGAAATGAAAAGGGACTCGATGTGAAATATAACTTTAAAATGACTAATGGCAAAAGTGGTGACTTTTGGCATGAACATTTTTCGGCTGATGAGCAACGTAAGCGAATATTTGAAGCGATTTCAAAAATTTCGACCTATCAATGAAAATTGTTTAATTTTCTCTCAATTATCTTTGCAGTTATTCCACCGATTCTGTTGTGCGAATTCCTCGCATACACTATGCTTTTGGTGGCTCTGTTCTTCTGCACCGTTGAATTAAAGAACCTCCACTTGTATCACTGCACGTATCGTCTATTTGCTTTTAGCTGTTTGATGCACTACGTGGGCGTCATCATTTTGGGAATCACTTGGATTCGCTATGGCATGACTGGATTTGGACCGCACACAACTGTCGGTAGTTTGCTGACAAGTATTAGTGAAATTGCATTTCTTTTGCTACTTTTACTAATGGCGAAAGGATATACAATAACCAGAGCCCGTCTCTCCAGCTGCTCAATTGTCAAACTCACGATTTTTATAAATACTTACATTGTGGCGTATATCATATTGTTCATCTATCAAGCAGAAGCATTTGATCCAGGAGAAGTGTCGAATTTATACGAATCTCCTGCTGGGCTCGGGCTGTCGCTCTTACGTTGCATTTCGTGGTGCGTTTTTATGATTTCAACTGCGACAACTATTCGAAAATATCCGGAAAAGAGCTCATTTTACTATCCCTTCGGGTTGCTCGGTTCATTGTGGATTTTGGGTGGACCATTCCTCACACTGATTGGCATAAGCATGCTCGATGCATGGGTCAGAGAAAGTGTGATGTGCTTCACCTTCACACTATTGGCATATATGGGACATGCAACGTTTTTGGTATGTATAAATGAATGTCAGAGAATGTAAATGAGACCTGAATTTACATCATATAGAAATACAACAAAAAATAAAAATCATTTCATACCGAAATGGAGACATTTAAAAGTGCAACTCCGAAAGCGAAAAATTTTGGAATACAACATCGAGATCGACATATTTTACCGTGTAACATCGAAACATCTTCCACTCAATATTTAAAGGTGTAACATGAAATCAAAATATTTGGGAGTGAAACATTGAAATTGGGACATTTTGAAACGCAACATGGAGATTAACATAGTTTGAATAGATGTCTTATTCGATGTTACACTTTGAAATATTATTTATTTTGTGTTGCATTTCAATATGTTGCGAATTGAAGTCTCACTTTCATTCTCAGACATTCAAAAATAAATTTGAATATACGCTTTGAATCGTAGAGAGAAAAAAGGACCTATGAGATTCAATTAAAAAAATAACATCAAAAATAAAATGCGATTCTGATTTCTTGCGATCCAATTTGCAGTGGATAACTTGGCCGTCTAGAGCGAACAAAAGTTTCCCTTATCACGTGAAAACAAATCATATTGGAATCGCATCAGAAGAAGACGATGGAGCTGATTATCCTCGTCACACGTACGAACCAACACATGTCGATCAAAATATTATAATTCCCTTATCACGACGAACTGAAGAGCTGATAAATGGCATTTACGGACAGTATATATTCGATCAACCTCGTAGTAATTCGAATGCGCATAGTCACGCATCTTTTCCCGAGGATCCAAATGCACCAGCTAATATCTTATCTTCAAAGCAATTGCAGGAAGAGATTTACAAGGCCGACTTGGAACGTCGCTTCTCGGCATACACTCCAAAGCCGACATATGGCGACGTTTCACAGCCACAGTCATGCACATTGGTTGCTGATTATGATGAAGCTGATTCGGGCCATCCATCGATCGATCAAAGTAGAAGTCCTTCGAATAATACGACAAAATCGATCTCTGATAGTGAATCGCCGGCCAAAGAGCTAAGAAAAAATTCGGTGGCCAGCACACAAGGCGATCAATTCGTTGCAGATGAACCAAAATCGGCGCCGAATAAAATCATATTGGAGCCCATCGAAAAGTCAATGAAAAATATGAAATTACCTGCTATAGTTCCTAGACACTTATTTGCTGCGAAGAAAAACGAAGATAACTGAAAGTAAGCTAAGTCATTCGCAATCCTCAATAAATTACTATTGCTTACTTTGTTCAACGTACTATTATTGGCACACTTTTACTCTGATATGTTTGAAAAATCGTGTTGAATTGAGTTGATTTCAAATAAAGTATTTTTTCAATGTAAATCGAGCTGTTTTATTTGGATTTGGCAAATGTGAAAATTGAGTTAAACAGCACGTTTCCTGAAGTGAAAGATATTCCATTTATTTTCATTTCTTGTTTGTGCCCAATTTTGAGATCAAAGGTAAGGAAACCGTTGATCGGTCCACTTCTTCGTTAAACTCACTCATTCAATTAGTCCATCGGAATAATATTTATCTTCTCGCAAATAGGCAATGATTAATGATGCTAGAAAAACCGGCCTTTATGACAACATCTCCGTTGAATGTTTATGCGTCTAAGAAAATATAGAGTTAAACATCTGTTTGTAGCCCTTTGGCTAGCCTCCGCCATCAACTTTTATTCGATACCATTAAACTTTAATTGACTGTGAATGATTTTGGATCAAACGCACTTCAAATGATCTAAAAATAACGAAACCTGTTGGAAAACCATACATCAAAAGCCTTACTCTCATTTCCATTCAATTAGTGCTCTTTATGACGCATTCAATTTGTGTGATTGCATTTCACTCTATTTCTACGACACATCAAAACATATTGGCCCGGGGAAAGATATCAGATTGAAACACGATACAGTTGTCAGTTTTCCGTAATAAACCAATCAAAATGGAGCTTTCAGGACAATATTTGATATCGACTGATAGAGTTATTCCATGTAATCTATACAGTCGATTGGATTCAATTGCTTCCAGCATGTCAAAGTTATTAAATCAAAATTACTAGTGTCTACGCTAATGAATTTTTTATTTGTTATATTTTGTAAACAAGGAATGCCGCAGTTTGTTGTGTAATATATTCGATTTAGTGTAGAATGTGTTTTGACTTGACTTGGTTTATTTATTTTAGAGCTCCTCAGATTAGTTCTTCTGGAAACATTATCAGAGCAAAAATATGGAACTCAACACGCTTCAGAAGTCCTCGAATGGGAATGATTCACGGTCATTGAAACAGCGAACCAAAATCCGAACAGCAACCAAAAATTCAAGCTTAGAGTCGAAAATCACATCATTTCGTTTGCTTCGAACCAGTTTTGTCTATCAGACGAAGGAATTTTTCAACAATTCTACGCTTCATGGCGTGCGCTACATTGCTGAATCAGATCGACCGTTTGTGGAACGCTTCATGTGGTTTTGTTTCACTGTAATTGGCTTCATTTCTGCGCTTGTTATAATCGTCAGTTTATGGGAAAAATTTCAAACCAATCCGACAATTACGGGTAAGTAAAAGCATTTAAATATGAAATTTGAGCAGACAACATGCACAAGAAGCTAATGGGTGTTAACGCATAATTTCACCCCTTTTAAGTGAATCGAAATCGACCGTTTTTCCATTATTCATGCTCACAAATTACGATACAATGTTGCAGTGAAAGTCAATTATTTTGGAATTTATGAAAAACAAAAAATGTATTTCTTTTTATCCTAAGTATTGAAAATATGTTTTCGTAGGTTTGGATATGGACGTGCACAATCAACAGCTCATTTTCCCAACAATTGTGGTATGTCCCATTGAGCCGTACGACATAAATCGTACCGAAGAGCTAGCACATCAAAGACTAGGGTAAACTCACACCGTGTCGAATGGCATTTATTTTCCCAGATTTTTAATAGAAATCTCTGAAAATGTTTTTCTCTGCTTTCTTTCCTCTGATAATTTGTTCGATTTTAACACATTTAAAGAAACTATGAAGAGGACAGTGCTGAAGTATTCACGCCGTTTTTAATTTACTTACCGCAATTGACATACGATAACTTGGAAACGGCTTTCGATCAGACCGCAAATATTAGCCAAAATAAGAAATATAAAACACTGATCGACAGCAAACCGCTGAGGACGTACACTTTCCAGGTTAAATATATTTTTGCAAGTGAATTTCATAAAATATATGAACTTTTCGTTAATTCCATTGCAGATCGGCATTTATTGCAATGAAACTTTTGATATTTGCAAATATCGCGATGAACAAATCGCATGCTGCGAACATTTTTTTCCAATTTATAGCGAGCATGGATTTTGTTTTGCTTTCAACCCACGATATATCGATGAATCAGGATCGGAGTAATTTTTTGCAATAATATTTTCGATCCCCAAATTGAACTTCGACACAAACATATTTTTACAGGAAACTTAACGATAAATTTCACGAGCTTTTTGAAACTGATAAAAAATGGGCTTTATTTTTCACGCCAAAACGTGAATCCAAAATATTTGTTCACTCTCATTTCGAAAATTTTGGATGGGACTTTCGACCGCACGTCGTGTGGGAGCCAGATTTTGCTGCTGATTTGTTGATTTCGATGAAGCAAACGTATACGACTGAGGACGCTAAGCAACTCTCGATCGGCCAACGAAAATGTATATTTCCTGATGAAGTAAAATTGGAATTTTACGATGGCGATTACACTTTTACCAGTTGCATGAAAGAATGTCGCATTCGAAGGAGCTTGAAATTTTGCGGCTGCATCCCACCGTTCTATCGACCAATTCGTAAGAAATTTTGTTTGTATTTTTTCACAAAAACTTTATTTAAAACTAGGTGAATTTGAAACGTTTTTCAAATGGAAAAAGTTTATTTAATCATCTTATATTTGGTTGAACTTAAAAATATTTCCAAAATTCATTTATTTCTATAAATATTTTCAAGTAAAACGGAGCCCGTATCATGTGTACGGAAGCTATCATTTTTTATCGTGATGAATTTGCGTTCACCGTGTGGTACCATCTTTCTTTCTTCCGTTCTCGCATTTAAACCACATTTAATGAATTCATATGTCAATATAACGAATGAAGCACGTAAAATATGTTGGATATTTGAAAATATTTCATTTCATTTAAATGGATTTCGGAAACTACTTTCAATTCAATGGAATTTCAAATATTCTTTGCGATTTGCAAATCAAATTTGGAGTGTCATATATTCTCGTAGATTTAAAATGTCTTCTTTGGGATCGAAAAAAAACCATAAATTTTTTGTAGGTTCAGTAGAGTATTGTAAAATGGATAAGTTGAAGTGTCTGGCTAAGTATGCTGTTAATATAACAGATGTTCGTGATTGTCATCGATGTGAATTGAGTTGCGAAAATACTGTGTATGAAATCGAGAAATTGAGCAAAACGTAGGTTTGGACGCATTTGTATATCATCGCAAAGTAAATTCAAACATTTCACACCTAATTTTTTGCAGTTCTGCAGATCCATCGAAGCCCATGGATACATATGTTAACATTGAATACTTGACTTGGCCGATCATTCGTTATAAACGTGAAGTTCTTTTCGGCTGGGTTGATCTATTAGTATCATTTGGCGGTATCGCTGGACTTTTCCTTGGTTTCAGTCTACTCTCTGGTGTTGAAATCATCTATTACTTTACATTACGAACATGTTGTATGCTATACAAAAGTCGGGTTAGTTTCAAGTACTTTTTCTCCCGTATGATTTGTTAAAAATTTAATCAAATTGAATCATACAGCAAGAACTCTATGAGATAGAAGCGAAAAAGTTTAGTACCCCTCAGGAGCACATCGATTTATCACTGAAAATAATGAAACGTACGGCAAATCCACCCAAGGAAACTGAAGAAAACATTCGAAATGACGCTTATCCTCCAGTTCGTCGAATAGAAGTGGCCGAGGTCAGCTCCCACGTACAGGATCCAGTTCAAAATAAGCCTCAATCTGATATCGACAATCGATCGCTGGCAAAGCACATGACACGAGTGGCAAAGAAAAAACGGGCTTTCCGCGTAAGCACTTATCGAATTTTCTCTTTAAAATTGCGTTCTAATTTCGTGGATTATTTGGCAGACATTGATGCAAACAAATCGAATAGCTACGAGCTATGACTACGCTCAAACAAAGGGACCATATTATATGCCATAACCTGAAAAGGCAAGTGAAAATGTTCGGAGTTTTGGTTAAAAGACTAACAAATAATAATATAACTCAAAAAATGTATTTTCTCATGAATTTTCTATTTAATGAAATTTTAAATTCAATCTGTTTATTGCTCTTGAAGAAGTATAAAAAAATTTGGATTTCGGTGAAACATGAATTTGATTCTGACTTTGCGCCTATTACAGATTAATTTATGTCTCGAAAAATAGTTTTAAGATTAGTGTGTTACAAAAGTTGACTAATTTTTTACATTAGATTGAGTGATTTCAGTTTTTAACCTCCAACTGCACAAGATCGCTTCCAGACGAGACCAGCATCCTGTGTGTGCAGTAAAGGATTAATGTAATTCCTAATGGACTGGATTTGTTTTTTTTTTTATTGTGATTGATCGTTTGAAATAAATCGGTGGCATTCGAAAATCGCATCAATTTGTTAAAATTAATCTTTGACTGAAAATTTTGACGGCTTCAAGTGGAATTGGCAGATTTTGGGCAAAATACTTTTGATAGGTGTACGATTGAATGTTTTGCAGGGGGAAGGTGATTTTACGGCGTTAACTATGTTGCTGACTGGTTGCGGAAAACTGAAACGCAAAAGTGACGGATTAATGGTTGTTTATTTGAAATGCATCATATTTCCATCCATACCTGGCCCGCTCTTCGAGCGAATACCTCATCAAAGCACTATACCATTGATAAACATTTGGATGGACATTCTTGTCGATATCAACATTGTGCAGAGCCTTAAGCACATCGTTATCCATTTTTGTTGGTTCCTGACTATGGATCGAATTAAAATTGTTTGTGTTGAAAAGCCCAATTTTCAAAGCTATTTAATGAAATTTGACATATAGAAATGATTGACATACCCATAAATGAAGTTATCGTAACAGACTTTCGAGTCGAAGCTATCATCAAAAAATTCAAGGATTGGTGATTGAGGTGGTGTGAAAAATTCATCATTGCTGAAACTATCTTCGTCATCTGAGTTGTTGACAGACTGAAATCAGGCAAGCATCAGAAAAAAAATTCTTCATTTTCTTCGATTAAATGAAAATCCTTACCCAAAAATCGTCATCTTGTTCATCGGTTCCATTCTCATCAGATCCGTTGTTATGCTTATCACAATAATCGTTGAACGTTTCGCTAAGACGTTGTTTCCTTTTGATGCTTCGATTGTGTTTGTTACTTGCAAAGTTGGTCCATTCGCAGTTACACTTTTCTTCGTCGTTCCAAATTTCAGCGCAATCAGTTTCCTTGGTCAGTACTTCTGGTGGAATTAAACTAGATGCACCATTCGCACGTCTTAGCAATTGCTTTATCACGCAAATTAGTTGCAATGTATTCTTAGCGTGCTCATCTGTGCTGATGCCATTTTTATTGGCATTTATTGCGGATTTTTGTTTTGATTGTAAAATCAGCTCAAGTGTATTTTGAAGCGATTCTTTGACATTGTGCTGTTGATATTCCGGATCATTGCTTAGAAGTGCAATTACAATATGAGCGAATCTAGAATGCGTTGCTTGAAAATCGACGGCAAAGAATCGAATATCATGTTTGTAACTACAAATTAGTGATTTAAGACGATTCAATTCACCCACAAGCACATCGTTAACGGTTACAATATTGGTTGGATTCTGCGCAATTGGCTTGAGCAAGCGATTTGCATATATTTGACACGATTTTTCTACGCACATATAAGCATGAAATGCATTCGGACTGGATGGAGTAGGTGCTCGTGCATTATTCAAACTGTCATCTAATTGGTCCTTTTCAATTTTAAGCTTCGTAAGTTTTTGAGAAATCTTTGATATTGGTGTAACGGACGATGGATCCAACTGTAATATGCGTTGGTTGATCGTAATCGAGGACGGTTTTGTTCGAACCGCCAAACGATGTTGCAAATACTTTTCGAATTTTGTGAGACCTTCATCGCTTCCAATATCAACAAATTCATTCAAAAATGACCAATGCTCCCTCCAAACAACTTTTTGATCCTTCGCCAGACCCCGTCCAATCACTTCCAAACCCTTATCTACATCCGCCAATTTAAGATTACGTTCTTTAAATCCCGGCGTATTATATTGGGTCTCGTTGTATGATTGATCGATAGCGTTCGACACACTCATCATTGACTCATCCATGCTGTCATCGTGAGTTTGAGTGCGATAGCTCTTGAACATAGTCAGTTTGGGGTTGATGGCAAGGTCCTCTTCCTCATCGAACAGTCGACGTGATGTTTTCTCAATTCCTTGCGTTATTGGGGTGCCATTTTGCGGAGTTTTGCTGGGTGTACAGCGTTGACGGATTATTGTATTCGGATATGATGGTAGTGGAGATCCATTCATTGAGCTTTGGTGATCGGTCGGCGACTTTAAAAATGATGCTGGTGAACTTAAACCTCGTGGTGGCGTTTTCCAACGCTTGCGGAACGTCTGCGAAAAAACGAAATGTTTCTCGTGATTTCCATTTTAAATTCATGAGATAAGAGACTTACCTCGGCTTGTTCCTTGTTCATTGGCCCAGCGATGGCACGAATTTCCATCTGAGGACTGAGTAAGTCATTCGATGTCACCTGCTAAAATATGATTTCAAAGTTTCAAATTGAATCTTTCAATAATAAAAATTGGCATTTGTTCGTGTTTGCGTTAAATTTTCCTTACATTCGGTAGCTGAGTTTCCATGAATGGTTCGCCAATAACCGGTGGCATTGAATTATCGATGGATCGCATAACAGGCACATAAAATCGACCTTCGAGCAACGTTTGAATAGCTCGTCCCACTTCAGCGCCAGCTGTTTCATTTCTCGAACATATTATCTACAAGCGCACCAAAATATTATTTAAACTATCCATGAAATGGACGAAGAGGACACGGTCTACTAAGGTATAGTGGATGATCTTCTGTCTTATTATGAATCAAGTGCGAAAATTAACCTTATTGCGCATGTAAATAGTAGATTCAAAGATTACCCTTATATGCTCAGAGAACTTTTGATGGCACTCAAACTCAAACACAGAATCGATGAGGCCATGATATACTATTTTGATAGTGATATATTCTAAAAATTTACTCAATTTTGCGCATATTATAGACTAAAATTCTTCAAATATCTTTTGCAGTGAATTGAGAAAGAGTGTGCAAATGAATGTCGACAGCTAATTTCCTTGGAATGTGTGAAAAATTGTTTCAATATATATGCGAAAAGATATTTCTGAATTGCACTCACATCTTTCGGTAGAAGGCCGTCTGTGTTTCTGTTAGACTGGCATTCTCGATACGAGGTCAATATTTCAACGACATCGACAGTACCAAATTTGGCTGCCAAATGCAATGGTGTTTCTCCACGGCCCTTTTCAGGCATATTTAAATACAAATCTAACAAAATGTTCGATACATCTTCTGCTGTGCGATCGTCATCTTTTCCATGCAGAAGCTTTATGAATTCCGGGTCGCCAACAGTTTCCAAGACCAATGCGGCCATTTCGGCATTTTTGGATATGGCCGCAACATGAAGAGCATTGTATCGGAAGCTTTCCTTTAATATGGTTGGTGTATCACCTGAGCTAACCAAATAACGTGGATTCGAACGGATTAAATTATGTGCACTTTCTTTGTCGCCCTGCTCAATCATTTTTCGAAACTTGACCAATTCCTGGCTAGTGGGACCGCGGAATGACGACGTTTTCTCTCCCACCAATGGAGCTGAACAAGAGAAAAAAATATCAACCATTGAAAATATGTTAACACAGAATCTAATTGAATAGTAGAAGTAATATGAATCTTACATTTCGGCGAACTTTTATCACAGTTGCTATTGTTATGATTATTATTGGACTGAATGCCATTGACTTCAGCGGATATGATGATGGGTAAATCGGTGTCTGTGGGACTTTCCAAGCCACATTTGGCGAATCGTTGAGCTTCTTCATATGTTTTGAACGATTTCACTCGTGATTCTCGGACCTTTTTCAACATTCTGAATGCCTCATTTTTGTCGCTATAGACCAGTGTTGCATCTGAAATGAGACAAACAGAAAACAGTTGATTTATGGAAAACATGATTTCAAATATTTCAAAATAAATAAAGTTTCTCTTTCTCGTACGAGCGTAAATAGGAATTCTCGCGCGACTCTCTCGTTGGTGCTACGCAAAAAAAAGGAATGCGAAAATACGATAATCGAAACAAAAGTCAATAATCGTTCCATTCTAAGCGGGGTTTTTATTCGTGTATAAAGCACTGTACCACTTTATCGCAGTAGTCAGAAACATCGGCGACAAATATAGCTTGTGTACGTACGCAGACGGTATAGATGATGTTTTCACAGTTGAACGACGAAAAACGTGTGAGGTGTGAAAGAATAAGAGGAAAAAACAGCACAAAACAACACAGAAACGACGTTTTCATTGTAGTGCAGCAATAAAAATGCCGATAAATTCATGTCTTCTTGTTTTTTGAAAGTGAAATTATTGTTTATTATTTCCAACTGATTTCCTTATCATCTACGTACTTACCATCTTCGATGAATGTGTTTTTCTTTTCACTCGGAATAAAAACTCCATAATATGCCATTACAATACTTAAATTCTTGCAACACACGAATTAAATTCGTAAATATAAAATTCATAAAATTGGTTAACAATAAAATCAAATATGCATAAATGAAAATTAAAATGAAATAAAAAAAAATTGTGTGTGACTTAGACGAAATTCTGCCGTTTCAAATTTATCGTGAGATTTCAAGCGAGTTTACTGTGCTAGTAGAGAAACAAAAGTGATCAGTTTGAAGTCAGTCTATGTCCATATGTGATTCGGTTAAATTGCGCAAATGAATATCTTATTTGTATTTCTGCCAGTCCGCTCACACAACAGTTGGTCTGATGGTGTTCGTTAAACGATAAGATTAGACCAGAGTGAAGTTGGCGCTATCCATTCCGAGTGTTTCGTTTCGCCAAATGCTGTCATTTGCACTATTCCATCTTCAACCTTGTTTCATTCCGTTCACACAGTCAATAGCAACAAACATACAAATACTCTGAAAGTGATAATGAAACGCGCCGACCTATTGCTTTCAGTTTTCTCATCAGTTTATTCAATTCTTCGTAAAAATCTTCACATTTACTAAAATACGTACATAAATATTACATTTTCTGTATGTTAATTCCATTATTCCTCACACCCAAAGAATAAAGTACGACTTGCGTGCTTGGCTTCTTGCACATCTATAAAAAGAGAAGCCTGTGTATGTTCGCCTTAAAAACGATGTTATTCCGAAACCTATTAGTACAAGAGGGAATTTTTTCCTGTATGCACCGTTGGTCTCACTTTACAACTCTTAGATTCTATCTGCACTAAAACAAATTGATTCTGTACAAATACATTTTTAACACAAATTGGCTCAACAGCCAAATAAACATGAGGAAAATAAACAGAAAACAATAATTTAGCCGATTGATCAACGGAAAGGCTCCAACATTTTAAATTACATATATTATTCGTATGAAATCGAATCCAATATTTGAAAATTGATTGGAACAATCCAATGATTCTATTATTAAGTATTAAAATCACAAAAACATAAATGTGTGTTCGTAAACACAATATCATCCGATCGGGTGAGCAATCATTTTCAATTTGTCAACTGCTTGTGGCTATCTATTTTGGGATTATACAAATTTTGAATGATGAACTTAATATATTGTTTTCAGTTTATTCAAGTATCTTATTGATTTTAAAGTGTTAAGACGATGGATAAATGGGTACATAAGAGAACATTGTGTAAACATGTGCAAAAATGACAATTCGGACTGGATTTCGTTCTTGGTCAAAATTTTGGCTCTTTGTCTCTTATTTGCTTACAATTTCTTTTATGTTTTATACAAATTCCATACTTATTATGTCAGGTCAATTCGATTTCGGAGCATCACTGCCCACAACCATCACAATACCCAGCAATTCACAATAGCTTAAAAATAAAATTCAAAAAGGGAATTATATAATGTATGTGTTTGTTTGTTGAGAGTCGTCTTTTTGCTGTAAAATAAATTATGTAGACTTTAAACGTAGTCATAAAGCTGTTGCTGTGTACGGAATTCCTTCACGAGATGCAGCAACTGTTCCTTGTGCTACTCGGCAAGGTCGGCGTTTTGCATCGCCCGTTTTTCTTTGTGTTGTTCATAGTGTTGATGCATTGGGAGGATGTGAGTGCGTATGATTTGAGATGCGATTTCACTGACGGCGGCAATGGCAACTGATCGATTGCATACACTGACGTTCGACGTACAATCGTTCGACAGCACAGCTCTTGTAGTGAAAGTACTGCCGGGAACAAGAAAAAGAAAGAAAAAACAGAAACATATTGCCACGGTCAGCCAAAGCTTGATTGATTAACAGTGAATGATCGGAATTTACCTTTGTTTGATCGCCATATGCGTTCCATTCCATTGCGATGTAGAGCCATTCGAGCTAATTCACAGAATGATTCCCTAATATTGAAGTCACATAACGGTGATATTTCGAAGCATGCCATTTTATTCCGTGATGCATAGAGCTCAGCCTGCTTGGCAGCTACTTGTCGTTTAAAGGCCAAATGCAATCTGTTGCCTACTAGCACTTTCGGAACCCCCGGCGCGTGCTTCATTACCGAAAAAAGAGAGAAAATGAATCGATTAAAAAACTCCAAAGTGAAACTATGATGAGATAATGAGACATACCTCTTCCACTTCTTTTAGCCATCGATCGATACCATCGAAACTCCATTTATTCGTAATGTCATAGACCAGTATAACTCCTTGGGCACCACGCGAATATGATCGAATTATTGTACAAAATCTTCCTTGGCCTAAATATAACAACCAGGTCATTTCAGTACAGTTCATTTTTGTATATATAGAAATTAATGAGGATATTAAATATTATGACTTTCAGAAGAAGAACAAATCCATTACCTGAAGTATCCCATATACATAGTCGCACTCGTTTTCCATCCAACAGGATCGTCGTAATTTTGTATGCTGTGTAATAAAAGTAACGTTTATTTAAGATTTGCAATTTCGTATCGAATCAAAAATACGGAAATAAAGAAAAGAATAAAGATGAAAGCAGTAAATAAGTGAAGAAGGAACAGGAAGGACAGAAAAAGTGAAAAGAAAACAGGAAATGAAGAGGAGAAGAATGAAATGTAGAACAAAGGAGAATGTGCAGAACTTACAATTTCCACTGCGGCTACAGAATGGACTTTCCGATGAGGCATCTTCCAATCCAGCCATAATTTCATGTTTACCCACATCGCTGTCGCCCACCAACAGCACTTTCAACAAATAATCATAATCCTTCGGCATGTTTGTAGGTAGTTGTTCGAATCATTCGAAAGTGAAAAGGGCTTTGGGCATCAACCGCTTCGTCTGAAAATAAACAACCATTTATCAGATATTATTACAGTTTATTTGGGTAACCTCATAAATCCAAAGTGTTATTGCTCTGTTGAAATAATTTAAATAAATAGAAGAAAACTATGAAAACTGTTTATGGTCAAAAGTGATTTGAACCACTTGATGATGTGTTACATCATTCGCTTTATTCAAATCTCTGAATATTATTATCAGCCACATGAATCGCTCAAGTTTAACAGATTTTTAAACATCGTCATTCATGCAATTGCACGTTGAGATCGAGCTGAGTTTTGGTCAAAAGACCACATGTTAATATTTTTTTCGGCAATGATATTCGATAAGTATTTTCCATAAAACAAGCGAGTTACAAACGATTCAAATGATTTGAGCTAATAGGACTACCGGTTGAAAATATCTTCTTTTTCAAAAATCGATGCTTTATCGATCGGTTTAGCGGCTTTCCACAATTCTATCCAATTTTTGACTTCATCATAATTGAAGAAGTGCTGGTCACCCAGGCCATGTATCAATCGGAAGAGATGATAATTGGAAGAAGCAACGTCTGGGCTATACGTATATCTGGTGGGGTAGGACATCCCATTTGAGCATATTAAAACTTCCCGCAAATGTTGTTTTGATGGCAATAGTGTAGACATTTCACGGCTTCTCAAAAAAAAAAAAAATATTTTCACTAATGACCAATAACCTAGACTGAAATAATTTGACAATGACATGAAGTTTCTGATGTCATAGCCAAAATTTGCCTTAGAGTAATACATATGAAGTTGTCTGCAATAACGACATTTTCAACCGGTAGACCTATTAATTAGAAATAATTTTGAATGACAAAATAACAATAGATCACTGCAAAATAAAATATTGGAGAAGAAATACATTCGAATGGATAATCTACAGTCGTGCTTTTTGAATGAATGCACTCGCCAAAAACGTTGGTTTTTATTGTTTCGCGCATTCATTTCGCTGGATTATTCGATCGATTTCTCTCGTTTTTTTCCATTATTATCTTTTTTTAGGCTCATGCAAAATCATTATTTCGATTGTAGTTTTGCTTTCAATTGCGAGGCCAAATCTGGCCGATTCGATATGTAAAAAAAAGAAAACAAGAAAAAAAAACGTAATTAAAATCGATGAGATCGATTGAGGTTGAGGCAAACGATTGCAACAGATATAGATATAACAATTGTTTGAATGCGCAACGTCAGGAATTTCATCTACAAAGAGATTCATAGACAATTTTGTTGTCTTCGTTTTTTTCTTCTACCACTTGATATGTGGCTAATTTGCATTGAGTAGTAGTGAGACGGAAAAAACGAAACTTTAATTACGTTGGTGAAAAAGTGCTCTTTTTTCGGTGAACGAGCGCAGCTTTTGTGCACTTCAACAACGAATTTCGAAGTGGAAATCCGTAAACTGCTGTGGTTTGGGATCAAAAACTTGAAAAAAATAGAGAATGTCACAAACATGCTCATAATTTGCACACGCGAGTGTGATGGTCTCGCGGCTTTTGTGCCGTTCATGTTGCCGTTTTTTTAACATTATATTCATTGAAGTGTCCATTACTGTTTCCAACATTGTTTTCTTGTGGCATTTACATCATGAAAATGTTTGTGGTAAATAAAAATAGAAGCAATTAACATGCCAATGCCCATACTGACACGTGAACGTGCACACATACTCGATCTCGTGATATAAATGAGTGAAGATTCGTTCAGCACAGAAGAAAGTTCGAAGCGGTGCGCACAAGGGAAATCAACAGACGGCGACTTTGAATAAATATAACGTTAATGATTGTTATGCCAACTCGATATAATTAATGCTTTTTTCATCATACAAAGTGACGGAATACACACGAAACGGTAAAAAGCAGCCAGCGCAATGATCGCCGATTGGCGGTTATCTAATGTTCGAAGAATCAAAATGAATTACCGAACGGCGAAAAAAATCGATGATAATAATGAGCTAGCCAAATCAAGACAACGGAATGTTTTATGTACTATTTGGGCGGCCGTAAATCGAGTGAATCACGCCACCGGCAAAAACTATGTTGTGATTTTGAATTTGCTATTTTATAGCCAGTAATTAAAGCCTCTACTACATGAACAACAAAAAAACTGCATAATTTTTTTTGTTGTAAAATTGGTCGCTGACACCGAATGAGTTAGCCTGACACAATCACCGGAAGTTCAATTATGGCAAATTTATGGAAAAATAAACATGACAAATTGCGAATAAATACAGCGAGAGACGGTCTTTAATGACTTGAAAATGAAATGTGCGTGAAAATAATGGAATTTGTGATCTTGCGAATCACTCGGCTCAATATATGAATACCATAACCCATCCGAACTGAGATTGAATTGGCGCGAACGCAATTTCGAAGCAATTCAAACAATTTACTCGCGGGCATCATTTGTTACAGCAAAAACACATTTTCAGCAATTATTTGTTCGTCATTTTTCATTGAATATTTCGTAGCAAATTGGAAAATGATCATGGAGAAAACAATAAGCGTGATGTATTTTATGTAATGTAGAAAGTTCTGGGAAGTTAATCATAATTGTAGTGATGAGGCGAAATGTATTTTACTCTAATTTTTCAAGTGCTTTATTTGTAATGAGATCGCGCTTTGATGTTGTGCGCGGCACATCGACACATCTCCAAAGGCATTTATCCCACGGTAAAATGATCATAAATTATTTGCCCAGTGATTGGCAAACAGAAAACTCATTAGCGAGGAAATATTTACTAGTCCAATTGCAATTATGTTCACATATTTTCCGTTGCAGAAATCATTTGGTTTCTGCACCAATTTTAATCGATTTTGTATATAGACGTCGATGTGATGTGAAGAAATGTCGAAGAAGGAAACTGTAACCAAACACCGCCAGAAACTAGCCAAACACACAGCGAAGAACAAAAAAACCATCACATTGTGATGTGCTTTATAATTTCTTGAAGTTGAAACAATTTTGGTTTCATTGGTGTTGTTTTTTCCGTTGCCCGCTTTTGCCTTTCATTCGCCGTGTCTTTCGATGCAGATCATTACTCTTTGTCAATGTTTTCTTGTTTGTGCCATTCGATTAAATAGAAAACAAAGAAATAAAGTGAATTGGAGAAAAGAAATATTTTGTGTTGGAGAAGTTGAATGAATGAACGAAAAAAAGAGAAAAAGAGAAAAACAATCTGGAAATCAAATGACCAAACGCTGGAATTTCATATGGTAACCAGATGCTAATTTGAATACGAACTCCAAAGCATCTGTTTTGGTTTCTGCATCGGAATAAAATATTATTTTCTTGCCACATAATCATGCATATTGAGTTCATATAATTTATGAATATTTATGTGTGTTGATAATTCTCTGTACAAGGGAAATTCGGTATTGAATGGCTTGAAGAATGCTTTGTATGCTTTCGGAAGCGAGGAAAAAAATGGTTTATCATGTTGCAGCTTTGAATTCGGTCAAAGCAACCCAAGCTTGCAAATGCAAGAACAAATTGATGCATGAATCAACACGCGCAAACGCGTTGCCATTCTTTATTAACATGCTCTTTATAAATATCTTAAACTCATTTGAAAGAGAGAAATAGGGAAAAAATATACGCAGCATATCAATAATTTTCCTGGTCACCTGCTTTTGAAAATAAAATGGAAAATATGCGATGAAACCGATTCGTCGACCATTCAAATGAATGTTAAAATTTGAAAACGGGCGAAAGCAACACAATAAAAAGCATCAACTAAACCAACCAGTGTATTACCTTGTGAAGGCCATGCGCGTTCTCTGAATACCCAATTCAAATGATGCTGACTTGAATACATGTGCGCGAACGGAACAAGCACGAGCGTGCGCGTGCGCTCACTCATTCGCGTATCCAATTCAAATTACGACGAAAAACAAAGAACATGGAATGCCAATCTGCTCCGCTTATTTTTTTCTACCATACGGTTTCATATCTTACACACATATCCATTGTGTGCGCGCTGACCACAAGAAGAAGAGACAGAGAGAAAGATGTGCAAAGAGGAAGAACGCGCGATTCGATACACATCTGCCTCTAATCGGATCTCATGTACAAAGGCCAAACATGTTCTTCAACAACCGTGTACGCGTGTATCAGTGTCGACTTTTGCACAGTTCTTTGAAGATTGATTCCATCGTGAGTTCTTTTTTTTCTTCTTCTTGTTTGAATGATTGTAACCAAAAGAAAAGAATAACAAAGCGACATTACTATGATTATGCTTGATTCTGTGTATCGCTGGCTGGCTCGTTGATGTTCACGTATTGTGCCAGTTACTACACATTCGCAGCATGCACCATCACTTTCAAGAATAATAACTCCACAGATACATGCCATAACAAGCAAACATTTCGACATAAAACCAAAGAAAGATAGATGCATTTCGAAATTTTCACTCAGCGAAGACACACAAACGATATTTGCTTGCGCTGCTGTCGAGAAAAGCAAAAGCTCAAAAAAACAATAATGAATAGCAATAAAAATCTACAGAAAATAATAAATTGCATCTTTTCACATGTGTGAATGCATGCATCGCCCATGTAATATGGCGTTGAGTGGCCAGAACAAACGCATACTCGACAAATGACTGAATGAGCTGGCCCAGCTCGCGCCCGCCAACAAAAGATTCAATTGCAAATGTAAATATTTTCATGGCATTGTGTGCTGCATTGCATTGCAATTGTGCACAAGAAATGGAAAATGACGTCAGGCTACAGAATATTGTGCGATTTAGTATACAGAATACGATGGGTTGAAATTTGCTATTCTGTGTAACTCTTTTTCCGTGGCTGTTTCATGTCAGAACATGTCGACTGAATTTTAGTGCATTCACCTGGTTTCTTCTCACGCCTCGCATTCATTGCAATCGACGACGCGGATTTTTGCATTTCGTAAACAAAAATGTGTTATTTGATTCTCTGTTTATCAATGCGAAGCAGAGCCTTTTAATCCGCCACGGCGCAAAATATAAACACACGCCCGAGTCACTTCATTCATTTTCAGCGGCAATTACAAGAACACACTTCTAATTTGCGTCCATTTTTCAGAAATGAAAATAATTCTTACAATTTTTCTCTCTGCATTATTTGCAAATCAGAAGTACTTTGAATGTAGCACACAAAAAATAGCAGAAGCTCCATCTTTAAAGAGGATTTCAAATTGTGCACGTTCTGTTTATGTAATTTTTTCTTTGGCACAGAAATATGAGAGATTCAGTTGAAAAACGACAAATTGACACAATTAAGAGTAGCTCTTAGAAAATGTAAATAACAAGGCGAGTGCAATGACAAAAAGTTGCTTAATGCCATATTTGTCTTGGATTTGCTACAAATGCGCGTTACCTAACGAGAATGTTTTCATTTCGAATCGAGGTGGAGATTTTAAAAAATTCATTTGAAATGGTTCGTCGTGGGCAGAGATGCCAATTTGCAGTTGCAACTCTCAGAAAGATGGATTGAAAATGGGCTTACTGACGCAACGATTGAATCAAAGTGTGTGCGACTCACACGTTTCGTACAAAAAATAAGACAAAACCGTTCCAATGCACGTAACGGCATTAATGATGCCAAGCACTTATTCCAATCAAAGCTCATTTAGACGCAATGATCTACGTATCTAACATCTTTAACATGATTGCAAAGATTGCTGAGATGTATATATATTTACACACTAAAAAGAAAAACAAATGCGATACCTAGATAAAACGGCAACAATTACCTTTTGTGTAACTTATTCTCGAAACGGCTCCAAGAAATTGTTCTTCTTCTCTTCGCCCGAATCGCTTGAATAGAACACGAAACGTGAAAAAAATATCGCACTCAAACACACACACCTTTTCAAGTGCAAAGTAAATAGAAGATCTGCGTGCGGACGTGTCTTTATGGTGGTCGACGTTCAAAAATTCACAATGTATATGCGTTGTTGATCAGTTTGCAGTTTCGCACGGCTCTTTCTGTTTGTATATTAAGTTTTTTTTTATCACATCAATGATTATAAGGGGAATCACTTGGCTATTTTCCTCTGGCCGATTTGTGCTAATATTTTTAGAAATACTTAATAAACAAATCGCTAGCGATGTGTTTAATTTTTGCAATGCGTAGGAATTTGCTCGTAAATTATCTGACAATTTGTGTTTGACTGCGACGTTTCCCGCACAGTCTTTTTCAATTCGTCCGATCGATCTTTGGTGTGCTCAACAACAATTCACAAGCAGCGTTATGCACGATTTTATGAGTAATGTAGTTATGCTGGCACAAAAACCGTAGCAAATTCATAAATTTAAACGTAATTTTCTTGTCACGCTGAGAAAGTGTAATGCTGTCGATGGCTGATGACTGCTCGACAAACAGCTGTGTGTGTACGCGCGCGATTCGGAAAATAATTTTTCCAGTGAAATTGTGTATGCTTTCTTCTTTCTTGATCGTACTTCCGAAAGAGCAATTTTTGTCTACTTTATATCAATTTTCTCTTCTTTTTCGGCAATCAGCTTTCACTGCTACCGTTTTTATTGTGTGTATGCTGTGCAAGAATTTGTTGTTTCGTTTTTATTTTCGATTGAATCACGTGTCTCACTATTTTATCAATTCCGTACAATTCGGCAAGTCTATGCTGTTTTGTTTGTTCAAATTCATGTATTGTTATGATGGAACAATTTAGTTTCGAAATCACGAAACGCTGTAGCTGTTTTCGTTTTATTGGGCACAAACACGTCTTTTGAATGCGCGTTGACAATAGATATCTTTGTCGCGCTATTTTGTATGTTCCAAACAAGACAAAACCATTCCCAATTGTCTTCGACTTGTAATTATCTCATCGATCCACAACGTCTCAATTCCAAATTGGTATCTTAGTATAGTCACTTAAAATGCACTTGAATTCCGGTTACTATTATGTACTGCTACGCAACGTTTGAATTTCAATTCAACATTACCAAATGTTAATATATTTTAGCACTTTACAAACATCAAAAATTCACAATTTGCTCGCCAGAAGCAGATTTTATCTTCACTACAATATTAAATTTACAAATTTACAGCGTGATTTTCGCTCGCCCAAAATGCGATTCGGCATCATAGTAATCAAAAATAGCTCACGTGAAATCGAGCCAACACGCCAACAACACGAAATAGCAATTGCAATGGACGAAACAATAAACGACGGCGATCTCAATCAGCCGAAGATATTGGGCGGTTTTGCATTTCAATCACCTTTGAACTATCGACGAATTACCATTAATTTAACCGCACACTCAATGGCCAACTAGAGATATACACATCCATCAAGAATGAATTCTTTTCTTCAATTGGTGCTGTTATTGTTGTTGTTGTTCTTGTTTTCATCTATTTGTAATGTATTTCAATTTTCACATTGTTTTGTTTCTAATTCGCATTCGAACTATTTCGTAAATCAATAACATTTAACAAGATCCCGTTCACGATTCTACGTTTGTGTTTGTGTGTGTGTATCCGATTCCAAATGAATGAATGGTAACTCGTTTGCAAATGCCCTGCACCAAAATTAAAATTGCAACACTTAATGCGTTTCTTTCTACAACTGCGATTTATCTATTTATCTTAAAAGCATTAACTTAACTCACGGAGAGACGAAAAGAATGGAAACCGACACTCTTCAACAACAGCTAGCGATTGAATAATGCGAAACGCGAATACACAAACATTTCTACCACAAGATTTCTGACTTTTTGCTCGCTTCTTATTTTATTCCGTTTTTGTGTTGTGGATTTCATTCGTCTTGTTTCGATTGTGTGCACTTTATTATGATTTTCACTTGATGGGAGACATTTAGATCTACTCACACGCAAAAAACCTTGGCATATTGAACACAAAAACACCAACACACAAGCGACCATGATCCAAATCGAGTGAAGTTGGTTTGAACATTTGGAACAAATCGGAATTGACGTTGTTTTGATTTGATACTGGTCGAATTTTGACAATCCACACCAACATAAGCACTTCGAATGTGTTGAATTGTTTGACTTTGGTCGGAACATGAAAATGATGTATAGAAATTTGGCGGTAAACAGTAAATATTAAGATACAATGATGCTTGTGTCGTGAGCAGCATGCAGATGTGTATTGGAACCGTCATAAGACCGAACGAAACATTGCTTACTGTTTCTGTTGTGCATTGTGAATGTCAATTTAGGTTTCATTTTTTTTTTTTTTTGATTAATTGTGCTAGAGCATCAAAAACCTGCTATAAAAAATCGATCAAGAATAGTGAATGGACAGAATTTGACGTTAAAAATTATCGGGTGGAGCTGTGAAACAACGCTGAAAAGTGCAATTCTTTCACTGAAAGTAATTCATACAAAATGTGTTCGCTCAATGGAAGCGAGGTCGCCAGACTAGTTCTTGGTAAGTGAATTGAGCAAATAATTGTACAATTCAATGCAATTTAATGATAATTCTTTGTTATGCCACAACATTTTGTAAGAAAATTGAAATAAGTTATGAATGCGACGCAATTACATAGTTTTTTTTCCTTTTTTAGGCTATTTACAAAGTCAAGAGCTGGACAGAGTAGCATTGGATTTTTGCAAATCGAGCCCATTTTTAGCATCGGAATACGGAATTTTAAGCCGTGGCAAAAAGATTATTGACATCAACAAAGGCAGAACATTGGTCGACATCATCAAACAGTTCGTTGAAATCGAAGCGACTGGTATGTGTGCTAATTGAAAATATTATCTGTCAAAATGTACTTTCACTTCGATTGAAAATGGATTTTGTTGAATTAAAATGGCTCAAATAAGTGAAATATGAACAATGTTGGAGCTTTTTACTTTTAACAAGGGCATAGTAACGCGATAAGAAAATGAAGTCATTTTGATGGCATATTTTCTGACAATGCGAAATTGAGCGGCTGTTGTTATTAAATATTGTGTAATCTTAATTGCTGCAATAGAAAAATTTAGTAGTTAAACACATAGCATTATTCTCATCACATACACACATAACTATTTCCGTTCTAACACCCATCATACAACGGTTCTAACTCAAAGAATTTAACCAATAAGAATTCGGCTGTCATTTATCCATTTTAATTATGATCTCAATCGATACAGAAGATATAAATTTGCACGTTCCAACCATCTAATTGTGCCAATTCTACAAAAAATATTTTTTTATTTTCGTACAGATATTCTTATTGATTAATTTGGCTTGTTTTATTCAATGCATTCATGAAATTCTTATTGAACATTGTGTTCAGCAACTAAAAAGTATTGTTCCATTCGTTTTTTATCCCTTAGTGACTGAATTTTTCGAAAATGAGCTGGCAAAATATGAGGAAACGCCAGTTGAATTGCTTCGAGTGCGAACATTGGAGGACCAGGTTAAATATGCCTGTCGATTGTTTCGAAGAGCTGATGAACAAAGCCAAATGATGCCATCGCGAAAGCGGCCAAATGTTACGATAACTCTGAGTGACTGTGATTCTGAATCAACAACTTCATCGCCACGAGCCACAAATGTCCAAGATTTGCCGGGTTACACACGTCAACCGTCGAAACGACGCAAAATCTATGACGCAAACCTTGAGTTGAGCATTAAAAAAAGTAAATTTGCGGAAGATTGTAAAACAGAAAAGCAAAAATTGACCCCGATCAAAACGGCCACAGCAATTCAAGACCCGACTTCGAGCAAATATTTGCAGGCATCACCGTCAAAAGTATCGATTCCAGCTAAGAAACTGTCCGAATCGATGTTGGCTCACGATGACTTCCCGAATATTATTGCCCAAACCATTAACAATGCCTTAACTGGGAATATTTCGTTCGATCAGCTGCAAGATAAACTCCCAGATATTCTCATGACCACCGAACAGTATCCAACATTCGATGAAATCATTCGTGAGGTATGTCCAGAGACATTCGAAGAAGAACAATCAATGCATTCATCGTCATCGAAAGCACTAACCGATGTCGAGAACGAATTTGAAGTCGAAATGGACCGCCAGCTCGACACCCCAGTTCCAAACGAGGTGAATAAAGGGGGACGCTACGAATTGCGATCGCAAAAGAAGACTCCAGTTTTAAATACATCGACTGAATCGAAAAGAAAGATGAACGTAAAAGCTGAGATTATTTCGAATGAAAGAGTCGATATTTTGCCGAAAAGTACGATTCAGAACTTGAGAGATGAACCGATCCTTGTTGAATCGGATTCTGAAGGAACTGTTACAACAACGTCACAACAGCAAAATCAGCAATCGGCGCAACCACAAACGGTTCGCCTATTTTTTGATCCAAACACGCAAACCTATTACCTGGAAACGTTTGTGGTCGAACCACAGCAAGCAATTGTCACAGCTCCAGCCATGAGCATTTGCAATATGCCCAACGCCATTGATCAATCAAAATTCATCATGCAGCCGGATCAATCGAATATGAAATTTGTTGGTGCGGATGGTGCTGTCATCAATTCAAACGCTTTGCAACTCAATCCAGTGTGTGTGTCAACGGATTCCATCCAGGAGCTTGAGAATAACGGTGGTGATAGCATCCTTCCGGATCGCGTAATCGTAATTGACGACAATGAAGTGGTTAAAGAAGGCAGTCAATCGATGCTACCTTTGGAAGAACTGGGAACAACAGCATCAACAACAGAAACACTCGAAGAAGCGCCAGTCGAGAAGTTGGCCAAAAAGCCTGCAAAGGATATATTTCCCCAGCTAGAACAAGTCACCGATCAAAAAGTGTCTACTCCAATGCAATCTATCAAAACAAATATTCCGGGAAGCTCAAGAAGTCTTTCGACTCCACGCAATAGTAATCCACATGTGCGTGTATTGGACTTCAATACACCGAGTCGTTTCCGATTGGGAGAGATAGCTGATAGTAAAAATGAGTCTGGAACGAATACATCAAGATTTTTCAGTAAAACTCCTCAAAATCGATCGATTTCCTCGTCCATGCCAAACTCAGCTCCACCAAAAGTCAGTTCGGTCGTTCAAAGTGAGAAAAAATTGGCTGAATCATCCACAGCAGCCGATCCATTTGTTCCAATCGATGAAAATACCATAGTTTCTGCTGACGGTGAGACCCCAAAAGTGCGCAAAACGAATCGTAAAAGTTGCGTGCGTACGGTTCCGTCGCACAAAGAAATCAGTCAAGAAGAAAAAGATAAGCGCATGAAAAGAGTGGCCAAGACAAAGAAAAAGATCTGCTCTGAAGATGAAAAGAGTAACGAAAGCAAAGAAGATAAAAAAATCGAGGAGAACAACAAAAAAGAGGAAGGCAAGGCACCGATTACCCCGGAGGATGCGATGGCCGAATGGCAAAAGATACGATCATCTTCGAAAAATCCGGAGCTTTTCGAACAAAACCTGCGCGAACAGAACAGCAAAAAACAAGATATTGAAATTTCGGTTGGACGAAAGAAGCGGACACGTAAAACAAAGAAAAAGCCAGTCGCCAAAAAAACACAGCAAACACCGAGTAATGTAAGCACAAATGAACACGATGAATCAATTAAAACGGTAGATTTATCAAGGAACTCTTCGATGGAGAGTATCTCCGATAATTTGAATTCGACACTCAATGTGCACGCACGAATGCTGGAGGAGAACTTAAAGAGTGCCAAAAAAGTAACGCCGGCTAAACAAGTATTGATACCGAAATCGGCAAAGAAAAAGACACCAATTGGGAAATTGCAAATCAAATTGATACCATCACCGAAACACAAAGTATTGAAACGGCTGAAAAGCGCGAAAAAAGATGCAAATGTAGCGCCCACTTCAAATGAAGAAAGCAAAGTACAAGAAATTGCAAAGAGCAACACACAAGAAGAGCGAAAAGAGGATGCCGAAGCTGAAAAGAAGATAGATGAATCAGAGCCCAGTGATAAACCAACAGCTCTAGCGACCGAAAACACAACGGACGACTTGGAAGTTGCCCAGAATCTCATTAGCATGACGGAAGTAATTTTAAAGCAAGAAAATGCAAAGAAGAAAACAACGTTAACGGTGATTCAAAACGATTCGGGTTCGATGTCGGAAGCGGCCGTTGAAGTGCCTGTTAGTAGAATTCTCAGTGAGCCGACGCAAGGTGATATGATCGATTCAGATCTACTGAAAAACGCTTGTCATATCAATTTAAGCATGTCTGCCTTACTCGAAACTCCTTTCAAGGATCTCAATGCATTTTCATTCCCACGAACGCCGGGTGTCAATCAAATTTTATCGCAATTGGTTACACCGTGAGTTTTCCATCCATTCATTATTATAAATTTCAATTATTCCAGTTTCTTTAATTATATAAAGAAAAAAAAAAACAATTTTATTTTAAAATTCCATTCATTTTTCTTTTTCCAGATCCCTGCGACCAAGTGAAGGTTTATTGGACGACTCCGTTTTCAAAAATCCGCAATTCCCGACGCCAAGTTTCCCAATTACACCTGGTTCCATTTTTACACCCCTCAAAGACCTCGTTTCGCCGCGAAGCGACCATGAAATTGTGTATGGTGCAGCGAACAGACCAACGGATTACTCATCAAGTAGTTCATACTACAAGCCTGATGAGTCGGATGGAATCGATAGGCAAATCCATGCAACGATTCAATCATGCCGAACCAACAGCGACGTTTACAGTGCAGATGAAATCGAAGATAATGCCAAAGTGGACGACCCCAACGACACCACTCAAAATACTCTCGATAGTTCGTCGTCGTCAAGCTCATCTTCAAGTAGTGATTCCGATTCTGACAGTGATTCATCTTCGTCTAGCGATTCAGATGCGTCAAAAATTTCGGTTAATTCAGTGGAAAAAGAGACCGAACCAAATGTCAATGGAAAACCGGAGAATTTGACTGAAGAACACACAACGCAAACTATCAAATCTCATTTAGTTTCGACGAATGAGGTGAATATTGCGCAAAATATCCTATTGTCTGAACCGCAAGCACCAATTTTAAATGAGGAAGCCGAGCAAGTTGTAATGCTTAAAGAAAAGCGTCGTCGGATACAGGATCAGTTACGCGAAGTTGAGATGAAGAATTTCGAAAAATTTGCCAAGCCAAAGCAAACCAAAACATACCGTACAATAACTGAGGCCAAACGCGAGCGACTGCGCGCACCTACTGTCAATATGTCGCCGTCGAAACGAAAATCAACACAACCAAAGAAAATTGTTCAACGCCAGATTTACCCGCAAGCTGTGAATGTCGTATCAAGTCGATCGGAAAAAGTCACCGAAATACCAACGCAAAGTAGGACCACGGGACGGTTAATACCTGAAGCAGCCAGCGACAATGCTATTGTCGATGCATCTGATGTGAGTACAACACAAAACGCACAAAAAAGTCCAACGGCCGAAGAAGAGAGTGTTGAAGCCATCGAAAGTCACATTAACAAAAGTCTGAATTTAATTGCGGACATCTCACCATCAAAAAAAGATACTGCCGTTCCAACGAACTTGACCAGAGAAGGCTTAGTTGATATTTTATCGGAAAAACAGAAGCAATTCGATGCCAATCGACCAAAAATGAAAACCGAACTGATCGCAGCATTACCGATGACACGAACTACACGATCGCGCGCCAAAAATCAAATGCTTATTCGGCCAGTACAAATTGTCTTGACAAAAAAGAAAGTATCTACCTCGAGCAAAGCCACAAAATCATCAAATTCGACAAAAATGCAAAGAAAATCTAAAGATGACACAAAAACCAAAATATCGACAAAATCACCCGAAAACTCTAAGGAAACGGTGAAAATTGAACACATGAAAACTGCCACATCATCTGAAGACTTGAACAATTCGAGCAGTTTCAAAACACCAGCCAAAGAAAAAAGATTACTTGAAATTCGAGACATATTTGGTGATTGTACGGATATCGATACACCGGTCAAATCGCCAATGAAAAGTACTGTTCGTGAACCAGAAACTAAATTTATAGATCAAGCCGAGGTTCGAAAATCACCTGCTCGAGAAGCTGAGCCACAAAGCAATAAATTCGAGGCCGACAGCAGCTACGGGAATGACGATGACGACGACGAAAGTAATAGCGATGAGGAGGAAGTACCAAATGAAATGATATTTTCGATTGATGAAACTGACAAGAAGCGATTCTTCTCGATGCGGGAAAATGCATCGGCTAAATTGAAATTCACTGTAAAGGACATCAATATTGGAACGAAAAGTGTGTTTTTAGATGACTTGAAAATTACTTTGACACCAAGCGATGAAATGGAACTGTACACACAAGACGTCGATAGTGTGGCCAAGGAACTGCAGCAACGAAATCGAGTGGGAAAAAGTGCAAAGACTGAAACAAACAATGAACCAACATCTAGCTCAGATGCCATTTACGGAAAACCCTTGCACACTTCTACACCATCGCCGAATAGAACAATCATGCCAAAGTTCAATATCAAGCACAAAACATCGGCCAATGTGTAAGTCTTTTGAAAATTTCAATTGATTTCTCTGCAGAATTTCAAATTGAAGACTAATTTCGAAGCGTAAGATTTTTCCAAGCAAAAATGCTAAAATTTCATTTTTTTGGTTTTTGCAGAAGCCCTAAGAAGCAGAGTGCCGGTAAAGGTGATGGCAAATTCGACAATATTGAAATCGATGACGTACTGGTTCTAATCCACCCAACCATGGATTAATGATGATAGCATTCTTAATATCATTTATTTTGATCACAATACAAAGCAAATTTAATAGAATCATATTTTTCTTATGGAATCTTAGGAATAGAGTACATAAAGTCTTTTTAATAATCTTTTCTTCCTTGTTAAGCCATTCATATTTATTTCCCATTATTATTCATTTCAACTACCTACTAGAATCACAGATACAAAACGAGAAACATACTCGAATTGAGTATAAATAATACAATTCAAACTGATTCTGTTTTGAATCAAATAAATCGATTTAGTTGCTGTTTATTTTGATGGTGTTTTATTGTTATTTCAAATGTTGCAGCAAATGTGTTTTGAGATCTGGCATTGTCTTTGGCGATGCACCACATCGATGACATTTCAATGGGGTATTCAAAAGCTCCTTAGCTATCGTTGGATTGAGTCTCGATACTTTCCCGTCTACTTCGATTCGTCTCACTAATTCTTTGAAATAGAGTCAAGCGTCTCATTCCACTGCCTTACTTTAATTGTGTAAAACTGTAGATACAATTTATTTAAGTCAATACCTTCATGTGGCACAAAGTAATCGGTGGTGAAAGAGTTCCAATGCTTCTTTGTCTTCAGCGATGATGAGTTGAAATCCGTAGAAATGACATGCAAGTGTACCTGCTGCATGCTTGGCTCTGCATGATAGCCGATCTTGAAATCATCTACATTCTGTTTTTTTACTTCAATCACATTCAACGCCATCATATGCATCTCCTTCAGCAAAGGCAAATGGCTTTTTGTCAACTGTTATCGATTTTGTAATATAAACTCAACTTTTATAATGCCCCATAAACTAAATACAGCTATTGATTGTGATGTTGACTAACCTTAAAAATATCGGGAATACTCTTGTTGGGAAGAACCAGGAAGTGAAATTTTGCCTTAGGAAATTTGTCCGCAATTACAACAATTTCTTCGTTTGAAATAATCCAATTGCTCGGATCTTTCATAGTGTTAAATAGCGCTTGTGACCAGTGAGCCATTTTCGTGATCATTAGATATATTTTTTGTCGAAATAGCAGATTTACTAAATAATCTTTGGAATGTTGATATCCAGCGACAATTCAAATAAATACGCTGTTTGCGTCAGCTGTCAAAGTCATATGTTTCAGTGGTGGTGGTGACAATGGCGCTGATGTTGCTATTATGTGCAACATACAATGAAGAAAACAGTTTTTTTTTTAATTTATATTAAAATTCTTTTTTCTTAATAAATTCAATACGCTTTTAACATCTTCTTTATTTCAATTAAATATAATTTGTTTCAATCATTTTAATAGTAACTTTTGTTTGAAAATATTGTGCGAAGAATTTTGAAAATTCAATTTTCGCACTATGGTCATTTTCGTATAGATAACTTTTATTTATTTTATAGTTGGTTTATTAGGAGCGCAATTTTTGTGTTCCAAATTCCATCCCGACTTCGTTGGCAACATGTTTGAAGAGATGTAATTTCAGTGCGCCTATATTTTTTGGCTGTGCATTGCACCGATGACATTTGAGCGGTTTGGCTCGTAGTTCTTCAACACTGTGGTGGTCCATTTTGAATATTTTTCCGTCGATCACAATCCGTCGCACCAATTCTGAGAAATGATCAATATGATAATCACTATTAAAATACCTTAAATTCGATAAAAAAAAAACGACTTAGTCGAATGTTACCTTCATGAGGTACAAACAGAGCTGTATTGAACGAGTTCCAATGCCGTTGCGTTTTGAGGGTTCGCGAATCGAAGTCTGTGGAAATCACGTGCAAATGAACTCGCAGCAAACTTGGTTCAGCGTGATAACCAATCTTGAATTCTTCTGACTTCAGACCTTTTAGCTTGATTACATTCAACGCCATCGAATACATTTTATCCAACAGAGTCAAGTGTTTCTTATTCAACTGTATTTTAATATAAAGATTTATACGCAGGTTGCAAGATGATGCATTTAGATATTGAACCATTATCTTATTCATTTAAATACACTTACGTGAAAAATGTCTGAAATGTCTTCTCGCGGAAGAACCAAGTAATGGTATTTTGCTTTTGGAAACTTGTCCGCAATAACGACAACATCGTCGTTTGAAAGAATCCAGTTGAAAGGGTTCCTTATTTCGTTCAACAATCCATACTTCCAATTGTCAATTTTGCCGTAGTTTTTGAACCCGTTCGGTTCTGACATTCTTATTCGAAAGCCACTCTTAAATTGAGTATACAAATAATTTGAAGAGTTCAGTATACAACATAAGAATTGGAGACAGAGGTACAAACTGCCGCCGAACAGATAGCATTTGAACTGTCAACAAGAGATCAAAAAAAAAGGTGCAAAGTCAGCAGCTTATCGACTAACGGGATGGTAAGAATACAGGCAAATGTAAATGCAGCATTGACCATTTTGAAAATATTTTTTATTCTCTTCGAAAGAACGAACAATTTATTTTTGGATACAAAAGAAACCCCAGAAATTGTCGGTCAATCAGAGAAACACAATCTTTATCGTTTAGGTAATTCACATAGTTGTTTGTTTATTTCCTTATTATCTACATTTTCATCAGTGTTAATATAACGTTTTTTAGCTCTATTTAGTTATATTATTTTATTTATATATCCTTTCACTTTCATTTATCAATGTTTCCAAGAACGAAAGAATCTCTCTTTTGTCCGAAAGCAATTTTATAAAATCGATATTTGATCCATTTCACTTGCAACCAGATTAAAGTGGTAAAAAATTGAACATATTGTGTCCAATTCACTGTTAAATGTGTTAAGGGCAAAATTTATATCACTTTTGTTACACGCTTTCATTTGTAAAAGTAATCTTGAATTTGTTATCTCATCGTTTTGAAGAGGAAAAACATGTTGCCACAAACCATTATTTTTACCAGAATGGAAAATCAATCACCAACTAAAAAGAGAGCCATCCAAATTTGTAACATCACCTCGGAACTGACAAATAACATATATTGCAATTTCCAGTTATCATAACTAGTTTCCCTAGACAAAGGTTAGAATGGGTAAAACAATGGGAGTAAATTTCGTGTAAGTCTAAATCCACTTCAGGACAGTTCAATGTCCGTGATCATTCTAAATTGAGATTGCCGGCTAGCTTCTCTCTGCATTGGAACTCGGAAACACGCATTTCATGCTACAAAAGTACTCGACCATTATGATGATCAACGTGAGTGCTGGTGGTGTGATTGAGTAATAACGAAACGATGAAATGCTGGGCCAAACTCGCGGTCGGCCAAACTCCGAGTTCTTGATATCCTATGCGGAAGAGAGAAGTCATGTTGATCGATAACAAATGAAAAACATATCACGATTAATCAAATGCATTTCGTTCAGAGTGTTTTTTTTTTGTGTATGTTTGGTGGATTTTAAAATAATGTTTATTCAATTTTCAACTGTTATTTTATATCCATTCATATCGCTAAGATACAATAGATACAGTACATCGATATATAAAGATTTTTTTTTTTTTGTTCATTTTTTTTGTAAGTTTTTTGTATTTATTTCTTTATATTTATTCATACGCGGCGATTGAATTGTGGCGCCAGATGTGTGAGTGTGTGTGTTATAAAATGATTTTTTGTGGGTGTGAATGTTCCTTCGATTATTTTCCGTTGCATAAAAAATAATATCTCATTCATCACTCGAGTCTCATCACGAGCTTCGAAAATACGCACAATTCGCTTTTCTAAAGAAAGACGCGCGTTCTATTTGGTTTACCTTAATGAACTTCATTTATTTAATTTTTCTATCAATTAGATTTGTAGCTTATCATATCATCAATTGTGGGTGTGTGTGTGTGTATGTTTGTGTGAAAAAAATGATTCGAATTTTGTCGCTTACTTAGCATAAAAATATATAGATGAAACAAAATGTTCTTAAGTTTGCTTTTTTCTTTCTCCATTTTTGTTTATTATATCGCATGAAAATGAATTGTTCCCTGCGGATAACAAATTGATTGAATATTTGCTTCGGCGCAGAGAGAATGAAAGTTTAACTAAAATACAAAAAGAAATATTTGCGTAAATAAATGAACATTAAAACGTCGATTGGCGAGGTTTCCGCATTCTTAACTCAACTCGAAACTTTGCGCGTGATGATACAAAATCATCGTCTATTGAAACACATTTTTCCACGCTTTCGAACGCTAGCAAGGACATAAAACATTGTTTCCAGTCGCGTTTCAAACTTAAAAAAAACAAAAGCAATCACTTATACGTAAGAAGAAGCAAACAAAAAAATGAATAACTATAAGATAAGAGTGTAGTTCTTCACCTAACGAGTAAAAAATAATTCTTCTGTTTTTCTAACGATTTTGATGTTCCCTAAAAACAAAATCAATTTGCTCCTTAGATGTTATTCACCTCTTCATTTGTTTTAGTATATGTTGTGTGTCCCTAAAATTTGTTATTCTTCATTTGATGTAAATTACTTAAATGTTAAAGTTATTTTTCAAAGATTTGTTGTTTTTGTTGTTGTTTTTTTTCATTATATGACCAAGTACATATACGATTATCGTTTGTCATATACAATTCGGTTTCTGCTGTTTTCGTAAAAGTTCTTGTATTTTATCAATTAGAATTGTTCATTTTATTGAATACAAATACAAGTATTGCTGCGCTCGTGTGTCGCTGATAAACTGATAGTGGCCAGATCGGCGCTTGCATCATGCGAATTCGTTCATTTCGACTCTCGTTTTCTTGATTAATTGAATGACATTTAATGCGAAAGACTGATTATTCAATTTTTTTTTCATTTACTTTTTCGTGAAAACTGAACATTTTGCTTTTTGCTGCAATTGTTATTATTGTTAATAATCTTATTTGTTTATTCATTTGAAGTTTCTCATAGATATTTCGTATCAGTGTTTTTGTGTGTGTAGGTGTGTATGGATGCTGTTGATTCTCTTTCATATTTTCTCTGCATTCGGTTCATATTTCAATCAAAAGAGACTGGTTTTAATGTGTTTTTTTTGTTGCCGTTTTTTTTATCTTTTTGCTGCATTTTTCTGTGTAATTTTTTTATATTCATTCATATTGATTACTAATAATATTGGTTTTAAATTTAACGCAATTAAATTAGACTTATTTTAATTCGGTTGCCGTATGAGCCGTTTCATTTTTGTCGCGTCCGTTGCGTCCCTCACGCTCACCATCACGTTTCTCGGGTGGTCCTGGATTAGCCGCTTGTGAACTGCCACCAGCCTGGTTCGATTTCTGTTTCAGCATCGTCCAATCGAATATATAGTCGTATTGGTGATTTAATGTGCGGAAAAGAATTCTGGAAAATGACATGCATATATGATTAGATTCAATTAAAAATGGAGTATGGCAATATTGCTATAAACTAAATGCAAATGAAGTGATAATGTGTTTCGCAGCGACCCAAAAAAGGCACACCACCCCCCGACTCAAAATGACGTCAATGCGCGACAAAGTCGTTAAATCGTTTAAATCTTTTTCAAAAAAATCAGATTGATAATATGCATCATAATGTGGAATTTCATCATGCATCAACAAAATTCAATTGATTCCTCTCTTGAGTTTTATTTTGGTTCCGCATTTATGATTTACACAAGAGTGCGCGCTGTCAAACTTGGCATGGCCTTTAAAATGTATTGTGCACGAATTCGTTCATTGGCATTTGAACAAATAACAGCGTCATAATGCAACGAAATGTCTGCGTAAGCCTAAAGTCTGTATGTGGGTTCTGCTTTTTGTCTCTTTTCCTTTCTTTTCGCAAGCCTCGGTCCCAAAATGATGAAAAAGTTTGTTCAACTAGCATTTATTTATGAGCAAAAAATCAGCTTTGAGGTTCATTTGGCGGTGTTAGAGTCAAGACTATCAGAAATGAGTTGCGATATTGTTGCGTTTTCATGCGATTTAAAATTGAACAGTCATAATATGCGGTACATTATTAAGATTCCACTAGCCTTGAACCCGAATCGGTTTTTGCCGCTGTTAATGCCAAACTACCATCCCACAATCACACTTCAACATACGCAGGAAAGGTTTGAAACCTAATATAGCACAACAATGGACGAGAGAATGTTATAGGAACATGTTAAGCTATCAAACAATTTGAGCGAAATTGTTGAGCACGTTTCTGTCCTTCAAACTTCTATTCAAGGATATTTTGGCTCGATTTCGAATAAGAATGCTTCTATCTGGGCAATGTCATTTACGGCAGTGAATATGGATAATGGGAAAAACAGGCTCCGAAACACATTATTCTTGAAAAACGGCATGAATCAATGGACATTGACAGTGAAGTACGTGCTGCTAGGCCCTTTTCGCGGTTGCTCGATAGCAACAAAACAAAATTGCCACATTAATGAGACAACATCAAAATTAAATGCGCACAAAATACTCTAAGTGATATTGATTCACGCAGGCAAAAATTCAAAATACATTTGCTGATATTGCAAAACGTTTGTCATTTTTTCCCAAATGACTGGCATTCAAGCTCGATTGTTGAAGTATTTTATTGCATCTGCACATCAAATTGCTGTAAAAGGGATTTTTACTCTGTTTATGACTTCGACCTTTTTCATTCGACAAGAATATGTCCATTTAAATTCATTTCGTATTTCCGCCCACCGTGTAAAACACAAAAATGATGGAATAAAGAGATCGACGGAATCTATAGCCTAAATGCACGCGACACGGCAGCAATGATTCAAATGTGTCCTGAATTTGGAGGCTTGAAATAATAAAAAAAAGACGTTGCGCGTTGAAATGAAAGTTGATCGAATTGTGAGACCGACTCGAATTGCCATTTATTGACTGATTTTAGCTCGACAATAATCGCCGTTACTACAGCACCGTTCGGTCGGTCGTGTTCACTTTATAGTATGGCTGGCTGGCTGACAAGCAGCAAAATATATTGTATGATCAACAAAGTAATACGTTTTCACACGGTGACCTGATTTTAGCTTGTGCTGCCTCTTACGCTGTATGCCATCTACAAGCGTATATATCTTGCGTTTCGTTCGCCAGTAGTCATTTTCTACACACACTGCGAACGGTGAGTCGCTTAAATGGGGGGATAAAAGTGGTTTTCATTGCTCGAGTAAATGCTGTAACCTAATACGTCATGCAGTTGCTTCTTCGTCGACGCGATTTTTTCGCTTCGCGCTGTTCGTTTCTCATGCAAGCGCAAGCAGCAGAAAAAAAAACACAATAGCACAACAACGCACGAGGAACAGCAAAACTGTAGATGAAGAAGTAATGAAATTGTGTGTAGCTTTTTTTTGCATCTCTTGAATTGAACGTAGTAAAAAAAATCGAATGGATTCGTTTATATGCGTGACGTTGTGCTCAGTATCAATGCTCAATGTTGCTTCAGCGCGTTAGTTTTTAGTGTTCGTACACAAACAGCTGTGATAGCAAAACAAATCCACTAAATGGGCTCCAGAACATACAAAGGAACCTTGCAATGACGATGTAAATAAGCAAGCCTGTTGACGCGTAAGACATCAACATTCAAGTGTGTGCGAGCTCTGCATATATGTGGCAGCTCCATAGACAAGCTAAATGCCAAGATGTGCAGCTGCGATAGTTCATGAAGCACTCACTGGCTGGCAATCAACCGTCAAAGAACCGTTTTGTTTTATATACAGTTTTTTTTTTCACTTTGAGCTCAACAAACATGTTTGCTTTATTGTATATTGTATCGATGTTTCGAAGAGTGATTGCCCATTTCAATCGAGCAAAATCCAAAAACCGTCTCGCTATTCCAATTCGTGAAATAATTTTGATTCGCTGCAAGCCCTATTTATATCTGTCATAATGTTTGACAAGCTATCGCTTGCAAAACCTAATTTTGGCATCATCTCAACGTGCCTATTCTCAAAATCATTGTGCCATTTCAACGTTTCATCAGCCACAAAATATATGCTAAATACGAAAAATGAAAAAAAAAAAATAAAATAGAAAAATTGGTTTTTCCACAATGTAGAGCTGAGCTTTTGAACAAATTGTAAAATGGAATCCGCTTTGCGCGTTTCAAATATACTGTAGGAAAGCCAAACTTATTTCACGAATGCGAAAGATGATTGCAAAAGTGAAAGCCCAAAGCAGATTCAACACAAACCGCAAAATTGTCAACGTTTTACCCTTTTGATGACAAATGCGATATTCATTCGGGTGACACGTCATTTTTCTAAAAAGTTGTTTCGCAAATCTATTGAATCATATACTGAGATAGTACCAGAAGTATCATTGCTTGATAATATTCGCCTGTCATGCCAATAGATACAGCAGATTTTCTTTTATTGCCGCTTGAGTGAGTCTATTTAACTGTTGTTTGTGTTGAAATCAATGGATTCGCTTAGTATTTTATGCGAATACAAGAGCTGATGTCATTCAGAAAATAACGAACAAAGAGCGATTTTACGGTGATAACGGTAAATTTGAATGAATGAAGTGAGTGAGAAATAATCGAAGCTATAAAAGAAAGCGCCATGATCAAATCGATGAACGAGTAAGACGCGCAACGGAATCAAATTGACGAAAGTGGGATGACAGCATAGGAACAACAGACGAGCTCTGTGTTCTTATATACACCACTCTCGATAAAAATAACAAACAACATCAAAATTAATTTCGTCTATATTTCAACTGAAAGATAAAACACGAAAATAATAAACACGTTACGATGCTCACGAAGCCCAGCACTTTAGGTGCCTATGACCGAATGAAATGAACCAAAACTAAACCGCAACATACGCCGCAAAAGCATTCAACTCACACAATCGACGACAGCAAAGCAAAGCAAAGCAAAGCAAAGCCAGGCCAAGACAGACATATAACGTTCTGTGGCAATCGTTGATAATTTCGTAAAGAGGAAAAATATAAATAAGTTTCCAATGCCAATTATGCCCGTACGAAACATCAAGCTCGAAATCAAAAAGCATAGAAGTGAGGACGAGTAAAAGAGAGAGAGAGAGAGAGAGAGAGAATGTGCGGCGTATGTGTGAGCCGCTCTTGCAACGGATTCGCTGTTTTGTGCATGAAATATAAGACATTCTAAACATTTCCTTGCTGACTTCAAATACATATCGAAATGTTGATAATTAAAACCGAAAAACCGCAATCGTTTACCTTGAAGCGAAGGAACGAACGATCGAGGGAAAGAAAGAGAGAGAGAGAGAGCAACACATTTCGTGAGAAAATGTCTGACAATGAATCATAGTCGACGGTCTTTTTAAATTCGATTAGTCTGTCGCAAAATTGTTTGACTTATATGGCTACTGTATGTTCACAACGAAGTCCAAACATGTCTCTGCATGTATTTAAAAGTTAAAAATTGGAGTCAAATCACACTGCATCACCGTATTTTTTATGTATACATTCATCAGACTTTCCTTTGATTTTGTTTATTTCAGCACAAATAAACATAAAATAGGATATGGTGTGCATTGAATTGTCGACAAGTACATACAAAGTGTATGTACAAGCTCGCGTCTTCCGATGACTGTGTTGCTTCTTTGATTTTTCGTTTAATGTTCGAACGAAGTACGAAATGTATATAGATATAGGCGGGGAGCATAGCACAAAGCCAGTTCAGATCAGTAAGATTATGATGAACAACCGAACCCATACAAACACATGAAGCAGCAATTAACAACACAAAAACACGTTTGAAAATCTAACTCGTGTATTCGCGCAACAAACGATATTAGTTGAGGCAGCAAAATGAAATCCACTATTGTTCATTTCTCTTTCTGTTGCTCCCATATGGATGAAAACGCCAGAAAGAAAATAAAATGCGATTCACATATTGGATATGCCGATGTATGGGCACACTGTATATGGAAGTCTTCGTAATAATAACATTTTTTCCCTTCAGCTGCTACTGCTACTATTGTTGCTGTCTTGTTTTTGTTTCGAATATTATTTAAATGTCTTGAATGCTCCGCAAACTGTCTGCACTTTTAAAAATTGTCATATTTCAAAATAGCTGCATATCAAAAATGAAACAAACGCTTTCGCTTGAGAAAATGACAATTGTGAAAACTATTGCAAATTCTGTTATTTTCACAATTGTTTTTTCATTCGTTTTGCTTCTGTCATTTTGTTGCGTATGCATTTCATCATTGCGGCTTGTAATATTGCGAGTGGCATTGGGCTATCGCTGAAACACGATGATAAATAAAAATGCAAAATTACATGAAAATGATGAAATGTGACACTTACCTGAACAATTGTCGCAAGTACATGTAGTCAGGTGCTTCATCAAAACGCATCGTTCGGCAATAATTCAAATACATTGCAAATTCAGCTGGGAATCCTTTGCACAGAACTTCAATCGGCGTGGACATCTTTTTCTCAGATATTCGTTCGTATTTTTGCTTCTTGTTAGTCGCTTTTAATCCTTGCCATGGCAATGAACCACGATTAAAATACATCATTACGTAGCCTAATGACTCCATGTCATCTCTTCGTGATTGTTCAATGCCCAAATGTGCATTAATTGATGCGTACCGTGCCGTTCCGGTGAGATTTTTGTCTTCGCAGTAGCCAATGTGCATGCGAGTACGAAAATCTCGATACTTTTTCGCCAAACCAAAATCGATCAAAAACAATTTGTTACAATGGCGACCGATACCCATTAGGAAGTTATCGGGTTTGATATCACGATGAATGAAGCATTTACAATGCAAAAATTCCAAGCGACCAATCATTTGGTCGACCAGCATGAGAACGGTTTTGATTGTGAAATGGCGGCTACAGAAATTGAATAGATCCTCCAACGATGGGCCCAACAAATCCATGACCAACACATTGAAATTCTTCTCTTGGCCATAGTAACGAATGCGTGGTATTCCAACACCGCCAACCATGATGCGATACAATTTGTATTCGTACAACAATTGCGGATGGCGAGCATTCACTTCTTCCATTTTAATGGCCACTTCTTCGCCACAGACGACGCTCAGGCCGAGAAAAATATCACCAAATGAACCACTGCCAATTTTACGAATAACACGATATTTGCCACCTACGATGAAGTCATTGTACTTGATGTACGGATCCAGTTTCGCAGCCACACGATTCATTTTGGCTGGCTAACTGTGTGTTCGGGCTACGTTTTAAAATCACAAAAATCGTTGTTCAACAAACCAAACGAACGGAAAAACTAAACAAAATTTTCAAGAAACTGGCCCTCTGCTTCCGAGCGAAACCAAATTGCGATGTAACAAAAAAAAAAAAATTAAATTAATAAAGTCTCAGTTCAGTGTGTGTTGGTGAAAATAAGTTTAGAAGGTTTTTTTCCGATTCTACAAATTTTGCGTCAATATTATCTCGCTTTTATCGTGAAATCCATGTATATTTCTATGAAATTACTGAATATATTGTCTTTGACAGGAGTTTTCGATAATTTTCACATGGAAATCACCAACAAAATACACCTTTTTCCCTAAATTTTACTCTTTTGTGCTCGTTGATATAACATTTCACGTCGTCACATCACCAGCATTAACACTTACTGTTCTCTGACAACGAGGTAGCCATTTTGCTTCTTTATTTCAATGTTTTTCTTTCGTTTTTCTTATATCTGACTTCGTTAATGATCGTCATACTAGTAGTTGCCAATACCAACCATACGTAAATTAACTGTCATGTGGCGCTGCACTGCACTGTGGGTTTTTATTTATTACGTATTTTTATGTCTGCATTTCTATTCGACTTTATATTTAATTGGAGCAGTCACAGAGTATGATATTTATTATAAATGTATTTTTTGTATATTTTTCTTGTCGGCAATGTTAAAGTAGACATTGCAAGGAAATCAACAGCCAACATTTTACACCAATCACTGAGAGTTGTTTGTTTAAAATTTGAAAATGAGCAAGTTTCAGATGTTTTGGGTGCTCAGTTTTCATAACCTCAATGACGTCGAAACGTCAAACTGAAATCCGTACTTTGTACTAGCACAAAGATAAGATACGGTCGACAACGCAATTGATAATCAACTATTATTCACATTCGAATTTTCAAATGGGTTAGACGAAAATTGTTTGTGATTTTGTGATTTGGTGTATGCGTTTAGTTACTGTTAATTTGTTGAAACTTGACAATATCGCGACAGTTGTGCGCAAATTGAGCATGGAGATATTCAAAGGAAATACGATGGACGAGATTCATCGTGGTGTCGATAAATGGACACTAGATCATGGGCCGCCAATAATCAATAAACGGGACCATGCAGTTCTTTTTCATTTGCCAATTACACGCGATCCGAAACAACCACCGAAGCCACACGTCAGCCAACCAAAATGGGATGCAAATCATGTTCGACTACCATGTGCAACACAAAATGAGTACAAAGCGGAAAGTGCGGTAATGTTTAACAAAGGAAATTTTCCTGTTTGCACTTTGTTGGTGCTTAATACACCTTTTTAATCAATATATTCCCTTTTTTACAGAGCGATCCAGCAAAATTCGTAGCCACTCCACGATGGGAAGTCATCCAAACGTCACTTTTACGGGATATTCGCAGCAGCCGAGAATTAGAACGGGCCATTTTAACGTATAATATCAAATATTCTAGAAGTTGGAATTTCACTACATTGCACACTTTGTTTGACGTGAGTTATTTGTTGATGCAAAATATCATTTTAAGGTGATACACATTTAATTAAATACTGAAAAACCATCAACATATTTGGCTTTTACTTTAGCTGAAGAATCTATATTACAAAAAAGTGAAACAATTTCACTCTATCCCATAAGCCTGACATATAAAATTGAATTCGATGGAGACTCTCCAGTGATTGCATCTTAATGTCATCGAAATTCAAAATTGTTTCTTTGTCTTCAATTGATTTGTAGGAACTTGATGAACAAGAAGTTGAGCGATTTTTCTCCATCACATTGCCATCCATTATCGATCTCGCATTACATTTGCCCGATATAATTCCAAGTGCTATTCCACTGCTGAAGCGCGGCCAAAACCAGTCGATTTCATTGAGCCAGAAACAAATCGCGTGCCTATTGGCGAATGCTTTTTTGTGTACATTTCCACGGCGAAATGAATACCGCAGTTCAGAATATGAAAATTATCCGTCTATAAATTTCAGTGGCTTGTTTGTAGCTGATTCTAAAGGGAATATTGAGAAGATAAAGTGCATTTGCAATTACTTCCAACGCGTGTGTTCAAATAGTGAGTATTGCATTCAATATATTCGGTTCGCTGTTGCTGCTAGCAACGATTTGAAACGGTTTAGAAACAAAATAAATAAATTTATAAAAATGAAACAATGAAATAGAGACAAATTAAAAAGAAGCAAGCAAAAAAGATGTATTGAAATGAAACATGTTAAAAATATCATGAAAGTGAAACACATTGATTTTTCACTTTGGAATATTTTTCTTTCTTTTGTTCACTTCTTTGATTTACGTTAGAGTCTTTCTTTCATAATAAACGATTAACTTTACAATACATTTTTGAATAGTGCCAACCGGCGTTGTTACATTCACACGGCGTTCAATACCTGATAATAGTCTTCCAAGATGGAATGAGAGTCAGAAGACTTTTTCCGGCTTATTACTGCATGTTTCGGACACCGGAACGATTGAAGATGAGGGTGAAGGTCTTTTGCAGGTTGATTTTGCGAATAAGTACTTGGGCGGCGGTGTGCTCGATTCTGGCTGTGTTCAAGAAGAAATCCGATTCGTAATTTGTCCCGAGCTGATTTGCAGTCGACTCTTTACTGAATGCTTAGACGACAACGAATGCATGATTATCTTGGGCTGTGAGAGATTTAACAACTACAAAGGCTATGCATCGAAATTTGAATGGGCCGGCAACTACCTAGACGTAACACCAATCGATTCGTTTCGGCGAAAAAAATGTGCGATTGTCGCGATTGATGCTTTACCGTTTTACAGTAAATCAACACAGTATAAAGAACATAAGATTAAACGTGAATTGAACAAGGTGTGTAGCATTTCAATATTCTTATCTCAATGATTAAACAATTGGTGGACCGTAGACATCAATTTGAAACGACTTTGCAATATTGTTTTGATATTTTTTATTTGATTTTCATATTTCCAGGCATTCATTGGTTTCAAATATGATTTGCCGGGTCAAGCTCCAGGCGTAGCGACGGGGAATTGGGGATGCGGTGCATTTGGAGGTAATAAACACTTAAAATCACTTATTCAACTAATGGCATGCTGCATCACAAATCGTCCGCTCGTCTATTTCACATTCGGAGACCATCAACTTCGAGATGAATTGCTCATGATCTACGAATATTTGTTGAAAAATAATGTAAAAATTGGTAAGGATCAACATGATATGATTTTGTTGAAATGAAGTAAAACATGCAAAATATTATTTGATTTTAGGTGATTTATGGTCGTATCTAAGCCATTACGAGGAACATGAAGCTGGAATGCATCTACATCAATTCATCATCCAGTGTGATCAGAGGCTCAGGTAAGCACCCAACATTTTGAATATTTCGACTCTTTCCCATTTCTTACTGAATCTAACCATTTGTACATATTTAATCAATTGATCATTCCATCACACACATCTTCCAAATTTGATTTAAATCGCTTTATTCATAAAAATCTTCAAGGGATCAAAAATCTCACACTTACGGTAAATCCTCGACAACAGCAAATAGACCAACATTCAAAGTGGTAACGAAACCGAGACCAAAGGAAGAACAGAAATCGATAGTTCAGGATTCAGATGATAGTGAAAATTTAAGTGCAGATGATGACGACCAATTTTCTCATGCAGAAACAATGGCTCAATTGAAGGAATCGGAGAAGGTGAATAGAGCCAAGTCAAGCCCAAAGTCAAAGCTAACTCCAAAATCAAGTCAGCAGTCAAAGACATGCAGAGATTCGTGGACCATGAAATCGCCTTCAGGCAGTAAAACAATTACATCATTCTTTTCAAAAGTAAATGAAAAATCTCCAAAACATAGTCAAGTTCAAGAAAAACGATCGCGAGTTTCGCTTTTGGAATGTCTCGAAAAAGACTACCATAAACTTTCACCGCAAAAATCTGAACGTGGTTCTCTGCGCAAGGACAATGTGGCTTTTATCCCTAAAGCAGATCTCAATCAACACAGTAAAATGGTGAGAGATGTTGCCAATGACCATATAATAAGTGGAGAAGGTTTAACCTATGCACAGAGTTCAGTAGTAGAGGCTTCAGGAGAAATTCAAGATCAAGGACCTGTGCAAGCAGCACAAAGTCCCGATCGTACTGATTCCAGTGCAATGTCTTGCAATCTATTCTCCGATGATGAAGACATGGAGATTTATCTGAATATTTGTGAAGCGAACGTTCCTAAGGATGAAATTGATAATAATCGGGATAGAGGAGGAGTTGAATGCATCTCAGAAACTACGACAACATCTTCCAACCAAAAACGAGCGAATGAAAATCAAACACCGTTGGAGGCTATTGATCGGAAACAAGCATTCATTGATTCTTATTTCAACAAAGATACCAAACTCACTACGCCGTCAAAGATGTTCAACTCAGAAGAATGTACAATTGAGAAGTCTTTGGATGAAGATCAACAGATATCAATCACAAGCAATCAATTGTTTGAGGAAGTTCAACGAGAATCAATCAGTGATAGTTCTATGGAGGACGATTCAGATGATAACAAATTGGATGAATTTCCTAATTTAGATTTTAGTCAAGAGGAAATGCTTCAGGAAGTGTCTTTGAAGGAAATGTCTCCCGTTCGAAAATCACACTCTGACCTAAACTATGAAACAAATCAACTGAAAGAGCTACATGTGGATTCTGAGCCAATGACTGAATGAAAACACATCGTATTTTCGAAAGTGAGCTGATGTTTGATGATACTCAAGACTCTTCGGCTAAACGAAATCTGATCAAATCAACATGGCATGAAATGCACATATTCTTACAAAAATTGAGTTTTTATAAATTTTCTGTAGCAGTTTTAAGATTTTTATATTTCATTCACTTGATAGATCGGTTCCAATCGGAAGTTGTAAGAAAAATAAATGCAATGAAATCACAGCTAAAACTGCAATTTTTTATTTGATTTATTATTAAATTACTTCTTTTTGTTTAACATTTATACAACAAGAGGTTTGTCATATTATGATATTTTGTCTGTTTCTTCAAAAACTGTTCGAATATCATTGATAATAATAGCTTCGGTAATTTATGTTGGTCATTGAGATTTTGCGAGCAATGCCAAATAGCTTGTTAGTGAAATTTTGTTGTTACTTTTGATCAATGCGTGTGAGTGTGTGTCAAAGGACCACTAAATTCCAAAAACATTTTGAAGAAATAAACAGAATCGGTTAAAAGTATCTAACTTAAATTCAAAAGAAAATTCATATTTTGCCAACTTTTAATCTTCCAAAAGCCGGTCAGTGTTTTCGCTTCTTTCGATCTCAATCCTTGGTGAAAAAAATCTCTTTCCTCTACATTCATTATGGATTTTGGGTTTTTGTTTGAACTATCTAACCTTAATTTCTACTTTACAGATCGCCCACCTAAATTCCAACTCGCTGCGGCTTCCGTGAAAGCCAAAAATAGTTTCAATGCTCATTACCAGCCATAATTTCTCCGGTCATAACTTCCCCCATGTAAGCTTAACGAAGAAATTATGGCCAAAATATCGGAAAAAAAAACTCCATATTTACTTTCCCCTGGCATCAGAAATACAAAATCACCCATCTACAAAATTACTGCTTTGAAAATCATCCGTCCTGTAAATTTTGAAAATTTTAGAATTTACATTAGACAAATATAAGGAATTCATATCACAGTCGAGCAATTTGCAAGCGAAAAAAAGCTTCATTTGATATTTCGGTATTTGTTTATTTCGGTTAGCTATCATCATTTTTCTAAAAAATCTGCTACAACCATGACAGAGGCTATGAATAGTTCAATGCATGAAACTCTTCTAAAAATTTACTATCGAACAATTCACCAGTAACAATATTGTTAGCAACTGGTGAATCTAGACACAATTTGATTGTCTATTCTTTTAATTGAAGATCATACTCCAATATGTAATTTATTTCAATAAATTGATTGAACGTCCCTTTGAGCAAAGTGTAGATGGATTATTGCGTTAAAAGCTTCGTTTTCAGAAGAAAAACATGATTTGACTACTCATTTGAAACAACATTAAATTGAATATATATCTGATGGAGCCCCTGTCATGATTGCAAGAAATGTTTTAATGGTGAATTAACCAGTTTATTATGTTCATTATGTTGTCTTTGAATTGCATTGGCAATAACGAAATCATTCCAAAACTCTAAGTAACTACTTTCGACAAGATTTTCAATCAAAAAATCATAGATTCAATCATGACATTTCAAAAATTCCATAGTTCGAAAAGGAAAGCCCTTTTAGTTCATACAATGATCTGCATTCAGAATGAAATTGTATGACATCCATTCCATTTCAACAGCGCGATAGCGTCTGAGTTTAAAATTGTGTAAAATGTTTGAAAAATTGGTTTCTTTACATAAATGATTTAATGTTGATTTCAAAGGACAACATTCTTTCGATCGAAAGACCCGAAGAAGAGCAGATTCACTATATAACATTTTAATTGTGAAACAATTTTTGGTTACCCAACATTTTACTATATTAGATACATTATTGCATCTGTCTCATTGGTCAGAACGACTGCAACAAATATTAATATTCGAAGGAGATATTTAAAGGAATTGCTCTCTCTAGTGTTCTCTTTAAAGAAATGACACAAATGAATAAATCTTTGAAAATGAAAAAGAGCTGATATTATTTCATCGAGTTTTCAGCATTAATCATTTACTCGATTTAAAGGACCACAATCTGATTGAAGTTCAATGATTGCAGCATTCCAAATCGTTCCCCAGAAATCGTAAGTCATAGTAAAATACGATAAAGCTTGGATTTCCAAAAGAAAAAAAAATCACTGAAAAATGTAATGAAAAAGTAATTTTTTTTATGTTTCTGTTGAATATATCGATAGGAGAGTATGTTATTCAGCATGGCTGAGTAACGGCTGAATAAAAACATACTCTCCTATCGATATATTCAATAGATTTAACAATCGATATATTTAATCTAATAAAAGTATGAAATAAATTCGTGCATACAAAAATGTCGTTAAATAAAGTTTAATTGCATTCAAACGCAAATACCCTGAAGAAGTTCGGTGCGAGTCAAGAATACAGTTTATTTAAACAAACTAAATTTAAAATTGAGAACTATTTTTGAACAATTTATATGTATTTCAATCGCGATTGCATCTCTCCTCTCCGTGTTGGTATCGTGTGAATGATAGAAACACTTGCTCAAGATTCGTTTGACAGATTGAGTAATCCTCGATGCGCAGCGTTCGCTTTGCGGTTTCCATTAGATCGAATAATGTCGACCATTTCAATGTGTCATTTGGTGGCACATAGTACTTCAATGATCCTTGATATTCCTCTCTGAAAACACACGAAATAAATCCTGCTCCTATTTTGGTATTAAATTTACCTACTTTAAAAGCATAATTGGGAAATTTCGGAAGATGAAATCCTTTATTTCTCTCTCCGGGCGCACTTGAGCAGCTTGCATCGAGCCTCTTACATCGTTTTGTCTAGAATTTTTCCATGATGGATAAGAGTTTTGTATAACAGTATAGAAAATTGTATGAGCTAACTCGTTTTCAGCCATTTCCAACACTTTGATAATGAGCAGGAATCCTTTGTTGAATTTATTCTTCAAATATTGTGTCGATCCAAGGCATTTGAATTCTCCGTTCACCATGATCGTGACGCGGGTGCATAGGGCCTCACATTCTTCCATGCTGTTTGACGTTAATAGGATTGATGCGCCGGAGTTGCGAGCCTTTTTAACAACGTTCCACAGGTTTCGTTTGGCTGCCGCATCCATTCCGGCTGTTGGCTCGTCTATTGATGAGTAATCATTGTAAGCAACATTAGTGTCTCACATGGCAAAGATATTGCATAAATTACCTAAGTAAACTATGAATGGATTGCCAATAAGAGCAATTACAACGCTTAATTTTCTCCTTTCGCCACCATAAAGTTGGGAAACTTTCTTTCCAATGTATTGCGTAAAACACAGATCGTGGACTAATCGCGTGATCAAATCTGGAGCATCACGGCTTCGCACACCTTTGATTCGAGCGAACATCTCCAGTGTTTGGTAAGCAGTCAGATCTTCGCATAGCCCATCAAATTGCGGACAATAACCCACACTGGCACGCAATCCACTCCAATTCGACTTTAAGCTCATTCCATATAAAAAGGCACCTCCGCCCGAAATACTCGTAGAACCCGTAAGCATTTTGAAAATGGAAGTCTTTCCAGCTCCATTCAAACCGAGGAGGCCGAAACACTCGCCACTTCTCAGAAAAAGGTAATATTTTCGAAGAATGAGATAATTAAAGTAAATCCATAAATTCATGATTACCTCTTCATTCGAAGGCAGACCTTATTAACTGCCAAAACATTGCCATGAAATTTCGACAAGTTCTGCAAAACTAAGCTGTACGATGACAGTTGATGTCGAGGTATATCATTCACTTTACGCTTCTCTTCATTGACGTCCTCATCTTCATCAATATTGTCGTTTTGCGAGGAGCGTTTTCGCTTACAACAACAATTTACGTAATTGACAATCCTCGTTAACACTCGAAAATCGATTATGAAAAGGATGACAAACCACATAATGCCACTTAGGATAAAGTGGGCTGGCGTTAGTTTATCAATATTTGCTGTAAAAATTAAATATATATATCTTGAGGAAGGCACATAAACGGATCATCATTGCTATATGAAGGGTTGAGAGTAGAAGTGTCCAAAGTAATCTCACCTCCTTTTCTCGCTGATGGAAATGTTTATGAACAAGAGCAGGAGGTGAGATCACTTTGGTCACTTTCACTCTCAACCCTTCATATAACTATCGGAAGTAGTTGTTTCATTCATCAAGCTCAAAAATGATTTTTTTAAAATTTATTCTAACACAACTGAAACTGAATCCTGCACTCGACCTCTTGAAGACGTGTTCTTATTCCGCAGTGACTTATCATTACAGCCAGTATATTTGCAATAGCTGCTCATTTAAATCTAATATGAATGAGTGAGAATGAAAGTTAGACTTCACATCTCACCTCTTGCTCTCGCAAACAATTTCATGAGAATGAGCAAGAGGCTAAATATGAAGTCTCATTTTCCTTCTCAGTCAATTATATGTCCATAATAAAGTTTGTACATTTTTCTCTTATCTCGTTAATGTGTCATTTATAGCTTACCTGTTGACTGATCATTATGCGCTGCAGTAAAGTTGATGAGAATTAAATAGCATATATCAGGAAAAATGAAGGCAAATAAATAATCATATGCTTCGCCGAAATTTATTGCTGGTCCGGCCCTCGCTATCTTTAAGAAAGTCAAAATATTTGCTGGAGGAAAGAAAAAAAATTTAATTTTGGGATTATTTCAAAATTGAGTGAAATTTATTTCATTCCGATCCACTAATTTCAAGATGAAAAATGAATTATTAGAAAATAATAATATATTATCTATTAGTATTTAATGCGATGTTCATTTAAATTAGAGTCTACAACTCTCCATCTGCTATTTATTTCAATAATTTGACCTCTGCTGTCGTAATTATGGTTTGAATCTTTTGAATCAATTTGTGTATCATTATTGTTGTAGCGATTGATATTTCTCGGCCATAGGCCAGTTTTCGCAGTAATTAGACGCATCTTTTATAGCTCACCAAGTGTTCAAAAAATAACATATAATGGTAAAGTGGCCATATTTGGACCTACAACTTTTTATGCACCATATTCGGACCCAAGCCTTTATTTATATGTGCAATAAGGCTCATTTTAGCGGTTAGATCGTAATTAGAGACTAGGTCCAAATTAGGCCACTTTACCAGTATTCGAAGTGAAAACATTCAAGTCCAAAGGACACCAACAAACAAAAAACTGAAAGAAGTAAAAATAAAAAAAAAACAAATAAAAAAATACCAAACAAAAGTGTTTAAATTTTCCACAGTATTAATTGAACACAAATTTAAAATTACCAAATGTTTCATCACCTATTAAACCCATTCATTCAAATTGATAAAATCAATTATAAATACTAAAACATTATATTTGAATTTAAATTAATCAATTTCTGAAAAGTCATCTGACTATAACATAAACGAAACTTTGTTCATTGTGAACACAAACCAAATATTTCCAAACTCCAATAAACTATTAAATTATTACATCGATATTCCTTGGCCTTACAATAGAAATATCACCAAAATAATATCTTGAAATTGTTGCGATATAGGGCGAAATATTGATGTATCATATAAATACCTGTAAACGCAATGCAAAGCGACGTCCAGACAAACCCACTTGTAGGTGTCGGATAGATGTACGATAGAACATACGTCATAGGTAGAACAGCAAATCCAAACGATAGAAATATATGAATATACGTTAGCGTGTGCAAATCTTCATTTTTTTGCCCTCCAAAAAATATTATCAATAACGTTGTAGGCGCCAAATGTGTATGGTGGAATCGAACAAAAATGATACTATCCAAAACGTGAATGTGTTCAAACCACTGGTAGATTGATGTTGCTTGGCCCTAGAAACTCGTTCTCTTACGTAAAATATGATATTGAATAAAGGCACATAAATCAATCCAATAAGCACTTTAGAAACAATAAGAGAAAATTGAAGGCATAAATATAACATCAGCATGATCCAATGGGATTTCCAATAATAATATTTCCTCTTCAACACCACGCACAGTTGCGCTGCATGCAGACGAAAGTCACGCAACAACATATCTGGGCCAGTATGTGCCTTAATGTTTCCATCGCGATTACAGCCATGATTTAGAATCAACGTTCCGTTGGCGTTATCCAAATCGCATCCAATTTTGAGAAACACATCTTCCATTGTTGATAGCGAAACGCCGAAACTATCAAGCTTTAGTTCATTTTGACGATCCTCCAAACATTTGAACAATTTACCGAACACGTTGATTCGATTTGATGGCAAAACGTACGATAGCTCGCTCGCAATTTGATCCTGAATCTCAAGCCTTGGTATGAACTCACGTAAAATATTTGTTACAGCTTCTGATTCACACTCGTCACTCTTAACGCAAACCAGACGATAGTCAGTCCCACATAGCTTCTTCAAGAAGAAAGTCGATCCGCAACACCTCAGTTCACCATCTGCCAATATCGCGACACGATCACCGAGCACATCGGCTTCGTCCAAAAAGTGCGTTGTGAAAAGAATAGTTCGACCTGGTTTCTCACTCTGCAGCAAATTCCAGAGCGATCGTCGTGCCACTGGATCCATGCTACTAGTGGGTTCATCGCAAAAGTTCACTTTAGAATGCCCGCACAGAGCAAGCGCAACGGAAAGCTTCCTCTTCATTCCGCCGGATAGATGTTCTGAGGGAGTGTCGATTTTCGACTCCAAATTCAACTGTTTGACATATTTAACTACCTCATGTTCAACTTCGGCATTGCTCAATCCTTTCAATCAGCAAAAGAACTTGATGTGCTCACGAACAGTTAGCTCATCGAACAGAATGTTATGCTGCGGACAAAATCCGATCGACGATCTCGCCCTCTGAATATGTTCACGGATGTCATACCCATTTATGAAGGTTCCGTTAGTCGGAGTGATCATGCCGGTCAACATTGAAATTAACGTGGACTTTCCAGATCCATTGTGGCCCAGCAAAACGGTTATTTGATCATCGAAGATATCGAGTGTTAAATTATTAACAGCCACTTTGTTTTTGTCATAAACTTTACGCAAATGGCGCATCCGAATTCCAGCATGACAACTAGGAGGGTTTTTTTCAGATTATTTTCGTCACTGGTTGTCATCTGAATGTCATCATCGACTTGCACCGAATCAAACCAAAATGCTTTTGTGAATGGGAAGTACCACGTTTCCGATACACCATATTTACCCGGCAAAATCCTCTCCAAATATAGTGCAAGCAAGAGATGCATGAGGGCACTTATTAACATACAATCAAATATCGCTGAGATAATACTCATCGCTGAGATAGCATCTGGATGAGTGCGCGATTCATGTTCATGCATATGTTTCGTTGTACGCTGAAACGTTCGACCGCATTGTTCGTCGCGGTAACGTGGATTGCGTTTCAGTGGTCAGCGACACACAAATACAAACATACATCGCGCGCTCATTGAAAGGTTGGTATATTCTACTTAAACAGAAATTGAGAATACGAAACGAAAAGAGAGAAACAAAAAGAAAAGAATGAAAAGGAAAAGATGAATTTTCGTTTCGTATTCTCAATCTCTGTTTAAGTAGAATATACCAACCTTTCAATGAGCGCGCGATGTATGTTTGTATTTGTGTGTCGCTGACCACTGAAACGCAATCCACTTTACCGCGACGAACAATGCGGTCGAACGTTTCAGCGTACAACGAAACACATGCATGAACATGAATCGCGCACTCATCCAGATGCTATCTCAGCGATGAGTATTATCTCAGCGATAATTGATTGTATGCTTATTAACATAACACACATTATCGTTGACAAATTATATTGACATGGCTGAAAAATACATTCAACTCCATATGCCATTGCACTATTCGGGATCAGGGATGTGATAGGATACCATTCCGATGGGATCACCCCTGCTTTCACCAGCCCGCAGGGTAGCAACGATAAAGCATAATAAAAAGCAGTTGCAATGGATACTTTGTTTGCATTACAGAAAAATGCACTCATCATGAAACAAAAGGTGGTCGTCCAAATGGAATGAACAAAGAGGAGCATCCAAAGCGTTATCCAATCAATTTTATACATCTGAAAGTAAGCATAATTCTCTGCATACCATTGGGGTTACTAATAAATAATAAATAATAAAATATTTTATTAGTTAGTAGTTTTTTTTCATAGTTAGTAGGCCTTAGTAGCCACTAAGAAGTAATAATTATTATTTTATTAGCGACTAACATCTAACTAATTAGTGAGTCTTAGTAGATTTTTATTAGAATGTTAGTAGATTTATTAGTAAAAAGTTAGTGGCTGTTAGAAGAGTTTTCATTAGAATTTTCCTGGTTTCACGCGTCATATATGTTGCGTTTTTTTTTTTAATTTTTGCTATAGCGAGAGCACTGGGCATGAGCATTGAGCATCATTAATTACAATTAGAATAAATATCGCCATATATATAATATATAAATAATATTGGGAGAACAAATTGAAAACCGCGCATTTTTTTCAAAATTTCGATCTTTATTATGGAAAAATGGTTACAAATTGATTATTCAAAGTATTGTCCATCGCTAGCCACAACTTTTTCCCATCTTTCTGGCAAATTACGGATTCCGCGTCGAAAGGAATCTGTGCTTTTTTCGGCTATCCATGAATCGACCCATTTTTTGTATTCCTCGTAAGAATGGAAATGCTGTTCAGCCAGGCCATGTGTCATTGATCGGAAGAGGTGGTAATCGGAAGGGGCAATGTCTGGGCTATACGGCGGGTGGGGTAAGACTTCCCATCGAAGCGTTTCCAAGTAGGTTTTAACGACCTGAGCAACATGTGGCCGAGCGTTGTCATGTTGCAAAATAACTTTATCGTGTCTTGCGACCGTTTCCGACCGTTTTTCCTTCAGTGCTCGGCTCAAACGCATCAATTGAGTTCGGTATAATGCTCCTGTGATGGTTTCGTTTGGTTTCAACAACTCATAATAGATCACGCCGAGCTGATCCCACCAAATACACAGCATTAGCTTCGAGCCATGAATGTTCGGCTTTGGCGTCGATGTTGATGCGTGGCCGGGGTAACCATACGATTTTTTTCGCTTCAGATTATCGTAATGAATCCACTTTTCATCACCAGTCACAATACGATGCAAAAAACCCTTCCGTTTTTGCCTTTGAAGCAGCTGTTCACAAGTGAAAAAACGGCGTTCGATGTCTCTCGGCTTCAATTCGTATGGCACCCAATTTCCTTGCTTTTGAACCATTCCCATGGCTTTTAAACGATAGGAGATGGATTGTTGTGTCACTCCCAATGATTTTGCAAGTTTTTCTTGCGTTTGACACGAGTCTTCATCGAGTAATGCTTCCAACTCCTCGTCTTCAAACTTTTTCACTTGGCCTGGACGCTCTTTGTCTTCCACATCAAAATCACCACTTTTGAACCGCGCAAACCACTCCTGGCACGTTCTAATCGACGGAGCATATTCTGGATATGCTTCGCATAACAAACGATGACTCTCGGAAGCATTTTTCTTCAGATTAAACCAATAAAGTAAAACTTCCCGCAAATGCTGTTTTGTAGGCACGTAGCTCGACATTTTCAACGCAATAATAAACTTGTGTATTCAACTGAATGATAAGTTTGACAGATCGTTTTCAATGTATTTTTTTATCCTCTTTAAGATACAATAGCTGCCAAAGTCAAAATAATGACATCTATGATAGATATGAAGTTAGTAACGAATGCGCGGTTTTCAATTTGTTCTCCCAATATATATATTAATATCGAATGAATATCGCCAATATTATATATATATATTATTTATATATTATATATGGCGATATTTATTCCAACTGTAATTAATGATGCTCAATGCTCATGCCCAGTGCTCTTGCAAAAATTTAAAAACGCAATATTTATGACGCGCGAAAATAAGAAAATTTTAATAAAAACTCTACTATAAATCTAATGAAAACGCTACTAACAGCCACTAATAATGAAGAATCTACTAACATTCTACTAACATTCTACTAATAAATCTACTAACATTCCAATAAAAATCTACTAAGACCTACTAATTAGTTAGATATTAGTCGCTAATAAAATAATAATTATTACTTCTTAGTGACTACTAAGACCTACTAACTAATAAAATAATAAAATGGTGAAACTACTAAAATAATAAAAAATCTACTAATTAGTGGAAAAATTAACATCTATGCTGCATACCATGTAAATTTGGAAAATGTACAAGAAAATCTGCTACAATATTTTTCGAAATGCTATGATATAATAAATAGTTTGATTGAGATTTTCAGTGTGTTTGATTATTGAATTACCTTCAATATGATTAGCACAACTATAGAAATGTAAATGATCATCAAGGCCATCGTCCGCACAAACCAGCTAGTCCAATACAGCCAAGTGGATAGCCCCATGATTTTCATCACCTCTTTCAGCTGCTTCTCCTTTTCCATAGTTATGTATTAGACCGTATTCAACATCGAAAAAATGAAGCACACTATAATTGCCATTGGCAAGTACGTAAATATGTGTTCATGGACTGCTGACGTCAAAGCGAAAACTGGAAAATATGCAAATACAAAAACCACACATTCCAGAATAGTCCTGGTTTTATGTCTACGCTGAATCAGGAAATTCTTCAACATTAAAATTCGGAATTTCGAAGAGTTTGAGGCCATTTTGGCAAAAATCAATACGATTTATATATATATTTTCAAAAGTATTATTAATGCGTTGATTTTTCTTTTCTCCCGGTGAAATGATTGACTTTTAGCTCTAAAATGGTTGATTTCAGAACATTGACTAAATAATTAACTTTTGTTGCCATTAAATATGCACAACTTTTCATGAGTAACCAGTTATCAATACATGATTATAAGCATATCAGCATTTATTTATATATTCTTTGCTCCAAAGTCCATTGGTTAGCTCAAATAACTTGCTGAAAGATTTTTTGACTTTATGTGCGTTGCTTTTGCTCCAATTCATGATTTCATGAAATCGTTGGTTCCGTTGGTTTCGCTCATAAATGCTCACGAAACGAATGATTCACACTTTTTGTATTGCTTTGACCGACCACAGATGCAAAATTCATTATTATCTTGCACGTTTGGGTTAATAAAAGAGAAATTCGTGCCTATATTTATGCCCATGATGCATGCATTCGGCTTTTTTCAGCTCGCAATGCGTTTCTCAGTCAACTGGCTGCGCAGCATATGTCGATGCTTTGGTTGATATGTGGATTTTTTAAGAAGTTTGAGATGAATATTTGCCGTTGATAAAACTTCTGAAAAATTAAAAACAAAATCAATTATAGTGTTGAACATTAAATGGGTCAAGATGTGTTTAATTATTATTAAAATTAACGGTTTACTAGCCGGCCAAACAGTTCCATTTACGAATTTCATCATAATGCCACAAAAACGCTCGAGTAAGACCTCGATTATAATCGAATAATTATTCGTCAGACACGGGACTAACAGCCTGACGGATAAAATTAAAAAGACAGATAACCGAAATCAAATAAATTTGGAGGTTAATAGCAACATTCAGAAGAATTTATGTATATATTTTTACATGTGTTGTTTGGTGCTCAAAAACAAAATTCCAGAATGAATTTGATTGCGTAAGAAATGAGACGCATCCCAATGTAAAAAAAATTGTTCGGTCTTTTCAACAGATGCCATAAAATTAGTATTATTTATTTAAATTATGTACTGTAAACATCTTCATGTAAAAGTACTGACAATAAACTTTGAAATTCAAGCACATTTCATACAATTGAAGCATAAACATCATGATTTTTTTGAGCTATCAACATGTCCAATTTCGTACCGTGAAAACAACATTTGTGGGAAGTTTTACTTTTCTAGTTACGCCGTATTCTTGTGGAAGTTTACGGAGAGCATGCCACATCAAATACAACTTGTAAGGAATGGTTTGTAAGTTTCAAAATTGGTGATTTTTACGCGGAGGACAAAGAATGCTCAAGAAAACCAATTGAAGGCGTTACTCGATGAAGATTGAGAAATTAGCCAATTCATTAAATGTTACTCAAGCTAAAGGGTGATTTTTTAAGTGGTTTCTTTTTGAAAATCGAAAAAAACGCAAAAATTTTCGAAAAGTGAATCAAATCTTTATTGAAATCGATAAATTGGTTCTTGCCATTTACTTTTTGAAAATAATTTCATGCCCCACAAAAAATAATCCAGGGGCGTTAAATCGCACGATCTGGCCGGCCAATGAACGGGGCCGAAACGAGAGATGAACTGTTCGCCGAACTTACGGCGCAGTTCGTCCATGGATGGACCCGCTGTGTGGCTGGAGGCGCAAGCGTTGCTCGTTTGTAAGTCTTTTTATCTTGAAATTGCAAAGCATACTGAGCATTTTTGACTGTGACAGACGTCAGTTGGAATTTGACATCTGTCAAAAAATTAAACGTCAAAAAGAAACCAGCTAAAAAATCACCCTTTACTGTTGGCATTCGTTTAAAAGCAATGGGAATGATTCAAAAGAAAGGAAATTGGTTTCCGCTCGAGCTGAAACCATGAGACGTTGAAAGACGATTTTTCACCTGTGAATTGCTGCTTGAACGACACAATATAAAAAGTTTTGTTGGATCGAATATTAACTGGCGATGAAAAGTGAATACACTACCTAAGACCAAAAAATACCGTAGCAGACGAGGTGAACCGGTTCCGTCGACTTCAAAATCAACTCTAAAGCAGGATATTCATGGATCGAAGGTGATACTCTGTATTTGGTAGGACCGAAGGGCGTGGGATCAGTAGGGTGTAATGTGCTACTGAAACCAAATGAAACAATCAAAGGGGATCGCTACCGATCAAAATTGATGCGTTTGAACCGAGCATTGAAAGGAAAACGGCCAGAACACGAGACCAAACACGATTGTGTAATTTTGCATCGTGACAAGGTTCGGCGACATGTTGCAAAGCTCGCCGAAACATACCTCCAAACGATCAAATGGGAAGTCCTACGGTCCTGCCAGTCTTTTGAATGGGTCGATTCGTATATAGCTTCAAAAGACAAGCGATGGTTTTGGGACGGATTCCATGAATTGCCAGAAAAATGGGGAATGTACTTTGAATGATTTGTTTTTTAAATTTGTCTATGAAATAAACGTTCATTTTCAAGAAGTTTTTTAAACTAACAATGGTTATATAAAAATTAGATTTTGTGCAATGGCTTCCGAACCAAATCCATATTCGGAAATTGTAGAAGGCACTCAAAGACATTCAAATGAAAGGAATTGATAAATTTTTCGTATTTTGCTGTCGATTGCAAAAACAATGAATGCGATTGCTGGAGTGTCGCTCATTGAATTCTATTTTTAGAAACGAAAATTTAGCAGCATACAACAATGTATATAACTGTGTACAGCTGTTTAATTCCAAGAATGCATGATTCACATTCTTTCCATAAACACGCGAAAGCAAGATATGTTACACAGACTGATGAAAATCAAGCATGGCAATGGACCGCGACGGTAAACCAAGGTGACGATTACCCGAATGAAAGAATAATCGAGGTCCTATTGCACAATTATTGTTTTTGTTGAATGTGTTAAGGCATCCGGGACATTGCATTGCTATGCAGTTGCAATCACCGATTTAGTTCGCGCTAGAAGCACGTACAGTTTATATTTACTTATGTAACGTTTCAAACAGTACGAAAGAAAAACACTCCCTAAAATATTTTATATTTTATCTCAAGAACATGTTAATTTGGCTCGATTGAAACTATTATTTTTGAATCCAATTTGAAATAGGAATTACATTTTGTTAATACGTTAGCTTTCAAAATTACGTTAGCATTAGTAATGTTGTTAACAATAAATATTGACGCCACGTGGCAACTTTCAAGACGTATACGTGCCACGAACGTTCGAAAATATTTTAGATTGAAAAATGAAAATTAGATGTTGCTATCATGGATAAAAATGGATTATAAAAAAAATATGCGGTTCAATTTAGCGTTCGAAAACATGCAGATGGAGTCCGCCTAATGGCGCAAGCAAAACCGATTTTGGGTCGAGTTTCAATTTCTCCGTTTTGAGGCGATCCTCTAACTCGTATTTAAATTTTTGTAGCATTATAACTGCTCCGACTTTGGTTTGCATAAGGCCCAGTCTATTTCCGATATAATTGCGAGGACCGTCACCAAAAGGATAGTATGGCCGATTTATTTGATTCTTTCCGATCTTATTCTCGTCACTGAAGCGGTCGGGGTCGTATACATCTGGATCGGGGTAATAGCATTTATCACTGTGCAATCCATGTGTCGGAACTAAAATGTCGACTCCATTTTCAATGATTTTGTTTGTTCCGGGAATTACATAATCTTCAACACAAGTTCGCATTAACATTGGCGCGATGGAGCTCTTCCGCAATGATTCTATAACAAAATTGGAATTTCCAATAAGAGACGAGTTCATTTTTATCGCCAAATATTCAAAACTAAAAGTGAACGTACAACTTACCATCGATACAATTCTGTAGGTACTTCATACTAGAAACGGATTCATACGTGATTTGTCCGTCATATTCGGCTAGAACTCGATCAATTTCTGCGTGTACGCGTTCTTGAATTTCTGGATTTTTGGCCAGCTCATACATAAGAAATGTGAGCAATGTGGATGAGGTTTCGACGGCACCCGCGAAGAAAACAATCGATTGCGCTGCCATATCATCTAAACTCATTTTCTTTTCAGCTTTAATAACTGTTTTCCATTCATCATCCATTTGCACAGCGCCCGTATTCCGTAATTGTATGAGCAACTGGAAAAAGTCTTTACGAAAAACATTGAATTTTTCACGATATTCCAATGTTTGTTTCACCATAGATTTAACAAAGTCTTCAATATCTTGGTCAACACATTTAATACGAAATAAATCCAATAATTTTGGAGCAATAAAATTCAATGCGAATCGTATTGCATTGAAACCTTTCGGCTCAACGACTTTTCTAACGTAAACACGAAAATCATTGGTCGGATCTGCAATCGCGTCCACTTCGTAACCAAACGCAACTGATGCAATTACATTCGTGATATGGCATGCAGTTACTTCGCGAACATCCAACATTTCATCTGTTTTGGCCAATTTTGCAAGATGGTTCTGTAAATTCGTGCCACAATCAATCAACGTTGAAAACATTGCCTTTGAAATTTCAAAAGAGACAAAAAATTGCACTCGATATTCATTACAATTCACGGTTCCGTTGAGAATATAAAAAGAATGCACGAAAACTTATTTTCAATTCTCCCGATGTGAATGATGGTGATAATTTGCTGCGTAGATTGCGCCATTTTTCGCCCGGTAAACCCACTAAATTCACTGACAATGGATCGTAATCGCCATTGCAATGTACGCCCCGGTCAGTGAAATATAAAAAATCCTTAATTAAAACCGACCGAATGAGCTCTGGATCGCGAAGTAGCAGGAATGGCCGGAAAATACTGTAGATGCCGATGAACGGTTCATCATGTTCATGGTAAAGCCTTCTAAATAGTTCTCCTAAATACTCTTTATGGGTTAAAGGATTCTTGAAATGTCCAAACACCAAGCTAACTCCAGGCACAGTCTTAAAACCTTTTTGGTCCCAATAGGAATATTGGTATTTTGCATAAAAATGTAAACATATGAATGCACCCACTAAAATTGCCAATAAATCGCATTTCCAATCATCTGTCAGTAGCGCCATTTCATTTAACCAAAATATGTCTCTAAAATATATATGTAAGGGAAGAAAAACGGCATCTAAAATCAGTTTCTATTTGCTCTTGAATTTCTACTCGCAGCTGAATACATGCCATTCGCAAAATTATTTATTGTGTAATTATATTGACTAAGTGACTTTATTTTAATCATTTGCTCAAATGTTGCGATAACAGCTTTGGTTTATATAGCACAAACGACGCGAGCGCCCTTAGTTTCAAAGGGCACATCAATGTAATTTAACACCTCGAATCGAAACTAAACGGCGCACCAAATTTAAAAATTAGGGTTATTGCCGCAACATTTTTGATCACTATTCTTTAAACAAACTTTTGACTGACTATGAATGGTTCAGTTAACTAAATTGGGACATTTTGACTGAAGTTTTGTGCTACCATGATTGATTGAAATTCTCAATAGCTATTCACATTTCTGACTTAACATGACTGAACATGTTTGGAATCGATTCAAACTGGTTTCAATTCCAATCATCACTCATGCAAAATTCTAGCCAAAAGGGCCGAATCTAGTCGTCTGCGGAGTAGTCAATATATTTTCACGCGGGAGTGTTGTGGCGGCTGAGCCCAGGCGAATGTCTGTTTTTTTTTAGTGTTGTGAGAAAAGTCAAATTCAGTATATCAATGGATTTCGCACAAAAAATTAAACACTTGCGATAATCAAAACTTTTCATAGTTTAAATAGGTCGATTCCTTGACGGATTTGAATTAACGGAAACGACAGTACGATGATTTGAAAAAAAAAACTTTAATACGTCTAGATAAATGATAAGTAAACGGCTAAGATGTTTAAAATAAAGAAAAGCTACGATGCTGATAGGCCAGCGTGATTAATTAATATTTTCAATTTAATTTCACAAGTTCAATTGGAAAATAGAACTGCCGTCAATTGGTATTCAGCAACCAAGTAAAAAAAAATCATGACTCAAAATTGCTTCGATATCATTTTTTATTAGGAATGACATTCAATTGAATCATTAGTATGAATCACTGAATTGAACTGTGCGCAGATTGTTCTTATATATATAAACAAGATCATTACGGAGACTGGAACTAAATGGACCAAAGCATTATGAGACAGAAAATGCCCATAGTTCGCCATTTTACTTTGCGGTTCTATACATCGACCCGACAATTTCAACGTATGAGTTCAGAGATGAATTTATGCCACTACCCGATTTCATATTCGGGCAAATGATTTGAATTGAACCAAATTGAATGACTAAATTTGAATTTTGATAATTGATATATAGACGAAATAATTAATCAATTGATTAATTGGGTGATTGTATTGATTATGATTTGTTGAAATTTGTAATTCTAAAAGCTTTTTGAAATTTTTTACGTATGTTTTTGAATTTCCTTTAAATATCGTTTGTATTAAGAAGACAATAAACGATATTTAATAATAATAATAAAGACATTTGCACACATTATTCGTATGGATTTTCGTCCTAATTAACATGAGCAGATTCCAATTTGTTATAATGAACGAAAAGAGTTCGATGCTGATATATAAAACCGAATAGCACATTTCATTTTATTTAGATAGCATTTTGCAAAGCAACAAAGATATATTCAGCTTGATGAATATTTATAATAATATTATTCCCTTTAAAATTTCTATTTTTCTAAACGTATCGAAAATCTCGCGGAAAAGAACTTTCTTAACGTGAATTTCAACGGACACACTATGCTAACCTTTTTTCGTCTTTTGTCTTAGTCGAAGCAGATATGAGCAGACAATGATGCTTAGGGCGACTTGTAGCTTCTTTTGTATGCGTGACAGAGAGTGAAATAACAAATGCAGACGTTTGTGATTTTAAGTGTAGTTTATTGAACGATTATGAGTGAACTAAAGTATATAACAAGATTTGACGTGACGGCTTTCCAATGACATGAAGTTCACTTTGATTGACAACACTATATCTCAATACTCTAACGTTTTGTTACAATCAGAATATTGTAGTTTAACTTTTAACGTTACATTCAGATTTGAAAAAATAAATTAACAACTCTTATTGGGAGAATAAATAAGTTAGTAGCGTTTTTTGCGAAAATTGGGGCTCTATTCTAAAAAATAGTTCTACATCCAATGTTCAAAGTATTTTCCATCGCTTGTCACTACATTTTCCCATTTTTCGGGTAAAATTCGGATACCGCGTTGGTTTCCTCATAAGAGCGAAAGTGCTGCTCAGCCAGGCCATGCGTAATCGATCTGAACAAGTGGTAGTCAGAAGGAGAGGTCTGACGAATACGGCGGGTGTTGTAGCTCTTCCCATTGCAGCATTTCCAAGTTTATTTTAACTGGCCTTGCAACATGTGGTTGAGCATTGTCATGCTGCAGATACACTTTTTCGTGTCTATGCTCGTATTCTGGACTTTTTTCCTTCAATGCTCGGCTCAAACGCATCAATTGTAGCCGGTAGCGATCCCCTTTGATTGGATTTAATTTAAGTTGGAGCAGCTCATAAAAAATAACACCTAGCTGATCTAACCAGCTGATCCCACCAGAGCATGGGCTTGGAACCATGGATATTCGGCTTCGATTTTGAGGCATATTCATCCAGAGCATGGATACGATAAACTTCAACTCAAATAAGGGTAAAGTGGCCATATTTGGACCTACAACTTTTTATGCACCAAATTCGGACCCAAGCCTTTATTTATATGTGCAATAAGGCTCATTTTAGCAGTTAGATCATAATTAGAGACTAGGTCCAAATTAGGCCACTTTACCAGTATGATGAGTTTCAAAGCACTTTTCTCTATATTAAAGTTATGAAGTAAAACTCCCCGCAAAAACACTTTATACGGTAGAAAGTTCGACATTTTCATTTCATTAAAATTTTTTGTTGTTTATGCTTTAACCAATTGACATATACTGAAATTTATACCTTATGACCAAGGGGTTTTTTACTACCAAATCACCAAAATGAATTCCAAGCACCAATTAAATTCCATGAAGTACCAGTAAATATTCAAATGTACCAAAAATGACCAAACAAAAATCTGCTGAAATAGAAAAATATATACGTGCATACGTCTGTCTCGATACGTCTATACGTATTATACGAATTGCAGATATCAGCAGATTTTTGTTTGGTCATTTTTGGTACATTTGAATATTTTCTGGTACTTCATGAATTTTTATTGGTGCTTGGAACTCATTTTGGTGATTTGGTAGTAAAAAACCCCTTGCTTATGACAGTAGGTTTTCAATGAATATTTGGGAAAGGGGGAACATGGAATAATATACTAGCTACACTATGTGTTGAAAAACGCTACGAACTTATTTATTCTCCCAATATTTTTTTGCGCTGAAACAATCATAAGCCTCAAACAACGAAAAACATCGAGAAATAGTAATTAATCTTTGAGAATCGGAATGATATTTAACTTTTTTTCGAATCTGAATTTTAGCAAAGGTTTTGTAAATATATGTGCTAATTGATTTTCAGTTGGAATTCCTTCTACTTCAAATATATCTTGTGAAATATTTTCTCTGATAAAACGATATTTTACTTCTCTTTGTTCTTTTGTGCAGTACTGGATTCTTTATCATTCTGACTGCACTTTCGTTTACCACAAAAAGAATTGGCGAATCGGAAATGGTTGTTTCATTCGCTTCTTGAATTAAGCGTTTACGCTAAACAAATTCCCTTGATGCCGTGATGTACAATACTCCGGTTCAGCAGTCGAATGAGAGACTTACGGTTGCCTTTCACAGCACAAACTGATTATCCGTCTTCCGAAAAATAAACAATAACCTGGGTGAAACTTGAGAAAATCTCATTCTCGAACGAATATATTCAATGCAAAGCATTATATGAAAGAGAAAGATGAAAATAAAAATTAAATAGACAAATGTATGAAAAAATTAAAAATTCTCAACATTTCTTGGGGCAGCTATGTTAGTACCTGAAGATTTTGCAAGAATTTCTCATATTTTCATATATATATTTGTCTCTTTCTTTCATAAATTCTTGCATTCTCTCTCTCTGTTGCACATAATGCTTTGCATTGGAGAGATTTGTTTAAGAATTAGATTTTCTCTAGTTCTGTGAAATATGGTCTTGATCCTCGTTTTTCGGAACAACCGCCATAACGTATGAAAAACGAAACGATTCACTGTTACGTTACGGCATCCTCCATATACGAATGCACGGAGCAAAACTAGCTGTAACGTTACAGTTTTCGTATTGTATGTAGAGGAAGACAGCTGAAACGTTTCGCACAAGAATTGAAATTCAAAAATATAATGCGTGCATAATGCAATTGCATGAAATAAAAATGAGCCTTCACATATTTGCTGTCATCGTTTCAAATGTATGTTATACATAAACAGATGGTTCAGATGGTGTTCGCGTCGAGCTGAATGTAAAAACTCAATCTTGTTACCTCCAATCGATATCCACACTTGCTATACCACAGTGCATATCGTTCCCATGGATCGCCTTTATCATTCCAATCACGCAATCCACCAGCAGAAACATATTACAAAATTATCTTTTCGAGTGTAGAAGAATCCTTCTAATGGTAGCCGATGATGCTTCCCCATTATACACGAAATATATATGCTAAGTAATATCCTAATAATGAACCAACAGTGTTATTAAGATGCCATCATGATGACTATATTGTTATTATATTATGACATCTTAATAAAGAAAAATTCATCTTCTTTTCAGTTTCTTCTCTATCACCACATTGATGACGGTCTGGATCACTCCTGTGCCCTTTTTTATGTTGCAGATTTATGTAAACTGTATGCCTTGTTACACATTTATTTTCACATTACATATTTCAGTTTTATTTGTATGAAGTTGGGAGGATAGATTAAAGAATTCTTACCGTCTAACTGGTTCAATTAAATTGATGAAGTGCATGTATGCTGATTGAAAGAGACGTAATTTTTCCGGATATTGGAAAATAAAAATACATTAAATGCTTGACATGTGCACTGGCTGAATATAGTGAGACTTTAGTTTCATGTTGAACGGCACATAGCGCTCACGCCGGAATGTAATGAATGTTTGTTGTTTCGTGTATACATTTGTTCATTGCTTCAAAGATAATTATGGAGTTCTTGTTATTGTTGTCTCATGAATTGAATTTAATCTTGAGTTAATTCTTGAAACATGTTAAACCATTTAGTTCTATCAAAGAAGCTAACTTAAGGTGTCGCCGACTTTTGATCGGTCAATATATACTATAATACTCAATGATACGGATTTTGGGTTCGCCAGCTTGATACTCTTGTCTATAATAGAATAAAAAAAAATTCACTCACTTGATAGATGATCCAATCGGAAGTTATAAGAAAAATAAATGGAATGAAATCACAGCTGAAGTTGCATTTTTTATTTAATTTATTATTAAATTACTTTTTTTATTTAACATTTATACAACAAGAGGTTTGTCATTTTATGGTAATTTGTCTGTTTCTTCAAAAACTGTTCGAATATCATTGATAATAATAGCTTCGGTAATTTATGTTGGTCATTGAGATTTTGCGAGCAATGCCAAATAACTTGTTAGTGAAATTTTGTTGTTACTTTTGATCAATGCGTGTGAGTGTGTGTCAAAGGACCACTAAATTCCAAAAACATTTTGAAGAAATAAACAGAATCGGTTAAAAGTATCTAACTTAAATTCAATAAAAAAAGCATATTTTGCCAACTTGTATTCTTCCAAAAACCGGTCAATGTATTCGCTTCTCTCGGTCTCAATCCATGGTGAAAAAAATCTCTTTCCTCTACATTCATTTTGGATTTTGGGTTTTTGTTTGAACTATCTAAACGTTAACCTTAATTTCTACTTTACAGATCGCCCACCTAATTTCCATCTCGCTGCGGCTTCCATGAAATCCAAAAATAGATTCAATGCCAAATGCCATCGATTTTCTTCTTCCTGTTTTCCTTTCTTTCCGTCTCTCCGTTTCTCATCTCAACTAATCCTTCTCTTATTATAGTATATTTACCAAAACCAACCAGAATACGCTAATAAATAAATCTAAAATAAAAAAATCTGTCAATAAATAAATTACAAGTGGTAACAAATAGCTTCTTCTTGCATCGCTGAAATCGATGCAGGGTCTATGTAAAATGGTAACTGTTGTCCGGTTTGTAGAAATATAGTCTTCATTTGAAAAATATGTGAGTGGTTCGTTGTAAATGTTCTTGTATAAATCACATTCAATCGTGATCTTTCGTTCAAATTATGGAACTAAGATATTTCCCAAGTTCGTAAACAAAACAGTTACTTTGCGTTTGTTCGGATGTTAATCGATTAATAGAATTATTCCTCAATTCAAATCGAAACTTCTCATGTGATTTTGTTTCTTTCAAACTAAATGCACAATTGAGCTCGTTGCTGTACTCGAACTTGGGAAACTCTGGAGTGACATTATTTTATATTTGACTATTTGATCAGTAAAAACATAATGTTTTTGGTACGGTATTAATCGGCAGGTCAAGTTCCTGTTTAGTTATTTTCATTCGCTCATTCAAAGCAATGAGCAATCAAGATTTTTTGTCGCACAAATGGCTCCTCTGTTTCGCAATTTGTGTCTGTATGTGAAACACATTTTCTTTTATCATTTAAATAAAAAAAAAAACTTAGTCTTAAATCATAGCTTCCGAAGAGAAGGTAAAGATTATGCTAGATCATTCCTAATTTCCATTGCAATTTTGACATGATTACAACATTTAAATTTTGAACAATTAATCGATAGATAGATTTTGTGATTAATTTTCTGAATTTTTTTTCCTATTCTAAAAAAATTGAATTTTAGAGATTTTTTTGTATGTGTTTAAATGAGTACGATAAAAATGTTGATTTGCCATTATTTTGATTGCATTTCGAATTCTCAAAAAAGTGGAATGTCTCAATCAAGAATAATAATTTCGAAAAATTCCCAATTAAACGTCGAATTTCAAAGGCTTTCACTAATTTTGAAATAAAAGAACATTTTCCAATGAATTAAACTCCGATTCTTCATATCAATGGACATTTTCGAATTCGTTTTTTCATCAATTTTCTACTTCCGATTGTTTTTTTTTTTTTTTGTTCAACTAAATTCGAGAAATTAACTTTGTCGCAATTTATCGCGCATTTACTGACAATCTTTAGAACTTGTCGTGTTTTTTTAGTTACGTTCGATACACAAGAAAATAAACGCAAAGAAAACGTTCACTCAAACTCATAATTACAAACCGCGTTATCACATAGTTCATTTAATCTATTTTTTTTAGTTATTTAAGGTAAGGTTATGTTTATAATAGCACCTCAATACAATGATTGTATTAATTTGTCGACGAGGGATACCTTTAACTCAGGTGAAATTAATATCAAATACTTTGAGGATTTATTAAAAAAGACGCTTCAATTGGAATTTGCCCTCAGTGAGGAGGACACAACTCTCGCTATTGCCATTTTTTGGACAACCACATTTCCGTTGTTCAATTCAATACACAAAATGAGAATGCATTTCGATTAAGTTAGTAGATTGAGCAAGAGGATAACTCTAGAAATGTATTGCTATGCAATGTTACTAATTAATGGAAAATGCGCTTATGGCTGCGTTGCGTGTGGCTTCTTTTCGCACAAAAAGAAAGTATTGAGTGTCAGATTGTTGAGAAAAATTGAAAGGAAAATTGCTGTAACATGTGCTCTCGTTGGTTGACGAGGATTCGGGTGATACGAAAGTATATCGTTAATATTTAACATTTCGAATACCAATGAGGAAATCAGTCTCTATTACATTTGTTTATGTTACAAGATCATTCATATAATATATCTATTGCAGGCAGAATGAGCGTTCACACACAGTGTGATGCACAATGCGGTGTGGCTTTGGCTTAAAGTAACAGATTTGTCGCAGAAAAACTTTTGTCATAAATAATTAACGGTAAGCTGTGTCCACTCAAAATCGTAGACGATAACGATCCTTGTTAAGTCTAGTAAATATCACAATCATTATTCGTCTCATGCTTTATCATTTCATATCATCTGATTCAATTCATTTACTTCTGTACAATATCCGTTCCGTAAAAGTGCGCGCAGTTCAATTTCATTTCCACTACCTTATCAAAGAACAAATTCAAAGAAAACCCAGGCGTGCCAAAAAGTGTAAACGAAAGCAGCTTAAAGTCCAAATTCATGACTAAACGTACTCCAAATTTGATTAATTTCCATTTGTTTTTTACTTCATATTAAAATGTTCGTGCAGAAGAAGAAATTTGGAAAGGAATTCAAAATTTAAAATTTAAAATACCCCAAACAAATTTGTTCAATTGATTTTCTTCTACAATTCTTGTGTGTTTTTTTTTTCAAATTGATAAAGAGCTAAGGTTTAAATTAGTGTTTTCCTATTTTTTTTTTTTTTTTTTTTTTGTGATTTTACAATGTCAAAATGCTCAAAAATGTTCAAAAGTGGCCCAAATATGTTTTACACATACACCGAAAGATCTAAATTGTCTTTGACATTGTGAAAAACCCCCTAAAATTAAAATTTTCATTCAATTTTTAATTTTTGTATCTTTTTTTATGTTTATTTGCCAAAAACATGGATTTTTTTCCTTTTTTTGTTCTTTAAGTTTATACGACACCGAAACTACTTTTAATTTATTAATTTTGCTTTGTGTGAGTGAGTGTGTATGAATGATAATACATAGACACCAAAAACACCAATATATTAGAAGTTAAAGTTAAAAATATTTCAATAGATTTTGTTTGTGTTGTTTGTCTGCGCCTAATTTTGTCTGCGATTTATATTCACCAAAACGATTTTAAGCATAACGAACTTTTGTCATATCAGTCACGTTACATGTTGCATTGCTCTATCGAAATGAAAATCGAATACCCACAAAAATAAAAAAAATCTATTTGGGTATGATAGGGTTTTATATTTGTAGTAGTACGCAATTCAATACTAAGCTTTACACTCGTAAATCGTATCACCTAAAAAGGAGAATATGTTGAAGATAGAGTAGAAATAGAGGAATCAGCTCTCTTGAGCGCACAATTAGGTCTTAAATCGTGTACTGCTTCAAGTATAGAATCATACCCAAATGAATCTTTTATCATTTTGTGAGCGGAGACTTCATTCGCTTCATGGACACAAACGAGGGGATAGTTCTAACAAATTATTTAACTTAAGAATATGTTTTTTGTGTTCATATTTTCTTTTTGCAATTGTTTCGTTTGTTTTTGAAACCTTTTTTTTCACTCGAAATATGCCATTTGCACTTTTACCGCTTGAAATGTTTGTGTTTTCACAAATTTTGTTGTTTTTCTTCACATTGATTTCATTCTTTATCAATTTGGAAAAATCGATCTTTCGAGCTGTCATCATTTAAAATAGATTAGTTATAGATACATATAGATTTTGTAAAAATTTCAACTGACGCTAATATAATATAAAAACACATCTCCATAAATATTACGTGGCATTTTCTCCATTTTTCTGTTTGTTTTCAGCTAGTCGATCTTATCATTTTAATTAAGTCTATGTCATTCCGATGGAGAAATGAGCAAATTTTCTTCCTCTTTCTTTCTCTCTCTCTCTCTCTCTCTCTCTCTCTCTCTCTCTCTCTCTCTTGCATTTATCTCATCTCGGCGGTTAACAAAATGCACAAATCTGGTTAAAACCCATGTAATAACAAAAATCATGTATCACTTTGTGATAATCACTATATTGAGGCGGTAACTTAGGTTCTTTTCAGTTAAAACGAAATATAAAAGAAAAGTTTTGATCACATTTGATCACACTAAAACTGAATCTACTTTATACTTATTGGTTATTGCATGCTGTTTTAGAATTGGATTAAAGTCTTTACAAATAGTTCTGCATCTCGGTATCATTCTGTAAGTGGAGACTGGACTAGGTGTCCATAGCGTCTAGGAGTGTGGTCTCTCATTTGGAGACAGAGAGAGCCCTGTGCCTATGTTCGTTGCATGCAACGAAGACTATTTAATTCAGTTATTTGGCTATGTTTGTATAGGAACATTGAAAAAATCGAAAAAATTAATTGCATTCATCTTCCGCTTGCTCTTAAACCGCTCACAAATCGCTCGCATTTTGCCGCGTATCTTCTACAGATTTGTGTATACATAATATTATAATTAGTAATATAAATATGCAAGTGTATTTTATATATAATTAATTTCCGTAATTAATTTCAAAAATGTAATTTCCATCTTCGTGTTGAATCGCTTTATCACTTTTGCTATTTTCTGTGTAATAATATAAAAACACTTAGAAAAATTGGACACATACACAGTTAGTATTCGTTCGTTTTGTTGTGGCTGTAGTGATAATCAATAGAATCTGTTGATGTAAACCAATAATCAAATAAATGTGTTGTCGAACCATTACTTTTGTTTAAGCATAGAGTTATTTGGTTTTTAGTTACCGTTCATCGAGTTTTATTGTAGAAATTGAAAATTCGTTTCTTTTGAATATGAATTGCCACAAAGGAAAGCTACGATGGGATAGAGAACAGCAGAAACCATTCCAAACATGTTCAAAGCTGCGACATTTCGAAATAAGCTATTGCCGTGCACTTTCCAATCGCAGTTCCGACGTAAAATCTATGAGTTATTGCTTATATTTTTTTATGGGGCCTATTTTATCTCGCTTTGCACAATTTAGATCAGTTTGAAAATGTGCTTAAATCCTTAAATTATTAATGTTACTGTTGTTACATCGTTGTTCAAATGTGAATTTTCATGTACTTGATACTTCGAATTTGATTTTCATTTGCCTTTTTATAGAAAAGACGACACACTCCATGTAATAATTTTTTTTTGTCGATGCTAAAAAGTTTCTTCATTTAAATTGTTCGCATTTATTTTAATTTGTACAATTGGTTTCAAGTTTCAAATTATGTTGATTTCATGCATCCGTTCATGTGGCATTTCAAACGCCAATCGCGCATTGTTTTGTTTTAACTGAAAATTTCTCCTGGACGCTTCACATTTAGCAGAGTCAACATTTCACTGTGCTAATTACAACAACAGTAAATAATCGCTGGCAAACATGCGCACACTGGCGACTAAACTGCATGTTGCGCGTGAAAAGGATGCATGTTTGCCTTTCGCCGAGCATAATTTCATTTTTCCTAATTAAATTATCAAAAATGTAATTAGACCTAAATTTAGTTGTTCGGAAACCTAATTGATAGACTCTTAACTAGAGGTCGAAATGGAGATAGAAGCTATATTTTGATTTCTTTTATATTTAAGTGGACATTTATTGAACCGATAAATTTACTTATTCGAATTTTATATATTGATTTCAAATAAACGATGCGAATCTATCATGTTCCTTATACAAGAATTTTCTGTCTAGTTTTTTTTTTTCTCCAACAAAACGCCATTCACAATAAACTGTATAAATCTATTGTAGCAAAATTGCAATTCGTTCTGGACTGTCATTTATCCGCCAACATTCTAAAAAATGTTCAAAAGTTTCATCTTGAATAAGAACTTTTGAACATTTTTCAATAAGTTGGCGGGTAAACGAAGATTCAGTCTTATTTTAAGATACAACTTTTGAACTTTTGTTGGGACGTTGGCGGGTAAATGGCAGTTTAAAATGAACTGACATTTTGCTAGAATCATGCAGTTAAATGTGTTTGATTCATACTTTGCATAAACTCTATAAGTCTAATGCGCAAACAGTTTTACCAAAATTAGATGTATCCTCAAAAATAGTATGTTTGTGTGTGTGTGTGTGTGTGTGTGTGTGTTCGGGTGGCTTTTCTCATCGGTGGTTCTTATTTCATCCTTAAGTTCTATGAAAAAAGTAACATTTCTTTTCTGTAATGATTTTTTTCACGTTAATTTGCATTGCAACCGATAAAATTGAGCGGGAGATGAATAAGCTCCTAAATAATTAAAGAAAAAAAAGATGTGGAAATCAAAATAATTGATCTCCTCCCAATTTATCAATCTATTTCGATAAGTAACTGGGCCTAACTATTTCTCTATACATTATACTCATTAGATAATGGACCGGATTTAAAAAAAAAAATGATTCAATCATTCAAAACCACATTCAGCACAGTTTCCAACATTCCGTTCGTCTGTGTGTTTCATCAATTAGTTGAATAATTATTCATGAGGTACATATAATTTGGCACAGTGAATGTGTTGTCATTCATATATAGTCCTTAGAACTTATTGATTAATGCTTAATGTACAAAATAAACGAATAAATATTGGAAAAAAGTTTTGATTCTAAAAGCAGTGTGTGGTTGATCTTAAATAAAAAATAAACTCAGATTTCACTCTATGAAAAGACTTATCCTAGTTTTTTTTGTTTACTTTACGATTTTTCGATGTTATTTATTTTAAACAGTTCGCTGCGATTCGACCGATCATTTTTTCTGGAAGAATGAACAGTCGAGATCGCTTCTAGGCACTCCATTCGATAATACACAATCTTCTGGTACATTCGACTTATCTTAACCATATCAAACTTCCATCATCCAAAACGTTCTCTGCGTTAACTCACTCGCTTTTCCTTACTCTAAATGCTTATTTCGTCCCAAAGTGCACAACGTCTTTATTTTAGATTGAATTCTCGAAGAAAGGAAACAACTAATAATCTAAATCGAAATTTTCTTTTTCCAAACTATAATTTACAAATAATAAAAATGGTAACTTGATTTTACATTGCCTCTACGGTTTTTTTTTGTGTGAATTTTTCATTTAGTTTGTGTGTGTGTGTGTGTGTGTGTGTGTGTGTGTGTGTGTGTATCAGACATCCAAAGCATTCGATTGAATTTTGCCCTAATAAATTGATTTAAATTTCTTCTTTAACTCTTTGCTCATATGCAAATTGCAATTCGAAAAATTTATCTTTTGTGCTACGTCGACGACAAAGATTCGAAATAGGACATTTACGATAGTGAAACTCTACAAAACAGAAAATATTTGTTCGAGCATTTTTCATTAATTGAATAGTTCATTGTTATGAGTGAGGTTTGCTCTGCTGAGTTGTGTGTGGTTCAGCAAACAATCCAGTGCAATCATTTTTTTCCAGTTTTTTTTTTTTAATTACTTCGAATAAATTTGCTAATTCCGTACTGTCGGATTATTCTTTTCATTTCACTTTTGTGTTGATTTTTGTACAAAGCTTTTTTTTAAAGCGAAGTGCCGCCCCATTCGGATCGTTCGCTCTTCTTTTCTTTTAACTATTCGTTAAATGTTCGGTTAAATCACAGACATCAATTGCTGAAAAATCTACTTTAGTTTAGTAATTTGTGTGCTTTTTCGTTTCATCTATTGAAACCACGTGTCTTTTCTTTCATTTTATTTTATATTTGTTTTTCTTAGTTAATTTTTTTTTTTAAACTTCATTTTTATTTTAATCTATTTCGTTCTTTTTAATATTGAGTGAAAAATGGCTCTGTAAAAAATATAACCGTTATTTTGTTTGGTTTCTAAATATAAAAAAGACATTTGCTGCATTGTGCGTGAGTACCTTGGTGGATGCCGGCATTTAACGCCGGCATCTCCCAAAAAGTAGGTATGTGCAAACGCACAAATGGTCATGCAATCCGTTGTCAATTGTCCGGCCGTGGGTTCGGTTTCATCATTCATTCTTGCTGCTGTTGCTTGTTTGTAACATTGTAGTCAATCTCTTCGTATGAATTAGTCTATGGTTCTGTTTTCAATAAATATGGCAGAATAAATAAAACCGTGCGAATCAATTATTTGTGTGTATAAGAAACATTTTCAAATCAATTGAACAAATACACATTGCATTTGTATTCCGTCTCGGCTTACGCTTCGGCGTCGTCGTCATCGTCGTTGTCATCGTCCTCTGTATATAACGTGTATAAGTTTTTGTTTGTTTGTTTTGTATATTGAAAATTAAATACTCTCTATGTATTAATTGTAGTGGTGCGTTAAAATATTCTTATCGTTTCTAATTTCACATTCTACGGTTTCTGGCACAACGTTTCAATTTCATGGTTTGTTCTTTCTGTTTCACATCGTTCCCATTCACAATCGCACTCGTTGCCGAGCGCTACTTCCGCTTCCATCTCTGATTCCCATATTAGCAGTGTACAAATTACGGAGAATGAATTGTAAAAACGGAACAAAAAATATCTCTTGAGTAAAAGTTTCTTATTGCTTGTTTCATTTTTTTTTCTATCTCTCTGCTGAGCAGCGAAGTTATTTTCATTCATTGTTCATTTCTGATCATTTCTATAAGATGAGCGTTGTCTTTGTTCAGCTTTTTGGACGAATTCATTGTAGCCAGACCATCCTAAATTCTGACTGAGAATTCGACCATACACGTAATTCTGACGAATATCATTATCTATTTTGGAGGATTCGCCGCCTCCGGCCCTCATTTCAGCGAGGCGTCGAATTGTGCACGTGCGTCGTTAGATGCTTTGACAAATAATCAGCACGAGCAAAACATTTGCCGCACGATTCACAATGATACGGCCGCTCTCCAGTGTGGATGCGCAAGTGTCGTGTCAAATCCGACTTTCCTCCAAATGCTCTGCCACAAAATAGACAGACAAATGGACGCTCGCCCGTATGCTTGCGTACATGCAACTTCAGATTTTCCTTCGATCGAACACATTTTCCACAGAACGGACAAGCAAAGCGACTATAAATACGAATGGAGACAGAGTTTTTATGGAAAATGAAAGAAAAACATTGGTTTTAAGTGTGGTACCTTCGATCTCGTTGCTTCTCAGTGGCTTCAACACGCAGGAAGTTCAGAATGGCAGCCTCTTGTGTATTTAAACCGAGCATCTGAGTACTTGGAATACGTTCAGCATTTATTAAACTATCAATTGTTGAGGTAGATGGTATTGCAGTTGAGGTTTCTGGTTCGTTGTGACGAAGATGATGCAATTGATGAAGTGTTTGTTGTGGTGGCGCCACCGATGGCTGTTGTTGGAAATTAAAATTTAACGATGTATTCGGTTTATGAAGATACGGCACATATCTCGTCGGTTGCTGCAAAACAATAATGCAAGTTTTCGATTAAATTTATCAAATCACCGATGGAACAAAAAGTTTCATGAAAGATGCATACCTTTAATGTAAAGTTCTCTTCCCGAGAAGTGGGTCTCTCTGGAATGTGAGTTTGTTTGTCCGAATCAATGAGTTTCGTCTTCATTGCACTGCTCAAAATGCTATTGGCCAATGTCAAATTGGTTGGAGTATTCATCTCGTCATTGTTCACATTCGGTGAAACGGCAGCATTATCCTGTTCGTCGTCATCTTCTTCTTCTGTTTTTATTCCGAATGTTAGATCAGTCATTCCTTCTGTAATCATTTCATTTGAACTGGTCACCATTTCATTATTGTTCGTTTCATTTGTGTTGCTGGCACCGGGATTTCTTTCATGATCCTTACGGCTGTCGCCCATTGTTTGGGCGAAACGTCGCTCGAATTTTCCATGCAAACGCTCGAGAGCGTGATTCAAACGATGCTTTTTGAATGATTTCAAGTATCGGAATTGCATGCCGCAAACATCGCACGTGAATAATTTGTCAGCTGGCAAACGAGCACGATGATTTTGTTCCCGATGCTTTACGTAAGCCGATCTGTATCGATACGATTGGCCACACTGTTCGCAAATGAACGGTTTCTCATCCATTGGGCCCAGATTGGCATGTTGCAGTGCTGCATGCTGCTCCAATAGCCAAACTGATGGGAAATTCGCATTGCAAACAATACATTTAGTCTCCTCTTCAATCGACGAACAATCCTGTTAACCGAAAAATGAATAGAAAATACATAGTTTTCAAAAAAAAAAAAAAAAAAAAATCTGAATGGCAAAGAAAACTACCGATGATGTGGTCTCATTGCAATTGATACGAAATGAATCCTTCAGAAAGGAATTTTTTCCAAGAATTTCATCCATTTTAGCGGCTGCATTCAATTCGTCGTCATCTTCGGGCAGATCTTCATCATTCGCGGACATACTTAAATTTTGGACGGTTTCTTCAGGTTTCTTGATGGATGGTGATGGTGACTGTGCACTTTTCTTAGGAGTGATTTCAATCTGTGGAGATTCCTGGCGACTCAGCGATTGGTGCCGATCTTGACCATTGAATGTGAAACGAGGTGGAGTTTTATAGGAGTTTGCTTGTTTGCGTAATTGCTCTTGTCTTTTGAACATCATCTCAATTGTTGGGTTCATGCGAAAATATGCTGATGCCAATGGATTAGCTGAGCTTGAGCTTGATTCTTTTGCCGTTGGCAAGATTCCACCATAGCTACATTTGTGTGAAGGAAGTGACGAATAGAACAAATAGTTGTAGTTGACAGTGAGCATGCTTTTTAACGGTTTCTTTTAACATATAATATTCACTGGTTCATTTTCGATCGAAAGCTCTTACATTACAAACTTACCGTAAAGCTTCTTCAGCTAGCAATGTTTGATGATGCAGAATGGTCAGTATTCTGGACGGATCAGCATCAAAAAGACCAAGCCCCAATGCCGACAATGGATATGCAAATGGAGGAGTCGGTGGTGCGCTCAAGCCCGGCGAAATGTGCATTGCGGGCGGCAAACTTGGATGATCTTCAATCTGAAACAGTGACAATCAAAATTGAATAACGGCAATTTTTTCAAATTATTTCACAACCAAAATCATCACGGTATAGCGTATCTAACATCAAATGAAAATTTTGATGAATATCGACAACAACACCGCATGCATGATACAAATTTACGTGCAATCAATATGAAATGATAACCAAACCAAAATAAAAATGACGGAAAACTTGATGGAATTCCGCACTAGCCGATGATTTATGGATGATGCAAACACCAACAAAAGCCAGATGAATAAAAGAAAAACACGAATATTTCTAATTTCCTTTATTTCTTTTCAAATGCATTATTTGCTCTTTTATTTCATCGAAATTTCTGATTTTTTATTTGGTGACAATTTTCATTTGTGTTCCAACAGACTTTCTTAATACTCAAACACTTCTCGCCATTTTTCATTGCAATTTGATGTGAGATTTCTTCGTCAGTGTATGTGTTCCACTTAAATGTTCTTTTTTTCTGTTTTGTCAGTTAATTTTATAACTATGATATGCATTCATTTGTGTATGAGTGTAAGTGTGTGTGTGTGTGTATTTTCGGGGGAGGTTAGTTTCATCTCTCAATGAGTACACTCGTGCAGCGCAATTTCAATCGAATCTATTAATTTCGGAGCTTGTAAGTATGCATGCATCTCTCTTTTCACGTTTTTCGCATTTGTTTCGTTATGTGTCTTTTAACCTTTACATTCAACTGTGTATTTTGTTTTGTTTAAAGCAGACAAACAATTTTTTGCATGGGCATAATAGTGAGAATACAGATTCGTATCAGTTGAAGCAATTTAAATTCATGATACATTTTTGAAAAACCACTTTTCATTACGCGTTACACCAAAACGCTTTTCAAGACACACCTTCACTGCCACCAATCTGTATCCTCACTTTTATTCTCATGCTCACAATTGACGTGGTGGCGTATTTTTTTTCAACTTTTTTTCTTTTGTATATATTTTTCGGTGCTTATCAGAATAATGATGATGTGTGTTCGAGCGGCTTGCTCAATAATTTCGATAAACTATCGATACACTCATTCAATGTCCAAATCATCGCTTCAATCAATTGTTTCCGGTTGGCTACTACTCATTTTTTACTAAATATTTATAATATAAATGCATGATTAATGGTACATAGTTTGTTGTTGCTTATTTTTTGGGTGATTTTTTATGTTTATTTTTTTTTCTTTCTTGTTCACTTATCTATTTTATTTACTCTTTTTTTTGTCCCATATCTCTATTATAATTACTATTAACAGCTAACAAAATTGTTCTCGTAAAGATTAAAATTGAAATAGTTGTATTTTTTTCAAAATAAATAAATAAATTATGTAACATTTTCACTAAATACACGCTAAATTTATAAATTGAATTCGACGAGAGCAAAAAATGAACAAAATTACACAACGGAAATGCATCTTTCCTTTGTGACGGATGTGGCAAGAGATTGACACTGATTCATAGTTGTGTGTTTGGGTATGTGTGTGACTGACTATTTACTGTTTATTCTTATGGCGGTTTTGTTTTTTTGCTTCTTATTCTGCTCCTGTTACTTCTTTTTTATTTTTGTGAACATTTAGGAACATACGTATTTAATGTTTTCTCAATTATCCTGTTTTGAGGGCTCATTCTATGGATTCATTGAAACGAATGACAATTTTCATTGAACTTTCGCTTGGATGCTTAATTCAAAATGTTACATAGAAAATAACTCAGAAGTTGGATATAATTCTATGCTCATTAACCGAGTATGTTCTTGTTTGTCGTTAATATAATTGTTTTTTCATTCTATTTATATTCTGTGTGTGTGTGTGTGTGTGTGTTTGTGTGAGTAAGTGGCTTTGTGCTTCATTCATCGTTTGCTCTTTTAGATACGGTGTTGATTTTTTCCAAACTATTTTATTGGTGCTTCGAAATAAACCATTTCTGTTAAATTCGGTGCTTATTTTGTATAATTGAGAGTGTATATTTTCTTATCAGCAGCAATTGAGAGCGTATTGGGACCTCTGAGATGAAATAAAGTAAGTTTAGTTTGAAACAAAGATTCGCTGCTATGTAATTTGCAATTGGAAATTCTACTGATTTGAAGTGAGAATTATTGAGTTTGAGTTCTGCAATCGGATGTGTTTTGCTTTTTTTCATGAATTTCCTCGAAACTCCGACGCAATCCCATCGATTTACTTCAAACAGAAATCTCTCATCTCATACTTGTCCCATACATGTAAATAATATGTGCATAATTTTGCAAAAGTCAAAAGCTTCTTTGCGAAAGACAAAATCACGTCACGTGTGTGAATGTCTTGAAGAAAAAACTTAGCCGAAAAACGTCAAAGCTAAAACGAAATGCGATTTGAGCGGAAAACACACATGATTTCCGCGCGATAAATCTCAACGCATTTTCATTTAACGATTGTGTGACATCAACAGACTACGAGCGTTTTTTGATGCATTTTCCAAACTTTGCCACTAATTGTATTATGAATCGAATCATTAACTCTAATTTATTCATACGTTCGCTAGATATAATGACTTATTTATGTTTTATGATAATAAACATTATTTGTAGTTGTTGTTGTTCTTGTTGTTTTCGGGATAGGCACTACAGTGTATTTAATTATATTCTTTTTTTTTTGTTCTTTAAAGTCAATTATTGAATGACGTTTTTTTTCTTTGTTAATCGTCGCATTGAAAAAATTGGTTTTCTGTGTTGTGTGTGTGTGTGTAAAAATAGCCTCGGTTCATGTGACGATTGGGATTTTTTTATGCTTTTCTCCATTTTTCTCAGCTAAATGTTAGTGTAGATATTTACTGTTTCAATAATTTATTTACAGTATGAAATATGTTTCTGTGTGATTGAAAAATAAATCCAGTTTTCTTATCAATATTTTACATTGTCTCATCACATTTTCATGAAATTACTTTCTGAACAATGCCGATTTCTATTTTTTGCAATATAGAGAAAAAAAAAAACATCAAACGGCTTAAAGCACCGTCATACACAATCAACTGAACGTCACCTGTATGTTTAAATGCCTAGGTTCTTTTCTATCACGCCCTCTCGCGGTTATCTCAATTGTTTCTCCTGAACAAAGCATCATTCTGTTCGCTGTTTGTATCTATGTAATGTGATTCAGTGGAGAAAAGTGAACGCAAAAATTATTGTTTAGACCTATTTTATCCTATTTTTCCTTCTATTTATTGAATACTTGTAGAACCGGTTAGGTAAATTAGCTTGGCACTCAAATTATGGTATTTGTGTTCATTGTGTCTATTGCTGTTTTGTTACGTTTCGGTCGTCTCTTCCAATTTTGCAAAGTCCGCATACAAATGGGATTGATGTAAAAAAAATGCCAGTTCGAGAATTTTGTCGAAAAGATGATTCAAACTTGAGTAGAACTTCGAGCGAATCAAAGATAAAGATTTAACATTCTTTTAAAGGTTATCTGAAATGGTTGGTCAAAAGAAGAATCAGTTTTACCTTGACAGCAATGACAAAAAAGTGAAAAATGTTGTAGAAGAATGGAACCATCTTTTCATGAAAGTGAAGATTTTTTGAAGAACAAAAATGACCACGGTGAATGTGAAATGGAAAAATGCGATCAAGAAAAATGAATCCATTCGAAATGATTGATTTCATTACAAGCGGACGATGCTTTGTATCTTCTCCTATGTAAAGTGAATGTCGTTGGACCGCGCCATCTCTACCTAAACGATTGTACTAAACGCTTCAACATTTCACACCTTCCCCGCCTTCCCCTTCTGCAAACAGCGAGTTTGACAGGCTCCACATCTTTACTGTCATTGTTTAAAGAAGGGGAAAAAGTGTTTACCATTCATAGACGAATGGTACAGAGGGTGCTGTCAAGCTAAGTGTCGAAATTCAATTTTGCATGGTCCGCTTGTTTCATTATTGGCTTTTGTTCGAAATAAATAATGTAATAAATTGTTGCTGGCGGAAAATCTCATTTGCCCGATTCTACAAAATGCAGTGAAGAGATCACGCGATCGTATCAATAAAAGTGTATGTACGTGTGAAACCGTTATTGGGATAGCTATTGTACGAGATGGGTTGTGTGAATGGGTGTAGTCTATAAGAAATTAATAAGTTATTGTGTAATTCTTAGACAAAGTAAACGATCACACGATGTTCAAACAAATAGATTGGGTATCAGAAAATAGGATGACCGATTATATTAAAAATACAATACAAATTTATCTAGATATAAATAACGTTGTTGTTAGTTGTTGTCTTTGAACAGGTAAATAGCTATTGTTTTTTGTTTGTTTGTCTATTTTTTTTGTATTGACTATTTCACAGTGAATGTTTATGACAAATAGGAAAAATAAAACAGCATTTTGTAAATGTAATTGTAATTGGTAAATGTTTGTAAATACTCGTCTAATTTGTTGCATCTCCTCAGTTGAAAACGATGAAAGAAAAACGATTTGTGTCCGTGAAGTGCGCGGGTTCGGTTGGCAGAAACAAAACCAATTCGAGTGAAAGATGGAATGCAAAACAAATATAACTCACGTTCATCTTGTAATCTTATATAATTGTAACATTTGACAAGCACATTTCATTGCTCGCCCTCTATTGTATATGTCTATAAATCAACAAAAAAATATATGTGTTTGTGGTATTTTCATAAATGGTGACGATAAATTGCTTATGTTCGGTTCGTTTCCGTCCAATTTTATCTATGTATTCTATATCAGCTGTGTTCCGTCAATGAAATTTGTCATTTTTCTATGTTTAATCCTAACCAAATTCTGGATTTGGCCAATGGATTTCCATCCTGTGTACAGAGTTAATTCTATTGCAATTACTATTGTGATTCTGTTCAGATCAGCATGTGTATCTGTGTGTATGTTAGATTGTGTATGTGGTTTATTTCAGTTACATGGAAGAATTTGAGATGCCCTGAGCTATTTCTGTGTGTATTTGTATGTCCAAAGTCCAAGTATTCAGTTTTCGTTCATTCATTGAAAGCCAAAACCGTTGAAATGAAATCAAAACCAATGCAAAATAATTTACCGAAAAATGAAGTGATTTTGTTCGGCGCTCACGCGCTAATTGTATCGGATTTATCGCAATAATTGTTTCCCTTGTCCGAAACAAGAAAAAAATTCTATAATTATTATTTCACGTTCTTCTGACCTAATAATTGTACTTAAAACTAGAAAGATTAACATTAAGTCGTGTTACTGTTGCCCCAAAGAAGGGTCGTGCACGCACACAATTTCTTATTCGTCTCCGATAAATACGTCAAATTATTGTTGAACTACGACGCTACGACTAAGTTTACATATTAATTCTGTTGTTGAATATAGAGGCACTCTAAACTACAATCAGTCGACGAAACGAGATGGCAAACTCAGAAAAATCACCACGCACATGCCATCTCTTGCAGTGTGTTTTTTTTTCAATACCCTCATCATTTCAGCAATTCATGTTCAATTCTAGCAAAACCTGCTAATCAAATCAAATTCGTTCGAAATTATAATCGAAATATAATATCGAAAAATATCGACCAAACAGTCGACATGGCAAGGGAAATGATATGAAATGAATAGAAATCATATGAAATCAATGGAAATCTCTTGACTCTTGTTAGGAGATGAATAGGACAAAAATATGGAAAAATCATGAAAAAATATGGTTAAACTATGGGAATGCAATCAAAATTATGTTATGATAAAAATTCAACAAAATTGTGCCCACGTCTTCTTTTATCTCGGTGATTGTCTAACTTGTTATCGTTTTTATTCACGTAGAAATAATTGAAATTGATATTTTTGTGATGATTTGAGCAAAGACTCAAATCTTTGACTCTTCAATTTATGAAAAACAACTGTTTCAAATTCGATCTACATAAAGTTAAATGAAACTTCTTATTTTATTTTCCATGTGCTATTTTGTTTGTTTGTTTGTATGCAAGTGATAAATGATTGATATGAATAACCCCTTCTAAAAGTGCGTTCGCAATGTTTTTTTCTTACAATTTTATGTATGAAATTATTTCATGAATATGATTTTTTTTACACGATGACATGGTGGATGTGTGTGTTTTGACGTGTTTTTACAGAGATTTCATTCCGCCAACTCACAACTTTCTAATTTAAGTTCGAAGTGTAATTCGGTTCTGATTTCAGAGCAAAAAAATGAAAAAGGGACCATTGATCTGAATCAACTCCGCTTTACGGAAACACCGGGAAAATTTGGAATTTCATAGGAACAGTGCAATAGTTCTAGAAGAAATTGGGTTAAGATTGAAGCCAACAAAATAAAACAAGCCGGAAAATATGCATGAAAAATAAATAAAAATTCCACATTATAAAATAATAAATCGATACAAGTAAATGTTTATTGTTCCAAATAAAATTTTGTTTTGTTTTTCTTTGAATAATTTTTGTTTCCTTATTTCACACACAAAAATTGGTTTGAGTTGCTTTCATTCAACTGATCTTATGTAAACAACAATTCGTTTGGGAATTGAAAAATCAATTTGGTTGCGGATCCGCATTGATGCAGGCTCCGGTTTTACTTGACGCCTTAATTGTTTCTTATTCACATTCTCATTCCCACATTTCCATTTGTATTCTCGTTAAGCATTTCTTATTCAGCGCATAAGGAATGATTTAAGTAGATTCTTTAGTGACTGTTTTTTAGAATCGGTCGAAAAGAAATTTCAGCGAAAATATTCCAAAGGTCTTTTCATGCGCTTTTGTGGCATATTTGTGACATCATGAGAAAGGACATTTGGAGCATTCAATCGATAAAATCCAAATAAAATTTATGGAAATAAGACACAAATAAAATTTTCAATGATGCAACTCGTTCAGGTTCCGGTGTAATTCACTCGAAAGTCCACATTCATGTTTCGAACGCCTCGCACAGGCCGTGCAATCAAATACCAGCCAAATATTAATTGCCCCACATCATATTGTAGGCTTATTAATTTTTCAAAAATGATATAATTTATTGTCGATTTTAACTAACACCTGTATCAACCTTTCATTTGCTTCGCTTAAAAAAAGGTTTTTCATTTAAATCACAATTTCGAGATCCTTAGGCCAATGTTTGTCATAAAACGTTTCCATATTTTAATATGTCTCCCCTTTTTTGCATGGAAAATGCACTAAATTTTCCAATTAATTACCTATGCATATTAAAAATCGTAGTCATATAATCGTTTAAATTCAGAAAAATATTGGGAAATTCGACTGTACCAACGCATGCAAGGTTAAAGAGAGGACGTCAATTTCAGAATGGTGTCTTTTATAAGCGCGCATTCATCCAATCAAAAGCGGATCGTTGCTTGCGATGGACAATTATTCCTACAAACCGCATTCAAAAGTTATTGAAATTCTGTGCAGTTGACGTAAGCTCTTTTAATCTGAATTCGGTAGTCACAAAAAATCCCTCCATCGCAATGAATCTACATAAATTTTGAATTTAAATTTTCCTAAAAAAAATTCATCACAGCAAATATTTTTCTGTACCGAATATTTGTAGATTTTGATTCTGATCGACTTAATTATATAAAAAAATTCATAAGATCCAATCGGGTTGAATTTTGATAGTTTTACGTTGTTTTCACCTAGCGTTTTCATGAATATTTTAGACATGTGCACGATAAACAAACACATTTTTGAATCTAAAATACTAGGTTTTCTTCGTTTTATTAAGCGAATGATCTGTTTGTTTTTTGTTCTACTAATTAATCTAAACGACACATCACACTTCATCGGATGTCCAAATAATTTTTATAATTTTTTTTTTACAAAATAAGAGAATTTTTGTTTCGTACAAAAAAAATTCAACAAATAAATTTTTCAAAAATGTTTTTTTTTTTTATGCCAAAAAATCAATAACCAAAAATAAATAATCACAATATCTAATCGACAACAATTATACATTTCTTTTTCTAAAATGAGAATTTTGGTTTTTATTTCCGTTTTGAAATATAAATTGTGCGTGTTCGCGCGCTGCAAAGCGATCAAAACAAGGATGTGCACTTGAATGCATGCAAAGTCACCGTGCGACTGAATAATCGAAATGCTTTCATTTATTTCTTTTCCTTCCTACCGTCTTAATATTTCTGGTTTGCGCGTCGTAAAGAAATTAAAACAAAATAACTTAAGAATACATACATAACACATAATAACGAAAAATTTAGATAAAAAGAAGATCATATTGTTTGTTTTGCTTGTTTCTCAGCCCTAAATTTATAAAATCTTAACACAATTGTTTTCTTTAACCGTAGGCTTTAAAATTAGTAGATTGTGGCTTTTCATTTTCTGCCGACGAAGCAAAGAATTTTGAAACATTTTTTCTGTTGTTGTTGCTTGTTATTTTTTGCCAGAATTTTTAACATTCGTATGATTTTTGCCAAATTTTATTGAAAACTATTGTAGATTATTGTTTTGCAAGAGTCCGATATCAAAACCAAAGAAAGAAAGGAAATATCCAAAATGAAATTGGTTCTTCTTAAGATTACTGTGTAAACAATTTCATGCGTGATGGGCTTTTTTTCCTTCAGTTGATCATTAACCGGTTTTTGTTTATTTAAATTTGTGTTTTAGTGTTGCTCTTGAATATTTCATTGATATAGATTTGTTTTATCATTTATGCTGTTTAGTTATTCTGTTTCAATGAACTAAAATGACAGCCGAGGCGAAGATAATTTTGCAGCAGTATTCCAACACAAAGCGTGATCTCGAGTTTATGCTGAGTTAAACGTGTTGAAAATCGAGTGGAAAATTGTTAAAATAAATGGGGGTGTTAATCCATTTCAGTTTTGTGGTGTCAGTGGATTGAAAGGGGCTTATAATTGCGGAGAAATTCGATTGTGGCACAATGAATTAAAATTCAGCTGATGATTTTAAAATAGTGTTGCTGATAGCCAATTGGAACGCAGCAGTTCCAAATTATGGAACAAATTAAAACTGATCAACAGATTTGGAAAAGTAAAATTTAGTTTGGGATGCGACAACTTACACTTCAATATAATGTTTTGTTAAATCTAATTTTTTTCTCTGATTTATGCACTTTTTTTTTATCATAATTATTTATTGTAATGATGCAACTATTTATTGTATATGTGTTTTGTTGTTTTTGTTGTATTTTTTTTCTTTTTTATCAATTTTTACGAAATTGAATCAATCAATCAATTATGATAATATTCTCTGCAATATTCATTTAGCGGGTTTTCTTTTCACAGATGCGTACACATTATTCATTTCACTTCACTATCATCATTATTATTTCCGTGGTTAGTGTCAGTGTTTTTAAATTATCTCACAAGAGACACAAACCGAAAGAACCTGCGGTTCGCTTGTTGCAATTTCTTATAGATCACAGATGTCTACTTAACATAATTTTCATTATTTTTACGTGTTTGTTATTTTAGCATTTTTTTTCTGTTAATATTCTATTCTCTTTAAATATGCATTTAATTTTTATTTGATTTGAATTAACGTTCAATTAAATTAAATATACAAACTGTTTTGTGTTCTATTTCAATAAAACTGTATCGTGTTCTGTAACTACGCGGATGCACAATGTTCAATCAATGTCACAGTGTGGCTATGAGTCTCTAATTCGTGTGTAGAAAATAGAAATCAACAATCACACTCAACGTGGACAAAAACAATCAACTTTGTGTACGTGTGTGTGTGTGTGTGTGTGGGTGTTGGGAGAGGGTGTAGAATTGAAAAATGTGATCCGAAAAATCGACAGATCGACAGAAATGTATCACTGAGAGTTATACTGAAAAGAAGAAACTACTTGGCTGCGGAGAAAATAGGGCGAAAAACGACGTGTGATATCATTTTTAGTATCGCGTTTTTTGTTGTTTGTTTTAACTCTAGGACTCGATGTATTCATGCTTGGGTTTATTTTTATTGTTTTAGTTTTCTGTTAAATATTTTTTTATTAACATTTGTGAATGTTTGCTTTGTTTGTAAGGAAAATATAAAGCACCGGCACTCTTGTGTAAATATTAATTGATATACATTTTTCATTGCGTGAATTTTTACTTTCATTCTGATATTGATATCTGGATATATATTTTACTTTTCTCTGGATTATTGTCATAGCTTCCCACGGCAAGGGTTTTCGTCCGATTCAATTTTCAATGGTTAAACTTGCGTTCAAATCATCCCGGTGTGCAACAAATGGCCATCAAAATATTCATTCGATCGAGTTCTTTCGATGGGAAGCTATGATTATTGTGTTTGTTTCTTCGACTCTTTTCCTCTTCCTCTCTATCTTCACTTTATTTTCCGCGAACAGATAGACTATCTCTAAACTTATCGATGCATCGTTGAACGTGCATCGTCCACCTGTCACTCCTTCGCTTCAATCTATTCCCTCCAATGAACACACGATTGTTTCGCTTTCTCTTTTCAGTTTTCTAGATAATTGTGTGGGTGATTGTATGTATAATATAGAATATAGAATATATATTTGCATTTTTTTATCTTTCTTGTTTAATAATAACTTCAAATATGCATTTTTAATTACGGTAAAGTGAATCCCCAAATATTGCTATTTAATTTCATAGTTTTATTAAATTGTGGTTTAGTTATTATTATTTTCATTTCAATTTATTTTTCATCTCTTTCAATTTGTTTCTGTTTGTATCCAGTTGCTTGCTATTCGGTGATTTGGTGTATGCATGTGTGTTGTTGTTGTTGTCGTCGTTTTGTTGTGATTTCGACAAACAATTTCAATCCAAGAAGCAGTTTCGATTTAACTGAGTCCAGGTTACTGTTCTTAATTTTATTCTTTCTCTCTTTCACTCTTGCTCAGCTTGTGTATTTGTGTTTAGTTTGTTTTCGAAATTCCAAGTGTCCGTCGGGCAATTTGTTCTTAGTAAAATTTGCGTATATGATGTTTCTTCTTTCGTTTGTCGCCGAAACGGATGGCAAGATGACGACTTGGGTTCATTGTTAATTATTGCGGTGGCTCCTCTTTACCATCGACCGGGCTCGGCGATAAAAACTTGCGCACATACTTTGGAAAGTGGGTTTTCTCGTGCGCTTTCAATATCGTCGATCGCGAGAATGTCTTGCCGCACATGGCGCACCGAAAGGGCCGTTCACCTAAAAACAACGCGCAATTTTTCATTCATATCCATAATCAATCAAAATATAATAGCAATAATAATAACAAAAACAAAGAAAAATTGTAACGGAAATGCAATTTATTTGGAATGGAAATTGTGTGCTGGCCCTTACCTGTATGGACTCGGCAATGGTCTTTCATGTGGTGCCGTAGTTTGAAGGCTTTGCCGCAAAATTCGCATTTGAAGGGTCGATCACCCGTGTGCACAGGTAAATGTGTAATTAGTGAAGACACGTCGGGAAAGCTTTTACCACAAAATTTACATAAAACTACATTGCCTTGATCATTATTACTTGATGCACCGCTGCCGCCCGATGTTGAACCGCCACTGGCGGCGGCCATTGCAGCCGCGGCAGCTGCCGCAGCGGCAAATTCAAGTTCCATCGAACCATCGGGCGGTTCGAGAGATTCGAGTAGTGTCGGCCTTTGCGAAAAATGTGCTTCGTGTTGGAAATTTGACAAATGCAACAAATGACTTGTTTCACGATATTTCAATGTTTCCAACGAATGCGATAAAATGTGACGGGTTAATTTGCTTTGATGTGGAAACGTCGCACCGCAATACATGCATTGATAGATTTGAAGGCCAGCACTTCCGACGATGCTATGTGTATCGTGTGGATTTGGTGGTGCACCTGACGCATCCTGTAACCAAACAAAAATCCACATCAACTTCTTTTTTCATGTTTCAGTGTTTTTTTTTTGGGTAATTTGAATTGTTTTTTTTTAGCTAATGTTCTCGCAAGCTAATTTCGTTTTTATTTTTGGGGTAATTTTGTATTTTGATTTTGGTCCGAATTAATTTTTGTTAATAATTTGCAAAACAATTTGATTCGATTTGATTTGATTGTTGCTGTTGTATATGAATAAAAACAAATGCGATTTTTGAATTGGGTAATTATAAGAAAAGGATTTGCTCTTGGATCAGCAGTTGTTGTTTTTGTATTTTTGGTCATAAATATTGATAATCAAAATCTACTCTAATTTGTTCAAATAAAATGTTGTTATGGCATAAAAACATTCTTGAGAGATACAATTTATTTTCCTGTTGGTTGCTGCTTTTTTATTGCTCGAAATTTTGAATTTGAATTCCAATTCCAATTCACGTGTTGCGAATCGCCATTCGTCAGAATGTAATTTCTTTTCCAATATTGAATTTCAATTGGGTCTTGCAATTGTTTGGAAATGATTTGAAATTTATGAAAAAAATAGAATATTTACTCTACGATAAGGTGTGTGTGAAGCAAAGAAGGGATTTTTATTAATTATAATGGTAAATATGTAGATAATACTTTAATTTGGTTTCTTTATTAAATCATATTCAGTTTTTGTCCAATTTGCATATGATGTTAATTCGTGGTTTTTTTGCATTCGGGAAAATAATAAAAGGGCAGAATACTTTGTTTGGACAGTAGTGGAATTTCCCTCTTTCAAAACAGAAATAATATACATTCTCCTTGCTTGAACTGATTTTTTCTTCTGTATCGCTTTTTCTTTCATATTGTTTCTACTTCGTTTATATTTCTTCGTTCCCATCAAACAAAATACAATTTTACTCTGCGCATTCTAAATTCGATTTTTTTAGGCACAAAAAAAAGTTATTCAAGAAGTTGAGGTTCGATTTTTGTTTGGAGCGGCATTGCAGTTTTCGATTTTCATTTTTAAAATTTTGCTTTTCACGCGCACATCTCGATTACCGTTAGTTTTTTTTTTTGTATTTAAACTCACTAAATATCGAATTATGTTTTATAAAAAAAAGTTCGTGTATAACCAAAAAAGTTGTAAAAATTTCCAAATTAATCAGGACGGATTTTTGTGGTTTGTTTTTTTTTTCGATCAACGAAAAAGTGTATAATTTTGATAAAGTTTAACAATTTTGTTCTTGCATCAGTTGTATTTTATTTCTACAATGTTGCAATTTTGGCATTCTTTGAACGGTTTTCGGTCATCGAATGTATTTTCTTTGTTTTTTCAATTGAGATTATGTGGCACAGACTTGATCGAGTACGGAGCGCATCGACAAGACTTCGGTTTCAAGTGATTTTCAACAAGATCTCTTTTGGCAGTGATTGGAATAGCGTTGCCAAATAGCACTGGGCCGAGCTGAGTTAGCTGAGTCAGATACCGCAGCTGAATTTAGCGCTATTGGGCAGCAGTTTCCCAAACACTGCTCTTTTTTGTTCGTTTGTTTAAATTCTATTGAATAAGTATATTTAATATTTATGTAAAATTGATAGGTAATATTATTATTATTATAAAAAATACATAATAGCACAGCCATTATCCAAAAAAAACGTAGATCAACTTCTTGACAATAATAAGAACAATTTGTTTAACCAAAAAAGTGTTACAAATAAAGAAAAAGGAATGGCAAAAAAATAGTTCAATCATAGATGCGTTCAAAATACTCTTCAATGTTGGCGCCTCATTGCGGGTGGCTGATGATGAGAATTTGGTTCCAAAAAGCGACGCCGAACAAAATTGGGAGAAAAAAACGCCAGAAAATCGTTCAATTTTTACTCTATTGGTTTCGCGATGAAGAGTATTTTGTATATTTTGAAATTAGGAAAAACACAAAATCAAATCATAAGTCAAAAAATAAAATAGCAAATTCAATCAATTGCATCCAATAAATTACGAAAGGAAACAAATGGAAACATTTTGTTTATTCAACAGAAGTAAATCAACAAAAAAAGGAAGAAATACGCAAGCGCGAAATTCTCGGGTTGCAATCGAAATTTTGACAAACTTTTTTTAATCGGTTTGTATTTTTTTTATGTTTCGAAAATAAAATACAAATCAACGAATATAACCAAAAATTACAACAACTTTTTTTTCAAGAGTTGTTAAAGAAAACATTTCTAATTCATTGTCTGATGAACATACGGGTTTCAAATGAAACAAATGAAAATATATAAAAACACACAGATGATTAAAATATATTTTGTTTGCTTGATTTTTTTTTTTTTGTTAAAGATTTTTTTGATTTTCCTCGATCTTTAATTTACAAATCGAAAGCAGATAACAAACAGACACATCAAAATAGACAGAGAGAGAGAGAGAAAGAAATATTTTTTGGGAAAAATTATACACATTTAATGATTGCACAAGAAATAACAACAGGCCACTACTTTGTCTATGCAAAGTTTGCTGTTGCTCGTCTCTTTCGTTTTTTTGTTTTTGTTATTTCATCTGATTCCTATTTAAAAAAAAATACACCGATACACAAACATAAATATCCAAAATCAACTACTTTTATAGGAAATGCTTTATATATGCATGAGTATCTGATCTACAGTTCAACAGTTCCTTTGCTATGAGATGTTTTTGGTTGATGCTTTGATTGACCTTGGCCAAAAAGTCCGTTGATTTCAATGTTCATTTTGACATTCGGAACATTTGCCGAGTGTGTGTGAGAGATAGAGAGAAAAACTTCCAATCAAAGTATTATTGTACAGAGCAAGCATTTTATTGAATTCGTTTCTGATTCGCTTTTCAAATGATTCATTATTTCTATTTTGAACGAATCGATCGATATATTTGGGGGGGTCTTTTAAACACTTACGTCTATCACAAATTAATTTCGGTTGTCGAAACTGATTTCTATTTTAATCGCTCAAGGATATATTGACAATTTAGAAGCGAGACACATAAATGTTTGCTAACGTGCTTGCGCTGGCATGCAATTCGATCAAAATTTGGAGGAGAAATATACAAAAACATGCACAGGTCTAAATATCAAATGAGTATATTTATATATTTGGTTTGTTTATTGCAATGAAGAGGATATTTTGGATTAGAAGTGTAAACATGCATACATAAAGCATATTTGTTTTTCGCGTTATCGACAATATATTGATCGATGCAGGGAATGCTGGTTCTTGCATCTGATTCTTATTTCACATCAGTTTCTTTATTCTTCTCGGGGAGAGCGTGACATTTTTCTCTAATTATTTAGAAATTTTAGCTTATTTGGTCAATGCTATATGCGGAATGGAATGAAATGATGCAATGAAAGAAAATCTATTTACACAAAATGTGGGTGAGTGGGTGAATGTGTACAAAACAAACATGCAGATAAATTTTCATTCAAATTATTGTGAAAACAATTATATAGGATGGGTCATTGCGCGATCCAATTTTATACTTGAATCCAATTCATACGCTATAAATATGGACAATTTTCACTTACCGAATCATGTATATGTCTGTAGTCAGATGTCGATTCACCCATTGATTTATCGTCCGAACGATCCCAATCTATCTCTTTCTTTAGCGACTGAAAATAAACAATTGAATCATCATAAATAAAATGAGACACGGTAATCCGATGGATTGATGGAAGGCGAACAAGTTTGATGGGTCTTTACCAGTGGCACGTCTTGTACAGGTCCTAGGCCAGATGGTCCAGCTATCGGTTCAACGGATAATGCTGGATCAGATGACATTGGACTAGTTATACCGCTGCTGCTCGCAATTAATCCGCTTGATGTCGATGTGCATGTGGATGTTGTTGTTACACTGCAAACACAATGCAATTTTAATTTGAACTTTTTCTTTTTTCGAAAACTCTTCTTTGAAACTGGAAGAATTTAAAATTGAAGCATTCTCATTTATAATTACCTTCCACCGCTCGAGTGTGTTAGATTCGAAGAACTTCCGTTTCCCGTTACGTTCGAACCATTTCCATTTCCAACTTGATTCTAAAAATATTCAAAGTCATTTTTAGCCATACAAATTCTAGAATCAAATAATATTTACCAATGCTGACGAAGAGGATGCAGATGAGCTTGGCGGAGGCGGTTGTATGTCAGACGGTAAATTTGACGACGAATTGACGGTTGATGGTAGAGTTGGTGATGAGCTGCCAAATGCAAAAATTGTTTGATCAACACTTGTCTATCGACTGATTGATTATCAAAAATATTAGCTTACCTCTTTCGAATCGGTGGCACAGAATTCAATGAGTTAGAGTTTATCGTCATGTTTATTCCCGTTTCTATGTGTACAGATAAAAGTCAATTTTCAGAAAAATCCCTATTTTAAACTAACTGCAAGAGTAAAAGCAATTTCAAAAGAAATAAATGTGACGTACCGTGATCATTCGACATAGCGTCGTCGTCTTCATCCATATCATCAATATCTTCGTCGGGTGTTCGCGAACGGCGATCATCAATCGAAGACGGATAGTCTGAATGTTTTTTATCGTCTTGGTGCACTTGTCGTTTCAGCTGGAGCGGTTGCGAATGTTCATCGGTGCCCGTTTCGGAATTGTAGTCTCGTTCTCGTTCTCGGTTGATTTTGAACGGATAAATAGATACGGGAGGTGATTCGCCGCTCCGTTGATGGCGCTCGGAGTTCGGCGAAATTCTTCGAATTTGGAGTAGGGGCGAAGATTGCTGGTGTTGTTGCTGTTGATGATGCCTCGGCGGCGATGGACTGCATCGCAAGCGTTTTGAACTTGAATTTGTTGTAGTTGTTGTTGTTGTTGCAGTTGCGTCTAAAGCAGAAAACAAAAAAAAATTAATATAATGATTGTTCAAGGGATAAGCCGAAAGAAAAGTACCGGGCATCAAATGCTGTGGACTTGATGTCGGCGGTCTTAAGTGGTCCTGTTCTCGTTCTGGTTCCCTCAATGCTGAGCTTTGGTTAGTCATCTCGGCCAAACCCTTTACCTGATCACACATAATCATATGATTAATTTGTAGGAAAATCTCAAGCAATAAAATGGATTTTTATTAAAACGGAAGTGCAGATGATTACCTTCAACGATTCTGCCGTTTTTAACAGCGCAGAAAGCTGACAGTATTGTACATTCACTTCACCTTTGTACATGAATTCGATTAGCGTTCGGAGTTCGGCAAATCGTACGTCTTTTAATATCACAATTGGATGCCGTGAAGGGTGGTCCAAAAATAGGCTCTGGAAATATGATGAACAGGCCGAGAGGACCACCTGTAACAATTTTTTTAAAGGAAAAATGCAAGAGAAATTGAAATAGATTAGTTGATTGATAGGCTTAAGAGGCGAAGGAAAGAATTACGGTAACTACTTTGGATGGAAGGAAAAACAGATGCATTTAAAATGTGCAGTGTATATCACCATTGAAAAAAGAAGAAATCATAATTTATGAGTGTTCTTCTTTGACTTTCGCTTGAAGCATATGCTTTTTAAGCGCTACACGCATTACTGTCTTTATTTTGTCGGATGCTCAAGTATTAAATCATGTGAATTATAGTGTTTTTGCAGTCATCGGAACTCACAACTTGTTTTTCAATTGAAAGAACAAGTGTCCGCGGCGGAAAATGAAACAATTTACGGTTTTATATTCTCTATCTTTCCAATCATAACAATTGCAGTAAACACACAGATTTCTCATTTTATGATCTCAAATTGGAAATTGCGTTGCAATGATTGCGACTGCAATTCGAACCAAAAGCCATTTTAATGAGTTCTTACGAATCATTAAAAAAGTACTATAAATGTAATTCGATTTTTTCACACTGATCATTATCTGTGTGGTACGAATTAGTAAGATTCCAAAAAAGAATCACCGGCAATTAACAGATTTCCAATTAAGGGTAGATGGTTATTGATGGATTATTGGTTAGAGTTTATCTTAAAGGGTTTCTAAGAATACAAAAATTGCAACTTAGTTTGAAAAAAGAAGTGTAAAAATGGAACCGTTTAATTTATTGGATTTCGAAATGTGTTATTCTCAGATTACCTTTCAATTCGTATATTTTTAGCATGTCCATTGTTTTTACGGTGTGCTGTTGTTCAGCAATACCGTGCGCGTACACTCATTATATTCTGAGTGAATACGTGATTTATGAATAATTTTCATCGATTGATTTATGGTTGGAGGTGACTTTTTTATTGTCACACTTCGAAATACGAGAATTTTCTTTTGAAAGCACACAATTCACTGCGGAGGTGACATCAACGAAACGACTCGAAACAAAACAAAACAAACGAAATTTCAAGAGGCAATAAAAATAATTGAATCTTCGTTTTCTCGGAATGCGCTTTGATCATGTTGTGACAACAAAGTGGCGTGTGACTTTATCGGGATTTCCACTTTGGACGAGGCAAAAAATGATCAGTGAAAGTTCTATTTCGTGATGTTCTGAAACAGATTAACAACTCAATAATTGCAATAGATCGACATGCGTCTGCGCAATCTCGAGCACACGCGCTCGACATTACATAAAAGGAACGCTAATTACTTGTAGTGATTGGACGGTGATTGAGCGCCGTCAACAATGACCATGAAGCCGCAAAATATTTCCACATGTTTGCACTTAATTTAAAAAGCACCAACAAAAAAGGCGGCAACAGTAGGCAGCGGCGGCTCGACATCGAGATCGACACAGGCGAACAAAGAAGACATATTTTATGTTGCGGCAGCACACACACGTAATGAGCCGTATTTTTTTTCTCCTCCTCGTCACTTTTGTTGCAATGAATCATCAGCGAGCACGAGCTCGTTTTGTGCACTTGTTCACAAAAAAGGCGATGGAAAAGAGCGAAAAAAGGAACACGTAAAGATTACAGCGAGCATTGCGTTGACATGACAAGCACACGTAATAGAAGTATTCGCCGTTCGGATGTCACATATCTATCACTATCTTCATAACAGAATGTGTGTTGTGTGGATCGTGGTACAAACAAAGCATGTGAGCTGTGCTTTTTTTGTGTAGACATTAGTTTGGAGTGCGATACATACAACGACTTGCGAGTTTTTATCACACAAAAATGGTAGAGAATTCAATTTAAGTGGCTTAAGTGACATGTGCAACGTGCAAATCGCTCGAGCTGGACAACGAACACATCGTTCCAAAGCACAAAAATAGCAGCAAGAAAAAAAAGGCTAACGAAAAATGTTGACATAACAAAGGAATCGAATTATCCATGTCCAAGTTTTCATTTGAAAACTTTCTTCGAGCATTTAGTTGTTTTATTGCGATGCATCAGCAATCTACAGGGGGCAACTCTGCGCTGCTGTAACTAATTTTCTCATTGTCTTCTATTTGAGTTTCATCAAAAAGTTTTGATTGAAACATTGTTTGAGCATTAAAGTCGAAACCGCGCTGTCAAGCAATATTTCAATGGCAATTCGATTGGAGACTCGTGTGCCGATTTGTCGCCAGTATAGAGTTTTGCATGTTTACGATTACGATTATTCGGTATGTGCCAAAGATTAAATGAGGCTGAAGTTTAAAGCGTTTGCACAGAAAAAGTACGAGTGTCTCAATTTATTTTATGAGTTGAAATAATAAGACTCTTTCTTTGCTTTGGCACAAAGTAAAAGTACGTGCAAATGTGCACAAAATGCACGTTGATTCTATGAGCCATTTGATTTTTAAACGACAATTTCTGAAATAAATAGAAAGGACAAGAGCTTAGCCCCATTTCGAATGATCCAAATAAATATTGTTTTGACATTGATTAGTTTCGATTCGAATGCGCAATATACACCACTTAAATGGAACGTGCAGCCACCAAAACACAATAAACCATTTCAAAATCAAGTTCGCCGAAAAATACGCTTCATAAAAAGTGCGCTTCACACCGAAAAAAACCTGAACAATTGGATTTCAATGGAAAAAAGCGGTTGAAATGCGATACATCCGTCAATTTCCCACAACTGCAAAATGCAAATGCGATCATCGGGTTGGAAGTTAATTGCTGTGCATGTCAAAAAGAAACATTTGAATTTGTTTTTTTTTCGGCATGTGAATGCGCGCTGCAAGTCCTTTTCCGTGCTGGGATACATCGCATCGAATCGAGAGTGAGTTGGATTGTGGGCGTTTGGTTCTCGTTAGAGAAAGAGATATAAAAATATATCAAAGACAAATCGCTCTGCATTTTGAGTGCGCGCTGCACTTTTTTGTGAGTGTTGTGCTGCATTTGTTTGTTTGCGTGTGTGTGCTTTGTGTTTAGTAAACATTGTTAGCTAGGCCCAGGCGTGCTCACACTTAATTGCAACTGTAAATCATAAATGGAAGTTTGCATGTCAACCGTATTTCACAGAGTCAAAAATCACATCGAACGCCAAACCGAGCAAGCACCAGCACACACTCGAGATAGAAAAAAAAGCGCGGCAGTGAGGCGAGCATTAGCTATTATCTGACGGTTTAAAGCACGAATTCCTGTCCGCGGCTCAAGTGATATGTATGGATAAAACTATTGAAGCGAATGCATGCCAAATGATTGGTTGTATTCATTTCATTTCTCTCCCGCTCTCTTGTGCGAGCATTGTGATCCCATGCAAATAAGGCCACTTTTAGCGGCCTTTCAATTCACTCACACACAATTTGACAAGTTGCCATTTTTTTTTGCTGCTCGATTCGTGAATGGCTTCCAAACGATAAATTGTTCTTTTGTGTTCATTGTGTGCGCAATGGGACTTTTTTTACGCCGCTGCCAACTGCAATTCAAACAACAGATTTTCTGCGTCTAACGCAAAAGCCTAGTGAAAAACGCAACTGGTTTGAACAACAGCACGTTACCATTCAATTGAATTCGTCGATGTCAGATTGCATTCCATTTTATTGTGCGATTGGAGTCGTTGCACAACACAAAATATTAGAAGGAACAAATATGTTGTTTTTTTTCCTTCAATAAAATGAACACGCATTGGCAAAACAGCTCATGGCAAACATTTTTATGGGAAAACTGGCACTAGAAAAAACTTGCTGTAATGAAATTGATAAAATACAGTGTTCGGCTCGTAAAAATGGAATCGATCAATAAAGCTCGAGTAATATATATGCGTCACAATTTATAACGGTGTTGCTGTTATTGTTTCTAATTCGTTTATTGGACCTCGGAACACAATTTGCTGTGTGCTCATTTGTGTAATCATCGGCCGAACGTTTCGCTGTTGAAAATTCCAATGGCGTGAACAAAGCGAACACGGCGTCGAACCAGATTTTCTTTAAAGAAATTGCATAATATATTTCTCTCTCTCTTTTGCATTTCGGTTTCATTTTCGGATTTTGGTGCATTAACGAGAAAAATTGCATTCCAAAAGAATTAAGGAATGGCTTCTTAGAAGTGGCCATGCACAAGAGAAAAAAAAAGCTCCTCCAATCCGAATCGAATGTAACAAATCGAAATCCAGTCTTGGCAATTTATTATTTTGCATATTTTTTGATATCAAAGAACGCATTCGCAAGAGTCAGTGCCTGTCAAGCACCATGCCATAATTATCCAACATTGAAATGTCTTTGTACGCATATATACGCTGCTATTTGGCGGCGTGAACATATAGGCGAGTCCCCATAAATGTAGAAAATGATGCCGCAAGCGCACCAGTCAATTCGATTTAAAAGATAAACATTGAACAAAAACAGATTTGCCCAGGTTTAAATGCACTCTCAAGCCTATTTAATTACAAATTTCAATACAAACAGACGTTTCGATTCGGTTGATACAATGGATTCGATGTATATGTTACGTATCACGCGTTCGATTTGCATTTTTAAAGTGCACATATGGTTGACGTGCACACACTCTATTTCCGAAAAGTTTTCCTATTGACGACGAACGCATGAGCTAATAATCATCGATTCAAATCAAACGAAACTACCGTTCAATCGGCAGTATGCGGTTTATCTTGATTCTATTATATTTTATGTAAGTTGAAATATTTTCGCTCATACAATATTGCGATCGATTGAAGTAAACATTGAGTAGCATATATTAGAAGCCGCCTTCTTTCAGCGCACATATGTGCATAATGAACTTCAAGGCGAATGACGATATAAAAAAAATACTATCGAAATTGAAAATTGCATTGAAAATGCATTCGTCCGTTTTGAGAGTCGTGCTTTGTTGCCTGATTTAAATATGGAGTTTTTCATAATATTTCTATGAAATTCTGCTCAAAATCTGCTTTCAAATCGAAACATTCCGATTTTAATTGGCCGTTCGAATTTATTCGAGGCAAACCCTTTTAGAAAATGTCTTGGAATAACAATCACATGATTAAGCGAACTAAGAGCATTCTTTGAAATAATTTTTTTCCAGACATTTCAAGTCTTTCATTTCTGCTGAAGTTGCAATGTTATGATTAATTATGCGTTTGCGGTTTTGGTGAATATACAAGGTATACACAGCGAAATATGCGATTTTCCGAAGCACAAACAAAATCTGGGATGACTTACCTTATGAGCTCTGATTGATGCACCTTCTGAACAAGCTAATGTAACATCCACTAGACTCTCGTCCTGCAATAATTGACTAAACACCCCTAACAGGTTGGATTGATGATTGTTCCACCTCAAGCAGTAATGCTCACTGCCCATGTCGGAGACAGCTCACGCTGCTACCAAAAAGAAACGAAAACGAAAAAACAAAACGAAAATCACTTTGAGATCATAAAACTCGCCAACTCTCCGATTGACACAGAATCGGAAGAGGATTATTGGTTATTGCGGATTAAGCTACAGATATTTTGTCCAATCACGCAATCATTGTAATTGATATTGCCGATGAGGCATGTAAAAATGATAATAAAGTCAACGAGAATTTATGTTTGAAATATCGTCGAAGTGACACTGTTCGTGATAAACGTTAATATTCATCAATAAATATCGCTCGATTTTCAGAATAAATGGGTTGAGGTGTAATGTGATCTATGCGGACATTTGGTTCCCATAATGTGAATTATATTTGCATGCGCGACCGCCTAGCAACATTTTATCAATGTCTCGATCTCTTCACAATCTCGCCATCCGACGACAATGGCGGTGACAACGTGTTGCACGCGGCAATTCGCCTTTAATCCAGCTTCTAAAATGGCGCGAGATCTATATTTTCCATATATGCGTTTGTGTGATACAGAAACGTGAGACAAACGAAGCCCGTCCAAGTCAAAGTCATGGCATACAGCTAAACAGGGGGACCAGTACTGATTAAAGTGATGCCGCTTGCGCACGCAACTCATTTGCAAAACACTTTCGCATCCATTTCTTCCTCACATCGCTCATTTCGAATTATTCGATGCATGCATAAATCAGTGCGATCAGTAAACAAGAGCGCGAGATCGTTTAAAAGAACGGGCGAGAGTAAGAGAATGAGGGAAGAAAATGATCGGCGAACAAAACAAACAAAAGGGAATTACCAACATAAAGCGTAGAGCACAAAAGTTAAACACATAATTGATTAGGAAAATGTTAACTAAATATCGGTTCAGTTCGGGTGATATGCGCCCAACAACAACAATAACAAAAACCAGCAACTGAGCTGGCAATTTCAGTGCAATGCGATCGCTGCGAACAGATGTTGGATCATTGTAATGAAATGTGAGCGAACGCGAACGAGCAACAACTCAAACTGTAATTGAAAAATGTGTAAATCCACGCATATCTCGACGATATGCCGCAACATCGGCGACAAATGTTCACCGAAAACCACGAGCAAAAACACGCCGAAGATGGAAAGCATCGAGCATCATCATCCGACAACAACAAAGACAAGAAGAAAAAGATGAAGAAAATCGAAACGCATGTTCATTTCAAAGTTGCATGCAAGCGAGATAAACTGCCCCGAAGTCATTTTAAGCACAAAATAATTATATGTAAATTTATGTAAGGCTCGGCGTTGCACTACAACTCATGTGAATGCAAAGCGGCGTTTCATCGCTGCACTTCGGATGCGCGCACTCTGTGCAAATAAGTGGAATATAAGAGACTTGGGCCATGTGTCTCTCTGGTGCGTTGATAGCTTTATTGTAAAATAGAGAGATCTCATGTCAAATAAAAATCCTCCATCGATATATATTAGCTCGTTTCTCGTTTGCAATCGACTTTATTTTTCTGTCCGTTTTTTTTTTTTTTCATTTTGCTGCGGTTGAGCGAGTGAAAAAGCAGCAAAGTGTGAGAAAATGCATGTGTGCCTTGCCGCGAACCGAGAGATGAGTGAGTGTATTTGAGTCGTGGCGCATCGACACGTCTGAAAAAGATTCATTTTTGTGCATAATAAATGAGTTTTAACTGTGAAATTGCCCCGAAATAAATCGTCCGATGTTAGTAGTTTGTTATTATGAAGCGCAAAATTATACAGATTTATTCGCAATCTTGAATAGATTAAACGGCAGAGGATGCCATCAAGTTGTCCATTTAGGAACGGGCATGCGCGCACACGCTAAACGACACATCTATTACGTTAATCGATCTGATTTTTCACACTAATCAACTGACAACTAGAGCTCAATCTCTAATTGACTTGATTCCGACGCGTTTAAGTGAAGGCGCACTCATCGAGTGAATTGGCTAGCACTCTCGTGAGCACGAAAGAGAAAAAGAATATAGAATTTAATTGAGATTAGATTAGAAGTGGAAAAAGTGATTGTTTGTTTAAGAAATGATTGAGAAAAACGTTAGCTAACGCGCTTCAATCAGTTATTATGGGTGTTTTATTTGAAAGGAAAATTGAATGATTTTTCGCATAATGTCTCCAAACATTATTATAGTCAATGAATATTTTATGTTTCCTTTATGTTTTCTTGAGGTTTGGCTGCCATGTTGTTCGATTAGCCGATGATTTGAATAGAGTGGATGCAAATAATGCAACAAGATTGTTTAAAATGCAACACATGCTTCATTAACGTTTGAACGAAAGCCGGCGCATCGATTACATTTCTCCTATCGCAGTCTTGTCTCTTGCACGAATCGATAAAACTACAAAGTCCGAACATATTTATTACATCGTAAAATGTCTTCAATTAATTTAATTTCAATTTTTGTTTTTTTTTTTCTATGTTTTATCTTGTTTGGTCTCGATTCAACACGATTTCGCCGATACTTGATGGATAAATCGAAGCAAAAATGCATGCGAATGCAAATATAAATGATTAAAGGCGATTCAATGGTGAAAATCGAATGTAATATGTTTTGGAGACCGAACGCCTTTCTTACAGCGAAATAAAAACAACAACAGCAACAAGAACTAAAAAAATATTATAACATCATAAACTGAGCAAATCACGTTACATTTCCTTCTGCCAATTAACACAGTTTTCATCTGCATGTTTGAAATGCGGCAATGATCTGCACGATATTTGATTAACGTATGGCCATAGAAAATGTGCGCCTGCTCAAGTTCGATATCGCGAACGCGCGAGAGAATGAAATCGAGAAACAGAAAAAAGTTGCACTTATTAAACGCTTTATTTATCGATCCCACACTTGATTTATGAATCTGAATGTGCGCGCGATAGATGAAACCGCCGCTCGAATAAAATCGGCCCAAAAAACGCTGATGCACTTTTTTCTCTCGAAGTGTCTCTTGTTTGGCGAAGTTGTTGTTTTTTTACTCTGTTCCCAGCCAGAATGTTGAACGATTATAGTCATTTGTGGCAAAAGACACTTGCAAAACGCAAAGAAAACATCGTATCGAACGAAAACACACAAAAGCCGACCATTTACAATTTCGATGAGGTTGCCAATGTGATGAATGTTGCAATGTTGTAATACATTGGGATTCACACACTTCATCTCTCGGTTGCTCGCAACGATTGCTAGCCATTGAGAGCGAGCGAACGAGTGGCAAAGAGCAAAAAGCTCTTTATTGATGTTGATGTGAGCGCGCGCATGGCGTGCGCAATACGCGGTGCCATAGAACATAAGCATGTGCTATTTGTAATCTATGTTTGATTTTTTTGAACCGAAATGCATATAAAAACTGCACGAAAGTCAACAATTTATAGATGCGTACGGTCGATGTTAAACTTCACTCGTTCCCGAGCCGTGCTCTCGGTTGCAGCACAACCACGCTTATAAATATAAGCATTGTTTATAGGTTTGTGTAGATTTGAATGCAATTATTTACCAGCGAACTGAATGACAGAGTGTGTTTCGTTTGTTTGGTCATCCGTTTTAGGAGTGTGTCTTGATGGACCAAATGCTAGTTGTTGTTTTTTCCCCTCCAAAAATGTCAATGTTTTTTTGCCATTGCAATTACGTTATTGCATTGCCATTCGATTGATGCAAATAAGCAATCGATTTGGTGCGTGCTGTTGTTCTGTGACTCTTGAAAACCTCTTCAAAATAAAATAAAACACAAAAAAACGGTTACGATGCGAAGCTATAAATTGCAAAAGCATAATTATGTGAACTTTTCAGCTTGAGCCGTCGAATTGGGACGATTGTATCTTGAGCAAACAAATTTTTGACGTGAAGGGTACAAAGTGCCGTTACCCAAGAATTTTGTGCTCTTCTTGAATCTCTCTCTCTCTCTTTCTCACTCTCTCTCTCGGCAGCAATGTTAGGATAATCTGCGAATCGAATGGACTTGCTTTGAAGCTCTTAGGATGATTTCAATGCATTTTAATTACGTAATCACCGAGGCGAATGGGAAATAAACACTCTTGACGCGAAAATTAAGCGTGCAAGATGAGGTGAATCTCTTTCAAAAGCTATTCTAGAATAGTGCATGTAGTGGCCGAAATTCATTCTATTGCAACTTGAAAATCAAGTCATTGCAACGATAATCCGGACGATATTGGTGTTGCTGGTGATCATCGCACAACAGTTCAGTCATTTGATGGTGTGCTATGTGAGTGTGAATGTGGGTTTGAGTGCTTGTGCGCTTATTTGTAGTTGTTAATCTCTCCAGCTCTATCACCTGACGCATTAATCTATCTCCCTCGGTTTATTTATTATTGGTAATTTGGCTAATCGCATTTTATATGAGCAAACACATGAGTGGAGCGTTTAGAGGCGATTGCGATTCCAAGCGTGTCTAAAAGAAAGAGGGACGGCGATGGAGAACCGAAATCTTGTGTGTACTTTGTCTATTATCGTAATTGACGGAGAAAACTTTAAACTACAGCATCACTTGATTTCATGCGTTATTTTTGCATTACACAAATCGATTTATTTTCTTCTCGGCAGAGATCTCAACATAGAGAATGATTGAAAAGGTGAAAAAAAGAGTATCAAAATGTGCATTCTTCTGCGTAGATTTAAATGCATAAAATGCAATGCATTTAAATGCGAAATACACGATGGAATTTGTAAGTTTTCTCTCTTCGGCAAAGCCATCACCCGTAATCCATTAAAACGTGCCCCGTTTCGATGGGAGAAAATGTTAGATTTTCTTACAAAATGAAGTGAGTAAGGTAGAGAGACACGAGAGCGCTTGATGTTTGATAAAAACACACATCCATTATTTTCAATTCGCATTGCTGTTGAAATGCAATTAAAATTTTTGTAATGTAAATACCGTTCGGGTGAGCGCGCAATAAAAGGATCTTCAATGTGCATAGATTTGGTTTGTTTGACTGCATTCGCTGCGGCACACATTTCAACCGCAACTGTGTTATGTTCGACTGTGATTGGCTCTTGTTCACGTTGCTGTGATTTGACGCTCACTATTGGACATAAGCTATTTAGTCTTTCGCCTGTTTTCCAAACGGCAGCACGAAATTTATTAGTTTAATTGGATTTGGGTGTTCTTGACATTTGCGTGTATGTGTAAATAGTAGGCCACGCAAAACAAACGTTCCGTTACATTAGCGAATTAGGTACACACCTCAAATTGAGAGCGCGCTCACACAAAATTGTAGTCAACAATCAACTTTTTAGCGTCGATTAAATGTACAATTTAAATCGTAGAACTGGAGCCAGTCTCCCACCAAACTAACAACTTACGCAATTCAATGCAATGACGCTGGAACTGCAACCGAGAATTCGAACGTTTGAAAATGTATCGAAAAATAGAGGGAAAGAGAAATGCAAGCAATAAGAAAACATCGGGTGCATAATTAAGATGATGAAAATCACATGTCGACAACGTATCGATTTCATGTGTGCAGAACAATGCCAGTAGATACAGAATCAATCATCGTCCTTTCGCATGAAATACTAATTTCCCGCCGAGCTAGCCCAAACACTATTTAAGCGTTGTCAAGCATCCATGAATTCGATTAAATGAAAAAAAAAACTTATTAATTTTAAATATAAAAACAAGGGCGAGTTTGTAGATCCGACTAGCAAGAAAATAGCTTAAGATGCCGACACAAAATCAACAGCACAGCCTAATTTCTCCCATTAAACGGCAATTTGAAATGTCCATATTATGTAATTTGTATTTTATTTGCATTGCGCAACGCCTCCTTCATGTCCCCGATTTAATTTTAATGCAGCTAAATTCAGTGAATTATTTTCATGCGGTTGACACATTTTACGCTTTCGATGCGAACCCATAAATTCTAACCACTTTTCCTCGCTTTTTTGTGCAGTGATTTAAATATGTTTCCAGAAAATAATCTAACCGATGAAATGAGAAAGAAAGCGCACAAGAAATCACCAAATGAAGTCACATTTGAAATTACCGCCACAGTGTACGCCAGTTGAAGAAGCGCTATGCCAAGAGCAAAAATCACAGTTGTTAGCGATTTCGTCTCGATAAAATACATATTTTCGAGACAAGAATACGCATCAGGAACATTATAATTAAAGTTATCCTGCTGTGCCATATATAATCATAAATGCAATATGTAGTAATCGGCTAAATAGTGTGTTTTACGTTCGAAAATCAATTCAATGGCAAAACCGAATGAGAAATACAGATCGAATGAAATGAACGACACAGCAGAAAAGGGGCAGCAGAAATTATAGTTCGCATTTTACGTCGTACTTGATGTACGTTTTCAAAGCCAAATATTGAGTGAAACGAGAAAAAGAGACGAGCAAACGAACGTTCAAGAAAACAGCACACACACACACACATGCCGAATATGAAACAAAATAATAAACGCGTGTGAAATACAAAATGCAAAAACGGCGCGGACACAATTCAATTTCAGGCGGCTTCAAGGGAGATGCTGACTTGTTTGAAAATTGCTACTTGTTTACAAATGTAACGTTTAAGTTGTTTTGCTTTTGTTCTTTATTTCACTGCCGAAGATGAGATATGAGATTCATTTGAACCTTGTAAAGATTACTCAAACGCATTAAAATCTATGAGTTTTCTGCGTTGAAAGAGTTTTGTGTGCACAAGTGCAATTGGTCGGTGTGCGCTTGCCGATATATTGCGAAAATGAACGACACAAAAAGCACAGCATGCTATTTATCGGTTCGGTCGATGAGTGTTCACCTTCGATCAAATGGAAAGCAGCAGCAGAAGCAGCAGGGAGAGGAGCAGAAAAGGAAGTGGCAATGCGCGCCTGTGAAATTCAAGATAGAGCAAGATGTGATCGGATTTGATGCATTTGCACATAAACTATTTCAGATAACAGCAAACATACGGGAAAACGAAACGCCGATTGCCGAGCAGAACCGTTGATAAAATTTATGACTATCCACTACATTCGATGCCGTAATATGCCGTGTGTATATTTTTGTCTTTCGGTTTGGCGTCTATGGCATTTGGCTCTCGTTTTGCTTGGGCGCTTTTATTTGAAGGCATCGCGCTTTCGATTGAACCAAGGCGATTTTTGCTGCTCTCAATTCGGACCGCTCGCGCGCGTTTGTGTATCGCTTATCATAAATGGCTAATTGGTCAACTGGGATAGAATTTATTGAATAAATGTAATTTATTTGTTTATTATTTGCGGACGGTTTGTTTTCTTTTAACTCGTTCTATTTCATTTTCATCTCTTTTAAAATTTACTTCTGTCGTCCGATTGAATTATTGGCGCGCCACAAAAGAATTAAAAAAAAAACAGCTAGCAAATGTTGGGAAAATTATTGATTTGACGCCGAACCAAATATTTGTTTATTTCAAATACGTGTCCATAGATGGAACACCAAGTGGGACACCGTTTAAAATTGTCTTTTGCACAGAAAATAGTTGTGCATTTTAAATTTGTTCCGACACAAGTTGGATTTAGGTTAAAATGACGAAGTCATAAATAGTAGTGTGCAAAAGTGTGAAAATCATTTGGAAAACGAAGGAATTTAAACGAAATTCCATGAGCAATTTTGGACTTATTCTCTCCTGTTCGTTTTTATTGTGCATTGCTGCATTGTGACCCAAATTCACGGAGTTGTTGTGTTCTTTTTAATTCTGACCATTTGGGTATTTTGTTTGCAGCGCGCAGAACACACTCACGCTATCTAATCGACATGTTTGAAACAATTTGCGTTGCACGTTGCGCCTTGCACTCCAAAAAGTACTTCAGTTTTTTCTCTCTCGCTCTTTCTAATGTTCATCCAAATGGTATTGTACACATTCACTGAAAAATTCCATTCAAACACCTGCCAACAAACCATAACAATTATAATAAATTCAATTACTTTTTACCTAAAAATAGAAAATTGCTTACACGAGCCGGGGCTAGAATGTGTGCATACGTATCATTAGGTGTTGTGTGTTTGTGAATCGAGGTGCGCGAAAAACAGCGCGCGTGTAAGAGAGAAAAAAAGTAATGTGCATGATTTGAGATTTTTTGCCACTTTGATAAATTGAAAAAAATAGTCAAGTTGATTGTGTTAGATAGTTGCATTTTCCTCTTTTCTGGTGATAAAAGAATTCATTTTGACTGGGTGCGCTCTTATTATCGCCGCTTATGATCTTCACGCAAAAAGGAACGATTCACAAGCTCACACGAATGTGTCATTGTGTCAAACAAATGATAAAAATAATTTTGCGGTATGATAGAGAAAAATAAAATAAGTGTCAAAATGATCAAGCTCGCTATAACCTTGTACTAATCCTTAGCTTGTAGTATGAGAGTTAGCGCCCGTAAAATGGATTCTCTTAATTGTTTCATTTTAGCGGTGTTTTGTTATTGTTTATCGTTGAATTCAATTTAGTTCTAAGGAAATACATCAGCTCAATTGAATATTTCCAATTTTCAAGCAGGTAGAGAAATCGATTTGCAATTGAATCTTGCAAATGCATTGCATAAATTTTCACATTTGACAAATTGACGATATATTTCGTTTCAATTCCTGTGTGTAAGCATGCTGTGTGTGCGCAACGATACGAAATTTATGGCCGGGGCTATTTTATGGTTGAATTAGTGGCATACACCGACTGCACTGTGTGATCGCAATCCGGCTATCGCAAAATCGATGAGCTCTCGCGCAAACAATGTCTAGTGTGTTAGTATGTAATCTCTCTCTAGTGATTAATTGCAAAATTCACAGATGCAATTGAGTGGTTGAAGCGTGTGTGAAAAGTGCTTTTTGTGCATGTTGATTTCGAAATAGTGTGTAACCGCATAGCAAACCTGTTCCGTCATAGTTCATCACAATGATATTTAATAATTGATAAATCCAAAATATACACAGAAAAAACAAACTTCGTTTGAAATCTACAATTATATCACGAAGTCCCTAAATGCGCGCGCCACTCAATTGAATACAGTTTGTATGCGCTATCTTTTCTGTCTCGCGAACTCTCGCACATCACGTTCGAGCCCTTTCAATGCATGCTTTGTTAAGATTTGTTAGATCCACTGCTGTTTTTTTTCGTCTCAATGGAAAAAAAGTACAAAAAAATCTATCGGCACACAACTGTGTGTTCGAATAACCTTCAGCTTTTGTTTCTGTGGCCATTATGCATAATCGCATTGTTGCATTTCCATCAAAAATAAATGCATTTTTATAGACGTCCCCATAATAATTAAGCATAATCATAATAAAATACCATATCAACAGTCTGTTCTCAATATGTAATGAAGGTAAAACGCACCAACACGCGGGCTGTCTGTTTCGCAGATTGAAAATCATGCCGATGAGTCTGCAGTAAGTTTTCGATTGAAAATTTCTGTTTCTGGGCTGTGAAAAAAACTCACTCACAACAATCGTTGATAGAATATTGCGGATAAGTCACATGGAATGTATCACATAAAAAGGAACTGAGTGTGTGTGTGCGCGAACCAAAATAGAGAAAAGAAATCGATTGGTGCACACATGAAATGTCGTGACAACGATATACGTTTTGTTGACGTTAGTTTGCTTTTCGTTGTTTGTTTGTTAAACACAGCTTTTTCTCATCGTCGTTGCTTCTCTCTATTTATTTTCGTGTGCAGTCGTTTTTTAATCCAAACATTGCGCGACAACATGCATCTCATAAAGAGTCACACACAATGCAGTTGTTACGTAAGTGCTCATTCGATTCGGTATTCACTCATTCTTTGGCTTTTTCTCGAAATGAGGTCTGTTTGGAAATACACAAATGTATACGCTTCTTTTAATTCTTTCCCGCTCTCTCTCTCTCTCCCTCTCTCTCTCTCTGCCTCTCGCTCGCTCCTCATTTTGCACAGTTTGGTCGTGATATTATTATACCGTTGCAATCCATTCCAAATGGTTTTGTTTAAATCGATAAATGCGTCAAGGGAACAATACCCGTCAACCATTTCGTAATTTGTCTGCGTGTTGCTTCTCAATGCAATGAGAATTTGAATAGAAATGAGAATGTGTGTGTGTTGAATTTTCCAATTTAATTTGCTATTTTCGGAATTTATTGAGGTCATATGCACATACAAACACATAACGCGCGCGCGATGGGCAAACATCATGGGAGTTTTGAGGTTGCTACTTTGAAAAAAATGACAAAGATGATGTTTACATTTGGGAAATTGGAATGGATGATTTAATGCGCCAAATATCAAGTACATCAAATGATTTACAAGGTCATTCGCATATATCTGGAAGTTGGTCCAGATATTCGATTTCCGCTGACGCCGCACGGCAATCGCACATACCGAACCTTGATTTTCATTGTTTGCCTTTTTCTTGACCGAAATCATTGCAGTGTGAATCATTTAAATGTGCATGAAAATTACCGTATGCCATAACACACAAGTGCGTTTGCGATTTTCTTATAATTTTGTGGCATTATTGTGTAATCACAGTTAAAAATCTTTAGCAATTGCAATTACTGCGACGTGTCAAAAACATTGTGTAGACATGGTGCCCAAGCGTGTTTGGCTCAATTCGAACCGCACACCATTCGAATCAAATTGGCCTGTGCTCTCTTGACTGCATGCGAAACTGCATCGAATGAATGTTTTTGAAGATATAGCCGAGTCCAAACACATTGGCTACACACATACAAATTTTATTCGTTTCAATAAGGAACAAATTGCTTTGCTCTAACCCAGCTTAAACGGCATCCAGATACCGAAATTAAAGGCGTACTGAATTCTGCTCGATTCACCTTTCTCGAATCGAAATTGCGTTTATGTGATAGCAAATGCCATTATTGAGTGTGGTGCGCACACACAGTTAGAGAGTGTGCAAGCCAACCCAAGCTGCATAAAGGTTAATGTTTCGCTCGAACGTAGCTAATCGAAATTCCTGCACTGCACATTTTACTCGAAGTATCAACAGCAGCGGTCGCAGCAACGGCACAGAGACGATGCAATTCGATTAATTGACTTGTTAAATTGGTAATCCAATCAAAATGCTAGTTGATCGAAATGGCTTAAATAGATTTGTAGACCGAACGATTTAATACTTTTTTTCTATGTTTTGAGATTTCCTGGTCGTTCTCTCTCTCTCTCTCTCTCTCTCTCACTGACACTCTTTGAATCCCGGCAAAAACTTTCAATGGACACATTTTCGCCCATTAATTTGAAAATCGTGCGTCATCTAAACGTTGATATCACAAATTTGATGGTGAATCGTTTGGCTCGCATATACAATATACAATGTTTCGCATTGCAAACGCAACGGATACAAGCTCCATCCTGAAAATAGAGTCAATGTTTATTTCGAGAGCCGACTACATCAAGTCATTTCGATTAAAATTCGCAACGTGTTGTACCAATTATCAATGCTTTATGCTGATTTGACTTCTATTTGCCGTGATATGCGATTGCAAATTGGCAAAAACCTGAACGGCTAATAATCAATACGCATTGCAATACGCGTTTAGTGGCAAAAAGGGAGTGAGTGTGTTCATGAGAGCTGCCGCTGTCGCTGTCGCCGTCGCCGCTGTTATCGCTTTAGTTTTGTTCAAAGGATGAGAGAGTGAGGCGCACAAACTAGATATATATACAGAAACTGTAGCGTTTTACATATCGCACATAAACTATTCTCGCTCACGGTACTTGCAAACGATTCAACATGTTCACATAATTATCAACGATACATTAGCAATAATATGAGAACATTTCCAGTTGACTTGATATTTGTGTTTGCGTTCGCAGTATCATCATCTTTCCGTGGCGTGAGCGAGCGGGTGAGCGCACGTTCACACCAGCAAATAATATCCGTTCGCTAAATTAACTTTTCCAGCCAGTGTGTCACGTTCATATGATACATCAGGCGCAAATTAATTGGACATCGAATGTCACTATGGAATATCACACGTAAATGTTTTCGCATCGATTTCTGTATATTTTTAAACGTTGCAATTTACGCAACGCGTATTTGGGTCGGTTCTTCGGCTTCTCTGCCTATTTTATCGAGAGATTTTATGCGACAAACTGCACATTGAATGGATGAATATTGATTGTTCAACGGTTGAATTCCGTCACACACACACACATACAAGATGGGGAAGTCGATTTTCATTCAGAATGAATTAAGCCGTAGATTTTTCAGGTCAAATGTTATAAAACGAAGATAGGTCAATGCTATTATTTGACGGCGACCTCATCGATGAGAACAGCAATTAAAAATAAGCAAAGAATAAACATAAATCAATTAAAAACTGCGTTACCCAACTAAATACACGCCTCCCAAATGTCGTAAATCAAACCCATATTGTAACACTTAAAGTGTGCTGCTTGCCGAGGGCCTACACACAATTTGCTAGCGTTTTGATTACTGCGAATATATCTAAGTAACAAGAGAATTACGCGTGGTTTGCTGATATATCAAATACAAAATCATCCGCTGAATTTTAGTTACAAATGCTAGAATATCGCAATATTTATCCAAATTGATGCCGATTCGAATTAAGCTGTTCGTCAATTTGGTTTTTTTCACAATGAAAAAAAAGCAGCACAATGCATACCATTGTTTTTATTTGATGCGGTTTCGAAAATGCATAAATAATTTACACACGCCAGTACGTCAGTAATATGATTCTTTTTCAAATAAAAGTCAATCATTATTAGCCAAATTGGATTTCATCACGAGAATGCATGTGGCGACCATGCCGCAGTGCTGTTGCAGCACCCGACGTGTTAATATCTCTGCATTTCGCTTGAATTTAAAAGAAATCCCGAAAAAAAACTCCATTTTCTTTACGACTTATAATTATCACTTATTCGCTTCGAAATCGACGCAATATAAAAGGAAAAAAATAAATTGAAAAACAATAAAATCGTTTTTAATGCAATGTTTAATCGATAATGATAATGATTGCAAATGATTTTTTTGAATGCAGAGGCCGATCGACTGCAACTGAATGGAGCTGTCGTCGAAAGCATCGTCGCCACGTCCAATCAACGACAAAACGATACACAAACAAGAGTAGCGCTTTCGTGATGGAAAGAAAAAAGCAGGGTAGCCGTGCGACGCTTAGTCAAACAGAAATAAATCTTTTCAGAATTGAGATAATTTATACGAAATCATCGGCTATTGCGCGTATTTCAAACCAGCCGACTCTGATCGTTACGATTGTACGCATTCGACGTGGAAAAACCGTCTTTTTAATTGTGATGTGTAAATGCAATATAATTTTTTTCCCTCTTCATCCCGTTTATGTGATTGGGTTTTCCGTTTAATGATTTGAAAGTAGCAAATGCAAGAGTCGGCGCAACGAGACAGCTCGAATCGGCAGGCGAATAAAGTAAGTTGTAAAAGAAAATGTAATCACACGGCTGCCTGTGTTGCTGTTGAAATGTGTGTAATTACTAATTTCAATCACTAATAACTCATTCGATTCTCTCATTGATGGATCTCGAACGGCAAGAGCAACAACAAAAAAATGACACATAAATCAGGAACTGATGAAAAATTATGGCAAATTACATGCAGCGCGAACAAAGAATGTTACAATTACGATTCACAAACATAACATACACACGCAAGCGGCCAAGCTGAAAGCTGTTTCGAATTCTCAGCAACCCGCAAAAAAACTAAACTTTTCTTCCTTCAAAGCCAAAGAAAATAGAAACAGATAGAAGAAGAAAAAAAAACTGCGTACGGATTAATTCACTTCATTTTGCCTGTCTATCTTTTCCATAATCCGACTTTATGTTCGGCTAAAATGCACTTTTACGTCTTCAATGCATCAGCAGTTTGCTGACTTGCATTTTACTCGACATAACACAGAACGTGTTAATAGTGAAAAATCTGAAAATGTCATAAGAAAATAAAAGCGAGAAAAAAATTAGCACTTGGGCTTTCATGTGTCAAAGAAATCTAGCGTAACCAAACGAAATGACTACTAGTAAATCGGATTCCGTGCGCGCGCACGCGCTCAAACCCACAAACACACAGCATATTTCATTTCTCATTTTCGAGCGCGCAATTTCAGCTCGAATAATATTCATCATATTTTTCGCGGTGAGCATATTATATCTTCGGTTGCTGTTGTTTTTAGTCTCTCCCTCTCACTCGCTCTTCATTCTGGTTCAAGTGCAATTGCGTTGCACAGTTTGATACTGTATCATTATGTGAAGGCTGCCACAAAACATCATTCATTGCAATATGCGTTGCAACGCTTTATCGATTTTGACACTTGGAATAAATCTTCTATTGATAACACCCATTTGCTAATGCAATTGAGTGTTTGTGTGTGTCTGAGCATGGTGTGGATTTTGCGCTAGCGGTGATTGCGATCCCAAATCATTAGCGCGAAAATTATTGTCAGTACGTGTGTACGTGTGTGTCGGTGTCAGTGTCGGTGTCGTGATGGATATTTAGAACACACGCTCTTGAACACGCATTTCTCGTTGTCAAAATGCTGTTGCTGTTGAGCTTGAGCTTAAACCCATCTATCGACTATGATCGTTATGTAAGTCTTCTCATTCGTGTTGTCGGCATTTGAGCTGCAAATATTTAGCACTTCAATCAATTTTCACGCGCGCATCATTGATGCACCTCTATCTGCAGCCAAAGCTCATCACACGAACCAAAACGCAACGAATGCATCAAAATCAGTATGTTACATAAGAATTGATTACATTCTTTGGAAAATCTGCTTCTTGCACATCTTTCGTTCCAACAAAGTCACGCATTTTATCTTTGATGCGTGCACAATCTTCAACGAGAAATCGTGAGCGACAACGGCATCGGAATTTGTGAAATATTTCTCATATGAACGGGAGAAAGGTTCACCATATTTCTTTCGCAAATCGTGCTTGGTTCGCTCCATCTATAAACAATTTGGAATTAAATCCAGTCTTTCTCTCTCTATCCCCATCTGCATCCACAGCATCATAAACTAAATAGTTGCATATAAGCACTTAGATTGAATACCGTGTGTGCAAGAGCCCATGATATTGTCCAATAAAGTGAATAACATAAAAGAGCACAATGCATTTTTAGCCGAGGCATTGATTTAACGCTGGGTTTCGAAACCGCCACTTCACATTGTAATACGTAACGCCAGATCGAAACACACAAAAATCGTTCGAAGAAATGCACATTTTGAGCACTCAATCTGTGTGTGCGTACAAAGTATTAATGCATCTATCGAACCGCAGCACTTCATTCCCATTTCTCTCTCAATCTCAGCGCAAACGTGCACAAAAAACGCCACTAATTTATTTTAATGGCATAATTAAGGCGCAATTAAATGATACGGCAATTCATAATTGTTTGTATAATTATTATAATTTAGAGAATGTTATTAGAAGATGAATAATAATAAAGTGCAGCGAACAAACAAATGAAATCGACGAACGAAGACGCAACGATAATTGTGATGATGATGTCGAAATCAGATAGGTTTGCTAACGTCTTTATGATCAAAGTAAAGCGTAAATGGCACCATTTGCTGAATGCTGCTCGCTCATTCTCTCTCGCATCAGCCAATCCATTGACATTTTAATGTAGATTTTTTTAACATATCCATTCTTTTAAATCCATGAATGTTCAGTGAAAATTCGTTTGCATTCGCATGCGCATTCTTGGTAATTTATTGGGCATTTGATAGTTTCGATAAAATTGATGGAATTACAATTTCTATGACTGCGATTGAGACTTGAAAATGTATTGCTTGATATTTTTTGTTGAAAAGGGGGAAATGTGTGAATTTTACGCTCAACGAACAACGCTCGCAAAATCTGATATATTTCTGTTTTTTTATTCATTACTCGTTCGAATCTTTAACTAAAAATTAAATTCTGTATATTATACTGAGTATAAAAAATTCGAACATTTTCCATAAAACATAATTAAACTGTAAAAAAATTCACAGATTCGCTTTGTCTCGGGTTGAATAGACTTAGATGCACTTGATTTAGAAGACAATTAGCATAGCCGTAATTTTAAATTAGCGTAGATCATCGAGAGGTAGGTGCGCATGCACCAACATCTTAATTAATCATTATTTAGAGAAAGATAGAAAATAATCCGTAATATCAACCGAGGAATGAATGAAAAGTATTTATTTAAAATTTTGCCTAGCTTAATGAAAGAATAAAGGATTTTTCCGTATTGCGCATAAGCACGCACATCATTCGGCAAGTGCGAATGCGCAAGCAAAAAAGAAAACGTTTTTAACGGATTGAATGAGATCAATAATGTATTCTCTTTTCTTTCATACTGCTAAAGTGATTCAATGTGGTTGTTGTTTCTGCTTTTTTCAATGAAAATTAGGGCCTTCTTGCGGTTGCTTCTGCATTGTTGTTGGATGAATGAAAAACATTTGCATGATTTATGCGTGCGTAATTGTAATACAATTCTACTTCATCTCTACATTGATTGCCGTCGAAACAAGACACGCTGTTATTCTAGACGCACATCACCGTCACTCTCAATGAATTTAAATTTGATTCACAGCTAAGAGTCTCGTTATCAACTTTCAACATTCCATAACTAAGCAGATGTTAACTTCGTACAGTGTGTTCGGCTTCGATGCATTTTTTTAAACGCAAATGCAACGGTTAACAGACGCATTCACATTTTTGCAATTTACATGTAGATTCGCAATGTACCGGTCCATGAATTGTGAGCGATGAGCGCTGGCTGTTGTTTTTTTTTTTTTTTGGTTTGGCGTTGCGTGTTCTATGGGTAGTTTTAAATCAAATCAATTTTTGACGTTTAGCAACAACAAGAAAAATTGTTTAGCAATGAATCGAAACTAACTACAAACGCACGAGGCAAAAGCTTCATCATATCTTTCAAATGGGTAGGCAACTCATGCGCAAAATAATCACAAATTCACCAGCTCATTTCAGCATGGCCAAAACAGCTGAGGCCAGAATTTTTCGTCGAACGAATGCAAGCAGAACCAAGGCTGCTCGCCGAGAGAGAGAGAGAGATGCAAAATGCAAAAGCAATAAAATTACACATTTTTATACTTGCAAAACACGCAAAACGAAATAATTGAATTGATCACAATATTAAATATACAAACATATTTTCATTACAATTCTTCGTGCCCGTTTATTTCCTCTTTCTTTGCGTTTTTCTGCGCCTTTTTTTCGATTGAGCAAATCGAGAATGCAATGAAAAAAATAGCACCTAAAATACATGTTAACTGATAGACGCATATTAATTAAAATGTTTGCAAAGTCTATAATTAAGTTAAACTGTTAAATAATTTATTAATTTAATTAAGGTGAAATGAGAGCGGCATCGGCTGCAGCACCAACGAAGACGTCGAATGGGCACCGATTCAAAGACGTGCAACGCCGAAGAAAATAAACGAAACCATCAAATGTATAGAACTAAAGCAATTAATTATATAATGTGTAAAGTGAACCGAAGAAAACATCCGCACGCAAAATAATAATTTCTAGATTCTTTAGCAGGCATGAGCACATTTGGCGATGCAGACAAATAGTGCATCCGAAGATTGGAGGCTTTCGTTTTCAATGCCAACGAAAGAACTGTTCGCATAACACAGTCTTCGCACTAAAATAGCAATTATTTCTTTTCTGCAGTGACGCATTGATTTGAAGATTCGAAAATTTTTGAAAGGCAAAAGATAGGCTTTGAATGCTGAAACTTCAAGCCGGAAAAATTTATGTCGTCCAGGTAAGTAGCTATTAACCTTAAATGGTTGGATCGACGTTTCTGCGGCTGTTTGAGCCAATCCGCATGATTTAAATTGACCCACACAATCATCGAAAACATTATAAATGGCATATCAAAAACTGTGAAGATCCAACAAATTTACAATCAATTCGAAATTAACTCGTTGGAGTCTACTAAATTAGCACCGTATGGAGTAAATTACATTTTAAAAGATGGATTCAATGGAATACAATTTTTGCAATTTTGTTGAAATTTTGTTGATCGTCGTCGTCTTCGTCTGTAAAAGATGTTATCTGAATTGCGTACGGTTAATAAAAGCTAGTGATGTCTGGCACTCATTCCAATGTCCCAACAAATAAGTGTGCATCTTTTAGGTAAGAAATAATCATTATCAAGGTGCATAAACGAAGTCATCACTTCCAGCGACGCTTCCGCCGTTCGTTTAACGATGCAGAAAAAACCATTTACAAAATACAGCAAACAACAACAGCAGCAACAAACAAACAAAGACGAGAGTGCAATTGAAAAAGAAACGCATTTAAAGCCGATTCGAATCGAAACGTAGCAAAGTAAAAAGGGAACGAACGAAAAAGAACGACCGTTCAGCGCAGCCAACAATTTCGCATGAAAGACTAAAAAAGAAGCACGAAGTTCTGTTCGGATGTGGCAACAGAACAATCAACAAAGACATTCATTGAACGGAAAAATCTTGCGCGAAAAAAGGGGAGACCTGATTCCAGACCATGACATTACCATTATGAAAAAGGTATTAAAATGGCATTCCCGTAATGTGGATGCGTTTGCCGACGCTTTTCTTTTCACAACCAACATTCAGTTTTTGCATTTGTTTAATTTTTCTGCGTAAATTGATTCGCACCGTAAACAAAGATGCGGCTTCACAAAAAGCTAGAACGAAAACGATGCAGATCTATTGGAAATGTGCAACAAAAGAACTCCAAATTGCTAAATACCCGAATATGGGAAAATGTAAAATGCTTTTTTGCACTCGATATGGGCTTTGATAGTTTTTCTTTCAAAATTATACTCTGGAATTTGATGATTTGCATACGATTTATTAGTAAAATAGTTTTGGTTTGAGGTTCACAATCGACGACACAAAATGAAAAACTTCGAGACGGAACAAGAGTCAAGAGCCCGGGAAAATATAAAATAGAGTATTTTATGAATCTTCACGCTTGAGAAATTATTGCTGCATACGGAGTTCATCACACCGCGAAATAAAACCGCACGCAGCACTTAAAGCAATATTTCATTTACGATTTTCTGCATCATGCCAAAAAACGAACTCCACAAAAGATGCGGATAACAACAGTCGGAACGCGTAAGTGTGTTTTTGTGTTATCTTTAGAAATCAAAAGTTCAATCTAAAAATAATAATTGGATAGGATTGACCCAGCGCATATTAAAGCAATCGAATGATATCTACCTAAAAAGAACGATTCACACTTTGATTAACCTATTTTGGGACATTTTTCGAATTTCGGAACATAAATTGAAATTCAGCAGCTATTTGTCCAATAAAAATAGAGAGATATATCGATAGAGAGAGAAATGGAGAGAGAGAGAGAGCGAGAGTGGCTTGTGCAACATGAAATTGGTATATTTTTTGGCGTTTGTTCGTTATTGATTTCATTAAAATTTAATAAACGAAAGTGCCGAAATTAAAACATCAAATGAATGCGGAGTGTTGTGCGATAGCATGAAGCTATTTGGATTATTTCAATCGACCTATATTTCACTGTCATTGATATGCGTTTGGATCGAATGGATTGATAAAATGCTTATTATGAAAATTGTAAATGAAGTCAGAAACAGGCGGTCAATTGATGTGACCATCACGACTGCATCGATACAGATAAAATTCGCATGGGATTTATTAACATATAAAAGCGAGTGGAACATGGATTTGGCTTCGAAGCGTGTTTTCGAATTCAGAGCGAAAATTAAATTTTAATTAAGCTTTAATCGAAACAGATCTCTGTTCACTGTATCATGTGCACGATAATGCAATTGGGCAGCGCGCTAGCTGTGTGCCCCGGTTTTTCTCTGTGTTTCAATTTCAAATCAGTATCGTCATTGCAACCGCATCACTTTGACTGCAATGACAATAACGGCATCAGGTCCGAAAAACCGTTTATTGCAACACATTCATCAGCTGCATAGTGAATAGATACTTGGAAATCGATATTATTCCGCACCGAACTGACACATGCACACAACAGTAGCAGCATTTCACCTTCCATCCTATCGAAATCCTCTTCTCCTCACAACTCTCATTGTGCAAATAAATGTCAGTTGAAGCTATTTAATTAAATAGAACGCTACAGCATGTATTTTATATTATATTCTTGATTCCACCGTGTGTTTATTTTATTCGTGCAGTTGAATATTGACCTAATTAACTCGATTAAGTATGATGCGTCTGAGAGTGCGCACGACTAGCGCCACCAAATCCGCCACCACCCCCAACTCCACCACCACCACCACAACCATCGTAATTGCACATATAAATTGCTGTCGACTAATTAAATGTTGATTTTATATTTTAGATTCATTGTGAGAAAACAATGCAATCAATGCAGGCGACACATAAACATCACTGATTCATTGCTTTGCCTCATTTCTATACTATTTCCAATAGATCGATCGATGCTGTTTGAATGATGAATCGACGCATTTGGATTTTGCGCCGTAGTAATGAGCCATTTTAACCTTTAATCGTTGCGATGACGCAAGCTGATCTGATTGCTGAATATATTTGATTCGATTGTTCTTGTCGAGAAAAAAGAAATGCACATCAAATTCATACGAAAAATGGACAAAAAAGAAACAAGAGGAAATGTGATGGAATTGCTCTCATTCGAAAGCCATTAGACAATAATAAATATTTATGTATTCATATGAAATTTGTTTGTTTTTATCATATATTCAGATTTTCCGTCGCTTTTTTCCATGCTTGTTGTACGAGCAAAATCAAATCATCGAAAGCAAAGCAAACTCTTTGATGAATATACAATTGCTGCCGAATTGGAAGGCGAATGCAGACAAAGTCCATCGATGGTTGAAATGAGCATGGGGAAAAAGACTGCATTCGAGACAAAAAGATAGAGAGAGAGAGAAAGAGAGATAGAGAGAATGCAAGGGAAAAAATGATACAAGAAGTAAAAACGTATGTTTTACACATGTGCTAACTGCTCGCAGTTTATTGTTGCCGTTCACTTAGCTGAATTGTTCAGCACTCCGTCGAGTCATTCGGATTTGCAAATGTAAAATAGCATAAACAAGCAGCAACATCATCAGCAGCAGCAGCAGCAGCATTCACGGTACAAAAAGAACAAATGTTTTCAATTTGTATGTATAGATGTTGAATTAGATTCTGCTGTATCATTGTAGTTGCTTGCATTTTCCTATAAGTTGCTGTGTGAGATGCAGAAAATGTTAAATGTGCTTGCGCGCTCATATTTTGTTCGCGCTCGTCTTTTACGAAAAAAAAAACTAAATAAAACCAATAGTTTTGTTTTTGTCTTTGCACGTTGTTTGCATACCATAAAAACAAAGCCACATATTTTTCCTACCTTTTCTCTTTTAGTATGGTCTTGATTTTGTACATTGCACACATATTGTTTTGGTTTTGCAATAAGCCATGCAAATCAGCAGAGTCTCCGTCCACACTCACTCTCTTTCTCTCTCTATGTCCCTTAGTCCATCTTAGAGAAAGAGATTTTGATATAAGAAATGAAAATATTTGTTCTTTGGGGCCTAATTTCGGAATGTGTATTGTATTTTCAATAGGCGACTGTGCAAATCAACGTGAAAGGCAACAGTGTTCCTTCACTCATAGCGCGCACATTTCGAGATTCTATGGCTGATTGTCACATGTGGTATTGCTGTTGTTGTTGTTGTTTTATTTGTTGTTGCTTTGTTTGTAGCTTCGTTGTTAAACATGCATTCCAGCTAGTTGTGCGCTAGCTGATCGAAAGCTGCAACAAGACAGAAAGAAAAAGACAGAGACGCACAACTAACGCGCCACTTCTCATATAAACACACAGTCAATGAATCGAACACACAATATTCAAATTCTCTTTCGTTCCGCTCAACACCACAGTGCCTGGCCATTTCATCTGCACAAGCCGAGTGTGTTTCTTCATTGGCATCCCATAATGGGCTCGTTTGTATGCAATTTATTATAATTAGATAAAGATAGAAAAGGCACACACGGCGGCTGCACCAGCACAAGCTCTGGCACCATCCAACGATTCATTGAAAAGCGAAATGCAAATGTCTACAAGCAGCCAATTTATAATTAGTGTTATTTATTCATCGATCGGCTGTCGATTGGTTGGACTGGAGCACCGCAAATGGGTAGCAAACGACATAATCATGTAGTCATATTTTGCTTGTTGTCGTCGTCGTCGTCGACTTGTCGCCGTTGTTGTTTGCTCGCGTTCGTTCGAAAGGAAAAGCAAAAGAGCCCATTTCATCGGAATTCATTGATTCAAATGTACTTTGTTCGATGTGCAGTCGAACGTAACACACAGTCCAAAATTTTTGATTATATATTTTTCTCATTTGTCAATTGTGAGCGGTTTCATTTCGGAACTTTCATTTTTATCTCAAATATGTGTGAGTTTTTAAAAGAGGTAAATCTCATCAAATAGAAACTGTTTCAATAACATTTCAAACAGCGATTTTCCACCGACTACTAAATTCAAATTAAACGCATACAACTCTCGCATATCCGAAACAACAGCAGCAGTAGCAGCAGCAGCAGCGCCAAAAACAACATCAATCAAGATGTCTAACTTTGATTCTCGAATGTGTATAGAAAACAACTGCATTGCTCGCAATTGCGATCATCGTTCATTGTTTCGTTGCCAAGGTCCCAAGGTGAAGTGCATTGGAACGAATAATTTTGTTGTTTTTTGTTGTTGTTGTTTTTGTTTTCTAATTATAAAACCGACAGCAAGACACGCGTGCTGCTCATTAAGTGAGATTATTAGCCGATGTGTATGGCGCGGCGGCAGTGCACTAGATGCAGGCCGCGCTTCGACGTTTTATGCAAGTGGGTGTTCAAACCATACGATAATTAAAACTAACTGCACAACCGAACACGAATCGGCAATGAATGAGCGAGCAAGCGAGCGAGTGATTGAGAGGGAAACATCAAAAAAGGATCGGTACACATTTCAAAATAAGAACATAGAAAAACGGGCAGAAATAAATTTCTAACCGATATGGACCACGCAATGCAACTCATCCATAAATGAATATAATATCTTTGCAACCGAGCACATATTTCTCATTTGGTGAATTTATTGTTTTTAACAAAATGTTTTAAGCTGTTCTCCTCTTTCCTCAATCGTCCGGCACTTTTTCAACACGATCAATTGCAGGAAACTTCACAGTCAACGTGTCGCCGACGCTGTGGTCACTGCAATCGTTGCGGTAACTAATTCACGAAAAAACAATTCGAACGAACACACACACACACACATCAAGAGGGAAAAAATCAAGAAAATTATTCGAATGGTTGAGTGATCATGTAACCAATCTAAATGTGATGCCACGTGTATGCACACAAAACAATAGAGCGAGCGAGCGAGTGAGAGAGAAAGAGGCGAAAAGCATCGTGCATCAGGCCAAATCAAAGGAAGTCGAATTCAAATTGCATTTGATAATCATTCTAAAATATACGAATGCATTTGTTTTCGTTTTGTTTTTTTTCTGCTGTTTGAAGTCATTACTTTTACATTGCAGCTTATGCCTGGGTATCTTTTGTGTGCATTAAAGGGAGATAGGGAACAAATGCACCATTACAAATGAAAGCAAATTTTGTGTCAGCGCCTTTTAAATGCGAGTTCTTTAACGATGCTTCACGCTTCACCAAAACTGTACTATATAATCGTTATATTTTTGCAACAAATTATCGAAATGTGCTTAGTTGCTCCCGTTTTTCTACTCAAAATTTATATATTTATTGCCTCATTTACTCGTAATATAGCTCAGTATATTTTCAAGCGGTGTTTTTATAGTCTCGTTTTATTGGCTTTGTAATTGTGTCCTTGACATTCTATACTCGTGCATACACACAAAGTATGCGGTCTAACTGCTCACCGGATTCGCTGAAAGACCTCAATCATCCGTTCGCAATCGATGAGTTGGCACACACAGACCAGAGAGGAAATGCTCTCAACTATTCCGAAGGCAACGTTTTTAACAAAATCAAGTTTTGGGCAAACAATTAGCGGAGTGCAAAAAAGCCCGTATCGCCTTGAAATTACTGGCATGCACTGTTCAATATTGAAAATGCCCCAGAACAAAAAAAAATGATAATTTACTCAGTTTACGGTACTTTGGAATTATGGCAAGACAGAATCACTGCGGCCAAATCGTATGACATTCAAGAATTTCTATGCACCGTTGGTTTCTCTTGAGTAAAATGCGTTGCTCTCCGGTTGATTTGTGTGTTGGCACATTTTTCGTTGATGCAGCTTTCAACAGATGTGCACGTGACAGGGCAGCACACATATGCGACTGTCATGTTCGCATCCCACGCCAAAATAACTCTGACAGTTTTTTCTCTCTCTGCGTAAAATCTAACGACATATGCAATGAAAAAGAGTACACGCGCATAGACATTCTATGCAATGTTCAAGACTTTTTCATCAACAAATCCTTATTTATGCAAATGTGCATTTGTAACGGCTTCATTTTAGAAAAGCAGCCAATTCAGTAACAACATTTGCCATTTCCATATACAAGAATAGCCGCCGGATATTCTGAAGGTTTATGATTTTGTTCGTTGTGCTTTTTTTACCTCTTTGAGATTTCGAAATGGAGTGAAAGAACTTTCTTTGCATCAACTGTAGGATTAGAGTAGTCTTGAGGCATACACGCTCGCGCTCCAGGTTCAAGCAGTTCGCCAATAAGTTCCGCTTAATTCTGAATGAAATTGGCATTTCCCATCAACAGCAACACGGCAATTCATATTATGGCGGGCCATTGGCGGCCACTCTAGAAATACTAGGAATGCTCGTCGATTTCGAGGGTGCATAAACAATCAATTATCTAATTGTAAATGAGCCGTAGAAAATTTACGATTGCAGCCCACACGCAAAAAGCACAACATTTGTTCGCCATTTTTGGTTTGCAAAATATGTTCACGCATTCAAATCAATCCAAATCTAATAAATATATAATGACAACAACAGCACACACAATTAATTTCAGCACGGTGTCGGTTTAGAGCGTGAAATGTGGCTTTCGCGTATATATTGGCTAGCGTTGTCAATGACGAGTTGTACGGCGACTCGCGATTCGATAAGCGGTTAAGTGCCGCGTGGTTTTTGACACTTTTGACTTGGTGTTGTGCATACATTTTCTTGCAATCTGACTAATTAATTGGACATAAAATAAATATTTGCTGAATTTTTGTTGAATTGCATAGAGCCTCAATCGTTGTATAGACAAACGCGATTTTGATTCGCTTAGTTGCTAATTTTATTATTTACATTGCGAATCTTCTTCTTGCCGACTCACAATTTGTTTCACCGTTGATTTTATTTTGTGTTTTGTTAAGCTGTCTTTTTTCGCATCCACATAATTTAGATGATCCTTTTACTTTTAGGCAAACAGAAGAAAAAAACACAAAACACATATTTGAATCGGTAGTGGTGAAATGTTTGTTTCACACACAAAAAATGTGCTCAGCGAGAAAATGGATTTATGAAAATAAAAACGAATCATCAGCGAAGAAACAACAGCAACAACCTGAGCTCGGCGAATGCAACGTAATGAAAGACAGATACAAGCAGAACGAGTAGCAAAAACAACCAGGAAAAGGAATGAAGTAAACGAATAGTGACACAAAACATGCAGCAGGAGAAGAATAAACGAGCTTCATTTGAATATTTGCACTACAATACGTGTAATGTTTTCTTTTGTTGTTGGAGTGCTGCTGCCGCTGCTAGCCGTACGCTCACTATCTGTGAGCTCATAGAGTTTTCGAGTTGTAGAAATGTTTAATGTGCTTACGCAATAACAATTTGCATAAATAAATAAAATGTGACTGCGGCTGTGACGACAACAGTAACAGCAGCAGTGATGGCGAAGAAAAAGAAAAATGCTGTTTTACAACAATAAATGAAATTACCAGCGAAATTGGCAAAAATGCATACAAACAAAAGCAACTGAAACAAGAAGCTTTGGCTAGGCGAGTGTGCGAGAAAGCCAGAAAGGGGCAATCATCCGAAGAAGAACGGCAGGCAATGCCTTGCAGTAATACTAAGTGTGATCATTCACTAAGTTTTGCATAGGAATTAGAATGGATAATATGCGCAGCAATGATTAAACTACTGTGATATTTGGTAAAATGCATCTTAATCCAAATGCATAGATAATGCATCCATTAGACAAATGAGTGAAAATATTTAACTGTCACATTAGCCTGGCTCTGTGAAAGGCACAATTTTTCAACCGATATAGAAATTCTTTTTTAATTTAATATTTATGTGGTTCCTTGCTTGAAATCGTACAATAAGTTTTATGTTTCTCTTCCTGCCGCCATCTCGCTCGCACATTTCCCTATTGCAGTTCGAAACCCAATGGCTTAACCACATAAATTATATACCAAAACAAAGCCGAAACACAATCAAACAAATTGCATTTCCATGTGCTGTTTCATCCACTTTTCTGTGCAAGCCGAAGAACAAACCGAGCAAAATGTCAATACCACCGAGAGAGAGAGAGAGAGAGAGAGAGAGAAAAGAAAGAGAGAGAGAGAGAGAAAAATGAAATGAACACTATGCTCTAAAAAAATTCTAATCGGCCGAAAAGAGGAAAAAAAGAATAGTCCGCGTGGATAATAAAATTGGAATCTATAAAACGAAACAACCGTTACATTTATTCACAGTAAAGGTCCGACAATTTTATACACACAAAGGTCATAAATTTTAAATAACCACTGCGTACGACAACATGCAATTCACCAAATGCCATTAAATCACTGGCAGTGCAATTTCATTTTTGAATTTAAAATTTTAAATTTCAAATTGGAAAGAGCATGTGAAATTTAGTTGAGTGTGTTTGTGTCTTTGTGATTTACAAGCGAACAGCATGAGTGATTCTTTTTCGTGTGCGAACAGAGAGACGGGGACAGAGAAAGAGAAAAAATTAAGATTCAGTAGTGAGAAAAGCGATCAGTTATTCAATTTACATGACAACAAAAATCAAGAGGAAGAGAGAGAGAGAGGGTAATGAACATAAGCGTGCGCGAACGAGCAACAAAACGAATTCCATTTGCATATAGGCTCAGGCCTCTTTTGTTACAAGTGCAATGTTTATTTCTTTTAACGATTGCGCGCTTATGTTTTATTTTCACTGCTCGTTGCTGCACAGTTTTATGGCGCGCACACGTTAATAAGTCGAGCTACGAATAAATAACCTCCAAGATACAGATCTATTCAACGCAAGCCATAAAGCATCTAATACTTCACTAAATACATATTTTGCATATCCATTTTTCGTATCTCATTTCTTTTTCCTGTTGCTTTTTCGATCATGTGAACAAGTGAATTGATTTTATGGCGAGTGTTCCTTCAAAAAACGATGAAAAAATATTCAAATAACTTTTATTCTTTCTGTAGAAATGTGAATGAATGATGAATTTTCGTGTCTAAATGAATGAGCTTAGCAAGGACAAAATCGATTTAAGAAAAACGAGATCATCAAATGTTAGTTCGTGCAGGAACTTGTGATTATAATTGAACATTCGTGAGATATGATCCAAGCTCATTCCATTGCGATTGCGCACTTTTTTTACGTTCATGTTTGTTTGTCGATGCTAATCAATAATCATGGGGACACGGTTACACTTGATACATCCACTTCGTTAGATTTTACCCGCTCTTTTCACATTTCGCAGTGAACGATTTTTTCATGCATGGAATAATTAAAAATCATCGCAAAGATAATGTAAATTCAATATGCGTTCAGATGCATCGTTAATGAAGAAATTGTCGATTGAAGTGTGCGTGTGTTCTTCGAGATGGTTTTATACTGCTGCTGTGTGATAATGAATTTCTGCGTAAAACTACGACGACAATGCATCCTTCCCACGTTCGCTCCGTTGGGAAAAACGGAAAATAGGCACAGAGTGCGGTTGATGTCAGTGGCGACATAACAGAGATTACAATGTGTAGGCTTTGGAACAAAAATTTAAAGTTGCTGTCGATTTTTTGCGTTCTTTCTCTCTATATATATCCCTCGTGCGCTCTTTCTGTCTTTGCTCTGCTCTGCAAGTCGTCTCATGCTTTTAGTGCACGTTCAACGATTTTGCGCTGTATTTTGTTTTATCAATTTCTCTCTAATTCTTTGCATGCTTATGCCAGTTTCCATTATCTAAATCTGAAATATGTTCACGTTGAACGTTGAATATGCGTTGCCATTTTTCGCTTCTTGATCTTATTAATTAGGATTGGTTTTGCGCGCGTACGCCGTCAACGACGACATCGATAATGACAAACACTCACTCACACAAAAAGCCTCCAAAAGCATAGTTTTCATTGTGGCACGGTGTGTGATGCACCAAACGCTTGTTAAGACATTAAAATTGTAGCGCGTTAGCTCGAGAAAATCGGGCACAAATGATTGTCTGTTTCGATACACACATTCCATTAGGTTTGTGTTTATCTTTTAAGTGAATACTGAATCGTGTGTGGTTCGAGGTGTTCGATATTTTTGTTTTTGTATATTTCATAGTTGCCGCCGTTCGACAACAGCTCGAAACAAACATGTTATCATACCCGGAAAAGTAATTTTTATCCGTTTTACAAACGCACATTCAACACGACCCGCGCTCGCAACGGAGATATCTTTATAAATTGGCCGTGGCCAAACGGCTGAAATTCCCGTTCATGCGCGCCATGTCAAACATTTTTCAATTTGGTATTATTAATTAATGATTTCGATAAATTAGCAGCTGTGTACTTGGTTTCTTTTTTTCTATTTCGTTGTTCAATTGGCAGCCGAACCAACATCACGATCTACAAATAAAATTATGTTGTTTCGAGTGTGGTCGGGCCGCAGCATTCGGACGGCAATCGAAGTGTCTTTGGGGCTTTTAAATAAATGAAAAGCTAACACAAATACCGTTACAAATGGTCACTACTAACCACCACCTCCGCTTGTCGCGAGGTAGCGAGCGGGCGAGTGAGCGTGCGCACAGACAATGTGATTAATGAAGTGAGTTGCATCGATAGCTGAGCTATGTCATATCCAGATTATCGAATGCAATGCCAAACTGGCCGTCTAAAGCCTCGATTTGCGGCACATGGACACATAGAGAGAAAAACAGAGAGAAATAAGAATAATGTCCATTATCAAGAGTGACACGAGAGTGTGTATGCGCATGGCTCAAACAAATTCATGCGGAATCGAAACGAAGATCAGCCGAAAGAATGGGACCAAATGCGGTCAATTGAATTCCAATAATTGAAATATTTCAAATTATAAATGATTTGAAGCATCCGGTGGCATTGATGTTCTCGTAATGGAATCAAAGTGTCAAAACATTTATTCTGTGCGGCTTTCGCAAAATAGATCAAGCATATTTCGCACTCAAGAGCGCTCACTCAATCTTTCTTTCCATCGTTGTGTGTCCATTCGGTTTTTGAGATAATATAAATTCATGACATGCAGTTTATTTCAGAGCAACAATACAATCGCAACATATAAAGTGGAAAGTTAAAAAAAAACGCGCACAATCGAGAAAAACCGAAAACAAACTAATTCAATAATGTAATATAACACATACTTGTATGTACCCGGTAGACGTTTGATATGGTAATACGATCCCAAATGGAATGAATGAATAAAAAATGCTGCGACAAGCGCAACACTTCTTTTCTTCGGATTTGACGCTTACTCCTTCTTTTTCTTCGCTTTTTCCCGGCGCAGTATCAACACATATATACGCACAACTTTGTAAAACTAACACATTATTTGTGTCACTTTTTATCGCTAGAACTATTTTTCACTTGGCGAAACAATCGGCCATAAAATCGACTTAAATAAATTGTGTATGAATGTAATGCGGTTTCGAGTTTTCGCATGTGCACAAACGCAGTAACTCTTGAATTAGGCGAGAGAGAAAAAAACAAAAACAATGAAATCAAACGGCATAAATAGATAAACTACATCCAAAATGATAAATTTTAATCTATTCTGCAGTTTGGACGAGTGTTGGATGTATAAATTTTTTGTTCGTTAGTTGGTTTGCACTATAGTTCCATACTAAAGATACGGTTAGACAATATCGGGGCGGCCAATACCGTAAATTATGAAGTGCGAGGAAAAAATTGCACACGAACTTTATGGAGTGTGTTTGCTTTGGCTTTTCGCGTATATTATTCAACTGACGCTGTCGCTGATGAGCCTGTCGTAGATTGAATTTGCGTGTTGTTTTTTCTCGTGTTTGATCTATCTTCCGTTCGCTCACTCTCAGCGCGTGTTGTGTTGCCTATTTTGCGGTGTCTTTTTGCATGTGCCAGTCTATAACAATAAAATGATATTCTTCAGTCGTAACAAAGTTGCACACTCTTTTTTTCTCAATGCAATAATCTCTTCATAAACCGCACGTAGAACACATATTCGCTGCACTATTCGCAAATGCAATTCAGATAGGTGCGAGCGCGTGCATCGCTTTCTTTCCGATGTTGTATTGCTGTTGCCTTCTGCTTCTTCGTTTTTCAGCTATAAATATATATCAGTAAATTAGATATTCTAATACGTTTTCAAGGATTTTTGCGCGTTCGTTGCGGATTTTCTGTTTCGTGTTATTTTTTTTATCTCTTTCCAACTGTCTCTCACTCAATTTGCAGCTTTTTGCGTATCATAAATTATTGGTCGCTTGTATTTGTGGGTATTAGCCACATGAATGGTTTGCTTGCACACTGACTGTAAGCTTCGTCGTCGTCGCCGCCGCCGTCGTCGGTGTTGGTCAGTAGAACAATGCACACTAGAGTTATACACGCGTCAAATAGATAATATTCGTTAGCTAGAATAAATATATTTTTCTCCTTCTATTTCATTCGCTGCAACTGCAACGGCCACACAATTATTGTATTCAGAGACGTGCAATGACGACATATATTTTCAATTTTATTTCCCGTTGTGCATATTAGTTTTTATTTCTCTATTCTGTTTCGTTCTTTCGTTATTTATTGTTTCGAATGCATTAAACGGCGGTAGGAAAAAGCGCGTGCACATATTCGTGCAATTTGTGACATTGATAGAGCAAACGGCACACGATTATGACTGCAACGAATGTGCGGACACAATTCTCTGACGTCTTCTAATCATCAAAGCCAATTAAAATGATTTCATTTCGATTTCGCATATATGTTTTTCACGTTTGAGGTTGAAGCGAGACAAAACCAACAATTATGACATCGAGAAAATATTATCACATTTTTATATCACCGGAAACATTATTAATTTGAATTAATAATTTGACTATCTCGGTAATTGGACAAGAGTATAGCACCTGTTCAGCAACCGAAAGAAAAATGATCAAAAAAGCACACAATACGAACAAATAGCTCGCTTTTATTCGACACTCACGCTTCAAACTACAGAGCACCGGACAGAAGTGTGTCACCTCTGGCCGTTTCAAAATTAAAACTAGAACTGCAATAACCTAGACCGTCAAATTGCAACTGAATATAGGCTAACACAAAAATGTACACATGCCGAACGAAGACATCAAAGCGTAATGCATGCGCCAAGCGATCGGAAAAACATCGCGGTTTTAATTTTGCACGCATACATTGTCATGGCACAAAGTCATTCTTCGTTTACACACATTCGGTTTGATCAATTGATTTTGCGCAGTGATGGGATACGCTGCGCTGTCAACAATCGATTGCTCCTCAAACGTAGGATTAGACGGAAATTAGTTGCATTGGTTTCAATAAGAATAAATGCACTGCATTGTGCGTTTGTAGTGTCAGTCGTTCGGATGGCCCATCTCTGTGTGAAAATCTGAAAAAAATATACCGAAAATTCGTTTTTGTTGCATACTGAAATTACGATGCTTATGTTGCGATCGGATTTTATGTTTGTTTGTTTTGGTTTCTTTTTATTACATCCGAACGGGGCGCTTTGTGCATACATTGCAATTTTTGATGATTAAACGAAATTGGCACATCGCATAGCCTTAAACAAAAAGCGCACTGCCAGTGAGCGAATTGGCTGGCTTAGGCATCCGCAAGTGGTTGTTTCAATGCAATTATAGTATGCCGAACTGTTGATTGGACTGTGTAAAAAAAACCAAAACTGCAGCTCGTTTTGCCAGTTCATTTGTAATAAACATTGAACAACCAACCGCATAAGTTGAAAATGGATGTGTGCGTGAGAGAGTGGCGAGACAAATAGACCCACAAAAATTTATATTTATATATTATAAAGAACAACGAACACTAATGCGCAAAATTTGTCGAATCGAACCAGGGCACGGAAAAATTGGTTTCGCATAGACGAAATTGAGCGGCATGGCAATTCGCTGGGAAGACACTAAAGTGATTCGCATTGAACACATACATTTGCACGCGCGTGTGTGTTTGCGCTGTTTTTTCCGTGGATTCGGTGTGTTTGTTTGTGTACAATTTTGCATAGAATTTGAGTGCATTGTGAATCCATACATGTTCCTCACTATCTCTATCTCTCTCCGCTGCGAACTGAATTGAAGTGCATACAAAAAATATAAACCAAACGAGAGAAGAAGAAGCAGATTGCACGCGCAAGCAATGAACAATTCACTCGAATTTTCTATGCACACGAATTCAATATGTGGATCGAAAATACACGTCACCGCCGACTAGAGAGATGTACTTGCCTCTCTGTCTCGTTCACTTGTCCTCTTCGACGCATATGAATAATTGAAGGCATTTAATGTCAATTTATTGATTCTACCGAAACCAACTATACAAAGAGCATAGATGCTTCAGCTGAAATTCAGTGTAAGATATAATTTATATGCTCAATTTATGCCATCCCTATTAGAGTGTCATGCACACTTTGTATTCGTTGGCATCGATTTGAATATATGGGAAAAAGTGTGTTCCGCATGGCAAATTTGTGTTGATTTCGCTTTGCGAGGAAAATTACAAGATTTCAAGTGCTCGCGTCTATTTCTTCTGTTTTCTTTTTGGTAAACAAATTTCAAGCATTGCATAGCGACAGTGTGTAGTTGGCGATTGAACACATTTCTTTTTGTCTCGCAGAAACGTGTGCCAGCTAACTTTCAATTGCGCGTCTACTCAACACTTGAATTTGTTATAAATAAAAACGAATGGACCTGTGCCAATCATTTAATTGTATTGGATCATACGGGAAATAAACACACGGGATTTCGAGCCAAACCGATCGAGCCATAGACCTTATTCAATTCGCATCAATTGTATCCATGACAATGAAATGAGCGAGCGAGAGATAGAAAACGACGTGAAATTGGCCTTTGATGCGTGCGTATCTGAGACTGAGCGTTGATTCGATTTCAAGTCATCGCAAATCCACAAGCAAGCCTTCAACATTGAAGTTACGAGCCGAATGGATGCGATTTGTTTTTTTATAAACATAAATTGCTTTGAATCGCCCGTTTAATCGAGTTTTAAGGTTGAACTAATTCTCTGACAATTGTGAATACTTTGAAAATTATTGATAGGAACTTAAACGTGTTTGCTCAAATTCAAGAGGAATTGTGGGTATTGAGATAAAATGCACATTTCTTTCGTTCCATTCACATTTTTCCGGGTTTCATCACTTTTTCTTTTTAATTTTTACACCGAAAAAAAGTGCTTAACCACCGAATCGATGTTTTGCAAGCATTTCCTTGTCACAGCCGATGTTCACGACACAGATATTGGCTCTCAAGAAGGTGAACACAGAAAGAATGCGAGAAGTAGAATGTAGGCAATTCGCAATTTGCATTTGTTTTATTCTTGCCTTTGAAATGTTGCTTTCATGCAAATAATAATGGTTATAAATGGAAAATGATTGCTGGAAGCAGCCTTTGAAGGAATTTTCATAAAATTGCTAACTCAAAAACGCATAATGCTATTTTCAGCCCATATTTCTCTGCAACGGCTCGCTCGTATGCCAACGATGTTACAACGCAATGGAAGACGCGTGCGCGCGCACAAGCGCAGCACAAAAAATCATCTAGAGATTAATAATCATTAGTGGTATGAGCAAACAGGAGAGAAAGAAGAATAATGATGCGAAAAGGCAATGAAGCATCAGAAGCAGTAATACTAATATTCAAATTGTTTTTTTTTTTCTCCTTTTGAATTTCGCATTTGGAGTGTGCGGTGGCCTATAAGGAAAGTACATGAAACACACAACTGTTCTGATTGGGTATCATCTATTCGATCTTTCGATCCACAAAGTGTGTATCAGTTTGGTTACCTGTTTTGATTATCTTTCTGCCAATTTCACATATGTTTGCTCGGCGAATAACACTGTTCGCCGCCGCTGCCAACGCCGCTGTTGCTGATACACACCATTTTTATATACTCACTGGCTCACCAGCTCACTTGATGCATTTGCAAGTGTTTGAATGCGCGCGCATTTTCTATTTGTTATATTAGAATGTTGGGTACGATATAAACTGCATCGACGGCCAAGTCGAATGTAGATTAAAACCGCCTTGCACCAATAAATTGAAAATAATGTTGTTCGCCTTTTTCTATCAATTTTAATGAATTTGAATAAAAATTATTTTTCGGTTTTATGCTTTGTGCGCATTATAACGAACGGCCAACGAACCAAACGAACAATCCCAAACCTATACTTTGGCCGCGCACACGGTAAATGGTTGTCTGGTGGAGAAATGTATGTTCCACGCACATTTTTATGTTCCGCAATTTTTCCCTTCGCTCGCAATGCACTAGCTGCTGGCCAGAAACATTTCATAGCCGCCGTAGAATAGGTTTTCGTCGATTTGAAGTAAGCAGCAAAATGATTTTTATTACAATTGAGTTTTTCACCTTCGGGCGCATGGCTACATAACCAAAGTGTGGCGCGAGAGAGTGAGAGAAATTTTGCGATCGACGACTAAAATACCCCAAAGGAGTCGAAATACTTGTTGTTCGTTACGATAATAACGAAAAATTGGTTCGCCTTTTATCTAATTTTACTGTTTTCCAGCGCTCAATTTATTAGTTCGATAGAAAACCACAAGGGATAAATTACATGAGGAATTTTCTCAACCATTTTGCGTTATTAGCAACACATTTGCCTGCCGCCACGGCTGCTGCTGCTACTTTTTTGAGCGTTACATTTTGATAGTCACAGCTAAATGGAATCCTTTTTTAGCAATTATTTCGGGAATCTTTTCACTGAGCTCATCATTTTTCAAGGAAAATTTATATGTCAACTTTCTAAAGAGATTTTTTTAAAATGATTAATCATCCGCGTGAGTTTCAATCGTTCATTTGCAATAAAATAGCTTTTTTGTGATGTACTAAATTCGGAATGCATTGAATGCCACGTTCATGAGTGCAAAATCTACGCAAAAACGTGTAAACGTGTTGTTATCGCCATAATAATAAATTACGCTTTACGTTTTCGTACAATAAAGCAAATTGTTATGAATTTCAATATTTTGCATTTTATTTTTCTATCAATTTATTCTCGGCGGTTATAAACGCTATTCCGCGCGCATATAAAAGTGCAATGCGTGACTTGTCGGAACACTAGCGGGAGAAAAATATATGTGCACGATTCGAGAGATACACGTCCAAATGTTTTTGATAGCTTCAATAATAAATTTAATGCATGAAATATTTGCAACGCTTTGGGGTGAAATGCGTATCTTATTTCAATGTGTTTCCAAAACCAATTGAAAGACGAGATTCCGTTAGCATCAAACTATCAATCCGCATAAGTGTTTGTTGCACAACATTTCTAAACGTCTGTTTGATTCCTTTCTCTCATTGAGAGACTCTCATCTTGATCTACATGCGCTAATTACACATGGCAGTTACGATGCGGAAAAGGCGAATGAAAACAATCAAATATGTAGACAACTGCTTTGAAGCGTTCAAATAAAAGCGACACAAACACCATTCGAATGGTGGAAAGCTAACGTATGCGCTTGCCTACAAAAAACAACAATTCAAGACGATTGATATCGCAAATATCAAACGTACAAAATACCGAGCAATGGTGTGACTTCGACTCGATGAAATATTTAGAGATTTACGCAAATAGATACGAACACGAATAAAATGTTTTATATTATGCAATATACAAATTGTATCGAGTGTTCTTCTTCCGCAGTAAATTGTGTGTGTTTCAATTTTACATCCTTCGCATACGATTTGATTTAATATTCACACACATAAATAAAAATTACAATAATAGCAAGGGATTTTGCAATGTAGCTGCTCTAAGGAGAAAAAAAAACGCAAATCGTGCATTTGTGGGCTCGCTCGCACACTGTGGTCCGTATGAGAATGAACACAAAGCGCAAAGCACATCACAAAACCGAGATGAGGCAAAAAAGTGTTTTGTTTGTAAATATGGCTAAAGTACATAAATCGAGCATATTGTTGGCTTTCATGCCAAATAGAAGAATAAATCAGTAGAGAGCGCATAATACTCAATGTTTTTATTTCGAACGCATATCGTACACACACTCGTTTATTGCCGTGAACTGGCCGCGTGTGAGTCTATTGCTCGCTCGCTCAAACAACAAAACGGATCGCTAGCAACAAAAATGCATGTATGAAGCACCGTTTTGCTGAAAAAATGCATACAAAGTCTTGTGTAACCGCAGCACTTTATTGCAGCTTCACGATAGATTCATAACAAAAATTAATAGCAATGTCTATTTGGTATCTAATATGCAGCAAACAAAATAACAGCCAAACAACAAAAACATGTTTTTTCAGCACAGCACACACACTGTGAGTGCGACGCTTCTTCCATCGCGCGACTGTCGCCAAACCGATTGTTTTGTATTCGGTTTCTTGGAGTGACTTGAGAGCATTCAGAGCAAATGGGAACATTACTGATGCTGATTGCGACTCAGTGTTTTGTTGCTGAAAATAAAATACGCACCACTAGTAGACAGATAGATACTGTCCTACGGAGAACGTTTGACAGAATTATTGTGTTTTATTGGAAACTTGGGCTTGATTCGCGGTGTACTTGTTGCCTGTCACATTAGCTACAAGTAATAAAAACGCCACAAGAATTGTTCACGTCCAACAACAACAATCACAACAACAACAGTAACAAATAAAAATGTTCGTAATTTGATTAAAACGGTATATATTTTGTATGGCACGGTGAATGTGAACGGGCTTCCAAAGAAAGCTGTTTGTGTATGGGCCCATAATCGTAGCCGTCATCTACAAAATACATCCAAGCTCGGGTAAAATGATGTCTAATCTGCTTGAAACTATCTCATTGCCAGAAGTGAGTGCAAGCCTTTTCATATCGTTGATTTTCATGTTTTTATTTCGTGAAACATTCCCATTTTTTCCGTTTTCTTTCTCTTTCCCATTTCTTCACCCTCCCCCCCACTCTTTCTCACTCGCTTGCCCGCTTGCTCTGGCAAATATTCTCCAAATTGAGGTAGGATGCCGAGAGCGATCGTTGCGCAGAGCGAATGCGATCAACCTCCTAGACAAGAAATGTATTTCACGACGGTTTTGTTGCAGGAAGTATCACCGAATAGGCATTTGGAAACACGATACACACTTTGAAAATCACGATTTCAAATGAATTTATTTGTCGAAAATGTGACTTATGTCACTTGAGACATGGTACATAGCAAATTAGAACTGGCTCGAAAAGAGGTCCAGCAGATTTTGCATTGCTTTGTTTGGGCCTCGTTACGACGATTTCTTTGTGTCGTTTAATTTGTGCGTTCTTCAGATTGTGCCGAAGAAAAGAGTCGCCAATTTTGATCAATCCAGTTTTCGATTAGAGCTTGTTGAATATTTATTCGCATTTGGTATCGGCACGCGATAGAAAGAGAGGAAAATTAAATAAACAGAGCTCAAAGAGGCACGAATTGATTAAGTTTTGGACAATTGCGCATCACCATTGAGGAAGTGACATTTCTCTCTCTCTTTCTGTCTCGATGCATCCACACACTGATTCGTGCATAGTGCATAATCGTTGGCAATTTGGCATGCTGCAAATGTTCAATAAGAGTGAATCACAAATGCTCATTTGATAATGATTTGCATCGGGTTTGTGTGTGGCATTTCGTGTCGTGCTTGTTGTCGCACATTGCAATTACAATTCCAAATACTTTAATACCATTTGATTCGATTTATTTTGTGTTTAACTCTAATATTTTTTTTTCGCAGCGGTTTTCCGAACGAGTCCGTTCTGATTTTGGATTTCGATTTGCGCACGCACTGATTGTGGCGATATAATGCGCGAAAATGGCTAATTTATATCATAAATCAAGTCTAAATCACCTTTTGAATAAGACGCACACGAAATATGGCAGTTTCGCGTTGTGTACGAGCACAAGCTCAGTGACTCGGCTCGGCCAACTTGCTGCCCGTGGAAAAAACCGATTAATTTTCTGTTCAGCTCATTTTCGCCTCGACAAGATCGTATAGCGTGAATTGAGCAAATAATTTCTCGAATATCAAAGTGAAAATTGTGAATTTATATTTGAATCAATGATGGATGCGTCTGTTGTGCGCACACAGACTCATTTGCCACAGTGAGTTCGAGCGCTCGCGCGCTTGCTTTCATACAAATTCACAAGAAATCGTTATTTGATTGCAGTAAACCCTATCGCTAATATTAATCTCGTGCACAGCACGACAATTTTCTACCGTCGTATGCGTTGATAATAGCCACTAAACTACAACTGTGCGTCTCATTTGATCGTAAATTTATTGTTATTAAAATTTAGATAGAAATTCCATTGCATGCAAATGGCTTCTTGATCATAAAGTGCATTTTGAAATCTCGTGCATTCGTTTTCAAGCCACCGAATGGCTCGCTTGACATGCTCGGATTTGCATATAGGAAATGAAAAATATATGCATTCCAATCGATCTTTCGGTCGAGACATTTTTGATGGGCAAGTTGATTTCGGATGATTTAATGGCAAATTTGAATGTAGAAATCGAGCCATTTAATTTATGAAAAATGCTATGAACTATTTAGCAAAGTTGGACAAGTGGGTTCGTTCGAACGATTTATGGGAGCAAAGATGAAATTCAAATGCACAGCAGCGCAACGAATGCATGAGATTTGCAAGAGAGACTGAAAACATGAGCACAGAAAGGAATGGGAATACGAAGTAAACAAAAATGGAGCTAGACAGGGAAAAGAGCGGCTAATATTATAAAAATGCGAAATGCGATTGAAAATCTAATCGGTGCTCGGTGACGTTGCGCACTGCACACACACTACAATCACGCTCAGCCACACAAATACAGATTGTTTGCCAATGTGCGGTTTGCATTTCGAACTGTACTTGACACTGACATTGACAATTTAGATGTACAAGGCCATTGGCTCATTATTTCAATTGAATGCACGGTCTCTCTTTCACTCATAGTCTTGGCATTCATTCTATACAGCACTGCACAAGACTTTCGGCCGATTTATTTTCTAACCATTTTTTGATGCGTTTTTTACGCGCTATATGCCCGACTGCTCACTCATTATATAACATTTTTCGCAGGAAGATTCTTGTTATAAGTACGACCGAGGCACCCAGCTCCACTGTGCAGTGATCTCTTGATGAAGTCATTCGTTACATTTTTTCAGTTGTCATTTCACCGATTACATTAAATTGTATTCGCGGCAACTCACGAGTGCAAGCGAAAGAGGGAGAGACAGAAATTGAACGAATAACGGTGACGAGCAGAAAATTCAAGTGACCCAATGACAGAATTGAAGATGATTTTTGTCATTGATGCATGTAAAATGAAATCGATCGCGAAAACTTCAATGAATTCACCATCGCAAATATTCCATGCGAATTTAAATATCTATCTAAAATGCGGATCAGCGATGTCGTTATTCGTTCGCGTTCACATAGAGAAAATAACAGGGAACAACTTGAATAACTTTTCAAATGGATATGCGGACGAATATATTGCACCACCCACGCGATGTACGGTGGACGATTTATGATTTAGGAAAAGAATATGGGAAACGGCATCGCAATGCCCATATTTTACAATCAAAACACTATCAAACGAGACTTACAAATTCTCTCCCTGTTTCGATCTGAGATGGAGACGTTTGAATTCCTTTGCACACCGAAAAACTAGAAAACTTCTTGAACAATCCACTCAATTAGGCCATGTATTGTGAGCTCATATGCGTGTATGAATGCGCGCGTGCATTCACTATCTTATATCGCGTATTGTTCACGCCATACACCGAATATGGTTCCGTAAACTATTCACTGCTTCGCCGCTTGTACAGAACTGTTATTTCTACAGCAAATGCAATCGGATGTGAACTCTCCAGCGACAACAACAGCAACGAAAAAACGTGTGCATGCATTTTTGTTGCATACCGAATGCATCTATTAGACACCAATAAACGTATTAAATCAAATGATATTCATGCATTCGAGCGTATCAAGTTACTTTTATCGCTGAAATTATCACTTGCCATGCGAATGAATGTGGACATAGAGAGCAAATGAGCAGAAAAAAGCAACAGTACACACATTCGAGCGTGGAGCGACCGGCTGCGACAACGGCAGCGCCGAGTCGAATGATTTGCGAGGCTCTCAATTAAAGTAATTAAACCGCACTCAGAAAAACTGATAACCGATCATTTGTAATAAAATGGCAATAATATAATTTGAAATGTTGTTTTTTCAACGTTATTATTTAATTCAATGTTGTTTCCAATTTGTTCGCGGTGCACGTAGTATGTTGAAAACGCACCACGCTTGCTTGCTGGCTGGCTGGCTCAAAGCGAGTGTGTGAGCACGAGCGCCCAAACACACGCATGCCAATTGACACAAAAGAAAAAAGCATGCGAGCTAACCAACTAGCCAGTGCGCACTTCATCAAAACCGACGAAAAAGGAATAATTACAGCCAAGACACATTCGGAGTGATCGTAGCCACAAACAAACCATGCAAAGAAAACGAGCAAGCAAGAAAGAAAGAAATGTATGCCGGAATACAACGGAGGGCTTGTGCTCAGCTGCCACATATTATTTATTAAAAGGCGTTTGCGATGAAACTGATAGATTCAATTCTCATCATGTAGTCAGTCATACTTATAACTACCCGCTTTCGATACTCAATGAAATGTGCGCCTCATTCCTTGCGCCCGACTCCACATACTCACACACAAACTCTGCGCATGCTCAAATTCGAATATGTGATTGTTGGAGTGATCTTGTCATGTCTTGTCTTGTTGTGCAGATTTTTACGATCTGCAGATAGCAAAATAAATATTTAGATGACTGTGGATGGATGACATACGTGAATTAATAAAAACCAAATGAACGAGACGTAGAAATAAAAATTTGCAGCGCTAGAGCGGGGCTCGATCTATTTGTGCTTACAAGCACTTTAGCCACAGTGTAACTATGTTGTTTTACGACGTGAAATAAGATTGATTGGATGGCTAACAAGTTTCGACTTAGAACCGGCTTTTCTTTTCGCAGTAAAATTGATTTCAATTTTTATTGATTTTTCAATGTTTCGGTGCCTCTTTTTTTCATTCTTTCACCGCTGTTGCAACGCATTCCAATTCTCTGATGCATTCGATGAGCAGCGCATTCGAAATGGGAACAAGATTGATTCATCTACAATTTTCACCGAAATATTCGCTAATAAAATGGCTGAAACTCGAAAGATGTTTATTTCAAGTGCTTAAAATCGCACACATCCCATCAAGTTTTGCTAATATTCACATGAATCTTATTTTTTCTCTCCCAAATTATATGCATTCACCAATCAGGAACCGTAAAAAATCAGCAAATATCAATCGAATGTTCTCTCACTTTCTCGCTCTCGACGGGACGCACGCAGTCAACCAGCAATGTTCAAATTTAATGTGCGAGTGAGTCGCAAAAATAGCGATTAGCTTTGAGAAACAAGGTCATCGTAAATTATGACTGAACGAAACACACATTCACACATCGGTATGCGCCTTTTCTAACCTAATTGCGTGCAAATGTATGCGAATCGAGCAATTTCTGCCTTCGCATAGAAGCTATAACGATAGTCCCGCTCTGAATTGCATGTTCAATTAGCTCGTACGCTGGAATCGTTTCCTTTTTGCCTGCGTCACATTTTTTACTCCTCCTTTTTCATCTTTTTATTCTTGTGCTCTCGCATTCACATGACGATCAATTGATGCATTCATTGTCTAAGCTTTTGACAGATTCCTTCCGAGAAATATTTGAAAAGCGAACGTCATTTCGCATCCAAAGTCAGCATGTATCAGATCAAAGTCATAACGCAAGTGTGTGTATCGAAGGTTCGGGATCGCAAAGCAAAGCACAAAACACAGACACACACACACACACACACACACTGAATGGGTGATTGTTCACTACCGTGATGTAGCATATCATTATCGGTGATTTTGTTCCTTTTTACGCCATTTGACTGCGTTGAATTTGCGGTTTTTAACCCGAATTTTGCAGTCCTTAAAATGACGATCCACGGATGAAAACAAATTCATAAACAACGTTTTTGTTGCGGCATTCCCAATTTATCGATCATCACTTTTTTAGCGGTCAGAGAGTACACGCGGCAATCGATCGACTCCAAAGTTCTTCATATAACATTTGTTTGGATGGGTCAACTCAAAACATGTTACGGTCGCAACATTTGCGCGCTGTAACCGTCGTTGCGCCGTCGAACTCAACGAAACAGCAGGCGAAAAGGAATCAGCCGATTGTTTATTTATAAATGAAATTGCATGACATAAATGAATATTTTGGCACCGAAACGAGCACATATGTGCTCTCTCGCTGTGTTTGAACGTGAATTGTGCGTCTTTCTTTTGTATATACTTTCAACGCGTGATCCCGGCTGTCGTACAGTTTTTTTTTTCTTCAAATTGCTTTCGCCATACATACTATCTTTATCACCTTCATTCGCAATCATTGTGCCTCTTCATTCGTTTTTTGTGCCTCTTCCATTCATTTGGCTTGGAATCCGTAGAGAGTGAAACGAAATTTGTTCATATTAAAGATCCGAAAAATAAACAACATAATGATACGATATTTGTGATAATTTAAATTGAACGACAGACCCAAATCATCATTTTCGCAGAATATTGCAACAAAACGCAATGCGAGAACAATGCGCAGAAAGAGAAGAACAACAACAACGGCGACGATAACTAAACGGTCGAATAATGTCAATTTGCGATCGACGACGCTCTTTCTCTCTGTCTGATTGTGTGTATGGAATAAATGCAAAGCGCAACAATGAAATGTCACGAATGAACGGTACGAGTAAAAGACACAGTAAATTTACACACGACATTAAAAAAAAGAGTAACGAAAACAGTGCGAAAGAGAATCAACGCAATTTGACCTTGACATATATAAATCTATAAAAATTGTTGCACATATATATGCGAATGCGCGCAAATTGACAATTGTTGTTGAACGATGGGTGTACGATAAATTGCCATCGCTTTATCTCTTTGTCTATGCATTCATGCCACATTTTTTTTTAATCTTTTGATCCATTGCAACTCTAGTCCGATCAAATCGCGGAAAAGCCGCACGAAATCATTTTCGTTTGTAAATTAATGGCTATAAAATGGTCGTTGCAAAAATTTAGCACACACGCAATTTTTCCTCATTTCGCGCACTGTTGAAAACATCAAAATTGTCGTAGACATTTTTATTTTCGACAAAAGTCAAACTGGCCGATCATCGACACATTTCAAAACGCTATGAAATTGTGTTCAAGATTAATAATAATAATAAAGCGCTTGTGAACTGTAAATGTGCGCGCCGATAATCGTGCGCCCACTTTTTTCCATGTTCGTCTTTTTCGCCAAATTCGTGTTCACGCACATATGATCTGAAATTTGCAAACGATCACAGCCATTATGAGATGTATCACATGATATTGTTGTGCTGTTGTACTTGTGGGCACAGAATGTGCGTTGAAGCTGTAATACATGTAAAGCCGAAGACCGAAATAGTATAGATGCGGCATTTCTGTGCTTCATCTCACTATCCCTCACTCACTCTCATCATGATGATGACTTAATGTGTACACAACGCACACTTGTTTCCATTATATAATACACATTCATTCGCATTGCGAATATTTTATATTTGTGCGAATAATCATTCTGAATGCGTTTGAAAATTTGGAAGAGTGAACAAGTATTTCTTGACAAATGGATTTTCAGTAACTAAAACTGAATAAAAAAAAATTACAATTTATTTCATTCCTTTTTTGTCTTGAACGATCGGATGCTTATCATAGTGAACAGGAAAAATGTGGGAATTTTGCTGGCCTTTTTTTTGCATTTCAATTTCATGCCGCTTATTATTACGATTGATGCTAATGATGGAACAATCAAATATTTTTCAGTTGGCGAAAAATATTTTGCGTCTTCCTGTTGAAACGCAACACTATTTTTAGCTTTGCAACCTAAATGACTTCAATACATATAATATATTGTATATATTTATATGCGTATTCAAATTCTATTATTCAATATTCGCTAGGAATGTATGTTTGTTATCATTTCGAAAACAAATTGAGATCTTTATATTCATCGCTTCATTCCGTGTTCAGACGGTTCGGGTCGATGGGCTTGTGTGTGCGTTCTGTGCTGAGTTGATTTTTTTCTGTTTTCGTCGGAGAGATAATTTATTTTCGGCATATTTTTTGTGTGTATATGATCGTTATTTGTTTCTTTTATTTTTGCAGCGTTGCGAATAAATCTTATTTCCAATTTGTTTTGAATTCGTTTGGAGATATTGTGTCATTCTATTCCTGGGCTCATTTAACTGTGCGTTATACTTTGGCCTAATTGTGCATTCGCTCGATTGATGCGATTGTTTTCGATGTAGTTGCTGTTGCGCTTTTGATCAACAAAATTTTTCACTGTTATTCTATTTGGTGAATGAGTTTGATTGAGAGTCACATAATATGCGAAATGCTCAACAATTTATATCAATTATATATGCATTGTTATCACTGCTACACTCGAAACGGTCGTTGTGCGAATCGAGCTTACGTTTCACATTTTGATCGTAATCGCGATGCCTGTCTTTTGTAAATAAACACATTTATTCTCGATGGAGAAACTCAGCGAAATATTTCTATAATTTTTGCGTTATTTTTTCTATGGCGACGACTTGAGAAAGGAATGAACTCTTACGTAATCGAATATATAGAGTTCGAGCAAATTCATCAACCCTGATATATTCAACGCCGATTATAATAGTAATTTCAGCCTTCAACTTGGACGCACAATGGAAAAAACAAATGAAATGCTAACGCCCGTGGTTCACCTTCAACTCAAACGCACTTTTTCGCTGCTTTCCATACGCAATCTTGCAATCATTTTGCGCGTTTACGTACGCAATGCGTGCACGCGTCAATGAAAACTCATTCAAAACTATTGAAGCAAGTGGAAAGTGAGCGAATAAAATAGCAATGAAAAAATACAAACGGCGAAGACGGTGAAGCAGGAAAAAAAGATAATTATGCCCTAACACATAAGCTCATGCAGCAGCCAACACCTTTCTATTTATTTGTCGATCGTAGTAGTCTTTTGCCAAGGTAAGTGCAAATATGAACCTAATTTGCAATAGGCGACACGCTTGCCAAACTCCTCGCACCGGTTGATTCAAGCAGTCAAGGCAGCAAAGAAATAAACACACACACAGAGAGAGAGAGTGAACGACAATATCTTTACCACGATTTATTTATTGTGCAGGCGCAATTTTGATGTAATGTGGTGCGTTATGTAAATGTGCGTATCGAATTTCCTGACACTGACATTCAAGAAACACACCATTTGAGCAATGACCTGACTGAATTATGGTTGTATTCCTTTCTATACGCAAGCGAATGCATTTCGATGCAATTTACATGAATGAGAATTTCTCTGGAGAACGCTGCTTCTCGGTCTAGCTAGAAAACTTCTGAAGTGTGACATTTACTCTGAGTGCTCGCTCACTCTGTCTCTGTACCGAGTAACATTTTTCATGTTTATCGTTCGGTTGAATCAGCTTGATCAAGTTGTGGCTTTCAGGTAAAAATCAACAAGGTGATAATTATGGATCTTCAATGCGCGATGCCCGAAGAAGCGAAATTATGATTGCGCATCGTATGTCATTTTATCGCCTTATCGTGAAAACACATTACCCTTCATTACTGACAACTTCTCCCAATCTCTCTCTCTCTCTCTTTCTGTCTCGCCTGTAAGTGTGTTCTTTTTTTCCGTTTTATCGAAACATTCCGATGTATATCTGTTTTATAAATTTCCTACTGTTTCTATGTGAGATTGAAATTATTCACATGGCATCGCTGGGAGTATACTCACTCATGTGACACATTTCAATTGAGTTGAAAAACTAGCTTACGCACAAAATCAACAATGAATAGTGTGAAAAGCAGTGCAGAGGCATGATGAGGATGTAGTTCGTTCGATATGATCTTTACTTTGCATATGCAAAACTGTGCTCCACTGCCAGCATTCGGTTAACGTCAAACGGATTATTGATTCAATTTCACAAAGTGCAGAGTTAATGGGGACGTGTGTTTAGCGCTGCCGCCGCCGAATTCAATTGGAGCAATAAAATTGATCGATTGATTGACAGCCTATTACGCAATGAACGAAACTCTCTGAATAATTTGACGTGGAATATGCGGAATCAATGCGATCAAAATGACCAGTTTTACTACGATTGATGTTTCATTGAATGCATCAACAAGCCGGTCTGGTCCCGTCCACTTCAAAATACATTTTCGGGCAATGATTTATGCTCATTTTGCAAAGGACTTTTGATGTCTATCATTTTGAAATATGCACGTTCTTTCCAAATGGATTTGTTTGTGTTTGTTTTGCGCATTTTTTCGCTCCAATAGTATCATGAGTCATAATTGTATTTGACTTCTAACGATTTTCATTTGAAATGATTTTTTTCAGTATTTTTTTTTTTTTGCATTGAACGCCCGTTGCTTAGAAGCATAGAAATTCAATCTAAGTGTCGGACATTTCAGAGACATTCGCATGATTCAATCGAATTTGATGTTGTGTGTGCTTCAGTAATCGATACACATTCATGATATTTGATCGGTATTCTTTTTTTGCGTTTGCATTACAAATGCATATGACATTTAAAATACGCTCCATGACGTTTTATTCAATGCTTTTCGCAGAACGCTTTGTGTGTTTGTTTCGGTGCGTTGCGTCTTTCCGCTGATGTAGGTATCACGCTTAGCGCTCGCCTTCCTCTAAATCTCTAAAGTAGATTACACGACCGGCGATGATGTGGCAATTCATTTAGTTTCTTTTGAAATGTGTTTTGTTTTTGTATTCTTCGGTGTGCATAATGTTTCCTAGTTCGAATGTTGATTTCGATATTTCAACTAATTTGAATGTTCGCGATATGGATTTACATGAGCAAAATTATTTGTAGATCTGTTTTTTTATAAATTAACTGAAATCGTTGGCCAAAAACTTACCTTATTTAAAGTATCTCGCCAGTCGGGCGTCACCCGTCCAGCTATCCATAAATAATGAATGCGTTGAAGCCGTTCAAGCACTGGATGACGGCGATTTGGATGCGTTTGAGTGTGGAGTGGTGTGAGTGAGAGGAGATCGGAGAAGTTTCTTGTGATTTCGGGTGAATCGCCTTTCAACGAAAATCTCAATATTTGCTTCTAGATTGGCTCGTTTGCTTTATAAATTACAATTTTCGTCTTATTCCGCTTGTCTGTGCTGCTGTTTTTGGCTAATTCTTTCTATTTATACATTCACAAATTTCAAATCTTATCGACTTTTGCGTGCATTTGTTAAAATTTCGATATTTTTAGCCGAAAGTTCTTAACTTCAAATACTTTTTTCGCTTCAATTTTTAATGTGAAAGTTTATTTTATTTGCCGAAAGTTTGTTTATTTTCACACTTTTTCTTTCCAAAATTTGAAACTTTCTTTATTTTAGTTGATGGTCCATAAATGTCCAGTGTTCTTCTTTAATCAGAAAATGTTCCTTTGAAATGGTTCAATTTTCATGTTCGCTGATGCTGCTCAGGACCAAACAGAATTTTGAAAACTTATCATTAAAACACGCAATTTATTTTGTGTTTCTATCGATTTGGTTTTTGTTTTGATACAAAAGTGTCAATAGCATTCAGGTTAAGAAACGTCACAAAAGACAAACTCATTTCAAATCATGGTGTCCATTTTTAATTTGATAAAAACACTCATTAAATGTCATCGTTCTGTTTTGTATTCATTATTCATTCTTTTTTTTTAAGAACCGAAATTGATTTGTGTTGGATTTGAATTATAATGTGATTACAACCTCGACTTTCACTTTTCCCCCCTTTCGAGATCGAATCGTTCTAATCAGCAATGTTGATTTGTTTGATGAATTGCCATTTAGCCTGTGGTTAATTTGAGAATCGCTCTAAAACACCTGCAAGAAATAATACACAAAAATATTATAAACATAATATAATGAGTCACTGTTTTATCAAGAACTTTGACTTCGGCCTCTTTTCTCAATAGATTTGACGGGGAAATAAAAGCACTTGGTCTCATTTCGGTTTCCATTTACGACTAAATTAATTATTTTTAATAAAATTCCTTCACTTGGCGAATCTTCCTGAATTGAACCGCTGTTCGGGCGCTATCTCGTTAATTATCGGGTGCAATTGAAAGCTATGGCAACTGTGAGTACTATAATCATTTGAAGCGAAGAAGAACATGCAAAAGTAAGCGAAAAATAAAACGAACGTAAATATGTATTCTCGGCCAAATCGAATCGATTCGAAACAATATGTTGGATGACAGCGCTGATATTTATTTGCTCAGAAATCGAATATTGCGAATTTATCAAATGGCCTATTCACGATGAAACCGTTTTTCATAATCACCAAAATTAAATTTGCAAAACAATTCAATATCGATTTGAATTATAATTTTATCGATCGTTTTTGATTCGTGCTGTGCTACTGAATCGTTGTCATTCGATTGTGTGCTGCTAGTTGACATCGTAAATTAATCGCATAATAAGCCATTTCAGGTGAAATTAAATCAAATTGTGAGGTCAGATGAAGAGAGAACAAGAGAAACAGTGAACAAAATTCAACATATTTACACAATTCGAATGAACCTCTCAAAGTCTTCCTCGTAATTTTATTGGTTTAGAAAACGCAAAATGAAATTAACGCGAATCACGCAGTGCGATACAAAAATCCGTAATCTTAATCTTGGCTGCAACCTACTAAGCATTGCGTTGAAATAATTGAATCGAAGGAATTCGGAACGAAAAAAAAAAACACACCAAGACAAGAAATCTATGCAAATTTTTTCGTAGATTTCATATTGATAATATCTTCCATTTGCGTATAAAATTCACACATCGAAATTGCAATTTTATTACGAACAGATAAGAAGGCAAACCGAAATCAACCTTAAAACGCACGAATGAGGCAAACACCACGCCAATCGCACGGAAAAAAATACACAAAAATAAAATATACAAATTCTAAAAATGCAAAAATTTCACGCACATATTTCGTGCCACGGAATCAGCTGAGAACGGCGGAAAATGAAGAGAATGAGGTGCGCGAGCGAGATGCATGTGTGTGCGCGATTTACGTGGTTCGAACGCGGACGCGCGCTTGCACAGGCCTATCGAGTTGAACACCAATGTAACATGATCATTTCTGGTGCAACAATCAAAACAACTTCATTATTCCAATCGTTCCCAAGCGCTCTTGTCATGCGCCGATCTCTTCTGTGTGTTTGTTTGTGTATCTCTATGGCTGTGAACGTAAATGGTGCGTAAAATATATTGAGATTTCGGAATATGGGATGTTCATTGACGAAACGGCTGCGGTCCAAAATAAGCAAAAAATTTCAGCTTCATCATTGCAACAGGTCTCTCAATTGAGTGAAATTCAATTAAATTCTCGCTAATAATTTCCCAAAGCCATTGCTGAGACGAATCACTTCCATTCACACGCAGTATTTCGGTTAATTCATTCAAGTTTTCGCGATATGTCTGTGTTTGTTATTTGATGCAAATTTTTATGCCGATTTTTTGTTGCTTCTGCGTTCAGTTATGTGAACATCTCTCATCAAATGCAGGGGGGAAATAGTTTTTTGAATGTGAATGGAGCGAGGGAGTTAGAGAGAGAGAGAGAGAGAGAGAGAGAGAGAGATAGAGAAACAGAATTCGCAAACGTCGTCAGCGAAATAAGCCAATAACAATGGAAAACTGAATGAAAAGTTCTCAAAACTTTAAATCTGAAATCCGAAGCAATATTATGCGATTTGAACCTTGAAGTTCTTAGAAGTCTTGTAATAAAAGTGTCGAACAGCAACACTGAAATGTGTACTCACATGCGTATACGTTGCATGAGTGACTGACGCGGAAAAAACTTCTCATAAAAACACTTATTCACATTCGAATCATATGAAGATGGATTCGTTATTTGGAAAAGAGGAAGAACGTCGGAATAAAAAGTAGGAAAGAGATCTAAAGCATGAGCCCACGAGCACACATTCGTTGTTGTTGTATTTACGTCAAATAAATCGTTTGAGCTCCGATTCTTCGGCCAATGCGTTCCATTCGATGCAATCAACGCAAAATTATTACCACTTTTTCATTAGAATTACTTTATTTTATGCGTTTCAAGAAATCAAATAGATGCAATTCGACTTGCATTGAAATGTGAATCCGATGCAGCTGACAACGACAAAGTTTACAATTTTTTAGAGCATCGGGTGTGTTACAACAACAACAACAATAAACGAATCTTTGCGGTGAGTTCTGTTTTGAGAGAGTGCTGGTTCGAATGTTTGTTGCAATGTGCAAAAGAAGACAACATGTGCCCAATAAAAATGCGTCTATTCCAGTTGATCGATCAAAATTAACGTACCGTTCCAAAGAGCTCTTTCAAAATTGCATTTCGCTTATTTTTGCATTCATTTGAATTGCCGGCTAAATCTTACAATCGACCGACCAACGAAAAAGTAAACGGGATATCGACCAAATGCTTTCTTCATTTTCGAAAGGAACAATGAGTACAAATTATGTGTGCGTCTTGTTTTCTCGTATGTATACCGAGCAAGAAAGTAACGGACGACTGCGTTTGTTTCCTGGTTGCAATTTGGCAACAAAGCGCCATAAATTTTAAATAAAACAAAGATTATATCTTTATTTGGATAATTTTTCGCATATTTTGGACTTTCAAGAAGTTTAACCCAAATGAACACTTCAACGCAACCAAGGGATATAAAACATTTTAGACACACTCTTAATTACACAAAATTAAGAGATTACTTATGACACACTGGAAATAAAAGAGAAGATGTTTTATTTCTGTTCTTATCGTGTGAGTTTCGTCATTATCAAATTCCTGATAATGCGATGGAGTGAGAGACACTGGAACTAGTCACATAGACGTGATATAAGTTCAATCATGTTTCACCTTCGACATGCGCAATTGTTAGCTCTGTCTCTATTACGATATCGTATCACTACATTTGGCAAACAAATAATGTCGATGCTGCTTTTTGCAACGAGAAAAAGAGTTAAAAACGTTTGAATTCGGCTAATGAACGCGTCGCATGAACTTAAACAACTGATTATTCATTTGATGTACTCGAAAGTCGTAATTATTGAACGTATCGCGTCGACACCAGCACTTTCTCATACCCATAAACTGTCAGCCGAATCGAAAAGAAAGAACGGCATCCAACTAGGGGCTTAGAAACATTTATACAGCGATTCTTTTATTCGCAATTTATTTGCATTTTTTGGTGTTGTCTAATATTTTCCAATGCGAATGAAAGTGGCGAATACAATATTTGACAAAAAACATTTGCATTCGATGCCCCTAAGGCATAAATATTCCCGAAACATCCACTTTTCCTTGTTTATTTTCGAATTTTTCATTCAACAGTCCAAGCATTTTTCGTTGAATCGATCATTGGCCCAAAACCGTTTGAATACTTCGAGCTGTTCGCAATTTTGGGCTGCTGCCTGCGTGTACTGAACAGCACCGTTCAGTTGCTATGGCAAGTATATATTTTTGTGCATATCGCGCGAACCTTCCACAACCGAATCTATTACACAATGGTGTTGTTGTTGTTTGCTATTGCCGTTTGGGTTCTCTTTACGCGCGTCACTTTTGCGAATTTGCTAATATTCCGTTGTGTGTGTTTATATGAAAATGTGTGCGAATTTTTTGTGTCTTCTTTTTTCAATGTTCATTCGCGCTTGTGAGTTCTCTGTCTGTGACCTTGCACACACGCTTATAAAAGCGCACACGGTCACAACTGCCACAAAAATTATTTTTGCAAATGCGAAAAAAGACAGTGCGATGAAGAGATACGTGCTAGCCAAAAATGAGCATAATACAATGTGAAATAGCCGATTTGATATATGACTTTGGACAATGTTTGTATGGCATTAGAAATTTTTGTACGCGTACGATGTTGTTTTTTTTTTTTTGTGCAAAAAAAAATCGAGAGAAATAGAGCTCCATTCAGTTGCCTTAAAATTTTTATTTGTTGTTCAAAAACACTGATTGCCAATGGGACGCATTTGAAAAGCTTGAAACGCTGTCGATGTTAATGATGACCAATTCAATATTTTCTGGATCTCATTCGAAAACTATTCGTTCCCAATTGCAGTTAAGTAAACACGACACACATAAACATTTGAAATTGCAAATTGATTTTGATTTGGAGTATGCGATCGCTGGAAATTTTTTCCATGTCCGCTAAAACTTCCCCATGAGCCGATTTTTAAGTAAACTAACAAATTTTCTCTAAATAAATAACATTCGTCATGATAAAATATACAAAAATCTTTTTATCTTTCTTTGAATCGAGTCGGTTCTCAAATTGCGAAGAAAAACGCGATTCTTTATGTTATTCATTGTTTCAAAACCTATTTATTTGATTCTAAGTAGGGGCCTATTCTTTTCGAAATTACACCCAAGAGGAAGTGTGAGATGATAACGATAAAATGTGTGCAATAAAAAATTGAATTTGATTTGCGTGTATCAGTATTTAATGTCTAGCGTCGGATGAATCTACTTGTGCGTTTTTATATTTGCTTCACATGCAACTATCACACAAGGAGTTCTAATTCGAATCGATCGGCGAATCGATTTGAATAGCGATTTGATGCCGGTTTATTGAATGCGTGATCTTTATTACGTGAAGTACTGAATAAAAAAAGCGGCAACGGCAAGTGATCGAGCAAATACGAATGAAGATAAAAAAAAAATCCCACTGCAAATGGTCTACACGCGCACGTCCGTGTTGTTTCTCTCGCATTTTGCGTTTTTTTTTTTCTTCCTATAAACTTTTCAAGGTGAAAATATAACTATGCGACGTATTCGCTATTATTAATAATAATGATGATTTTTTTCGCTGTTGCTTGATGGTGCTGCTGCAGTTCATTAGAAAATAATCGTAGAACTGTAGTCATAAAAAAATAATAATTTTGTACGGTGCGTGTTCATACAAGTGCATATGAATTCATTTTAGCTCATATTTTTGTTCAGTTGCTTTTATTTCTCGTCACTGTATGCAGTTATAGTCGCAAGCCATGCGCATGGCATAAATAATAATCGAAATTTATTTTATTTTTCCTATTATTATGTATAATTAGCTCGATTTTCTTTCTGCTTGCTATATTGACTTGAATTTTGATTTTAAATTACAGAATCGGAGCGACGCAACACGCGCTCAGTTTTAAATGATGAGAAATTTCACTTCTACCTTTCTTTTTCACCGTTTCCTTAACATTTTCTCTTCAATGACTTTCTTTGACTAAAACATGTTTCGATATTGAAATCTTGACTTTTCGCACGAATTGAATTTTGCCTCAGCGAATGCTTAGATCCACAAATTCTCTATATTTGACGGTTGCAAAAATTTGCGACATTTTTTTGTCATTGCCAATCTGCAAATTTTGATATACACGATCGCACTCAAATTCATTTCCGAGAAATCGAACACAAACAAAACAGTCGCGATTTTTGTGTGTATCGCATTCGTTGTTTATGGGGAAGACGATGGCAAAAAAATTTATGCGAATAGTATGTGTCCGACGCGAAATATGTGAATAATTATGCTACTCATAATTCAATTCAAATTCAAACGGCTGCGAGCGAATAATTCGTTTTTATTCTCAGTGACAGGCTAACTAACCGTTTCGGTTGTGTTATTGGAGTTAAGTCAATAATGCGCTACGCACAAACACAAATGAGAAAGCCGAATACACCGAAAAAAGGAATCGAACGGAAAAAAGAAACAAAGCATTGAGCACACACTACTTAACCTATAAATTTCTAAGAAATTTGACGAAGGAAATATTAATATAATCGCCTGTTCTGAATCGTTGCTGCTTATTCGCTCGTTTTTTTTCCAGTCCACCATTCAATCATTCTCATTCGTTGCGTCTGTTTGCGCCCGGGCTGCTGAACTGCATTGAAATTACAACATGGAAAACTTTGTTCATTCGTCAAACAAGAGTGAGAGAGTGAGTGAAGAACGAGAATGGGTGAATTATGTACAAAGGAATGCAACGAACCAATGGAACTGTGGCATCGGGCTAAACGGAAATACACAAGAAATGACATTCAAACGCATGCTGGAATAAATGAATCTCGTAACAGAATCCATGCAACTTAAGGCTCAACGTGATACGACTTAAAAACCAAGGAGGAAAATGCTCTCGAATATCGCATATTATTTCATTTTTATATAGTGATTATGTAAGCTGCGATTGACGTATCGAACATTCTTCAATATACACAGAATCAACGGATTTCATTTGAATGATTGCAAATAAATTACAATTTTTTAACATTTCTACATCATTTTTTTTTGTTCTGTACTTTGGATAGAGTCGAAAAACGCACGTAGACTCTGGCCCTTTTTAAATATTCACTTAATTGAAATAGAAGCGAACAAATGCCGTTGTTTTAACAATTCAGAAAAATATATTTCCGATCACACAATATCGAAAATGTCGAGCACACAGCAACTGTTGATGGTTTTTCTGTTCCATATTTTAACGCGAAAAGATTGATTTTGCTAATTCGTTTGCATGTAATTTGATGAATTTTCCAGGAATATTTTGCCGTTCGACACAATTTTTTTCTCATTTTTTCCTTGCTTCGCTTTTCTCTCTCTCTCTCTCTCTCTCTCTCTCTCTCGAATGAACATTGCAATTTTTCACCATCGAATTGCATACGAATAAAAGTTATTTGTCTTTCGATGCGTTAAAAAAGGGAAAAAAATGTTCGAACGAACACGAAATGCGTTTTTATTGGCTGGACTCGTTTTAAATAATTAGAATTTTAACAAGAAAAAATTGAAATGGAATCAATTTAAACGTGAAACAATTTATCGACAAAAATCCGACATCATTTACGAATAAAAGATTATCACATTGAACAAATATTTATTCAGTCAAATTTTTTACACTGCTCAATGGAAAATGCAATTGAAAATTAATCGAGAAAAAAGCAAGCGTCCGAAATTTGCCATCCGATAAATTATTGAGTGTTCTCGATTTTTTTTCCTCAATCTGTCTCCTGATGTTTCGCACCGAGGTAAAATAGAATATGTGTGTGACGCTTATTTAGCATCCGATTATCAAATCACCGTCGGCTAACACACAAAACGCTCCTACGATTCCGCACGTATTGCAATGAATTTATGGAAATTTATCGATGCACAGATGCGAATGAATGGGCTTCGAAATGAAAATATTTTTGTTGTTGTTTTATTTCGGCATTTGCCGATGGCCATTTCATTGTGTGGGATTTATCGAGGAAATGCGATTTTTGCTGCACATTAATTTTTCCTGTTTGCAAATGAAAATAAATTTCATCAGAAGTTTGCGTTACAAACCATCACAAATGGTTGTTTGAATTGAAAAAATGGCATGATGAAAATGGAAAAAAACAAGACGGTAAAAAAATGCAGACTAGAATTAAACACTTCCATTTCATCGTTCATTAGACAGGATGGCACGAATGAAAATCGCTGCACAATGTTTTTCGGAGTGAAAAAAATGCGAAAAAAGAACACAAAAAATTGAATGCGATTTGCTGTGGTATTGGAGTGTTGCCTTCTTTCACTTACGCAAAATGTGTTTGCCAAATGCACTTTTTTATGCGTTTACTATTGGTCACTTTGTTTGAACTTATCGTTTAGATGCACAAAATTGATCGGAAAAAGAACGAAAAAGAATTAGGAACAAAAAATTGCACAAAACATCCAAAAGCACTGCCCGAATTCAAATAAGCGAAAAACACTTAGCGTGAAAATAAAGTGAACGAATTGGAAAAAGAAGGGAGCGAGAGTCACACATTGAAGTTGTAAAATACGGTTGAAATAATTGACTGAACTGATCTGATGTGTGAGGAAAAATTGTATGTGCTTTGCGTGGTATTCGATTATGTCGGTCTGTCCTGCTGCACTGCCATCATAAGCACTAAACAAATGCTGAAGTTTTGTGTAACGCGAAAGCGTAGACACCAAAAATAAAAAAAAAAATAAAAAAGCACCAAAAAGGAAACAAACCAATGAAATACAACGAATGAAAAAAGACGAAAAAAAAGAACACACAGAGAAAGAGCGAGCACACATCGAATTGAAACGATAGAAACGAACGGCATCAATTTCCACCATCAGCATCGAAATATTACGAACACGCACTGTGTGAAAATGTACCGTATTGCATTGGCAGCAATGGAAATGCAAGGCTCATGCATCGAAACGACGACTGAGTGCATAGAACTTAAAGTTTTCATAGAATTTTCGTGTGTATCTTTTGTGTGTGTGCTATATAGATCGATGCATATGCATGTTGCTATAGATTTGGCGTTGCACGCGTCGCGCTTTGCCAACGAATTTTCCAATTTTTCTCTTCCTCCAATTTTCTCGAAATGCTGCATGTGTCCTTCGATATGTTGATAAACAGAGCGCGCGATACGCTCACGCAAAACCGATGCGAAAAATGGAAGCATTAAGTTAGTGGCAAAAGCGTCGTCATTATTTGGGGGGTGCTCATTGGAAAATGCAGGCTGTCTACGCGTGCATATAACGCAGCAAATAGTACATGGTGGATAGAAAGTGAGCGAGCAAGCGGCCCGACGGAACGGAAAAGCATATGGTGCAAGAGAGGAGTTAAAAACACAAACGATGGAGAAAATTCGTTGTTTGTGGGAAATGGGGCCAAAAGATATGCACACGCTCGCATCTATAATGTATAGATCCTGCGACATACACATGGCACTTGCAATTGCATCGTAGAAACACGGACCGCCGAAACGATCCAGTCCATTCCGTTTTGTATGTGTCTTTAACTTGACTTTGTGAACGTACACACGCATTGTAATGCAGAGCAAGAGCGAACGAACGAGAGAGTGTGTGTGTGTTTTGTCCTTACATTAATATTATTACATGAATTAGGAAACAATTCTGAATGCAGCGGCAAGGCAAAGCGACAGTGAAGGAAAATGAATGCTAATGCGTAATAGACCGAACAATTTTTCATTTAATAAATGAATGAACGTGTGCATGTGGTTTTTGATTCAATTATAAAAAAACAGCAGTCGCATTGACTCGTCATTTCATTCGATCAGGTCAAAACCAAAACTAAACGAATACTCTACGCCAGTCGAACAACGATTCGCATAGAACAAGAAAACAACAAAGAGTGAGCAAAAAAGAAGTAGAAAAAAAGGAACAACACTTCGAAGCATAAATGGATCCAGACAAAAAGAATACGAAGCCATCGCATTCGATGCGATTGTATGCAACTATATCAACATTAAACTTTCATCTAGATATGGAAACTAAATAAAAATGCATAGAAGAAAAAAAGCTGCGCCATGAAAACCCGTGCGTTTGAGTTTGAGTTGAAGGAAAAACCATTATCCATTTTTTATTATTTGTTCGATCAACGAACGAGCTTTTGCTACTTCCTGGGATTCATTCATATTTTTTGTTGCTGCAATGTCATTGCGTACGCTTCAAAACTGCAGATTGGCAGGATTCAATGAAAAAAGACTATGTTCCTTCCGTTTGGATACAGTTATTGATTTTTTTTTCTCTCTCTCTCGTTCGTATACTTTTTCACTCTGCCAATCGGTACGGACAATTTGTGTTACATAATGAAAATAGCGAAATGCATTGCGCGCGCGATCTAATATGAAATGCGCTCATCATGAATTTCTATAGTTTTTGGCTGTTCGAATTTGAGATTGTCGAATTACACATGAACGAACGCACACAGTACACACAAATCAGATGAAAAGTGAAGTGTTGGTTGAAGCGTCGGGAGAACGAGAACGGGGCAAACATATGCATGCATTATTAAAAGTGGAAAAATATCGATTTTACATTAAAATTGTCTGCGAACTATTTTCCTTTCGTCTTTCGTTTGCTCGCAATGCTCGTCGAGCTAGTTGCGATATTAAACGGATGAATTTTCCGTTTAATTTTTCGAACACACAAAATGCATTCAGAGTCCTTAATGCTAGCTTACTGTTGCCATTCCGTTGACGTTACAACGTTTAAACACGAAATGTGAGCTCGGGATGGTGTGTGTATATGCGGAATGAAAAAAGAATGAGTGAACCATCGCTTACACGCACATATTGCACCACCAGCCAACAAACCGAATCAATAACCGAACAAAAACACGCTACTATTATTCATTTTGCCAAGAATTGTTCTCCGCATCGAGAGAAAGAGAAAGAGAGACAGAAAATGTGAGACGATTCTGACGTGAAAAAGAGAAAATAATCGATGCAAAACAAATTCACTTCCAATCAATTTTTAACGACTACTTAAAGGAAACAGAGAGAAAAAGATTTTTTTCTTCGTTTTCATCTACACGGCGGCAAACATTGTTTGTTTAGTCAGTTGTTGTTTTAAAGGAAAAACATTTTTTTGTTCTACTTGCGAATTGTAGTAGTTTTCTGCAGTTTTTAAACAAATTTATATGATTATGTCGACAATTTATTTTGGCCTTTTTCTTTCTCCATTGACTTCGCTTTTTGACGGACGTTTGTCACACGCAACTCATCAATTAAGATTTCATATCATGTTTACATCCACTTTAGAGTTCTCGCTATGTTCTCCTATGTATTTTTCATTCTAAACCGTAAATATCACACGAAAACATCAAAAAGTTCATATATTTTATCTATTTTTTTTTTTTTCATTTAAACTTTGTGTGTGTACTTGTTTCTCTTTCGCTCTCTTTTGGTAGTCTTTAATGCATTAAAGGGGTCATTTAACTATTTTTTGCATTATTCCACTTTTGACACAAAGTTTTTTTTCGCACAATTTACATTGTTTTTTTTTCTTGATTTTTAGAGCACTAAAAAAATGTCACTTTGAGTTTGTAAAAAATATGTTAACACTAAAAATGATCAAACATTCAATTGATTTATTAGGATCGCGATTTTTAACCGATTTCCATGAAAAATTATTTTCAATTAAAGTTAATCTTTCTAAAGAATATGTAAAACTGCAAAAAGAACCCGATAATGGACCAAATGATTTTTATGATTGAAAATGTTTAAAAGATCATTTCATGCACTCAAAAAAGTGTGTGAATAAATTAGGGGAAAAAATCGTGAAATTTATTTTTTGGAGGTTCAAAGGAATATTTTCCGAAAAATACAAATTTTCTATTCTCAAGAAAATTTTGGATTAATTTTGAGGAATTTTGGTCGAAAATGACTAAAAACCACTTTGTGTAGCGATGCGTTTTGATGTGTATTTCTCGGTAACAGAGCTTTGACGTTCTATATTGGCAACGTTCAAAATAAATTTGCGTTGTTAGAAGTGGCCGAATCACACACAGAGTGGTTCAAAGTGTAAGGAAATTCAATATAATATTTGTTTTGTTCCATATCACACACAAACAGTACCCGCTGCACTTTTTGAGTTGATGAAAACACGATGTGGCCAAGCAGCGACTTGTTCGAAACTGATACTTAGAACGCAGCACTGCGTGCTTCCTTCGACAACAAATTCACTAAAAACTCCATACACAATAATAACTCTTGCTTGCTCTTCTCTCGTCGTCGTCGTCGTCGTCATTGTCGTGTGTACGAAATGAGTGAATGCTATATGTTGCCACTCTTGCCTGTGGTTGTACACACACGCTCTACGTAGAGTTTTTTGCTGCTGCTGTTATTGTTGTTGTTGTTTTTATTCCGTGTGCTGTGTCGCCAATAAAAGTATGTGCACTCAAAATGTTTAGCGCGATACGAGAGCATCGAGGGCCAGAAGGAGAGAACGAAACACACCGTTGAATTCATCGCCGTGCGATTTTCGTAATTGTGTGAGTTTCGCATTTTGAACGCCAGCCGAACGCGTAATTGTAATGGTGTGCAGTGCATGGAAATAAACCGACATCATCACCAACAGCAGCAGCAGCAACAGCAACAACAACATAGCATAGAACACACACAATTCGTACACACTGCGAATCGAGAGATAGACATAGAAAATGCTCCTACGAAATTACACATAGTTTATACATATAGTATAGTGTACCCCGAATGAGTATGCTCTATTATCACACAGGCCAGCTCATTCTATTATAGAAAATCTCTTTCTCGTTCGCAACACTCTCGATCTATAGCTATGTGATATGTACACATCTATATGCTAGATTATTATATTTACACGGAACACATGCATACCAGCCGACCGACCAACCGTCCGATTCTCTTCGTGATTTCGTTAAGCGATTCCGACATCCACTACACATAGATTGGATTTCAAATTGGAAATAGAAAAGCGATGCACACACATCGACATTGGAAGACTAGAAAAACGGAGAAGAGCGATGCACACACGCCGAAGTCCCGAATAGAATCCCAATCGTCGAATAACCAATCTGTTGATATGTATAAACAAGAAAAACGCATATACAAATGACACACACACACACACATTGAAAACACTTGGTCAAACGCGCCAATTCGCACAAATTCGCTAGTTGTCCAGAATCAGATGCACGAAGCGAGTTAGCACGAAGTACGAAAGAGAGAAAGAGATCAGTGCCAAAACACAATGAAAAATTCGCCGATACACACTCGAGTAATTTTTCTTAACAAGGATGACACGATTGAGCGGCTGTGCGGGCGGTGTGAGATAGGCGAATAGTTAAAACTAATACGGTCGTTGCGTTTCATTCGACGATCCATTGTTTCAATTGTGTTGGAAGCCACAAGCTAGCTCGAAAATATCTACGGAAGCAACACATCAAATAGTTAAACACACACATACAGCGGCAATTGCATTTGCACAAAAACACAGCACACAAACTCAATTCATTCGAGGCATGGAGTATTGATGCCGAAAGGGGCAGCGAATACGAAACTTAACGCGTATGCGATCATCAATGCCAACAACAATCAGCAGCACCAACATCGAATTGACTTTTTGGCAAATGTGAAGGATAAATGCTATGCAAGTCCATGTGATTGTGGCTAATAGAGTGGTGGTTGTTGCTGTTTTTGTCGCCAATTTGAGGACGCAAACAAATTTGAAGACCGATTCGATGGAATGAGTGTGTGATAAACACCATCGGCGTGAGTGGCATTAGTCACAATCAAATTGGCAACGAACCGGTCTTCTCGCAATCCTCTAACGTTCAAGTGTGAAGGAGATCCACTCCAACGTATCGGCCAGCTTATTTCATTTCAATTCAACCCAATACAAATAAATGTATGTAACATTAGAAATCTTTTCCCCGTACCACATGCTCAACACTCAACACACATCACCACCACCTCAGTTTTAATATTAAGTTTCGTCAAACGTCATCAATTCCACAATCTTACACAGTCGATAGCAATGAAAAGTATAAACATCACACACAACCACTTGCTTAATAACGCGCAAAAAGAGCGTGCACCAACAATTCGAATAGTAAGATACGATCCCAACGTATGCACACACAAATTCGCACCAAATATCAAGCTACACACGCAATAAGAGCCGACACTGCACCAGTACAAAACCAAAATGCGGCGTGTGGAAAAGAAGCACGACCGCCAAAATGCGGAGAAACGTGTGCACTCAATTCAAAGCACACACAAACACACACACACACACACATCCATATCAACGCGAGCGAACGATGTAGGACTACGAATCGTGGCAACAGTAAAAATGCATACAAACGCTTGGCAAAAGCAGCGATCGCAAATTGCCATATAACCATTAGACCGATGCTAGCACGAACATTCATATACACAAAACAGTTGTACGCGCCGCGTGTATTTTATTTACATTTTTCATGCTCACTTCCCCTACGTTGAAGCGCGCGCGATACCAGAAACCTTTCAAACAGCGCGCGCTAGTTGGGTAGTTTGTCTGTGTATGCACCCAATTCGAAATGTATTGTGTGCAGTGTGGAACAGTGCCGAACGAATGTGAATGCTGTAGTTGTTGCTTTTTCGTTGATTCTCTTTTATCGTTTTGTCCGTAATCCGTGTGCTTTTTTCTATTGTGTGTTGATTCAGCGGAGCACACATCGATAGTGTGTACGCAATTCAGGTCGAAGCGATACGATTCAAATTTCATGAAGTTCGAATGTATTTCAATAACTTTTTAAAATAAACTATTTCAGATAAAATGACATTCATTTATTATTTAAATGAGTAATTTTATTAAACATTCTGAAGGAATTGGTGCAAGAAAATGCTGTTACGAAAGACGAGAATTGTGGAATTGACAATCGAAAATTGGTAACGGTAGTTTTATTAAATGATTCCCATTTAGAACCAATCGGAACCAAATCAGCCAAAATCAATGAAAACCGAAGAATTACGATCTTCATCGAATGTATAAACGACGTCCACCACCTTTCAAACGATTGGAAAGTGCGAATGAATCGAAAAGTAATTTTAAATCTCACAAAGTCGTGCGTTGTATATGAAATACGCGTATAGAAAATGTTTGCGGCTGCAACAAGAAGGAAGAACAAAATCCACTCAAACATTGAATTCGCATGAAAAGAGGGGACATAGAGTGTGCATATAGCAACAGAGTAAACATGTTTGCAGCAAACAAATGTGTTTGCTCGTACCAAACACACTTTTTCACTGCAATCGAACCGTTTAGCGTTTCCATTCTCTCTCGCTCATCGAAAATGGAAAACTTCTCCGAACTCAACTTTTCGAATATTTGAAAATTATATAATTAACTTTTCGATTCTTACCCGAACTTTCGTCATTGCATATGAAAAATGCATTTGTTTGTTTGTTCTCAGATTGTGTGATTCATATTGTTCAGATGGAATGAAAAATGCAGGAAAAGGAAAAAGCTATGATCAGTTTGAAGCATTCAAGAATATGGTTTCATCGGATAAAATGTCCAATGAGAAAGACAAAGAAAATAATCAGAGGAAGAGAGAGAGAGAGAGAGAGAGAGAGAGAGAGAAAAAAAGCAAGAGCGAAAGAAGCAAATCATTTGCCCTTGAAAAATCTTAGGCTGACACATCATACGTATATGGATTATATATAGAATATTCAATAATTGCCTGGTCTGGTTAGCCGTTCAGTAGGTCGGCACGCATACGAATGAAAAGGAACAAATGAAAAGACACAGAACAAAACTTAGCGAGGAATGAAAATATTTATCATAGCAATAAATGAGACGTGAACAACAGAGCCGAGAGCGAGCGAGAGAAAAATCATCTACTAAATATGTGTTTCGCTTACCGGCCGGTACCAGAGAAACAACAACAATGGGCAAAGTCAACGATGCAAATGGTATGAATTGACAAAATTCAAGGGTCGTCTGTATGGACAAATAAAAAACGCACAAAATACCCGAAAATTTTAATAGTGGTACTTCAATTGAGTCTTGGTTTTGTTCATAGATTTCTGCCTGGTTTCTTTGTTTAGCTTAAAACAGCAGTCAATCGAAATTTCGAGGCGTTCTTTTCCGCAGTTTTTCTCAATTCATGTTGTTAGCCCATCATTGTGTTCTGCCTTCAATTTAGCTAAACATTCGAATCCATCTTTCATGCGCACAAATTCTTGGAATAGAAATTCAATTTATTTTTAGAAATTTCCGGGGAATCGAACGATGGGGCAACATGCATATATTGAAATTTGCCTCAATCAAATCTATTTTTGAAATAATTGATTGCACTCAAAGCGTTAATATAAAATAAAAAATCGAAATGTAATATACCGATACAACAAAATCTCTGGTTGGACTTGAAATAATTCCGGACAAAATCAAAGTAAATAATAATTTTGCATTTACAAAACGTTTACATTCACGACTATTTAAGAGACGAACCTTCATAAAATTATACACAAAACGCAACAAAGTTCGTCAAATCAAAACAAAAAAAGTCGATCGCACATGCGCAGAAAGACGTATGTAGAAATTATCAATCGATGAAATTTGTGCTGCTACTCGAAGAAATGCGCTGTTTAAACATTGGCCGATGTGTTTATGATTTTGTCCAAAGAATAAACATCCCGCTCAAATGGTTCGATATTTGTTCTTCAGTGACGCCAATTCAATGGCATTTTGATTCTATCTGCGTTTCTCTTAAAAGAACGCAATAACCGAATGATGATAGTGACAACTGCAACCGATGCGAAACTAGGTGGCAACCAGAAAGTTCTGCCATAAATCAAAACAGCTTGAATTAGCAATAATTCGAGTCGAGTTAAGGCCGTTCTTAGTATTCATGTGAGTTACGGAGAACTAGCATTTAATGACATTGAAAATGAAAAGATACCGAAAAAAACCAACTGCATGCGAGGCGAGCATTTGAAAGGGACGGTTCGGCGAACAAACGAGGCACAAATTACGTCTGAAATTCTTCGTCGCTTGCTGTGCGTTTTACTAGAAACAATGGTCGCAAACCGAAAATTCAACGGATGCATTTGTATAAGTATTTGTCCGTAAAACCATTTGAAACCGTCTTTGTGGCCGATCAAAATCGTACGCAAATGAAACGGAGTGAGGAAAAAACAAAACGCACACAAAAAAACGACCAAATCGCATGGACAAAGCACAGATGTAATGCGAAGAGAGCCGAAAAAATCATAATATAATGAATGCAGACATTGGATTTTTGCAATGCACACACATAAACACGCACAACGGAGAAAGAGATAGAGAGAGGCAGCCGAAGTGAGGAAGCGTAAAACGAATGGTATATTTTTTAATCACAGTTTTTGGTGGTCGAGACGGCAACAACAATGCACAAGATCAGACTTCCGACGAACAAAAACGAAGATCTACACGAAAAATTGATCAATCTTTCTAAGCGCACAAATCCAGAAGATCGGCCAGTTGTGTTCGCACACGCATCTGACCGACCGTGTAATATCACTTTTTGCAATATGTGTGCACAATTTTGGTATTCATTCGATGAAGTTTTCATTGACGAAAGGGTGTTCACTCTATGCGACTCTATGTGAGGTGTCCATGAATGCTGTGGGCACATTTTTGTGCAATTTTTTTTCCTTCGTTCGTGCACAAATCAACCATTTGAACCAAAAAGGCAACCAGAGAAGAAAAAAATTGCACAAGGACAAATTGCAAATGTATGCCAATTTTAGCAAAGTTTCTCTCTTTTGAAGTTCATGCGCGCGCGCACACACATCTTTTTTCATGCTCTCTGTCTGATTTGATCGTGTGCGTTTTTCGGCGATCGCTTTGCCATTTGTTTCGCATTTGATTATCTGCTATTCAATTTTTACACTATCGCATTCAACCTCTCTTCTCTACGTACACACAAAATACATTAACAAATTTTGCGAGCCAGCCATTTATTATTATATTTCTTCTGCTACAGTTGATATTGTTGTTGTCATTTTGTGTGCGAATTATTTTTCTCGTCTACTCTTTTGATTTCTCCTTCAAATGTAAATTTTTGCACACACAAACTGTTGTTTTTTGTGTTCAGTTTTGTTCATATTCGTTCGCTTTAAAATAAATGCGTTTGTTATGAGCACTGAACCAATTGACACGACGCGCTGCATGTTTTTGTGTTTCATGTTAATTTCATTTATTGTTGATTTGCTTGTCTTTGCTCCGTCGTTGTCTAGCATTTTGTCGATGGTGTTCATGTTGTTGCTACTGTCGTGCCAATGTGTGTGGAGCATAATCTCGATGATGGCACATGAATTCAAGGTCTTTCAAACAATTCAATAGTTTTCGCCATTTTTTCGCGCTATTTGATTTTTGTGCGAATTCATTTTATAGTTTTATACTCTCGCACCGCGGAATTTTTTCTCTCTCTTTCCCGTTTCTTTTGTTCAGTTCCAAACGCGCGTACAATATGTGCAACGCGACCAAAGTTTCATGTGGCCACCGTTTTACATGGTCATAAATGTCGGAATGATTTCAAATTGGAACAGATTGCAACGAACGTATATATGCATATTCTCTTCCTTGTTTCACTGTGTGTTTTGCTTTTGTTGATATTTAATTTTTGTGTCGTTCCGTTCTCAATTCGACTGCAGTACAATACAATGTTGGTGATGATGATGATGAGAACTCCTTTCAATCTATTTCTTTAACTGATTATGTTTGTAACATGTTAAAAATTTGCCATTCTACACAAGGTCAAGCCATAATGAGAAATCCACTTTGGATCACGCTGGCAACTAATGTGCACTATGCAGTTATTCCACTTTTCGCGCCATCTAATTTTCGCTTTTTCATTCTGTGGTTTAGAAAGAATGCTCGGAATTTGTACAGCTTGGTGTTTTTATAAATTAAAATACCTACACGTAAGCCATTCGCTTGGCAGATATTCATCCCAAATTCTTTTTCGCTCGTCACGTTTCAACCACGTTTTCATCTACCACAGAAAAACTTGCAGTAATGATTATCATGGCATTTTTGTGGATTGAACAATAAACAGTGCAGAAAAACAGCAACAGGAAAAGAAATTAGGTGACAATCAAGAGCCGCAAAACTTCTTGCTTGCGTTGATGACGAGTTTTTAACAAATTAAAAAATTAAATGCGGTTTGAGCTTGTGCACAACACTTTGACAAATTCACACTTTTTTATTGCTTTGGAACCTGCGGTAAATGTCATCTCTTGAAGCAAATGCAAAAGTCAAGTGGTCATTTTCCTTCCAACTAATGAAATACCTGCAGATTTGAAACTGAGATTCATGGCACTGCTACGCTTTGCAACATTCCAATTGTTTTTACATTTCAATTTAGAATATATGCGTATAGTTGGGATAACCCTCAACATAGACACTAGTGTTATTTTTACGACCTTTTTAAAGTATCCATATTTTGGACTTTAGTAGCTTTTATGTTTCCTATTTTTCTAATATACACACACCAAAGACGTTAATATTCTGTGTTATATCAGTTGCGAGCTGAATATTCGGCCGTAAGAAAGCCACAATTTCCGCAAGAAAAGGTTCGCTGATAATCCCAAAAGAGTCTATTGGCTCTGTTCGAATATATCTGATTAAAATCATCAAAAATCGCGAGATTCACTTCTCAAACAATTCTCTTTTACGTGAAGCTATGTTCGTTTTCTATCATTTCTGAATACGCATTTATCATTTTTTGAACATTTTAATTTCTAAAAATATTCTACTTTTGATTTATCAAAATTCAGTTCTTCAACTCTTCGATGATTCTTATTTTTTTCAAAATTTGAGCATATATTCCAATCTTGTGACGATTTCTGTAAATGGTGAATCATATGGAAAATCTCTGTATTAAATCCAACTGATTTTGTATGATTATTTGGTTTTTGAAAAAGGTGGCCAATATTAGTAGTTTATATTTGTTTATTTCATTGTGTTTGAATGAAACTCACCTCTCCATCAAACCATGTTATATTTGTGGATATGCACTTTGCATTTGGTCCTTTCATTTGAACCGCACAATTATACCCTGACTATCAGAGAGCGAGTTTGTATTTTTATCGGTAAATGTTTTCTGTAAGCGAGTTTTGCATATTTGGATCGTTTCGTATATTGATCCTTGAGTGGTTGTTGTAACGCTTCATCCGTCCGTTTTTTGTGTTTTTTTGCTCGTTTCGCAATTATTTTCTTCAGTTTGTTATTGGTGATGTTTTTACTGCGGTCATGCAATTTCTCTATTTTTTGCCCCGGTTCGAATATTCGATATGCTTTCAACCGCCCGAAAATTTCTCTAATTCCCACTATCTTCCAGCAAAGGGTTCTCCTTTTGTGGCTCTGTCCAATTTCATCTATTCCGCTTTTATGTGCGCCGTTTTTTTGCTGCTCTCATCGTCGTTTTGTTGTGGTTCTCGGCAATGGATCTCTGTATTGATGCGTGTGCATACGAGCGAATAACCAAACGAAAAACCAAATTGCACTCGAAGTAAGACGAAGCAGACAAGAGAGAGAGAGAGAGAGAGAGAGAGTGAGATTCCAAACATGCAACTGCATAAAAAAATAGAAATGAGATCCCATAGAAAATTTCCAATAAAAAGAAATGCGGAAAAATTGCATCGAACGAGAAAGCTATGTATCTACGAAAATCATTCCTTATCGTTGTTGTTTTTGGCCAATTTCTTCCCTCGTGTCTCATACCGCGACGGTCGCCGGCTTTTCATCTCCTCATCTCCCTAACTCATGCCATTTCGCCAGCCTGCTCATCCGCACGCCCGTCCGCTCGTCCATCCAACCACACAGTGTGTGTGTGTGTGTGTGTGTGTGTGTGTGTGTGTGTGTGTGTGTGTGCGAGTTGCAAGTGAGTGTGTCGCTTTGGTGATGCGAATTGCTACTCGTTTACGTGAATATTTCGTATTTTGTTGTAAGACCTTACACAAAACGAACAAGCCACCGATCTGTACGACAAGCGTCGTATATGGACGAACATCGTTCCTAGCTGTTCGCCCTCTCACTGGCACTATAGCTGGGTTTTGGATGCGATGGTGTGCGGGTGCAACGATTTAGGGCGATATATTGAGTCCTTTTTCACACTGTTCATTCGGTGCCTGTGTCGTGTGTTCAAATGATGTCGAATTTTTGCGTTGCCATCTTCGTTTTTTAGTGATTCGGATGGATGGTGTATGCGGGTATTTTTCGTTTGTTTCATTTCATTCTCTCTGGAATTAAGTTGCAGTAGCTTGCAATGCACAGTGAGTGTATCCCTTTATACCATGTTCGGCTATATCGATGTGGAATTATACCATTAAGCGTGCTGCTATATATAATTTGATTGCACGAAAAGATGTGGGAAAAGCGCGCGCGCGCGTGCGGGCGAGAAAATAAACGAGAGAAGATGTTGCATTGGGGGGCTATGGATGTGGCTCTATATGTATGTTGTTCGGTGTCGAATTTGGTTGTTTTACGTGGATAAATTCGATGTACCATGAAAAGAAATAATGTACAATATATACAGCATTTTTTGGGGTGGCCTTCGCCATCTTTATGGATTTGAGTCGTTCGTTTATTCACTCATTTTTTCAGTGCTTTCGTTCTCTCTGTGTGTGATTTCCGTTACTATTTCTACTTCCCTTCTCTTATTCTCCCTCTCTTTTCTCTCGTTCGCATGCACAACGTTGCTGTAACGGTTGATACATAAAGACAAGCTAAATACAATGAAATGGAAATGCAACTGTTCCTTCTTCCATTCGATAATCCGTGCTACGACCAAACTCTTTTCCGAAGGTTGTGAATACCGAATTCGATTACGTATAGATGGTGCGTGGTTGGGTACCAAAAAGTATAAACACACCGTGTGTGTGTGAGTGTGTATGCCTTGAATAAGATTGACGCGATTTGATGTTTCACTCTGCACATTAGATGCAAACGCGCACACTTCCGTTTGTGTACTTCAACATTTTTCGGTTGGCGAATTCGATTGCAGTCATTTATTCCATTTTGTAAATTCATACATTACGCAAACACAAACAAATCGAAGAAAATGGCATGCAGCAGCTCACACGGATATCGTTGCTGCCACTAAAGCGTATATTTATGTTTAATCCATTTTATACAGAATTTATATATATATTTATATATAGATTGATAGGACAGAAAATGAATTGGATTTACTGACATTAATTGTGCTGTTTTGCAGTTTGAGTGGCTGTGGATGCGAGTGCGAGTGCTCATGTCCTTTAAACATGCATCGCCTGATTGTGGAGATGCCGCTTCACCATCATTGCCCCCGAGCAGTAAAAGCAGCAACGTCGACCAAAGCTCTTGATATATGCGAGAAACGGTTGCGATTATAAAAGTAATGTGATAGTTTTTCGCTTACAGCTGCTATTGTTGTCTCAACTGTTTTTCGGTTATTTTTTTTTTGTTTTTCTTCTTCAATTTTGAGTGCTGATATTTTCGGTTTATAGGCGAGTCAATAGCCAAAACGCTGTTGCCGCATTGCATTTTCCTCGTAGCAACATCTATCTCACCATATTTTGCCTTTGTCTCGCATATATCGACGAATGCTGCACTCCCACCCATATTTCCCCTATTTCAAAAAAAGAAAAAAATCTTCGACTAAAACTATTTTCCTCATTGGAAAAGCTGCTCGCCGAAAGATTGGCAGGTTTTTCACTCAACATGCATTCCAAATACGTGATCTGGTAACCGCTCTAAACAAAAATCGAACTTACACTTTATGTATTGCACAACAAATTATTTGGTTAAACTTTGAGTAAATGGCATTTACCAAATGCCCTGCAAATGAAACGACAGAAAACCACACACACACACTTGTAACTTAAACCGATTTTGTATGTGCGTGGTTGTTCGAATCTGGTTTCGAAGTTCAATCGCAATCGCAATCATTATGATTCGGCGGTTAGCAAGTTAGCAAATGCACCGTGTTTTCCTGTATCATTCACAAGCACTTGAATTCATTTGATTGCTTTTAGGTTGCGCTCAATGAAATGTAAAGCCACTAAAAAGCAACGATCGTATCACCCATTGCAAAGGGAGAAACTTTGTCGGTTTAAACGATAAGTGGCTAAAATGAATATTTTTCCAAACAGAATGCGAACCAAAGAAAAATATGTCGATCCTTGCAAAGATAAGTCACGGAAAAACTAAGAATTCTATTTGAGGTTTCAACTGCGTCACAAGCTCACAAGCTGTGTTTTCTTTCAAATGCGTTTCCCGAATGCGGCAATCTCTTGTGGGCACTTTGGTTAAGTTAATAATAAAAATCAAGTGACTGATATTGATAGCAGACCCAGGAATTGAGTTGAGATTGGAATTCTATTGGAAATTGATTCAAGTACTATTACAGATCATTGTCAAATCCATGAAAGGAATTCCAATTTTATAATCACATTTCAAAAGGAGTCGTGTCATCGAATCTTCTTTTCATTCCATTAATCCAGATAAAAAAACAAAATCTATTCCACCACCAGATAAATCTCGCATGATAAAACTTGGCAGTTTCAAAGTAGTATTCTGAAGCAGATAATATATACTCTTTTAATAACCAGTGAAGGTTTTCGATAGACATCTGTAGACATAGACCATTGTCTATTCAATCGATTGGTATAGGCAAAGTGTAGGCAATGTGTACATGTACACAACTAAAAACGTTTGTGTTAGTTTGTATTTGTGTGTATATATAAGCTGCCTATAGACATGCCTACACATTTGTTGTCTATAGACATGTCAATCTGTTCATCACTGTTAATAACAATACAATTCTATGGAATTTGGGGAAAATATGTGCCGAAAAAATTATCGAATTATTCTGAATAATAAAACAGTACGACAATTCGAAAACTTTCACTATGTTTGCATTTTGATCATTTGCTTTCGTCATTATCGCCACTAATTACCAACAGAATATGCATATATTTAAATGAGCGAACAGTTTTTGGCCGCACAAATTCCGAATGAGACTCTTTTTCGTCGGGAAGAGAGAGAGAAAGAGAGGGGGGATAGAGAAATTGCAGAATAATCAGTTTAATGGGTAAATAATATAAGTTCAAGACTCTTTGAATGGCATGAAAAAGATTGTTCGGCCACTTAGAGCGATGTGTTATAAAACATTGACTCTATTTATATTCCAATTAGGTGGCTGTGAAATGAACGTATTTCAAATGACACACTTAACTTCCGATTCAAATGAAAATGATGCTTGGAGATGAGTATGTAGCGAGTAAAAGTGCATACGAAGCAAAATACTCGAATATTTAGTACGATATAATGTGTAGAGTTGCGCAAAAAGTTTGCAACAAGGATGGCCTTGAAAGAACATTTTCTTCAGTTGGCAAACAGAGAAACAGAGCATGATGGGGTGAACGAGAAGAGATACTTCGTAAAACAACCGTATACTTGAAAATACTTTCAAGAACATGAATTATAAAACTAAATAATAATATCATAGTCGTTGCTGACTCGCACATATACACACTTAATTCGATTCACGAATAAAACGAAATTCCGTACTCATGTTGACTTTTCGCATCTCTTTCGCAACACATGTAAAGCATGCTAAGGACACCGAGGGATGAAGAAAAAGGTATGAAATAGCAAAAGTATTTAAATTTTATAATGTTCGATGCACATAGACAAATTTACTTTGCTGTTCAGTAACCATTTTCTTTTTGCTCGGTCTCTCTCTTTCTCTCCTTCTCTCATCCAAGTCGGAGTGTTTTTGATGCATCTGCTCCGAAAGTTGGAACTCTCTCTTTCTCTCTGGGTAGCATCCGATCTATTCCTTCTGGCTGTATATTTTATGTATATTATAGATAAAAATGTTATCTGCGTATTGAAAACGAATAACCGAGTACATTTCAGATTTCAGTTCGTTGAATGTGTCTTGGCGGTGATTTTTTGTTGTTTATCGTTGTAACTGTAGTTTTGAATAAGTTGATTCCGAACTCATTTCGCTTGTGTAATCCGAACAATGGTTATGTTTATATGTTGAAATTGTCGTAATGGTAATATAATGAATATTTTTCAATCCATTCACCTACTTACCGACTTCCCACAACAGATTTTCACTCTCACCCGCTGCTTCCAAGCAGAACTATCGAACGCAATTCGCTTGTTTTCTGTTCCCATTTATTGAAATAAAATTTATGTAGTGATGTTGGTAGTAGAAACTGGTGTTCAGCTCATCCTTTCGCTATTCAATTTTATGTATTTCTGTACATTGAGGATTAGTGCTAAATGTGTAAGTTTTTTCTCTTCCACTTTCTCACCGACTCACTTTTGCACGTGGTCGCTTTTGTCTATCTTTTTTTTTTTTTGGTTCATCATAATAATCGGTATACTGGACTGTTATTTTCACGTTTTTGCCATTGTCGTCTTACTTTGAAAATACTTATGCATACAAAGTTCGGGTACATAAGATTGGCTCATCCGATTTTCCAACTTTACAATAATTGCGCGCACTTTGTGCATGTAGAATGCTCTTCCTCTTTCTATCTCTTATCCGAACAAAAGATGCGACAATCTTGAATATCGATACAGCAACCAGCGCTTCGAAAGCGAAATGAAAATTGCCACCGACACTTTTGCTCATATTGGCGGAATGTATTGAGCTTCGAATATTTGTACACGATTTTGTCTTTTATTCGGGTTTGAAATTGTTGGCGTGCGTTTTTTTCACTTTCGTTTCGATATCGATGAGAGCGAGTGATTGTTTCGTTTTTCGCGTTTTCTTCCCTTTCTCCGCAAAAGTTAAATGGGGTAAATGGGATGCACACTCAAAACTCGAAGATAATTATTAATTGGCATCGAGTAAAATCGATAGAACCTAACATAGAAGAAGCATTGTAAAAATGGAGGACAAAAAAATGAGGGAATTGAATAAATCTCAAGATACACGGAAAATGAAAGTTTTGTTATGCAACTAGCACGGAAAAATGCACCAGAAATGGATCGTGGTGCGGTTGAGAAAATGAAATTAATGTACTGAAGAAATATAAAATGGAACATTCCGTGAAATACTCTTGAACATTTTGTCGAGTATTTTTTTTTTCATATCGTTTTTCGCCGTCAAGGAATAGCGGTGGTATAAAACAAAATGACATTTGTTGAATTCAATCAGAATTAATTGTCCAGTACCCCGAATACACTCACACTTACGATTGCACTTCTGCAATGGTGGTTTTAATTTCCTTCACCTTGGCAATGGACAAAAGCATCTTATTACTTCTGCTCGAAATTAATGTCGCCGCACACTTTCATTGGACATTTGAAAATAAAGTGGTGTTCGCCATCAGTTCGCTAAACTCCAAGCTTTGGTTAGAACCAAATGGGGTGTGTTAATGAAAACGAGTTTTTTGTTATCATAAAAAAGCAACAATTATGAATTGTCATATGTTTTACGTCGCTTTCACATGCTGACTCTTAGCACGTTTCCTCTTTTCTTTGTTTTTTTTTCGCATTTTATTGTCGTTCTTCTCTCATTGGGAAAAGAATTTCAACAGCGTATTTAATGCAGACACACATAAACTGAGAAAGAGTGAGTGAGCGACGAGAGCTGCAGAGAGCAGAAAGACCAAGAGAAAATGAAAATGATGTTACTTTCATTCATAACTTTTGCACTTGTTCGTATATTAAACGCTAGTGCACATAAAATACTTTTCCTTTTATTACGATTTTCTCTCGTAGCTCTCTGCTCCTGACGTCGTCTGCACTGTCGAACACAACATACTTTCCATTGTGCTTTCAATTCTTCATTCTGGGTCCCGGAATTATTTCATATTATGCATACCATTTTAACTGTATGCGAATATATTTCGTCACATGTTTATGCTCGTATGTGCGATGCGAAAGCTGAGAAATTGTGTTACACTGCGAAATAGTGAGAAAATGGTAAAGAGATCTTTGCATCTGATTGCAAGTGAATGAGATAGTTCAGTTGAGAGAGCACAGACGTTTCCTTATGTTTTAATTTGTCACAAACCTCTTGACCTTCAGCACAACAATTTCATTAAATGTTCATTCCATTTCAATGAATCTGTTTATGCCATGGAAAACTCCGCAGATTGATTGAGCTGGAAATATTGGCTTGGTCGATCAGAAGTGAATGTGAACGTTTTGATTGCATATTTCTTTTAAATTTCATTAGAATGTTAGAAAGTGGGTTGACATTTCCAAGGTGTTCTTCGCAATTCAACGTTCGGTAAGTTCCTAATTGTTGCTATTTAGGGCAAATAAAGTGTGAGAGTCCTTGGATGTCAAGTGATGTGTGTAGTCTGCATCGAATTTCTGAGAAAATCACTTTCGTTGGAAATAGTTTTGGTGTTGTTTCATGGCAATCATTTCGAATTGCTCGCAGTTGCTTGCTATTATTTGTGTGTGCCACCATTCATTTATTCGTTAAGAATGAGTCGATTACAGAGAGAAAAGAAAAAGAATTTCTAAGCAAATGTCGCGCTGATTCCATCGTTGTGCCAAGTTTCCGATAGTAAGCGTATTGTAAAATCGCTGTCCGTATTCGCTCCTTCTCTCGCTCTTGCTCGTTTAGTGTGTGTTTGTCTGTGTGTTTATATGCGAATCCAAAAAACACAACGAACAAAACAATCCGGCGAGTTGATCTAAAACACAGACGCAACACACACACACTATGTGTGAATGGTGTGTGCGATGAAAAAAGGATGGAAAACCAATTTTCAAACGCTTGAAAAGGGGGTTGCGTGTGGCCACACCCCTGCTTCGCAGCGATTGGTCGAGCATTGGCAGCGAAAGCGAGTAAGGGTCCGAGATGAAAATGTATACTGCACACATGTACTTCATCCACACTCATACTCGCACGCGCCTCGATACCGATTCGAATTTTTACGACTCGCTCGAACTCACAGTGTGTCTGTTTTTATTGTTGTTGTTGTTATTGCATTTAGCTGCCGCTGCAGTTTTTTCTTTTCAACCGTTTTCGTTTGCAACGTCAATTTCTCGTCGCCTTTTACCTTTTTTTATTGTTTATATAATATGAAAAATGTGTATGTTTACATCGCAGTGCGTTCGAAGCGTAAGTATATAGAAAAATTCTCAGCTATGTATCAAAGGAAGCGGACAAAAAAAAAAGAAATGGGAAAGATCAGAATGGCTTCGGCAGCGTTCAGGGAAAATGCACAAACCGAAAGAATCGTAAAGAATTATCCCAGCAGCCGAATTTATCCACGTCGCTTTGTGTATGCCGCTGTTGCTCGTTCCCTTTCTCTTTCTCTCGCTCATTTGCTCACATTTCATGTGCACAACCAGATTTACGGAGTAAACATACAACCGAACATGAATGGAAGACTCTGAAATGATTAGTGTAATTAATTTGTGGGTCGAAGTTTGCATTCGAAATCGCCGTATGCTTTTTAATGTTATTTGTTTTTAATATTATATGTGAGCCATTCGTTTTACTTTGGTCTGATTTTCTGTTTATTCTCTTAGTTTATATGCTTTTTGTCTGATGGATATTCTCAGATGCGCATCTTCATTGAGCCACCAGCCCGCTCGTTCGTTCGATTTTGCTGAACAAGCCTGAAACGGACTATGTTTTGTACTATTTTTTTTAGAATCATTCAAATTAAATGATTTTGTGTGTATGTTTTTTGTCTCGTTCCTTTTGATTTGCTAGCATGGTTGGACGGTGGCTGCAAACACAACATTGTTTCAATTTCAATTCCACTCACTGAAATCCACTGCATAATTATTCATGTGCACGGCATTGCCTTTTTAATGAATTGAATGGTGATTTCAATTTTGATGTCCATGTCGAATCGGATATTACCAGAAAAATTACCAATGCAACCAACATTCGACAAACCGGCACACACTCATGGATTGCGGTGAAAATAGCCTTTTTCCCGAATAAATTTTAATTGAATTTTCGAAACTTCCATTTCGTGTTTCAATTATTGTTACACAATAGAGAAAATGTTTCTACCCGATCTGTTTGGAAAATCTCGATGCGGACAAGCGTGTGTTATGCAAAATTCCATTAGACGGCTACAACAAAAAATTTCAGTAAATTTCAATTAAAACATTTTTAACTGGTGGTTATTGTAATTAGCGCTAATGCTTATAACAGGAACAACATTTGTAATTACAATGAAACTTGCGCGACTAACTTTTTTCGACACTCTGCGAATTCTTTGTATGATTCGGAATGCAAAAGACATCATATAGCGTATTCATTGGGAATTTCATGACATTTTAAAGCACATCACAGTTTTACATGGATAATTTACATCTGAATAAAACACTTTGGCTATTGACACGCTCATTTGAGACAATGGAGAACTGAGAAAGTGGGACATTGACGGCGCGACAAAGACAAAGTTTGTTTCAGCACACTTGAGGCTCCATTTAGCCCAGATATTTGCACTTGATAAATAAATCATGGCTAGACAAATTGCACTGTGTGATATGTAAATTAATTTTTAATAAATTGGTAAATTTTCCAGGCCACACAAGAATGTTCGCGCCAGAGATGAAGATGGATGAATGAAATTAACGGTAATTGATGCGTGGCATATTAACATCGGTTCAATTTTCAGATTCTTTGTCCGTGCTTCCGAAAAGATAATTGAACACATCAATTATATATCTAAGAAACAAAGATCCGGTCGCAAAAGCATTTTCGCCACGTCTGAAGATATAGCAATGATGCACCGGACAGCGGCAGTAGCACTACGTGTCATTTTTTTGTCTTTCATTCTTTATTTCGCTCTTGAGTGCATGTGTTTGCATGCAAAATCTACTCGGAAATTTGTCAATAGTTGCTTGGTTGTTTGTAAAACTCGCCACCGGCAAAACGACCATTTTTTTACTATTCCGCTTTGCCTTTGTTCATTCACAACACGAGGAAATCGCGCAAAGAATCAAAATACAACGACTCCGTTCTATAGAGTAATAGCAACACGACGAACGACAGAGAATGAATATGAAAAAAGAAAACTAAATTGTGGAAAAAAGTTTGGCCATTCATCTTATTGTTCATTGAAATATTGCCGGTTTTAAAATGGAATAAATGTTTTTCACCGCTTCTTCTCGTTAGAATCATTATTTTATGTTGAAAAATTTGTTCCGACGTGTAATCTTTGGCTCCATTGGAGCGACATAGTCGCACAAAATCCCAAAAACGAATCTCTGAACTCGATCGTTCCTACATCGATTCAAACAAACAAAACACAATGCATTTCTACCTTTCACACAAAAATATAACGAAGACTCGAAAATGAATCGAGAGTGCTGGCGCAGAAATATAGTGCACCAACATAGAGAACTGTACACACACACACAGATCTCCCGAACAATGGACGCCTTTTTTCCAAGCTTTTCCCGTCTTTTCCTCTTTTGCAAATGTTTCATAATTTTATTGACTTCGAATATTTTGCTTTTTCTATTATTTTTTTAATTGGACCATTTAAAGAACACATAAAACACTTTTGTTCTGTCGACGAACGGATTTGGCTCTAGTTTTTCGCCAGGCTTTTTTTCGCATTTGCCAACTATTTATATATTGTATATTTTCTTTTATCAGTTGAATAGATCGCGGCAGCACCAGAAAAATTTCCGATTTTTATTTTACTCGCTTTTTTTCTTCACCGTCGCTATCTCTTTCTCTCTGTGTTTTGTTAGCGAAGATAATTATGCGCGTCGAGTGTAAACTAAACGTACCGAGTGGGAACGAACATTGCAGTCTCGGTGCAAATAAACCTTGAACATCCATACAAACGATTTGATTTAAATACTGTCGTATAGTTTTTCTCTCTTTTTCGACCATTCGGTGCACATCGAACAATAAAACGAATTATTATTTCAGTGAATGTGTGTGTGTGCATACATGTGCTAGTGTGATTCGAACAAGAGAGCACATAAAATAGAAATCATTATCTGTTTGAGTGATGCTATTGTTAAACTGTTTCAGTTCAGTTCCTTGCGTACGTCGTTTCAGTTTTTTTTCTTCACCGCGCGCGCTACATCCTTAATCTTTGCCATTACTGCAACTTTTATTTCGATACGATTGAAGCCAAAGACGTACTGATTGCATGTGACCATACTGAAAGTCACGTCTTAAGCTGTAGATTTCAAATTTTCTTTGATATTGGCTTTCGAACCGTCGCACAGAAATCACTTTGGATTTTACTATTGTTTGAACCATTTCGAATTGGTAAATCATGACAGCTTATCATCTTATCGACGCCCCTTGATCAATGGCTTTTTTCTCAATCGCTCACTTCGATCCATATCCTAGATCGAAAACCGAAACGAAACCAATCGAGAGAGAGAGAGAGGGAGAGCGAAAAAACATTGCTCACAATCTACACCTTCGAAAAGCGTTCATCTGTTCACAACCATTGTTTGAAAAGTTCTTTGTTAAAAGTTGTGTTTCAAATGAATTGATGTTACCGCTGTCGAACGTCCTTTAAGATTCGATTCCATTTCGAATCGATTGTGGCAAGTGAGTTTTTTTTCGACGTTTTGTTTATATTTCCTCGGAGCGCGAAGGTCAACCGGGGAAGAAATACGGAAATAGTCAACAATCAATTGCCAAATATTGAATATCATTTTTATTTTTTATTATATTCGGTGAATGGATCTATAAATAGTCAATAGAATAGACGTTAGCAAATAAAACGACCAGCGATACAAATCAAATCGCTTTGAAATTTCGAAACCGAATCGAATAACTTGAAAAACGGTCAATAAATTTTTTAATTAATAGTCGAATCAAGTTCATTGAGGCGAACAAGAATCAAATCAAAATAGAGCATCTCACCAAAGTCCCATAAAACCATGCTCTTTCATCTAAAATTGCCAATTTGCACAATCTAAACTGTGGAAATGGAAATGAGGTGTTTAGCGTATGAAGCGGTACAAAAGTTGTTTTCCCAACGCGAATGCGTACAAAAAATGGAATACCAAACTAAATGCACGATTAACAGTTATTTGTTGTTTTTTCCGTGGCGTCTGATAATTCCAGCCAATAATTGACTGCACAAGCCGAAAATGTTCGCCAGGAAAAAAGATTAACTCGCTCTCAAGCGTAAAAGAACAAAAAAACCACTGCTGCAAAAAACTCCCAGAGTAAAAAGATTGCACGGTATTCATGAACTTGCGAAAAAAAGCATTTATCGCAAACTTTTTTTTTATTCTGTGGTTAGATTTTACCTGTTTGGATACACACAAAAAAGTTAAAGAGAAGAAAAATAAATAGCGCAACAATGATGGAAAAAAAGCAGCTCGATCCTCGATTTAGCAAAAAGCGATTCGAATGAGTTGAAGCGACGTGAGCGAGATGTGCGCACAATTGATCCCGTGTACCACAATGCATATGCCTGCGCTTTATTTACAATTTTTCTTTTGTTTGTGGCTTGGCAGATGAAAATAGAATAGAAAGAGCGGGAAATGAATAAAAAAATTGCAGCACCAACAACGAACGCGATCGAAATTACAATAACTGAACTTATTCGTAGTCATGAAGAACATATTAAAATGAAGCATACCGTTGCTCCAACTATCCTTGTTTCAAGCGATGATTTGAAGCGCGCGCACACAAAAACGTGGGATCTCATTGTGGAGCAACACACGATAGTGAAAAAAAATGCATCGAGAAAATAAATTGTTTTGTACGCAATTGGTAAAATAAAACAAAACATGATCGAATAGAAAAAAACATCAACAACGCACGTGAGAGAGAGAGAAAGGGAAAAAACGACCGATCCAAATGTTTCCACGAAAAAGAAGTAAGTTTACGATGCCAACGAAACGAAATAGACACCGAGTTCTGTTATTAGTTGCGATATCATGAAAATTGCTTAATATCAAGCCATGGAAAAGAGAAAGACGTTTTGATGGAAAACAAAGGAACATGGCCCGAGCATGTGTATATTATGCGATATGCAATGTGCATCTTTCTGAAGGGATTCGGCCCGCGTATTTAATAAATCGTGTAATATGTATTTAAAATATTACAAACGACGAGAGAGGGAGATAAGGATAGAATAAAAAAAATGCCACATGATTAAGACACAAGTTTGAGCAAATAAGCATTTAGTTGTTGTTAAGTACAGAGAGAAAGAATCAGTGAGCAGTCATATTATGTTGTCGTGAACACCAGTTGAGCTCGAACATGAATAAAACCCTGCAAAGTGAGCATAATTTTTCGATATTTTTGTTTTCCGTTCAATTTTGTTGTTGTCATTTTCAGAAAATTTTGTGATGCACCAAAATCCGTCGATGCTAACGTTGGAACGCACTTCGATGTTCGTTGTCCTCGTCCTCATCGGTTACCTCAGCCAGTTGCGTTTTTCATATTTCACGGCGAAATGAAATGAATGTTTTTATGTAGCATATTTTTGCCCACTTTTATTGTTGTCGTCGTCGTCGTCTTGCATTACAATTCCAAATCGAATATATTTATCGCCAAACAACGCGTTACACCATTCTCTCGATATATTCTTCGACTATGTGGTTGTGGCATTCATCGTCGTGAAACTGCACATTTTTATGAGTTCGATGCATAAATTCCATGCCATAAAGAAACGTTTCTATGTTTACTGAATACGAATCTCATAAACTAACCAGAGTCTCAATTTGATTATATTCTATTATATTTATATTGGTGCATCCGAGAAATTCCTTCTGGCGTTCGGCTATATACATATAACACGTATCACATCGCGTTTAGTACAGCTTTTTCTCTATTTTCCATGTTGCTTAGAATATGCCAACGATGAATCGTGTGTGCAGAGCATGTGAAAACAAAAGAACCATACAGCAACACAACAAAAATGCACACACACACACCACGGCTGATTCGACGAACACAGAAAAGTGCATAATCGTCGAAAATTTGTTAGTTCAATACACCAAAATATACAAAAGAGAGTAACGAAAGAATTACATAAACTATGTTGACTTTGTGCTGCCACTAAATTTCGCGATTAAGACTAGAATTCGATTTAATGGTGATTGTCAACCGGCTGGATCAATCGAACGAGACTTTTCAATGGGAAATGAATGCTAAGTTGACACTATAAAAACCGATGATTTGCAAACAGGTTTCGGTAGGATTTGTATTTACTAACGTTTTAAAAATATGTTCAGTTTTTCACGCTTTTCTGGAAATGAATGGATTTGATTAGTGTTTGTAATATGCTTGGAATAAACAGAAATAATGAAAAATCCTTCGAATGCTGCTGGAAATAGCAGGTATTTGAACGTCGTTTCTGGCCGGCCGGCCGGCGTTATGCAGCCGCAGCCTGAGAGTAATGTGCTATTTTCCAAATCACGGTTTTCGTGTTAAAACAATGAACGAAATGATGCAACGCACACAATAATTCATCGCATTTTTTTCATTTTGAGTTTATTTTAGCCTTTTTTTTCAACTATCCCTCGTTACTTTGTTACATGATCAGTTAGCGTTCACGATTTGTTGGTACTTTTTTTTCGTCTAAACTAATCAGAGTGTACAAATTTTAGTCGACATTAAATACTCCTAATACAGAAACTCTAAAGAGAAAGAGGCGAACAAGAAGTCTTTCGTCATTTATTGATGTTAAAAAAAAATTCGCACAAAATATTTATTGTAAAAGTATATTGAGTCGTGATTTTCGTTTTGGCATAAGTAGCTCGCATAGACATGAGTTGTGTTTAGAAAAGAAACAAGAATGGAAAAATTGAAATTGCCACTGGCTAAGAATGTGTTCGCATCGCTCGCTTTTTTGCTCACACAAAAAAAGTTTGAATTGAATATTCAAATTAAAATATTACGTATAATTAGAAACAACAAACGAGCTACTTTCATTAGCTAATCAAATAATTGTTATACCTCCAAAACGACCGAAGACGTTAGAGAAAGGCATGGCACCCTCGCCATTTCACATTGATGATCGGTAAAAACTTTTTACTAACAAGTTGAAAAGTAAATTACTTCCCGTCATAATATGTAGATCTCATTTTGGATTTCGTCAAAACTTAACTCCAGTTGTATTTCACAGCCCATTACTGTGAAATGATAAGATTTAAACTATTTGCTTAAGTGAAGAGCAAACAATTAATGGCATATAATCCATTGAACTTGGCACTAGTTTTGAGATGAATTTAATTCGTGCGTCGTTGTCGAGCAGTAAAAGTCAAACATAATATCGTTAAACTTGGTGAAATTTCTGCATTTTTTCGAAAACTTTTAATAGTAGTTCGGCAAGTGGATGTGCCAATTCCGATATATCGGTCAAACATTAAAATGTTCATTAGCATTCAAATTTCGCAAACATATTATGGAATGAAGCGCACTTACATTATTCAAAAGACTCGATGGAATACGTGTTCAAGCGGCACATTTTGCTATGCGAATTCGAATGTATGGCATTAAATGATCAAATATTTGGTTCAGAAATTCACATTTCCATTCGACGCTTTAAAAATGAGTGAAAAGAAATCAAGAAATGGAGAGAAGAATTCTCTTGGAGATGTACGAGTTAAACTGTTGGTTTGGGACGCTTTTATGTAACAATAACATTGCAGAGAAGGTAATAAGCGATAAAAAAGACGAGCGCATATAAAAAAACTGAAATGATTATGGAAAGGAGATAGAGGGAAGCGAAATGGATGCAAGAAAAGTCAACAAATAACAAAGCGAACAAATAAAGTAAAGGAAAGCAATGAAACAGAGCACATTATTTTCAATCAACTACACAAGAATCGGGAGTAAAACGTAAAATGAGCAATATGAAAGAGCGGCAGCGACAGCGGCAACTTAGAGCAGTTAAATGCATTCAGACGCAAATATGTGAAGAGTTTCATCAGACAAAGATATTCGATTCGCATATACGAACGGAGAGTAACCACTAAATACATGCATCGAACCGACCTACCACAATGCATATCACAGTGATGAGCCGCGAATGCACAACATAAAAAGAGCATCATTTTCTTGTCGTGTATTTGACCGAGCGGCATCAAGAGCGTGTTAAATACTTAACGTAAAAATTGCAGGTTCGCCCGTTTCTTTTCGTCTTTCTCCTTTTTCGATGGATGGACGTACTGTACAGAACAATCAATTCGACTGAGAGAGAGAAAGGGAGGGAGAAAGGAGGTGAAAGAGATGGAATGAAGGAAGAACAATAATATTTTACACATTTCGCTTCGTTTAATTTCCATTACGATTTTTAACGCTTTATATTTTTTGTCCTGTGCTGCGCTGGTGCGATGCTCGTCGTTTGGTGCGATTGTTCGTTTGCAATTCATCTTCGTTTCTGTTCTTTTTTTCCGCTTCGTTGTTGGTGTCGATTGAATTCAGTTTGGTCCAATTGAATGTGTACAAACGCCGTTCGTCGAATGAAAATGCATTTGGTTGTTTAACGCATTCACCAAAGCCAGAAATTGTACGACGGCTGTGCAACACTCGTCCATGTGCACTTTTTTCCGTTCACCTCATGCAACGTGTGTGTGCAATATGCAATGCAAAGTGATTCGCTGTGAGCTTGATTCGCGTACTATGTTTGTGATTGGTCGCCAATTGTGTGTGATTACATTTGATACTCTCTCTCTCTCTTTCACCGAGCTTATGTGGGAGGTGAGGTCATTAGTGTGGTTTATCGTTTTCGCTTTACGGCGTTTTGTACACATACTCATGAATGTAAACACACAAAAAACAGCCGGTCAAACAACAGGGACTGCTTTATATTACATTTACCTGGAAAAGGTTATTAAAAAAAAGTATTCAGCAATTTATGGCTCTTCTGATTTCACAATTAATTCATTTGAAATGTGCTCAGGAAGATTTTCAAAGAGAAAGCAACGAATAAGAAATGGATAATCTTCGGATGAAGTAGACTATGATTCAAAATGCATTTTGGATCATCATTTATGCACTATTTTGTTTTGGACGAGAAAACCTATTTTTTAGCGATAGCCTTAGGACAATTCGGTATATTATTCGTTAGTTCGGACGCGGCGAATTTGCTTTTGGTTGTATGTAAAAGGTTTTAGTTTCCAATTGCATAATGTGAGATGTGCAAAATGTTGAAACTTCCAGCTAAATTCACTGTTTATCCATAAAATGTGGAATTTGTGTTGTTCTCAAAGCTTTAGAGATTTTCACTCGACTTTATAACTTGTCAAACTAATTACGTTTAATGTTCAATGCCTAATTTCAACAATGGACTGTAATCTCTCTCTCTCTCTCTCTCTCTCTCTCTCTATTTCTTAGTCGACACGCGAGTTAACTGTACTCTTTAGGATTTTTGGCCGTTGAGAAGTGCAAAGCAGAGCAGATCAAAATAAATACACACAAACATTCAAATGAAGAGTGCACGAAATGCATTAGAAATTGAATCACCCCAACGGCATAGCATAAATTCATGAAATTAATTTATTTTATATGTGTCTTTCTATTTTCTTTCCATATTTGTTTGCTTGAAATGAAGTCACATTTGGAATTGTCATATTTATGTTTGTCATGTGCATAATGCTGAATGGTTTCTCCACATATTGCGTATTCAGTATCTTTTTCTTTTTTCTAAGCAGACACGACTTTCAAGAGGGCATAAAACGAATTTCACAATTTTTTTTTCTTGGCTAGTATTTTATATGAAATATTTCACGAGATTGTTTCAGCACAAGCAAAAAAAAAAAAAAAAAAAAAATTCGACTGAGACTTCATTCTTATCATAAAAGATCTCTGGCAGGTTGCAACGAGCGAACAACATAAAACACAAGGAGGATACAATTTTTGGGACCAGTGTATAAGTTAACAAAAATTTTTTGTTACCTATCGCAATGTGCATTTTCTGCTTTCTCTGTCTTTTTTCTAACAAGACCAAAAAAAAAAAGATGTACCGAGAGCGAAGAGAAAATGTGAACTGATAATAGCAAATCCCCTGAAAATAGATATAGAATTCGAGAAAATCGAAAAACAACAGCATCAGCCAGTGTTGGCAGATTTTTTTCTGTTTCCACATCACGAATCTTGTTCGCGCACGACTATTTTGCGTGAGCCATGATCCAAGATCGCGAACACCGTTTTGATATCAGAACAATGAATTGGCCCATCTATCCTTATTTCTCTCCCTATCTCCTCGTATTCTCTCTCGCTCTCTCAGAAAACCGAGGAATCTCCTTCTCCGTACATCGAAAAATTTGTTTTTAACTTTTTCATTCGGATGAAGCGTATCAAACTCTTGTGATTACGACACTCATAGTAAAACATTATTTGTAACAAGGAAACGAAATAATACATATAACATCAGTTGAAGAGAAAAAAAAGAGATTGGCGAGAGTATCAGGTTTAAGAACTGAAGCCGTGATTAACAATGCGTGTTTTTTCCGGATAGAAAATTACACTGGTGCACGTGTAGTGCAGCATGTTTGAAATTAATGTTTCCTACTGATGAAAACCCATGATTTTCTCGTTTAGACTGATTTCGACAAACAACCGAGAGAACTGAAACCTATTTAACAATCTACCGACCTCTGGTCGAGAAAAGAGACGAGAGTAAGAGGAAAAAAATGTACAATCGATCGACCAAATGATGCACAAAGTGCACGATTCGAACAGAGAAAGATGAACGAAGTCGAGAGAAATGTTAAGTAAAACATAAATAATATAATATCATTTAGGTATTATTTTTGTAGTTGTTTAATTTCTATTCTGGGCTTCCGCTTGCATCCCCAAAGCTCATACTAAATCGGATGAAAGAACGATGCCGAAAGTATGATGAAGATTAAAGAATAACAGAGCATTGTATCTATCGAATCGAATATGTCGACAGAAGCCAAATACTATTGTGGGAATCAGTGAGAAAAAAGATTTTAATACCGTAAAAATGTATTATGTTTATGTATGCCAACAAACTAATGCTATGTCCAGCTGATTATGCGGTGAGTGAGTGTGTATTTTATGTTGGTTAGTTCAACGATCATTCGGTTTTCTTACACACAGAGAGAGAGGGAGAGGGAGAGGGATAGAGAGAGAGAGGGAGAGAGAGAGAAAGAGGGAGAGAGAGAAAGAAAGATGAAAAAACGAGAGAAAAAACAAGAGCATGAGCTTATCTCGAAACAGTCCATTCCGCCTTCATCTCGCTTTTAATTTTTTACTTTGGCATCGTTGTTTGGAATTATATAGCCGTTCGACTAGGTCGTAATCAACGGTTACGAGAGGTCAGAAATTAGATCGCGAAACGTGAATTTGTATAATTGAATACATAGCAATATAAAGTGGGCAGGTAGAGAGGAGAAAAACAACACACGCCAATCAGACGAACTAAACAAGATAAACGCTCTTTGAGTTTACCTTTGCACTACATTCTCTCTTCGAATAAAAGCGTTGCGTTGAAACCTCATTTGCAATGCGGAATTCACTTTGGTTTACATTGGAAACGTTTAGCAATCATGAAACATGTACAAATTCCTGGAAAGTTTTCCGAACATTTTATTGAAGATTAAACTTTTAATCAATTTGAAAATACGATTATTCTGAATTGAAAGAATGATGGATTGAAATTTCAATTGCAAAATATTCAACGTACTATAAATGCTTATTGGCTTTTTTTCCAAGATCTGAATCAATTTTTTGATGTTGAAGAAAAATCAAAAGATGCAAACTCGAATTTATCTAAAAGAAATCAACTGAATCAACTTGTGCAAAAGTGTATTTTCAAAAGAACCGAAAGCATCCAATTTGATGAAATACTGCATGGCTTTATTAGAAAGTGACACGTCAAATTGCGAATTTTCAAGGCAATATGTTGCAAGTTGTTCATAGCTAAAAATATGTACATTTTACACTCATGGCAAGCTAAGCACCATGAGTACGGATTTGGAAAAGTTCTTTCACTTTAAATTCAACATAAACGATTTAGAAACAATAATATTTATTTGTAGCTGATTTCTAGTTGAGGCATTCAATTATTAATTATCTCAATTAAATCACAAAATAACGATAAAACACCAATAAATACCGTTTGTTATTGTATGTGATGATACACACTAAATGAAAAAAAAACTGTTAGATTTTGGCATTTGCAACCTTTCTCTGCATGAATGTTGGCCAATTGACCAAAAAGGCATTTACATTGATTTAATTGATGTTTTCAAATCCATATGAAAAATACCAGCCAAAGTTGGTAATTTTCAAAAACCAAGCTAATGATGACAAAACCACAGATTGTTATTCAAAATGTAGCTTTTCAGATTCGAGTGACACATATTTTTTTCTTATTTTGTATTTATTCACAGTGACTGGTCCAAATCAAATTTGCACTAATAACACGTCGTTGTTTTATCATTATATTATGATTTGAGCGAGAAAGTAAGTGCATAAATTTAATGGACATAACATACTCAATAACAATAATGTTTCATCCTCCTTATTATTTTACCACAAATACTTATCTGCTGTTAATATTGACTATAGTCAGATTTATAAAGCTGAACATTAACCACACCTGTAATCGTAAAAGTGTATAGTTTTGAATGTAACGAATTCGACAAAAAAAAATTCATATTCTTTTTTCTGAGATGTGTTTTATCAGATGTTCAGTTTTAATTAAATTATTGCAATGCTCGTCAGTGGCTGTGTGAGATGGGAATGTAAATTTTTACTTGTTATTCGGAGAGTTGAATTAGGACGGATACATATGTATTCATTACGATCGCAACACACATAACAATCGTTTTCGAAGTTTCAACAAATAAAAAAGCATTTTCAGTGATTCTTGTGGCATTCGGAATAGCATATACGTGTCGAGAGTAGGGGATGTTGTGCTTAAGTACAAACCAAAATAGCCAACGATAAAATCTGTGAGTTTTTTGCAATGTGCAGCGTCCGAAAGGACCTCTCTCTTTCGACCGAATTTCGTGGTGTTTGTGAATTGAAAAACTGAAGCGTATTGAATTCTCTCAGCAATGTTTCAAGCAATAGATGGCCTAGACTTTTGTTTGAAATCCACACGAAAAAGCGGAAACCAAATAGTCGGCAAAGAGTTTTTGGCAACACGGAAGATGGAAATTAAATTGACGCACAACGTAATACAACGGTTCTATCTTGAAATATGGAACTAGACGTACGGATAGGTGGATGAGAATGAGAATTGTGAAGCATTTTTCCTTCGCACAAAAACCATACATATATATAAAGATAGATATCCGATTGAGGTTTTCCGTGTTCAATGTATAGACTGTCCTTTCTCTCTACCATGCGACGGATTGCGTTACAATGGGCGCAATTAAAAGGCATAAATAAATGAGCGTTTCTATCGTCAATGCTTAAACACACTCATGAATGTACGGCGCACACACACTAGCCCGGTGAAACAGAACGAAAGAGAGAAAACGGGAAAAAAGTTGAGGCTTTCGATCCAGAAAGAAATAATAAATGCGTTCGTATTGGGCGATTACATTGCAAACGGTTCCAAATGGTGCACACACATCTATATGTTGTGCGTTATATAAAATAAGATGTCAGGACAACGGCCAGACTGAATTATCGATTGGTATGTTTACGCTACGCAGAAGAAGCCGACGCTCTCATCAAATGTACATATTTTTCGGGTGCTATTGACGATTAGTTTTTCAAAATCAAAGTTTCCATTTCGATGAGAATTGAAGTCTTCACTTCGGCGGTGGCAGTGGCGGTGTCGGTGACGTTTGAAGGCAAACAACTATCGTTCGTCATGCATTCCGGCCGTGTCGGCATTCCGAAAATGGTGAACAATCTGGAAATCTCCGAATGATCGATATTTCACCATACAAACGCTACCTTCGACAAATGAAAGCTAAAATAATTTCGGAAAATAATATAAATGAATTGAGAATCATGAACGGTAGGCAAAGGCAAATGAAGTAAAAACACAACAAGCAACCAAAAAAATAATATATATACGAGCTATTGCACCGGCTGAACACACACCGCATCGGTGCAGAGTGACTCAACTAAGACATTATATCGCGTTTATTGCTTTTTTCTACCTCTTTTCAACGTTTGGTTCGTAAATTTTGCAAAAGGCACAAGAAAAAATACGCTCACGAAATAACAATCATCGACATATATAAAACTATACACACAAACATTAGCCAGCTACCGAAAATTCAAGCCAGACAGTGAGAGACCGGAATTGGGAATTTAAACGTGAAAATAAAAACACACACGAAAAACCGGTGGAGAGAAAAAGAGCGGGAGGACGAAGGGGCGAGTGAGCGAGGAATAGAACAAGTGCAAAGCGAAGAACGTTTAAACGGCGTGTGGTATTTTGGAGGAAAATAATAACTTCCGTTCAAAATTGGGTGCTTTTTTCTCTTTTTCGGTGCATTTTTCGTCGTTTTTTCGCATTCACAGAGCGCGAGCAAGCGAGCGAACGAGTATTCGAAGCGGGCGTCATGAATTGTGGATATATCATTCATCCATATAGTCAAAATAACTAAATTCGAGTGGTAAGGAAACCACTGCTGCAAACGGATCCTATTCACATGCATTTCGGCCGAATATTGTTTTTGAGAAATATCGGATCGCATTAAACACTGAGCGAGAGACAAGCGAGAGCGAATATACGTATTTTCCTACTCGTTTCATACATAATTAACATGAAACGGAGAGGAAAACTCCGTTGCAAAAGTATTACGTTCAAAGTAATAACCAGTGCAGAGAGCCGAAAAAATGAAGGCCTCAAACAATCCGGAAAATTTATTGAAATTCCTACTAAATAAATTAAGATATTTTGATGTGAAATGAACAAAACATCGAAATCGGCCCGGTGCAGTATTGCATTTGTGGGGTAAATTCACTACGCCTTGGTGGTTGGTCGCTTTCAATTCACTGCCAAAAGAGCGGACATTCTTCATTTTGACTGACAGCAAAAATGTATCCATATCTTTGCCCAAAATGAAATAGGCACACATGGAATTGAGCATTGCACGGCACTTAAGAATGTGTGATCAACGTCTGAACAATCAACGTTTGTATGAAATTTTAATTGCAAAATTTCAAAATATCCTAATTGATTTCCTGCATTTTCGCGTGTTTGTGTATGATGTTAACTGATAGCACAAATCTGCCTTTCGCATGCGGTTTCGTGCGCTGGATCTTAAAACAATCGAAATTTATAATCTGAACGAAAAAAAAGGATTGTTTACGGTATGCTTTTGATCAACGATAATAAATCATTTCACTCAATTAACCTCGTTTTTGAAGTAAAGCCAATTTTCGAAGTGCCGCAAAATGGAAAACTTCCACCAAAATTACTTTATTGTTATTCATGCGCGAACGCATCCGCACAATTGCAGTCTTCAGTGCTTCAAAACAAATTAGAAACCTTTCTTCATATTACGCGTGATCATTATTTTATCGAGATAAAAAATGGTTTATATCTCAGTAAACTCGAATGAGATTGATCGTTTTAAAACAGCACGCTTTTAGATAAAACTATTTTCGCATGCTTCATTTTAACAGAAAATAAAAAGTTTTCCTCACTTTATACATTACTTACATGACACAATGCTAACTAAATTTTTGCGTTTATCATTTACGATTGATTTCAATCTTGATTTTTTGAGTTATCGCGTAAACAAATTTTTTGCGTGCAGGGTACGGGGTAGGTACAGTATACCACGCTCCTACATCCCGACACCGAAAAAACTGGTCAATCGTGTTATTCTCTGCTCAAAATCGATGAAAAAACAATTTAGGGATCTTAATTCTTGACCGATTCCAATATTTGTACCTTCACACATAGTGTGCGGAAAAGTAATATGCGATACAAAAGACTGGGAATGGGAATAATATTACAACTTGAAGCTTCAACACCGCTTGGATTGGACATTTATCGGCTGCTCTTTATCAAAATAACGGTCCATTTCGTATTCGATATGGACGGCTAAATCATGGACATCAATTCAAAATCTCCGGCTTCTTGTTTTCTTCTGCTTGCCATTTATCTGCATTTTGTTTTGATCATTCTTCATATCGCTGGTTTGTATGCACACACGTCCGCAATTACGAGTTCAAGGAGCAAATTGATGATGCTAACTAGATGTGAATTGTTAGCTCTTTAACGTGTGGCTCACAGGTTAACGACTGAATTCGATGAATATCGTTTATTTAATGAAAAAAAGAAAACGAAGACGAAACTGGATTGTTCTAGCAGGGAGTTTTGCCGAAATAAGCTATGATTCATACTCACGATCATATCAATGACTTTTATTTGTTGAAATATGAAATGAAACTTTTATGGAATGCTTGAGAAATGAATAATTATTTTGTCTCCAATTTTGTAGGAGTAAATGAGTAATCGAAAGCGACTCGAATTAACAGTACGAATAATTAGAACACGTCTTAAAATTACTGTTCTTTATATTATATATCTAAGACTGTAAATTCATTTCATTGCTCAAGTTTGGCTCAAAAGCATCGAGTATTTAGTTCGTTCTGATAACGCGATTCTTTGCTCGAGTTAGACATGTGAGATAGAATTCAACTAAAGCTGATAGCGTTTGACTGAAAGCTATCTTTTCATGTTCCTTGCGGGATTTTCAAGTGATTCGATAGGGATTTTGTCTGAAATGAACATAGTAACATTAAACGCACACCAAAATGTGTTCAAAATCTGTTCTTCATTTATATGATGGAATCTCGCTAATGAAATTGGCTTAATTGCATTGAAAACTCGAGCAAGAGCAGCTTACGTAGCATTTTCCATCATTTTTGGATGATTGTGTGATAGTTTGAAAGGGGCCGCACCAAATTCGCAACGCAAAATTTATTACATCAATTTAGTATTTTAAATGCACACGCTTTGCGATTTATTTGCGATCAACGCAATTCATTTGAAATTAGTGTTTATAACATTATTATCTGATGGAAACATGTTGGTGTGTAAAATGGAGTTGCATGTAATATAAATTTCCATTGAAACGGGGGGATTAGTTTGGTTTGCAGATGATAAGAAAAGCTCTCTTTCAAATTGATTCGCCCATTTAGTTTTGTGGCGTCGATTGCAAGTGCAAGCAGTGGCCACGGATATTTGTTGAGCTGGTCGATTTGTGCGAATGCGCTAAGTAAATAGAACTAGTGTAAAAAACGTAATCTCGTCGTTTGTTGAACATTATTATCGATTTGCTGGGCTCTTTTCGCTTCTGTGCCTTGGAATGAACTCACCGGGTTATCTGTTCATTGAGCATTTCAGCGCAAGTGGACGCAAATATTTTAAATGGTTCGGCAAAAGTTGGCTCGTGAAAGTTGAAAACTCTATGCGCGAACATTTCATGTGTCGCTTTATCTTCGAACAGGATTCAAGACATAAATTATTATTCGAAAAGCCAACTATTGCGAGAGAGAGATAGACAGCGAATTTCCAATTGCGATAAATCGCGGTGCAATCGATGCATTTTGTGTATTTTCTCCTTCGATAATTTCGCTAGAAATGTAACTTGAATAAAAGTAATCTATCGGCTATCGATGCTGCATTGAGTGTGCATATAATTTCAATTTTTGTTGTTGTTGTTGTTGTTACTGCTTCGATTTACTCGGCCAGTGAGTAGCCATCGGTTTCGATCGGTAGTGTTGGCTGTGGCGAATTTGAACAAGATTCCACGTTTTAAATGTTTTCATCAAGATGATCATTATTGTAATAAATGGAAATCGCATTTATCGACAAATTGTGTGCAGACTTCATCTTCTCCTCTTTCTTCAATTTTCAAGAGATATTAGTTTGCTACAACGTAATGCTCGTCGCTGTTCTCTCTCTTTCATTCATCTGCGAATTTAACGCAATGCCGCGTTCATAAAACACCATGTAAGATGTAAGTGCATTATTACTGGCAGTGCCATGCTATAAGAATTATTTCATGTGATCGCAATTGCTTTTCGCTGCGCAGGCAATGAACGTATCATGATCACGTCCGATAATTTTGTTCAATTCTACTATTTGTATAACATTTGTGCGTGCACGATTTTTAATGTTCACATTGGTCATACGATTCAAAGTTGCAAGCAGAACGCGTCTGTTGCAACACATGCAGTATAATTCTGAAATTGGTTGAGAACGTATTTAACTTATGTTCAATTGGCGCGGTACATCATTACCAACTTACCGTCTTTTTTATCATTCCATTTTGCCCCGTGTATGTGCAACGATCAAGTACCTAATCAGTTTACGACTGTGACCTTGCTACAAATAAACTCATTACAATGTTCAAAAGTTCAATACTTACCAATTTTTCCCATCGATGAGGAAAAAAAGTTGCGGCATTATGATTTAGATTCCTTTATTGATAAAATATTTTAATCACAATCGTGTAATCGATGTAGCTTTATGGTGCCACGAAGGCTTCGTCTAGTTAGCAAGAGTGTGCGATAGAGAAAATAAAGATATAAGATCGATTTTTTTTATTGAACAATTAAGCATTCATAGTCTGAATGGCCGAAATTGAAATGAACACATGCAATTCAAATCAATTATTAGGAGTACAAATTGAAAACCGCGCATTTTTTTCAAAATTTCGATCTTTATTATGGAAAAATGGTTACAAATTGATTATTCAAAGTATTGTCCATCGCTAGCCACAACTTTTTCCCATCTTTCTGGCAAATTACGGATTCCGCGTCGAAAGGAATCTGTGCTTTTTTCGGCTATCCATGAATCGACCCATTTTTTGCATTCCTCGTAAGAATGGAAATGCTGTTCAGCCAGGCCATGTGTCATTGATCGGAAGAGGTGGTAATCGGAAGGGGCAATGTCTGGGCTATACGGCGGGTGGGGTAGGACTTCCCATCGAAGCGTTTCCAAGTAGGTTTTAACGACCTGAGCAACATGTGGCCGAGCGTTGTCATGTTGCAAAATAACTTTATCGTGTCTTGCGACCGTTTCCGACCGTTTTTCCTTCAGTGCTCGGCTCAAACGCATCAATTGAGTTCGGTACAATGCTCCTGTGATGGTTTCGTTTGGTTTCAACAACTCATAATAGATCACGCCGAGCTGATCCCACCAAATACACAGCATTAGCTTCGAGCCATGAATGTTCGGCTTTGGCGTCGATGTTGATGCGTGGCCGGGGTAACCATACGATTTTTTTCGCTTCGGATTATCGTAATGAATCCACTTTTCATCACCAGTCACAATACGATACAAAAAAACCCTTCCGTTTTTGCCTTTGAAGCAGCTGTTCACAAGTGAAAAAACGGCGTTCGATGTCTCTCGGCTTCAATTCGTATGGCACCCAATTTCCTTGCTTTTGAACCATTCCCATGGCTTTTAAACGATAGGAGATGGATTGTTGTGTCACTCCCAATGATTTTGCAAGTTTTTCTTGCGTTTGACACGAGTCTTCATCGAGTAATGCTTCCAACTCCTCGTCTTCAAACTTTTTCACTTGGCCTGGACGCTCTTTGTCTTCCACATCAAAATCACCACTTTTGAACCGCGCAAACCACTCCTGGCACGTTCTAATCGACGGAGCATATTCTGGATATGCTTCGCATAACAAACGATGACTCTCGGAAGCATTTTTCTTCAGATTAAACCAATAAAGTAAAACTTCCCGCAAATGCTGTTTTGTAGGCACGTAGCTCGACATTTTCAACGCAATAATAAACTTGTGTATTCAACTGAATGATAAGTTTGACAGATCGTTTTCAATGTATTTTTTTATCCTCTTTAAGATACAATAGCTGTCAAAGTCAAAATAATGACATTTATGATAGATATGAAGTTAGTAACGAATGCGCGGTTTTCAATTTGTACTCCCAATACATTGGCAATCGCATTGCGAAATAAGTCAGTTTGGCTCATGTTAATGATTAACGGAAGTAAATAGACGAAAAAAACTCTCCAGAATCCATCTTTGTTACTTTGAAATGGTAGGCGTGTCTATGATTGAACAAAAAATGCTGAAATGGCAATCGATCATTCGATTTATTTGATGGTCATCTCTTTCATTGGCGGTATTCGAATCCAATAAATACGTAAAATGACGTTGTCAACTAAAGCAAAAACGGAGATTAATTTATGCATCTGAGTTCCTAGTAATAAATCATTCAAATAAATGCGAAGATTGAAATTTCGATCCTCTTCGATGGCCACAAACACTGTGCAAAAGTGAGAAAACACAGAGACACATGCAAATCCAGTGTATCTCGAATAGCAAGGAATTGGCAAAAGAAGAAGAAGAAATGCGCATTCGTTGTTGGCTCGATGATGTTCACGAAACATTTTTGGTTTTAAGTTTTGGTGAGTGCTTGTGTAAATGTAATTGATGTTTGCTTTACCAATGTTACTAATTGATTTCTGTCGAGTTTTGGTCTTGTGTTGCGTCGGACATGTGCGCGTGATTGATAGTACCTGTTATTTGCTCATGCCTGCCGCTTTTGCGCCAAAGACCAAAATCATAGATGCACACAACTTTAAACCCATCTGTCATCTGTTTTTTGAGAGCGAGCGAAAAGACTCAATGTCCTCAGTTGCTGATTCCATTATTCACGATTCTCTGCATCGAATCGAATGTATGCCGAACGTAACAAGAAAACCAAAAACAAAAACTAACAGAGAAGTGTACAACAGAATTGACGTACAACCGGAAATATGTGCTTTTTTCGTCGTAATCTCAAATAATGATGAGAATATAGCGATACCAAAACTGAGTCTGTTCTTGTTCAAACCGTCAATTTTTTGCACTTTACTGAAGTAATTCTTCACATTGATGTGCTGCTGCTGCTTCTGCTGCTGCCTGCACTGATGATGTATTACATTCTCGCTTCTCTCGAACAACCGTTTTCTCTAATATGCATTTTAATATGGTATGAAATTGTATGTCGAATGCTTTACAAGCTGCAGAATGTAAACCATTTTTTGGAATGACCGTAGAAAAAGGGAGGCGATGGCTATGGTACGGAGCAAATATCGGGTGAACAAATAACATTGCCGGATTTTTTTTTTTTTTTTTAATAAATTCAAACAACGTCGACCGATCCGTTGAAGTAGCCAATCTTCGCAATAATATTTGTCTCACCCGAAATACCACCGATTTACTACAGAAACAGTTTTCATCTCGATGATGTTTTATTTTGTGTCGATCGGTCGTTGCCGGTTTTATCATTCAAAGACACGCGTTCATTTCGTTATTTCCTTTCACATTTTTTCCTCGTCGTTATGTAAGAGAATTTTTTGATAGCACTCATGTTGAAATATGACAGCTGAAAATGATGTGATGTCGAACACTACGTGCTGTTGCATCGAAAAACTTCGATTGGAGATCAACATTTTAACATCAGTGTATCGGTCGGCGTACAGCGTTAGGATTTGATGACCATATTCTTTCTTCCGGATATTCAAAGCCGATGGAAAGTAATAAAATTTAATAGCTTTAGATTAGATGTCCCTTTCAAATGCAACTTGAGCTTATTATCGATTCAAACTGTTTACAAAAGCTCCATTCTATCTATTGGATATTATCCAACTGCGTGCTAGGTACGAAAAAAAATGTTTTACTATTTACCGGCTGGTTCATTGCTTGTGCAACCGAATCATTGCCCTCCAATGGAGATGCTGTGATCCGATAGATTCAATCCTCGAGCACTGGCTGCTTCCATTTTTATAGCAACAACTTATGTATGATCAGAAACGGGTTTCATTTGATATGTGCAGCATGTAGTCTACGATTTATTTAAATATTTTACAAACAGAACCGCAACCGAATCACCGGCTTGCCGGCAATACAAACACACAGATTAAACATGCAACCGAAAATCGAATGAACGTCTGAACTTATTCTGCATTTGGAAAATATAAAATTTATGTATGATTTCATAGAATCAGACAATCTTACACACGCAGTCAGCCAATGGCTTCATCTACCCCATCTCCTTTGCTCGATCAACGAATTCAAGCATCGTAGAGGAAAAAACCATCCGCAATTCAACTCTTGATTCTCTATTTATTCGAAAGCAGTTTTGTGCTTGTGACGACCAAATAGATTCCTAGCAATTCATTCAGTTTTGAATCTACTGGGCTTTTGTCTGTGTGTGTGTGTGCGTGGTTGATCTATATGCATTGTGAAGTTATTCATTTCACATGTGATTTTCAGCCAATCGTTAAGCAGCAGCGGCAAAGTGAGTCAGAGCGACAGACTGCATTCATACGATATTCCGCTCGTAGATAAATAATAAGAATCGAAAATGGTTTTTGTTTTCTTTCACTTTTTTCCACATCCATTCGATTCGAGACTGTATTCGCATGACACGCATACGAAAAACCATTTTTCTCTCTGTATCACATTCGAAAGTAGACACAGAGACTCTATCTTTGAAATGTGGTGGAGGCATACCACCTTCTACATACTTTTTATTTTCACTCGAAATAGTGTTCAAACAGTTTCTGCCATTTGATTCGACAAATGGGATGATTTCCCCCGCAAAAAGCATTCTGTATAAAATCAACCGTTTTGAAGAGGGGGGGTACAACTGGAAATATCAAATCCCAATCTTCGCCGCAAGAGAGCTCGCAATTTGATGGTTAGATTAAGTTGCTTGCATTGTGAATTTGTATAGAGGCGATATATTATCTTTGTCAGCGTGGAAACACTACTCGTTCAATTTTTCATCGAAGTTACGGTCTATGTCCTCTTCTTTCGTTCTCATTCGTACTCTTGATCTCATTCAAGGTACTTTTTCATAGCATTTTGTTCAATTAATATTAGAAAAATTGTGAAATACTTAAATTGATGGATAAAAAGCGCGTACAGAGAAATAGAACTTCCGACTCAGCACACACATATCGCATCATCAACAAATGCATCCGGATCCAGTTATGATAGTGTTGGCAGATGCATGTGATAAAAGAAATCAATGCAAAATTGAGCGAAGAGAAAATAGATGCCGGCGATTATAAGGAAGCAATGCTCTAAGCAGAATCCGCTTCGAATGATTCCACATATTTTTGTGTGAGGTAGACTTTAAGCATTTTACAATGGCATTCGTTATGTATACGAACGATGATGCACAATGCTGAAGAGAAAATAGCTCTATCTGAATGCATTATTCACGTGCACTGAACGTACAATCCATGGAAAATGTTTGCACGGCCACTTTTGATGCACACAAACACATACATAAAGCATTGAGGGAGCAGAGGATACAGAGAGCAGAAGAGAGGAAAGCATTGCGAAAGCATCGCATGAACATTGAGGCAAATGTACATGATGTTGACGAAACCATTATATGACAACACGCGCTTATTGGATACTTTTACGTGTGATTCGGGGCACTATTTCACATCAAATGCGTGCCTACTAGATTTTTCATCGAACTTATTTTAGATTCTTTTGCAAATGAATATTTTGTAGAACTTTTGTAGAAAATAATAAGTCTTCTTGGAAAATATTTGATGGAAAAATGGATTTAACCAATGAATGATTTGGGTATAATTTTTGCAATTAGACTCACATGGAATCACTCAAATGAAAATCACACGAAAATGGCTGAAGAATATCGTTGCACATCCAAAAAATGGTGCCCTGATTGCTGAATGTAAGTGTAATGCATCCAAGTCGCATACAATGCATAACACAGGCAAAATATATACGAACATAGATTTTCTACATAGAAAAACTGAATTCCGTGCAGAAATGATGATGAAGGCGAAGAATGAAAACGCACAGCGCACAAGGATAAGTATTTAGGACATTTTTCTGGTGATATTGAAGGATAATAGGAAAATGCACGCAGACACGAAACGAATATAAACGACGTCGACGAAAATCGCTTATATTGAGTTTTTTTGCTGTTGCATTGTTGTTATTATTATCATTTATTTAGATTTTTTGTGCGCTTGCTTTCTTGTCGACATTTTAGTTTCATTTCTTTGCCGCTTGCAGAAGGATCTTTTTTCTTGTCATTTTGCGTGCTATCTCCATCTCGCCCACTTTTTTCGTGTGTAGTTTTGTTAGTTTTTCCCGTTCGTTCGTTCGTTCGATGCCTGTGATGCTTATGTGTTTCTTTTATTGCATGCTGTTTTCATCTGATGCATCTATATTCCAGTCGGTAGCATGTCAACAAGAGCGAATACGGAACATTTCTGCTGTAGCAGCTATTCTACGGAAGATATAATGTAGGGATTTGGCGGTAGTTGGAAAACTTGAGAGCAGATGAAAGAAAATGCCAACAACGACGGCGACGGTGACGACGAATGGATTTTGTGTGCACAATTCCTCTTGACTCGCCAATTGTGAATGCAAACATGCAACGAAAAATAGGTTTTTCCCGAAAATTGATGAGCGCTACCTTACTCTACCACGACTACACTATCTATTTTCGTTTTCGTGCTTTTCTTGTTTTTATATTTTATTTTTGTCGGAATAAAATAGGAACTCAGCACCATCAATGAAATGCAGCTCAGCAGCAAACATCAATATCAATGGAGAATAGAAGAACATTACTGTGAACATTGCATTTCATATTGCATCCAAGAGCAGACAAAGTACACAATGGAATTTAATGCTACGTTAAATAAATTCGTGCAATGCAAGGCGAAGAAGAGAGGACGAGTGATCGCAATTTTACCCGTAACTTTTTTTTCAAATATAAGAAAATAAAGCCTCCAAATGATTTGGCCAACGTCATATGGCTGCTGAAACTCGAAATATTGCAATTTGCTTATTTTGGATACGTTCGAAATTGCCATTGAAAATATTTTCATTTGGAAAACGATTCAAATTTGAATAAACAACTATTGTTGTACATTTTGGAATTCATTTTGGATTGTCATATCTGGTCATTTCAATTTGTGTTTATTTATATAAGTCCATGACATTCGATGCAAAATTTTAGATGGATTTAGACGGATTTTCTACACAAAAAAACATTACACCGAGTATATTTGATGAAGCATATGTCATATCCATTCGTTTATCGTTCATGTGAACGGTTTATCGTCACAATCAAATAAACTCCAAAAATATTTGGGTCAGATATATTTCGAATCACAACTCATATTTGAAAATAATATTATAAGTAATATAAGTAATATTATAATAAAAACATTCAAAACAAATTTTAGTTACAAAGTGCATCAGTTCGAGTATTCTTGATTCACTTTGTTACGAAAATTTGTTTTGAATATCTTTGGTACAAACGTGTGAAAAGTTTCGTTTCTGTACTTAGCTTCTCGGAGGATATCTTTCCGCCTAACTGATTCATTTCACGATAAGTGTAATGAATGAATCGTCACACACCAACACCAATTGAAAGGGAACATTCTGTATAGATTGAACATTGAAAAGCGTTTAAATGCTCATGATTGATATTAAATAATGCTAAATCTCTGAATGGAACTAAAAATCTTAAAATCGATAAAAAAAATCATTGCATTTTCGGATACGTATCACATAAAATGAAAAATATTGAACATTCATTCGGAAATACATCCAGCAATGACTCAATCAATTTTATTAGAGAATGAATGGATATAATTGTAACCAATGCTTACTAACCATTTCCTGTTCACTCTGCATTGTTTTTTCGTCATTGAATTCGTGGAACCAACAAAAATGCCTGGTTTGGAAAATTATAACTTTTTATATCAATTCGTATTTCATGCTCATTTTTTTCGGATCACAAATTTTCCACGAATTTAAATGGCATACACGGTTTATTGCATTTTTTATTAAACAATAACAAAAATATCGATAAAATATGATTGTTTTAATCGTGTCGCATCGATATTTGTAGGTAATACATTTTACGAATAATTGCTGGTAAAAGTTCAACTAACACAGAAAAAACGCGTTGAAATCACACACACATTCGATTATGTATGCAATGTTCGGAATCAAATCGTCTGTGTTTGTGTTTTGATATTCGCACGTTGGCATTGTTTTTTTATATATATAATATATATGTAGAGATGTGCTAGATTAGCAACATGGTTTCGCAATCGAAATGGCAATGCGCATGGATCGCATATGCTTAAATTTAATTGTTCCACAAATGTGGAAACTAGAAAATGCACTTATGGTTTTTCAATCAAATTGACATTTGCAAACAACAAGCGGCAACTGCTGCATTCATGAATAACAGAACGATCACTCTTTCTCTGTATGTGTGTTTGTGTGAAACCAGCACGTGAATCAACTAAATGTTCAAAGCTGAAAAACTAATGAATGCACTTGTACGTCGAGCGATGTTGACGGCGTGCATACAATTCGCAAAACTGATGAATTCGTTTGCCCGAGAGAATATTGAAGTTTAAACAAGTGGCCGAACATCATTTCGAATGGACAACGATATCATTTTAGACGCCTACAGCAATCTGTTTACATGGATCTGGCAATTTGTTCGCTATCCCCCTACTGTTTTGGCACACACAAAACACACATGGACACGGAGAGTTTTCTCATTGCCACACCACAAAATTGAAATAGTCATGTGCCAAATCGGCAAATTATGCGTGTGAAATTTCACTCAACTGTTTAACCAGTGCAATGAGATGATATTCATGATATGATTTCCGAATTTGAGATGCGGCTCCTCTTCCCTCTCGTGATGAATGTGTCACAACGCTTTTAATCCAGATAGTATCTGCCAGATACCGATCTACTTGATGGCTGCGATATTGAGTGAGTGCATATCCTAAATGATTGATTTACATAAGCTTCCGATGAAACCAGTACGCTTGTTTATGATTTGATTTGCGTATGTGCAATGTCGCCGTTGTCGACTGCCATCGTATGCGCGATGATATTTCCGTTCAGTTCTATTTTTGTTTTGCTTTTGTTAAATGACACTTTGAAGGATTCGATACAGCATATTTGAATTTATTCGAAGCTTTATCTTGAATAATTCTTCTACTTTCAAATCTCAATTAATTGATTAATGGATTTATGACACTTTTGAGTGCATACTATTTCATCGAATTTATTTGCCATCTTTCATTCCGAATATTTTAATATTGCAGTCACGATTATTTCCGGCATACAATTAAGCCGAATGCAATCGACTTAGAGCTTTTTACTTTAATGAACCACGCTTTCGAATGCCGATGCTCTGAGGGAGTGAGTGAAAGAGACAAAAAACAAGAAATCTATGGTTGTATATTGACATGCACGTTTGTATGTTTGAAAACCATTTGCTGTGTGTTTCATTATTAAAATTTCAATAATGCTCCATATTTCATGATACTGAATAGTTACCTTGGTCGTGGAGTGTTTTCAAGCTTCTTCTCATTCCATCGCCATACATACACACTCACACACTCACACACTTTCCATTATAAAGCTAAATCATGTTTCGAGTCTTCTTTGTTTTGTTCTATTCTCTCACACTCTCTCCCTGTGTCAGTGAGCTCATGTGCGTTGTGTTCTCATTGTTGCGTCACCGACTTTTATGTCCCGTCTCGACTTTTGAATAAATGAAACGTGTTTATATAATATCCTTGACCGAGTTTCAAATGCTTTACTCTTTTGATTGCACCGCTCACTCTGCTCGGGTGTTTCGCTTTTTTTAACCTCACTCTTCGTGATTCGTTTTCGTATGGTATAGATACTTACTTTATCACCCCTTGCATATAAGAACGCAGTAAAGTAAACGGGGAAAATTGAAGAGCACAAAATATATGGATCTTATGGAGTCATTACGAACAAACCATTTCTCCATCATGAATTAATACATAGCCAATACTTTTTTCTGTTTTCCAGCTCAGCTCCCTCGTTTCCAAATGCTTTTGCTGAATGAATTTTGCCCTTTTTTTATTTTTCACACTTTTAACGCTGTTGACGTGCTTTTACACTTTCTCACTTGCTGCTTTGATCCAATTTGTTCTCTCTTTCGTTCTTTCGGTTGCTCAATCTGAACGATTCAAGTGCGCGTAACAATAACAACGCGATTTGAATTCTTTGTGTGCGTTTGACAGGTCGTACGAATGATCTGATTTTTACAAAACTAGAACGAATATCAGCAGAGGTCTTATCACAGATATGTATGCAGCGAAGCAGAAAAAACACAAACTCACACTATTCACGCGAAGGATTGTGCATGTTCAGAGATGTATTCTTGACGTTCAACGTGTTGAAAATGAGAGCATTTTGATGACTTCACAACGATAAACTTGTGACAATCACAAATAGCGAACTTCGATAGCAGTGTAAGTAATACTCGAAAACTGAATATAATTGTAGAGGAACTTTCGTTCGCCACAAGATGCACACATCTTAGGGGTAATAGTGGGCGAGCGGAGGAGCGCGTGTATCACATAAGTTCGCTCGAGGTTCTCCATGACATAGAAAAATATAGAATGTTATTGCATTGAATACAACATTAAAGCGCAAAAACTCGCCAGATCAAGCGAATGATGTGTGCGGATGAATTCGGGTTGAGCATTTCGAATAGAAATAAATATTGAGAAAAATTGAAATATCAAATGGAACGAGAGCTATAGTGGCGTTATAAAGTACACACATTCGACAAATTTATATATCAGCACAATGTATTGCGATAAGAATTTCGTAAGGAAATATGTGCTGGTGCGTTACCTCCTTCAAGTGCAGATACAATATTATATGATAGCAGCTATTGATAAAAAAAACCGTTGACTTTGGGGTAGGTCAATTCAAGACAAGAAGAGAGAAAAGAAGTAGAAAGAGCTCATAGAAAATAGCGCTGTCAAAGCACTATAAGTAGAAATGGAAAGAAAAAAAAGGCAATGAGCAAACCTTATTATATCCAGTGTTATCCGTTCAGTGCAGTTATAGATCTTCGAAAGATATTCAACGGGCAATAAAAATATGAAGCAATGAAATCTGTCACGAATGGTAATATGGAGAAAAAATGAACGACCCGAAGTGTTTTTATTTCTTCGCTTCTCTATTTTTTGTTGTGTGTCGTCGTCATCATCGTCGTTTTTTCCGTGTAAAATGCCATCAATAATAATAATTAGCCTGGATTCAGAGCGAAGTAAATCGTGCACCGACTGAAATGCTCAAGTAAAATGGTAGTGTGCAAGCGTTCAATGTGAATAATTTGTGTGGGTGTCCGTACAACACCGCCAACACATCATATTTTTTGTTCGTCCGCACCACGTCTCAGTGGGTGTATGCGTGTCTTCTTTGTTTCGTTGCACTGTTCTAATTTCTCAGCATTTCAATTTTTTTTGTTATTCTAATATTTTTCCTTCAGTTCAATTTTTTTCCACGTTGTTTTGGGCGTTTTTATTTTATTTTTGCTGCTTTCTTACGGGCTTTAGTCTTTCAGTTTAAGTTTTCAAGCGAAAGGAAAAAACCAAGCGCTTTTTATTGCGATGCAAAAGTGCCTTTAAGAGCGGTTGACACCGTATGAAAAAGTTTACTCCACAAAAACAAAATTATTATGATTCGCGCAATGCACTTGGGGAATATTTTAATTTAATCATTCGACAAACATACACACACAACGAACAAGAATAACAACTGAACAACAGCATGCTGTTTGATGAAGTCTCTGAATGAGTAACACAAACTAGAGTTTGGTGTTGCGTTCCAATTTTTGCGCTTTTAGTTTTATTTTCGATTGCACATTTATACCATCAAAGTTTTCTGTGTTGCGTTCGTCGTACACAAACAATTTATGGATTTCAATGGCTTTTATACGTTAATGACATTTAAATTATGAATATGTTGTACGGAGCATAAACATTATGTGCAATCGGAGGGGGATCGGAAACACCAAGCAGCAATACGATAGTTTGACTTTTAATTGCCCTTCCTTGTAACCATTTTCACCAACAGATTTATATCTAATAATAAAATAGTTACTTATCAATCTGAAGGATACCGAGCTTTGAAGGAAAAATCGGATCTAGAGTGGATCAAGGATACGCGTTTCACAGCATTTCTATGGCACTTTTAAAATTAAAATACATTTTCCGTGTTGTGAGTTATTCAAAAAGTTTTTTTTTCGAATACTGAAAAATATTTTCAGGAAAATCATTTTACTCCAAAAACTGGCCCTTCATGGTCTTTGTCATACGTTTTCCATCAACGTTTTCTCTGTTGCGCATTTCTGATTATAATTCCCAATTTATTGAGACAGTAATTAAAAAAAATAATTCGATCTTACATCCAGCGGTTTGCTGACATGTTCAAGTTCGCAAAATGTTGTTTGACTGATGCGATCAACGCCATGCGCTTCTTAAATGAACTATAAAGTTATCGACGAGAATCAAAGAAGCTTATGTTTTTCGATGATTTAGAAATGAAACAAGCGCATATTATTGGGCGAAATTCTTCATGAAAATTGGTGAATCATTCCTGCTGACAATTTATTTGGAAATTTTCGTGGTACAACATTCGGAAAAAAAATTGGAATTCTTGATGCTTTTTATATGAAAAGGTGACATTTTTGTACCGAGTTCCGGCAATGTTTTGGTACACATTTCGATGTACCTAACAAAAATTCAAATATTCGACAGTTTAAGCTGTTAAATATCGGATTTCCGTACGAAAACGCCACCTTTTCAAGTATGTAACATATCTGGAATTCCAATTTTTTCCGAATGTCGTTAACAAAATATTTTTCAAACAAATTATCAGTAAAGATGTTAGTCAAATACAGAAATCAATAATGAATAAAATCATTTCATTCTAATAAGCATTTAAGAGGAAGTATTTGTTATACCAAAAGTATACCGATTATTCGATTCAATTAGGCTTTCAATACCAGGAGCAGATTAACGCGCATTAATTTCCATTTAAATGTTCAGCAGAATTTGAACAGTATCTGCCAAATAGCCACAATGTGTAAAGCACACAAAACGTGTTTATTTATGAATGCAACAGCATTAAATTTGGAAAAAACTTCCCATGGCGGGAAAATATGTTAATTTTATATTTACATTCTATATGCACTGCCGTGCAAAAGTGTAATGCATTTGTAAATATAACATAAAATTAACAATTTTTTAACTATTTATGTATAAATATTGAATATTTTTGCATAAAATGTGGCAATAAAAACGAAAAAACTTTGACATTATTCCATTGTTAGTTTACCTATCTATGAAATTTTTTGTTTTTAAACTCACAAAATTATGAAATTAGGTTCTTGCCAACTATTATTGAATCGAGGAACGCAATTGAATTGTTAACATTTCAGTCATCAACGCACCGCGCCATCTGCCGTTTCAGTCGCGACACATGCTATTTTAAATATGTAAAATGTATTTTTCTGTGTGCTCACTTAAAGTGCTCTCGTTCCGAGTTCGACGCATTCAAAACAGAAGACGAGGTAATAAAAACGTGTACATTTATTAAAGACACATCCATATCTATTGTCTCATTTTCTGCTTTGCATGCGTCGTTACAGGAACACTGTAAGCGAGTGAAGTGCGACTGGTATAGGCTCCTTTTGGTCATTGAATTTTTTTGAAATCTTTGAAAACACATAATAACTATGAAAATATAGTCTACGTTTCACCGAAACAAATTAACCGAAAAACATGAGCTTCTCTATTCCAGTACATAATGTCGAAAACCATATGCTTCTTCTCTCAAATAAAAAATAATGTTGACATAGGCTACTTTGATACTCATCAATAGAAATATTGTAATCGAACCGGTTTTTCGATCAAACCTTGAATTAACAAGTCGATGAGATAGGAACGCGACGACAAAGCCATTATGCGTCGAGATTCATCCAGAAATGTCAGATTTATATTCTTCGAAATTATGACAATTGTATCTGTATCCGGGATATATTCCCGGATGTAAAGGATATTTATATTTATGTTGGGATCAAAACCGACCTGTGTAGATCATTATCACATCAGCCAAAAGTTTAATCGATAAAAAAATTCCAATCGGAAATTTCCCCGGATGCAACCGGACGTACTTAGGTGAAAATCGCAAAAAGTATTGTAAATTTTTGCTACTGCAATAATTCCCAAAGTTATTCGAAGATTAATTGATGAGAGCTGTGCGGCGATGACTGGGTCTTCAATGTTTGGCAATAAATTATGAATTGTGAGTGGTCAGAGAAAGATCACAGCTGGAAGAGAAACGAAAACTAAAAAGCATCCGTCGGTGCATATAATGTGACTCATATTTCATGGAGCGAGATGTGTTTGTTGCCTCCGACAACTCTAGAAAAATATATCGACGAAGATAAGCTGCACCAAGAAAACGTTTTGAAGGAATATAAATCGATCTGTTAAACGACCGACATAAAGTTGGGTAAAAAGCATGCATTTTCGCAGTGAGCGAGAAGAACAGAGCGAAAAATAGACGTCGAAGTATGTAGATCTTTCGGATGGTTGCAGAAAAACAAATTATAATATTTCATTTGATAAAAAACAGCCATCAATAGTAGCATCAACAACCCAGTTTTTCGTTTTATTATATGCACTTTTCCGGGCATTAATAATTTCATCAATCTTTGCAAAGCAACAAATAGCCGAATTGAAGCTCATTTCATTCGGACAAGTTTAAAATTGCTGAAAATCCAACACTATCGCTTACTCTCGCTGTGTAAACGAACACGACGGCAAAATGAGTTGCGGGGCCAAGAAATTGACAAACAAAAAACAATTCGGAAAATTTGGTTTTTCTGCCAAAGTACGCCATAAAAGACGTAATAGCTCGGCGAGATATAAACGTTTCGATGTACAAGAAAAATATGCGGAGGAAAATACACATTTATATAAAATGCATTAGACTAAATTTCACATTTTCGTGCCGTCGTTTCCATGAAATTTTTCTCATTTTCGTGCACTCACTCTTGCTGCCTTTTTTCCGACATCACTCGCTCGCTCGTCGACTAACAACCATTTCGATGCAATGTGCATTGTGCGAAGCGTATGGCAATATCGTTTCTGCACGTCTGTTTGATGCACAATGCATTGCACATAGCGCGTACGTAGAGAAAAAGGAAAAAGCGATCTGGTATTTTGGTTATCGTTGATGATGGCGTTGTTTTTGTCATCGTCATCGTCGTCATTACAGCTGGCATAACAAAAACCGAAAGATATATAAAAATAATATTAATAAAAAAAGAAGCAACGAAGCCAAAAGATAACTGTATTGCTGCACGAATACATCCTAATACTTACGTTGAAAAGCGAAGAAGAAGAAATGGAACACTCACATACAGAAAGAAGCGGACAAAACAAACCGAACAAACCTCTAGCATATACAATTGATAGGCAAGCTTACCGAAAATGGTTTACTTTATCCATATCTCTGTTTCATTTGCCCTTTTTGTTATTCGTCTGTTTAATATAAATGCAGTATTTTGGGATGCATTCGACGTGGGATGGTGAAGCGTCGTAGAGTTTTTGATGTCATCTGCCAGCTGCTGTTGTTCTTACTCCTCTCAAACGTTCTGTATTCTTTCGCTTTCTCGCCTGCTCGAACATTCGCAAGCACAAACACTTACAAATTTATAATTTCATCTAATCCATTTCGAACTGACAACCGAATCGGAACATTTGTATGCCAGGACTCTCTCTAAAATGCGTCAATTTCGGTACGTGAAAATGATGGAAAGGGCATTAGCGACATGAGCATGCACAAGATAATTATACACCGAACCGAACTGAACTGAACTGAAACGTCGTCTTATGGTTTTTCGATTTGTTTCGAAAACTATTTCATACTGTTAAATTGTGTGTGCCTGTGAAGCGGCAACGTGAATGTGTCTAAATGTGTCGAGTCGGCCCTTCGCCCCCGCGCCCTTCTCCCGCATCTGTGCATTCATCGCGTAAAGGCGAATCAATAATCCCGATATCTCGAGCCATAAGCATTTCCATCCCCAAGAGAATGAGTGGCAAGGTAAAAATGGCTGCTGCAGCAGCAGCATCAGCTTAAGAATGACAAAAACACACAATCTCGCCACCAACACCATCGCCCGCATTGTAACGATTTTGTGAAACAGTGCATATCCCATATGCCCTCTACGTCCTTTCCAGCAAATCGAAGACACCAAATGCAGAAATACATTGGAAAAGATGCAAAAGCAACGCACACACACAGAGAGAGAGAGAAAGAGAGAGAGAAAGAGAAAAAAGAAGAAGTTGAATATAATATTAAAAGCAAGCATCATACCATTAATCGTCGTTCCACACACATATACACGGTTCATGTCGCATTTTGTATGCAAAAAATTGCAGATCCATTGATGCAAGCACACGAGAAATTATCTGAAGCTCAACCAAACCACGTCGCATTTAAAGCACGCAAACACTCATTCTCCTTTTCGCCCTACACACAATAGCACACGCAAATGATCGAACCAAGAAATACAATACATTTGAGTGAAGATAAAGCTGCCTTCATCCCTCACGTATTACATCCAGAGATTGCAAATGCAAAAACGCATCGGAAAAGTGGGGTGGTAGTGCGCGGGCGAGTAGCAGGCAAAGCGGCATGAAAACAAATGATGTAAGTACGAGAGCGAGAGAGCTGGCAAAATCTGCTGTGAATGGAATGGAGACCCATGAGCAAAAAGATGAAAATTTTCTCTCGTAAAATTTTCTCTGATGGTTCGTTCGGTTGCACAACCGAATGATGTGCTGTTACATCTCCGGCATAAATGCGTTTTCATATGCAACGCCAGCATTCTGAAATGGCTTCGATTGTTGGTGTGCTGTTGCTGGTTTTGTGTTGGCAAACGAGCACAAGACGACACGAATTTCACTTGATATTCATTTATTATGCATACCTTCCTTATGCACATGGAATTTCGACGATGACGACGACGACAACTGCGACAACGAAACAACGTCAAGGCGATCGAATACGATACAACAAAACATTGCAATACTGTGTGCCATCGAAGCTTTTGCTGCGTTGTCTCTTTAATATTTTGTTTTGCCCTGCTTCTTGTTTTTAGGTTTCTTTTCATCGATGTTTTTCTTGGCATTTTTTTTCCTATCTCTGTTTGTCCCTTTCTATCTTTGATTTTGCGATGAGTTGCAGGTTGGTGGCTTCGCCATTGTTACTATTGTGCACACGCTCAATAGATGGGGTGGTGGTGATTCGGATCAACTGGAGTGGGAAACTATTGCGTGTGTTTGTGAGCGAATATATTTTGTTGGGCAAACTGCAATTTATCGTTCCTACGGGAAATAAATGATGTGTGCAAGAAACAAAATTAGAACTGATATTTTAGGATCTGGTGTTTTTCTTTCGCTCCTATATTTTTCCATCGCTCTTTCATCGGATCACTTCGCTTCGGAGTTATCGGTTCCAGTAATTTTGGAATGTGTGTGTGTGTGTGTGTGTGTGTGTGTGTGTGTGTGTGTGTGTGTGTGTGTGTGTGTGTGTGTGTGTGTGTGTGTGTGTGTGTGTGTGTGTGTGTGTGTGTGTGTGTGTGTGTGTGTGTGTGTGTGTGTGTGTGTGTGTGTGTGTGTGTGTGTGTGTGTGTGTGTGTATTTCTGCATGCCCTTGTTGTATCCTACACACAGCACGTATCCAGTTCATCATGTGTACCCGAATTTTTCGCCTGTTTCTATTTCTTCTGTACATTTTTCTCGTTCCGAATTTTACTGTTGTATTATTGCCATTGGCGTGTTGCTTGCGTATAAATGATTTTCGAAATGGTGCGATGGTGCAATATCGTTCGCTTGCATGTTTCAAAACCATTTTTCGATCTATAAAATGCTTATGCTGTCTGTAAATACATTTATTTGGCGTCACCACCATGCATTCGATGCATTCACAACGATCTTCGTACACACAGAGGGGGAGAAAAAAATAATGTTGCAGTTCCTTGCATTTCGGTTCGTTGAAGGGCTCTTATTTTTATTTCTATATTTATTTCGTTGAAATTCTTTTTTTCTATTATTTTGTGCGGTTTTTTTTATCGTCATCATCATCAATGTTATCTTTTTTGTTTAAAAATACTCACGCCACCGTTTTTTAGGACGCGTGTATGGAATTGTCATAGTCATTGAATGTGTCTTTCTCATTGCTTTCCCTCGCTTTCTCTCTCGCCCCCCAGCTCTATGTGTGTGCGGATCGTCAATGGCTGAATAAAATAGTAGTCATTTATTTTGATGGCAGAAGCAAACAACAAGAAAACCGCATCGTCATTCTTGTCAGTGGAGACGAATAGTGAGAACGAGCAAAAGTCCAAACCAATACCAATCGCCTGGCGCCCACTTTGCCCTTAACGGCATTTTCACTAATGCACGATCGACATCTCTATGTACGTGTCTCTCGTTCGCTTTATATATATTCTCACGATTTTCGTTTAGTTTTTGGGAATATTGTGATATCTCCCACGGCGAGAGAGAGAGAGAGTGAGCGGGCGCTTATCCGATGCATTTTCCTCGATTTTCATATCCATTCGTTTTTGCGTTCACCATTTCTCAGGCATGAAAGTCGTAATATGTGTCGTTGACGTTGGTTCGTTCGTTTCGGAAAGCTTAACTACATCGCCCGAGAAAAAAAGTCCACATCGAGGGAAAATGAGAAAGATGAACGAACCATCTGAAACCGAATCGCAAGGCAAGGCAAACGAAAGGCAAAGCAGAAAAAACAGTATGAACCAGTCCAAACCATACCATCATGCACTACTGAGTGCCTCATCCATTTCAATGTGCAATATAAAATAATGTTTGATTATATTTCAGATATTTGCACTAGACTTGTGTACGAGATGCATGCACAACTTGCGTTTCTTCTTCCTTCAATTCGATATATGTGCGTGTCGAGTCGAGCCACTGCATTTTCATCGTTCTTTGTATTCAGCGTGGATGCAATGGATTGCATAGCCGAAAATCCACGCCAATGTAGGATTTACACAGCACAAAACATGCAACCACTTGCACACACACACTTGCAAGCGAGGAGCGTAAGCATGAAAGACGGATAATTTATCATTTAGATGCAATAGACGGATTTTTTTTTTGTCGTTTTGCCTTTTATTACATGCTTTCTCTTCCAAAATAGTATCCTTGCCTCCGCCATTCGTCGCCTAGCCACTACATCACTTTCATATCACAAGAAGAACAAATTCCAAAAGTGTACTTGCTCCGTTCTTCGGATTTCATATTTTATATTTTTGGCTTCTGCATGCTTCGAACATTCGGCACGGAGACGGCTATAGAGGCAAGTCATCCAACAATTCTCGATAGTAATCACTATCCTCACCGGTGATAGTGATTCTCATGTGATGTGTTGTTGACGATGGCTGTGTAACGTGCATATAAAGCTGTGTGTTTGTGCATGTTTTCTCTTTGGTTTTATTTTTTTTTTCAGTGAAAAATGTTATAAGGGGAATGCGTTTTTGTTTAGTTTGGCCATATTGCAAGAGCGATCAAGAGACCGAATGAAATTAGTTTCCAAAAATATACACATAGACAAAATATCATCAAGGATGATACAGAGATAGAGCCCAAGCCATCTCCAGCGATTTCGAAATTTTAGCAGTAAAATGAAAACGGAATGTAATATAATTAATTATTTGCCATTTTCAGTGTCTAAGAAACAACAACACCGAAATGCTTTCGCGTCTATTAGAATAGTTGATGATGCCTCATAGATATTGTTATACGTTGTTTAACTTTGACAATTGCATAAATGACATAGATGAAATACGTGCAGAATCCAGCCGAACAACTGAAATTATAGAAAAAAATAAACAGAAATGGATGGTTTTCACGAAAATATAAATGGTCCTGTTACCACAGCTTGAAGTTTCCGAATTTGAAACTACAGGCACAAAGAACGAAAAAAAAACTTTTAATAAATTCTTGATAAACGAGAATATGTGAGAGTTAGCGGGAGAGAGATACCGAGGAAAATGTCTAGGATATGCAGTGAAACGCTTTATCAAAATCCAGTACAATTGTGATAGAAAGTTGATTCATCATTCGGTGCAGTTGCTATATGATATTAAACGATTCTCATTCTCGCATAGAATGTCTCGTTGCGCTTTTCCACCACTGAAAAACGACAGTTGCACAATGACAATGACAACAACAACGTTGACGATGACAACGGTGTTCGGTGTTTGTCATTCAACTTTCATTTTTCACTTCATATCGAAATGGAAGAGGAATATTGCACTCGGCGCTAAATAAACGTCACCAGGAAAAAGCGACAATCAGTCACAAAAAAATGCAGGAGTAAATGCCGTAAAGTTGACAAGAAAGTAATTAATTCATTAAATTTAACCTGAATTCCCGTCGTTGCAGTCTAAAATGCGCTTTTGTTGATTCTCTCTCTCGCTATTCGTGTAATTAAATTTCTTATTAACGTTGCAACTGCTTTGCTTACACGTGCTATGCGTGTTAAACAAATAGCCATGAATTTCGTTTGAATTCGAACCAATGAAAAAAGAACAATGACCAACAAACTAACGAAAAATTGTGTCACACTTTAAGCGCGTGTGCACAAGTTCTTAATTAAAATCAGCAAATGAAACGCATTTTTCCGAAATTAACCATAATTGGAGCAAATGCTACCCGGAACGCACCTGATCATTGCTCAGATCAGGTTTCACTTGGCTACTTCGTTTTCAATTTGCGTAACATTTAACGAAACGAAACATTCAATTTACAAAAAATGTTGAAATTTTCACAACAATTTGTTGTCGTTTTGAGCGTGAAGTCAGCTTGAATCACTTTAAATGAACTTGTTTTTCCCCCAACATTCTATTTAATGCAAGCGAACAAAAGATAGCACAGGTTGTCTGACACAAAAGAAATTAGAACGGAACAATGTCGTTTCCAAGAACTCATCGCATCGAATGCACGAAAATAGCAGAATACGACTAATTACGGTGGAATTTCGGCTCATTTTTCAAATATGACTAAATGTCTGGGTGCGTTTGTAATCGATTCCACCGAAATACATGAGAAAGTGAATTCCAGTCAGTCACTTTTCACATGCAACACAAAATATAAGGAAAAAACGTCACATTCGGGTGTTTGAAGATTAGAATAGGTATTTCTTTTGCAGAAGTGAAAGGGTACCAAATAAACACATGCGACACCTTTTAATTAAGTACTTTTGGGTTGTAATTTATTTATTATTGACATGCAAGTTGAAATTCGAATAATACAATTCTCACAAAATTAAAATAGCCACTCTATTCGTTCGATTCTTTGTTTTAATGACTTTAAAAATTGGCTTTCTATTTGCTTGCATTATTTTTAAATTTATTGTGAAGTTTATCAAGCAGCTGACAGCTGAACAAAAGTTTTCGATAGATTTATGCGCAGATTTACCGATGAGATTTCATTGTTCCGTGAATTCCAAGGCAATAAACAAATCCAATTGTCATTATCATTTTGCCGTCATTCAATATTATTTGCGTGTTCATCTATTTCAACTTCGTTCCACTCGGTGTGTGTCGAAATCGTTAAAAGTCGTTCAAAATAACTCAAATCATCGTTCAATTTTTGTAAATTCGCACTTCACCTTTAAGACTCTTTAGCTTTTGGGTGCTTTCCAAGCACACCCATCATTAGTTTGCTCGGCGAAACATTCAGAAATGTATAATGCCAAAAATGTTGAATTGGATTTCCAGGCCACGCAAAAACTCATTGAGAAACGACGGCGAGGAATAGAAGAAAGTGATGCCGCCGCTAAGCTGAACAATTCCGCAATCTGATTGAATCGAAAATAATGCAATTTATATACTTAATGCCAGAGACGAATGGAGAAGTTGATCACACGCATTTAAATGTATTGAGGCCGATTGATAGAAAAGTCAACGTGAATAGAAAACACAGAGATCGAAAAAAAATACATTCATTGACAATCTTCGGAAGCGATGCGAGTACATACGTTTTATTGTCATCAGAAGCATGGTTAAACGACGCCATGCTCAGTTGCTGCATTTCAACAATTGTGTGCATTCAACATAGCACACACATAGCCAGCCAGCCAACCAGCCAAAAGATGCATGCAAAATGAAAACGAATTATATTAATATTGCATTAAAAGCCAACCGAAGAGAGCACACAAGAGTCGCTCGACCCGAGACCGACTACAGAGTGGTTAAGAGAATAAAAAAAACTGACCTATCCACTGTATTATTGTTTGAGCATGCGATTGGAATAAACGTTTGCCGCACTGAAGCATTTAACCGTACTCTCATTATCAACCATTCAAATCTAATGCCGTGTGACAACGGCACGGCGGCAAGAGACAGCGATTGCTTCGGCTCAAGACTCGCGCAATTCTCTATCTCGCACTCTCCCTTTGCGCAAATAAAAAGTGTTGCAATGCAATTCATTCAAAATCTTCAAACGGAAAATAATAGCACAACAATCAAATAGATGTTTATTTTTACAGCGGCGGTTCACATCTATCTATCTCTATCTCGCTTTTGTCGCGCGGTGTGCAAAACAATCAAATCATGAATCGACGTAGAATTTTTTTTGTGCGCTTATCTCTTGCTTGATTATTGCCGTACATCGACGACAAACTGTACAAAAAAGAGCGTATATATAAATCGATGCCAATCGCATAAAATAATAGAATTTCATCGATTTAATGCCTTATTGTCACACATGGTAGTCTCAATTAAACGAAATGCCATCCAACGACCCAAACACATATTTCAAATTTGCAAAATAACATACGGCGAGAGAACAATAAAAGAAAAGCGGTAATGAGAGTGCTCAAGAGCGAGCATTACAAACTCACCAAACACAAATACACACAACTATGGCCACAAATGCCGCCTAAATGATGCTCACTTTAAACAAAAAGCAAACACCAAACGCGCGAACAATCGTGAACTCTTTTCTTTACCTCCCTGCTCCGCGATTGACTTTTTACAGCTCGCGCTGCTCAACATTTCGCTCAAGTTGTCGCTAACATTACGCGTATTATTTTGATTGTCTTCGAAGTTACAACTATTATGTGATTCTTATCAGTTATTATTCTTTGTAAATGCACTTTTTTTCACTCAAAGTTTCTGTCAAATGGATAAAGAGCGCGCGCACACCTTCACTGCACAATTACCAACGCAATCAAAGGAAAAACAACAGCAAAAGTATCAACATCAAATATCAACAATGAAATCGCAGATAGATCAATAACAGATAGACAAAGTTTGGATACTCGGTATTTTATTGATAAAACTCAACCAGAATTCGAAGTTAATTGAAAGAAAAAAGTTTCTGAACTTAACTGTGAGGCTATTGTTGCTGCATGGGAGTTGCTGCTGTCTTTGGAAGAGGAAACGTCGCATTACTTTATTTTCTTTTAAAAAAATATCTCATTTTCATTGGGGATGGGTTGGAAAATGTCTTTTTCAATTAGGTTTTTTGCTTTTGGCAGATGCACTTTTTGATGAGATCTTTTTGACAACGTGCCATTTTTTCTGCATTTCTTCATATATTATGCTTTGCATATTTGAATAAGACTTGGAAAATTATATTTGCAAACGACATTTTAGGATTCCTTCGAAATGATGGGTATATGGTTTTTATTACGGATTTCCCACAATATCACCATGAACATTTCGAAGTTTCTTTTTTTAAATGCAATACCGTCATCTTGTCACTGAAATCAATTTAATTTGTCGCTATTCATATTACTAAATATCCAAAACTTACTATTATGATAAAAATATACTTGTTCGCTATAGCGAAAATGTGAATCAATTTTCTTCAAAAATTACGCCTTTGCCCTTGAAATGTTTGTGAAGAATGCAATTTTCCGATATTCCATTTGGATTTTCTCTCAAAAGAAAAATATGAATCATTCACACCATTCACACGGTACTGGTCCGGTAGCTAGTACGTTCGCGTTCAGAAAATTTAAATCGAATTCAACATACGAGTTCACAATTCGCGTCCAGGACGCAACGGCAACAAACGAGCAAACTAAATTGGCTTTGTCGAACTGTCAAGGAAGCAAGTGACAGAGGTAAAGAGCGAAATCGAAATGGAATTGCAGTAAAGAGCTGCTGGCGATAAAATGTGCGTTTATTTAAAGTAAAGGGAAAGAACAAAAAAAAACATTATTTCTTCTTTTTTGATATGTTCTTTGGCCTTTGTGTGTTCGGGATCTTTGTCAGTGCCGTTTAAAATTCTGCCGTTCAGTTGAGTTTGTCGCATTTTTTATATATCGTCTCTATTCACCGCTGTTCTCTCGCTCGCTGTTGCCTCTGTGATTACTTTCAGTGCACCGTCGTTTCGGTTCGGTTCTCAACATGCGCTCGCTGCAGACAATGCAATAAACGAGTGGAGAAATCAAATAATACCAAATAATAACAACAATAATAATAAATGATAAATAAAGAATCGACGCGATGCAGCAGGCGATAAGGTAATTGGTCCATTATGTCCTGAGCTGATCGTAAAGCAAACCATTTGGGTTTGCTGGGTGACAGTTTTACGTTTTTCTTTCGCATTGCTTTTGTTACTCTCAACTTCTTTGAAAATGTGCAACTGTAATTCAATTCATAAGTCGTTTGGGCACGGGCGAGAGCGCGGGAACGCGCATGAAGAGAATGAAAGAGAGCATGGCAGAGCGCGAGAGACAGAGGGCACAAACTTCAATTTTTACGTTAAACCAATGCACTTTTCAATGCAGAGTGCGCGCGTACAATTTTTCTCTCTTTCTCTCTCGAATGTTAGTTATACACATCAAATTCTCTGTTACTTTGTTTTTCATTTCATTCTTTTGCACCGCAACAACTGTAGCTGTTGCAATTTGAAATGGCATTCGCGCTGTGTACATTGTTGTTTGGACGGGCGCAAACATTTATTTATTATGCTTTCTTCGGCATTTTTCAAACGGCCGAATGTTTGTATGCTTGTGCAACTACTGTATTTTGTTATCGTTTGTTATTTTCATTTCTTTTGATTTGTGAGACGGCGATTTGTTGTCTTCGCAGCGAGCCGATGGTTGTGGTCGGTCGTGAGAAAGAGACCGACTGGCCAAAGATGGAAAACTAATGTCGCAAGCGAAAACTCATTACAACTTCGTCTACAGAAACCTATATGTTAGCCAGCTATTGACATTTATTAATATCTATTCGGATTTAAAGCTGATTGTGAGCTCTATATATCTCTCTCGTCTTCGCGCAGCATCTGCAATTCGAACCGATCGAACACTCTCATCTAATTCGATTCTCTCAATGAATGCTCTTTGGTGTTGTGTGTGTGTGTCATTGTCTACGCCTTATTCATACTCTTCGCATGTTTGTTTATTGCTCCAGATTCGGGCGAGCGATGTGGAGGGATTGGTTGTCTTTTGTGCATGCGTAATCAAATTACCATCGATCGTTCGCATGCGAATATGAGCTTGTGCATTGGAATTGGTGAGAGATGGCGAATGAAAATCTGCATAATCGGCTTATTTTCAAATTAACGTTTTTGAAAACAGCTTGCGTTTGATTGTTATTGGTGACAATGCCAAAGCAACGGGAACATTAAAAAAACACTCGCTTCTATTGATTTGATCTCTCCTCTGCCAGTGACCGAAACAAAGAAGGAAATATCGTATCGGCGGATATTTATGGCCATTTTCAGAGTAGTTATTCTTTGATGCGTTATCATTAGCTGTTGCATGGCAATTCTACGCTGCCGATCATTGCCAATATCAATGTTATTTGAAAGCTCCCTTTTTATTACAGCAGCAGCAGCAGCAGCAACAAAACAACAACTCCTCAGGTAATTATTGTTATTACGATTTCAATTATTTTCTCATACATATTTCATTCTATTTGGCAAGCAATTGTAACTCGTTCACTTCTCGGTCAGGGTTTTTGTTTTCTTCATTGGATGTTCATGATGCTGCTTGCGATGTCGTACGGTTTTCTAGTTTTATCGCATTCACAATGGATTTGTGAATATGCATATCATTCCATTCAGATCAATTCAAATAAAATAATAATAAAATAATAACAATACCAGTGCCAGTGCCGAACAAAAGATTTGTGAGCACGTTTGCCATTCACCCAGAACAGATGAGATGTACACACTACATAAATGACGAACAAAAAAATCGATCACATCGATTCGATTGAATATCGAACGAATAAAAACTTGTATAATGTTTAGAAAATTGATCGCACACAGATCGTTTTGTGATATTTACTTGTGCGGCCGTAGTCGTTTTGTTCGTTTTTTCCACCCGATTTGCGTTGTATATTTGATCTTCATGCCGCTCGGCAAGATCGCATGGCCAACACACTAAAATGTGTTTAACACACCGACTTTTCGCTCGGCAAAAGCAGACTGTGAAGTTTTTTTACTGCATTGAATTTATCTTGTAATCGTTATAGCCAGCACACCTTCGTGTGTATGATTCGCTTTTTCGAAATAATTTTCTATTAGTGCAGCTGTTTCTGTAATTCTGTAACCTTTGCCGCGACCCCCGGCTGAATGTTAAACAAGTGCAATCGAATTTATGTTTCACTTTGCAAACGAACAAATAATCATTGCATACTGTGGATACGGACAGATTCAACCAGCCTTGAGCACACTTTCATTCATGAATAAGCAAAAACCCATTCGAAAATGTTTTGTGGTGTGTGTGCGCGAAAGTCCAATTCGTTTGCATTCCAATGAAATATTTTTGGTTGTTGTTCAAGAGAAACGTTTTCTTTTCTTTTTTTTTTGGAAGAGGTATTTCAAATAAACTATTCCTCTTTGCCAAGACATGCTACGCAAGAGGAGATTTGAAGAGAAAAGACAGCTTTTTTGATCAACTACGCAATCTTCGACTCGTACAATGTGTCACTTTGTAAAAATAGCTCATCATCAAGTCATTCATGGAACGTCAATGACCCAAAAATACTCATCGTTGATCATCTATTAAATTCTATTATTTAAGTTTATAAACATTTATACGTATTTCTATTGTTGATGAAAAAAATGAATCCAAAATAATATCCGTCAAATGTCAAAAGTGTTCGTTTCATTGAAAAATATGAGCTATTCATTGCAGGCGGTGAAAGAGAGAAATTCCATCGAGTGAGAAAATGAAAGAGTTTGTAAAACAAACACTTTACATGGTCTTTTGTGATATTCACGTGCTCCCGTAGACATTTGGCAAGCCCCGGCGATTTACTCTTTAGCCAAAGCGAATTACGTTATTCCGTTTTGTAGATTTGGCGTGAGATAAATTCGGCAGAAAAAATTGTAATGTCGGTAATTAATTTAACATATACACAAAACAAGAATGAACCGTTAGATCGCAATGTAGCCAAAGCCCAATTTACATAAACGCTCACAAAGCGAACGCGTTCGTTCGAATGTGAAAGATGAACACGCCGTCAAATGAGCTGGGGCTATGGCAATCGATTCGAATGTGGAGTGTGTTAAACTCTTTCTCGCCGCTCCGTGTGTAAATTTCGATACATTTTTCCGTATTTAAGCAATTTCTATCTAAAATCTTTTTCCATTTCTATTTCCTTCGCTTTATCCCATTCCGTTTGTTCACTTGCTGCGTTCATTAGCACGATAGATAAACGATACATAATAATTAAGGTAAAAATTGGTATTTGCTTGTTCGAGTGGCTCAAACGTGTTGCTCATTTCAATCTGAGAATCTTGCAAATTGTTGCTGAAAATTAGTTTTAATAAATCAAACTCTGGCTGCTCGTTTTTAATTCGATTATCTTTGGTAGTTCATCGCCGAACGTAGACGTTGCGTTCGCCAACCTCCGTACAAAGTACAAACACACACACAAAGTTGACATAATAAAAAGAGAGAGCACACACATAATTTGAACTGGTTTCAGAATTAGCATGAACACACCGCGATTCTCTTGACCGAACCGAAAAAAATCAGAATTTGAATATTTTGACAATTCAACCGGAGAGCTATTTTCCCAAAATGACGAAATATTTCTAAAAACTGTTGGCAATAAAAAAAAATCGCCGTCATCTAATACGAATCATCCTTTATGGAGCTGAAGAAATATAAAAACGTACTCATAAAACCAACCAACATTCCGTTTAAGTGTGATGCTCATTTCTTCGCACAATTTTGGTCAATTCCACGTCTTCCAGATAAATCTTTTGGGTGTTTGGTGGTGTAGTGGACGTGTCACGGTGCTCTTTCGTTGCTATGTGGCTTTTCACATGAATACACCGAATAATTGAATACACGCACACACAGTTGGCAAAATTAATTAACTCACGTTTTTGTCTGATTGTGATGCGTGAATTAGGAAATCTTGATATCGGCGAGCTGAGTGCAAGAGCTACAGCATAAGTGCGCAAGAAAATACTAACGAAAGCCCACGTTTGAGTGCATTCACGTCAACGCAATCGAGATCGCACATATATACGCAGAACGAGCACATTAGAATGTTTACAATGCTGGTTCATGTGAATGGCTGTGCGATCTTGACTGATGCATGCGTGAATTATTTATTCAAGCGTTTGATATTCCTAAAGCTAAGCACTTGGGAATGGGATTTGATTGAGGTGAATGCCATGGTCTTGAGTGCACCGAGCATTTTATTTTGATTCGGTAACGTGCGAGAAGAATATGATCGTGGTGCGTCGTTGGCAAAAGCCATAGACTAACGCAGAGCAACTACAACAAAAGACTACTGCAACAACAACAACAGCAAAACTAATTTTTCCAGTGAAATGCAAGATTACAGAGCTTCAGAGCAGATTTGTGCAAATCGATGGAGTGTTGTTGTTGTTGATGGTTTTTTGCTACGTAGAAAATGGTATTACGACACGAAAATCATGCTGCTTATTGGAACAAAGAATTGTAAAGTATTTGTAAATCACGTTGAATTAATCGCGAGTTCTTTCTCTCGCGAAATGCACACAAACTCACTCACTCGCACAAACACATAATTCGTAAATAGATGCGCAGGGAAATAGAAAACCACGACAAGTACATGAAAAGCCAACAACAACAAATAAATTTAATCAGAATGCATGCAAAAAAACCAATGAACGACTTGAAGTTCCTCTTTCTCATAGTGCATTTCGTGTGATGCTCATGTTTCTTTGCGTTTTGAGGTTTTTTTTTTTTTTTTTTTTGGTTCATTCGTTCATTTCGTGTGTTGCTTTAATGTGATCCAGTATCACAGCTCGATCTCCATTCTCTGCCTACCGAAGGAAACTCATGATTTGTGTGAGCATTGGCAAAGTTCGCACTTTCGTTCGCGTTGGTTCAACTCTTTTGAAATTCATTTTCTCTCTCGGAAAACCGATTTGGCGTTGGTAGGCAAAAAAGCAAATGCATATTGAATACAACGCACGGCCACGAACAATTACAAAAGAGAACAAGAAAAGAAGATAATCATAGTAATTGCAAATATGTGTGTAAGTGAATGGTGGATAGAAAACAATTGAGCGCGTACTCAAAAATATGATGATGAAGCGGCGACGGGCCCGGAAAAAATGAGCGAGCAGCACAAAAAAGGCACGCAGAAATATTATAATAATACGTGCGTCTTGATCCATGTGCGTTGTTTATATTTATCATAATTTATAAGCTCTTATTCGCCTAGAGAGCCAATAGCAACAGCCACGAAACATACATACGCAATTGGCATAGCCACAAAGTTCAAATAGATATGAAGAATGGACACGAGTAGAGCAATGGAGAAAAAAAAACACCGAATTGACTTTGCGCGAAACAGAATAGATACATAATTTCGTTGATAGTTCACTCACGCAAAAAAAATGCGCTGTAGAAAATCTATATGGACAAAAACAAACTTTTTTCGCGCAGCCAATTGCTATTCGCATAGTTCTTGTTTTATCGTTTCGTTTGTTTGTTCATTTGGTCGGGTATGAGAGATTCTTTTTTGAAATTCGCGATACGAAAATAGTCACAATTTGCCACTAAAATTCTATACATGATGAGTCTAAGGCAAATGTGTGAAAACACTTGAACCATATACGACTGACGGAGGGACGTTGACCTGTTGCTTTGTATAGCACCATCATCATCATCACAATGATGATCGCCGCTGCCGCAGCTCTTCTCCCGCTCTGCGCTCCGATGCTATCGACTTAATCCTCAACAGGAACCAACAAAAAAACCACTAACACATTTGCCGGACCATTGCGTTCGGTGCGTACACACATTCAGCGTTTGCACATACATTTATCGCTCTCATTCGTTGTGCGTTCGTCGATTTCTACAAATCATCAGCGAAACACAGCGCTGATTCTTGGATATTTCATTTGTAGGCAGGTTTTGCTACATAGTTTAGAATACAAAAAGCGTCAGCAGCAACAACAAAACGCCGGCTATGCTTGTTAATGTTTCGACATTAATGGGAACCACGCGTTTTTATGTGGCTTTTGTGCTTCAAACTAATTGAAATTGCTAACGAAAAATCCACCGCGCACACACACACACACACTCGCTTGAAATTCGCTAGAGTCGCGGTTCGATGGCACTCTGTTTCCATGCGTAAGTTTCCATCATTCGCTCAGCATGGAAATGGTTTTTTTTAGGTCCAGCTTTTTTTGCTCCACGCTTTGTTATATCCAACCATGAATTTCTGTAGTGGCCTATCGAATGGGGATACACGTTTGTATAAATCGAAAGATGAAATTTAACTTTCAATGACTTTTGAATGACGACAGACTTTTTTTTTCCTGCGAGAATAAACTTCTTCATTTGAATTCAATTTAATTGAATCGGAGCGATTAGCCTTTTTTGTTGGCTCAGATGAAAATGCTGAAATATAACTTAAAATGTATTATTGTATAACTTGAATTAAGAAAACACGAAAAGCAGAAACAAATTGAACGAAGAAAAAAACGTGACGATTCAAAAGAAAATTACTGGACCAGAAGTGAAGAAGTGATTGTCTGCTGGCATTCAACAACCAACTGAGCTATTTAAAAAAAAATACTTTTGAGATTTGTGAGGCCGAGAATGAAACGGAAGCACTTCCAAATCCCACTTTATGTCGAGTAAGTTGAAGACGCTTGCGGCCCCTTTACGCACATTACGCACGTCACACACTTTAAATCATTAAGTAAGCCTACGACCTAACAATCAAATGGCGACTGCGTCGATGCGTAGCTCACGCACCTTTCCAATCGGTCCAACGCATGATCATCACAATTTGGGCCTATCCTAAAATAAATAAATAGACGCAATTCATCGAATTCCAGGTCTTTTCGAATCCAACCGTTGAACTCGCCTTTTTTTCGATGCGAATCAAATTCTTTCTCTTCGTTCATTTGGAAATAAATTCTCTGAAATTTGTGTTTGTAATTTAGTAAATGTCTACATTTTTTTCAATTTATTCAGTGAAACAATAAACAGTTGATCGAACGAATAATTGCAAAAAAATAGTGGCATTAGAAAACAAGAAAAATCCATTCGTAGAAATGAATTATTTTGCTTCGGTGAGTGCATCAATTTCGGCGACAATCTGCTGAGCTGTCATCTGCGGTTGTTGTTTGTGTGTTGCACTTGCAATGCCACATATCGAATGTTTTCAACTTGTAAAATGCACTAATTAGACCGCAACCTCAACGTTTATCAAGAGTTCACATGTAGCGGTTCATTTAGAGTGTCATCGAAATCTGTGCTGCTGTGCGTGTGTGTATGTGAATGCCATTAGAATCGATTTGAGAAATTTTACATGTATTTAAATGTGTTGTTGTGAATTTGATGTTTGTGAAAGAGGAATCTCCTCATTTCATTTGAATACCTAATTTTTTGTTGGTAATGCCTAATGGATCTTGTTGATTTGCTGACACTTGTGTTTCGATTCTGCCAGCAAAATAAAACTCAAAAGACTCATCATGCAATGTGAATTGACAAATACAATTCAATTGAAAAATCATATTTGCTTAAATGGGTATTTTTTGGATTTCCTAGAAGTTGAACAACAGTGAAATGACAACGCCAGCAAACCACCGGCGAAAAAAAATACTGAATGCAACAACTCGACGCGACGAACTCATATACAGAACGGAGTCGTTAATTATTTCGCGCGGCCAATTGCTACATATTAAAATTGACTAGATTTCTGTGAATTATTGCACAATGTTTTATTACTGGATTAATTTGACTGTGAATATATCAGTCAGCACGCACGCGAGAGAGAGAGACAGAGAAAAAAAGGAAACACACACCGTACAGGAGCGGATTGCGAAAATCGCGGTGAACAACATTTTCTCTAATTTGATACATTGGAAATTGTGTGTCGGCGGCAAATTTGGACAAATTGAAACGGTTGTTTCATTTTTGCGACAGATTATTTGAATTTGAAACACATTAGCAAAAAACACAATTGCATCAAATTAAAGCAAGTGCAATTCAATTACAATGTTGATTTATAGCAAATATGGGATGAAACAATAATGCGCTCGATTTTTTGTTCGCCCTCATTCCGCCGCACTCTCTCTCTCTCTATCGTTCGCTCGCTCCGATTTCTATTCAAATTACAAACGGTCAAACATCGAAACTCTCGTGCGTAATAATTTTAAAATCCAGTGAAATAAATTCAGGTCATTGAATTTGTGTTCGTGGAACAGGTCAATGTTTATTTGCTGAGTGCAATTTTAATGACATGGAAAGAGGAGGGCGCATGAGCGCGAAGCGCTCACTCAAAATTACCGACGAAGCATGTTCAATTCGAATCGACATAAATATCTGACGAACGTTGATGGAATATTGCAGCAAGAGAATAGATGCAATACATTTTATAGGCATCTAACACGCACCATTTTAATTCGCACTTTTCAGCAATGGCAATTTATTGGTCGTGTTTTCGAGTGAATGTGCGGAACTTTGATTTTCCCTACTCATGAAAACTGATCGCATTACATTCTCTTCGCAACACCGAAATAAATTACTGCGCATTTGCTCGAACAAACTTTCGCTATTCGCAAAAAGAATCATTTTGTATTTGACCAATTGAAATTTGCGATAAAGAAGCGTGGCGTTGAGCATAGAATGCCGGTGCGAAAATGTGAAAACATTCATTTTAAAAGCTTTTTACATTCGACGCAATAACAATAAATTAGCTGGCGAACAAAAAAAAACACATGCGAATGAATAAAAAGTAGTCAAGATTATTTGAGTGGACCGACCAAAGTGGAGAAATTGTATGTGCAACCATTGATCGGATCAGCCGATTCGATGGCATGAAAAATGTGCATTTTCTATGCAAATACGGCAGTAATCCAGCGTAATAATGATGAGCGATCCGCCAAGGAAAATTTATCAACATCACATTTTGCCCGTGCCAAAGTCGAGCCAAAGACAAATTAAATGACTTTTTATCGTCATTTACATAGCTCCAGAATTGTAACGCAAACGCAACACTTACACACCACCATCACCACCACCGCACCAGGTTCAGCAATGAAGACAACGACTGCTTTATATATACATATTTAATGGTGTCGAAATGGATTTTATATGAATGTCACTGACATTAAATCGCTCTTAGTTGCACCACTTTGTCTTAGGTATGCATCCATAAATTTGAATCTGATCCCATGCGAATTGGCTTCAAAGGATGAAAATTTATGCATTCTTTTACATGGACAATAATTTGTTTTATGACATACACACACCGAGAAATCATATGTCCAACCAATAGTTCATTTGACCAGTGAGTGCATGAAATTAATTGTTGAGTGCGGCGCAGAAAATATGTACCAAAAAAGAACTATCAAAAGTCCGAAACAAGCAATTCTTGAAATGACACTGTTTAATTAGATTAAGATTTATTGCGCTAAAGAATTTCATTATGCGATAAATCACGTTTTCATTTCATTTTAACAATTTTTCGATGGTTTCGACCGTTGCAAATAGACCAAATTTTCTGCGTGCTGCGCTCTTTCGTTACCGTTTGTCTATTGCAAACTATTTGTTCTAAACTGGTTTGGGACGATGCAGCTGCCCAGAATGAAAGTGGCATCTTCGGTGCGCTCAAGATAGTATTTTCTCAATGTTTGACCAGCATTTATGCTGGCTCTGGTCGTTTTTTTCCAGCTCCTCCATAAATTGTTCGTCTGAAGATGGTGTGTTTGGAAACGAGAAAAATAAACATAAAATACCGAAGTTCAACCAAGAGCTAAAAAAAAGGAAAACTAACAAACGCTTCACTCGCTCGCTCTCTCTTCCAGCTCTTAAGTACCAGCACAATGTTTAGAAACATTATCGCCGTTTAAGGCCATTAAATTTAAATGTATCAGTTTTTCATTTCGACTTGTGATCTTTTCACAAACACTCACCAAACACTTCCTTTCAAGCACTTCGACCGATGGCCATTTGGTCTTACGTGACTTGGGCCGTTCAGCGGATGGACTGTGAAGAGAAAATTGCTCGCAATTAAATTATTAGTTGTTAAATTTATGTGAATATTTGTTTGACCAGTGTTTGTTAATTTGTTCAGCGCCGTGTGTTTTTGTTATCAATGCATTTTTCGTCGAATGTGCGAGTGAGAGTGAGTGAGTGAATGAATGACGTTGGTTCGTTCATCGCCGTCGTTAACGAAGAGTGCACTTGTTTAGAGTGCACATTGAAAATTCATGAATTTCAGTCGATTCATTGGGAAAACGACGGAAAAAGCACACTTTAATGATTTCGAATAAACAGAGATAAACGTACACAATGCGAAACATATAATTTATCGCTAAATGTTTGAGAGAATCGAACCACATGCGAAAATTATTGCTGTTGCATATTTACAAATTACCGAAAGGAAGAGAAAGAGAGAAAGAAAGAAAGAAAAGAAGCCAACACAAGCAAAAGCAATCTGCACAGGTGTAGCACTGAGATGAATTTATTGCCAGTTCTAGCTCAAATGAATTTTGCTTGAGTCGAAAAACAAATGAGAAAATTGTGATAATTTCAGAGTATTTCATTCGAATATAATTTAAATTTCACGGTTATGTGGATCTTCGCCCAGTTCCGTTCTTCCTCACATTCTCCAACATATCCGAATTGATCAACGGCAAATACTTTCGCTATGATACCTCAACAGACAGACATAAATGATTGAAACAATTAAGAGCATCTCATTAAGAATATATGGTAAAAATCATATCGATCCCAACAACTCATTTTTCAGATGTTGATCGAATAGTTCCAACGGAGGACATTCCAAAAGTTTGATAGTTATCGATTAGCAATTGGATGCGGTTAATCATATTGATAATCATTTTAAATGCTTAATAACGGAGTACATTTCAAGTTTATAGTTTAAGTTTTCATGTTCATGCATATTGTGCTATGAAGGTGAATTTTCAGCTGAATTTGAGTTTAGGCTAAACTATTTAGAGGCATTAACAATACCGCAAAACATCACATCTAAATCATTAAAAACATTAGATAAATTTGCGAAAGAATATACAATTTGTTTCGTTGGTAACTGTCTTTCGGGGTCGATTTTCAGCGAGCAATCACTCTTATTTTGAATGAACGTATATTTTTATTTTGGAACGAATTGGAAAGTCAAATTTTCCTAAATTTGAAGCGTACATTAAATAGGAATCAAGTTAAATATTTAGATCAAAGCACGCACTCAATTCATGACTGACCGATTAGAAGGAATGCTAAATCAATCAAAATTGATCAACGCAATTGATAAAAACGCAAATCTATTAGTGAGATGTACAGGCGAACTTGTCTATGTAGTTTTGAATGTACATATTCACCTTTACATCTCAGTGATCTCAATGAAATTCAAATATATTGAAGTTGATGACGAAATCCAGATGGTCCATGGTATTTCCAATTTTCTTGAGCTCAAAGCGCGTGCGCTTAAATTATCATTGCTATTGCGCAGATTTGCCTAATTTTAATTCAGTAGTGGCTGAAATCACGATTACGCGTGTATCATTCCATATGCCTGCTTGAAATAATTTCGAATGAAGCGTATTACATTGAATTGATCGCACGAATTTTAAATCCGTCTGAGATCGGTCGCTTGTCACTTCTTCGCAGCATTTGGCTGGCAAACAACGACTGGCAAAAAAAAACAGACATCCACTTTCTGTGTGTGATTGAAAGTTCTGCGTAAAAAATGGCTTTTGCGACTTCGCATTTTGTTTTCTTGTTGACTGGAATTTAAGACATTCATTTAGGCGGGCTAATACATTATTATTAAAATATATCGACACGCGACACATACATATCGAAATGCGCGCGAATATTTAAGTCCGGTTTGTTATGTGAGCGCTTGTGATTTTGCTTGTTCGCTGTTGGCCTCATCTATGCCGAATTCCATTTTTTGCGTATGCTCATTTCGCATTCGAAAAAAATCGTATCGGCTTTATAAGCAATGCGAAAAGGCAAATAAAAAGTTAGATGAATAAATCGGCAAACATTTTTTTTTTCATCGGTGTGCTATTTTGTTGCTGGTCGCGAATTTTGAGTTACCGGTTTTAGTTTGCTTGCTTTTTGGCGTCCAAGGTTATTCAAATCTCTCATACAATAGGACGTTTTTTAGGTTTTAATCTGGCTCTTTCTCTCTTTCTCCCTCTCTTTCTATTTCTTTTTTGGTTTTTTAATTGCTTGCGTACACCAACACACACACACACACACTAAGAGACCAACAAGATTATTATGCGAAGCTTGTGAATGTACGCGTGAAATGATGATTAATGATATTTGCAGAAAGCGGCGCAAAGAGCAAACGAGCAAGAGAGAGAGAGAGGGAGAGAAGAAGAGAGACAGAGTCAGAGATAGATGGGTAGATGACGGTGCGATCATCCGCTGATTTGGGCTATGTACACGCTGTGCTTGCGATCTTTTCATCGGGCTGTATCTATTTTATTATATAACGAAAACAAAAGGCTTCACATATATCGTCCGCACAGTGTGTCTATTATAAGTCTTTAATTCATATCTATTTCTTTTCGACGTGTTCTTCTCGTATTTGCTGATGGCAATCGAGCGAGCGGTGTGCGTATTTAATGTGCAAATTAAAAGCGGTTTGACCTCTTGAAATCGGCGAAATAGCCTCGGCACATAGATCGAACCTAAACGAATCGACCGTTGTTGGCGATCGAGTTGGAACTATTCGCATTTTTCACCGAACAAAAGCCACTTCAGACAATATAAATGATTTGGAAATGCGAAACGAAAACCGCTCAATAGATTCACAATGGATTTCTTAATTTTTGCCTTTAAATCTCGAAATTGCCGTTAATTCCAATTTAACGCGAAACCAATCAGAATGGAATCATTTCGAGAGTGTGCTACTAAAAAAAGTTTTATTTTGCCAACTCTTTTTTTTGCTCGCTGCAAGCTCGATGGCTGACTTTCTTCTTGTCGAAGCATTTGCTTGCGTACCTCTTTTCTTTCGCGCATCACAACCAAAACGGATCATATTTATATTCATTAAATTGACTTGTTCGTCGCTATTCTCAAGTAATTTCCATAAATTTTTGTAAACTAGTGCAAATGAGACATCGTTCCTCTAGCATGCGGCGCCGGCAGCGGCGTCAAAAAACAACAAACGCTGATAATTTTTCTCCCTTTCTTTTTAATTAGAAAAACCGTATAAATTCTTCATTTATCAAAATCTGTTAGAAAATCGCATTGGAACGTAAAATATTTTCGCATGAAACATCACAAATAGCTAAGCAGATCAACGTACGCTGGGCGAAAAGCGTATTTCGTTTGTTTTACAAAAACCCGAGTTCTCAATCGACAAAAAAATTAAGATGAACAAGAAAGAGCACAGTAGCAACGCCTAAAAAACGTGTAATCCTTACGCAAACGCGCCATATGGAACTTAATCCAAACGGCAAATATATACAGAAATTCTCTCACAGACACACACCCACTTGCTCGCTTGCACACACACAAAGGAACAATGCAAGCAATCAAAAAAATAGAGTGCAATGTGCTTAATTCTCATAGCGAGCAGATTCACACTCATTTTTCGAAAATCATGATTAATTAATTAAAAGCAAAAATAGTTTTTGCACAAGAAAATGTTCAACTATTTTCGCCCTTTGTAGTTGGACACATCGCACCACACCATCGACATTGATTGCTAGCGAACGAACCGAATGAGGAAAATAACAATTAAGCATTAATTGGTAATCATTATAAATGACTGTTCGGCAATCGTAAATAAATCGTCTGATGTCTGAAACAATCGAATGAAAATGCGGCCCGCGATTAGCTGTAACGTAATTACGCATACTCGATACAAACCAGTTAATTGTACTTGACCGATCGCAAATGTGCCATCACAATCATGTAAATTGTGTGCACATCTTTTTATTTTGTCTGCCATGGCAGCAAACGAAGAGGAAATTGGAAACAATGAATAATAATGTTGCAAAAGTTTCGAGAAAGAGAAAAAATTATATTTTGTAACTGTCTAGATGATGGTGATTTAGCTCGGTTTGAATTAAAACGGTATTTTCTCTGTTTCTCGCTCTCCCTCCGAATTTGCATTAGATATGTGTGGCGCAAATTTATAGCCACATTTGAAAGTCTTAATATGCTTGAACTTTATTTCACTATTTTTGGCATGTGGTGAAAGTCTTGTCCGAATTTAGAAGCCGAAGGAAACGCTTGTGTGTCAGCTTGACAAACTATGGCTGTAGTAGGGTCAGCAAAATGAAAAAAACGCTTGAAAAATTTGATCGCATTAAATTGAAATGATCGAAAAATATCGAATGATGATCATTTTTTTCAATGCATTTCAATAAAATTCAATGATGATGATAATGATATAAAATATAATTCTCCAATTCGCTAAATATAACCTGGATCTATGCATATTTATGTGATTGTGGCCCCGACTGCTTTTGTAAGTCAGCGCTGTATTCTCGGAAGGTAAGACAGAAAGTTAAAAAAATCTCTTTTCAGCTCATCATCTAAATCATCCAGGTTTCTAAAAGCCAACTGATGATTATCTGATCTCTGTGCGCAGAAAATCAACGGAAACAGATATGAAATTATATAATCCGTGTGTCACACTCAGCATTTTTTTCGACCGCGTTGGGGAAATGAAAACTGCCAAACTGCTTCAGTTTAATGACAATGTCTTGAAACGCATAATTACTTTAATCGAATCGCTTGCGGAGACGCACAGATAAATATCAGTGTAAAAACAATGAAACCAAGTCAGTATTGTTGCTTTGGTCGAAATGAACCTTTTGGGCGGCCGTTATGTTATATTCTCGTATCCATTACCGATCATTTCATGCGATGCTTCAGCATTCAATTAATGAATAATGCTCGCAGTTGAAAGCAAGAATTGAACACGAATTATGTATGTACAGATTGATGCTCCGTGTATGTGTGTTTGTGTGTGCGATCGAGAGTTCATGGTGCTGATTGCCTTTTTTGTTGGTGTCTTTTTTTATACATCGGCTGCCACATTTGCTGGCGAGAATCTTGAAGCGAGAAATAAAAGTCGGACGATCGCTTGGGCCATTTACTTTTATTTGATTTAAAACAGTGTTGAGAGCTGCCATAAAATGACAATGCCTCTACTGAATTACCATTTGTAGCACGGAGCACACTGAGATGCGGACCAGCAACAACAACAAAGAAAACCGCTCGTTCCGATCTCACAATGTATATTAATGAAGACATTGGTTTCGATTCGAAAACGATTTACTGAGTGGCTTTCTTTTCAACCTCATTTATTCAATTTGTTTGTGCGCATTTATTATTTTAATTTTTTGGGCGTATGACTGCGCTGTAGTCTTCGTTTTTTTGGGCATTTTGAGGCTACAACCGAAAAGACACTTGAACGTTTTGTTTGTGCTTCGCATTAGACGTATAAATAGACATTTCTTCCTGTTCTCTGCTTCGATTTCGTCTTTCTCTGGGTAAGTGCGTTGTGTGTCGCCATATCGAAAAATCAATTCACATAAGTTGTTTGTGCGTGAATTTCTCATTCGAAATTCATATGATGTGCTGATTAGTACGTGGTATGAGCGCCAAAAATATGTGAATTATTTGCGAAAAGAAACAGAATATGTCAATTCTATCGGCTTTTAGTTCGATGATCTTTGTTTTGCGCGCTTTAATGACGGTTGCTATTCACTGACGAAGTGTGTGTGTGTTTGTGTCGTTTTTTAGAAAGGAGTCGTCGGTTTTTTTTCTTCATTTCAAATAGAAATAGGCATGTTATGAGTCCCTCTCTTTCGCACTCTCTCTCTTCTATTTCTTCTTTTTTTGGTCAAAATTTACATACAAATCCAATAGAAATAAATCTTTAAAGATGCGAATAGCCATTCGATTGGTGCGATCACACGCAGAGGACCATACACACTGTGTATTACACAGACATCTCTCAAATCAACAGGCTTACTTATTCGTCTTCCATGCTTCTCCATACCTTTCCATTCGCTAATCTGTATTACGGCCAATGCGTAGCAATTAGCTTTCGTTATGGCATTTTATACCGCGACGAAACGAACGCGGTTTTATTCAGGCTAATGAACTATTTGTTAGATGACGAAAAAAAAATATATAAATGAACGAATTCGCGAGAGAGCGAGAAAAAATTAGCTAAAAATTTAATGTGTGCCCGAAGCACTCGGAAATTCGCAAATGGGCTTCATACTGTTTTAGAAAACTTTCTAAGATGCCTAATTAACCCGTTTAGAACTGATGGCGTTCAATGAAAAAGCTAATCACTTAGCCATTTTTCATGATCCAACGGCTAATATATCTATTATATTTTATGCTTGTTTCTTATACATATTTTCTTCCGTTGCGCAGTTTTCCCTTTGTCTTTGATCAGCATTAGCTTCTCGAGCAAATGGGAATAAGCCGGAAAGCGCGGCCTTTATGACTTTAGTCGCTATGTGCGCACTTTGAAATGGTGTAACAACAACAAAAACAGCGTAAGTAATTGACAATTTATGGGAAAATACAATTCTTTGAATTTTTGTTAGTTTGGTCTTATGTATTCGGCTAATTTCGATTCTTACACTCACTCGCATCGCTTTAAAATCAAATAAAATGGCGCGCGGTAAGAAGCCGCGCATACCGCAAAAAGAGCCGGCATTGCGGTAGCCGAAGAAAATCAATATCTTAAACATTTTCTATTATTTTATAGTTGTCCTTCGAACTCTCAACGGCTAAATCATTCAAATGTCCAATGCTCACTGAACACAGTTCTTGCTATGTCTAGAAGTTGAAGCACTCGCCTTTTGTCTTTTTGTTCGGAGTAGCACTTTTTCGCATCTTCTCCAGCGCGAATTTTTTACTCGATTTTGTAAGCTACCGCAATTTATTCGCACCTATAATTGAATATTATCGATGGTGTTTTGAGCCTACGAAGCATTCAAGCATCTATTTGATCTTTACCCGTTTAGTGCTACCAACTGTAATAATTCAGACCGAAAGAAACGAATACAAAAAAATACCATTCTAACACATGTTTTTCCCTGTATCGCCTGTAGTTTATGAGCATGTTTAGTTTCATCGCACGGTTTTTTTACTCTATAATAAGAACCAAATTGAAATCATCGACCAAAGATAAAAAAAGCAGACACGAAACACAAAATCATTTTGAAAATAAAATCGAACGAAAGACACAGAGAAAGAGAAAGAGAGAGAACAAAAAGCGATCGGTGTCCGAGCAGAGAAAGAGAGAGTAACTGACAGGCCTAAGTATAAGAAGGAAATTCACCTTCCAAACACCACAATCAAATGAAATATTCAATTAAATGGTCAGTAAACAACTGAAATAAATCATTTTGTTAATCATCATAAATTACAAAATTCTCCTTTTTCACTTCTATACACAAATTTAGTGCAGTTTGTACGTTTGGCTGCTTGGCTCGATCACTTTGTTCTATCTGACGCTGTGTGCAGTGCGTTTTTGATGTCATGCATTGCCGCGCAATCAATTTCAACTGTTGTTGCCTATTTTTTCGCCTCGTACTTTTCGCGTTCGGTTCAAATCGAAAAAGCTGTGTAATGTGCGCATCTTATTAGAAGTAAATCGTGTTACTTTTATTATTTTAACATTCTTTTAGACTCGTCATTTACTCTATGCGCAATTTGTTGTATAATTCGCACTCCTCCATTAAAATTTCAATTTGATTCGAACCCGACACATTGTTTTGCGTGAGTGCGCCTCTTAATCGTGTGCGCGCGCGTGCTCAACCGACTTGAGGATACATTTCGATTTTTATGCGTTCTATTACAAAAATAATCAGAGCTAGAGTTGGTGTGTGAGAACGCTAGCTCAGAACATTTTTATGATGCGAACGAAAACTAATCGAATTCATTGATCCAGCGGTGCAATGGTGGTGATTTGAAGTGCGTGCTGTTCTTGCAGCTTAGCCAATTTCTGGAAATTTTTCAATTTAGGCCGAAGTCAAGACTATCGACGCATGGATCATCGCATGAAAAACGGATAAAATCTTGTTTTAATTGTTTCAAATATTGAGGCATATACAGTGAGCAAAATACAGTTTAAATTGCTGATTGTGGTTATGAGTATTTCTTATTTTGTGTGTTTTTTTCAATTAAATAGAAACACCATGAAATGAAGCGGCTAGCCCCAGGCCTAGTTGTCATGGAAATCAATTAATAGTATCATTTAAAGGTACTTAGGCTTACAATGCAGAATAAATCTCTACACGTTGGGCGATGTGCTCTCAGCATCGCAAAGGCAATACACAGGCAAACAGATCGACGGATAATTTATAAGACAAACTCACGCGCTCGCCAACTTCACCGATGGCCTCTTGAAATACAAGAGAAACAATCGTATTGCAACAAAGGTTTTTCGATACGCAGAAATACATACACTTGGAAATGTAAATGGGAGAATTCCGCGTAAATTGGAGAATGTGTGAACACGATTTTGCATTAATTAAATCAAATGGAAATGAAATAGCTGCGATGGCAAAAAGAAGAATGAGAACCACATCAATATGCACGTAATAATACTGTTAATTAATGAAACGATTCCCTCGCACCAAAACAAAACGTATTATTGATTCACGATTGATAGTGGTTCGGGCTATTTCTCAATTGTTTACTATTTTTGATTCAAGACTTAACTCTTGACTAGAATGTTGAAATATTTTTGCGAACAATTTCTACTGAAATAAATCAATTGATCTATTGAAAATTGAGCATTTTTATGATAGTTCCTGTGTCACTTTTAGTGAAATCCACCATAATCAATCATCGATGCCTAAAATACACTTATTAATGCGAATTTGTGATCAAATTCAATTTAAGGTAATCGAACCGAAAAGATGCGGAATTCATCTAGTCACACGTTGTATATGAATTCTGACCAAATGTATGTGTTCACAAATCTTGTGTATGATCATTTGTTTGCGAAGCCGTTATTAGGAGTTTTATGACATTGTCCAATTTTCTCACATCCATTAATCAAATTAGAGAATTGACCAACCGAAGAGATTATGAGATTCTTGAACTCTGCGTGAATCTTTACGGCTCATACATTAATTTGCGATGGAAATTTGGAAACATTACAAAAAAATTTAGCTCCGACTTTCTTGTTCGAATGAGTCAATTCAAACCTATTCATTCAGAAAACCGGCAACGATCACCTATCAATACAAATTCCCGCTCATTAAAAAACATATTTCGCGAACCCTTTTTATGGCATAGTATTCATCAAAAGCATACAATTAATTTTTGGTCGAAAGTTTCAACTCGTTTCGACCTGACACGATAGCAACTATCAAGACTAGTCAGCAGGAATACAATGAACAGCACTGTAAAACAATCAGATTCCCTGTTCAAGATATTCATTATTCGGACTGTTAACACGAATCACGTGACTGGGCATCTGCGCAAAAGATATCAAAGAACGAGAGAATAATAGAGCGCGTGCGAGCGCAGAAAAGATTCTGATATTTTAATAGCGAAACTTTAATTGTTAACGTTAAACGTTGAGTCAGAAAATATCAATTATTCCACTTTGATTCGGTGTATTTATTGAATTTTAATTAATGAGATGATATTTTGCTGCTTTTTGATTCTTCATGGCGTTCTTATCTGTTCGCCGGGCGAATAGATGGGTGCATTATGTGAATCGCCTTTGGCAATGAACGAAATGAAATGGTAAACAAAAGAAATATGACAGCACGTTAGCTCATTGTATTCGCAAGCATTCTAAATGGTTCGGATAATTAAGATGTGATAACAATGAATACGTTGCCCGGGAAAATTTGCACAAAATGCAACGCGACATTGAACAGTTATATTCTCACTTTTTAGAAAATAATACAAATTTTCGCAGTTGTTGCGAACAGCATTAATCGTAGCAGCAACTTTATGTGTGACATAATTGACTCCTGGCAGGATTTTCATATGGAATGCATCGCCATCCATTGAATTCAATTGAGTGTGTAAAATGAAATTCTTTGTTGGGGTAACCCCGATTTCCATGTCACTGTTGCATTTTCCGCTTTGTCAATAAATGCATTTCATCAACTATCCCAGTTGCACCGGCTGCTGCCGCCGTCAAAGTCGCTCACTTTCCGCCAACATACAAAATAATAGCAATCTCATAATTGTTGTAAATTAAGTACTTGTTCGCGCGTGTTCTATTAAAATTAATTTTTTTTCCTGTGTTTTATCGTTTTTGTTTCCCCTCTTTCGAATGAGAACGCGCAGAAATCCAATTGGCAAGCACCGGCAAGCTTCCTCTATCACCAATTGAGAATAAATTTATGCAGATTTAAGTTCTTCAGCAATTGCTGCTGATGTTCTTTTTGCTTTCAATGACTACATTTGCGAAAACTGCAACAACAAAAAATTGTTTAAAATAAAATGAAGAGCGATCAAAACATGTGAATGGCGAATGGAGGAACTCCCATGAAGCGCAATCTGACGCTTCGGCATAACACAACCATTCAAATGCATTATAATTTTTCAATTTTACAATGGCCGTTAACTGTATAAATCGTAGATAGTTTACGATGTGCGATTCAAAAGACACATACCACAAGCCAGACAGATGGGACACAAGTCAAAGCAAACGATATGTTGATAACTATACGAATACGGTAGCAGAAACGACGAATCGCGCGACATTCATGTCATTTATATTCGCGTAGTTACCAATTATTCATAACATTCATATGGGTATTGTGCTATGGCCGTGTTGCATTTGCTCACTCTTCTTTGCAATTCATTGACGATTTATTTTGAGCGAGCGCACAAACATAATCTCGTTTCCAATGAAAACGGATATATTTAGCTCTCGCGCTACCTTCTTCGCTGTCTCTTGCGGTCGACGACGATTAAATTACAATTATTTTAAAACTGTCATAAGTAGGTAACGACTTTATCAAATGATTACATTCATGTGTTGTGCTAAGTGTGTGTGTGTTTCGAAAGGTTTGCGCAACCGACAAACTATTAACCAAAAAAGGTAAGAGGAAAACAAAACGGTTTTATCCGCATTGCATACTAAAGTTAATATATTTGCGAAGAGCACTCACGGAAAAACTTTATGCGAGTGATGAAAACTTTTGAAAGGCGTAATAATGAACACAAACACGCATAATTCAACTGCAAACTATACGGAAAACTGTTTGCCACAACCTCCTTTTCCGCTTGCTCACTCCCTTCTGTTCTATATTTGTCATTACCATCGAAACATTGCATCAGACGATTTTTCCGAATCAAAAAATAAAAACCATTTATCATAATTCAGCGATGCAATATTGTTAGGCGTAGTAAATATAAATTGATTTGATGCTTTGAAAGAAGCACTTTATCATGATTTGAGTGCTGTCAGTTTCTACAATTCATTTTCTTTTTAAATGCACATCCGGTAAGTGGAAATGCAGCTCATTAGCAGAATTAGTTCAATGAGCAGAAAGAAAAGAGTAATTTATTGAAGTACACCGGAGAAATAATAAAATTACGATGCGGCACTTTTCTAGATGCTTCAAATAAATTTTTGAGTGATGAATACCTGGTGTTTAAGAAAGTGTGGGTCTTTTGACTTGCGCCTCCAAACAATCACTTGACTTCTTGTTTGATACTTGAAACCATTACGATTGATAGCAATCGAACGCTTTCTCATCTCATCGAATAGACTTTAATTCAGTCTTTGGTGTCTTTGGTTTGAAATGAAATGCCCATTGTGTAATAAATAATCAATTAAATTGATTGTTATTAATACGATAAACATTCCATAAACGGTTTAATTGTCGATAAACCGATAATTGTCCAGTGAATATTTGTATTAAGCAAATATTAAGATTATTTGCATCATATCTCAAATGACCATCATTCAAGTCAGCATCGCTATTTCATTGAGAAGCTCAAATCTTCAATAAAGATGTTCAATAACAATCATTTTGCGAGACACTCGTCGCATCAAAAGATTCGATAAAGTGCGGGAAAAAATCGTTGGCCGCAAAAGAATTTCTCGCCGTAATTATGTATAAATTATGAAATGCTGTCGATTTCTCTCACCTCATTGCATTGTGCACGCACGTGAGCAACACCAGCAACACGCGTACGGTAGCCATTTACCGATAAATGCCTATATTAAAAAGCGATTTACACAACGCATACGGAATCAATGCAATTTTTCTCCGTTCGTCTGTTCCCGTTTCTCCGCCTGTCCATTCTTAAAGAATGGAAAAAGTTCACACTGTGTTCACTTTTTAGCCGAAGTCGAAGAGTGTGTATTAATGAAGTAATAATGAAACATGCTTATGCGTTTTATCTCAATACCTTAATTAATATTAATTAGCTGAATGCGATTAAATGAAATAACCATATCAAATGTTGTATGTTCACTTGGCAAGTGTGTACAGACGTGAACACGCTGCAATTGTGACGCAGTCGCAACAACAAGTAGCAAGAGTCGTCCCATCAAAAGGAAAACCAAGGCGAGCGAAAGAATCAGCGAAAGAGAGAGAGACAGAGAAAGAGAGCGCATAAAATGATGATATAAAATAAAAGTGGGAAAAATTATCGAAATTTATGCATAAATGGTGCTGCATCGTGGATATTTTATGCACGCACTGATCTTATTATACATTCACGATGCACATTTTGCATATCCACACATAACATATGAGTCGCTGATAAGTAAATTCACCATTCGACGTACTTTCCGAAGCAAACCTTGCGCACAGCTCTTACGCTCGCATTCTTCGCCTTTTTTTTCGTCAAATTTAATTTATTCTATGCGTGAAAAAAAGAGTGATTTGAATGCCGAAGAGCAACCGACAATCTAGCATGTTCCATACTGAAACGAAAGGAGAAAAAGAGTAGCAAATAAAAGAGAACGAAAATCCAGAGAAAAGAGCTCACAATTGAAACTATAGTGGCAAAACGGTAAGCGAGCAGTTTATTAATAATACGTAAATGGTTGAGTTTATGTGAGAATATGTGTTCTCCTGACATCGCGCACAAAACCATATGATAAATGCAGAAAAAGGTGAATACAAGACAGCAATGAATAAAAAAACACAAACACACTGTAGACATCAAGTGTACGTACGTTTTGTGCTCACACACGCACACGTCACGGCCAAAAAAGGCGACGATTGCGGATGAGGCGCAAAACGTCGATACACATTGATTCGGCGTTCACCACTGCCACTGCCATTGCCATAGCCAGTTAAAAAAATGCGTGCAGAATTATACAAAAGGTATAAGTGAATAATTGAATATCGTCGTAAAATGTGTAGCTAGTGAGTACGGCGATTGCATACTCAATGCAATTATTGTTTATTTGATTATAAATACCTGCATTGGCATCTCAAATGTGATAATAGAATGTTTTCGATGTTGGAGCGCTCTCCTGCTCTAGCCGATAGATCATTGAAATGTTTCTCGCTTCTGTATCATGAAGACCGGTATACAACTATTTTTTCCCACTGTGATTCAATTGAAACAGCAATCATACACTAGTCGGATTGTCTGACTGAATCTCTTGTGCATTTTAAATACACACAATTGTGTAAGACGATGTTGATGGGGACTGCTACTGTCTGTTGAGCATTGTGCGCTCGCTCGCGCCCACCCGTCCGTTTGCCACACACTTTTAATGCAACAATGCAAACACATTCGGCTCTTGTGTACGCACAACTACCCACTGTTCCGAATCAGTGACAAAAGTTATTTTAATCATATTTATTTATGATAATTGATAAGCATAACCATTTAATGAGTAAACGATTATTGTTGAGTGTGCGGTACGACCGAACGAAAGAGAAAAGGAAGGAGAGTTGAATAGCGCATTGAATCCGACAGTCACGGCCAATAATGCTTAAGAACTAACGATCGACAATTATCATTCAGGCAAATGTGAGGCGTTGCTATAAACACGCCGACACTGAATAAAATTCCAAAATAATGACTTTCAAGTGCTACTGTTGCTCATTCGATGTGATTATGATGTGGGCGAACGGCTTAAGCCATGAGCTGTAATGATATTAGTTCGTATATTATTTCGCTCATTTTTCTCGCATCCTCAATTTGTTCAAATGTAATGAAAAAAGATAATGAATAAAATACTGTTTAGCGAAGCACACATTTGCAAGTGTGAAAAATGATTTTCACCAAATCGGAATGCATAGCCAATAATGATATCTCCCAGAATATGATGGAATATATGCTCCCTCTCTCATTGAAAGTGCATATTGCGTTAATTCAAATCATCCATTTTCATTATTTTTCAGGAAAGCTGTTGAGATATAAGAGGAGTATATTCGAATGAGTACGCAAGACAATGTTCTGATCCACTCCATACACATTCGCTGGAAGTCTTGCTAAATGACTCGTCGTATCCTTTTGCACTGCATGTGCCGTAATAAATGTTGTGCTGGCATTGTTCGCCCGCCGTTACTACGATACCCAAATTCGAACCAACAATCGTGTGCTGATGAAAAAGCAGTAAAAAAAACCTACTTACCAAGCGTATGGATACAAACTAACTGAAGTCAGTCGTTAGATGCACGCAAAGGCTCACTGGATAATCATTTTCGGTTGTTCACCTCCGGTTGTAGTGCGACGCACCAAAAGACATTGACATTTTTCGACTGTATCTTATAACATGCGTCCGGATAGTTAGTTGATTTGAGACTGAGCAATATCTATCTCTCTATAGACACAAAAACCACTGTACTACAAAACGTGTAGTATGTTCGATCAATATGTTTCCATGGCAGAGATTCCATTTGTTTGCAACGAATGTGTTTTGCCATCGAACGAATCACTCTCTGTCATCAAGGCAAAAGCACATAAGATGTCTATAATTTCATCTACTGAATATGCAATATGTATAAAATACTCTCACTTCACCGTATCGTTTAGTTCGTCGTGTGAATCGGGCTCTTCGGCGGCGCCCATCATCATCATCATCACCATCATTCCGATACATAAGGCATACTCACTCAACTGATGAGCGACCAAATTCAGAAATCTATCTTTTTTTGGAGGGATAACGAAAAAATGCTTGTCTTTTTTTTCATATGCCCAACACTTGTGCATCTTTAGATGCGACCTGTATCAACAGAGTATCGGAGTACATTGCCTTCAGGAAAACATTGTACATAAGAATTGAATGCGTCTATGTTTAGTTGGGATTATGCGATAGGGGACAAGGATGAGAAAAAGAGAGCGAAAAAACCATAACGTCAATTCGAATGAAAAAGCTTTTTGGACACTGTATTAAATGTCGTGTCGAATGCATGAAGATAAATATGGTGCCCTCTATCCAGCACATTTTCTGCGGTAAAAGCCGTTCAAATGCGAATCATAATAGGATTTCATGAAATAAAACGACAAAATTACTTTCTACAGCAAAAAATGCGGTGCGGTGCCGAGCTTCTGCATGCCAATGAACTTTCACAGAAATCATCAATTCGCTATATTTAGCCAATCTTCGTTAAAAAGAGAGCAATTGGTTTTGTTTAAAAAATCCGTATATAGCACACGGTAATTCCCTCGAAGATTTTCGCTCGGATCGTTCGAGGACCCATTGAAAATTTCATGTCAAAACATTTTCAATGTGATTTGTGAGACATGTGTGTAGTGAAAAATGCAATAAAAGATGAGAAAATGAACTGAGAAAATATGAAGAGAATTAATGCGACCTCAACGGTTTATTCCATTCCATTCCGAAGTCCTTGAGACACATTAACTGTTCTTGAAAAGAAAGAGTGAAAATTTCGTAGGCTTGTAATTAGTCATGTCGTCATGTGATTACCGCCATTCACTTTCCTCTTCGCCCCGGTGCTCAATGCAACCCCTAAACATCAAATTAAATTGGTCCCCGGCCGAAATTCCCCCAAATTCAGAACAAAGAACTCATAAAAATAATAGACTCTCTTCTCTCTGACTAAAGGTAAGTGCATGGCAAAAGGCAATGGATTAATTTGTTTGTTTGTTCTTCTTTTTCGCGCTTTGTGTGCATGTGTATGCATGGTTCTCCCAAAAATTCAAGTCAATGCACTCATTCCGTTGTTGCTTGTTATGAGCGTCGTGCGCGCAACACATGCAACCATAAAAAACGAGTAGAAATTCGGGATGGATGTGATTATATACAGTTGTATACACAAATAATTCTGGGACAGGGTGAGAGAGAGAGACTCGGATTCCACTTGAGAAATGCAAAGTACTCGGCATAGACAAGTACGCGCGTATTTTGCCGGTTGCGAAACACAAAACGAATAATCGCTTAAAATGTCTATCGTCGATGAAGGAAGACGAGGTTCACCTGAGCACTCACACAAAAAGCCCATACAGATTAAAATCTATTTGTTAGAAAGCGCGAACAACCGAATCACATCATGTGTCTACATGACGATTGAAACAATCCATTCACGCAATGTTTCGCTTGTTTGCTCGTCAATAATGAAATATTTTTGACATTGTAGCTTGACGAAGTAGCTTGTAGTGGCGGCACCGACGACGGCGGTGGCGGCAGAATAATAAGTACTTCATTTGTGTCTGGGCCTAGTTAAGTTATTACATTCATAAACTCAAAATTATATGAACTACGTAAAATTGAATGGCGCGTAATGCGTTTTGGCATTTCAATGCCAAGTCAATTAAAGAAAATGATCATTTTTTTGTATATTAAAAGCCGAACAGGTGCAATGGCAGCATAAAGAGGACACATTAAAGCTCATTTCAAAGTTCTCTCAACTTTAAATGTAGAAAACCGATTTGCAAATTTCAATCGCATTCCGTTTTGTCACCGATCGAAAATCTCAAAACTGATTGTCAACTCATAAATTCATGGCAAATATTGGTTTTCCAATGCACCAAAGATCCTATCCAACTCAAACCTTAGCTACGTTCTGTGTTGTTGTTGTGATTTCAATCTCAAGGTGACTTTATACGCTTGTTTGTCTTCCGTTTCACATTGAACATTAAACGTTCAACATCCACCATTTCGAAATCTATTCCTTTAAATTTTGATCCACGGTTCCTGCTGCGTTTCCTTCCATTTCATTCTGCATCGAGCGGCTGCCACATCATGTTTGTATTACGTTTTCCGATGAAATTATATGGCAAAAAATACACGCATCCGAGGTCAATCGAGTTCAAATCCATTTTTCGGTATATATTTTGTGAACATTATCCGTCAGCGCCGATCTATAATATATTTAGAATTGTCGATAGGGCAAACGGCAACCGACTGACGTCTAACTGCTGTGTGTGCGGTTTGTCATTTGTGCAATTTATGCGGTGACACAACATACGCAGAGAGAGAGAGAGAGAGAGAGAGAGAGATAGAGAGAGCGAATAAGAATGTGTATGTAAACAGAATAATATTGAATATTCTCCAGACATAGCAGTAAACAGGCATATATTCCGGCGTCGTCGGCACACACAATTCGCATTGTAGCAAACCACCTTAAAAATGCGCGCCATGCGTCGATTCTTCGTTAGATTCGCATTGCGCGCCAACGATAACAAAAATAACGGCACAAATAAAAAATATGCACCCAAAGAAGCGTAGACAAACAACATTGAGTTGAGTTGCGAAAGCGTACACGCATACACACAGTGAGACGTGGAACGGAATACATACGGAGCGAGACATCGTAGCGAGAGTCAATCGTAGGATATTGTGGAAACGTGTGTATGCCTTTGAGACGGTACACTATTAGGACTATGGCCAAAAAACCAAACAAGAATTCACACTAACAACAAACACAGTTGTTTGCTTTCTTCACATAAATGCGTGCTTTCGTACCCCTAATGCATGGATGTGCCGGAGTTGTGCGATGCGCGAATATTCATATGTTGTATATATATATCTATCGATAAAGATGGATATATGCAGGGCAGGCTGCATAAGGATTTTGCACACACGAATGCTATTTCGCCATTTGATGAGTGTATTCACCAAAAATATTATGAGAATTTTGCCTTTTTCGGTGTTTTGTGTGCGCCTTTTCGCATAAGTGCATAGACATTTTCAGATATAATGGTTTTTTCTCATTTTTTTAGCTCTTTACTTCGGGGCTCGGTTCGCTGCTGCTGCCTTTTCTGTTTTTATTTTAGCTGTTAATTTTGGTTGGTTCCATTCGATATATTAGCGATGGTGTCGGTGTGCGTGTACTCGAAATTATTTATTCCGTTGGCTTTTGCCTTCGGTGGTTGACTACATAGCAAGCTCTCTTTAAAACACTATATCTTATGCCGTTTGTTTCGTGCCACGTATAGTAAATGCAAAGCGAGTAGTTTGAATGTGGCTGGCTAGTGAGTGCGAGCTTTATTATTATTCCCGCTCGGCTCTTGACTATGCGTACACTCGCTTGTGTATGGAGCACATAAAAATTGAGGCAGACTGAATCGAGAAAATCACGTTTTAATGCGCCCATCTCTAAAATAATAGAAATAAACATAGAAGCGCACTTTTTTTTACTGTGATTTTCGGCCTTCCCCTCGTATATGCTTATCGAATGCGTGCGACACTGCACTTGCTTCCATATAGAAAATTTACTTCATGTGAGAAATAAAATGTGCTGGCTTCTCTTCGCTCTCTTCCGTGGGTGCGGGCGGTGTGTGTGTGTGTGTCGGGTGGCTTTGCTCAACCGATAATTTCAATCCTATTGTTTTTTTCGTTTCCGCTGGAAAATGTCTCATCCATTCGCACTCGTTCAGTGCCAATGCATCCCAAAATAGTCTTTTGTTTAATGCTATCTGACTTTTTTCTTTTTATGCAATGCCGCATGAATATATGCGTTTATTTTGTGTTTTTTTTTCCACATGCTATTTCGCTTGCAATTTTCTTTTTGAACCTTTTTATGGTGCACGTAGATATTGATTATCGTAGGCAAAGCTGGCATGTGCGAACATGCGTTCAAGAGCTTCTGAGCTGTTGTGTGTGAGGTGATATGTGTGCGTTAAGTTGTTACCCATTTCCGTCGTCAATGGTGCTGTTGGTTACCTTCTTTTTTGTTTGTTTGTAAATATTGCAGACGGCTGAGCTGATTGAATTACGATACCATTTTTAGCCGCTCATTCAACGATTCTATTTTAAGCCATCTTTTTGTAGTAATTCTGTTACGGTGAATGCGAATTTGCTGCTGCTGCTGCTGCTGTTACCCATCGCTCCTGCTGGAATCAGGCGCTATTTTTTGCACAAAAGCATCCAATTTATTTTTCTGAATATATCTTTTTCATCTATCTATTTGTCGCTTGCCACTTGCCACTTTGCCAAAATCAATGATTAATCCCTGGCAAACGTTGTTGATCTATTGTTCGGCCATTTCGGTTCGATCATGAAAAATTAGAATCAGCCACAATGAGAAAATTGTAGACAAAAATAAATCAAAGAAATCCACAAAAAGCTATTGTTCAATCTCGAGATTGATGATTCTGCGGCTGCACAACGTCAAAGCTAACGTCAATTGTAGGAAAACTTGAGAAAATGTTCCCTCAATTTACAATGGAGCACTCAGTCACAGTGTAATATTAGTTTAATGGCTTGTAGAAAAACAAACGCTCGAACTGAATGCACACACACACACTCATTTCGTCATCGTCGTCCAAATTCTATTCAGTATTCTCAACGTATCCAGAAAATGTATACGGCCTGAGTTGAATGCGAGAGAGGTTTTTGCCCTCTTCGCAAAGACATGCACGCGTTTTGCTGTTAGCTTGTGCGTATAGATATTTCCATCATTATACCGGCACCAGCAGCAGCAGTTGATTCGCATTTCGTCTTTGCCATCAACTTGGAGTATGCATCCTGTGTGTACAACGTGCCGATATTTAAAAGCGTCTTTTGAACTCTCAATATGCGTTGGTGTAGGTATTTTAAGCCGACCCCTAAGCTTATAAGTACGTGCACTTAGTGGCAGAAGGCCATATTCAATGCGCTTGAAAAACTGAATGCAGGACGCTTTCAAACACACTACCGCTACAGGAACAACAGCACCAGCAGTTCACTCAGCAAAACGAACTCTTTATTCACTAGACATTACACACATAGACGAAGTTATTGAGGAAAGTCATACAATTCACTTCTTATTTTCTGCATTTTTGTGATGCCGTTGCTACTTCTTCTGCTGCTGTTGTTGTTAGTTTCTTCCATTCATTCGCATAAAATCGAAACAAGAGGGTTGATAAGTATGTGCCAAGCTTTTTGAATAGAAATAACGACCAAAAAAGGAGAATTTCGCTTTGTTTCCGCCGGTTTATACAGTTCACTTTCAAGAATGTATCGAGTATTGAATTCGTTGGCCTTAAAACAAGAGATTTGAATTCAAAGTGGTGCAAAAATTGATGCTGCGCAAATTACAATGTGTTTTCAAGAAATGAAACTAATCATAACTTCTACTGTAATATATTTTCTAGTGAATAAAATATACATTTTTGGCAGAGCGGCATGTGAAAATCGAATTAAATCCTGTTGCACTCATCTTGATTCTCTGCACGTGCATTCCGTTAGCTCTGTTGAGAATTGCAATTTTACGCCAATAATTTTTCACGCTGAAATCATTAAAATGGTGAGCGTCAAGCGTCAATCAAGCGATTATAGATCAAAGCATTGGTGACAAAAAATATCAGCGCACCAAAAAAAGCCTCTTTGTTCTCATCACAATGCATTGTAATCGCACAGCTAATGTTGCACGGAAGAAATACCATTTCAAGAGATATTAGCTATGTCGAATTCCATTCACATTATATGGCATTATATGGTCCCAGCATACAAAAACATGCAAGATGTTCCATTTTCCCTTTTCTGAATTTTGAACTTTGTAAAACTCGTTCACGCTCTTGCTCTTTCTCTCCCACTCTCTCGTCATCATTTCGCTGGTAAAAGTTTCTCTTGGTGTTTTCTTGTGCGTGTTCCATCATCACACTTTGAAATAACATTCAGTTGCCCCGAGTTTCCTCTCTCTCTCCCTCTTTCTCTTGCACACTTTCTCTCTCTCTCGGCATGCGATCTCTATTTTGGGTTACGATCGAGCGATAACCTCAATTTCAAGTTACAAAACTTTTTGCCTTAATTTTTTGAATTCCGAGCAATTTGTATCGTCATTGCTTTTTGTTTGTTTCGAAGCAAATGAAGAAAATATGGTGAATAATAAAAAAGGGCAGAAACAACGAAAAGCGCATTTTGCACACAACTTCTTCTCATATCAGTCACTTTTTGAAATGTAAATATTTTGCTATTGCAATATCCGTCTCCGTATTGCAGTAAATGAACTCTCCATGAAATTTATACTTTTATATCAATTATTAACGATATTTACATGGATTTTCATTGAGCCTCCACTTTGCAACATGTTTAATGCTGTTGAAACTATATAAGCGCATGGTCCGATCCGTGTCGCGGCGGCGAAGAGGAGCAAAAACAATGCTAGTTTTTTTTTTCGTCTTTGATTTTAATGAGATGAAGACAGTGCGATATTAGCAACAACGAAAAAATGATATTGAAGTGCGATTGTAGTGAAGGAGTGGGACTAATAGGTGTGCGGGTGGTCGACCCTTGGTGGGGGGGTGGTGGATCGGAACATATTTTATCATCGTGCTATTGAGCACAAATGTAATAATGAACAAAAGATATCATGCTCGATGAAACATAATCTCTTATATCAAAATGCATTTCACCGGGCTTCGACAATTATTCTCGTCCTTTTTTACCGTTACATTTGCCTTTGTGTCGAGGTTCATCGTCGTCATTATTTCGAGCACTTAGTTCTTGTTGCTTCGGAAGCTTTAAATTTCATTTGTTTTCGTTTTAAATAGACTCGAGCATGTTGTTGTTGTTGTAATTTTTTCTTCACCAGAAATCGCCCTTTATGTGAATCATTTAGATGAACATTCGATGATGTGCATATTTCACATATATACAGAGAAAACGAAACAGATAGAGAAAGAGGAAAAGTTTTTTGCAGCGACTTTTTTGGCATATTACTTCAGTTCTCAATCTTCTAAGGCTTCATATCATCTCATGTATGCATACATTACCGAACTTACTTTTATTTTAACAACCATTTTGCATGCATGAAAGCCTGTCATTCAGTTACATGACGGGTAAAAAATGCACTTTTTCCGTGGTTCATTTTTCTCGTTCCTTCTGCTGTTGCTGTTCCCGATGTTGTTGTTATTAGTTTCCTCTGTACCGAAATCAACCCATCTTCTCTAACTACCTCGAAAAGTCTTCAGAGGAGATTGAGTGAAGGCTAAACAGAATTGACGAAAAAAGCACGTTCCTCTCGTTTTATGTCTCCAGAGCTTTAGTTGTTTTTTGTGTGTGATTTTCGTCGACGAAATGGTGATTTCGAACTCGTGAATGCAGTTAGCAAGGAATACATTGGAATCAGCAGCAACAACATCTAGTGAGACTCCGTGTTTGCCTGCCGTTTCTCTGTGCGCTTCTGATGCAAGTTTATGGCCCGCGTTCTATCTATCCATTCATCAGTGTGTTTCAGGATTCGTGTCGTTTTCTATTTCTGTTTCTGTTTCGACGTGAGCATTACTTTTTTCGTTTCGTCTTCCATTTGGTCGGTATTCATTCCTTTGGCACATGAAGCCATATGGATTCGATCTGTCTTTTTACATCTTTTCCTCGTGCTTCAATCTACGTTATCAGCAATATTTTTTTTTCATTCCCTTTTTCACTCTCTTGGAAAATTCGCTCCCTCTCCGCGCCATGGACCCTTTATGCATTTACTTTTCTATCTGGAATTTTGTGCGCTTCACTCTTCAATGCCGCTATGAAACATTCAGTCAGTCAGTGTCGCTCCTTTATTTCTCTTCACATCTTCAGTTTCTATCCCTCTATCGCTGAGCGGCATTTGTGTGTGTGTGTGTGTGTGTGCGAGGAGCCATAGTTTGGGAAATGGGAAATTTTTCGTGGAAAGCGATAACGAAAACGAGATATGAACGCCGTTTCAAATATATAAAAAGAACGAAAAAATAAACATTTCAGACAAAAAGACGAAAAAATTCGAGCGCATAAAACGTAAATGAAACAAACACCGAAAGAGCAAAAAAAAGCCACATTAAATTATGGTAAGAGGAGAGAACGGGAAAAAACACACGCCGGCATAAAGAATGAATAAAAGAAGGATACGCATAAAAAAGGAGTTGCATGTGTTTTGCCGAGAGTATCGGCATCCGTGCATATAGCTTGAAGGATATGCAGACGTACCATCAGTGTTTTCATCTCGATTCAGTTATATTTCCATTCCTCGTTTTCACTCGTGTTCTTTTTTTTTCTTCCTTTCGTTCGTTTTTTTCTGTGTGCGAATAGCTATTTCGTTTTCATTTTTGGTTGTTTCTTCGGTGCGCTTTTTTTGTGTGTTTGATGACTAAGGCTACGACGATGCCGATGCTCGCTCTCTCACTCAATCTGGGATGCACAGCTCTTGCTGCTACTATTACTGTTCAGTTTTCGGTCCTGTTGGCAATGTACGATTCGCGGAGTGAGCGAATATCGAAGAGTTTGTGTGTGCTGAATTGCTGGATGTGAAAAGTAGATATTATATAATTGGTTAGGTTCAACACACTTTCATGGATGAAATAACAGGGCATTGAAATGCCGATTTTCTCTCGCCGCTCTTACTCTCGACTCATCGTTCTCGCTGGCATTTTTCTGGTCGTTGTACTGAATCTATACATATATACGTGTGCGACGAACACGTATGCTCTGCAAAAATTCAATGATGATAAGATTCCCGAACCCAAACTTTTCACTACACGGCTACAATACTTAAAATACTACACACATTTGAGTGACTGTGACTCTCTGCCCGAGTACACTATCATGCAACTCTCTCTCTCTCGCTCTCAATCTGCCAGGTCAACAAACCTTTTTAAACCAATGTTCTTGTTTCTACTCTCCACCGCTACCGCTGTGGGTGATATTTTGTACTTGTATTTTCGTGGTGGAACTTCTCTTTCCGTTCTTCCTCGCTCTCTCGCTCACTCATGCTATTTATATCTTTACATCTGTGCACCGAGTCATCCACTTGCAATGTTTCGTTTGTGTGCTCCTTTGTAAAATTTCGAGGATGTTTGTCAATACGAAATGTCGTCAAACCCGGCTGAATCGCACCGCTCAATGAATTACGCAAACGAATCGAAACAAAACGCGACAGCATGTAATCGAAAAAATGAAACAAGCAGCAACAGAAGCAGCTACAGCAGAAAAAAAGCAACAAGCAATAAAAACGTAGACAAAATCGGTTTGGCACCGATTATTTATTGCCTGTCTTTTCGGGATTTCCTCTTCCTCATCAATTTACTTCTTCTCCCGAACTACCGGCCCGAATCGATTCGATTGGTTTTCAAGGGGTTTAAATTTCGATTCATCAATTGATGCAAATACCTGTCACTCATGCCAAAATTTTAATTACATCTCGTCAGTATATGCAACTCCCATTCACTTGTACTGGCTCGTCTCTTTGTTGAGCACAAACCAAAGACTCCCTTGGCTGAAAAATTCAATGAAATACCCTCTCTCGTAACCGAATACTCTCGACGGCGCGTCTCTATTTACTTGTTTTCTGGGATTAATTTTTCTCTCTTAACTTTGGTGTCATCAGAATTTAAATACGCTTATCCATTGAAAATGCCCGATTGTTGTCGCCGAACATAAGGTGATTCGAGTGACTGGTACCATCATTCCTGAAAATTAATTTACATTGCGTGTGTGTATATATATATGAATCATATTCATACACGATTTTGATTGTTCTTTTCGAAAACAACAACCGTCTGGCATTTTCGGGGCATATTTCATTTACGTTACGTTTGAGTTGTTTCTCTGGCAGATACGCGTACATACGATACACATGAGTGGCGTTTGTTTGCTACGCCGAAAATATTAATCTATATAGACGGGAAAATAGCAAAAAAAACAACAGCACATAATCAAAATAGTAACAAGGAACCCGACAAGTCATTGCTCGTAGCAATGACAACACTAGAGCCAGATAGCGACCGGCACCGAAGGGAGAGACGTTCCAAAAAACAATGTACAATGAACGCAGTGAAAAACGACAAATTGCGTACGAACGGTCGAAGTGTTCGGAATTCACGAAAAGTTCAGACGAAACTTATTGATCCGATTTTTCCTAGACCTATCCCAATAAGGTATTGTACTGACAGTCACAAAACAGACGACGACTCATGCTGTTTCTTGATGCAAACGAATGAACGAACATGCGAACGCATACACAAATACAAACAAACACGCCAATTGTATTCGTATTGGCGCTGGTGAATAGTGGAGACGATATGTGCAAGAGACGAAAGTCGGCACATCCACTCGAAAGGAATGAGAAAGCAGAGAGTATCACGCGGCAGTGAAGGAGTTTGGTCATGTTTTATGCTGCTAAACGAAAGAACGAACATGTTATCTTCTATACAAATCAAATGAAATGCATTGCTTGCGATAAAACGGACGGGCAAAATACACGAAAAGCAGGAGCTGTGCCTACAAGTCGAAACAAACTGGTGCGGAGGCATGCAAGCTTCCAGTATCTTTTCGGGTGTCTATATATTCTTTAACTACATAATAATATATCTATCAATGAGGTGACTGTATCTTCATCATCCAGAGATGCTCTGTTGAGGAGGAAGCGTTATGCCTCTTTCACGTACACAATTCATTTTGTGTTTCTTTTTTTCACTCAACATTTATATACGTTTTATTTTTGACTTTTCCCAATTTCTTTTATGTCGGTTGACTAGCAACCACTTGAAATCATCGAAAAATAACACGGAATGTGTTCGGCATGCATCCAAAAAAACATTGCAATTGAGACAAAACAAAAAATCCTAGATGCTTCATCGTGTTTGAGAGAATTAACAACAAAGACCGTAATCATACAGAATGAAATGTCAGAGACAACAAAGCGTGTGTATTCGGCATCTGATCCAGAACAAGAAATGAGATGCAAAAGCAGAATGCCGAATAAGATTTTTCATTTCCAAAGCATTCCGCTTGTTTGCGTTCATTTTTGTGGAAAACGATTACTTTGTGTTGGCTTTCGAGGGATCGAGCTATTTTAATTGACACTTGTTTTTATGTGAATCGAAGGATTCTATCCGATTTTTTTTCTGTGAATATTTAAATTCATGTTGAGAGCTTTCACGCGGGAGAACGAAAAAAGTAGACAAGACTCATTGCTCGAAAGAATCTAGCAGAAATTTCCTAATTTTGTCTTCACACATTGGAATTCTTTGCTGGTGCTATATTTTACGAAAAAATGTGTTGAAAATAGACCGATGACACAGTGCATATGCATACCATTAGTTCTAGAGGAAGTCTGACATACTGGACTCGACAAATATTCAAATATATCTCCCCCTTTATTCGGCTCATCCGGTTCCATTTTTCGGCTTAGGTAGCAAAGGGGATTATATTTTGGCATTGAGTTGATAATAATTTTAGGACTCATCTAGCATTTTGAGAGATGGAGAGAGGGTGGAGTTAGAGGGAGAGAGAAAAAATCAGTAAAAACATAATAGATATGTTCCATATATTGAGAGTGAAAATACCATCGAAAAATTAAAGTGACGCTGCGAAAAAATAATTAAAAATTAAAACCATAGCCATCGAGGTAAAACGAATGATGATGACGACGGTGACGGCGACGATGTTCACTAAACAGGAGTGAAATTTATGCATGAGAAAATATCGGTAAATATTTATAAAAAGCGTTAGGTGGCCGCAAAGAAAGCGGCCACCGTGAGAGAGCAAGAAGGACGGTGCGGGAGGTGAAGGCGTTAGGGAAAAGTGAAGCACTGAGCTGGAATAGAATATGGTAGCGCACTTTATTATTTTTTATCTTTTCGGGTACTCGAAATATGTGTGTGCATGGCACTACGCCGCATGTAAAGCCCAGAACGGAATGAACCAAACATTGCACATTATACAGACATGCACCAGCATTTGTCGGAAATATAACAAAGCCAAAGCCATGGAATAAGCGATGTACACAGAGAGCGAGAAGAGCGGCAGCGAAAAAAAACCGAAAGACACACAAATTTGGCCAAAAACCAAAACAAAAACAACCCAAAATTAGCAATGTAATAAAGAAAAATTCGTGTGTACATCGATGGCAGTTGTGTACAAAATGTGCATTGTGCATACACACGCCAACCGCTCAAGTCATTGTAACTAACATTGCACGTTCATTTTTTGAACACAAAGTGAATGGCATTTCACTTGGTTCGGTGCGAATGTGCTTGGCTTAGGTTGTTTTGGGGAACATTTTTCGCTTTCTTTCCCTCTCTCTCTCTCACTATGTGTGAATAAGGTTAGAACAGAAGAGATAGAGAGTGAAATGAGTGAACGAGCGGCACCAGAAGTAGTAGAAAAAACGAAATAGCAACGACAAAACACGTGATGAACCGCCAAAAACACTTTCCAAAAAATCCCTTGAAAATTGAAGCATTGAAACTTTTTTCGTCCGCTCTGACTTTTTTCGTCCGTTTTTCGGCTTTCTCGGTTGTCGAGCAAAAGTAGCAACTTTTTCGCCTGCCACCAACTCGATTTACTCTACAACGTATTATTCTCTGACCAGGAAAGCTTTGGCATACGTTTGATGTATTAAAATCCACACATCAAACTGAAAACGAAAACAGTGTATTTATCAAAGCCGGTGTGTGCTCGGGCGCATTACACATCGTAGCTGTACAAAATTAATAGTACATTAATTTATTATAACACAAACAATTTATTTGCAACTGCATATATGTTTATATATATAATAATATAAACGGGATTTCGTGTACGCTCGCTCGCTCGCTCGCTCACCAACCAGAAAGCAAATGTACTGTGTGTACCAAAGGTACAACAACAAAGAGGACACTCGAAAACCGGCGGCAGATTCGCATCGTGTGCACTCAAAATTGTAGCTGGTACGTATATCAGAGAGTTTATTGCACTCGCTGCCATAAATATTATATACGGGATTTTGTAACGCAAAGCTATATGTTATCCTATTTATGGTCGTAGCGTAGCATACCGAAAATCCGAAAATGCAGTTCCACAGGATTGAGCGATACTTGGCTCCATTTTTTTTTTAGAAAAAAATCATATTGTACAAAATGGAAAAGCACCGAACTGAACCATGAAAAATATAGCTAAATCGACTGCACAGTAAGTATATGAAATGACAGGAACATATTGACGATAGATTAATGACGGCAAGCTATTTTCCGAACCGAAATTGTGAGAACGCGATTTCATCATATCTGTTTTTCGTTGTTGTTGCTATTCTCTGTTCAGTTTCGGCTCTCATGCAAATGCACGAAGTTGAATTACACACAAGCATTACCTCTAAACGCGATCCGACAACTCCTATTCTATTCAAAAGCCCCAAAAACTTTTCTTTCATTTTTGAACGATCAGATTTTATTTTCGTAAATAAATAGACCAAAATGTTCCGCTCTACAAATAATATGCGATGCATCTACACATACATTTGTGGAGAAAGAGAGAGAGAGAGAGAGAGAGAGAGAGAGAGAGAGAGAAAGGGTTGCGACATGCTCTAAAGTCTAAAATATACTCACTACTCAAATTCGATTTTATATGCTTGAAAATGCAAATGAGGTGCATCGAAAGTAGTTTGGTGTAAAAGTTTTGTTATAAGCATTAGACAAGCCATAATGAAATTTACATTAAATTGTGATTTTATCCATGAAATAATCCGAAATGATCGAAACCGTTTAGTTGAGGAAAATCACAATCGAAATATTTTATGAATGAATAATAATCGTTTCGGAGGAAATAAAGTCATATTCAAAAAAAAATAATGCAAAATTTACAACATTCAATTCAAATGCGCGCACAAAAACCACTCACATTTTGTTATTCCAGCAAAATTGAACCAATGTGCGCAAAATTATTCCGATTGTCTCGTACGAGCTGAGGGCTACATAGCGTCAAGAATGGTGCACTCTTGCATAATCTCTTAACTCCGGCTACAAATTTATGTAAAATGAAATCAACGATAGCAAAGCAAGAATAAAAAAAACACGCAGAAAGAGAATGGCTGATCATAAAAATGTCAATAATAATTTCTGTTTCACCAAACACTAGCAATATGATATTGCAAAGAGGATGAAATAAATTAGAATTCACTTAAAAAGCGATTCGAATGATAGCGATTGGATATCTTTGGTCGCGTGAAACGCATGTTCATCGCCCGAGAAAGACATTAAAACACTTTCGAAATGTTTAACAAGAGAAACAATGGCCATTCGCGGTCGAGCAATGTGAGCACTTTCGCATGCGAAACTAGAGATTTTGCAAAGTTCTGTTCCTTGCAAATTTATGCATTACATCTAAAATACAGAGAGCCGAGATCGCGCATACCGTCTTACATAAACAGTTGGAATGCACAATCAATGAATGCATTGACCGAAAATTTATGTGTGTAGACAATGAATAAAACCATTCGAGAAAAATAGAGATAGACAGTGGGACACAGAGAGAAAAAAGACTTTTGCAAACGATATAATCGTCGTAATAGAATCAGTAAACCACTTCATTTCCGCTTTTCTGCAAAAGCAGCCACAAAAAACACAGGAGCAAATACGATTTTGATTAAGATGTTAAACTCTATCGCGAAGGGCTCTTCAAGAAGCCAACCAAAAGTTCCATTGCGATAACAGAAAAAGAAAATCCAATATCACCGCCAATAAAAAACAAGTATATTAAATCATTCAACTTGATTTCATGCGTTTTTCTTCGTATTTCTTCTGGTATTATTATTATGTTGCAAAACACATAATGAAGGAGAGAAAGGGAGAGTGGTCTCTTGCGCGTTGTGTTCTCGTCGCGATCCTTAGTTCGTTGAGTGTAATGCCTCGATAGTTCCCATCTACTTTCATTGGCCAACGCCGACTCGATTCTTATCTGCTTATTTTGCGTAATGCTAAAGGGAAGCATACACGAAAAAAAAAAATGTATACATTTTTAAATTTCTTTCAGGCTCCAAGAGACGATGTCTTAAGTGTTCTTACACTCTTTAGCACAGCAAAATATTAAATCTATTAGTGTTTCGTTTTGATTATATTACAATTCTTATAGTTTGCATCTATTTAGGTGTTTGTATGTAAGAAAGAAACAATTCTCGCTCGCAAAACGTGTGTATGCAAAAACGACGAAACGGAGATGAAAACAAAAATTATTTCGTATGCATTTATTCGGATCGTCATTGTCTGTTACTGCAGTCGCTTTATTCATTCGCTCAGTTGGGCTTGAAGAACAAATTTGTTTGTCGAACCTCTTTCCGCGTGCCAAAGAAAATATATTTCATTTCCAGTCAAAACAGCGAAAGAGAGCGAAAAAAACAATGGCAACTAAATTATACTTACTGTATGAATAATATCGAAATAAACACTAACAACGATTGCCGAGCCGATGCATGCTGCAATCAATGGTGGCCAGTGCAGACAATGGGCAAGTTGAAAACTGACAATGAGACCAAAATTTGAGCTATGAATGAAAACAACGACGTAAAAAATAAGACTTGATCTTGCAACAATATTTATAAAAAAAATCCACACAACAGGTTCAAAATGAAATAACCTGAACAGAAATATATATTCACAAACCGAAACACCGGCGATGAAGATCATTTTTCAGTGGCACCACAATCAAGAACGCAATAAATAAACAAATGAATGAACCAACAAATCCTAATCTAGATTGCCTATTTTTTTTTCAATTTTTTGCAGCAATTGATTTAAAACAATTGTTCGAAATATATGATATACGGTGGGAAGAAAACTTACCTCAGATTAAATTGGCCAAATATTGAAACCTGAACTATTTGAGAGATATAATCAAGATAATGTTGGAAATAAGAAAGAAACAAGTATTGATTCAAAATAAAAGTGAAAAATGATTCACATTGTATTTACATATAGCTTATGTTTCACAATTATTCCGAATAAATTCTCGTTTCAAAATTATTTCCAACTTTTTTTGGATGCATTTTTTTGCCGAAACCGTTTCGAGCTTCAGTAGTTTTCCTATCTAATCTGAAGGTTAGTTTTGTTCCCACCAATTCGTATATAAAGGGTTGAGAGTGAAAGTGACCAAAGTGATCTCACCTCCTGCTCTTGTTCATAAACATTTCCATCAGCGGGAAAAGGAAGTGAGATTACTTTGGACACTTTTACTCTAAACCCTTCATATAATAATAATATTCCATGTTCCCGAAGCTCCAAAGAGAATATCTTGCGATCTTAACAGCATGAAGTAACGCCACATATAATGTCAGCAAAACAACGATGATCAGGACGATTTGGTAATGGGTTTGGATGAAACATTTTTTCGCTTTAATCGGTTCTTGATCAGATTCAGACTGGCTAGTCATCTACGATTTAACCAGCAAAAGAGAGTTAATCGCTTGAAGCAGAGTTCGGTCTTAGAAGAAGGAAAGTAAAAAACGTAGACGCAGCGCAACGTACCTTCAGTGTTCGGAATACTTATTCGTATTCTCCTCGATACATTGCTGAACTTCAATCTTGGTCTTCTTTTTTCAACCAATTTATTATCTATTCCTACTTTTATCTATTCAATACAATAACAAATAATGAACATGCTAAGACATGATCGCAGAAAGTTAACGCAGTGATGCGATTCACAGTGTGAGTGTCGACCAGAGAGCACACAGAAAAACCTTCAGTGAGTGTCCACTATGAGTAGTAAGAAATAAATATTTCCGCCACGGGTGTACATGGCGCTTTCGTTGTGTTCCCACTATGACCGTACTCTTGCTTGAAGAGCCATGCTTGAACTGACTAAACAGCTTTCATTCATTGTGCTATTTGTATCTATTGCCGTTGATTGACATACAAATTCCACGACCCGTTCTTGCAATGTAATTGTTTGGCTTGGCAGCCCAAGCTGTCCTAAAGTGCATGAGAGTTAAAGAGAAATCTGACTTCCACAGAGAAGCACGTCACACCGCATGAAATGTATGCGTTGAATAGCTGGCTGTTGAGTAAATCCCCAGCTGCAAAGCCAGACAAATACACTTCTTACTTTGTTCTTAGCTACTCATATCTACCTGAAAGGTAGCGAATACATTCGTGTCAATGTTTATTTCTGTTGTTCAGTTGTAGATTATAGAAGAATCATTTACAAGGATATCATTCGGATGCTGGCGCCGATCAGAGCCGACCAGTAGACAACCTGTCTAGAAAACACCTGTGGTGGGAATGCGGCCCTTGAAGAAGATAAAAAATGTTCTTCGATTAGGGGCTAATGCAATGCTAGATCACCAGCTATAGAAAACGCAGAGTGAATTCGAACATCATAAGTAGTTGTATTAATATTGTCCTATGACTGACTGAGATAACAAAAGAGTTTGAGAAGAAAAGACCGCATCTAAAAGCCAAATCAAGTTGCACCACTGAAACGCACACCAAAGACATTGCCAAGTAACGAGAATTGAACCCTCCAAAGAATCTTTTTATGAAGATCTATTTGATGAAATGTGTTGAAATGTCTCCAGTCTGAAGCCCTTGCATTGAAATCCTATTGAAAACCTGCAAATTAATGACAAGTATCGATCATCCAGGGTTTATTCCTGTTTGTCATTTATCACTTTTCACTTGTGCCAATTGTTTATTTGTACATTGAACATTTACTTGTGTTCCGGTAGGGCTGATTCGTTCCATAAAGAAGCTGCGTGAAACAAAACAGTCAGTATTGCTACAAATTTAGTAACTACGAAGCGTTACAACAAAGCATGTGAAACAGAAAGACGAGGACCTGTACTTGTATCAGTGTACAAGAGAAATGCTTGCCTGCGATGTGTGCGTGTTTTGACGAAACGTTATAGGCTATATAAAGTATCGATCCATATGCACAATCGAATACCAATACCACGATCTGTTTTGATATTACGTCTTGCTCAAAATGCATTCTCACATTTTCGCTGTCGCATTCATCACAGGCCAAACGTGGTGATAGAAATGTTGTGACCACTTCTCTTTTGCACATTTCGTGCTGTTGGTTGTCAATATCTCTCTCACTTTGATTTGATTGTTAAAATTTTGATTGACTGAAAGATTGGCCGTTTTTGCCATGTTTACGATTATTATTGCTATTACGAATACGAATGATGCAAGTATTAATGAATGGTTTTCAAGACGAAACCAGAACGAACAAAATCATCGTTGCAGATGGCAAAATAACAACAACGAAAAAATGTGTTGAAAAATTACGGTAATTTTTCTTTTTGATTCGCATTCGTAAACCGTGTCTCAATTTTATTAATCAGATATGGCCAGAGCGGCGACCACGATTTTCACATATTCCATGCTCGGATCACAAGAGAACAGTACTCGCACACACACACACACCACAAGCCCAAAACCACACCACTTTGTGTACTATAGCTATTCCATCTAATCCGAGATTTGTGCGCGCTCGAAATCTTTTACTATATATTCTCTCGCTTGACTTGCATCTTCGCCGGTGCGGTGCACACAATTGGCATTGACTAACGTGTTTGTATTGTAATGTATGCAACCGATCTGCCAAGAGAAATAAATAATTGTGTAAAAAGTTTTGCATCGCCTTTGCATTTGCAGTGAAAAGAGCGCGTGAGTAGTTTTTTTGTAGTTTAATCGCACTCTAGGGCACGCACGATTCCGTCTACAAGAAAATTAATACATTTGAACAATTCACCAACGTGTCCATAAATAGACGATGGAATAAACCGAATCAAAGAAGTAACAAAACAAAAATAAAAATAAAAAAGAATCATACGATCCAACTAATTCGTAGTGGATTTTTGTAAAATTATGCGAACATAATTTCTCAGTCGTACCGTTTTCATTGTGTGCCTATTTTGCCCAAGAATAATCAAACCGCCAAATGATATCGAATTTTCAGTCCGCTGGGCATTTGTGCTAGAGCATGGAAATTGTTTTCAATCGATCTCTATCGTATATTCCATTCTTTTCATCGAATGCAAATCGAATTTTAGGCATAGTCCCGTCGGTATTTTGTCGACTTGAGCTAAAGTCTTGGATTTCGTAATCCACCTACACTATCAATTTATCATCACAATTTGTATGTGCGATGGTACTTCGACGACGTCAATTGCGTATATTGGCACAAATAAACTTAGCCGTCGACGAATTACGTACTTTCATTCGAGCTCAAAAAATGCAACTATCATAAAGGAACAAAATTAATTCGTTTCTTTGCGCACTGATCCTCTTTTTTCCGTTCGATCGGTATTTGTGAAAAATGTATAAGCCAAGCGCACGCTCGCGATTGAGTGTTAGCGAAATCTGCATTTGCCTGAACACAATGCGCGATAACCGCCCAATAATAATTTAATCGTCTTCACAATTATTTTCTTCTATTTTCTCAGCCATTCATTATTATTGCAATTAGATTGTTAGCGTTTGTCGAACGATTTTCGATGCAAGTGATTTTGATTGTGAATGCTGTGTGCTTTTTTTTCTGCAGCTTTCTCGCTCCTATCTTCGTCGTTAGCCACATTTCATCTTCTCTTATACACATAACAAATGCTGGATTTGAAATTTAGAATATATTTAGCGTCAGCCAAGCGCATTTTTTCGTTTTGCGCTGGATTATTTAGCGTTTTTTCTCATTCACCTCATTGCTTTCGGTTGTGATTTGTATTATGTTATCGTTTCACATTTTACATTTTTTTTCAGATTGAAACTGCCGTTCAGAAAGGCAAAAATACTATGCAGTGTGCAAGTGAAAGAGAGAATGTAGAGTGTGTGTATGTGTATGCATTTGTGTTTGGATATTCGCATGAGACTTTTGGCTCATCTCGAATGTGTCTTCACTTTGCCGTTTGGTTGTCTTGCTGCTCTGCTTAAGAGAAATGTGAACCAGCAAGATGTGTTTTTGCTCGTCTCTGTGCTATTTCGTTATTGTTGCTCTTTTTCGGTGCATTTCGTGTTTTGATGCCATTCTTCTTCGTCGTTGTTTTGTTTCGTTGCATTTGACAAAGTTGGGGTTAAAGTCGTGACGCATGCACCATTTCAATTTAATCATATTTTTACTCTTGCTGCTGCTAACTGCTGTTGCCTCTATTCGCATTTACATTTCATTCCATCACTTTGCCTCTGATGCATTTTGCATTCTTCTTTTACTATTCGCTCAGTTGGATTAGACGGAAAAAATGTATGTGCGCGGGAGTGAGAGAGCGAATCCTGAAGAAGGCAATGAAAAATAGTGAAAATGGAGAGAATAAAAGACCGCAGCACATCGTGCGTAACCGCGCTATTGCTTTTGTATGTGAATAAATCTCAATAGTGACTTCAAAGAGCCATTTCACATAATGCGAGGGAGGCGTGTGTTCGTATCAAGCGCATATCTGTTCAGATTGCATTATTAGCCACAGGATACGCGCGCAACGATGCAACGAATGAACAAAAAAATAGCAAAAACAACAACAACACAGACACAAAATTACAAAGATAAAACGATAGATTTGATATATGAAATCGTATGCAAAACGTGTATAAGAAAAAAGAAACAACGAACCAACCCAAACAGTAAACACACAGCAACGGTTTCGATCACAATTCGTCACGAATCACGCGCAAAATATCTATATGTTTATTTATACACGTATATATGTGTGTGGCTCTCAGTATGAAACCATAGCAATCCAGCATTTAATCGCGTAGATGCGCTTAACACATTCAATCGATTTGATTCATGCGAATGCACATTATCTTTTTCGAAGACTCTCACGTGCCACTCAGTTTGTCGCGCTTTTTTCTCTCTTTTTAGGCCAACAATTTTTCTATTAATTAGCTACCCAATGAAAATCATTTGCCATGAAATTTTTGAAATAAAATTCATTTTAAGCTATGCGCAATATTTTTATTTGCTCAACTAAATTGATCCATGAACCAAAAAATTCGATTAATTTTACATATTGTCCGAGATGCTATTACAGATTTAATATACAAATCAATGAACTCTTCGTAATTACAACGTTTAATTTGAGTCATGTGAAAATTAACAACAAAAATGAATGCGAGCTAGTATTTGTATGCTCATGTACAGACTTCTGGTTTTGCTGAGCTGGTAGTGGCTGCTGCCTGCTGAGAGCAGCCAGCTGGTTAGCTATGGCTGGCAATGTATTTCGCATAGTTGTTTATCCATTGAAAACGACACCGTTATGTCTTCCATAAGAAACACATCACCAGCGGCTGGCCAGCCATGGCTGAGCAGCTACTGCTCTCAGCAGCCGCTACCAGCTCAGCAAAACCATAGGACTGCTCATGTGAACAAAATATATTCGCGTGATGACAGTTACATGATACTTCACAGAAATTGCGCGAGGGTATTATTGATTATTCAGTATTATATACATGTGCTTTTTTGAGCCAAATAGTTGCATTACATTGTCTAATATTTCTATCAGTGTAAGAGCATAGGCGAGAATGAACATTTAAAATAACACGGTCATACTCGCCACTACCTCTCATCGATAGATTTATGCTTAGCTTGATTTTATTCAATACATGAGTTAAAGCAGGTGTGCGAAAAGTTTTCGGGTTATTTTTTGTATATTTGACGGATTTTGTATGTTTCCATCGTTGAGTTTGACATTTTTGATGCCATACGTCTTCAGAATGTTCTGTCATACCGAGGCAATTTGGTTTGTTTAGATTGACTTGACAATTTATCTCGGCAAAAAAATGGAATTAAATCGTGAACATTTTAGAAGTCTTCACAGAAATAGGATTTTAATAACCGTAACCGAACCCGGACTCACAACGGGTCAAATAAACATCCAAACTTACTCCATTTGGTAACTTGATAATATTTTGTTTTCCAAAGCAGCCAGATCAAATGTTCTTCTGTATATAGACAAATACACGATATTTTAACTGATGTCGATTCTTTCAGCGTACATTCTGGGTTTTTTAGGTGGCACATTGTGAATCTGACCCAACCGCATAATAAATGGTCTTAAATACGTAAAATTAACTTTTCCGTACATTTCCTTTCATTGAAAGTCTACGGGTTTACGACATTTTCATTAGTTGCTACAAAATTTGTATTGAAGTTATGTTCATTTCTTATCCTTTCATCATGTAACTTTGGGAATATCATTTTTTCATGAAAAAAAAGTCAAACAAATTTCAAAAGTCATTACGATGAGATTTAGGATTAATTGATATTACCACTAATCCATATCTTAGCTGTGCCATGTTTGCGAATGTATTGCTATTTTTGGTTCTCACCAGCTGTTTTACTTCACATTTAGTGCACGCATACGCAAAGTCAGAATAAGTATGAAATAATGGGAATAGCAATGGGGATAAGATGAGACGGAGATGATACAGAGATGAGGCATTTTGGAGCAAAGCTTCTTGAAAAAATATTTTGTATCCAAAATATTTGAAACATTTATATAAAAAATGTTTCCAATGAGTGATCATATGGAGGAATTTTTTTTTCTTAATAATTTTGCTTTATATCGGGTTTCGTAATAGGGGTGATATGATTTTGAATGTCCCTATCGGGCTCATTTGAACTGACATTTTTGACGTCTACTGTCAGTTGTCATTAGTAAGGTTTGCCATTTAATCATTAGTAGTTTCACGCTTCCACAACGTTTGGAAATTGTCCAATTATTTTATCAAAATTCGAGAAGTTTTGTCGGTGTTCAAAGAGCATATCGTGCAAAATATGGTCGGCATTCTGCTCCATCCGCGCTCTCAATTCGTCGAATAATCAATAAGTTGGAGAGTGAATTTACTCTATTGGATACTAAGCCTCGAAATCGTATGCGTACCGCACGTTCTACACAGAATATAGCCGCCGTACAGGCCAGTATCGAGGAAAACCGTGAATTGTCCGTTTCACGCCGATCTCAGGAATTGGGCCTGTCCAGGATGACTACCTGGCGTATTTTGCGGTTGGATCTTGGCCTACATCCCTATAAGATGATTCTGGCCCAAGAACTGAAGCCTAATGACCATCGTTTGCGTCGGGAGTTCGCGGATTGGGCTCTGGAATCAATTGAAAATGATCCCAATTTTCATAAAAAAATCATCTTTTCTGATGAGGCGCATTTTTGGCTCAACGGCTTTGTAAACAAGCAAAATTGTCGTTATTGGTGTATGGAAAACCCTCAGGTCATTCATTCATCTCAGAAATTAACCGTTTGGTGCGGTTTATGGTATGGTGGCATCATCGGACCATTTTTTTTCAAAAACGCCGAGAACCGAACCATAACTGTGAATGGAGAGCGATATCGGGCCATGTTAACCGACTTTTTCTTTCCGGAATATGATGATATTGATGCAGAGGACCTTTACTTTCAACAAGACGGCGCAACTTGCCATACTGCTGGCCAAACAATGGATTTATTGCGAGGAAAGTTTGGAGAATCGATTATCTCAAGAAATGGCCCTTTCAATTGGCCGCCAAGATCTTGCGATTTAACGCCTCTGGATTATTGCCTTTGGGGATACGTTAAATCTAAGGTTTATGCCAATAAACCAAAGACAATTGGAGAGCTTGAAACCAATATCCGAGCCGCTATAGCAGCCATACCACCAGAAATGCTGCACAAAGTCATCGAAAATTGGCTAAAACGCATTCGGGTTTGCAAGAAGAGTCGCGGGGGCCATTTGGCCGATATATTGTTTAAATCATTAATGGCATAGAATATCCAATATAATTATAGAGATTCCGATCAATTCCGCATGAATATTCAGTGTTTTTTTTCATTTTCAAAACATATCACCCTTATTGGGAAACCCTTTATAAACATCCATAATGGAAACATGATCGTGTGGCTTATGAAAATTTCTTAACCTCATTTTTCCACGGAAATAATTAGTCGTATGAAATTTCAAGTCAATCCGAAGAGGTTTGGGAAATATTTTTATGGCAATTATGTTCTTCGAACGAATCAGTGTAAAGTTCCAGGTTAAACGTAAACGTCAAATGAATTTGAATCTTGTTGCTCCATGTAATAAGGTTCATTTTAGAAACAAATAACACTCACGCGAAATCTTCAAATTCTCTCTCTAAACATAGTCTCCATACAAATATTTCGTAATTATATTAAAAACCGTCCATTTAAAGACTAGACCCCAATTGATTTACCCGAAAACATTTTCCGAATGAGCTGAAAATTAATACGTTTCTTTTCCCAATGAAGACCTATTTGCACATTCTTGTACGATCGATTTTCATCTTAAGCTTTTTGAGTTATCGTGTTAACAAATTTTTGCATACAACGGAAAACGTAAAACACGCAAACAAATCGCTCCGGAAATGGTCGCAATCGTTTATTTTATGTTCAAAACGTATAGAAAACTCGTTTCGATCGCAATACTTTTGCGCCAACAGTGGTGTGTGCGGAAAAGTAAAAATGTTCACTTCAATCTTGGAAATAATGTCCTAATTCTTAGAATTATGATTTTAACGTACAACTATCATATTTTTGTTGTGCTATATTCAGTTCTCCTTTCAATTGAAAAATCTTCATCGCTTTCAGCAATATAATAATCGTGTCATTGGCAAAAGCCAGTTATCTTGAAAAAAATTATCACTGTATTTCGATATAAAGCGTGCTTATGCTCCGCCTGTCAACGGAATGAACTTGACTCTAACCCCAAATTGAATCTTGTTTACATTCTGTCTTTTGCAACATGTTTCTTCATGCGCTCGCATTCAATCATTTGATACAAATGTGTAACTAAGGAAACACTTGCTTGAAATATAATTTCAAATAAAGTAGATAGTATGAGTGAATAAAAAAGAATAATTATACTATTGTTAATGAGATAAATCTCGATTCATTGTCATAAATGTAATCTCCAAAAATAAAGTGATTTCATTCATCAATTTTATAAGTAATTTTTCCAAAATTATGGTCCTTATTTCTCAACGAATACATATATATGAAATTAGGTAATAAAACTTGCAATTGTATATGTTTTGGTTGTTTTACGAGTATTGGTGAGCGGCTTGCGGGTTCGAATGCAAGTTGCAGTATAATGCACCGCACTCATATTTGCAACGATATTATTATTATTAATTTGAAATAAAATCATTTCGCATCACCGAGATTTGAACCTACGTCCCAATGGCTGTGACTAAAATGAGTGCAGTGCAATCCCTGCTCGGCCATCCTTTGAATAATGATAATAATGAACCAGTTGAAAAATCTTCACCTTACTTATTGGATCAGTATAATTTTACGTTTCCGAGAAGAATTGTGCCAATTAATAAAAAAAATGCCACAATGAAACAAAACCTTTTTCAATTGATGCAGGCTGAACTTAGTTGAACTAAGATACATATATTTAAATTTATTCGCTGTGATTTTTGCTGGTGCATATGTTTAAATTTGTAAGATAACAATTTATTCAAAATAATGCATTCCTATTTTTCCAACAAGATGTTGACGTGTTGAAACACTCACGACAAGGTCGAAGCTGTACCTTCAATTTTATGCTTCGCAATTTGTTGCATCTTCTGTAATTAAGCGAATATTAACATAGCCTTTAAACTGATTTATGGATTGCAAATGCTCTCGGTTTTGATGAAGTCACATGGAGTCTTTCCTTCGTTATTTTTCACACTGACATCTGCACCATATCTGATGAACAATTTAGCAAAATTGTTTAATTGTTCCATTTCTTTCTTTGGAGGCAATTGCTCTTGTTGCATTTCAGATACTACAAAATTGCAACAAATAAATCAAATTTAGATTGTTTATTGTGTGATGTTACATTACTTGATGAGAGAAGTATTTGGTTTATTCGTATGTGTTAAATATTTTGAATTTCTGATCAACAGTTTTTCAAAAATGACTTAAACATATACCTCTTCTTTCTTGGCAATTATATGAATTGGTGTATTTCCTTCTTTGTTTATTGCATTGACATTAGCTCCATTTTCAAGCAGCACATTCACAGCTCCTTTTCCTTATTCAATTATATTCAAATCCATCAGTGTTTCTTAAAAATATCTTGATGAAAATTCGGAATTTACCTCCAATAGCAATTGTGTGAAGAGGTGAATTACCAAATTCGTCTGTAGCATTCATATTAGCATTATGATCAAGCAAAACTCTAATGATATTCTCTGATCCTACTGAATCAAAACCAATTGTAACAAAAGTGCAAATTCATTTCTCGATATCTGAACATTACCTCGTTGAGAAGATGAATGAAGTGGTGTCTCTCCGTGTCGATTTTTCGCATTCACATCAGCATTGTTATTAATGAGAATTAGAGCAACATTTGCTGCATCTAATCTCAAAATAAAGAATTCCAAATCAAATTGAACCGAATAAAAAGAATCTTGGAATTGGAATTTACCGTGTTCTGTGGAAAAATGAAGTGGTGTATCTCCATTTTTATTTGTCGCGTTGACATCAGCTTCGCGATCGATCAGCATTTGAACAAACCTTTCATTCACACTTGCTAAAAGTTTTATCGAGAAATGATTTCGCTCATTATCAAATGAGTCATCATTGAATCATGATTTTTATAATTTTATATATATATAATTATTAATATTTACGATTGCGAACAGCCCAATGTAGAACAGTATTCCCGAAGTTATCTGTTGCGTTAACTTTAGCGTCGTTACTAATAAGAATTTGAACAATATCTATATCATCTGAAAAGATCAATAAAAAGCTGTAAACATTTCTCGACTTATTTCATTTTTCATGATTTGAAGTTCACCTTGAAAAACGGCATAATGAAGAGCTGTAGCTCCATGTAAGTTTTTTCTATTCACATCAATGTTGTTATTAACAAGTATTTGCATGATATCCACGTTATCTGAGCGAATGAATAAAATACTTTCAATATATTCATTTGTCGAAGAAAATTTAAAAATATTCATCGTAACCTCTTTCAATAGCATAAAACAATGGTGTTTCTTCTAGATTGTTTGTAGAATTGACATCAGCTCCATTATTGAGTAGAATCTTAACGACTTTCTCCTTACCTAAACGAAGGAAGGAAATCATTCAAATAGGAAATATGATTATGTTCGCAGTTCACGTTACCAAAGTCCACAGCTTTATGGAGCGGAGTCTCTCCATTCAAGTTCTTGGTATTCACATCGACATGATTGTTGATGAGTATTTGAGTAGCTTTTTCTCCATCTGAAAAGGAAAACACAAATTATTTTCAAAAATTTTAATTTGGCATTTATTATATGTTCAAAATTACTTCCAATAGCGCCAAGATGAAGTGGAGTGTCTCCATTATTGTCTTTTGCGTTAATATTGGCATTGTTATCGATGAGAATTTGAACAATGGCTTCATTTAAAGTATCTTTAAATATGAGAAATGGAATCAATTAAAGCGATATGTTTATAATTATCAAAATTTACCTTTAAAAACCGCTCGATGAAGTACTGTAGCTCCATTCTGGTCTTTTGCATTAACATTTGCTTTATTGTTGATGAGAAGTTTAACGATGTTTTCATTCACAGCATCTGTAAGAACCAGACAAACAATATTTTAATAAGAAGGGATTTTTCGTATTTTCAACATTTACTTTTCGAAACAGCTGAATGGAGTGGTGTATATCCTTGTGAATCCTTTGCATTCACATCGGCATCACTGCTAAGAAGTATTCGAACAACAGCCTCTCGATCTGAATCAATAATTTATATAACTTTTAAGAAATTGTCTTTAGATATGAATTTCCGAAAGATACTATTTTTCACAGCCAAAATGAGTGGTGTATTTCCAAATTTGTCTTTGACTTCTACATTAGCTCCACCAACAAGCATCTTTTGCACGACTTTTTCTTTTCCTAATGAAACAATCCAGAAGTAAGATTCTATCGTTTTCGACAATCAAAGAATTAAAAGAAAAAATACCGTTTAAAGCAGCCACTAAAAATGCCCATTCGTATTTCTTGTTATCTTTGCCACATTTCTCAATCAATAATTCGGTAATCATATCATCATCTAAAGTTTTAAATAAACTGTAGACTATTGTGTGATATTTTTATGCGGTTACCTTTTTACTTGCCATCAATAATAGCATTAACAAGTGCGTCCAACCAGTTGTAAGCTTCGTTTCCCGTATCGAATATTCCTGCGAATGTGTTTTTTACAAATGGATTTAATTCAAAAGATCATTGATATTAACATGGAATAACCATCAATCGTTCTTCTGCTTAAAAATTCTAAATTTTAGCATAAACGCTGAATTTTCACATTATTTTTAATAGAAAATATTTCTGCTAGATTTTGCAATCAACGACAGCTGTAATATTTGTGCCAACTGGCGGTGAAATTGCAAATTACAACCATTACTGCTACTTGTACCTATACGTATTAGTAGCACGTAAAGCCGTCGGTCACGTGCAACAAAAAAACTCTGTTCATATGAGTGTGGTGCCGTACGGTCCTGCAAGCTGAAATTTTGCTTGATTTAAAGACATTTACAGAATTGCATCGCGGAGCACGATTTTTATGGTTCGGGGAAAAAATAATAAAAATAAATGCAACTTTTCCAATTTGGGCATTTTCCGCAGAAGAATTCGGAAACACCCTAGTTTTGATATTTTTCAAAACATAGATCGCCACGCCACCTTTCTTGTTTGTATCTCCGGTTTTCGATTTGTGATCAGAGCGAATGATTTTGTAGCCAGGAATATCAATGGAGTTCAGGAGTAATTCCAGTTCAAGTATTCTATGGGCATTGACACCGAAAAAGTTGAAATCATTCCTGAATTTATTGAGAACATTTACAGATTTAATTTCATTCGGACACTTTTTGCGATTAATTAAATGCTCATCATCGATATTCAAGGTAATATTCTCACTCGCAAGAATAGAATCAAGATTCAGTATACAATCACAAACTCGGAAAACAGGTTGCCGAAGAGCTGCTGAGAGTGCAATCGTGCAGTCTTGAAGCTGGCAAATTAGCAGCCACAGATGGATAACATGCGGAATCATTGGGAGAGGGATTTCGCTCGGGTGAGACAGAATCACATGAATAATTTTTTTTCAAGCTTAATATTTACTTATGTGTGTGTTATTGTAGTTGTGGCACTCAATGTATGTTTTAATAACCAAAATTGTGAAAACTCGATTGAGACACACACAAAAAAAAAACAATATTTATCAGTATGAGCCTGTTTAAATCAATATATTTTAATCGTAGTTGAACTGATGGACACTGATTAAATCAGTACAATTGTTCAGCTTAAAAAATCTATTCCAAACACTATTCAATCTAAAATGTTCGTTAATTACCAATACAAATGAGGATCGGTGTCCATTTCGTGAAATTTACATTGTTGGGCCCAGCACTTTTGATGATCAAATTTATCCCTTTTACATCATCTGAATAGATATTATTGAGAATCATGATTTTGTAGGCAAATTCCAACTGTGCTTTTAATACTTACTGATTTTAATGGCTCTATATAGATTTGCATCGGTAGAGCTGAATGAAGAATGAAAGGGACAACCATTTTATGTTTTAATAAAAGTATAATAATAACATTTCTGGGAACTATGAAGGTTGGCACATCACTGAGATTCGTTTTTACAAATAATATTTGGTACAGACCTGTCCATTTTAACTGAAATGGAACGAATGGGAAGATGCGTTTTATTTGCTTACTCAACCTAAGTTTTGTTATTTCGAAGAGGATATTTTGCTTACCTTCAAACGAAGAAACTAAAATTAGAACAAGGCATAAAGCCAGCCGTGTAGCACACTTCATTGTTTGCTACTAAATGCCAACGAATCTGAAAATCATAAATCAAAATTGACACACACCGAATGAAATCGCATTGAAAACTATTTCATTTTTGTTTCGACGAAAACGTGTTTTATTTACTACAAAATATCTATTACGTCTTTCAATAACATTCGTACATTACTTAGATGTTAATGCATTAGTGTGCATAAACAGCTTACTCAATACTCACATGAAAGAATAAACCGTGACAGCTAATATAGCTATAGTGTATAGCTATAGCTGTCACGGTTTATTCATTCATGTGAGTATTTAGTACACTGTTTATGCACATTAATGCATTGACATCTAAGTGATGTACGAGTGTGAATAAAAGACGTTAAAGATTTTTTGTAGTGTTATCACTCAAGGGAAAAAGTTGCGACTCTGACTCTTGTTCGTATATTAAATCTATTTTAGTTTTTTATTTGTCCCAAATTCGATTTCAATATTCATAAGTATAACCGATACAAACTCCCAAAAAGGATTGAACAGTAAACTAACACTAAACAAATATTTGTTTTTACTTTGTAAATCGAAAAGGATGCTTCGATTAAAAACTTTTTTTTTTGAAGGAACAGAGCGTTGTATACAAAGCGCTGTATCAAATAATGCCACGTTCCAAGTGAAACACAATCACTGAGCTGAGCAACCATTTCCCCATCTGAATATATTTTCACTGATAGTAGTTCTTTATCGCTTATTACTTTTCCGCGGTAAAAGTATTGCGATCGGTCCAAAAAATTCAAAACGCTCGGAATAAGTTTTCTATGCGTTTTGAACCTAGAAAAAACGATTGCAACCATTCCCGGAGCAATTTTTTGTCCGTGTGTGGTACGTTGTACGTTGTCCGTTGTACGCAAAAATTTGTTAACACGATAACTCAAAAAATTGATTTTAGAATTGAACAAAAATTATTACACACACATTTGTCTTCATTAGGAATAGAAACGTATTAATTTTCAGCCTAATCGGATAATTTTTTCGGGTAGCTCTAGTGGAGTCGAATCAAAAAATGGGCTGTTTTTCAATATAATTAAGAAACATTTGTATGGGGACTATGACTATTTCGCATTGTATCATTATGGAAGTTTCAGAATATTATTTTTTCATGAAAAAAATGAGTCGTGCAAAATTTCAAGTCATTTCAATGGGATTTAGGACTACCTCCCCTGTAAAATTTTCGTTTGTTGGGACCTTTTCGAGGTCAAAACTGAACATTTGTATGCCGACTTTCTCAAGTTCACATTGTAACGAATTGAAACTTTGAATATATTATATTTTTATGAATAAAATGAGTCATGCAAAATTTCAAGTCATTCCGACTAGATTTAGGACTACCTCCCTCACAAAATTTCCAATTTTCGGGGTCAATATTCATATTTGTGATTTTCTAATCTGTGTTTTTTCATCAATTTGAATGCTCATGCTGTAACCGAAAGTTATACTGTTATACATAACATAAATGTAGAACCATATCTATCGTTGGCATGAATTGAAAGTTCACATCAGAGTGAACTAATTCGTAATTGTTATTACCAATTCAAAAATGGAGAACGTTGAAGTAAGAACTAGGAACTGAGATGTTTGTTTGTTTTTGTATTAAAATTTAAATTTAAATCACATGATGTGTAATGACTCGAAATTCGATCTCATCGTAATGACTTCAAATTTTCTGTGATTTATTCTCAAAGTTGCATGATGATTCGATAAGAAATAAACATAAATCCAATACAAATGAGTAGCAATCAATGAAAAATGCGTAAGCCCGAACAATTTCGGGAAATGTGCGGAAAAGTTAGTTTTACGTAGGTAAGACCATTTATTTTTTGTATATTACGCTGAATAACATGATTAAAAGTGTTCTATTTGACTAACATGTGCTGCTATTAAGCTGCTTTTCAAATGAAGTCTGAATAATAACGAATATTTAACTATCGCTAAAATTTCGGAAGTTAACATATTATATGATAATTCTATCAGTGAGATCAAGAGGCGAGTATGTACATTTAAATTAACACAGACATACTCGCCTCTTGATCTCACTGATAGAATTGTAGTATATGAATGAGAATGCTTGATAGTTCAAAACACAACGAAACATGATAATGAGTTTTTCAATCCAAAATTTTGCGGAAATAGGAGTAGCACCATATAGAAAGAATATATTGCTGCTCAGTTTGTTGAGTTGATGGAAGAAGAATTTTTGAGTGAAAATAGAATAATTTTACAGCAAACAACAACAAACATTTATAGACCATTTTTGCATTTCAGCGTCTGGTCTGTTTTACGAAACAAAAAGCCTCATATACCACTAACAATACCTCTCCACAAACCCCGATCGAGAGCCAAATTTTGAGTTTCATCACACCATTCATATCCCCTCCCATTCAAATCATATTTAACCGAATCTAAATAACGTCGTCGTGATCTACCCCTACCTCTCGGCCCATCAGCTTCGGCGAACAGAATCCGTTTCAGTAGTCGCTCTTTCTCCATGCGTTTAACATGACCAGACCATCTCAGTCTGAATTTCCTTGCTACTTCTCCTACCGAATCGACGTTTGACTCCCCCGACTCGTCTCATTTCGGATTCTGTTTTCCCACTGATCGCGACGCGAGACTCCCGAAATCATTCTCAACACTCTCATATCAGACACTTCCAAATTATGAATCAAATTCTCAGAATCAACCCAGCTCTCGCTACCATATAGAATAGTTGGTCTGAAGATTGACCCGTGAATCAACATCTTTGTTTCTGTACTCAATTCACGTTTATTGAAAACGTTAGATCTAAGTTGCGCTACTACTTTATTTCCATTAACCCTACGCTGTTCAAACTCTTTATCAAACTTGCCATCTTCCGAAAAGATGCAAACCAAATATTAACATAACTTCAGTTTTTGTGCCGCTAATGGTCATTCCGAAGTTCGTACAAGCCTCTTCCAAATCTTTGATACTATTTTGCAGCTCCAGTTCAGAATTGCCAAACAATACCAGATCATCTGCGTAAGCGAGTGCAGAGATAATATTGCCCCCCAGAGCTACTTAACCCTTTAAATTGGCTGATTTGATGTCGCAGATCATTACGTACTTCAAACCATTCACTCAAATCTCCATCCACTCTCACTGCTGCATTACTGTTTGCGTACAAACTTTGAATCGCGTTGAGAAGATAACCATAATCGGCCAAGATTGACCACAACTTAGATCTGGGAATGCAGTCGTATGCTTTCTGCAAATCCACGAAACAGAAGTACAGTTCCCTATTTCTTTCAAGGAATTTCTCCATTAGTTGTCTCATGCAAAAAAATTTGATCTTGACAGCGCATTGGGCGAAAACCCGATTGATTTTCATGCAAGAGCGATTCGACAATAGCTCTCTTTTCCAAAATTGCATTATATGTATACTTTTCCGACAACGCTTAGTAAAGAAATTCCTCGATAGTTGTTGCAGTCTCTATTACTGTCTTTTTTATGAAGAGGCGAAATGAATGCGCCACCAAGTTAAATACGATGTAACCAGCGAACACCTACAAAACCAATACTAATCAGATATTCATTCCGAATCTCATCCACACCCGCAGCCTTACATTAAATTTCATCCATGCTTATCTCTTCCAAACTCTCTTCACCCACATTTCCATTCACATTCTCATTCACCAATCGGCATTTTCTACATTCAGCAATTCATCAAAATATTCCTTCCATCGTTTCAACACATTCTTTTTGCCCTTCACTACATTGCCCGACTTGTCCAACACAGCTCCAGGATCATGTTTCTTGCCTTATTCCTCTGTTGTCCAGCAACTTCTAGACATAAAAGAATAGATAGAATAATTCAAACGTATAGAAAACTCTTTCCGCGCGTTTTGAATTTTTTGATTCGATCGCAATACTTTTACTACACACTGTGTGCGGAAAAGTAAAAACGTTATATTTATAGAACGAATTTAATCATTTCCAATGTCAGAGATGAAGTAACAATTGTCGTAAATATTTGTCTACATGCTTGAGAAAGAATTTCAAAAATGCGTTTTCAAATAACATTTTTTGTTAAACTGGTGATAAACAAAAACGTCCATCGAAAACGTCCAATGAAAAAAAAAAGCATCTGTTAGTTGAGAAGATGTTTGCAGTATTTTTTGTCCTTGGTCTTTGACATACATTTCTGATTTATGTTCGATCATTTCGACCAGAGTTTCTTTGAATTTTGCTAGTGGTTGCTGACTTCTAATTGGCGATACCCCGAATTAAAGATCTTTGTTATTGAAATGGGATGTTTCTAAGCGTACAGTGCGCGTCTTTTAAAACAAAACCATATTTCAGCTCCACTTCCAACGATGACCTCAATACGAATCTTTTAGTTCCACCTCTCGCCGCTACTATGTATAATCCAAATTTAAAGCATCTGAGTGGCGTTGTTTGGCGTTTTGACTTATTAAATGCACAGTCTACGTTTCTGAGCAAGCACCGCTTAGCCAGTATGGACTCAATTGTAGCCATTAACTTTCGGAATATGCTGCAAAATTTGCATCGAGGGTACTCCAATTGGAAGTCGGTGATTCATGCTTGTATTTGGCACCTTAACGGCTTTTTAAGCTTAACTTAAGATGAGAATACATGATGAGAAATCTATTTCGGATTTGTGCAGCATATTTGAATTTGTTTTAAAGGAACTTGGTCATTTATGTTGCTCATTCAAAAATGCTGTACTTAACTTCTTTTTTAAAAGATATTCACTAAATTAATGCAGAAATCATTAATTTTTTTTAACAAATATGCTAATTTTCGTTTTCCAAATTACGATCCTAAAACCATTAGAAGAAAATTAAAAATGCCGAAATATTGGTGAAATAATGTTTTTGTGGAGATAAAAGGAGAATAATTTTGTGTGCAATCATCGATCTTTATAGTGGCGGGGATGACGCACGAAATGTATAAATATGCAGACGCTGTCGGTGCAGAACATCAGCTCATGTTTACCCCTCGTCGAGTTTGAAACATTCGCAGCATAAGCTACCATCTTAATTTGGACGAAATGATTGATTCACAAAATTTTATTGACAAAACATTTTAGTTCAAAAAGAGTTACATTTTCTTTGAAGGATATAGAAATAGACAATGCTAAAATCCAAAGGAAGAAATAGTTAGGATTGTTTATTACATTAAGTACATATTATAATAATAACACAAATTTAAGTACAGTCGTCAGCGAGCAACATTTTCAATTTATAACATGTACTTTTCCAGTATATCGTATTGAACTGAAATTTTGAGTGACTTATTCTCGAAGTTACATGATGATACGATAAGAACAAAACATAATCTTTGAATCCGTAGACTGTCGGGGAATGTGCCGAAAAGTCAGTTTTACGTATGTTAAATCATTAAATATTTATTTATTATTTATTTGATTTTTTATTTTTTTGTCAATTTTATCAGACGTTTTTATAAATAAGCCATTTTATTCCACAACAATAATACATATATTTTTGACCATATATGATCAAACTTCGTATTAATATAAATATTTAATTGCAAATGCTTCGAATGATAATTTCCTTACCTCGACAATTATTTCCCTATGTTGAACACACTTCTATCACTTCCCTCAATTACATTTTCATGAATGTTGTTAAAAAAATCTTATACAATGTATATCCAATGTATAATTCAGCGGTCTATCATGAATAAAGCGATCCAAAGTGTAATTTCAGTCCTTAGAATACGCTAAGGTGTATTCTCTACTTGGCCTTGTGATCTCTTATTCTAACAAACTCATTTAACGCTGTTTTACCGAAGCAGACGCACGCATTTTAATATTATTGTGATTATCTGATTGAAAACTTGGAATCGTGTGCTATTTAAACGAGCCCATGGCGCATAAAAAATACGTTAAAAGGCGTGTGTGGAGAACGCAGTCAAATGAATGTAATTTAAAAGCGAAAAGATCGAAAACTTGCCATATAGAGATTTCTGTGAATTTTCTTGGTTGAGATGTGACACGTAGATGGGCTCATTTATTTGGCATTTTCGTTTGTCATGTGCTAGCGAACACTTTTTCTCGAAATGTTATCTCAATATGCAAAAGCAGCGCTTCATTCTGTGACTGAAGCATAATTTTATTTGCATTTCCAAGTGCGTATCACGTACAATCGTACATTTTAACGTCGAATACACAATTTTGTTAAGTTTACTCGAATACATACATGTATCGATTCAATCAAATCGATGAACAACGTTGGAACCTTTATTCAATTGACGGCTGTAGCTACAGAAATTGAAGAGTGCCGAATGAAAATGTTGTCAATTGCCTCGATTGATTTAAAACTATCAAACAATGTATATGAAATGCTGTGAAGGGAATCTTTTGATCGTAAATTATAATGAAAGAGCGTTTTCAAACAAGCCTAGGCTTGCGAACACCTTTGACCTTTCCGTGATCGGCATGGTTTTACAGTTACCCATAGAGAGAAAGATGGAGCGAAGGAGTGAGAGCGACAAACTAAACGCAAATAAATGATTACACTTTTTTTGCCAGTTTTCAATGAAAAGAAGAAGTCACCGTTCTAATATGTGTTGTGATCATTTATCGGCAATTTTCTAATTCCCACGAAATTGCCTCAATTTTCATTCCACCATTTGCGTCATCGGATGCTTTTGTTTTGTGTGATTGTGTGTGCCAGAGAGATTAATAGGCCAACGACGAATGAACAGCAAGTCCGTCTATTACCGCGAAAAAATCCTGATTACTTCCAATTTAACGCAAATTCACCTTCATTCTTGTTGATTGCTCCCTCTCTCTGTGTTCTGTTCTGCGCTACGCTTTACGGCACAAAATTGCTCACAATGCCATACCATTTTAACCATTCCAATGCTTAGTAAATCTAGGCGTTAAGCAAATGAAGCGTTTCGTGAACGCGATTAATCCAAACGAGGCATTGCAGAATCTCGGGAGAGAAAGAGACACACAGAATGAACGATTTTCACAGCTAAAGGGAATCCAACATACAGTCGTGATACAGAAAAAATGAGATATTTTTTTGATATGCAAATCATTTCCGACGAACCTCATGTCACATATTGTTTTTCACTCCACTCTGTGCGTACTCTATTTTATTGCTATTCATTTAAATTTTTAAATGGGTTAATCGTTGCACTCTTTCGCTGTGCAACACTCATTATGCTTCATTTGAAGAGGAAAATCATCATATCAGTTCATTCATCATCCTATAAAGTACCTAGACTTTTTCTGAATCTGTACAGATTGGCCAATAATGTGAAGCAAATACGAAATTTTTTAACTTTGATAAAAACCTGCATTTAATAAACATTGATTTTTAGTGCATCACAAACAACTCAGGCATATACTCATTGAGTGAAATAGAATACAAATAAATTTTCATGGGATTTGACATCTTAAGATTTGATGCTGTTGCTTCTCAAGTAAATATAACGTTGCATGCAATTTCAATTTACGATATGATTCTTTTGTACAAAAATATACTCAACATTCTATGAATTTCTAATATAATATGAATATAGACAAATTTTCTATATAATAAAGCGATTTATGTATCAAAAATTTGGCCTTAGAACTAATCTTTAGGGTATTAATTTGCGTGTATCATCAGCATTTGTAGTGTAATCATTGCATTCTGGTTCATCCATCATGGTCATTGGCAATCCAACACTTTGCTTTTCAGCATCATCATCATCATCATCATTATTATTATTATTATTGTTTTTGTTGTTATTGCTGTGGCCCTTGCCATTGCGGTTGATAATGATTTCATTCAATTTGCACATTTTGACACGAGCCGCCTCCACTGCCGATCTGGGATTTTCAAAACGCATGCCAAAGCTGAAAGGTTGTTTTGCGTAGAATCGTTTGTAAATAAAAAATCCCCCCATCACAAAAACAACCAAAACAAGTATAATGGAAAGGGTTCCAGCGACTGTTTTTGCTGGACTGCCGCCGGTTAGTTCATGTCGATAGAATAGTGGCTGGTTTCGCTGCATGCCCTAAGCAAATCGAACAATTTTATTAGGCTTGAAATGTGTGTATAATTGTTTGCCATGCAAACGATGTGTTGTGTTGCATTGTGTACTTACCACACTGCTGCACTCGACGCCCGGCTCAACCGTATGACCAAAATCACAGATGCATTTAGCGCCCAAATCCGATGGGCTGCAAATTGTATTGCACTTCATGTTCGCACACACATTTTCGCCGGATTTTTGTCGCGATTTCTGTGCGATTACTAGATTATCCGGTTGATTGGCGTAGAGCGGAAACCTTTCGCATTGTCTATTTCCATAAAGTCGGCATTTGGCAACAATTTGTGATCCACCATTTGACACATAGGCATGGTTTTCGAACAGATTGATTTCAATGGGTCGTGTTACATACTCGCTATTCGCAATCATCAGTTTTTTGCCAGTGCCATCGTATTTCACCGACCAAATTGTGCGAGTTTCCAAACCAACGTAGTACACACGTTCTGCGTAAAAGTCGCATGTTATTGACGGCACAAAAAATGAGTCCTCGCTTACCAGTTGTGAACGACTTCCATCCAAATTATGCGCAAATATTTTACTCTCTGGCATCGCGAATTCGATTTTTTTCACGAGCACGTAGAAGAGGCGATGATTGAGCGCATCAACGTACAGCGATCTAATGTGTTCACTATTTTTTAACTCAATCAATGTGATACACTTTTGATTGTCCATGTGGCAAACTTTGATCGCCATTGATTTGTGGATAAAATAGATGTTTTCGGTAATCCAATCGACAGCTACTTGAGTTGGCATACCGATATTTTTTACAAAATTTACGCGACCAGTTTCGTTCCATTTCATTTCATACAACGTTTCACTATCTTCAACGGTGAAGTATAATAGACCTTTGTCGAAATTCATGTCGAGGCTCAGAATTTTCGATCCATTTGCAGATTTGACTTTTGTGAGATGTGGTTTTAATCGATAAATTCGATCGAATGCCGTGTAAAACATGAACATCTTGTCATTCAATGATTTGCAGGATATTTTATCTTTGGCCAAAGCAAAGTCACTGAAACACGAGCAACGATATGCTCCATCGGTGTTCTCGCATTTTTGGGCACAAGGAAAAGTGCCAGTAGCACATTCATTTATGTCACTACATGTTTTTTTGTCTGGATTCAGCGCATAGCCATCATGGCAAGCGCACACTGGACCACTTGGTGATCGAATACATTTTTGCTGGCATGGCGAATTCCTACATGAATCGGAACAGATTCCGTCTTCATCTGACCCATCGGAACAATCTTTTTCTCCGTTGCAAACACGATCCCAGTCGACACATATCTCGTTTTTGCATTTGAATTCATTTTCGGTACAAGATGGATGGAAATGAGCTTGACCACGGAAGGAGTGTGTGACATTGCCACAGCGTTCTTCGTCTGAACCATCTAGGCAATCTCGTTTACCGTCACAATGCCATTTTTCTGGCAAACATTCACCTGAACCGCATTTAAAATTATTTTTACCACACACATCACAGTTGATTTCATCTTCACCTGGTTTTGTTTTAAGACAAGTAACAGTTGGTCAATATATTTCTTCGTCAATTTTTTGGATTTTCAAAATTTCACATTGAAAAATGGATTGAAAAATTATCATTGAAATCGCATTGATGTACCTTTTGGACAATCCGCTTTGCCATCGCAAAGTTTTTTTATGTCCAAGCAGATGGTTTTATTGTGTTTGCATTGGAACGTTTCGGATTCACTCCCTCCACAAATAATTCCCCCATCTTCTTTATTAAAGTTTTCGCAATTCATTTCATCTGAAAAATCTCCACAATCGTTGTCACCATTGCACCACAGCGACTTGGAAATACACTTGCCATGCTCACACTGTCTCATGTCATAAGCGCATTCTTCAGGAGCTACATGAATAAGGAAAGCAATTATAAATATCGTGATTGATATGAATGTTTCTTAATTTTAATCAGCTGCAATCTGAATGCCTTTCTGATTATTTATGAAAAAATAAGAGAGAACTTCGAAAATACGTACGGCAATCATCTTCATCGTTGAAACAGTCCAGAGAGCCATCGCATACCCAAGTTTTGGGAATGCATTGATTATTTGAACATCTGAATTCTTCCACATTGCAAGTTCTTGAAGATGTCTGACAATTACTTTCAAGTTCGTCCTCACCATCTGAACAATCCTAATTCAAATCCAATGAAAAATCAATAAATATTTGAATGTGTGAAAATGATTTTGACACCTTTCCTGGATACACTATCTATAAGTGAAACAATAATGATTTTTGCGAACTGCGTAAAATTTGCGAAATATTTTCACTTCAAACCATTTTCTATTTTCAGTTCCAGTTACATCTATCGTTGAGATGGGGTGGCGAGAATGTCTGTTATTTTAAATGTACATGCTCGCTTCCCAATCGCACTGATAGACATGTGATATGATGAACAGTCTCATAATCATTAGAATTTTTCTCAAATTCATTTGATTCAGACTCAAAATAATCTTGCAAATATTAAATTATTTGACTAAACTAAATGTGCAAAGTATTAATTTTATTTACTCGGAATCCATCGCATAATGTATTTGGATCAACACATTTTCCGTCTAAGCAGAGAAACTGATTTTTATTGCATTTTATTTCCTGATTAACATCCTTGCAGTCCTTTTCATCGCTACCGTCATGGCAATCATAATTTTGATCACATCTATAATGGAAAATAGTTATGTTTAACTTCTCCGTTTAGCTATCAAACTATAGATATGAACATGCCAACAAAATTTATAATATCTTCATTTTCTGATATGTTCAAGAAGACCAAAAGTTGTTTCTCTCTAAAAAATTTACCTCATCGTGCGATTGATACATTTGAGTCCATCAAGGCAGGTGAATTCTTGATATGAACATGTGACGTGCTTCCTATTTTCCTGGCAATCCATCTCGTCGCTGTTATCTTGGCAATTTTTGACGCCATCACAACGCTGAGCTTCGGTAATGCACTCACCGGATTTACAACGGAAAAAGCATTCAATCGATGGAATACAAGTGGTGTTGCTTGAATCTTCGAATTCGGATCCGGCAGTGCACAAACAAGCGCGTGAACTTTGGCCCATCGCAACGCAAATGTGGGAGCAACCACCATTGAAGCCGATTTGTGCACAGGGATGCTTTGACACAGTCAATGGTGTGACTGCCAGTAACTCAATATTCGATTGAGTGTTTGATGAGAATGGGTGCTCAATGTGCATGCTCTTTGTGCCTACGTAACTGTGCTTTGGCGTCCAATTCAATTTTAGAGACTTTGTTGCTGTCCAGAAAAGGTCTTCTCCAATGGTCGTCAACGAAACCGGATGATTAATATCATACAAAAATGTATGATGGGTTTGACCTGTGTGATAGTTCGGGACATTTTTAGAATTCATGTTTTTTCGTTATTTCAAACTAAATTGATTTAATTTAAAAGTAATAAAAATCGTTGTTACCATGAAAATCGGTGTATGCAATTTTCGATTGTTCATAATCCGTCCAAAACACTTCTTTGAGCTCATGATCAGGTAATAATGTGATTGGCCCGTTTCCCAGATCATCTTCAAGTACGTGGAAATGAGCACCAAGACCATTTGATGCAAACATATCCAAGTGTGTGTGAGCAGTGGATTTCAAAGCGACAAACAACTTTCCGGTTTCTGGAATGGCGGCCAATGCAATTGGTGTTTCATCACCCATAAAGTGTTGCACGACAGCACGGTGTTGAGTATTGAATGAATATACTTCAATAGTACTGCGCTCAGCATCGGCCCAATACAAATTATTTGCAAAATCATCTGCACGATGAAACAATAAAATCGGTCAAAATACTTCTGATATTTTCAAGATTTCGTATCAAATCTGATTTTATTTACCAAACGACAGAGCCGAAATATTGCCAATATTTTTTGCGATGAGTTGTTTTGTGTTATAGTTTCTCAAGTTCACTTGATAAATGAGTTTGAGCTGATTATCGGCCGCAATGACATCTCCGGTAACTGAATTGAATGTCATTTTATCGACTTGATATTTAAGAGTTCTCCCTTCACCATCTTCATGCCGACCGAATGATTGGTGTTCGAATGTTATCAAACGTTTTCCCATGCCCATTAAAATTAGTTTTTGTTTCCCCGTCGATTGGCACGTGTGCTTATCAACCGAGAGTTCCATGTATTTTGGACAGTCACAAGTATAGGAACTATTCATATTCAGCAAACATAAGTGGCTGCATCCACTATCTTTGCATGGATTTTTTGTGTATGCTTGCATTGCTGGATGATAGATATGAACATCATAGATCACATTATCACGAATGATAGTTTTCCGATTTTTTCCCGTGAATTTGTCGCATGATTGAATAGTTTTTGAATCCCAGTCAGACCAATACAAACTATCCTCAAACACTGCAATTCCGTAAGGATGTTTCGAAACCTTATTGATGACGGCTCTTCTGTCGCTTCCATCTAATTTGCAACTTTCGATTGTTTTGAATTTTGCATCGACCCAATATATGCGATCGTTCGGCCAATCGAGAGTCAAGCCGTTGGGCCAGTGAATATTATCTTTGATGAGCGCTTTATTCGCAGTTCCATCCATTGAAGCGACAGAAATCATTGGATTTGTTCCCCAATCTGTCCAATAAAATTTACCTTTTTGCGGATGAAGTGCGATTCCACGAGGTCGATGCACATTCTCGGTGATAAGAGCCTTACAGTAGCGTCCGCTGTTCGAGCATACAGCGACATGTTGAAAGTCATTATCAGTGAAGTAAATGTTGCGTGTTACATAATCAACGGCAATGTCTTCCGGTTTACTTAAGCCAGCAGTGAACAAAGTCTGTGCGAAATATGTGATAAATTTGTGCAAAAATCTGAAAATCATTTTGATACTTACTTCAGCTTGACTTCCATCAAGTTCGGATTTCACGATTCTTTCCACTTGAACAGAAATATCCGTCCAGTAGATATGCTCTCCGTCAGAACTAACGCCAATGACTTGATTTTGATTCTCTGCTACTCGTTTCAAATGCTTCGATTTCAATGTTAACCAACTGACTGTTGTGCTGGCTGCATACAGTAGAAGTGCATCAGCTTTGCTTGTTGTTTCACAAGAGCGATTGTCCTTCGCCAATTTATACCGTGGAGCGCAACTGCATTTGTATGAACCGACTGTGTTTACACAACCTTGAGAACATACGCCGAAAGTCAAGCATTCGTTGATGTCCTAAAATATATTTTTGAATACACAAATTGTCCCGAACTAACTGAATCAAACCCAAAAATCTTTGATATCATTTATGTGAAATGACTCTTTACCTCACATCGAAGATTCTTTTTGCTGTATTTGAATCCATTTGGGCATGCACAAACCTCACCGTCCGGTAAATTTATGCATTTTCCAATCACACATTCCAATGCACATTTATTACCCTTTTTGCGTTTTTCGCATGCATCGCTTTCGTCATCACCACCGGAGCAATCTGTCGGAATCCAGAGCGAACATAAACGAAATACGCAATCAAGCTTCGCAAATAAGCTTTTATGTAGCTTTCAAATCACCTTTTATGCCATCGCAAACTTGGTCTAGTGAAATACAGGTAACGTTATCTCTGCAGAGGAACTTGCTTTTCTCCGGTGTGCAATCGTATGCTGAAAATAATGCGATACATTTGAATTTTTTATCGGGAAAACGCTTTGGCGATTTATATTGAGAATGTATCTGAAATCATTGTTGTTTGAACATCAAAAAACACTATTAAAAGAGAATTCTGATTTCATTGATTGATTAAATTTGAACGTTCAATAAATAATTGTGTATATATTACTGCAATTCCGTTCATCACTATTGTCGAAACAATCGTTGACTCTAAAAATTAAATGGAGAAAATGTTAGCTCAAATTTTCAGTAAAAATTTATATCAAATAAATGAATTGCCGGGAAAGAATATGAGTCATTTCAATTTAATTGAAATACGGAACATTTGAACATGTTTCGCTAAAAGTGCAACATCACGTTCAAATGTTCCATATTTAAATTAAAATAAAATGACCAATTTTTATTTCCGACAATTCATTTATTTGATATCCAGGCAATTCAAATCTGCATGGATCTTAAAAAGATAAAATTCTTTTTCTGGAATATGTTTTAGTTATAAAACAAAATTACCCATCGCAAACCCATGAAGGATCGGTTATGCAGCGGCCATTTTTGCACAAAAAACCTTTACATTGTTTTTCAATTATTTTGCAACCAATCGTCTCATCGCTACCATCAAAACAGTTTTTAGTGCCGTCACAGACTATTTCAAGCGGTAAGCAAAATCCGTCGCTAATACACTTGAATTCTTCCGGTGAACATTCAACAATTTCATGATGCGAGACGTAGTGGGGGCAATTCATCGGATCCTCATCGTCCTCAGAAGGGCAATCGAAGCGCCCATCACACTTGGCACTGTGGGAAATGCAGGTTGTGTTGTCTTTGCATAGATACCATTCCGGCTCCAGACAATCTGGATTTTTGTTTTATTTTAATGGGAAAAAGTACAATAATAAGCTGAATCAATCTTCTACAAAATAAATTCTAGTGAAATAGACTCGAACAAATGATATTCTGAATAGAGTTAACGGAGAGACACTCAATTCCGAAAATGATATCAAAAATCAAGAACAGACATTTTTTTAACATGACAAATTGGAATTGTATGCAATGTGCGAAATTGAAATACTGCCAATTCAAACGAAAAAAAAAACAAGATTTTTTATTACTCTCGAAGATTTGTACAAAACGCAAGTACAACTTAAAACGCATAGAGATGTTAAACGATTTCCCGATGAAATTTGTAAAAAGTAGCAAATGGCGAATTCTGGAATTTAAATCTAGCACAACTGCAAATTGAGCCGTTTTTACGCATAGTTCTTTGTTCGTTCTTCAAAATGAATTCCCCATAGAAAATAATTCATCTGAAATCTTACCGCAATTCTCTTCATCAGAGTGATCATTACAGTCGAACTGTTTGTTGCACATCAGCGATGAGTCGATGCATTTTTTATCCGAGCGACACATAAAATCCGTTTCTTTTACACATTCTTCAGCGACACACACATTTATAATACAAACGATGATAGCGATAATAATAGATGAAAGCCTATGTTTCAGACTCATTTTTGCTGCTCATCGAGAGACGAAAAATCGAATTTAAAAATTACCGAAAATTATCAAAAATAAGGCACGTGTTTGGTTTGACACGTGTTCAATTTGATCACGACCAAATTAACCGTAATTTTTGGCGAACCACATATTTTACCTACCGATTTTTTTCGAAACTTCATGCAAACAATTCTCGGGAAAATTTCGGCAAAAATGAATAAAGGCTACAGCCAAAATAAAGAACAAATAGAGAACAAAGCCAAATACAGAAACTTTAGTAGAATGCTTGATTTGAATACAAAAATACCTAGAAAAAGTGAATGACACAGAACATGTCGTCCACAAGAAGATGATAAAAGATGTGAGCGTTTCTTCAACTTTCTGTTAGATTAAAAATTGTGATGTTCTATTGCATCTCGTTTGCTCACGTTGAAATTTGCACGAATATGCGCTATTTATGGGTGCGCCAAATGAAATCGAAAGTGTTCCGAGCGGAAAGTGGTGGTTTTGCATATGACAGTTTATCGCTTGGACACACTTTCATTCTTTGTGTGTTCGTGTGAGTGCGTTTGTGATAAGTCTGCTTTCTTTTTCACATCTCAACTGAGTTGTATCCGTGTGCGAGAATCATTCGCCTTAAAGTAGACAATCCTGAAACTGAATTCATCTTTGCCCGAAAAGAAAAGTTTAGTTTCAAATCTTACCAAAAGTATCACCTCTCTTTTGGATTTGGCTATCTGACAAGCATTATTTCTTATTTAAATTGCAACATTCGTCTAGAAGTGGATCAGAGCTAGAAGTAGATGAAATTGCGCTTCAAATTGCTTCATTATTCAATAATGGATGCCACACGTTTTGTGTTAGCAATGCATGGGCTTGGATCAGTTGTGTTGATCATTTGATTATTCCATTAACGAAAAATTGAACCAAATTCAAGAGTTTTCTTCCGAAGAAAAAAACGTTAAAAAATATAAAAAAAAAAAAATATTCAAGCAGAAAATCGATATTCCAAACTTTATATCAAATCATATGAAATACAAATGAAAAAGGCAATATTTTGTCTCTTACGTATGAAAAATGTTTCATTCAACATGTAAATTAGAACAACAAAAAAAAGCATGAATTTGTTTCAATAGCAATGCATTACAATATAAATTCGTTTTTTATCTTCAATAAATAAAACCGTTCTACAAAAAGTATTCAAATCTCACAATTACATTGTTCCTTTTACTGTCATTTAAATAGTTTTTATTAATCTACTTCGAAATAAAATTAGTTCAGCAATTTCCCGGTACTAATCTCGTAAACCATTTTCATGCGAAAATAGTGCATATGATTTTGAGAGAATACAATGGGTTGATTTCGTGTTATAAATTCGGCATACATGCAACTGAATACACCGCAATCACTGCTGTTTTCTTGCTGTGGGATGTTTGCCACAATTCCCTTCTTCCATCCGCTCATTTGTAATTCGACATTTTTCTTATTGAGACTTTCAACTTTCAAGAACTCATACAATGCCGTGAAAACTTTGTTTTGAAATTCGGCATTTTTTGCGCCCAACGAATCATAGTATTTTATGGTTTTATCCTTCATGTGAATAATTGTCATGCACCAGTGGTGTTGTATGTAGACGGGAATAAGGATGATATCATAGTCGAATATGTCCACGTCATCCTTTCCGGTCCATTTTTGTAAGCTTGTATAGCCATTTTCAAGCAAATTCTTGAAGGTGAATATGTCGATTGGAAGTACTTGTGGCAATTTTTTGTTTCGACGACTGCGCTCAGCAATAAGATTCATGTAGAAATTGATGACCATATCGTTGAGCCAAGCTAATGGATTCCATTGCAGCGTTTTAATATCCAAACGTTTAATTGATAAATTAAACTTTGAAATGATCGTTTCAGAATCTTTACCAATAACCAATTTTTGAACTTGCTTCAGCTGAACTTGATCAAGAAAGGGCCAAAGTTCCAATCCATCCACAAATGCACTGAAAATTTGATATGTTTTTCGTTGCATTAAATATGAAGGCTATTGTGTACTCATTTTCAAAAAAATCAGAAAACAAATATGTTTGGATAAGAATATTGAGGAAATATTACACATAAATTTACTTACGGAACTGTCGATTGATTGCGAATTATGTTCTGTATTAATGAGAATCTGCATTCACTGGCAACTACATTATTAAGAAGGTAATATAGTTCATCTGGTTCGAGGTATTCATCCACCTCAAACAGTTGCTTTTCTACGTGTTTTTTGGTATGAAATTTTATTGAAATTATCATATTTCGAGGCATAAGTACCTCCACCCGAATGTCATTAAGATGAAAAGACGTAAATTTCAAAAGATCAGATTGACACTGCACTGATATAGGACGGTTGATAAGAAAAGAAGATGGCAAATTCATCAAATCTTCGAAGTTTTGCGACTTTGCCACGTCATCGTACCTGGGCTGTTGTTCATCATTCGTCGTAATTATTTCCTGTTGTTGATTTGTATGAATATGAAACTTTAATTTCGATTTTCTATATTAAATCTCAAAAATTAAAAGTAGAGTTTTTTAAGTTATTGCAGTTTATGCCAACATTGTTTTTGGTTCCATCAAATTGGCATGCGCTTTGAAATGATTGGACACTACATCCATTTGACAATGAAATACATGAAGATTGTTAGTGTAGTTGCAAAATAACTTTACGAAAGAATAATTCCTCTTCAAGGCAGCGCAAAACAATGTATGAGTTCACGCAACGTTTTGCAGGAACAATTTTGTCAGAAATGACTAGATGCAATATATAGATTTTCAAATTTTTACTTACACTTGCGTCAAGTATTGCACTTTGGCCGCAGGAATCATAGCATGAATTATTTGGTGCCATCGTCGAGAAATCAGGAATACCAATGGGATTTTGATTTTAATATGTTATTTACTTTTTTATGTTTTACAAAAATATAGCCTTTATAATATTGACACTGAATTATTTGAAAAATTTATAAATGCCACGATGTTTTCGTATCAACTCGGGTTGACTAACAAATGAATAACGAACAGTGAACAATGTGGCTATAAAATAGCCTGTCAAATCCCACACAAACTGTCAAATCAAATTGAGAGAAGAACTGAGTGAACAATTCTGTATATAATTAATATAATAACGAATTTATTGAAATACAATTAGATTTATCGTAAAAAAGAATTGTTTTTTTACTAATTGTCTCATCAAATGTAAACAGCTATGAAATTACGCTTCAAAACACATGTTTGGGCTCAATGTCTCTTAAGTACCGAATTGTATCGTTTGACATCGAATGTAGGACGTTTTTTATTTTTACTTTTCCGCACACACCACTGTGTGTGGTAAAAGTATTGCGATCGGTCCAAAAAAATTCAAAACACCCAGAATATTTTTCTATGCGTTTTGAACCTATAAAAAACGATTGCAACCATTCCCGAGGGCAATGTTTTGTCCGTGTGTGGTACGTTGTCCGTTGTACGTTGTACGCAAAAATTTGTCAACACGATAACTCAAAAAATTGATTTTAGAATTGATAAAAATTTACACACACATTGGTCTTCATTAGGAATAGAAACCTATTATTTTCAGCCTAATTGGATTATATCTTCGGGTAGCTCTAGTGGAGTCGAATTAATAAATGGGCTGTTTTTCAATTGAGAAACATTTGTATGGGGACTATGTCTAGTTCGCATTGCATCATTATGAAACTTGCAGAATATTATTTTTATTATGAAGAAAATAAGTCTTACAAAATTTCAAGTCATTCGATGAGATTTAAGACTACCTCCCACACAAAATTTTCAATTTTCGGGGCTAAATTAAAATTTTGTCATTAAATTGGATGAACTATTTGTGATTTTCTAATCTGTGTTTTTTTCATCAATTTGAATGCTCATTAACTTTTTAACGAAAGTTATACATAACATAAATGTGGAACCATATTTATCGTTGGCATGAATGGAAAGTTCACATCAGAGTGAACTAATTCGTAATTGTTATTACCGATTCGAAAGCAGCGAATGTTTGTTTAGAACCAAATAAGGAACTGAGATGTTAATTCGTTTTTTTGAATTTGAATTTGAATTTAAATTTAAATTACATGATGTGTAATGACTTGGATTTCGATCTCAACGTAATGACTTGACATTTTCTGTGATTTATTCTCAAAGTTGCATGATGATTCGAAAAGAAATAAACATAAATCCAATACAAATGCGTAGCAATCAATGAAAACCCCGTAAACCCGAACATTTTCGGGAAATGTGAGGAAAAGTTGGTTTTATTAGGAAAACAAATTGAAAACCGCGCATTTTTTTCAAAATTTCGATCTTTATCATGGAAAAATGGTTACAAATTGATTATTCAAAGTATTGTCCATCGCTAGCCACAACTTTTTCCCATCTTTCTGGCAAATTACGGATTCCGCGTCGAAAGGAATCTGTGCTTTTTTGAGGCTATCCATGAATCGACCCATTTTTTGCATTCCTCGTAAGAATGGAAATGCTGTTCAGCCAGGCCATGTGTCATTGATCGGAAGAGGTGGTAATCGGAAGGGGCAATGTCTGGGCTATACGGCGGGTGGGGTAGGACTTCCCATCGAAGCGTTTCCAAGTAGGTTTTAACGACCTGAGCAACATGTGGCCGAGCGTTGTCATGTTGCAAAATAACTTTATCGTGTCTTGCGACCGTTTCCGACCGTTTTTCCTTCAGTGCTCGGCTCAAACGCATCAATTGAGTTCGGTGCAATGCTCCTGTGATGGTTTCGTTTGATTTCAACAACTCATAAAAGATCACGCCGAGCTGATCCCACCAAATACACAGCATTAGCTTCGAGCCATGAATGTTCGGCTTTGGCGTCGATGTTGATGCGTGGCCGGGGTAACCATACGATTTTTTTCGCTTCGGATTATCGTAATGAATCCACTTTTCATCACCAGTCACAATACGATGCAAAAAACCCTTCCGTTTTTGCCTTTGAAGCAGCTGTTCACAAGTGAAAAAACGGCGTTCGATGTCTCTCGGCTTCAATTCGTATGGCACCCAATTTCCTTGCTTTTGAACCATTCCCATGGCTTTTAAACGATAGGAGATGGATTGTTGTGTCACTCCCAATGATTTTGCAAGTTTTTCTTGCGTTTGACACGAGTCTTCATCGAGTAATGCTTCCAACTCCTCGTCTTCAAACTTTTTCACTTGGCCTGGACGCTCTTTGTCTTCCACATCAAAATCACCACTTTTGAACCGCGCAAACCACTCCTGGCACGTTCTAATCGACGGAGCATATTCTGGATATGCTTCGCATAACAAACGATGACTCTCGGAAGCATTTTTCTTCAGATTAAACCAATAAAGTAAAACTTCCCGCAAATGCTGTTTTGTAGGCACGTAGCTCGACATTTTCAACGCAATAATAAACTTGTGTATTCAACTGAATGATAAGTTTGACAGATCGTTTTCAATGTATTTTTTTATCCTCTTTAAGATACAATAGCTGTCAAAGTCAAAATAATGACATTTATGATAGATATGAAGTTAGTAACGAATGCGCGGTTTTCAATTTGTACTCCCAATACGTACGTAAGACCATTTATTTTGAATTGGGAAAATAAAATTGGAAGATGATCGAAAAAGTGTATGGTGTTTCCAACGGGACCGTACTATTTGAGACATTTTAATGATATCTATTCGTCAGCGCCATCTATTGGGCAGTAGTATTGATGTGATATTTCAATCGTTTCAATGACTCATTTGTTTTTATTATTTGTGTCAATAAAAATTTTGTTCGTATTACAATGGATCTAAATTGAGTTCACCTATGTAAAATAAGATGGCGCGGTCAATTGGCATACTCTCGAATAGCTCTCCAATTCCATATAAGCACGGTCCGCTTGGGTGTTTCCAAAACAATTATTAGCAATGTGATTTTGTTTTCGACGTTGACTGACCATTCATTCCAACTTTCCATTTTACAACTTTTCCAATTGATCATTTTTATTATTCTATATAAATTGACCCCTGCCAATTAATTAGTCGAGAAAACTTCGATATAATAAGAATGCTTCTGATGGAATAAACCGACAATTAGACCAAAATTGACAAAATTTACAATATAGAAGGATATTTATTTGATCCGTTCAGAAAACTTTATGAAAGTATTTGTGGTAGTTATTGATTTGATATGAAATAACAAATCATTTTATTATTACTAACATGATGACCGGCTGTTAAGATAACCTGGGAATTGGTAAGTGATTTTTGATCACTAGTCATTCGGCCGCCCGCAAAGATGACAACGGGAAGAGCTTTGAATTTCGAATTGATCGAATGGCATTCAATCCAATCATATTTATTATGAATTAAAGATAAAAGATCTAAAATATTGGAAATAAAAGCATTTCAGAGTAATTAATTGGTGTTAATGTTGCAATATGTTTCGCAGATGATTTGTATTGATTTGTATTGGACCGATATCGCGTGTATTGAAACTTATTCTCCTGATACTAAACAGCGTGCTACCCAATACTTTGGGTGCAAAAATTACGGATAACTATGCAGATAAATATTGGATTTATAAAAAAAAAGATTTCGCATAAAATCTGAATTCATCAAATTTAGAAAAGGTTCTTTTATTAATTTGTTAATCTGCGTAATATTGATTACGGAATGCATCCATCGAAGTTTATGTTATAGAATTGGTTGTAGTTTTGGTATATGATTACGAAATTGAAATGCTTTTGTTGATTAAACTATTGGCCTTAATTTAAGACATTAAATGGTTTCTTATTTACTAAATGATAGATAAAATAGAATATGTTTGGTATGTGATTGTTGGTTTTGTTCGATTATTACATGGCTTTGATTAAAATGTCATTGCGAGCTGGCAGCTCATTTGGAATGTCTTCATTTATCGATGTAAAATTAACCTGTAATAAAATTTGCAGATAAGTTATTCATGTCCAATTCATGGCAGTGTGAATATGCTTGGAAAATGTACCTTTTGTAAGAAATGCATGCATTCTTTAAAAGCAACAAAGAATTCCATTGCATTTTCTTTCGTAAAAACCATTGGTGGCTTAAGCTTCAAAACATTTTCGTGTGGTCCATCTGAACTGAGCAAAACACGATGAACGCTCTTCATGCGATCGACAATCCATTGAGCCTCTTGAGTGGCTGGTGTTCGACACGATTTGCTCTTCACCATTTCGAAACCAATAAATAGACCGTATCCTCGAACATCACCGATCATATCGAAGTCGTAGCCCAATTTGATTCCTTCTTCCAACAAATATTCACCAACAATTTGTGCATTTTGCTGCAAATTCTCGTGTTCAACAACATCCATAACTGCGTTTGCAATGGCACATGAGACAGGGTTGCCTCCATACTACAGGTAAAAGAATTCAATTTATTTAGTTTTTCGATTTGATTTGAACTCCTTAATGCATTTCACATTTCTACGTCTTCCAATATGTTCAGATTCAAAGTCAATGACTGTACTCACCGTGTTGAAATACGAAACTCCGGTCCCGGTAAAGCTTTCAGCAATTTTTTGCGTAGTGACAACAGCACCGACTGGATGACCGTTGCCCATTGGCTTGGCAATGGTAACGATGTCAGGAACGACATTTTGTGTTTCGAATGCCCAGTAGTGGCTTCCAACTCGACCAAAGCCAACTTGAACCTCATCAGCAATAGCAACGCCGCCGTACTTGCGAACCACCCTGTTCAAATGTAAACAAAATAAACGATTGTTAATTCGAATTTCGAAAACAGCACATTTCAATTCAGTTTGTCAATTTTGAATTCAATTCACCTGTAAACATCTTGAAGGTATCCCTCGGGGTAAATAATCTGTCCGCCACAGCTCTGTAAACTTTCAGCAATGTAACCGGCAATACCACGACCTTCTTCGGTCACTTTTTGGGCAATTTGCTCAATTTCAGCAATGTAATGGTCTTTGATTTCATCCAGCGATGTATTGAAACGATTGAACTTTCCGCGATAATCATCGGGACATGAGGCCTAGATTTCGAAAGATCATTTTAATAATTACAATAATTCACACACTTTTTAATAGATTTGTCTACACACGAATTACTTACAACATGCACATGGTCTGGTTTCGGGTCGGCGCCAGGCAAATTAAATTTGTATGGCGATATTTCCATTAGCGAAGTTAGATGTCCATGATATGCACTGGAATTTACCGATGTTAGCTTATCGAAGCATTTATTTGTATTGATATTTTAAATCCTAACTGATTCAAATTTCACGGGATCTCACACGATTTCAATCAATTTTTGTTTCAAATTCAATTTAATTCTCACTTGAGGAACGACTGAAGTTGTTTAATTTGTTTTGAAGTTTTTTTTAAAGAAAAACAAAACAATATTAGAATTGGTTTTGACAAAAACAACATCGATTTTTTTTTTTACTATTTGTCTATACAGGTATTTCGAGTGTGCGAGCGATGCATCTCGGTGACATCAAAAATTTGTTCAACTTCTGAATGGCGATATAAAATTTTTCAAGTGTGAAAAAGAATGCCGAATATTGACATTGTCATTGTGTATCGCTGAAGTTAAATTTAGATTACGTTGCATTGAAAGTGAGTGCACGATGTGATCACTTGTTTGATTAACACAAATTTTGCCAAAGCCCAATGATAGTTGAATCTGAGTACATGTTAATTTTGTTTCATTCAGCTAATTCGTAGTGAGCGTTTAAAAGAAGTCTATTTCATTTGTTGTGAACGTAATATTATTGCTAATCAGCATTCGAGCGGCGTCGATTTAATCCCAGAATGATAAACTGTTGCCATTGCTTCGTTGCAAATGATAATTTCTTTGTATTCATATACTCGAAAGCAAATTTGATAAAGGAAGAAACAGCGGAGCAAAACAAACGAGTGAATAAATCTATATCGGTGCCAACGATTTGTAGCTTGCTTGGAAAATTCCCGTCGAAAATGAATGATCCTTGTAAATGAGCCCATTATAAATCTTGACGCGCGGCTATCGCTGACTCAGATGAGATTTTGCATGTTAATATGGAATCTTTCCAAATTGATCGCTGATTGGTTGCTTTTGCATCGTTGCCTCAAGTGCAATGACTCAATGACAGAATGTTCAATTTATGACTTGCACTTGATATATCGGTGTGCATGCATCAAACGAAAAAATAATTCATATCTTTTACGCGCAAGCGAATCGAACGAATGAACGATATCCATTTTGCACAATAGGCTTAATAAGTGGCAATTTAAAAAAAAATGTGCTTGATTTGTTGACATGTTCCGTTTCTGCAGATTTAATACTTACTGGTCCAATGTGATGATATCGCGCTGTTTGGTTTGAGTACGTGCTAGTCGAAGCGCCAAATCGTTCGCCTCCGAACCGCTATTCACAAAATAGCAAACCGACAAATCATTGGGCATTTTGTTGATAATTTTTTCCGCACATATCAACAATTCATCATGCAAAAAGCGGTTGTTTGTCGACAGAACGGCAATTTGTTTGCTGGCTGCTTCAACGACTTTCGGGTGACAATGTCCAACTGTAATTCGAGACACAAAAATAAACAATTAAATGACATTATTGCTTTACAGAAATGCGATAACCGAACGAATTCAATTCAAAAATTATTTAAAGCACACTTTTCGATCAAATTAAAGATGAAATGTGACTATTAGCGCAATTACATGAGCCACTTATTATTGTCGCTCATACACACTGGAAGTGTATCGTATCTCGATTATTTTGTCAACATTGAGCTCTCTTGTCATAACATTGATAGCGATATCGCTCGAAATGTCAGCTTACAGCTTGAATACGTGATCCTGTTTACAGCACGTGAACCGCCAGTGATTGAATTCGAAAAAACGTGCATTTATATTCGAATTTTCCCTTTAGACAGTTTAATTTATGACTTCTCTACGATTAATTTTATTTTCAGTAGCTGCTCTTATTAAATTCACAGAGTGATGAAATGTTGCTATATGCCAATTTTTTATGGCCCGCTTGAATTGTGATGGTAAAGCGGCGCCTTCATCACGACTTTATTTCAAAATCAATATTTAAAAATTAGATACTGTTACCAAGTCTGAAACGGTAAAATTTTTTGAACGCATGCTTTTAATAGGCACTCTTGCATAATCATCTGTGTGAGGACAGAGCTGTCAACGGACGTCCGTTCGACCGATCGAAAAAATAAATATTTTATTATTTCCGACCGTTCGTTCGAAAATGAATTTTAATTTTTTTTTGTCCGACCATTTGTCCGAAAAATAATGAATGTGCGAAGTGTGCGTCTGAAATTACCAAAAATGTTCGAATTTCCGAAAAGATTGGAATGTCCGAAATTAAAAATAACAATGTATACTTAACAGACTTCATAGTTTAACACTGCGTGGCGTAGGTTGGCTAATGAGCTCAGTATGTTACGTCTTCAGCGTTAGATTTGATATTTTTATCAAATATCAATTCTCAACGTTTTGAATATATTGTAATTTTCAATTTCGGACATTCCGAATTTTTCGGTCATTTTGGACGCATACTTTGCACATTCATTATTTTTTGGACGAACGGTCGGACAAAAAAAAAATTCAAATTTATTTTAGCACGGGGTCGGTCATGTATTATTATTTTTCTCAAATGAACGGACGAACAGTTCGAACAATTTTTGTCGGAAGTTGCACGACACGAGAAAATTATAACAATTTCATTTAAAAGTAATCTAATAATTACAAAACAGAAATAATTGAATAACTACATGGTACGTCGTCCAGTACGAGATATTTCCATATAAATATTTGCATATAAATAATAGTATTCTATTTCATCGATCAATACTGATAATGGATTTGAATTAACATTCGAGTGACTCTGATTCATTTCTATCGCGTCTATATCATGAGATATTCTATTATTTGTAACATTCAAAGATCTTGTAACGAAACAGCTCTAGCAAATCTGGTCATATGCAAATCACGTATGGTTTTTCAGTAGTTTTGTTGCAATTTTCACTAACAAAGAAAAGTTTGGACAGTTCCATGAAACAAAATCTTACGTGCGTATAGAGATTTTAAATGGAATTTTTATATGTTAATAGTTTGTTTGGTATGTACATTCAGAGATCAAGAGCGCTTCAATTGTTTTAACTTAAAACTGTAATGTATTCGCGTATAATCACGACTTGCATACAAAAGGAGTATAATCTCCCAGATTCTAACGCTAAAATGAGTGACAAGCCATACCGTGTGCTACATTGTTGATACAGTCCAAATATCGGTTTCCTTCCTCGTCGTACATATATTGGCCTAGGCCACGAACAATCTTCAACGGGTCCGACTTATAGAACAGTTTGCAGGATTTTCTGATCGACAAACAAATAAGTAAATTACAAAAATTAGAAAAATATTAAAATGCAATTAGGAAATTGTCTTTAAGAATTAAAATCCCTAAAAACGAAACAATATTTCAAAATAATCGATGCGAAAGGTCGTAAAAAAGTAAAAATGCAATGCTTATTTCATATTTACTCTTTCAACTAACCCAATATAGCGATTTCTCAGCTTAATGGTCTCGGTCTTCGACATCTTTTGTAGACTTTGACTGTTTTGTCCAGGCATCTTCTCTGCTTCTCTTCAGGTAGAAGGGCAAAATTGAAAAATAAAACGTGCAAAATTTATACACAGATAGCCGGCACGAAGTTTAAGGCAATTGAATGCACTTGTTGCTTATCTGACGAACAGAATTGAAATGTCGAGAGAAATAGTCTTGCTTGACTGATTACAAAACACAATATGTTTTAAGCTCTCGTGCTATTCACATGCGTCTGAAACGAGTGAGTCTCGTTTTTATATTTTAAAGGCTGGTCGCTTTAAGTGTCGGTCAACATACACACACATCAGCTGATTATGTGTGTGTGGTTGTGTTTGTTTGCTTAAGTACATTTTATCTCTGTTCCGTCTATATTTACCCAGAGTTCGTATTTATATTTTACACATACGGATACACAAACGGCACATTTTATATGTTATCGCATGAAAAAAAAGGAAAAGCAAACAAAAGAGGGATGTGTCACACATATTAGGCCGACAAATCATATGTTTGATTTGAATCTAACGCACACTCTAACAATTTATGTTTAAAAAGTTTAACGAGATAATACTTGATACCTAATTTCAGAGTTTGATAAATATCAATCCGCTGTTCCCATTACGATTAATTGAAAAGAGCTTTGCAAATTTACACGATTTAGAATGATTACACCGATTTCATATCATATCCATCCATTTGAATTGTTGACATTGGAATTATTGCGTTAACATGAGTTATAAATCGATTTGTATTGAGAAGGACACAATTTACAATAACATATTTCAAGCGAAGTACCACTACAGACCAAAAATTATACTAAAATGATGAAATTAGTGCATCGAATACAATTGCAACTAATTTGATGAGAAGTATAGATTTAATTGAGCAAACACTGTACTTTGTTATAGTATGTTTACATTTCAAGGGGAATGTACTTGTTGTTGCTCACAATAAAAATTCTCAGTGTTCGAATGATACTACAAACAATTTTTAATAGGCCAATATGACTTTGGAAGACCCACTTCCGAATGGCGAGCGGTTCAAACACAAACAGTGGCTTGGTTAAATTTAAGATGAGGAAGCTGTCGTTCTTGAATCTTGAAAAATCATTGGGACGTTAATCATGTATAGAGAAATAGATAAAAAGGATTTATTGACGAAATAAATGTGATAAAATACTTTCATTGGGTCACCTTGAAGTAACTGCATGCCTGCGTCATAGCGAGGTTTATTGGAATGAAGCACAAAAAAGGAACTTATTCCAAATTAGTAATTTAAAATTACAGCTTTTTGTCAGGAGGAATAAATTAAAAATCATTTATATATTGATAGTCCCTTAAGGTTGAAATGCATCATTCAAAATGACGCTAACAATCGAATATGGTTGCACTAGTCATAAAATAGTTTAAGCTTTTTCTGGAAAAGAACCAACAATATTAGGTTGTGTATTAGTATTACTTTTACAACAATATTAATAGAGATAATAGGGCTTCATTTGAAATGTGATAGGCACGTGCTGATGCTGTGCAATATAGTCACGATAGTTAAAATCCAGCTGTATCACACGAGTGAAAAATTGAAATGACAATATTTATGGCATGACAGCGACGACGATGACTTGCATAATGTCCTCTGGACTCACATTAACGGCATTCTATGAAGGCCTGGGCTGTTATCGCTCAATATTGAAGCAAGCATATCGTGTATGACGACTGAATTTGAACAGATCAATTTTGATGATTATCAATCAATTGATCGCTTTAAATGCAGCGATCAAATGTGGCTAATACAGACAGCGAAAACAATTATTGATGAAACAACGTCGAAATGAAAAGAAATCAAACGAACAAAATATTGAATTATATTATTTTTTATTGACTTCAAAGACGAATCAACTGTTTTATTTATTCTTATGATTTTTTTGTGTTGGCTCGTTTTATTTTTTATTACTTTTCCGCACACACCACTGTGTGTGGTAAAAGTATTGCCATAGGTGTAACGAATAAATAATAACGAATAAAAGTTTTTATTCGTTATTCGTTTTTTGTGCTTATTCTTTTATTCGTTATTCATTCTTATTCACGAATAAGTTGTAATAATTATTCATTTATTCGCGAATAAGATGTAATAATTATTACTTCTTATTAAATTTTGTTTCGTTTCTTATTCGTTTTCTTATTCATCTCTTATTCGTTTTCTTATTCACTTTCTATTCAATTCTTCATTCAAATGTTATTATACTCTTCTTCAGTGGAGAATTATTAGAAGGACATTTTCGTGCTATGGATCAACTGGAAACATATAATTCGCTCGCTATTCATTTGAATGAAGAATTGAATAGAAAGTGAATAAGAAAACGAATAAGAAGTGAATAAGAAAATGAATAAGAAATGAATAAGAAAACGAATAAGAAACGAATAAAAATTGAATAAGAAGTAATAATTATTACATCTTATTCGCGAATAAATGAATAATTATTACAACTTATTCGTGAATAAGAATGAATAACGAATAAATGAATAAACATGGCGAAAGTAATAAATGAATAAGAAATCGAATCATTATTACAAAATTTAACACCTATGAGTATTGCGATCGGCCCAAAAAATTCAAAACGTTCAGAATAAGTTTTCTATGCGTTTTGAACCTAGAAAAAACGATTGCAACCATTTCCCGGAGCAATTTTTTGTCCGTGTGTGGTACGTTGTACGTTGTCCATTGTACGTTGTACGCAAAAATTTGTTAACACGATAACTCAAAAAATTGATTTTAGAATTGATCAAAAATTTACACACACATTGGTCTTCATTAGGAATAGAAACCTATTAATTTTCAGCCCAATCGGATAATTTCGGGTAGCTTTAGTGAAGTCGAATGGAAAAATGGGCAGTTTTTCAATATAATTAAGAAAAATTTGTATGAGGACTATGTCTAGTTCGCATTGTATCATTATGGAACTTTCAGAATATTGATTTTTTATGAAAAAAATAAGTCATGCACAGTTTCAAGTCATTCCGATGAGATTTGGAACTACCTCCCCTGCAAAAATTTCGATTTTCGGGGTCTTTTCGAGGTCAAAACGAAAGATTTGTGTGGCGACAATCTTAAGTTCACATTGTAACAGATTGAAACTTTGAGTATATAATTTTTTATGAAGAAAATAAGTCTTACAAAATTTCAAGTCATTCGATGAGATTTAAGACTACCTCCCTCACAAAATTTTCAATTTTCGGGGCTAAATTAAAATTTTGTCATTAAATTGGATGAAGTATTTGTGATTTTCTAATCTGTGTTTTTTTCATCAATTTGAATGCTCATTAACTTTTTAACGAAAGTTATACATAACATAAATGTGGAATCATATTATTTGTTGGCATGAATTGAAAGTTCACATCAGAGTGAACTAATTCGTAATTGTTATTACCAATTCAAAAATAGAGAACGTTGAAGTAAAAATTAGGAACTGAGATGTTCATTCGTTTTTTATTAAAATTTAAACTTGAATCACATGATGTGTAATGACTTGAAATTCGATCTCATTGTAATAACTTGAAATTTTTTGTGATTTATTCTCAAAGTTGCATGATGATTCGTTAAGAAATCAACATAAATCCAATAAAAATGCGTAGCAACCAATGAAAAACCCGTAAACCCGAACATTTTCGGGAAATGTGCGGAAAATTTAGTTTTACATACGTAAGACCATTTATTTTTTTTGTGCCTGGATATATCCTGGATGATTTAGCAGTTTCTGCATTTTTATCTTATAATAATAAGGATATTGTGTATATATATATAATTTTCCTTTTTATAAAAATTGTCTTTTCTTTTTTTTTTTTGCTCGTTTTTTTTATTCTCTAGAGAAATAATTCGAGAAAACACTAATTGGTATTCATTAGGAAAAGAAACTCATTAAATTTCAGCTTAATTGGATCATTCTTCGGGTAGCTCTAGTTGAGTCAAATCAATAAATGGGCTATTTTTCAATATAATTAAGAAACATTTTCAATACCAAAATATCAATTCAAAGTCATCAACAATAGCTTATAGTTCCCGTCTCGCTATTAGTGAGTTTGAACCAAATTCCAATACATTCGCAAACATGGCACGGCTGATTCGTAGTATTAATTAATCTTAAATCTGATCATTATGACTTAAAATTTGGTGTAACATATCCTCATGGTTACATGATGATGCGATAAGAAATAAAAATAACCTTTGAACCCGTACACTGTCGGGATGTGTGCGGAAAAGTTCGTTTTACGTATGTAAGACCATTTATAGAAAACTCATTCCGAGCGTTTTGAATTTGTTTGAACCGATCGCAATACTTTTACAACACACAGTGTGTGCGGAAAAGTAAAAGGTATACGAATCTGATTTTAGTTTCACGATACAACAAATTTTTGACACATATTTCAAACTTGAAAGCCTTGGTATCGTAATGATGTGAAACTTTGCACAGGTTATTTTTATCACAAAAAAATCCATTCTGAAAGTTTGAAGAAGCTTCAAATTTGGTGAGATTATTTATTTTGGTAAGAAAATAAGATTCACAAGTTTTCAATGTGATTGAATTGCAACAAACATACATTTACTGCATTTCGTTGATTCGAAATTGATCAGAATTTTTCACAAGATGTGTGTTAGCAGCAACATAATTGCAGTGAAAACTTATGAGTCCTTTTTTTCTTACCAAAAAACATATTCTTATGAAATGTGATCATAATTATGCACAAAATTTTACGTCAATCGTTTATCGTTTAGGCATGGTTCGCGTACGAAAGATAACATTTTTAGGGATTTTTGTATGAAATGTGTGTCGAAAATAAGGTATCGCAAAACTAACGTCGTATTCAGTTTTCTCATGAAATAAAATGTACAGCTAAGATTTACGTAATAAATGCATTTCGTGATTCATAGCGCGGAAAAGTTCATCTTACGAATGTAAGACATTTTATTTTTAATTGAATTTCTCACAATTAGAGACTTCAGAAGAAAGAATGAAACTTAAAAAAATCGAACTGGATAATGATCACTACCATTTTTATCATTTAATCTATTAGCCAACATTCCTGCTAAGATGTTTGCCAATTGAATAGGTCCTCCAGCGATGGCAAAATCGAGAATGCTGGTTTCATGTGTTGCTTGATTTTGACTCAAAAAACGCCGTGTTATACCTTGAATGTCATTCAAATTTTGAATTTCATTTGGTTTGCTATTAAAATCACCCATTATCATCCACGTAGGTTGTGCAGTTTCATATTCCGTAATAAATGTTTGAATTGCATTTATTAATATATATGCTTCATTTCTTCCCATACGTGGTTCCGCATGTACATTGAAAAAAATTGAATTTTCAATTCGAATACCTAATGCTGGACGATTGATGAACATGCGGTCAGGTGCGGCACCAACTCTCATTTCAGGTGGAAGTATGATTATTTCATGTGCGCGTTCTCTGGAAATAATTGCGATATTCTGTTTTGATGTTTGTCGACTTGTTCCGCCAACATTTCTATCATAATAATAAATATAAAATCGCCCAAAGCTGGATTCCCAAATATACTCCGTAACACCCAAATCAGCAATATTCCCGAAATCACCGAAACTAATTACTGGGCTACCTTGTGGTGGAGGGTGTAGTTGTCTTAAAATTGAATTCAAACTACCTGCCTCTTGAACGGCAATTAAATCGGCATTTTCGCGATTCATCAAATCACCAACCTTGTCCCAACGTGCACCATTCGTGTTCCAAGTAATCGCTCGGAAATCATTTATATTTCGATTTGCCGAAATGATATTTGCAGTGATTAATACTATGATACACCAGAACATCGACTTCTAGTAATTATACGAAAACGGACCCATTAAAATCAAGAAGAAAAAATATTTTTTTCTTAAAAACTCACCATTATGAATTTCATTAAACGACTAACTGAATTTGATGATTTGATTCAGATTATATATACTGTACTCTAAACAACAAACAATTCGTTAAATCTGTTAAACACATCCATGTGTTGTATAAATAGGAATTTAAATGTTAATCTTCTTTGTGAAAAAAACCAGAACGAAATCAAAATTTGACCTTTAGCCAAGTATTTTGAACTTCAACTATCATTTTTAAACAGTTTAATAAACACATCGTATTGAATTCAACAATAAGACGAATAAATAATTTATGAAATAATAATAACAAACTGGACCAAAATTAGTCCAATGAATGCAATTCATTCTGAATTTTGTATCAACATTATATCAACAGCCGTCCGTAATCGCACATGAACATACAAATTTGTTTTTGGAAAGACAAAATAAGGCATGGAAATGTTCAAATATGAAAAATGATTACAGAATAAATCGATAAAGTCGAATACAATATGTTTTTCTAAAATCACAAAAATGATTATTGCATTTTCACGATTGATTAACATACTTAAAGCAAAGTGTTATTGTCGATGAACATTTATTGCACAGCCAACTGTTGACGTTGTGCTATTTATATCTACGCTTCTGTTTAAACACACACACAAACAAAATACCAACAACGACACTTTTACCAATAAATTCCAGCTATTTTCTTCCAAATTGAAAATAGCTTCGGCCACATCGTCTATGCCAGTGATACTCTAAAAATAACATCGATTCGTCAAAATAAATGTGAGATCGAATGAATTGATTGTATTTTTCACAATTCAAGGGTTTATGCATGTGATGATTCTGTCGTCATTAGAGCATGATCAAAATTGTTTTCTGCAAACGAACAAGAAGACTTATCAACACACGGAACTCATAGTGAAAAAATGCGAATAATTGATTGCGGTTGTGCACAATCAAACATTTTTTTTTACACATTTGTATGCAAATTTCATTCGCATACATTTATGGTCAACCCGTATTTAATATACCTGAACATTGGCCACAATTTCCTCTTGCGTCTCTGATTTTCAGACATTTTTTTCTACACATGAGATTAAAATTCAAAATTAAATAAATGGTCTCACATACGTAAAACTAACTTTTCCGCACATTTCCCGACAGTGTACGGGTTCACAGGTCATGTTTATTTCTAATCGTTTCATCATGTAACTATGAGATTATGTCACACCAAATTTTAAGTCATTACGATGAGATTTGAGATTAATTAATCAGACGTACCATGTTTGCGAATGTATTGATTTTTGGTTCAAACCCAAAAAAGAGACGGAAAATATTAGCCATTGTTGATATTCACCTGAAATTTAGTACGACTTATTTTTTACATAAACAAATAATATTCTGGAAGTTTCATTTTGATACAATGCGAAATAGTTATAGTCCCCATACAAATGTTTCTTAATTATATTGAAAAACAGCCCATTTATTGATTCGACTCCACTAGAGCTACCCGAGAAAATGATCCGATTAGGCTGAAAATTAATAGGTTTCTATTGCTAATAAAGTTCAATGCGTGTACACTTTTGATCAGTTCTAATCTCAATTTTTTGAGTTATCGTGTTAACAAATTTTTGCGTGCAACGTACAACGGACAACGTACCACACACGGACAAAAAATTGCTCCGGGAATGGTTGCAATCATTTTTTCTAGGTTCAAAACGCATAGAAAACTTATTCCGAGCGTTTTGAATTTTTTGGACCGATCGCAATACTTTTATTACACACTGAAACTCTTTGTACTGAACGTGAAACTGTCGCTCTATATCTAATGAACGAGAAATGTTGCTGACTCTTTCAATCAATCAATTGTATTGTGTATCTAGTGACTGCCGAAAATTTCTTTGCGCAAATATTGCCAAAGAACAAACAATGAGAATCTTTCTCTGAATTTTTTTACAAACTCGAGTTATGTTATTTCGCTGCATCTCCCGTTTTTTTCATTTTTTTTTTTTTAAATTCTTCAGAAAAATAGTTTACAAACATTGCACCGTTCGTTCTCACCTCAAAATGAATTAACCTTAAAATGGATTCAACATTATTTTTGCCAAAAATAGTTTTGAGTGAAAAATAAAGAATGTCGTGAGCGTAGATTCGCAGTCTGGGCGGACAAACAGAGTGGGGTGAGCTTGGACTCAATCTGTCCCTGAATTGCTCCTGGAAGATAATAAAGATATTAAAAAAATTATTAATCCCTCAGCTAAGAAGGGTAAATTAACGAAGGAACACCCACGGTTTAAATGGTCCATATTGTTGCATGCTTTGTTGATGAGATTTTGAAATATACTTTCAATAAGATTCGTAATTCCGATTCGTCCTTTGAAGCATTTTTCACGTTTTTTGCCGTTTTGATTGCAATTTTGTTCACGTCATCTTTGAAGTAGATGGTATGTGAATATATACAGACACACAGATACAGAGGTACACTCTTTTTGCACTACTGTCGCCGCTTTTCTTCATTTAAGACATACTCACTCCCGTGGAATTCACTGCAATTTTTACAATTTCTACGATACTAGACGTAAAATCTAAAGTTTTATTCAACGCTGAATTCATTTTGCACTCGCTGAATCAAGTTCTTTTTCAATATTTTCCATTTCATTGGGACTGATTAAGGCTAATAACATGAGAAAAAAAACTCAACATTGTTAGAATAACTCAAACATAAACGTTCAACGTGTTCAATGTTGGGAAAAATGTTTGGATTCTTTTCGACTCGTAGTCCATGAACGTTTGGAATTTTGTGTGGAAGAAACATATGGAAAATCTATTGGATATATTCAAAGTATTTCCGAACTGTCAAATCAGCGTTTGGAATGTGGAATAAAAACACCACCTTTTCATATGAAAAATATTTGGAAATCCATCCATTGGATTCTAGGTTTGGAAAATCCGAACAATTTGCCTGCAAGGGTGACTGCAAAATTTTCACCATTTTTGTAGTGAATTTTAACAATTTCAGTGTGTTGTTGAAGAGTGTATCGTTCTGTTTTTAGTAATGGCGTAGTTTTTACTTGTCAAATGTCAAAAGATTACAACTTCAAAAGTGTCAGCTGCCCAAATAGCGGGCTATTCAAAATGAAACCTCTTATTGGAAAACCCTTTATGTCGTTTTATTATAAAGAGGGACAAATGCAGAGATTCCAAAACATGAGCGGCGAGAACAAGCCATGAAAATCAGCTTTCGCCGCTCATGTTTTGAAATCTCTGCATTTTGACGTCTCATCCGAAAATATTCGACTATTGAAATCGATAAATAACAGCATGCGAAAGTACACCAAGACGAGAATGCGCTAAACGCTGACAAAGGCAACATCGAATCTGATTTGTTTACGTTTTCGTTTCACCCAAAGTCCACCACATCCCAACCCAGCACCGAACAATATCCCTTCGCACGCTCTCATTCATTCACATTGGCCAAACTTGCAGTTAGCACATAATGTTCTGTTCGAATTTTTCGACTTGAGAATGCGACATTGAAATTTGATCAAAATTAACCAGAACACCCGCAATTTTAGAAATGCTGAACGGTTTAAGGTTTCAGACAGCAATTTAAGTAGAATGCCAAATGTACCAATTACTATGATGTGTAAATATGCAAACCTAGTCAAGGATGTATTTAATAATTCTTCAAATCGAAATATTTTTAAGGAAAGGTTGTTCAAGCTGGATGATACCCTGTTCAACACGTAAGAGGTTGTAAATGCTATATATAAGGCATCAGCCAGTTTTTTTTGGCGGTGAAAAATAAATAAATAAAAAAATTGTTTCAATCGTGTTGCTGCTGATGATGAGTACACTCGTCGAAATGCATTCAAAATTGACTCGCTACTTATTTGTCCATTTGCAATAAAGTAAAAGTATTTCAATAAACTCAGAATAAAGGTGTTTTTCCATTCCACATTTGATTCAAAATGGTGCTAACAATCGAATATGGTTGCACTAATCATAAAATAGTTTAAGCTTTTTCTGGAAAACAACCAACAATATTAGGTTGTGTAATAGTATTACTTTTACAACAATATTAATAGAGCTGGTGAGATAATAGGGCTTCATTTGAAATGTGATAGGCACGTGCTGATGCTGTGCAATATAGTCACGATAGTTAAAATCCAGCTGTATCACACGAGTGAAAAATTGGAATGACAATATTTATGGCATGACAGCGACGACGATGACTTGCATAATGTCCTCTGGACTCACATTAACGGCATTCTATGAAGGCCTGGGCTGTTATCGCTCAATATTGAAGCAAGCATATCGTGTATGACGACTGAATTTGAACAGATCAATTTTGATGATTATCAATCAATTGATCGCTTTAAATGCAGCGATCAAATGTGGCTAATACAGACAGCGAAAACAATTATTGATGAAACAACGTCGAAATGAAAAGAAATCAAACGAACAAAATATTGAATTATATTATTTTTTATTGATTTCAAAGACGAATCAACTATTTTGTTTAATTTTTATGATTTTTTTGTGTTGGCTCGTTTTATTTTTTAAGATTTTTTTTTGCCTGGATAAATCCTGGATGATTTTACAGTTTCTGCATTTTTATCTTATAATAAGTATATTGTGTATATATATAATTTTCCTTTTTATGAAAATTGTCTCTTCTTTTCTTTTTTTTTGCTCGTTTTTTTTTATTCTCTGGAGAAATAATTCAAGAAAACACTATTTACTCCGAAAGGAGGAAAAAAATAATTTCAACAGTTGCACTAACTCGCAACTCTCTAGAATACGGGTAATGTGTATGAGTGTGTGTGTATAAATTTCCTTGCTCTCGTTCATTTCAAATATTTAATATTATTAGTAAATGTGTATAATTTCATATGAATATTCTTTAATAATAATAAAATTTAATGCATTTCATTTCTCATTTAATGTAAATTTACTCCCTCATCCAGTTGTTTCCTTGGATATTTAGATGACGCCAAGTATGCAGTGGATAAATAAGAACCATTTAATAACGAATTTTGAATTAATCATTTTTATTTCTTCGAATAATCTCCGTGAAATAATCAGCTATCGGGCTTCATTTTTATGACGGTAACAGAACAATCAGTTTTTTTACGTAATTTGATGAGCTCCTGAATTGCGCAAATCGTGGCGTGAACGTTCGGAAGACTTGTTGTTATCAGCGTTTGAGTTCTGCGCTACATATGATGTTAAGCTTAAAATAAACTTGTTTGAACAACACTTTGTTTGTTTCATTTTTGTTTGTTTCCGTTACAACAAAGCCATTCATTTGGCAACGGGCTGTTTTCAACAGCCAGCCAAATACATTGCTTGTTTGCAAACAGATTGTTTTGTGGTCGTATTTCAGTTCACTGATGTAAATACAAGTTCAATATTTCGGAGCGATGAATGGAATACATTCTGAATACGCAAATTACTCGCAATCTCAATCGATAACGAATGTCGTAAATTGACAAGGAATTCCAATCTCTTGGTTTACTATTTTCTCTCAAAACCTCTTTATTGCATGTCTCGAGATTTCGATTCCTATGTGACAACTTTGATGTTTTTCATTAGGTTTACTGTTCAATCGCAATCATGGATAAAATCCGCATCGAACTGATTTCTATTTCTGCGAGCGCAAATCATATGAGGATTCCATATCAAAATTAAGCTTATAGCACGGGTTAAAATGGTTGATGACGAGATAACTACATTCCTTAACTTTCGTTTTTTTTTTAGTGATGTTCGAATAAAATGAAGCAATTTGTGTGAGAATATTTGCGTCTTGTGAAAATACACAATAATGATTAGCTGGCGCAGTTAAATCCAAAATATAAGATACTTTCTCTCGAATGAATCAAAGTATGGAATTCGTGTCCATGACCGTGAAAGTGTGTGGTCATTAACACTGAATCTTAATTTATCCGACTGCTTAGCTGTCAACAGAAAACTTTACGATGATCGTATAATATAGATAAGTGTGCTAAGATCTTATATTTTTGTCACTCTTCTCCGCTTTTCGTTTCTAGATTACTTTTGTCTGTTAAAAATGTTTTATAACATCAAGAAATATATGTATTTTATCTTATATAGAATATTTTTTTCATCTTCATTAAAGTAAATTTAATATTTTTTTATGTTAAAAAAAGTTTGAAAATGTTATGGCATTTTTTGCTTCTTATTTATATGTCAAATAGTACAATTCATATTTAAATATGATTCAATAACTAGAGCTGGTAAATATTGCCATTTCTCTTCTTTTAGTCTATTCATTTTTTTGTGTTGTTTTTCAAAATATTTTACTCTTTTCCATTAAATATGCGCATAGATTTAAATTATTCCTCATTAAAAACTTTACATAAGTCCATTAGACAGTTTTCTAGATAGTAGCATTTTGCTATGCTTAAACGTTAGTAGGTTGGTTTCATGTGAACGGCTTCCGATGCTCAAATGTGTTTCAGAAATCAATGATGTTTGTCAACGCATACAAGTGAATGAGCAAAAATTGATGGTCACGAATTGGCCTCTACCTGAGTATCGAATATTATTCCATTTACATCATTGTATGGTTTTAAACTGGCCGAATAAAGACATTCCATAATCGACAATAAATGTTTATTATTAGCCCCAGAATAAAACATTCTCTACAAATTCGCTGGAAAGAAAGGTTATATTAACTTTCGATGCTCAAAATTCTAGCGAAAAATGGTTGAAAATGAATGAGAACGAATGCCTTACGCATAAACCAAACCGGCCCTGTTGAAAATTTGATCACAATTTTAATAGAATCATTCGCTAGGCATTCATTCATTTGGTTTCAATTCTTAACCACTTTTCTTTAGAGTTTTGTAGTATTGTATAACGATACGTATTATTACTATCATCTTCAGCAAATTTATGTTCATGTATTTGTTTTGAGGCTTTCAATTGATCCTTGTATTTTGAAGGGGATCAATATTAAATTTAAAAAAAGAAATGAAATCTGAATTGAAATAAACTGATTAAATCACATTAATCTAATGAAAATAGAGTGGAATCAAATCAAAAATCCTTAACTGAGATAACCTCATCGATCCAATGATTTAGTGCCCGTTCATTTGTCCTCGTTGACGCATTCAACGTAAAGATTATAATTGTAAGTTAAATGTTTAGAACCCTGACATGATCATGAAATGTTGTTGAGATATTTAAGGTGATGTTACTGCGATACAACGAGAAATATTTCAACGGCTACTATTTCAGTTACTCATAGATCAATAACTTTACATAAAATCAATCAAAACAATAATCTGCGTTTGAATCTGTTCTGAAAATGTAAAGGTGGGAATCCAAAGTGGTTCGTTTCAACAAACATGTCGAACATGATGGACGAGACTGTAAGTGTAAAGGGGCGACATGCTGGGACAGAAAATTTCTGTACGGATATGGAAAATGTAATACAATTCTACGGAACCGGATGGTTTTGATGTTTCAGAGTGGAGTTAAGATTTATCTACTAGAAAAATCAAGGATATGTCTACCATTTAGAAGGAGAGGCGAGGGTGACTGTGTTATTTCAAATGTACAGGTTCCTCCATCTCATCGGTAGATATTGAGTTCAATAATGTCTTTGTTTCCCTTAAATTACTGTCTTTGACGAATAAGACCCCCATAGCAAAAACCGAAGGTCTCAAATATTCTTTCCCATTTTTTATTGAAACTATTTTGATTAGAATTGTGAGTGATTTTAAAGTAATTCTCTATGTTTAACCTTCTTGTTCTATGAATGTAAATGTATTATTATTAATTCTTGTTTCGTTAAAATTTCCAAAAGATCTCGAAAATAAATCATCTGTGAGTTTTCCGTATGCGACTTTAGATGATGTGTTTGTTTGTGTGTGTGTTTCCATGAGTGTGTGTCTCTTTCTATATGTGTGTAAAAGTGTGCGCTTAGATGTATATGCCATTGTTGTTTATTTTATTTCATTTCATTTCGATTTATAAACGATGTTCACTACGAATATTTAAGTATTTAAATTGAAAAAGAAAACTGTTGTTTTCATTTCTTTACTTTAATTATGATGTATTAATTATGCAATTGCAATGTAAAAATATCCATTCAATTTCGACTTATTGTTTAGATTTTCAAATTGCTTTTTTTTGGTTTGCCAAAATCAAATAGTTAGCCGAATCAGGTGACAGAACCCAGATGTCGGATGATTTCTATGATTTCAAAATTACCATTTAAATAATCAGAAAAATGTCAATGCCAACCGAGATGAATCCAAAAAAAATTAGAATGAAATGTGTTGATTGATTTTCTCAAACTCAGCAATAAATAAAAAAGAATTTGCACTTGTTGGATGAAATATTGTTAAAATAAGAAGGATTCAGAATGAAATGGCATAGACGTTTGATATTGAGTGTTGAACCTTCATTTTTTTGTCCAAAAACTCAGAGTATCATGAATACAGAATATTCTTTTAGATTACTTTTCTCAGTATTCATTTTTACAATCATATTCTTGATGATCTGTTGAGTGATTTTGAAATGTTCTATTATAATTTTGTAGTTTCTTTAACTTTTACTTGGAAACACACGGGGCTACTCATTGAATATTATATATGCAATTTTCGGGGGCTTTTAATCTGAACTTTGATGAAATCGAGTGATGCTGTAAAATTATAGATATTAAAATAAGTGTGTGAATTGTCAACCAAATAGGTATTTGAAATGATTACGTCATTGAAACATATAGGGTGGGCCATATAAAATTTGCATTTTGACATTTAAATTTTGACATTTGAGACATTTTGACATTTGAGCTGTCATTCTCTAAATAAACAATTTTGTCAAAATGCAAACGTTAGATGGCCCACACTGTATATTGAGTGCACATGCAAAATTGCTTTTTTTCTCAAAAAATGTTCTGAATGTTGAACCTTAAAATCGATCGGATGAAAAGACAGCAAAAATATTTGCCTTTAATTTTGTACGATTTTGATGGTATTTTCATCGTATTTTTTATGTTGGATAAATCGAATGCATAAAAGCCGCATTCCAAGTGGATGCGTGTTGAGATATTATAGAATATTCATCATTAGCACTGTAAAAAGTCAACCGCGTGGCGTACGTGTGTCTTTCTGTCTTAATAATCAGAATTATTTACATACAATATAGATTTGATAAATAGATTTTTCAGTGATTTGCCGATTATCGGCTATAAATTTTCGATAATTCACTTTTCTTTTCATTAAATCATTCAAGAAAAATCCGCGTCCTAATTCATTTCACTCGACAGAATTTCTACAATTTAAAATTTGCTTTACTTAGAAATTATGACTCTTAACGCTACAAATTAGAATTACATTTAAATAAATGAATTTAACAACCTTAGTTTTTAGTTTAATAAGACCATATTTGCTGCATACCTGAAATCATAAATTGAAACTGTTCTTTTCATTTTTCAATTTATTGTGTATTTTAACAGAGAAAGTCGAATCAAAAACAAAAGTCGGCCAAACTGAAAAATCAAAATAAAATAGTGAAAATGGATCAGAAAATCCATGAAAGTTGTTGGTTTTTTCATATGGTTTTTTTTTCAAATGGGTTCGATTTTATTTGTAAAAAGTTCCACAAAAAAAGTACTTAAAAATAAAGGTCGATTAAAAAAAAATAAAGGTAAAAAAAATATTTTCGTATAAAATATGTATGCGAATAAAAATTCATTTAAGCATCCTAAAAATGTGTTCGAGTGTGTAAATAGCTCTCATTGAAAAAAAAAGTCGAAGACAAAACAAACTGTAAACTAAAAAAAACTAACAAAAAAGTATTTAAAATAAATACAATTTGTGATCTTATAAGAACACTGCGGGACAGAACACTACTCAATTTTTGCTTTGAACAGAACAATTACGGGGAAAAAACTGGAAGAAATTTGAATTGAAGATAAACTCATACACATCGAACGATAATTGCTTCTGCATTGTGCTCCTCGTAAATTTGTTTGAATACATCATAAATTGTGTGTCGAGAAATATGCTATTTCTTCTCAACTGATGACAGAATGAATACTTAAATTTAGGCTAAATCGTTATCAAATTAGTTTCAATCTAATTGTGCAATATTAATCAATATGTTGAGATCCGTCAGCAAAAGTGAAAAATAATTCCAATTCATTTCTGTTGAATTTAATCAAGACAATTGTTTGTATTATGAAATGACAGACAGACAGATAGAAAGAAGACGAATGTGTATAAATTAGAAAGAGAAAAAGAAGACAAATTAAACGAATTAAATAAATAGCAACAAATTGGTAACATTCGATTTGTTTTTAGCTCGCAGAGTAAAATTTCATATAATCAAAAATAGGAGCACACAATTTTGTCACCTGAAAATAAAATGAATGTGCTGTTGTTGTTTTTCTTTCGTTAGTTTTGGAAATGCAATTTTTATTGGAGGAGAACAAGAGAGAGGCTTTATTGAATTGTAGGCGGAAAAGAAGATTCATGAAAATGAAAATGAGTTTGATACAATAAAGAAACGAACTTCCAACAAAAAAAGACGAACACTTTTCTGGTTGTCCTTTAAACAAAAATCCTATTCTTCTCAAGAATTTTAATTGAAGAAGTGGAAACTGTGTTGCGTATCGAATAAGAGCCTATAACGGCAATTTTTCATACATAAAGAGATGTGATTAATTTAATGTAAACTTTAAACACGCCAAAGTGTCGAAATAAATACGGTGATCGAAAACAGAATTTTCACGGTTTGTTTGTTTTTCCAAAAGAAAAAAATACAATACATATATATATGTATATATAGATCGCTCTCGAGCCACATTGCAAGAACAATTGGCTCAATTCCAAAAAAATAAAATAAAATATTGATATTTTTCATATCAGCTTACAATTAGAAAAAATATTTGATGGTTCCCTAGTGATGATGAAGCTTTAGCGGAATATTTTTTTTTTCTTTCTTTATTGTTTATCGCCTTTAAAATGATGCATCGATGATGGGGTGGTGGATGGCGCTTCAGAGTTGATCGAATCAAGTCGTTGTCATTTGGAATTGTTTTGCAAGGCGGTATTTATCTGGGCCCACAGCTCTTTTTTGCATTGCTTGGACCTGCACAAATGAAAATGAACCATTCAATGAGCATTTGAATTTCAATCAAAAATTAAATTCGAATGTGAAATTTACCGTCTGATCGACTGAAGCCAATCTTTAAACTGAGCATTTCCTTCAGGTGTTATTTGAAACGCTGCCCGAGCAGCGAGAATGATGTTTGCAAAATCTTCATAGTCCGACGGGGTCAAGTGATATAGCTTCTGGTGAATGCATTGGATATACCTGGAATTCCAATAAAAATTGACATCAATTAAAAATTACCATCGAGAATATCGCTTACTGTCGCATTGCGAATTTTGAAATGTGCTTGTCACTTACATTTGCTGACATTTTTGAACGATTGGTGTCAAAGCCGATCTCAGATGCTGCATGACCAGTGTTGGATTGTTGCGAGCCAGATAGTGTGCTGATTCAATAGCCACATCGTGCAGAACGAATGGGCTAACTATCGAATTTACGGCACAAACACAAAATTGGTGTAAATATTGTGTGCCGAGTTTCTTAGAGACCTGAAGTAACCACTTGACATCTTCGCCATACGGTGGATTTCTGGCATATTTTGCTTGTGGTCGATCATCGTGCACTCGGCGGGCAAGTGTATCCATTGCTAGCATTCCAACATTATAGGCAGCCATTAAGTATCGAAGCTGCGTTTGATTGTAATGCAACGGATGCCGTTGTCTCGTTGGTAACGGATGAGCTGGATGCGGCCCTTGCTGCACATACGGTGGATACATCATCGGACCATGATGCGGTCCATGTTGGTTTGGCTGATTTGGAGGTTGATGCATTCCCTGCAAATAACCATGAGCGTCAGCATTTGGTGGTGTTTGAGCGAAAATTGAAAAACTAACCGGTTGGGGTGGTGGATTTCTCAAATTCGGCATCGGCTGTGGTGGACCTTGAGCCATATTCATACCAGGCGGCGCTTGTGCATTTGGTGGTGGACCGAAGAATTGCATGTTCGGTGGCATGGGAACGTTACCCGGTGGCTGAGGCTGTTCAAACAATTATTTATTTATTGATTAGGTAAAAAGAAATCGGTTTTCAAAAAATCATATTGTAGCTGTTGCTTTGGATGTTCATTGCTACTCACTTGATTGTGTGGTGGCTGAGGCATCATAAATTGCTGGACATTGGGTGCACATGGCATAGCATAGCCTTGAGGCGGCATTGGCGGATGTGGCATTGATTGATATGTTGTACCGGGAACAAATGGCGGCGCTGGCTGTTGTGTATTTGCATGATTTTGCGGTGGATATTGAAAACCTTGTGGCGGCGCCGAAATGTACATTTGCATCTGATTATGTGGATAAGTGATATTGTGATGATGATAGATTCCTTGACAGCTCGGAAAACTGCAGAATGAATAAACATGCGATTAGTTGGAATTTCAATTGAAAGAATTTTTTAGCTGTAAAAGTATGTATTAACCTGTACGGTACATAGTGCGGAACGCCAACAGGAGTAACGCTCTGTTGAAATTGCGGGGGTGGTGCTTGCGGTACGATCATCTGGCCACTTGTTCCGGGCGGCATCACACTCCCTGGTGGTGGTGGCTGCGGTTGATCTGTCAATCAAATAGAAAAGTTGTGTTGATTTTGAAGATTATGTTAATGACATGAGTAAACCAAATAATAAACTTATATTTATGATGTTTTCGATTCTTACCCGAATGATGTGGCTGAGGTGGCATTTCATGATGTTCGATCAACGACCCCAATTGCATGTTATGATCCATTGGAGGCATATTGTCGTCCGGTTCGTGTTCACCGCCGGGTGTGTTCTTTAGATACAATTCATACCAATATTGTGCCACTTGAAACAATACCTCTGGATAGACGCCACCGCCCTTAGCAGCATTTTCAATGCGAATGCATGCTCTTTCCAGCATGTGATCACTTTGATCTTTGCATTGAAGAATCGCCGTTTGGATATCGCTTGGATTGAGCGCCGATGAATGTGGTAAAACGGACAGCGCAAGTTCGGCTGCTGGATATACCATATTACTGTCGGACCTCGATGCCCTATCAGCCATATTAGCTGCTTCTGGTGGAGTCAAGTGTCCTTCCCACGTATCTATCAGGAATGAAATGGCCGGTGCGCCTATTTCTAGCGCCTGTGACAAAATCCAGGATACGTGCGATGAATAAGTTCGAGATAGCCAATTCGGGCTGACGCAATTGTGCAGACCGAGCGCATAGAGGCCCAGCTGAAAGGCGCACATATGCAATGTTTTATGCGGACCGATCATATTTTGATTCGGTGTAGCTTGTGTAAAGAGTTGCGTTGAACTTGAACCGCCAGCCTTTGTCAGCACATTTTTGGCTAGTTCGAACATAAAATGAGCACTCGCTTCCGATGGTTGATTTGGAATGGATGGATATGCTCGTTTACCTATTAATTTACAAAGAAAAAATGGTGTTATTGATATTTTTTGAAAATATGAGGGCCTGAAATGGGATCTCACCTTTGAAACGTGAATCTTTCATGCGAGCGCTTGTGTTTGTGATGGTTGGGCCAACGGGTTGGCCGGGCACTGGATTCGATGCATAGTTCTGTGAAATGGTCAATGCATTCAATCCAATGTCTAGTTCAGCGCTTGTGCTGCTATGCGGTCGTGAGCCAGCACTTCCGCTATTTCCAACACCGTACTCGTAGTATTCATTCGCGTACTGAGCCGCAATTTCGTGCTCATCTCGACGCGACCGCGAGGCAGGTGTGCGAACTGGTGGATTGTTCGAATAATATGAAGGCAACATTGGTGTTTTTATGAGTGTATGAATGTCTCGATCTAGGAGTTTTTCCATAATTTTGGCAATGCGATGCGGTTCATCCTTGTAGTAGTACAGTAGAGTCAATGCCAAATCTCCTCTTTGCCGGCGGGTTCCCTCGCACAGCAGTGGATGCTCCGCTTCAGATACATTCGCTTTGAGACCAAGAGAAGTCACGGCTGCTTCAAAACCAAGATTTTCATCTGTTGGCAAACGGTATGACATGTTCATGACTTTCATACGTTGCTCTTTGCCGGAAACCGATGGTATTACGAGGGCTTCAAATATGAAACTGGCCAACATAATTGGTAACAATGCTTCGCCGCGAGATCTAAGCGTTCCATCTCGCAACTGTTCGGCACGTTCTCGAATCACGCGCAACTCTTGCATACCTAACGGTATGCGCTTAAGCAATCCCAATAGATCAGCTTCCTGATTAGCAAGTTTCACCTCGAGTGGTTTCGTACTGGCCGGTGGTCGTTGCATTTCCAATGCGTACAAACAAATACGGAAAGCCAAATGATAATGTTCCGAATTCTCCGCAAGGACTGTACAAAGGAATGCACACTTGGCGAGAGTGGCTGAGGCCAGAACGCTTACTTGATGTGATATTGGATTGATGATTTGCTTCTTGCCTTTGCGCTGTTTCACCAGCGGTGGAATTTCAATCATTAGATTCGGCGGATTGGCCAACATTTCTTCCGCTAACCGCACTGCCAAAATGCATGCCTCTCTTCCATGTCCATGAGCATGCAAACCTTCGGCTCGGGCAAATAAAATATCCCAAGCATCTTCCGTCGGTTTAATATTCGAAAATATCTGTGCTTTATTCCCTTGTTCGATTTTAGCTTTCTCAAGTGCATACTGATCTTGCAATTTCTGTTGATAGCCCTTTGATGTGTCATAGGAATAAATATTGTATTCATCCATCGATTGATGGCTCCCAGAGCTTGATAAACTGTCATCTTTCGATGGTCTCCGTTCAGATTCATTGATTTCATGCGGCTCCTTAAGAGCTATTCCCTTGCTGGTCGATGGGATTGCTTCGTCGATTGGTTTTACAATGTTTGCTTCTTTTGATGATGTCGCTTTGTTTTGAGTAGCTTCCTTGGATGTTGATGGAATAGCATCATCAAGTGGTACTCTTGAGTCTTTGTTACTCGCTTCAGGTGTTGACTGGCTCGGTTTATCATCGTTAGTTTTGTCGACGATGGCCACTTTTTCTGGTGCATTGAATTGCTTGTATGTCGTAGCTGTTGCTGGTTTTATTTGAAACGAACATCCGGCCACATTGCAGTCGCCATGGAATTTCTTCGGCGATTGCATTCGATTTAGATCGAGTTGTGAAGTTACGTTTTTTTCATTGGCCATCTCAATGCCACTGCCTATTTTATTAGTTATGCTAATTGAGTTGGAACATCTAATGCTATTGTTAGAGCTTGAATTACTTGAGATCGGAGATTCGCAATCGCCACGGGAATTCAAATTTGCCGAATTTGTATTAATTGCTTTAATTTTGCTTGAGATACGTTCTTTTTTATTTCCATTGCCACCCGAACTTGAGCTCGCCACATTTCCACCACTGTCAATGCCATCATCTTCATTCTCGCAAAAACCTTCGCTCGATGTCGATGACCGATTGTCGTCCCGTTCATTTGGCATCGCTGCCAATCGAACGTTAACGCTGTCACTGCTGCTGTTACTACTGCCATTGCTGCTCGATTGATACGGTCGAAAGATTCGTTTCAATTGATGGTCGGTGATCATGTATGTGTAATGTTTCTGATTAGCTGATAAAACAGCTTGGCTTGAGTTCACCTGGCCATTGGTGGTTTCACTCTTCGATGATTCAGTCTGTTTGAAACATGTAAACGGGCAATGATACATTGGATTTGTGTCTTGAGTATGTGTCACACCCAAAATTGGATAATCTTCCCAATCTAAATAGCATGCTTCAATAGCCGGTTTGAATCCAGTGAATAGCTCGGCATCGGAGCGCAAGTGCTGTGAATGTTTATTGCTATATGATGAACTTTGAACGCGACATTTGGTGACGCGATCCAAAATTTTGAGATGCCATGTGGTGAATTGAGCATGTAGCATATCGCGCTCTTCGGGCGCCAAGCCGGGATTCAGTGAGGCTAAACGCCACAATACGACAATTTCGTCACACAATGAGCTGCATGCATGTTGCGATGCATTCGAGTTTGAATGAGTATTGCTATGTTTTCCGCCGTTGTGGCCGCCGGTTCCCACCAGCATTGACAATTTTGTGTTGAACCACCAGACCAATATTTGATCACAAGCCATACACTCTTCGGTGATGATTTCTAGCAAACGAATCGCATTGCGATCACATCGACGATACATCTCTCTAACAATGGACAACAGATTCCACATTCCTTCGGGCTCTCGGCCACGCAGTGGCCGTAGCAATGAGCTCCATTCGGTTGCCGCCGGTGGTGCTGAATTTGTCAAATAGTTGACATCGCTGTATACCATCGGCGCCGGCAAACAGAATTTTATCAAAATTTTCTTGATATTCTCGTGCAATGTCTTTTCATCCAAATACCAATTGGTTTGGTCGTTCGCTGAAGCTCCTGCGGTTGGATCTGGTGCACCGCACACGGTATTTATCGCGGTCGGTTGTGAACTGAACAAAATGAACAAAAACATGTATATTTGAACGATGGCGATGAACGTTCGACGAGATGGCTTACCTTAATAATTCATCTAGAAGTCGTTGTGCAGTTGGTAAGATCTGTTGCGGTAATTCACTGATCAAATATTGAGCGAATTTTTGTAGCTGATCACGTTGTAAGCGTGTCAAAGACTCCGAAACTGGGGCTCTTAAGCAAACCTCTTGCGGCTGTAAACAAAAGTATGCATTATTATTTTTTTCAATGTTATACAGTTTTTTGTAAATTTGAATATAAATTTAACGTACACAATGAATACGATGTAAACAAACGGCAACCACATGCGAACACCAATAAGCAGCTGAAGAGCATGTGCAATTGCAAGATGAGATTCGCCTTCGATCGAAGGTTACAGCTACATTAAATTGAGTACGCGGCTGAGTTCCGATTACAGTTGCCGATAAATGAAATCCTATGAAAATACCGTAAATGAAAGATGTAATTTTCTATGGTTGAAAATAGCAATGCAAATGCGAGTATTATTACCTATTTGAAGCGGGTCTTTTACTGCTCGAGCTTTATGTAGGAGCTCCCCACGGTGAAATTCATCGGATGAACTATTTGCCAAGCACGAATACAGACGAATGTCTTCTTCATTGTCGGGAAAACTCCAGTAAGCAATGCGTAGTTGCAATTGCTCAGGAACTGGCGGAAAAACATGTTCCACTAATTCGAATGGGATGAAAGATGCCACACATTTTGCTGCCAATTCCGTAAGTGTAGTCACTTGAAGATCTGCATCAAAAACATTTAAAAAATGGTGAGAAATATGCAAATATTATGCCAAATATCAATATTCAACTGTCACAGTCTTTAGAATTCAAAACTTTTGCAAAAGTTTACTTTCTTCATATCGAATACGATCGAAGATATTTATTTGAACTAGGTCATTCTGACATTTGGACTCTATTTCAGGCTACAAAACTTGCAAATTTAGCAAAATGACTTGCAAAAATTGAAATTGGTCCAATGCTCCAAATCAAGATATTGTTATTGGATGTTTATTAAACTGAACTGTTTGATGAGGTCATCTCAATATTGTTGCAGTTTCTTTTCCGTTAAAAATGTTCTTCATTTCTGTGAGTGTCCATTTTTCTTGTGAATTTTGTATTTTTCTTTTATGCGGTTTCGCCGTGATCAATGCAATGACGACTTGACTATGCAAAAATTGTCTAGGCTAAACAAGAAACTTCATTTCAATAGACATGCGAAATATCAATGAAGCTGATGCCAATACGAATATTAATCATAATCCCAACCTTCAATACGAATAATATTCAGATTGGTTGCAGAAACGCAATCCACAAAAAGTGCTTTTCTCCTAAATATTTATGAGAAATGTGTCGTTTTGATTAAAAAATCGGTTGATGCATAAAACAGATATGCTGTTTATGCTAAAAATTTGTAACACAAAGAAAAATTTTAAAATAAAAAATCAGATGATAATCATTTTGACAAAGAATGTGTGAAATTAATTTAATTTACAGTTGAGAAAATTTATTGATAAGGGCGATATCTGGTCAGGGCGACTTCTGATTGCTTCGAGGTGTTGATGTGTTTCTTTAACATTTTATTTTCTTTCTTCAATTGTTCATAATCGCACATATTTACAACGATGGTGGAATTGAAGATGACAGAATTGCAATTGGAATCGTTGTTGATGTTAATGTCAAGTAATTGTTTTCTGCAGAATTCTCTGCGACATTGTGGACAGTTTACATCCGATTTCTGGTCGTTCACCAGCACCTAATTTGTCGTATCAAATGCAGCATTCGATTTTCATTTTGCCGATATCCATGTTTTTATCAGACAAACCATTGATGTTTCTTATCGTCAACAAATTTATGATGAGCTTGTATACGCTTCGCACATTGAAAAAGATGAAGCGCGGCAAGTATGAAAGATGATGATAGACATCTAACGACATGTGCGCTTTCAATCCATATTGTAGATGTAACGCGGCGAATTAACCAAACATTTTCAAATAATTCAGACGGAAAATCAATTGAATGTCACTTTGCAAATGATAATATCTAAATAGTTTTAGTTAATTTGTTGCAATTCATTATTCAATAATAAATATACCATAAAATTATGTTTATTAACATTATAAATTTCGATTTATATCATGTTCAATTTTATCAAAGTTTAACATTGTTTCATTCAAATATCATGGTCTCGTAATTGTAAAAATGAAATTCGTTGATGTTTCATCATGGCGATTGCATTGTCGATTTGAGTATTCAGTAGATATTTAAGCGGCTCGAGCTGACAATGGACCAATGATCGCAATAATTTCATATAGTCTTTCTTGTAGTCGTTCACATTCCTGGATAAAATATTGTATTGCACATCTCGGATGACTTATTCGTCCATCAGGGAATTTAAATGGCCGATGACTTCGTTTTGAAATATCTCCGTTGCAAAGGCTACAGGAAACCACCATTCTGATCGAATTCACTCCTTAACTTGTCAAAATGTGGGTGACTATTATGATTTGGAAATGTGTTTGGTTCGATCGCAATCGTTTGATATGTAATTTTTTTGTTAAATGAACTGAAAGTCGAACCACTTTTTGTTTATTGCCAAAACCTTTCCGATGAGATTAGATACAAACATGCAGTGTGAGCATTTAATGACATTGAAAGAACGAACTGACTGCATCGAATCTTGGCGTCCATCTATCGGTATTATTAGAAATGCCAAATACAAATTCAAAGTAGTGTCATTTGAATGTTTGGTGCAAAATTGTTGAGAATTGAACGCATCGTAAGCTGCCCATCAAAGTGTGCTCCCTAGCAATTTTATTTGGAATTGTTCAAAAATATGTGATTCATCAATCAAAGTGTGATCTAGTTAAAGGAGCACATGCAAAAGTGTCACTTTTCGCAACGAGCATCATAATTTACCCAAATTTATTTGACGTCATCCAATTGCAGCCATTTTATATAAAACCATATCGTTTCCTCTTGTTGCTTTATCGTAGCGATTGTGAGAGCAACTAAAAAAGTGACGAGCCAGACAATTATTTAAGCAGGGGCAAATTCAACAGCATTTTATTTCGCATTCATTTTCCAGTCTATTTACTCATTTGTTCAACATGTTCGCTCACTTGATGCATGCGTTAAATAGTTTTGGTTTTGCGTGTTTTTTTATCAGAATATCATCCAACGGATGAATATTTTATACGGATGTATTGATATTGAGTTTCTGTGCGGTGTCGCCTTTCTCACTCGCTCTTAGTGAGATGAATTTAAATCAACTTCATTCAGTGTGTGCTATTGAACCCTTGCTATCTACTGTCGCTAACAAAATACATTACATTGTTGCAGTTTATTCAGCGTATCGTTTCATGTTAAACATCAATTCAAAATATTTTGAGCGTTCATGTGATGAGGTTTCTTTGTGTTTGGAAAATGTTTAGATCTGATCTGAAACTTGTGCGTATCGAATGATGTTGCGAGAAAAACGCAGACCATATTATTGATGATTTCTTTATGGATACAGCACAATGGCTTGGGTCGCCTCAATCGTCTAATTACTTATATTAAATACAAAAAGGCAAGTCAGACTGAAGCGTAAAATGATCGGCACAGCGTTTTATTGATCAGGAAGGTGCTATCGATGATAATAATGACGACCCATAACAAACAAAGAGAATGTTTCGATATATTGTGTGCACACTGTAAAATATCGACGCGCAACATCTGTTCAACGTAATTTCAGTTTATTTATATTGCTTTTATGGAAGAGGAAGGTTCATGTATCTTATTCTCGTGGAAAATGTATGGTTGTGCAGCAACTTTCTGTTTTGGTCCGCTTTATTCTGGTCTTCAATTTAATTGTTGATATAAAAACGCTAATATCTTCTTTTTTTCTTGCGCAATTATTCAATTATATTCAATTGAATACATCTGTAATCATATTATGATTTTTCCATAAATGCTGCGTGAACGAAGTGAATACTTTTGAACTGAGGTAAGCAGACACAAAATCCATTCGTATCAAGAACATCAAGCTGTTGCCGAAGGTAAAACATAAATGATGGACTAATATTTTAGTTGAAAAATTTCGATGCGAAATGGACGCTTTGCAAAAAGCTATAAATATAATATGGATACATTGTATAAAATGGCAGTATTTATTTGAGCTAAGCTTGAAAGAGACACACAAATCTTTGGCAATGTGCGCGATAGCAACAACAGTGTGCTTATAATTGCAGTCAAGCGACAACCAGATACAAACCATGTGTGTTAAATGTGTACGCATAAGCATGTCGACGTTGATGTTGAAGGCAAATAGCGAAGCATTGTAGTAAAATGATATATAAACCTTATTGTTGATTTGCTGATGGCATTTTTGTTGTTGTTGTTGTTGTTTGCAAGTTCTTGTGTTCCTTAGTCGAAAAAGCGAGAAAGAGAGAGAGAGAAAGACAGAGATCATTCAGCACTCGCTGCACTTGAAAGTACAAGTAGAAAAATCAAGTATGTGCAATGGATGCGAGGCTAAAAAGGATGGCATAAAGATTGAAAACTCGAAATAACGAAGAATGGATGGAAAGGCAAGCATTGAAAAGACGAAGAAACACAGCAAGAGAACAAGAAGAAGGTTCATTTTCGAATGTCGTTACGATGAGCACTAAAAAAGGAATACCAAGAGCAACATATGAGCAGCAGCAAAAAAAAGGAAGATAGACAGACCAACGCGACTACAATCATTATTTTGATTTGCTGTGTTGTTTTGTGCTATTTCACGGGGTTTTGTTCAACATAAACGTAGACAGACTGTGTGCATTTCGAAATGAATGTAATCCATCTCTTGAACTGAAGACACACAAATGAGGATACACATTGAAAGGGATAGTGCAAAATAATGCACGAAAGGGAACCTCACAGCTCAAACAAGCATAGACAATGTTACTAAATCATCTATACATAAACAAAAGATAAAAAGCACGCACACAGACGGATAAATTAAGTCACACAACAAAGAACAAAGGAATCTGTAACGCATACAAGAGAAAATCACTCTAAATTCAAGATCACAGACGAAACAAATCAATAAAAAGTTGGAAAATAGTTTTTTGTGTGTGAGCTAGAATATGGAGTTTAATTTGCAGCACACGTCACAGAATTCATTGGAATAGTGAACATACTAGCACCAGCTTCATGCAACGCATTTTAGCATATTCCACACACGTTAATTTGTGTTCGAATTTTCCATCGCTCAACATCAAATTGAACCACTGAAATGTGAATATCAAGTTAAAAGCGCAAAGAATCAAGATTTCAATCAACTGGAAAATAAATAAACATTTCCGCCTCAAACATCCAATACAAACACGTATTCTTTAATCTATTAAGTTCTTTGCTAACTTCAATTTTCACTGATTCACGAATCTATTATTTATGTTGTAAACGAATCAGAGCAAATCAATTGAATTCAATTCACTTGCAGGTAAACACATACAACAATTCTTTGTTCTTTTCTTCTCTTTTTTGCTTTCGGTTTGAAAACACTATGCTTCCCTTCACCGACTGGAGAGATGCCCATTCAAAGGGAATATTTCTCATTGCAATAACATTTACAGATGCACGTCACTGTGTGATGCAATTCAATTGTAAGAAATAGTTTCCTCAATAGTTGATTAATTGGGTCGCACGATACATGCATTTTTCCTTCCTCGCAATACATGAATCAAACGGTACATGTATATTTATACCTATAAAAATGGTGTGCAAAGAAAATCACTCACCATCGTGCTTTTTAAGTGCTCCAATTCCGAAGTTGCTGTTTATCGTTGGACGCTTCCAACCTCGCCAATTGTTGCATAAACTCTCTGGCTCTGAACTCCAGCTGCATAATGAGTCTTCTTCGAATCTATCCGAATCATCGAAACTGAAACGATCACATTCTTCGGCATTCCATTCCGGCTGAACCACTTCTGGTGCTTGTTCGGCTACAGCTGGCTGTTGGTTTTGCTGATTATTCGGTTGTTGCTGTTGTGAGGTCATACCAGTTTCGGTTTGTGCAAAATGGAAAAAGTTCGTGTCTCAACGTATCTCCAACAACATCTCCGGGACTCGTGGGCTCTCTGGGCTCTCTTCCTCTCGACTTTTCTACCGAATTTATCTACACTTGTACTCTTTATTCCTTTTTTTCCTCAACTATTTTTTATTTCACTGAATTTAAACCTAATGTGAGATGCTGTGAAAATAATTTTCTAATTCTTTCCGTTGTCTGAATACGGTTCGGAGTTTCTTTTTCACAGAAAAAACTCCACATTAAAACATTATGCTCTCGACGAATTCCTTAACAATGGAGCTTCAAACGAAAATTGGATTTCTTTTTTTGTATACTCGAATTTTTCCTTTGATTAGATGTTACTACTGTTGATTCTTCTCGATTTTTTTTGCTCTCACAAAAATGCACGAAAACAGGCCAGTGCCAACGGGGACCAAAAACCAAAATGAAAATACACTAAAAGAAAAAGAAGAAGGCATCGACGACTTCTTTGTTTTGAACTCGAACACTTTTCACGTATCCAAATGTAATTCTTGCTCTTTTTCGATTGCGTACAGGAATATTGCCATTTATGGGTCCATTGCTGAATTTATATAATTTCTAATGGATTTGTTATCGTTTATTTTGTATAGTTTTCACACTATTTAACACTTTGCGATATTTGTTTTCGAGCAAAAAAAACCAATCGAATCTAATCGAAAAATGAAAAAGCACAGATCTCACCAAAAGACGAATAAACAACAAATATAAATATGGCGAACGGTCTTTCTCTCTCCGTCAGGGAAATTTTTCTTATTCATATGTTCAATACATATGAAAAATTGCTTGAAGATTGTCAGTGTGTGCGATTGTCAGATGCCTGGAATTTGCAATGCAATTCGAAATACATCAGTGTGAAAATGGGTTGCGTTCATCCAAAGGGAAATTCACAAATCGATTTATTCCACATACAATTCAATGAAAAGAATTAAATGTTGAATTAAAACTGATTTTTGCATTAATTGCGAATAATTTCGTTTCGGAAAAGAGACAAAAGTTATATTAATTTATTTTCTTCGAAAATGTCCCTATTTTTGTATGTCACAAATCGAACGCACTCACACGGTTATGGACAGAAAGTTGAGATACAGTGCAGCCATCACGAGCATTTCGATAAAACTGAAGTTGGCTGCGAACAAACGTCGCTGTCAAATGCCTTTTCATGTTTCCCGTTCTACAAGGAACAGCAGCAACTTTTTGTGGTACGATTACATTTTGTGCAATTTCTTTGGAATTTCAAGTGAAGTCACGAAAATCTTTACGCAAATCGATTATTTAGTGTAAAAGGCTATCGAAATAATTCGAGTTTAGCAAAAACTCAATAATTTTCGGCTAGATGATTGATGATGAAAATTTCGAATGTCCGCCTATTCATTTATCATACGTACAAGCAAGCAAATCGCGATGTTTTGACGTTTGGTGTCCACATTTTGAAGTTAACCTTTTTTCATTTCGAATCAAAGAAAAAAGAGAACATTTCATGTTGAAATATCCGACAGCAACTAATTGTTTTCGTGTATTTTGATAAAATTGCAGATTAAAAACCAGCAAAAATGGCACCGAGAAAGAATAAAGTCCAAAAAGAAGAAGTTCAAGTCCAACTTGGACCACAAGTCCGTGAAGGCGAAGTCGTCTTTGGAGTAGCTCACATTTATGCCAGTTTCAACGACACTTTCGTCCATGTGACCGATCTGTCAGGACGTGAAACAATTGCCCGTGTCACTGGTGGCATGAAAGTGAAAGCCGATCGTGATGAAGCTTCACCATACGCTGCTATGTTGGCCGCTCAAGTATGTATTACCTGCTAACACAATGTGCTCATCATATCAACATATGAACATGCGAACATATGAAGTGAGTTATAATTTGGTTCCAATCGTTTCATTAGGATGTTGCCGAAAAGTGCAAAACACTTGGAATCACCGCTTTGCACATCAAGCTCCGTGCCACTGGTGGTAACAGAACAAAAACACCAGGACCAGGAGCCCAATCAGCATTGCGTGCTTTGGCTCGTTCATCAATGAAAATTGGTCGCATCGAAGATGTCACTCCAGTCCCATCAGACTCTACACGCAGAAAGGGAGGTCGCCGTGGTCGTCGTCTTTAAGCCGATTTATTCAAACTTTTTCACGAACGAAAAATCGCAGCAAATTGTTTTTACTGCTTCTTTTACTACCGTTTCGATTGTATTCGTTTTATTTCGGTTATGCCATTGTGAAACGACGCATACAAATCCAAATGTTGCAAAATATTTGAATAAATTCTAATGGATTAATCAAAATATGTTTGTGTGTTTTTAAAATCTCATGTTCTCATCGGTTGCGTTTTCATAATCAAAATCCATACTCCAAGTTAAATTTGATTTCTAACCTAATTGATTAATTAAGGCAAATGCTAGAGAATTCACCTAATTTACTCGATCGCACAACTAAATGACTCGTCGAAACGTCAAAACTATTGGAAGGTATTGTGAGAATACTGTGAGAAATTTGTAAATAAAATCATTCACTGCTTACTTTCAAAGAGAGAGAGCGAAAGAGAGAGAGAAAGAGTAAAATAGTAAGCCAATAAAGCATGCGTACATGCTTGGGTGTGAGAGAAAGAGTCACATGTCTTTCTGTTGTTTTGTTGAGTTTTTAGTTTGTTCGAAGTGGTTTGCAGTACATAAAAATCTCTTACAGTATTCTCACAATATCTTCCAGTACCTTTGACGTTTCGACGAGTCATTCAGTTGTGCGTAGCCCTATGCTCGATTCCTCTAGATACGATCCCCCTAGATAGAAATCCATTTCGCAATGCTCCTCATTGGATGCAACAATATCTCGCAATCGAGCGAATATTGGTGAAATACAAGCATTAGCTTTCATTCATAAAAATTTTGAACATTTCAACTGAAAACGAGCCACTTACCTTAAAGACGCAGAATGAAGTTCAACTGCAGCAGAATTCACAATGTTAAACCCCAATACCGGCACACATGAACACAATAAACGAATGCACTTGGAAGTTTGGATGATCAGTTACATTCATGGAATTCTATCAGAACCACTGAAAACCAATGCGGAGACTATCTTGCTTGATTGAGAAAACGATTGATATAAATTATTTTTTATATGAGACATTCTAATCAAAGTCTCGAATACTTAAAATAAAATTCGAAACTTTCCAACTTTATGGATCAAAAAGCAATCAACAACAAAGCTACAGGCAAATGTGATCTCCAAAACTATCCATTCTTTAAGTGTCGACAACTCTAGTTTCATGATAAGAACTTAAGATGAAGTGCCAATTCTGTAATATTTTTCATACTTCACCTAATATGATTGGTTTTCAATGGTTATTTATAATTATTCATGTTAATGAGATCGCACATCATCATTTTCTGCTCGGTAAAATGGTCTGAATATAATGCCATTTTATTCGAAATTCCAAAATAAATCTTGCAAATCAATAGAGTCGGGCCTAGATTTATTTTCGATCGGTTCGGCCTCTTCAAGGAGATCGAATTCTCACAGCTGCCATTTACGAAAATGCATTGAGGAACCTCGGTGTAGCGAGACGATAGAAGTTTTGAATAAAAGAGGAACAGACCTTCATCTATTTGATATCCTTTTTTCAGTATAAGCAAAACATTCCACAACTTCGGATGAATGTTTGAATTTCTGCGGCATTTCAAATCAAAAGAATAAAAATTTGGTTGATTTTTTATCTTTTTATATTACAAACTTGGCGAATGTAAAGAAAAAAATTCTATGAACGGTAAGGAAGATTTCTCCATTTGAAGAATTTACAATTCTCTGATTTGCAATGCAAATTCGAGGGAATGAACTCCCCAGACGGATTGTTGCGATTGTAATTGAATTTAATCTGAAATCCATCCGGATTTTATATTTCACCAAAGAGTTTTCATATTTCGTGATACAAAACAATGCAATATCAGCATTAAAGGTCCTCGCCGTTGTCGGAAATCAATGTTTGTATTTACTATTTAAATCAATGCAGAAAACCAGAAAAGTAGTCCGAATAATTGTGATATCATTAAAAACAATGGTGTTTTCTCACTGAAGCGCCGGGCTCCACTGCAGTAAGTACCGTTTTGATATTAATCACATGATTATAATCTGAGAGATTACAAACACATTTCTCTTGATTCAACGTAAATTCTATATCGGAATTTATCTTGGAAAGAGTCTTGCCCTCAATTGTGTGTTTATTAAACAAAAAGCCATTCAATTTCATTTAGGTCAACCAGCTCTTAATGCTTCCGTCTGAAACTTTTTTCTAACATCATTTAATATCGCATGTATTAAAAAAGTATTTTAAAGTGAACCAATATTAATTTCAATAAAGGAATATTTTCAATGTTTTCCGCAAGCTTGCGTAAGTGTGTTTAGAAACGGAATTGATAATCAGTTTGTGTGAACTTGAAAAATATTTATATTTTTTAAAAGCAATTAAAACATTGTAAATTTTCTACAAAATTTTTGTTTGTTAGATAAATTAGATTCAGTAATTTTTTATTCAATGCTGGAAGCAACATTGAGTCATTGTTGATAGATCAAGACAGCCTTGTGACATTGGTATATCAGATTATTTTCAACATTTAAACAAACATATTGTGTCTGGTTGAATGAAGTAAAAGCACAGTTTCCGTGGTGTCATAACATAAAAAACAGAGCTGAATTTTTTATCTCGACCATTATCCAGAAAAGCAATTAGAAGTGACAGCGTTGATTTAAAAGCAATCAAAATATTTGCGCGCAACATTTGTCATTTAATTTTTCATTCCTCTCAAAATAATTGTTTTCATTGAAGAAAAGTCAATTTCTGTTTCTTTGTCTGATTTTTCCATGCTGTAGAAAAGGAAGGTATCCGTTACAGATTAGTTTCTGCAAGTAAATTTTATTATCATCTCATGAATAATTAATTTGCTTTGACGTTATCATGCACTTACAATTTATATTCATAACACGCGCATCATTTTCATCACATTAGATATAATATTAAGAGTTCTGATAAATTTTTCGTCACAGCAAATCGGCTAATTTAGGACATTTTCGACGGACTACAAATATATATTACTGGCTAACTATGATCATCTCAAGAAAGACGACCGAAAACTGCTAAAATAACATAACTTCAGATAAGATAGGAAAAATATTGAAACTTCCGAATAAATTCTCGTTTCACAGTTATTTCCAACTTTTTTTGGGTGCATTATTTTGCCGAAACAGTTTCAAGCTTCAGTATTTTTCTTATCTAATCTGAAGGTAAATTCCGTCTTCCCGCCGTCTCATGTATTCATTGAATCGATCCTCACAAAGATATGTTTATAAAAATGATCGATGAGAAGTTGTTCTCAGCTCTCGTTTTTCTTATCTCTTTGTGATCTCTTCGGAATTACTTGAAATTTTGTATGAATAATTTTTTTCTTAAAAAGCAGGAATCTGAAAGTTGCACAATCATACAAAGTGTATTACAATGTGAGGCAAACATAGTCCTCAAACAAATGTTTCTTAATTATTTCGAAAAACAGCCCATTTATTGATCCCCACTAGAGCTACCCGAAAAAATTATCCGATTGAGCTGAAAATTAATAGGTTTATATTCCCAATGAAGACTTAGTTGCGCGTTGAGTCATCATGCTAGCATTTTTTATTTTTTTTGCGTACAGAGTACAGGTTACAGTATATCCCTGCAATTTGTATTTTCGTGGTGAAACCAACAAATCAGATGTATACTCAATTTACCGGTAGATTCCGCGATTTGGCCGTTTAATAATTTGATTAAATTCTCGGTAAAACAATGGGATTTAAAACAATATTCCATTTTTTGGACATTTTTTATTGCGGTGTTCATGAATCGGATTTTTATATTCATTTTCTCTCAAATAAGAGCATTCAAATTATATATCCTTAATGATCCTGAGTATAAAAAACATTACCCATTATTGTCTGCTGTTCGATTTTTGAATTTCACATTTTGAGAAAAAAAATTATGAACTCAAGCCCATTTCTTTTCATCCTTAATATTCGCAAAGGTATTTTTAAATTTTTTTCCACGTGGCCATAAAAAAAAGATTCGAAAGGACACATTCAATTTTTCGGATACCAATTTTCCCGGGAAAATATGAAAGTTCAAGCTATGTCGTGAAATATTGAGGCTCATGTTCCATTTGGTCCAATCGTTATATTTTCATTTGTGTATTATTATCCTCCTCACTCTTCTCAGTCCATTTTCCTTTGACTTTCTCGTAGCGTTCAGTCTAGGTTGATATCTTTGTATATTTTCTCGCAAGCGATTTTCGAAAACTGCCAATTGACAGGTGATTTTTTTTACATACATATTTCCTCGAGATGGAATGACCCGCTACCAGATGATAGCATTTGGATCGACAAGTCCAATTTTAACGAGGAACATTAGCTTTGGTGTCAAAAATCAACTGTTATTGTAGAATTAAACATATTATTAATTTTTTAAATATTGTTTTATTGTATCTATTTTTATTAGCATTTTGTAATTTTTGTACATTTTACTTTGAATGTTACACTTTGTCGATTCTTAGTCAAATGTGATTCGAACTTCCCTGCAATTGCCAAATAATTTTGAAAGATTTCACAACATTTCATATTAATCGTAATTTTTTATTGAACAGTAGAGTTGTACATGAATCGCACCTTAACTTAAGATTTTCGACTTATATTTTCATGTTCTTACGGATGAGAGTAATAAAGTAATAAACCTTAGTTAGTAAAATCATTATCCTTTTGAGCACAATTTGCATTCATGGGATAAAATTGAGTAATTTCTAATAGCTATCTGAACGATACAATACTGAGACGCGGTTCGTTTTGTACCATTTTTGATTGAATGGCTCGCTCATGGATCTTTGGAATGAAGAATGTTAGAATACCAGTCGCTGTGAGTGGATAAGAGAAAATAGGCATTACAACATTGGAATCAGAACAAACCAAGTAATTACGTACCTAACACAGATGACCCCGATAGATAGAAAGCCATTTCGCAGTGCTTGTCTAATAAAAGGGCACCCAAGTTGGATCCAACGACACTTCCCAATCGACCGAACATTAATGAAATACAAATGGCCATAGCTCTGTGAATGATAACAATAATAAGTTTATACACGGAAAATGTCAAGATCAGGGGAGCGAAAACACCATACAAATGTGATGGAGCGCGGTATCGCGTCGCTTCGCTCCCCTTGTCAAGTCATTTAATTTACCTTAAAGCCGTCGGATAAAGTTCAACTGCAGCAGCATTCACAATGTTAACCCCAATACCGGCACACATGAGCACAATAAACGAATATACTTGAAAGTTTGGATGATCAGTTAACATACATGTTATTCCACCAGAACCACTGACAATCAATACAAAGACTGTTTTTTTGAGATTGAGAAGACGATTGAAACAAATTATTTTTTATCTGAAATAGTCAAAGCCTAGAATTCCTTACATAAGATCGGAAATTTTCCAAGTCTATTGATCAGAAATCCAATCACAACAAAAGCTATGGCAAATATGAACTCCAAAACGATTCCTTTTTCAAGTGTTGACAACTCTAGTTTTGATACGCAATTCTATCGGAAAGAGTAAAACAGTTACAAGATCAAGCGCCAATTATATGATATCTTTTATATATTAAAATATCATAATTTGGATGGAAGAGAAAATAATTAAATTATGACGACAACGAAATCTACTCAGAATACTTTTTGAACTCACCATTTCAACTTCCGTCATATCATCATCCTCCATCGCACTCATATTGACTGTCTTCATGTTAATAATATCGCACATCATCATTCTCTGTTCGGTAAAATTGTCCAAATTGGATGCCATCTTATTCAAAATTTCAGCGAAAAACATGTAAAATCCGTTGCTGGTTGCATAAATTCCAAATTGAATGATGCAAATCAACAGAGTCGGTCCTAGATGAGGAGGTTTGAAAATGGGAACAGTTTGATTCCAAACGGATTTTAGAAGTGGGAATCGGCTCTCTTTGGTCATCAAAATTTGGCGTCTGTTCTCTATCGAGTCGGCTTCTTCAAGGAGATCAAACTCTTCCAGGTGCGATTTCTTGCCATTATTCCAACGATTCATTTTTTTCAATATTTCATAGGCTGCATCTTTGTCGCCTGAGCCGAGCACGAATTTTGGGCTTTCCGGTATAAAAGTCAAACACAAAGCAGCGAACAATCCAGGTATGCCACACACGACCAGGAAGAGGCGCCACGGTTTGTATGTCAGATCAATTAGTGGAATATCGATGACAAAATCTTGATTGATCACAAAATATGCTACCAAAGGTAAAAATAAACACGAAACACCGTAGATAATCGCAGAACCCATAATGGCACGACTTCTCTGATTGGTGCTGTGATATTCACCAAGATACGCATAAATGGTGGCAGATGATCCAGATATGCTAATGAAATTGTTAAAAAACATCCTTTAGTCTTTATTTATATAAATTATAATACCGTTTCTCGGTATCGGTCCATAAAATTCAAAATGCTAGGAATCTGTTTTTTTATGTATATTGGACCTCAATTAAGTCGCATACAATTTTAAGTCGTCCGATGAGGTTTTGGAAATATTTATGTAGAAGTTATGTTAAAGGTTCGACACTCACGAATGATATTTTTTCGAAAAATTAAAGTGACAAAAAGGTGTCTATAACTTAATTAAAAACTTTTTGTATTTTAATTTTGCTATTACCAAATTATTGACTAAAATAATTAATTCAAAGTGAGCATCAACAATGGCTAATAGCTCTCGTCTCACTATTGGTGAGTTTTAACCAAATACTAATACATTCGCAAACATGGCACGGCTGATTCGTAGTATTAATTAATCCTAAATCTCATCGTATTTACTTGAAATTTTGGGTGCGTTATTCTCAAAGTTACATGACGATACGATAATTAAAGTGAACGATAAAATTGCGTGCTATTTTATTATAACTCTACAACATAAGTTTGAACGGTATTATATTCTTGATCAACAATAAAGCTACAATGAAATTGTTGAATGCGTAGAATAATGAGGAAAGGATGAAATAGAAAATCTTAGTCTGTTGCAGAGATTAATGGACCCTTTGGTCCATATGGGGATAATACCCATTCTTTTACGCAGTCGCTTTCACCGTTTGACTGCTTCTTCTTCTTTACAAAATGTATATGATAATGCATGCGTTCAATGCAGATGACAAATGACATCCACAATCGTAATGCATGTGCGGTTATAAACTTAATTTCCGCAAATCAGTGATGATTTACAAATAATAAATCGGAAATTAAACTATTTTTTTTCGTTTTAAATAAATAATAATGTTTAATAAAAATGATAACAACCAGTCCAGAGAATTTGTGGCGAGTGTAACAAAAACGAATATAGCAAGATTATTGTTGCATTCAAATACACAAGGTGTTCGTAATGTTGTGTTGCGTGTTCAATGTATACTACACACCCACACATATATAAAAGGCTACTGTGTGTCGGTCGTCCGTTTATACGTGGACAAGTTTCCAACACTGAATCGTCACTGACATAACATTAAACACATCCATTGTTTGCGAAGAAGAAGAAGCAGCTTGAATTTAACTTTTACCTCCTCCCACACATGAAACTAATTCTGTAAAATGACTTTAATGTATCGGCGAATTGTCAAATTACCAAAAGATCTAACTATTGGTAATTTCATACAAAATACTGATGAAATCAAATTCGCACAGACGCAAGTGACTACATCAAGATGGTGACGAATACAAATGAACGCACTGAAATCCCATTCGGAAGTGTGTAGCCACTGATGAATTCATCGATATTTTGTATGAAATTACCAAAAGCTGCAGTTATGCAATAGATTTATTTGTAATTAGATAACGTCAGAATATTCAATTATATTTGTGCTCAAAAAGCATGGATAAAATTTGATCTCTGACCAAAATGTGTAACATTGAAACGACGTATGAGGACAAACTGAGTAGGGTTAATGTCAATATATGAAAGTACTAAAATTGTTCTGTTTATAATATCGTTTAAATCAGAAATATATTGCAGACCAAAATATCCACGAACCGCCTTAAAGTAACTTTTCTTGAACCTTACAGTTAGCCTAACGTTTAATAAGAATGTAGCACTTACAAAAATCCATTGAGAAATCTCAGTGTAGCGAAAAGATAGAAGTTTTGAACTAATGAGGAACAGACAGACAAAAGAAAAGCTGCAAACAGTGTCGGTCGAATAATGCAACGCCTTCCTCGGGTGTCAGCGAGAAAGCCCCACAAATGAGATGAACAAATAATCCCAAAGAAGCTGACAGCGCCCAGAATTCCTTTTTCACTCGAAGACATTTTTAAATCACATTCAGAAACGGGTATAATGAAAGCAACACCACATGTTTCCATTGAAACTGCATTCAAAACCATGCCACTCACGAGGATGATCGTATAATTGAAAATTCCGAATTCTAAATCAAATTTAAGTTATCAAATAATATATTATCATCATTTTTAACTATAGTTAATAATTGAAAAGACAGATTCAAAAGAACTAGGTCAAATATTTTCTATATTTCTATCTCAATTTCAGTTGCAATTCATTGATGACATTTCTTAAAATATTTGTTTATTTTTTTTTTTTTCCACTCTTGAATGTCCATCTTCCTTTGACTTACTCGTTTTGGAAAGGGCTTCATCCATATAATAAGCTTTTTTCCGTACTGGTAAGTCATTTCGTATTTGCGGATGAAGGTCTGAATTTCTGCGGCCTTTTAAATTAAGAAACAAGCAATTTAAGTTCAAAAATTCTGTTTACATTTTTCATTTAGAAAAAGTATTCACCATTTTCCACTTCTTTTATATCACTAACTTGGCACATTTTCAAATTGAAATTCAGATAGCTCTCTTCTCGACAGATGTGAAGGAATCAAACAAAATACCAAAAATGATTGAAATCACATGTAAATTCTAGCTTAAATATTTGTGCTCAATGCGTGGAATTTTGACAATATATATGATAATCATAAACTGATTACGATTCTAACAGTTATTGATAAGGTGAACAATCTACTATAGTGCAAATATTTAGATATATTTTCATGATAGCAATGGCATCAAACAACAAACATCGGAGAGAAAAATTACTTTGAAAATCACAGAGGAGGACAGAAAAGGTGAGCACCATAGTTTTTGGATTGGGATAGTTCAAAAGAACAAGCAAACAAACAAAGATCGGGTGAGCGCACACGTACCCATAATTCATATATTTAAAATACCAAAAAAATAAAAATTAATTAATTTTTTTTCATATATTATATGTTTTCATTTCTCGATATAGCCACCAATCGCACCATTTAAATCAAACACTTTAGCCTTTTGTCGCTCTCACTAATCAATTTGCATAAGATAATTGAATGAATTTAATTTAAAATTAATTCGAATTGTATTTCAGCAAAATGTTGCTTTATTTTGCGATAGGAATTGAGGTAAACACTGACAGCATTCGCAAAATACAACAAACGGTATACATCGTTGTCGATGTTTATATTGTATTTACTATCCAAATTATATGTTGAAGGTATTTCAGCTCCAAATAATCATAACATGGAAAATCTACAGACCAAATAGCTGTAATTTCGTATAGAAAAGAGAATGTTGTGTGATATTCTCTGCAGCAGTCAGAATTGCTATGATATAAGTGTCTGTTCATCGTTTTAATTTGAAATGAGCTAACGTGAATTCAATTGCAGAATTTATCTGGAAATAAAATGGAATGGGATGGAGTGGAATGGAATGAAAAAGGATTTGGCTTTGATTGAGTGTTGACTGAACTGTCGCCAACTGCAATTTTCCCAAGGTCAATTAAGCTTGAGTACTAGTTCAAGATTTTCACGCGCAATGTCAGTCAATTTTTCCACAATAAATTAATTCACAATGAAATTTTGATGACTAGATCTCTGTGCAAATAGCTGATTCACATATGAGAGTGTATATCAGAGATAAAAACGCAAACGAAACTCTCGCTTGAGACAAAAAATGTGTTTGAAATCTGATATACAGAAATAAGCACATTAATTTAGAATCTCGACCATTCATTGTGCATTTCAATTATTTGGCGATTTTGTATCATAAAAACATTCTATGCATTAGAGTCACGTCAAATAAAAATAAAAGAATTCTCCAATCATTATAATTTCGGTCATCATTTGGAAAAGCAATACATAGCAATTACATTTGATTTTATTAGCGCCTTCCGTCTTCTGAAATCCGGCTGAAATGATGTATTGGTAAAAATGACGTTCTCCACCCAAATTCAGAAAAGTGGCAATTGTTTGTCATTTGGTAGTCGGGGCAATATCCGATTTAGACTATTTTCTGCGTTGTAATGCTGCTATCTTAATGCCTAATTTATTCATTTGCTTTGTGATCACTTTGTCAACAGTTCAAATCATAAAACTGCTTTCATTTCATCTATTTATAACAAACGCATGTTTTTTCGTCATCTGTATTATCATTAACCGGGTTATTTATCTAAGCGTTACCGGCGGTTTAACACAGCTTCTGTTGAAATCTACTTTTCGTCATTTTTTATGGTCATTCAAGGTTTTAACGTATAAATGCAGAGCAGCATTATCTTTGCAGTTTTTCTGATTTATAACCTATTTGCACACACGCTTTTAGAATTGTTCTTTTCGGTTATTCGAATGTGTAGTTTTGATTATAGTTGTCGCCTCTAATTGTGATATTACGTAAGTAATTGCATGACGTAAGCAGTGTTACGATCAACAAGCAAATTTAAAGCTTTATTGCTGTTTGTATTGGGTTGTTATTCAAAAAACATATTTTTTATTCAACCGTTGAGAATAAAATCGTTAACGTGCGTGAATCGTTTTCATAAGAGAAACATGAGCGATGAATAATGTGGGAGGAAAGAACTATAAACATGTAGCCAGGCAAATTCTGTTCGTACTTTTGCTGCACCCAAAAATCACTGTGTATTGATTCAAAGTCCTCTTTTTGCATTAAAATATTTTCACAGCTCTCTATCCACGTGTTTTTGTCTGATGATGTCATCTGATTTATTCCCAGCGGATCAATTGATGTAATTTAATTTAGAAAAACAAATTTCGGGTCATAAAATAAGGATGAAGAAGTTTTAATTTATCGCTCTGTTGCCATTCAACTTTTGAAGATATAATCCAAATTTTCATTTTCCTTCAAAGTCACTTTAGTTTTTAAATGAAATTGAAATTTCGTACAAAAAAAAAATAATATTTAACGCATACTAAAACAATATAATTTTTGGCATTGATTGTCTTCTGTAAAATAGTATTACAGAGTCAATAAGAATTACCAGTTCATGTGAATGCATTCGCAGATCAATGAAAGTTTAGTGGCGATTGGACCTTACAAGTATGCGTGTATTGATCTGATTTTTTTTGTGCAGAAACTGACCTATGCTAAAAATGGTCTTGTTTTAGCAAACGAAACGACATTTTTTTTTAAGTGTGTAGTTTATTCATTACAATCAACAATTCAATGATATTCCAAATAACCGCCATTACCAAACGAATTATCATGAACTGTTCGAAAATTCGAACTTTCGAAAACAAAAACTGGTCTAATTCGAAGTGACTACAGTAGCCGCTTTAAAATGTCATCAATTTACTGGAAATATCAAAAAGGTTATGTACATATACAAGTGATTTGTTTTGACCGCGAACATAACACTTTTCTAGACAAAATTATCGGTTTTCACCAAGCTACTATCAGTCTTAGTATTGATTTTTAGCAAAATCGCCGTCTGTTGAATAACTTCATGTAAAATATAGAAACATTTCAGTTTCGTAATAAACATAAATAAATTATTTGAGCTGTCTTGTCATTGCAATAGTGCCATAATTCAATAAAACATCTACTTTGGCAGTGGGCAAAAGGTAATCAATGTTTTGAAGTTCGAACAGCTAAAGTAAATGTGAGTTTCAAAATAAATAAAGCAAAATTGTTTGAATTTTGCATGTGAATGAATTGGTTCAACGGTTGAAATTGTTATCTTCGAATTCACAATGGACTGTAGCTCATGTGTACCAGATGTTGATAGTTAGAATGTGTGAAATTCATTTATTCGCTTGAAACTATTCCTAAACAACGCTTTTCCTTTTCAGTTGTTTTCATTGGCCTGAATATTCCGCACGTTGAATGCGTTTGAATGAGTGCATCGAAAGTACTTGACATGCTGTTCAATGGCAATATGAATTGTTAAGTGGTTGCAAAAGAGATTCAAGAAGATTTGAAGTGGTTAGCGTACAAAATCCGAGTCCAAACTAAAAATGGCCGAGTTCGATCCCGACATTCAAGATGAGCTGCAGGCCATGAGGTCACTGTTGAGTGCGAATCGTACATCAAGTAGGTTTTTGATTATTTTTATCAATCACATTATTGCTATAATTAAAATCTCTTGTTTCACTTCAGACAAAGGTGATCTGAGAGCAGCCAAATTGTCACGTCAGATATTCTCGGGCGATAATTCTGGAATGTTGATGAGTGCGCCGAATGCTTCACAACAAAACGCACGTAGTTTATCTCCACCGCTTCCTACAGTGCTATCAACAACGGAGAAGGCCACAAAAATGGAATTGGAGGCCATTTTACGCAAACCGGCTCATACACCCGAGGAAAAGTGAGATTTTTGTTCATTTGAAATGCAAAACTAAAATCAAAATATAAAATTATATGTGTCTGTGTTGAAAGGTTTCTGGTGTTAGATGCACGCGATAAACTGATTCGATTGACAACGAAGAAAACTGTTGATATCAAAAGCGCAGTCAGCACAAAAGGCATCTGTCCGGATATGTGTCCCGAGAAAGAGCGATTGTCTCGCGAATCGAAACACCGAGTAGCAAGTTTTGAGTTGGTGGAAGGCTCGAAATATGTTATGAATCATATTATCGCCGTGAAAGAGTATTCTCGAAGCTCAGCCGATCAAGAAACACCGCTCCCTCACGAGCTCCGACCAGAGCCGATTCTAAAAATGACCATGATTTATTTGCTGCAAAATATAATGGATATGTGCGATCATCCTGAAACGAACATTTGCGATTGGTATCATTTTCTGTGGGATCGAACAAGAAGCATCCGCAAAGATGTTACACAACAAGAATTATGTAGCACAGAAGCAGTTTTACTTGTTGAACAGTGCGCCCGATTTCATATCCACTGTGCTGCTCGTTTAGTTGCTGAAGAGGTGCAAGTTTTCGACCAAAAGATTAATACAGAGAATCTCACAAAATGCCTGCAGACTTTGAAGTAAGATGAAGTTTTTTCATTCTCATGAAAATGATTAGTGAATTTCACTTTCGATAATAATAAAATTTCTCTCACTGCTCCAGATACATGTATCACGATTTAGGCTTGAAGATGATTCGATGTGTGAATGAGGCAGAGTTCCGGGCGTATGTTGTGCTTCTAAATTTGCATGACACAAACTTTTTGTGGGAAGTCAAGCAATTGCGGGAGGAAATTTTGCAATCACCCGAAATACAGTTTGCCATAAAAGTGTATCTCGCTCTCGAAAGCCACAATTATGTTAAGTTCTTCTCACTTGTTCGAGCAACGACTTACATGAATGCCTGTATTTTACTTCGATATTTTACGCAAGTACGTGTGAAAGCATTGCAGGTTATATTCAAAGCATATGCTCCCAAGTTTGCTGCCTCCATGCCGATTTCCAATTTAACATATCTGTTGGCTTTTGAAAATTTCGAGCAATGCGCTCAATTTCTGGAATATTACGGCTTAAACTGTGACCGAGACGATGATCGAGTGATTTTGGATCGCAATTCATTCTATTATCCGGATATTCCGTTCATATTGGAACGTGCGATTAATGTGGTCGAGCACAAGAGACATTCGTCGGTCGGAGAAATTGTTCACGGTTGTCCGCTCGACTCAAAAAGTGTCATTGAAAAATATGAGCCACATGACAGTTTCGATGAAAATGGGTGAGTAAATTGTCTTGATTCAAATTCTCTTTTTAATTTTACATTTCATTGTATTTCTGCAAAAAATTTGAAATGGAAAAATTAAATTATATTTTCAAATTTAGGATACTGCTGCCGAGGGCGTGGACGGCTGACGATCAAAATTACTACAAACCAGAAGCACGTATTGAGGCTCGCGTGGATAAATCACCAGCAAACACTTCCAAAGAAGATGAGAGTATATTTAAAATGCCATTGGCGCCGCCAAAATCGAGCCCGAAATTTAGATTATCGCCGAAAAACGTAACGAATTCTGAAAATAATTTCTCAACGATGGGCAATGCAACCTCTTCATTCGGAGTGATTAAGACGACTGCGACAAGGCAAGATATTCCAAGTGGGTTCTTTAAGATTCAAACCACTCAGGTGCCATCGGGAAATAATATTTTTGGTAGTTTCAATCAAAATACTCCTCAAGAAAATCCATGCAATAATACTCAATATGCAGTATCATCGCATCAACACCCAAAAGCAATCGACATAGCGGATGGAAGTTCATTCAAGTTTACAAGCAATGCAACTTTAGCGAAATCAACTGAAAATAACGCGCTAGCGAACAGTATTTTTTCATCTGGATTCCAGAAAAAAACTGAACCTGGATCAGCCATCTTCAGTCAAGAGGAATCAGCATCATCAAATCAAGCACCAAATTTATTCAGCAGCTCTGAGTCCAGTACAAAGTCGATTTTCAGCAATTTCACGGCAACAAACGCCAATCCGTCAACAAACAATGTCGCGAGTTTTTTCTCAAAACCTAGTTTCCAGTCTATGGCATCGTCTAGCTCAAGCGATACATCAGGCATATTTGCCAGTTTTAAAGGTAATTACAGTATGATTCCAGGTATTTTGCCACCTAAAGACACCGAAGAAGAGTACAAAAAGAAAATTGAACGTGAAAGAGAAGAAACCCGATTAAAAGAAGTTGAGCGAAAGAAAAAAGAGGCCGAGGAGATTGAGCGACAGAAAAGAGCTGAGTTAGAAGAACGTGAACGGCAGAAAAAGAAGGCCGAAGAAGAAAAAAAACTGCAGCTCGAACAAAAGAGATTACAAATAGAGAAAACGTCTGAAAATATTGTGAAATCTTTGATTGAGGAGTTTGTATTGAACTATCTTGGTTCAATCGCTGAAATGGAAATCAAGAGATATCGCTCAATTGAAGAAATTATTCATAAAATGTATGCGGAGCTGCTAAATGAAGTGATTGATGTGGAACTTGAAGAGATTGCCCTAAATGCGAAAACAGCTTGGGATAAAAATGTACTGGAGAAATATTTCATGTCATGGCGAAAATGGGCGCGCAAAAGGATCGAGCAGAAGCAAAAAATTGCGAATACGCCAATTTGGATGCCAACAAAAAGTATGCAGGAATTAATTCCAGAGCTTCATCATCCATTGCAAGCGAAAACATTGAGTTTGATGAAGCGATATCGTTCGGGTTTATCGACTAAACTGATTGCACCACCGATTCGGGAAGATAGCATTGATATTTGGAGCATCATTACACCGGAACTCGTGAAATTGATGGAACTACAGAAAATAACACAATTCCAAAATATTTATTGGAAATGTGTAATTTCATTGCCGGAAACCGATGAAGATGCATCCTGCAAAACCATAAGCCAATGGTTGGACAACGTTTTCTTACGACAGGTATCCAAATACCCGAAACAAAGTGATATTTTCTTTGTTGAACAACATGACAACCATCATCAACGAATAAATGTATGCATGCGAAAATTGACCGGCAAAAGAATGCTCAATGAATCACAAACTGCACACACTCCACGAGATTTGGATGGAACAAATGCCATTTTATTCTTTTTGACAACCAAAAATATGGAAGCAACACGTGCACGCCTCAAAGCCGTTTTGGAAGCAATTGAATTGAATAATGCTACTGGATTGATCATCTATAGCATGGACGCTAGTGATTTGGAGCGTGTTAAAATTGCTCTAAATTTGCATGAATTTTTGGATTTCGAGAAAGCCGACGAGTGTATATTTGCAAATGGCATGACAAGATATCGGTACAAAAACAATCTCTGTCACTTGACAAAACTCAGTTTGCAGTATGTAGCAGCCAATTCATTTTATGACGAACATCTTGAAATGCAACAAATTGTTTCATTCCTACGAATTTGTCTCGCCGAAGATCTATGGCAACGCATTTATCTGTCGGTTAGTCGGAATCCGACACTTCTTGAAGCATCCACACGATTTAACTTTTTGATAGGCTATCACAATGGTGCCATCGATCGACTTATTTCAGTGTGCACACCCGCCGTCGATTCACCAATACTATTTCCATTCGAATTACGTAAATTCGTTCCACAACATCAACTCGACATCCCATTAGGTTTAGAATATTTCCCGGAAAATTGGCACACCGCAATCGAGAAACACCAAAAACAAATTGTTAACTTTTTGATTGCGTTGCGTGTTCGTGAACAGATTGACTTAGAGAACGTCACCGAAACACCGGAATTAGAGCGGACAGTTTTGAAGTTTGTCTCCGATCATATTCCATCAAAAGTCGATGCAGAGAGAACAGCATACAAAATGATTCAACATATTTTGGCCTATCTGAACCCAATGCAATTGAACAAACTCGAGTTCAAAGAAAGGCTTGCCAAGTATAGTTGGTTAGATGCATTGCCAATTTTAACGACAGACCTGCTATCATTTCAATTTCGGCGATATGTCAACGAGCAACGTTTACCGAATTATGTGATCTACGATAAAGATGAATACCAGGATTACACGCGAAATGCCTGGTGGCTTCAAGTCAATGAAGATTTCTTGAAGGAACTCACCACAAATGTGCAACGCAACATCGATGCTGCAGTCGATGATTACGAACATTCGCACAAACGACAACGATTGGAAGAAACCATAACTGCTGTTGAAGAGAAAAAGAATTTTGATGATATACTGGCGAAAGGATATTCTCGGCTTGCGACAGCCGACAACACACTGCATCGCATTAAGGAAATTCAGAGTACTTGCAAAGAGATTTCGAAAGATCTTGACTACGAACTCTACGTACAGGAGCGAGTCATGAGAAATATGAAAGATACATTGAGAGATTTCAGAGAATAACTCAGAATTCGATCAATTTTTCTGTATATTAATCATTTTCAATTGTTAACGTAGACATACAATTCACCAAATTGAAGTGAAATAAGAAAACAAACAATTTCGAAATTGCTGTGATTGATTTTTATTATATTTTTTTGTTTAGAGATTCTAAGTTTATCTAGGTAGAACAGGTATATTGATATTTAATAATCTAGAATTCCAACAACGTTTTTTCTTTCCCGACGAACCGCTTATGAACGATCATTTTTCAACGATGTGCATAAATGAAGACGCATACCAAATAATTCGCGTTGAATATAATATTTCCACGTTTAACTAGAATCATAAATATAATGATCATGATGTTCGCTTCACTGAAATGATTCAAATCTTTTAACATGATACAATTTATCAGTCAAGTAAAATGAATTCGAAGGAATGAGAGTCATCTGAATAGAAATACACAAGAATAGCAAATCAAATAAAAAACCTCTTGCCAAGGTGAGTTCTCGTTCCAAAAGCGAATACAAAACACAAAATTATTGATATCAAGTTTTGTGCCGCAAATTATATCAAACCCTTTTTTACTTTTGCGTACAACGGACAACGTACCACACACGGACAAAAAATTGCTCCGGGAATGGTTGCAATCGTTTTTTCTAGGTTCAAAACGCATAGAAAACTTATTCCGAGTGTTTTGAATTTTTTGGACCGATCGCAATACTTTTACCACACACAGTGGTGTGTGCGGAAAAGTAAAAATTAGTCATACACAATTTCAAGTAATTTCGATGAGATTTAGGACTACCTCCCCTGCAAAATTTTCGATTTTTGGGATCTTTCCGGGGTCGAAAGGGAACATTTGTGTGGCGACTATCTTAAGTCCAAATTGTGTCGAATTGAAATTTTCGTTCCTGTCTTTTATTTTACTACAAGAATCTATATTTTCACGAGTTTTTGTAATTTTTTTTTTCATTACCAAAGGCTAGTAGTTTCCGTCTCGCTATTGGTGAGTTTGAACACATTCGCAAACATGGCACGGCTGATTCGTAGTAAATCATATCGGTGTCTCTTGCGTTCAGCTTCAAAGAGCGTCCGAAACCTTTGCCGCTCTCCTGTATGACGATTCACGACACAAAGGCACCACGCTTCACTTATTGGCCAATCCCAATAATATGCGTTTCATTTCAAGATCACTCGCGTGATTCACAATCTTCAGTAATATGTATATGTTATCAATCACCCATTTGTTTGTTAGGACGGCTCAAAAAGGCAAGAGGCAAACTGGCCGTCATTTCGAAATGTTGTAATATGAAATAGATTTATTTTTTGTATACCTTTCATCCCTGGAAGTTTGAGCCGGATAGAAAAAAAGTACCGATGGACATATAAATATAGGTCATCATTTTGGGGAAATTGACGAAGAACGTTGAACTACTACAACTTTTGAACGAAACATCCGATTTTGACGAGATACAGTTGGAAGAGGAGTAATTTGCTACGAAAAACTGAATTGTGGGTCAAATTTGAGCTCAATTCCTTTTTAATGTGATGTTTTGAATATGAAAATAACCTGATAAGTTTGAAAAACCGATATTACTGTGACATTTCAATAGATAGAATATCGATTCTGTCAGTTTAAAAGTTATCTTTTCATAATGGTTGCAAATAAATTAATATAATCCGGCATCTAATTTGTATGCCATTCAATCAAATCTATTAATATGTTCGCATGACGTTCTTTTAATTCAATATTTTGTAAAGTGAGTTTTTACTACACCATTTAAATTGTGACAAAGATTAAAACCATATTCTAAACAGAAAATGTTGGACAATTTACAATCTTCCATATAGAAATGTTGTGAATGGACCTATGTCACCCTCAATTGTCAAAAGCACGAAACAATAATAATCAGCAGCCGAAGATGGGTTAGTTATATACAATAATATTCATTCATGCAATTGCTATATGATCGTTTCATCGCTCATATTATAAGATAAAATGTTTCACAAATTCAGAGTTGATTTGAATTGTGGTGTAGAAGAACATTAATTGGAAGAACACTGTTACAGTTTTGTATAGAGTAAAAATAAACAGAGCTATCATTGCAACAAGTGACGTGAAGATTGTCGCACCGGCCGACTACTACGAACACATACATTGACGAGTAATCGTACGAGCACAAGAAATAGTATATGCGTATCTGTTATTGCAGAATAAAATTCGAAGCGAAGCATTTTGAACGTGGACCATTTAGTGCCGAATATTCAAACGGTTGACAAGCGTATTTAAACAAAATTTAATTCGCTCCTTCAGTTGATTATTTGAGTCGATCTGTTATAGTGAGTTTAAGTTGAAAACAAGTAAGTAGTGTAAATATTTCAACAGAAATATTTGATCAGTATTAAAAGAATGCAATAAATTCGTACAAAAGACACTCAATGAAGATTGTACAACTTTTACTGTAAAAACAATTCATATTACGCCATTTTATTATACGGTATTGTTTTTATACGTTTACATTTCATGCCCTCAGTGACCATCAAAGAAGTTAAAATATTTCTATGTTTGATTGCAACTATGTTTAACTTGAACAATGAACAGCTTTCCCGAACAAAATCAGCGTGCCCGTTATGAACGCGCAAAAATATCTGTCACCCATCAAATGGCGTTGTAGTGCAGATGACAAACAACGCTGTTGTTGAATGAACCACTTACATAATATGTATTCTGTTATATTTAAATAAACAGGAATTGCACTGTGTGAAACTTTTATGCCAATTTCTAGTTCGATAATATGGATTCTCATCCATTAGAATCGGGTATCAACACAATGAGCATGACTAAAACATTATAAATCACACAATATACAACATTTTAATTGAATGTCCGAGAATGAAAATGAGACCTGAATTCACAACATATGTATAGAAATGCAACAAAAAATAAAAACCATTTCATAGTGTAACACCGAAATGGAGACATTTTGATATGCAACATCGAGATCGACAAATTTCAAGGTATAACATCGAAACATCTTCCATACAATATTCAAAAGTGTAACATGGAATCGAAATATTTTAGAGTGAAACGGTGAAATTGGGATATTTTGAAATGCAACATAGAGATTCACATTGTTTGAATAGATGTCTCATTCGGTGTTACACTTTGAAATATTATTTATTTTATGTTGCATTTCTATATGTTGCGAATTTAAGTTTCACTTTTAAATCTCATGCCAACAGTTTGAATTTATTTGTTATGTGTAAATGAAATGATGGCTTTCAAATGTAGTACAAACATGTTCAATTTCAGGCAAATGAAAATAGGTATTGTGTGAATGATTTAAAAATCACCTTTTCTTTTGTTTTCCAAAAGGCAATGTAATGCAAAATGAGTTCGAAAATGATTTCAACATTGGATTATGATCCACAGGATTGGCATGACAGTTTGTTGAGTCATGTGCTCTTACCAAGATTTTTACCGCAATATAAATCCCGTAAACTTGGTGGACTGGAGCTCTCTCTACTGACTAGAATCGTGGAGAATGTTGAAGATTTAGCTGAATGGGTGCCATTGAAAACAGTAGAAATGATGCAGAGAATGGCTCGAATTCATCTGGAATGCACATCGAGTGTTGTTTCGAACGAGATTAACGATTTAGGTCCAGGCGATACGTTTGCCATGTTCGTGCGACGCCAGAACTGCGTATTCATGATACACGTACCAGCCGATGAAAATTTGAATGCCGCATCGGATGAGGTTATAGTGGCTACATTTCCGGGCAATTTACATCCAAGCGAGATCTACAGTTATGAAAGCGACATTGAAGTAAGAACACTCAGTTTATTTTTCTGCTACAAAAATAAAGTCAACCTTCTTATTTATTTGCGTAGTTCAATTATCCAGTGCAAGCGTTTAAAGTAAACTTTTCGCGAATGTTACGATCAGAAGATTTTGCCGAACAACTTTGTTTTTTGGATCGAGATTTGCCAATTGAAAGCAAAGCGCGAAACTACGTATCGAAATGGCTGATTACACTGCTCGTCGATGAAAAGAGTACGACGGTGTCTACGGTAGAATTTCCGGTAATCACGAAAAAGATTCGTGATGAAGTGCTGGGCGAAAGTAAGAAAGATCAATTTCGTCGATCAAGTTTCTACATGAGTTTGAAGGTTTTGTTGCAACATAACCTCACAATGCATCTGGGTGAAGAGCGGGGAAAGTTCCTGTACAAAATTGTTATGTTGAAGTTTTTGATTCACATGTGCGACTTTTACAAAGATCCAGAATGTATCAAAAACGATATCAATATCAACATAGATTTAATGAATCAAATGTTGTCGAAGCTGGCTCGTCGAATTGAGAAATTATCACAAATGATCCCAGAAACCGCCGACACAGATGACATAAATAATCTTTGTGATGTAACAATTCGTGAAACAAAGGAAGCGATCGAAATGTTACGCCTCAAAATCAACGATCAAATTTATATGATTCAGTCTAGCGAAGAGATGAAATTACGTTTACAACCATTGAAAAATCTAAATTTCGAGCTAGAAGTTTACCACAAAATGCCCAAGTTGCGAGAATATCTGTTGCGCCGAAGTGAAAAAGTAACACACCGCAGAAGTCAATCCAAATACAAATTGAAATCTTACAGTCGGCATTATTCGAATAAATGCCAATATCCGGATATCGGAACAATCTCGATGGAAAAAGATGATCTTTGCTGCGACATTTACTGGAACGAATTCGAGAACCTCACATTGTATGAATTGCAAATGGACGATGATCGGTATGAGGCAGACGAATTTCGCAAATGGTCATTTGCGTATGCTTCGTATGCTGAAGACAAGTATAATGGGAACCAATTGTTCAGCAGTAAAGCGATTTTGGTTCGTATGAAGCTTATTGCAGTTATGGATAAGCTTGCATCTAAAGAGCATCCCTTGCTTTTGGAGCATCGTAGTGGCGTCAATCCAAATTTAATCAATTGCTTGTTGCTGCCCCAAAAAATTGATATGCAAATAGCTCATCGAATCGAGAAATATTTTCACGAACGTAATCGAGCAGCAACTGGCCCAAGCCTGATTGAAGAAACAAGTATAAGCAAATATTCATTTTCAGCGGAATTCGCCGAACAAGATGAAGACATGATGGAAATTCGGGAAGAAATTATGATGTCGGCTGAAGAAAAAATTGTTAACTTACGAGAGCAGTGGATAAATTTCCGTGAAGTAGTTGAGCGCTTGCGTTCTGAGGCGAATCAAATGGATTGCAAATTTTTCACCAATCGATTCGGGAAAATTCGCATGGATAAGCGCTGTACGCGATGCCAATTGCTTAGAAATGCCAATGGAACAACATTAAAAGAGTATGAACGTCCCCTGCCAGCGGAAAAATATCAACAATTTGGTATTGTGTTCGAGCTGCTGATTCCGAATGAAATTGCGTGTTTGAGAGATGTGCTTTGTAGTTTTGCTAAATATTGCAACAAGAATGACAAGAGATTGCACATCAAAGGCAATTGGGTGGAACGTCCTGAAATTTCACCATTTAACGAATCAACCAGTCATTACGTAGTTCTGGGTAGCACAACGACGCGCAAATTGAATGAATATCACGTGAATTGCTCATTCGAAACGTTTGTTGTACCAAACACGTTTAACTGTGTTTTTCATGTTAATTATGTAGCGCTTCCGTCCGCAGATGTTTCAGACGATTCAATCAAGAATGCGTGCACATTTCAAACACAAGATGAATATACTTGTTTACAATGGGCGCTGAATAGCACATTACATACTCAAAATCAGGTGCTTTGTCGTCAATTTGAATGTCCAAAAAATCTTTCATTCATCGAATACAAAAATTTTGGGTCACTTCGCGCCGATGGTAATCGATTACAGCTTCGCAATTTGTATGCAATGATAGAAACCGAAGCGTTGTCATTTGAGAAACCATCAGTTCTATCATTGATTATGCAAATTCTATGGGAGTGTGGAGTTAGCGGTGATAGCAAGACCATTCGAGAATCCCACATTGATTTCACCGATACTGTGTTCTCGGAAGCAATGATTGAATTGCTTTGCAAATATCTCGAGCGTCAGAAAATCAACTGGCTACATCCTTTCAAAATACTAATGGTCACACTGATTACCGTTCGCTTGTTCGAGATGAACGATTCCAATTCATTGGTCAATTCGATCGTCGCATTGTTGAATAACATACGCTCAATTTGCTTGGATTGGATCGATAAAATCGAGCAAGTCATCCGAAGCATTCACAATCCACATGGTGGGAAAGAACGGAAATTACGTTTAAAATTGATATATGTTACAATTGCCGGTGGTCTAACATTTTTCATCCATCCACATCATAAATATTTCAAGAACATTTTTTGGAACCATGTCAATGATGGTTTCACGGCATGCCGGTCCTGGTTGCAGTTTGTCATTACTTTAAAAAGCAACATTATTTTGTACGACAACAGCAACGATGAATGCCAAAACTCCGCCGCAAATCTTCAAATGTTTCTCCGACTTATTCCAAGTATTGGTATTAATTTGGAAGCAACAATTAAAGAAACGATTTCAGAGAATCCAAAAGAGGTATGTGAATTAATCAGGAAACAATGGGCTCGCGCTGTCACTGGAACATTTGAAAAAATGTTTTTCGATGTTGATTACCCTCATATTTTGGTCGTCGAAATGCTGCTTGACACTTACGTACAATACGTCACGATTGACATAATTACTGGAATATTTTTGGTAAATGGCTTGCCCGTATCTTATTTACCCGATGATATTATGAAAAGCGAAATTTATCAGTCAGTGTTTGCAAATGTGACGTTTGAAGTGCAACCCGATGCGCAAAATAACTTTTCTACTGTACAAAAGTACAACGACTGCAGCTATGAAATGAGCAAAATCGACGATGAAATGATGATTATAACTGAACGGAAAGGCGTTGAAGGATGCGAAAAAGAGCTCATTTATTTTATGATACTCAAAGGTGATATCCCACACATGTTGGTTAAAAATTACAGTCATTGGTGGAATAAACAAGAAAATTGCATTGAATTCCGGCCACGGACTTTCCGCGATACAAATTTTGCCAACAAAGATGGAATAAATTATCGGCTAGACTTGAGCACTTATCGTCTGATACAAGTGAAATCACAGCGTTCCATGCTAGACATCAAAAGTTTGAGCTACAAGAAAATCGTTGGACAATTATCTCGCTTGGAACAACCGAAATATATCCATGTTTTGATGGAAAATCCACAAAAGGCTAATGTCGAATTGCTGCGCATGAATTTGAAATTTAATGTAGATGGTTTTCGAATGACAAAGCAACAGTTCGATTTGGTTTCGAATGAATTTTCTGGCATGCGAGTGAGTCTTACACAGAAAATCGGTACTTTATATGGACTTAATCATGGTTTGCTTTTGGAACGTGTTTCTAACGATGACGAGTTATTGCCTGAGTCTACGAACGCGAAAATCTTGCTGCTACCTCATGGAAAAATTCAAATAAGGGGTAATGATATCCATGTTTCGGTTGATATTGATACAACGGAAAAATTGCGCAACCCGCCATTCTATCAATATGAAGTGGATGAATTTTGTCGACAGTTAAAAGCCAGCCATAGCAGCCATGCATCATGGTTTTATTTGACTTATTTACATGCAGTCACTTCATATGGCGATGTAGACAAATTTACTGGAATGTCTGGCACCGAACGTGCCTTACAAATCCTTCAATCGGCTTTTTCATGGTCTTCAGAACCGTATGAACCTGATGCAGTAAGAATGTTAAAAATGATCGCGAAACTGTCACCGATAAGAAAACTGGATAGTTTCACTCAAAGTGTTGAATGGATGGAAAACATTCCCCCGCACTGCGCCCAAGACACTTTCATTTTCATCGCAAAAAAATTGCTGGAATATAGTCATCGTTTGCATGGCTTGCACATCCGCACAGGACAATCAACAACCATCCAAGATTTGACATTTGAAACAAACTTGGAACTCAATAAACGAGATTACTACCGCTGCATGCAATTCATGAGTCCAAACTTACAAGTTTCCGAAATGTTTGTCGAACATGCTGATTTGAGAACAACGTTACCGGATACAAATCCCCAACCACAATTTTCACCGAACACACAAACCATTTCGAATTTGTATCATAGAAAAGCTTATTACGTGCCAGCTGATTTGAATTTGAACGATTTTCTAATCACAAATCGAGAAGAATTGAATGGAATTTTGAGCAGACAATCCGTTCAGAACTTGTTGAATCACAATATGTATCAAAGTTTCCCAGATATTTGGATTTCTCTGTATGATGCCGCACGTAGTCGACAATTCAGCGAAGAGCAATTGGCTTTGATTTTCACTTTGTTTGCACATCAAAATGAGCATTTTGCCCCGATCGCCGCTTTACAAGCGGTTGCCATGAATGCTGATATATTTGAGGCAATAGAACCGCCATCAATTGAAAAGTTTCACGTTTCATCCGGATCATCATACGATGCCAAAATAGTATCTGGCATACTGAAACGTTATTGCCAAGATAATAATGAAAACTATGACAGAGAAACACAAGATTCATACAATGGCATTCTTGATGTTATTGTCAATAATCTTACAATGTATATCACACAATGTTGGCCATGCGACTCAGTTGATTTAGTTACTCCCTTCAATATCGATGAAATCAATATTGCCGATGCAAATAAAATATTAAATCAACAGCTCAAAATATGGAATGACAATCAAAAGCTCAGTATTTTTATAAATGAAGTTGAAAAACGTTTACGTTCATTGCACTCTTCAAATATTTCTATACGTTTACCGAAATTTCAAGTCTTTGTCGAGAGAATGGAAAAAAATTGGTGCAAATTCGAGAATAATTTTGAAGCAAAGGTTTGTATGAATCACTTTATTCGTATACAATTAACATGTGTTCTAATAAATGCCTCATTTTCATTTCTACTCATTCAATTGACAAACACTGAATTTAAAATATAAAAATTATAAATGTATCGTTTGAATTCGTCAGGTGTATGAGAGTTTAGATACGTTCAAAGATGAAATCGACAAGGCACAGGAATTTTGGAAGATGAAAACAGAGGACCACCGCTCAGCACATCAATGGATTGAACTTTACGAAAATATCATTAATTCTGATAAAACGCGGCACTTAGTACGATCTGGATTATTTCCAAGAGCCGTGCCAACGTTAATTCTACCAACAATCATTACATCAAATGCAGATGATCGTTTAAAAGCTTTAGTTGGAGCTTGGGCCCTAGCCGTTGCCCGTGAGCAAAGACAAAGGCGTATTGAAATTTACTCACAGCAGCCCCAGTTTAACAATCTGATGGATATCGAAATCAAAAATGAGCCGCATGTGAACTGGAAACCGTACCAATATCCGGAATGGTTGATATTCGAAATTGAGCAAAATGTAACGATTCGTCGCATACAAATTGAAGTCGCTAAGCAAATGATTAATCCATCACAAATTAATGCAAAGCATTCAGTTATGCAATTGAATATGGGTGAAGGAAAAACAACCATAATTGTACCGATTTTAGCCGCGGTATTGGCTGATGGCACTCAAGCGTGCCAAATCACCGTGATTAAGCCATTATTCAAAAGAAATCTCAAGTCCTTACGACAGTATTTGGGTGGAATGCTAGACAGACAAATTTATACATTCCCTTGTCGCCGAGATTTGTCGATCGCCAAACATGCAAAACAATTGTTAGACGTCTACAACGAATGCAAGACAAAAAGAGGTACATTTATATTGTTATCATACGAAATAAAATACATATGAAAGGGTGAGGATGATTATGAAATCTTTCCTCACAGCACATATAATCCCGTGTGAAAATTTGGTGACTGACTAAAATCGAATGAGTCTTTCTTTTTTACTGTAATCTTGCCATTTTGGTCCCGAAATAGCCGGCCGAATAGTAATTCAGAAAATTTTCACACGGGAGTAGAAAAAATGGGGGAAACATCTCTCGCAACATTAAAAGGTGTCACTTTAAAGAAAAATGTTTAATGGATATTAAAAGGTGCACTTTAAAGATGTCTTTTTTGGCGTTGCAGTGATTTTATTGAAAAAAAAAAATTGTGGTGTTTCAAAAACTATTATTTTGATGATTCACTCTGAAAAAACGTTCTTCTTTGTTTCACTTTTAAAAAAACTTTCACAGGTGTTATTCTTACTGTGCCAGAGTTTCGTTTGTCGTTCAAACTCAAAATATACGAATCAGTTTACAAAGAAGATTTAAATTTAGCCAACAACTTATTGGAAGTGCATAAATGGATAAATGAAAACGTGCGAAACATCTTGGACGAATCTGATGCTATTTTACACCCGAAATATCAGTTGATTTATACAGTAAAATTCAATTTTTAAATATATTAATTTGAGTAAATTTCACATGTTTTCCTGAATAAACTCTAGGTTGGCAATCAATTGCCACTTGATGGTGGCGCACAGCGTTGGCTCATTACTCAAGCTTTATTAAAGCGTATTCCTCATCATATGAAAAACCTTTGTGCAAAATATGGTAAAGAAAAGATCGAGTTTGATGATGAATACATGGAAAATGGACACGTATTTGGAGCTCCAATAGTCACTTATCGTTCAGATGTATTTACACCTTGTCGAATCCTTGACGAGACCATATTTTCTGATTTGAAAATGGCAATTACTGATGATTTTCTTGAAGGCCGACTGGATATTGCATGTCCTGGAATTTTTGCTTCGGCGAAAAATGATTTAATCGAATTCCTCACCAAACAATCAGTTGAGGAAAATTCATTTGAATTCATGAAAAATTATTCGTTGAGCGAGCGTAACACAGTCATGATTTTAAGCGGCCTACTTCGATTTGAAGTGTTGAAGCTAGCATTGATAAAACGTTGGCGTGTCAATTATGGTGTTGATATCAGAGGACAAAGGAAGATGGCAATACCATTCAAAGCGAAAGATGTTGCAGCCGAAATGACTGAATTTGGTCACCCAGATGTTGCAATATGTTTAACACAAATTAGCTATTACTACTCAGGTTGTGTTTCCAAATTTTAATTTCAAATATCTACAAGTTAAACAATACGCCGTTCGAATTTTTCAGGCCTTAATGATGTTCAGCTTTTAGAACTATTCAATATCCTACAGTCTATGCAAAACGCATCAGCCATTTATGAAAGTTGGATTCGAAGCATTCCACCCGAGTTGATTGATCCCTCAATTATCACTTATGCTGGCGTTAATTTAGATGAACCAAACCAAAGAGACAAACTTCTTTTTCCATTGCTTCGTTTTAATATGTATGCAATTGATTTCTGGCTTTCAAGCGTCGTTTTTCCATATGAAGCAAAAACATTTGAAAAGAAACTTATGTGTACTGCCTGGGATTTGTGCGGTCACGATCTTCAGCATCGCGTAACCGGATTTAGCGGTACAAACGATACAAAAACTATATTACCGATGCCGATTACGCAAAATGATTTGCCTGAATTAGAAAGCACGAATGAAAATGTACGTCGAATTTTGTTGCAACCTGAAAATCAATCATATGAAAGTTTGTCGGCAAATTCAAGCGGAATGGATATTCTTTGGAAGTTGGTCGAGCGTAAAATCCCAGTACTACTGGATTCGGGTGCTATAATGCTTGAACTGGACAACAAACAAGTAGCTACGGAGTGGTTGAAACTAACAACAGATACTGCATACGATGCGGCGGTTTTCTTCGATGCATACGATATTCTACAAACAATTGATCGGAATGGCATTGTCACCGAGTACGATTACTCGGTTTATCGAGATAATTTGAGCCGTTGCTTAGTATATTTGGATGATTTACACACACGAGGAACAGATCTGAAATTCCCATCAAACTGCAGGGCTATTGTCACATTGTGTGGTGACATAGCGCGCGATAAAACTGTTCAAGCATGTATGCGAATGCGTCAATTAGGAAGCAAACATTCCATTTCATTTTTGGCATCGTATGAAGCTGATATTCGTATACGTAAGATTTGTAACCTGACGGGACAGGATCAAGTGACCAATGAAAATGTTATTGAATTCATTTGCCATAATTCGCATAGATTCGAAACTGAGAATATGGTACATTGGACAGCAGCCGCTTACAACTACACAAAGAATATGTCTGGCCACATTTATGTAGATAAAAGCACAAAAGATGAAAATGCGATGCAGCAATTATATGAACAATGTGTGGACGCTGAATTTGTTACATTGAATGAAATGTACGGCAACAAAGATGAAGCATTACTCACGCAAATCGCTTGGACAAAATTTAAGAAGCTTTCATCGGAGTACAAGCACCACAGCGATATCAGTGATTTCATTAGCCAAATATATCATGGGGTCGCCGAAAAATTGCTCAAACAAGCACCAGATATGAAGCGTCATATTTATGCTCTTGACGAAGAACAAGAGAAGGAATTGGAACAAGAGTTGGAGGAAGAGCGTAATGTGGAGCGTCCACCAGCAGTAAATGCAGCAACTCCTGTGTTCAATAAACAATTGGAACAATTAGTGTTATACGGCATAATTGACAATAATTTCGAAAAAATGAAGAATCATCATGAATTCGTTTCAATTGCAGCAAGTTTGTCACACACAAAGCTATTTCGATATTATCACAAAAATAATGGAAAAGCCTGGGCTGATCATTTATATGTCACCAAAGACTTTCAAAATGTCGTCGAAGACAACTCATCGAAGGCATGTGATGACTTTCTGCGCCCGGTATGGTGGATAGCTCGTGTCAAACATTGGAAAAACCAAGATATTCTAATATTACTAAGTCCCTACGAATGCAATCATTTGTTACCAATATTTCGGAAGAGTGGAAATTCAGCACTGTTCATGTTTCGACCACGTGTGAGCCAGTTTCACAGTAACCTAATTCACAATACTAAACTTCATGTCACCAAAATGGCCCAAGAAATCAGCGTGAAGGATGAAGTTCAAATCGAGATGTATTCTGGATCGATGTATTTTAAGGATCAAAATGAACAAGATGCTTATTGTGGCTTTTTAGGATTGATTCCGCGCCCAAGGACCCGAGATCAAGAAATTGCATTCGAAAACGGAATCATTCTACCAAATGGATTTGTTCCTTATGAAAAACGACTGCAAATGAAAGTTGTATCCCCATACATTATTAATTGCCGATTTAAAGACAATCCGGTTAATCTGGCTATAAAGCTCATTGAGGCTCATAACAAAACGTTACTCAAGGAATCACACGCTGCTTCGATTTTGGAAAAAGGCATCAAACTGAACATCGTATGCGATAACAATTGAAAGCAGTTTCAATATATAATTATTTGTCATTATTTGCTATCGTTATTATCATAATTCAATAAATGAATATTTTTTTCACCGAATGAAGCAATTCTAGTTTACACTTGCAATGAAACTTTTCAATTATTATGAAACTGCTGACGAATATTGATGTGACATTTAGAAATAAAGGAGCAATTTAAAGCAGGAAGTAAGTAATTGCGAAGCGCATAAATTAATAGCAGGATATTGAATCTATCTCAAACTCATTTCTTCTCGTTGATCTCGGTGTTTCAATCTGTTTCAGAGACTTGCTCTTTGTGTCAAAGATAATTGGAAACACTCAGCTCTCTCTAAAGCAGCGAGAGACTCATAATATGTAGCAAGAATTGAGTGTGAGAGGCATGCAATATGCCGCTATTACTTTCGATACTTTGCTGACGATTGTCTATTTCATTCTAGCACATTATTAGTGAATTGATTGTTTTGCGCACAAAATATATTCATATTCTTTTATCGTGCTCAATCGATGTATTATAACATTTTCGGGCTGACATCTCGATAATATTTTTATTTGATTTGAATATGAAATTCCGCTGTCTGTTGTGTTATAATGTCACTATACTGATTACAGCGCCACAGACATGTAACTAAATATATTTTGAACAAATGTCATTTCAAACATGAACGAAGCTATGTAAACATCGGCGGTTCTGTAAAAATGATGTATTTTAAATAAATGTTCGAAAATCCTCAATTTGAAGGAATAAATAAAGTGCTTTACAATGAAGATAAACCTGCTGCCAGATGTTTTGTTTGATGAGTTCCCATCAGATGAAGTGATTATTCCAACTATAAATTATTTACAAAATTATATCCATTAAATGTAATCACAAAAATGATATACTTTCAGTCCATCAAGTATTGCATTTTCACAAGACCAAAATATCCCGAAAGAGATTACTCAGATTATTTGGGCAGAGTAACCTTCTGCTGTAATCACTCCACTCTGGGCGTGATGACAAGATTTAAGGTAAATAAATTGAAATTGAAGATCGAGTGTGATTTCTATATGTATAATAAAATCAAAAATGTCAGTAGAATCTACCGCTGGGATTGTTTCATCAACCTTTGTCTGAAAGAAGAATAATTTTAAGAGGTTCAATTCAATTTGGCGTTCGTTGTATTTCAACTGGAAGTGCATCTGGATCTGTGATGTTATTAATACACATTGGAGGTAAGAGGGAGAATTCTTCTGAAATTATTTAAACAAAATAATTGTTTATAATTTCACTTTTATCAGATGAAGTTCACTTGTATACCGGTCAATTCAGACAGTGTCAAAATATATTAGTCAACCCAATTTTTCTACATTACAAAGATAGAATCAAGCATTTGTATGTGGACAACACGATGACCAATTTAAAAGAACCGGACCTCCTTCATCGAGCATGTGGAGAAATAAAAACAATTATCAAGTATGCATCTTGGTGGTAGCAAGAGTTCGGCTGTTAAGTCAACAACCGCTGTTGAATGTGAAACTTCATTAGATTATTATCTGCCACTATTTACTCAAAATCTGAGCTATACAATACATTCCCTGATCATTTTTCTGGTTTACTTAAATTAATTTCAGTGACCATATTGGCTATACAATATATTTGCACACGGAACTCTTTGGAGATGAGGATTTGTTGTTAGAATTGGCGAATGCTGGTATTAAAGTACAGTTGAATAATCTGCAGCTAATTTTATTCAAAGAATTGAATCGCAGTGCATTATTTGAGTACGAGGGCAAACCAGACATCAAAGTATTTGCTCAGATAGGCGAACAAAGAGCGTTCAAAATGTCCAACTATCAAAAGTATGAAACCGACTACTTCAGATTCAAAGTTATCGAAATAGCCTACTTTATGATTTCCTTTGTTTTCTTTTGCAGTCTTTTCGAAATCAAGAAAATTATTCACATCAAATTGATTTTAATTCAACATGAGTCCTTGAGAAATTTCAAAGGATTATTTTTAGTAAGCGATATTTTGCTACTGAATACAATTATGCGTAATGATTAAGTTGTTTTCCATTTCAATCAAAGGTTCCATATACTTCACACGCAGGATCCCATTCATTGGCCGATCTTTTTCTATCGTGTAGCCCTGAACGTGTATATCCTTTGGTTTCTCGAGGTTATAATGATGATCCAATGTCCACATTATCCCAATATTTACTTAATAGTCGCTGCGAAATTATTGAGACTGATTGTGATGGAAGTCAAAGAAATGATGCTGTCGACAATCGACCTATCATTGACATACAACGAGAGGCAAATAATCACGAAGGAGGTTCATTTCTTAATACATCTTTATCAGTAGATGAACTATCCAATGTGTCCGATATTAGCTTTGATTCATGGTCAGACGAAGATGGGTAAGTTTAATATTTGAAGATTTCAGAAGAAAGAAGTGTGTAATTTGGAACCTTATTGCTTTATGCAATTCATAAAACAATGAGGTTTAAGCTTGCTTTTATTTTTTTTTTTTTTTCTTATTTTCTTATGTTTGCACCAACAGTGAGGTGATTGACACAGATCAAAACATAAATGAAGGAACAAACGATCACTCAGATCAGGCCAAAAATAATGAAATTGAAATTATAATATTGAATGATAGTGACAATGATGGAGAAGAAAACATCCTAGAACTGGACATATCGAGTAGTAATAATCAACAACTAAAGGAAATGCCTGAAACAAAAAAACGGAAGGAAAACAGTACAAAAGCGAAAAGCATTGATACATCGGATGACACCAACAACAATGGAGGTGCTGTTGCAAAAAATGATCACTCATACACGAATAATCGGAATAATCGGAACAAAGTATTTGGAAACGAATTAAATAGAATCACAACATTTGTAATAAAAGATCAAACAGGTATCAAACGGAAAATCTCTCGAACACATCCATTTCAACGCATACATCAAGTAGAATACCTAAGTGATAGCACTACAGACAGTCACAATGAAATTCAATCTGATGACTCTTCGTCTTCTGACTCTGTTTCTAAATATCAATTCAAATTCCCGGATGAACCATAATAATTATAGGAAATCTTAACGCAAACATCTATCCAATCCCGAACAATCACCGAGCTCACAAACGAATTACGTAAATTACGTCCTTTTTGAACATTTAGCTTTCTTAAAAATAAAGTGTAAAGAGCAGCCCAGTGCCGTATTCAAATGCGTATTCACCAGCCACAGCTGACCAGCGATTGCTCTCAGCTGTCGCCAACAGCTCAGCGAATCCAGAAATCTGCTCTCCAACGATACCACACTTTCATTGATCGGACTCCTGCATCTGAAAGCTGAAAATGTACTGTATCTTTGAGCTTGCGTCTTTTTCACTGGGAATGCTTGCGTCACTCGCGTAGAATATCGTCTATCGATTATGAGTAAAAAAAAATTGCAAAAAATGTTTCCGAAAAGCAAAAATTACCGATGAAATATTTTGAATAAAATTCCTGATATATTATTTTATTGCAATCAATTCACCTTCCGAATAGAAAAAAGAGAGAGAGCAAAGGAAATAAATGGTCTTACATACGTTTAACTAACTTTTTCGCACATTTCCCAAAAGTCTACGAGTTCACAGGTTATGTTAATTTCTTATCGTATCATCATGTAACTATGAGAATATGTCACTTGAAATTTCAAGTCTTCACGATGAGATTTAGGATTAATTAATACAACGAATCAGCCGTGCCATGTTTGCGAATATATTGGTATGTGGTTAAAACTCACCAATAGCGAGACGGGAACTATTAGCCATTGCTGATGTTCACTTTGAATTATTGCCTTAGTATTGAAAAAAAAAACACTACAAAAACTCGTGAAAATAAATGATCTTACGGACGTATTAAAACTAACTTTTCCGCACCTTTCCCGAAATTGTTTGGGTTTACGGGTTTTTCATTGATTGCTTCTCATTTGTATTGGATTTATGTTTATTTTTTATCGAATCATCTTGCAACCTTGAGAATAAATCACAGAAAATGTCAAGTCATTACGATGAGATCGAATTTCAAGTCATTACACATCATGTAATTTAAATTTAAATTTAAATAAAAAAAAAAAAACAAATAAACATCTCAGTTTCTAATTTTTACTTCAACAAATGTTTGCTATATTAGTAATAAAAATTACGAATTAGTTCACTCTGATCTGAACTTTTGATTCATACAACGATAGGTATGGTTCCACATTTATGTTATGTATAACTTTCGTTAAAAAGTTAATGAGCATTCAAATTGATGAAAAAACACAGATCAATCACAAATACTTCATCCAATTTAATGACAAAATTTTAATTTTGACCCCGAAAATTGAAAATTTTGTAGGGGAGGTTGATACAATGCGAAATAGTCATAGTCCCCATAGAAATGTTTCTTAATTTTTGAAAAAAGCGTTCCATATTTGAAAAAAGCGTTCTACATTACTATCACATTTTAAAAGTGCTCGCGGAATGTCTGAGTGCGTGTAAATAAAGAAGACAAAAATTGAATAAAATTGAGATTATATCTGTAAATCTGAACCAGTCGAGCGAAAAAAAAACATCTTGCAATGAGAAAAGTGTGTTTTATTTTCAATATTTTTTATTTCGCAAATATATGAGTATATCGATGAGCATGTGCACGTGCACTGTATGATGATAATGTGAGAATAGCTATAGAAATGTCATTTTTAATGGACAGTTCATTTTTAAGACTACCAACGTCATGTCTTGAACAATCACTTTCGCTTAGTCGAATAATTTAGAAAGCTCTTTATTAGTTTTAAACTTTTGATAGGCTTTTTATTAGTATTCCAGAACAGCGAATTATCAATTTGAAATTGCGAAAAAAAAATCTAATTTCATAAAAAGCCTATTTACTTGGCTGAACTTGTCCGAGGCGGATGTAGATGCGAACGCTTAGCGCATGCCTCTCCTTTTTATCACCGCTCGATGTGCCGCTGCCAGCTGTATTTCCAACCACCGTATTCACATACGTGTACTGCATTGTAAAACCGGCTACAACCTCATCGCCGACTTTCAGTAAATCGTTTTGGGGCTTCACATTGAGCTCAATTGCAACCCTATTTGCCTTCCGCCATCGAATGAATTTCAATTCTTCTTTTTTAACTTGATCTTCATCATCGAATTCGGCCGCATCATCACGGTAATTCAATACGAAAGATGAATCTGGAATAATAAGGGTGGCATTGACGCGTTCGTCAACTGGTCTCAGTTCTTCAGCAATTATCGATTGCTGTCGACTCAACGGAAGTGAAGTTAAGCTACTTGGGGCCGAACCAGTGCCACTGGGAGTTGTCACTGTAGATGATGCATTCAGACTTTTCTCAAAGCTACTTTTTAGCTCGGATATGATCAAATCTTCCTCATCGACCGTTGGCAAATCCATTATTGTTATAGTCATATCGTGAAGCGTCGGATTGGTTAAACGTAAATGAATTGAAAATGTGTCGGTCGATCCAAAAACAACTGGCGGCGATTTGATAAGACGAATATCTGGCATGTGGGCACTAGCATACAATTGGATGCGGTATTTGATCGATGGTGGATTGAATTCGGGCTTGAGCACATTGTGCTGACATTGCTTACAACGAAGCGAACGCTTGATCGAAATACTTTTGTGTTGCGGATACAAATTATTCACCGACAATGGTTGAAGCAAAGGATTTTGTAGGCGTTGCTTTAATGTTGTCACCGATTTGAGATTAATTGGTTGAGTGAAAATATCATTTGGTAGCGCGTCAACTTCTTCACTCGCTTCAGATGGCAAAATATTTGGATTCTTTTTAACAGTCAGCTTTTCAGACCACCCAATTTGCCGACGAACCATTGAAGCCGTGATTCCGGTGCGCTCCTATGGACAAATTTAGAGAATTAAATTAGTAATTGATAAAAATAGGTTATTCAAACATTTCATTTCCAACCGTCAAACTAGCGAATTTATGCTTTTTGGGCGTCATTCGACGTGTATAATCCTGTTTATCTTGCTTTTCAACTAATACCACATCTTGATAGTATTCCATCAGCTTCGAAAAACGTATTGCATGCGCATATTCGATTTCAGGCCAATTTCCAGCAGCTGCAGAAATTGAAATATATAATTCAGAGTTTAAAAATATGTCATGGCATTTCAAGATGGCATCTCAATCAAGTTAAAGTAAAAATAAAAAGGACAACACGCGACACAAAAATGAAATTTCTTCGAATGAATTTTGTTTCCGTACCATTTGTTTGATCGGGCAGGCCAACATCTCGTGAAGTCCATCGACAAGCCAAACAAGACAGATAATACATTTTTCGAGCTGGAGAAGCGGTGCTGGCCGATGCTGACTCACTCTTGACATCACCTTCTCGCGCAACATGAACAGTTGTTGCCCGCGATGATAACGTATGTTGACAGCTTGGACATTCGAAACATTTATTACAGCGATACTTCTTCAGTTTTGCCTCTCCCGAAGGGATATTTTCCAGGCAGTTGTAGCAAAAATGAGAATCAACCTACAAATTCCACAACATTTATTACAATTAGATCAGTTGGAGCTGCAAAAAGAGCTTACTTCATGGCACACACAAAAGCCGCACCTCGGCTTCAAACAGTGTCGACAGAAAAACAATTTTGTTATTGGATTCAAGTGACCACAGGCACAAACATAGCTAACAATATTCGATTCCAGCACATTTGCCATTTTAAATCAACCAAATCTATAATATGTTCGACAAATAATATTCTAAGTACAATTGTATGTTTGTGCGTGAGGAGAAAAGATTTATTTGGCCGAATATCTTTCTCGATGACGTTTCATCGTTCCGCAGATGTCACAGAAATCATCTGTTCGAAAAATTCGAATGCAATGGATCTGATACGTCGAAGTAACTCTAGTTTAGAGAAAGCATTTTTTGAAACAAACTTACGTAATAGAAGCAAAAATAATTGAGAATCAGATTTGTTTTCAAATCTTCGCTGAAAATTGGCTCTAATTCTAGTTAATTCAAACATTCTCAAAAACACTAATGTTCTTTCAAAGACCAAACTGGTCGATTATCAGCGCCATCTCTTGACGATATTCAACATTCAATGTTCTGCTTTGAACATTCTAGATATATCATTGGAAGTGCAAATTCCAAATTCAAAGTCCAATTCGAATGTAGATGTCAAATGTGGTTCGCATTCACTTTAGAAATCAGTATAAAGTAAGACATAATAGCAATCGGAACAATTTTCGAGAGGTAATAAAAAAAATTCAGATTTTTTGGTTTCAACAAAGAAAATTCGCAGTGAAACTAATATTTGTGACCATTTTATTTGTCTAGTGATTTCATATTTTAAAGAGTTGAATTAAGTAAACGAAATTAACAAAATGGCACGACGAGGACGTTCAGCATCTCCACCACCCATCAGCAGACGGTAAGTTTTAGATTTTCATAAATGTGTGCTCATGTCGGATTTTCAGGTTCGGGAAAACTTTTTTTATTTGAGTGATTATTTGAGTGATCAAAGAATCAATCGTAAAATTGAGAGCATGAGTAATTGATTTCGTTATTTGGGTTTCAAATTCCGAAAAAATTATGATCGTCATCGATTATATAACAATAAGGAAACATAACCTAATATATGATGGTAATGAAAATAAGTGCGAAAAATGAACGTGGATTTCACAATTTTCACGTTGATTGCACGAGTTGCGTGTTTTCACAGTTATTACGTCACGTCGTTAGCGTATCATCCGATTTTTGTTTTGTTTACGTCGCATCCTAGATATTGATATATTTTTAAAGTGACTCATTAGCATCACATGAAAATGCAATGATTGTAAACAAGTGCAAATCATTTTCAAATGTTTGAAATCGTGTGAATCAAAATAAAATTCGGTTATTTTTAATGCTGAATAATTCGACAATTATCAACGATTGCATATTCTTTCTAGCCCAATGGCTTCTGCACCAGCTCGTGCACCAGCACCAGCTAGAGCCAGTCCACCACCACAAGCTCCAGCTCCAGTTGCTGCACAGCCATCGGCTGTTGCCTCTCCAGTTGCCCAGTCAGGGTAAGAATTTTCGCTCATTACATTTGACATAGAAAAGGATACTTGTTAACGACAATTTCAAGGAATGAAATGTTTCAACAATTAATTATCCGGTACTAAATTTAACTCTGTCTTTTTTTGTAGCCAACCATCTATGATGCAGCAAATGGCAGCCACAGCCGGGGGAGTTGCTATTGGATCAGCAGTGGTAAGTATCAGTTGAATCAAGGTCCCAAACCATATAAAATGGATTAGTCAATTGTAAATTTTGGTTTTTAATAGGGCCATACTCTGGGTCATGGACTCACATCAATGTTCTCTGGCGGAAGTGACTCAAAAGAAGCAGCACCAGTAGCTGAATCAACCCAACCAGCTTACCAACAATCGGCTATGCCACAGGACCAAAACGGACCCTGCGCCTGGGAAATCAAACAATTCATTCAATGCGCTCAAGGCCAAAGCGATCTTACGCTGTGCGAAGGATTCAATGAAGCACTTCGCCAATGCAAATCCCGCAGCATGATGTAAATCCTTCAACATGTTACCATACAGTACGTCACAGTGTGTTTGTTCAAAGACATCTTTAGTCCTATTTAGATTGTTTTAGCTAATTAATTTCAAATAATTTGTGAAAATATTGATCAAGATTCCATGAACATAGCTGAAAAAGGTAAAAAAACAAGAACAAAAACCAGAATTTTGACATCATGGTGGTTCAATGATTAGATATAGTTTGTTCTCAGGAAAACAACAATAAAAAAACAAAAGAACAAACCGAATATATGTGTTTTTATTCAGCTTTTCAACCAATGTTCCTATTTCTCTAGTCTACACATGCACAATTGCAGCGACAGGTGCATTGAATTGAAGGACAGTGTTTCCGTAAAACGAGCAGATAATGTCGTTGTCCCAACCGAATCTAACCAATTGTGTGGCCAGTGGCCACTTTCGAGAGCTGCTATGTTGCTATATGGTATTGTCGATGATACTTATGACATTGAAGAAAATATCATTGACACCGAAGAATCCTATCCATATTCGGAGAAACGAGGAATTTGCATACATAAAAGCAAATTGAATCTTATCATAAATTGATTCAAAGGTATATCAGGGGACGATGGACAGAAATCAAAAGAGACTATCGCTATGGAATACTGTCGTCCGATCTAGCTGCCGATGACACAAACGCAAGAGAATACAATGCTTTTGCATGTATTAACGTCACTCAATGGATCGTTTACTGTGGCTATATTGTCTCGTAGTCCATAATGATTGTCATAAACAATCGAATAAATATAGTCAGGGATGTTCATATTCGAAGGATGTAGTCTCCGTATTTCTGAAGAAATATATTCTAGGAATTGTTACACTCAATTTGGAATTTTTAAGAAGAGCTCTAGAAAAAAGCAGGGTCGTCTAGCTGAAGCAACGAAGAATATGAAAAATCGTATTTATTCGATAGAAATTATATACTGATTTTGGGACTCTATCAATTTCTAGAAATTATCTCCTCAGGAATAGGAGGATTGCGCATATTCGAAGATATCTAAAAATGAAAAGTGTGGCACATGAAATTTATATGAAATAAGTGCACGAACCTACAATGAGCATCAAACTATTAAAATAAGCAACTCATATTGTTTATATAAAAAAATCTGATCGTGAGTTGATGGCGAGCAAAAACAACTCATAAACAAAAACTGAAACGTCTTACTTTAGAGTTTCGCTATTCCAGTTTTTGTAATTCAAGTTATAATATTATATATTAACAAAGATTATTTTTTGCTATTCATGGTATAATATATCTCAGGCAAGCTGCGCGTTCATCGACTATTATAGTACAAAGAGCAACTCAAGCCGCAGCTTCCCTGAGATATATCCCATGAATAAGCAATAGCAAAAAGTAGTCTTTGATTATATATATATATGTATAAAGTAAAACGGCAGCGTACTGTAGCCGTTTGCATCGTCTCTTTCATTTTATACTTTAATATATACGGCGTCAGTAACAGTAATATCAACAAGTTCACAAACTCACACTTTTACATTTTCTGACACAAGCCGATTGCGAACAACCATTTTTACTAATGAAGGGAGTGGATCGACTGTCATTTACAGAAATTGCAACCTAACTTAATGATAATAAAAGCGATTTCAAAATCAAGTAATAACTGTTCATATTCATAATTTCACAAAAAAGTGTCAGAATAATCGATTCGCAAAATTGGATTCTTCTTCTCTTTACAAAAGAAACATATTTAACAACAAAAATGGCAACAAATCTACCAGTGGGAACTGAAATTGAAAAAACATACCGAAACAATCGCAATCCGATGCCAGAAAGTCTATATTTGAATGATAAAGGTGCTGACGTTCATTTCATATTTACAATTGGTGAAGAAGAGATGCATTTGCCGGCTCATAAAATTATTCTGGCATCGTACAGCAAAGTATTCGATTCGATGTTTTTTGGTGAGCTGGTGGAAACCGGCAATGTGAACATTGTCGATGCAACAATCACGGGTTTCAAAGAGTTTTTGCGTTTATTCTACAACGATGAGATTAAAATTACCAGCGAGAATGTCATGGAATCTATATATTTGGCTGATAAATACGATATGCCAAAAGGATTGGAAATGTGCGACCAATTCCTAAAGGAGAATACGAAAATAGATGATCTGTGCACACATCTTGGTGTAGCGGTGATGTTCAATCTGAACATGCTCGAGGACTTTTGCGAGACAGAGATTCGTGCGCAGGTGGAGGAAGTCTTGAAGACCGATGGTTTCGTCAACATTGATTTGGACGTGCTGGAATTGATTTTGAAGCTTGTCTTCGCGTTTTGTAGTGAAATCATTATTTTCGATGCGTGCATGAAATGGGCTGAAAATGCTTGTCGTAAGAAAAAAATGGACCCGACTAACAACCAGAATCTTCGTAATGTTTTGAGCGACTGCTTCTATCTTATTCCATTCCTCAAAATGGAGTGGAAAGACTTTTCTCAAGTGATATCTTCTCACAGAAACCTTTTTTCGTTGGATGAAGTCGTGGATTTATTAGCGTTTATTAGAACAGGTGAATCAACCGAACATATTGAAAAATTCAAATAATTTTCCTGAGAGGATTCAAAGTGACTTATATTGAAACATTCGATGTGCAAAATCTTATTATTGTCGTTAACATCTTAGAATATAAAGCTCCAATGAAACCAATCCGAATTCTCGAACCAATTAATTTCACGAAGAAAGTCCGAGAAAATAAAATCCATTCATTCTCAATTCAACTCAAAAACCCCATCGTTATCAAACCGCACGTAATATATTACATTCAAATTAATTTCTCAGAAAATAAGTTAGCAGAATTACAAGCTATTAAGGCTAAACGAGTTGATTTCGCTCCAATTTGCACACTAACACCAGATATTTACGTTCGTTTCCATGGCCAAACATTGAATCGGAGCATTATCAAGTCAATACAATTCAATGCTTTGCAAAACTTATAATTTCCTTGAAGTTTGCAATCATTGCAAGTAATATTTTCGTCGATTTTTTTATAAAATGTACAAAATAATAATAAAAATAAAGTTTAACTACAATTGGAAAAAATTAAGTTGAGAGATCAAATTCATTTTTGGACCTACTTTCTGTATAAGAAACATGATTTTATATTATCCTAATATGTACATTGTACATCGTATTCGTCTATATCCATATAGGAAATCAATTATACTTATACAGTAAAACTCCTCTATAATGGAAACTCACGGGACCAAATTTTTTTTCCATTATTGAGGGTTTTCCATTATTGAGAGTTTCCAGTATATAGAGGAAAAATGAAAATTGGAACACGAAATTTCCGTTATATAGAGGTTTTCTCATTTATTTTATAAATATTTTGTTAAATTTGTAACAAATGGTTCTACTAAGTATTTGGCATGAATATGAATATAAAACATAATAAAATTTAGAGAAAAAGAGACTATATGTTTGTGAATGTTCGTTATGAATGTCAATGAACTGAATACATTTTGTTCAATATTCGATTCGAAACTCCAATGCAAACTGAAAATTTCAGTATCATTTCTGTTTTGCATTTTTGTATGATATGAATGCGAATGCATCCGAACTATGCGAACATGCTTCCAATGATTCTCTAATAAAATGATGACCGAATCAATATTTGTTTTTATTTCGTAAAACAATAAAGTCAAAAAGAAGAAAGTGGCCATTTGATCGTGAACGAAAGACGAATCAGATGATGCGCACAACAAAATCCGATTTTGTGTTGAAAAGGATAGAAAAAAAAATTGAGGCAAGAAGAGCGATTTTCCACTATTGAGAGGTTTGGTTTCCGCTATTGAGGGGTAATTTTGCACTAAAATTGCTCGGGACAAATTTTTTTGCGGGAAAACCCACAACAAATATTAGAGACTGAAATGCACCCACAGAAGTGCACTGTATGTTGTGCGTTTTGGTCCAAAAGTGTCATCAGTCCAAATATCGAATGTACCGTTCGAAATATGCCAAAATGTCATAAAAATGGGGTTAACGGATGGTGTCTACAAAGCAAAGTCGTGGTGGACATTTAGATCATGTCATATTCCATTACTAATTGCCATAAATTTAGCAACAATTCCCAATAAAAATTTTGGTCAAGTCATAATTTCGTTTGTATTTTATTCTAATTCAACATCTCGACACTCTTATTGAAACAACCTTCTGTATATGCAAAACATTAAACTGAAAGTCAAGACAAAAACTCAAAAAGGAAGCATGACTCAACATTTATCTTTATTGACATTTTATCATTGCAATTCCAGAATAATTTTGATATGAATGCATGTAATGGACCTCGAACAAATACCGAGAAACTGTGTTTTTCGCACTACTTGATTTGTCACAAGTGTCAAATAATGGCATAGCACAGAGAGAATACAAATGGTGATTCTGAGTCATGCATTGGTTAACAATAGATTGTGGGTAAATTTTACTTGAATCACCACACAGAGTTTGACTTAAATTTTGATTTTAACATAAATACCAGTTTGAACTATCAGATGGCGCAGAAACCAGGTTTAGTGAAATTGAGCTGGTGAATTTATGTTAGAACCAAAATTTATGTCAAAGTCTGTGTGGTAATTCAAGCAAAATTTACCAAAAATTCATTATTTACCAACGCATGACTCAAAATCCCCAAAAAAATTTCTCTGTGTGTGTTTACGCACAATACAAAATGTCTATTCGTTGGACAGTGTCCGATATTTCCGAGTTTTATTTGAAAATAATTGTGTATTAAAACAGTGCTAGAATAAATGAGATTTCTCGCTGATATGTATTATGTTTATTCCGCAAATGGACGCTGATACCTTGGTCATGGTATCAAGTAAAAACAATTTGAAACATTCGAAACTCATATTCAAAAAATGAATATAGACCGCAGTTGTTTGTTGAATCTTATATATTGTTGAGTATCGTTTTATGTGTCGAAACACATACAAATGCATGTCTACAAAATGCGGTTTTTAAAAGACAAAAACATTGATCCGTTATACTGCGGTGACATTAGCTATAGCGTACTTTTGCAAAACATAATTGACCTATGCGTGCTTTGTGAGCATGGATACAATTTCTTTTACTGAGAATTGTGAAAACGCCTTGCGTTATTGAAAAGACATATTTTATCGAATGTAATATGTTTTATATATAATAAAAATGCGTATATACGTGATTCTAAAATTGATAGATCGCTTTTCAAATTATACGTGCCGATCACATAATTGATAGTTCCTATAGAGTTTTTGTTGGTTTGAAATAAAGAGACTATGACAATGTATCAATTAATTGTATAGCTTTTGGGAAGGTGCTTCAAATAAAATTAATATTCAATCAATAGCACAACACATCAAACACTTCATAGAGTTCAAGCAATGAAGAGGTTTAAAAATATTTTGTTAATTCAATCAGTTTATTAAAACGTTTCGATTTTTTTGATAACATAGTGCTTTCATGTGTGATTAGTGATAAGAACGTATCTCTGTTCTATTAAAAGAGTAAATGATATAATGAGCTCCGGATCGAGTGTATATTGGCTGTCTGACAACAAAGCAAATGAGAGCTCACAGCTCTTCGATATTCCAAATAAAAGCAGCGAAAATCCAGAAAATTTATGCACTGCTGCTATTCAAAGTGATCAAAGCGATGAAGTCAGTGTGAAAACAGCACCAAATATTAAGCGAAATACGAGATTGAACTTTTCTCATCGTATTCAAACTTGGAATATTCCTTGGATTATAATACTGATATCTATTGCTCAGGTTTACTCTCAATTAGTTTCTGCATATATCGTGCTATCAAAAGAGATATCAACTTTTTCAGATGACTGTCTTCTGTATAGCTTGCAATGATTCGGGTGCTATTCTTATGTTCAAACCACAAAAAAGATATGAATTATGGCGATATTTTACTTATTGTTTTCTACATTTTGACTTGACGCACTTGCTCCTGAATATTACTCTGCAGGTATTTGAGAGAACCATTGAAAAATATTAAATTAACTTTCGGCCATTTTTCTGCCATGTTTAATGTAATGAGTTAAATTACGTTCAAACAGTAGTACACCTTCAGCGTAATTTAACTTATTTCGTCAAACATTCAGTTCGCATAACTTAAACGAAAGTAAACTAAAATTCCAACACGAAGATGGCGCTCAACAAGGCACTGATCCTCCAACGAAAAACATTCGTATGCTCGCATATACATTCACGTTTCGTATTGTAAGGATTGTCTTGTCATTGTTTCATTTTCGTTCTCAATATCCAGATTTACATTACCAATATGGTTTTTTTTTTCGAACGTAATTATTTATTTTTCATTTAAAATAAAAATCCGCGTATCAAAAAGATCTAAAAACACGAATTGAAAAATGATATTCACATTGTACAAACAATCCGATACACTTAATTCAGGAATAAGTTAAATTACGTTAAAGCTTTACTACTGTTGGAGCTTAATTTAACTTATTACATTGAACATGACAGAAACATGGCCGAAAGTAAATGTAAGATTTTTCAATGGGGAGTCTTTCGGCTATAATACTTCAACATCCTAAAGTGTTTCTTTAGGTGATGATTTGTCTCTATGACTACAGTTTTTACAAGTTTAAAGCGAACCGTCTCCACCGGGAGACACTTTCTCTAATTCATATGTTTCTACTTTTTTTACTTTGACTTCAAGATTTCCATCGCTTTGCCCCTAGAAGCTGAACAAGGTCTCCGGGTATTTATCGTGTACTTTTCTGGGGTAATATTTGGTGCGCTCGGATCATTATATTTTAATTCAACACAAGCGATAATCGGATCATCTGCTGGAGTGTATAGTTTACTATTTAGTCACATAAGCCAATGTATTTTGGTAAGATTTGAACTATTGGCCACATTTTTATATTTGCAATTCAAAATATTATATTTTCGATCTACAGAATTGGTCAACAATTCCACATCGAAATTTCCGCTTGGTTTCGGTCGTAATTCTGTCCGGGAACGACGTTCTATTCTCTATATTAAAATATATATTTTGGTACAATGTTGAACCACAAACCAGCTATTCAGCTCACATATTTGGTTCATTTGCTGGCTTGTTAACAGCATTAATTTTTTATAAAAAAAATGTTTAATGAAGAAAATGTTTAATAAACGAAGATGTACTCGCATTTCACTTCAACAACAAATGATTTGGTGGAGAAAAATATTTCAGAGTTTTGCTCCGGCTGAATGTAAATAAAACAAACTCTTGTAAGAAATGAAACAAAATGCAAGGTGTATTGATCAGACGTATATTACGTACAGCTTTCAATTAAAATGTATATAAAATATTATTTAAAATTTATTATATCGTATAGCAATTAGACACCGATTCTATCGATTGATTCGTTCGATGCAGCCCAATTATAAGCAACATTAATTAATTTTTAAACATATTTTACCAAACTAAAATTAATATAAGTTGTTCGGCAAAAAACTTTCTAACTATTACTAATAACATAATTAAACTAACTATAATTAACACCATCAAGAATTCAATTACTATTATTGAACTCATTGATGCTAGTAGTTCAATGGTGTAAACTCAACTGCTAGTAGTTCAATGGTGTGCAAGAGACGTCAGCCTCGGTGCATCTTCCAGGTGTATGCATATGAAACCGGTATGGCACCCATCTTCCGGTTTTCATGATCCTTCCCATGGGATTCAAACGTCTGGAAATGGTTATCTGGGACACATTTAATTGTTATGCGAGCTGTTTTTGCGTCTGACTATCGTCTTCATACGGTGGTTTGCCGCGGTCAGCATTTCTCACATCAAAATTACCACTTTTAAGCTTGTTGAACCACTCATTACACTGCCTACGATCAAGAGCGTCTCTCTGTAAGCTTCGACAAGCATTCGAAGAGATTCTATCGCCGATTTACCCAAATGGAAGCAGAAAATAATGCTCCCCGCAAATCGTTGTTTGAAGGCATGTATTTCGACATTTTCAAGAGCGAAAAAAAACACGATGTTGTAAGAAACTTGAAATGTTTGGTACTGAATATTGTTGACAGATCATAAGCAAATCTGGAATGCTTGAATCTTGCTACATGTATTTGCTTGGATCTTGGTTGACAGTGGCGCCCCCTGGATCATCAAGTGTGAATTTGTGCATGTCCAATGTCCATATACTCACAACATAAAGTGATATTTCTCTGTCGTTCAAAAAAAGCGAGAAATGTAATGTGTACATTTTGTCTACTGCTTTCGGTTAATTTATATATATTAAATAGCATGTTTCATTCATTGAATATATTGTATATTTATTTATCAGCGCACAAAGTTTGCGATATATGCAAGAAAAAGAAGAAAATGTTGAAATTTGGTTAGATTTATTTGAATTTTCACATATACGAGAACGTCATGTTCGCCGCACTCACCATATTTTATATGGATGGCACTGTAAAGCAAAATCAGCTGTCAAATCAACAATGAATAGGAGAGTTGATCATAAGACGCCAACTAGCGCCAATGGTAAGTTTTGACTGTTCCTACAATTGTGCCTACTGACCGCTAGATAGCAATACCGGTTTCATATGCATACACCTGGTACATTCCAAACATGATCTCGACAATTCAGTAATTATTCGTCCGACGCGATACATATTGCAGGCGCATTCATTCTTTGTGAGCCCATTCAATTTGTTTAACGGTGGTTTTTGGTTCTTGATCACGCCGATTAGATCAGTTATTAGCTTATATTTTATGATGTTTGACTTCGAATATCATTTTTTACTTTTCCGCACACACCACTGTTTGTGGTAAAGGTATTGCGATCGGTCCAAAAAATTCAAAACACTCGGAATAAGTTTTCTATGCGTTTTGAACCTAGAAAAAACGATTGCAACCATTCCCGGAGCAATTTCTTGTCCGTGTGTGGTACGTTGTCCGTTGTACGTTGTACGCAAAAATTTGTTAACACGATAATTCAAACAATTGAGATTAGAATTGATCAAAAATTTACACACACATTGGTCTTCATTAGGAATAGAAACCTATTAATTATCAGCCTAATCGGTTCATCTTTTCGGGTAGCTCTAGTGGAGTCGAATCAATAAATGGGCTTTTTTCAATATAATTAAGGAAATTTTGTATGGGGACTATGTCTAGGTCGCATTGTATCATAATGAAACTTTCGGGAAATTATTTTTTCATGAAAAAAATGAGTCGTGCAAAACTTAAAGTCATGCTGATGCCTATATCCCTGCAGAATTTTCGATTTTCGGGGTCTTTTCGAGGTCAAAACTAAAAATTTGTATGGCGAATATGTTAAGTTCACCTTGAATAATATTTAAACTTTCAGGATTATATTTTTTTATGAAAAAAAATGAGTCATGCAAAATTTCAAGTCATTCCGATGAGATTTAGGACTACCTCTCCTGTAAATTTTTCGATTTTCGGGGTATTTTCGCGGTCAAAGCTGACTGCTGACTACAACATTTTCAATTCTCGGGGTCAAAATTCAAATTTTGTTATTAAATTGGATGAAGTATTTGTGATTTTCTTATCTGTGTTAATTTCATCAATTTAAATGCTCATTAACTTTTTAACGAAAGTTATACATAACATAAAAGCGAAATCATATTTATCGTTAGAATGAATTGAAAGTTCACATCAGAGTGAACTAATTCGTAATTGTTATTACCAATTCAAAAGCAGCGGACGTTTGTGAAGTGAAAATTAGAAACTTAAATTATATGATGTGTAATGACTTGACATTTTTTGTGATTTATTCTCAAAGTTGCATGATGATTCGTTAAGAAATAAACATAAATCCAATACAAATGCTTAACAATCAATGAAAAACCCGTGAACCTGAACAATTTCGGGAAATGTGCGGAAAAGTTAGTTTTAGGTACGCAAGACCATTTATTTTCACTAGAACTCACCAGAATCCGTAGCATTAGTTAGATTATATCCATCCGCCAGCTGACATTGAGTTATGTGAGCTATGAAAATAACTGCAGCTATACAGAACGCCAACTCCATATTGGCTGATTGATTTTTTCTTCTAGCGATTTTCCATTGAATATTTTTCTGCTTACCGGATGTTGTTTGTCGGTTTCGCCGGAGAGAAAGAATTTAGGATTCCGTTTTATAGTTTCAAAATATATAACAATTCGCTGTCTCTGGCTTTGTTAACATCACAAATATGCATTATATTCCTACATGCTCGGTCCTCATTGTTCTATTTGCTACACACAAGCAAAAGCACTAGAAACTGACCAATTTTTCTTATTTGCTGGAAAAATCACTTAAACCTAATCATTATATTTGATTTCTTGCATAAAAAAAATGGGAAAACTGCATATTTGAAACGTGTTGTTTAATTGGCGTGAATAAAGAAATTAGAGAAGATAACAGGTGGGTCAAAAAGTCTCTGGCCTGACATACAGATGATGACATTAATTATAGTACCGATTGATGGTACCAACCGTCAAACTATACTGTCAAAATTTCATGTCATTCTGTTTATAATTACTCAAGTTACAAATTAAAATCATGGATTCAAAGCAATTTCGTGTGTTGATTTATCATTGTTTTTTTATGGGAAAAAATACCGTTACAGCCCACGAATGGCTTGAAAATTGTTATAAGGAATCTGCACCATTGAAATCAAGCGTCAAATACTGGTTCGCTGAGCTTAGACGTGGTCGTACAGACACGCTCTGGTCGTCCAAATGAGGCAGTTACGGCATAAAATGTCGAGAAAGTCGAGAAAATGATAATTTCGAACCACAAAGTGAAGTTGCAAGAGATAGATGATGCCTTAAAGTTATCAAAAGGTAGTGTTTTCACTAATACACGGACATTTGGGCATGAAAAAGCTGTTCTCAAAATGGGTGCCACGTTTCCTTAAACCAGGAGAAAATGCACCGTGTCACAAGTCGAAAAAAAACATGAAAAAAATAGTTGAATTGGGCATCAAATTGCTTCCGCACCCACCGTATAGTCCAGATCTAACGATTACCACCTTTTCTCAGAACTCAAAAAGATGTTCCGTGGCAAGAGATTTCGCTCTGATGAGGAAGTGATCGCCGAAACTGAAGCGTATTTTGAAGGCCTCGACACATCGTTCTACAAAACCGGTATTGAAAAGTTACAGAAGCGTTGGAATGATTGAATCTCCGCCAAAGGGAACTGCTTTGATGAATAAATAAGAATTTGTGTAAAAAATTGTGTCTTTCTTAGTTAGGCCAAAGACTTTTTGCCCGCCTGTTTCTATTATATGGCAACAAACTACCAGCATTTGCAAGAAAGTCAATTTAAGTTTCATGCGTCATTCTTGAGTACGACTATCTAATCATGAACCAAACGCTTATTTATGTGACGTGATTTCAAAGAATAGAAGAGTTCTTGTTCATTTTGTTTGCTTGAGGAGCTCCTCTCTCTCTTTCTTTCTCGTTCTCACTTTCTGAACAAAAGAAGATATTCACATATTTTTCTTCTATCGCACTAACGTATGCTTATTATTAAACTGCACATAATAATAAGATCAATCGCAATTAAAGACGCAATTATTATTTTGTATGTTGTTTGTCGCACATTGAAAATATAAACGGAAGAAATCTATTTCAAAAATATACAGCAAAATAGACTTGGGAAAAGTAGATTTTGTGTTTTAAATTCATTTGAAACGTGCATGCCTTTGCCATTCGTCTCACATTATTGCCAAGCATTCTGATGAAATTATAATTTCTCTTCAATGGCATCACGACATTTTATTGTTCATTCTTAACAGAACAAAGAGCTCGAATATTGTATGAAGGCCCAAGGTGGAATTACAATAGATTATTTGAATATATCTAAGTTTTCTTTGTACAACACTGTTAATATCAAAGTGTGGACTTTTCTTGGTTTACACATGACACTGCGATCCAATTAGCAAGAAGATATATACGTATTGAATTTCAAAGAGATGCAAAGATAAAAGATTTACGAGGATGTGGAGTTGTACGTTTATTGAAAGTTACACGAATTCACTACATACTGGTAAAGTGGCCTAATTTGGACCTAGTCTCTAATTACGATCTAACTGCTAAAATGAGCCTTATTGCACATATAAATAAAGGCTTGGGTCCGAATTTGGTGCATAAAAAGTTGTAGGTCCAAATATGGTCACTTTACCCTTTCATCCAAAAAACATTGACAATAACCTGTAATTAATCTTCAACGAGCAAATTAATGCATTACAAGGGCAGAGTTTACCACAATCCAAATGAATAACGGGATTATGATCAAAGCGTGATCTTCGTTCGTTATTGAACTGAAATTACTTGAATAAACACAATTGGCCAAGGTTTCATGCTATTTTTCATTCCTCGTTGTTTCAGAACAATTTATAATTATTATACAGAAGTATGTTCCGTGCATTTCATATTGACTACTTAATTTGCCTACGTGCATTCAGACAGAAAGTCTTAATGTTAGGAACTAAATTGGATATATAATCAAATAAAAACAATATTAAATCTTTTTTATCTTTTGGTTTTAAATACTTACACATTAATTGTTCTCGATCGTACGCCTTGAAAATTCCCAACATAAATTACTATAATGAAAATGCGAACACATTTGAATTAAAGTAAAATAACAAAAACTCTATTTTCAAACACATTCAAAATACATTTATTTACTTTCGATTGATTTTTTTTATCTCTGTGAACATGTAATAAAATGAATCAATTTTTTTTTGCAATTATGATGTCATAATAAGTTTCCTCTCCCTTTTTTGTTCATCCATGAATTATAAATATAAATGTCGGCTATGATTTCTTTTAAGTTTGGAGGCGAACACTTAATCACTAGAATGTTTATTGTTTTCACCGACAATTAACTTTACAATTCCATTTCGCATCTTACATTATTATGACGAAAAGTAATCAATTATTACATAATGTATGTCTGAAAATGTGGAATTTATTAACTGTTTTTAATCCCATTGTTATTTTTGTTGTTGCTGTAAATCATTTTTATACTTTGAATTTGTTTCATATTGCACAATATGTGGCTGACTTTTTAATCATTTTGCGTTTTCTCGATGTGCTGATTTGAAAATGGCTATTTAGTTTTTGATCTCTAACGTTATCCAACGTGAGATAATTGAATCTTGCTATAATATTTCAACTGGAACCCTGATAAATTGAATACACAACCAAAACGTATTTTGAAATTGACGACTAGAAATGAAGAGAAGGATTTTGAAGTTTGTCGCACACTAAAACGTGCACAATGGATGAAGAATAAGTAATGATAAAATCAAGCATGTCTGTTAAGTTGGATCGTTGAATGTTTATTAAATGTGGATAATTTTAGCATAGTTCTAGTGGTTAATCCAGCCGGAGTTCAATAAAAATGTGTAGAGAGTTCGAAAAAAATTGATCAATGTTTCTATTGAATTTTTATGTCACGCGAATCATCAACAGAAAAATTGACCATTTTTTTGGTGATAAATGCAAAGTTGGTCACTCATCAAATGCAATTTTACTAGAGTTATAAGACGGATTTTTGTCTTCAATTTGGCAATCCCGAGCACGGGATGCAGTGACATTGTAAAGAGCCCCTAAACAAAGTCACTATCCGTCCCCAGTGTATACTTCCCAACCATGAAGCCAAAAATACGTCACTGTTTACATTCAAAAACGATTTATGAGCCCATTCGAAGCTCAAACAACTTTGTTCCACCGATAAATTGGTTTTCATCTGCACAACCAATTGTTTACGTGTGAATTTCATTAAACTTTATATCATTAAAAATTAGTTAAATATTGTCATCAAAATTAATTTAAAAACTCTTTTTTGGCTTCGGTATGTTTGATTTCATTTTATACAACTAATTTTAACACTCACACAACAGATAATTTTTTTTATCATATCTTTGGTTTTGTTTTCTCGTTTGTGATGAGAATTGTGAATTGAATAAACATTGTTGATACATTGATGTCAGTTTTTTTTTCTAGTTTGAGTCAGCAAAATGGGTCAAGGTATTCTATTTTTCATGACTCCGATAAAAATTTGAGGCACTTTTACTGCCAATGCTGGATATACAAATCAATCGGCCTCTAAATTGGGCATTCTTCTCCACTGTACCTGAAACTAAATTTCTAAAAACTGAAAATATTTTCTTTTAAAATGTACCATTACTACCACTGTGTCCATTCACTCAGCCGATTAGCTCAGCTGTATGTATTGTTGCAAGATGTATTTAGTCGTTTCTCTTTCATTCTAGTTTCAATACAAATTTTCATACTTCACAATCGCTATCGACTACAAAGCCTTTCAATGTATAGAATCGTCTGAGTGAACGCTGGACACATTGTCATTTTTGTTTCTATTATTATTGCACGTTTCCGCCTTCGATTGTATAAAGAAAAATTATTTTTAATTTTGAGATCTCCCGTTTTGGTCACTACGAAATAAAAATATACATTTTATTAGATTCCAAGCGATTTTTTTATCCAGGGGAATAAAAGTGCTTCAAATATTTATCTGATATCGTTGGCTACTGTGGGAGCCTATAAAATGTTGATTTATCCTCTGAGCTATCACCAAAATGCGAAAATGTTGAGCAATTTTTTCTGGTGTGTTTGTGTTGACTGCTGAAATGGATGTCTCAAATGTGACAGAACTATTATAGTTACATTGACAAACATTCGTTAAATACGTATAATATGTTTTTTTATGTTGAACAATTTTTCTCATTTAAATTGACTAAAACCATAAGCAGTATTTTTGTAATTTTCATTTTTGTTTGTCTCATTCGATCATAAGAGCCCAAGGAAAACAAATAGAAATGCTACAAATCGCACTGATTTTCTCCGGTACGTTCAATTGATACTTTGAATCTAAGACTACGGGGTTAATATTTTTTTTTTTTTGATTTCTGATATTATTTTGCAATAGAAATTCGATGAATAATCTTCAATTTGGGTGAATTGGGGCACATTTGAATTTGAAATGAAACAATAATTAACTAAAAACTGTTCTGCAACTCTCGAAAAATATTATTTAATTTTCCATTCAGTATTTCTTTATTTTAACCATCAGTATGTTTGTTTTTCGGCAATTTTCGTCTACAAAAAATTTCAGGTACGACTTCATTCACATCGTGAAATAGATTTCATCATATTGTGTATGAGTTGGTTTTGTTTTAAAATGAATGCTGAAGCTGATGTATTTTCACTCGGCTGGAATGGAAATTAGTGAATTCTAGCTTCTCGCAACCAAGCAATTTGCCGGAGCGTATTTCCGCGTGAGAGAGATATTCTCCTCTGCAGACTCCTATTTTCTTTCGAACGTTCAATTATTTGGCACATGAATCATTCACAGGCATGCAAATGTACTGCCATCCATTGACTCGTTGAGACAATCAATTTGCACATTTGCATAACATCAACAAAATGAAAATCTAAATCAGTTTTATATCGAAATTTATCTCATTTAACGTCTATCTCTAAGTTGCTAAAACATTTACAGGTTCAGATTAATTCCTCTTCAAATGGGCAGTTAATCCTCTACACAATCATATTATTTCAATTGTTCGAGAAGTTGAGTGATTGTGAAACACATTTCATGTCGAACTCATGCCCAAAAATTAATTTAATATCGACACTTTTCGACTACTCCACTTTGTCGCTGTTGCCGGAACGAGACTATGTTTAGATTTATCTGATTTGTGTGAGAAGAATTTTATGAAATCAAAAAATTTTTTTGATGAAAACCCGTTTCAAACCATCGTTATATTATTATAACAACAGCAATTTTGTCAACAATTCAATAGAATTGCATTCATCTTTTTACTGGCTCCTGAATATCAATGGCTGCAATTGTATTGCAGTGGTATTTGCGTAATGCATATTGTCTATCTCGAGAAATTTTAAGCGTTTTTGTTAAAGAATTGGCCATTTGATAGCTTGAATTGTTTGATAGTATTATTCATTAAAAGCACCCTTTTCCTCCATCATTTTCACAAATTCAATGCGACACTTTTTGCATTCATAGAAAAATAAATTTAAATTTTGAAAAATGGACACAATCGAATTAAATTAATTAACTGTCCCAATAATACAATAATATTCTCTGTTTACTCTTTCCTATCTAACTTCTGTTCCACCTTTGATTGTTTTTTTCTCTCGAAGAAAACGTTTACCTTTGCTATTTTTTTGTTTTTGTTTTTTTTTTTTTTTTATAAAAATCTACCTTTCTACGCATTTTTTGAATATATATTCAAATTTGCGCCGTTTTGGTTTTCAGATATTGGTTTTTTTCTCTTCAATTTCGTGTTAAATTTGTTTGTTTTCATTTTGAGCTAGTTTTTTCACTCTGGTTTAATTGATTTATCCGATAGTGGAGAGCGGCGAGCGTGAAACCGATGATGTTGACGGCGTTTTTCCCGATGGCATTAAGGCCGAAGCGGAATTTTCGCCAAAACACCGCTCCTCGTAAACACGATCCTGATACACACAAAGATAGTATAAAATCAATTCTATATCAAATACTGAGATAACATTCAAATATCTACCTGTGCTTTATCGTATTTAAGTCGTTTCCATATTTTTACTTTTGGCTCAGCCGAACCGTCGTCGGGTAAGTTGTAATTTGGATTTGAAAATGTTAATACTGATCCAGTTGAACTACGTGGTGTGTGATTTTCTTTCTTTTTTTTACTGTTGTTCACCACTAAGTCTGTGAATGAAAATTGATTAATTGAAAAGTTAGTGAAATATCTAAAGTGCGTGACATCGACTTTTTTCTTGCTAAAATGACGATTTTTTTCATATTTAATTTTTTTTCATATATATTTTCAAACCACTCAGCTTCCAAGTCAAAATCAAAATATTACCTCGGCTATGGAAATCACTTTGGAATTATAAAATATTGAATCTGCTTAGATTATTTTTGCTTAAACATCAGCAAAAGCGATGGAAGAGTTATGAAAAATATGATAAACACTTACAAAGTATCGCGCATAATACGATTATAAGAAGTAGCCCAAGTACAGCCGTTGCCATAATGACGATACGAGCAATTGAGCTGTTGTCATTGGTGGTGATTGGTTTGGTTCCTTCAATATCTTTGTCAATGTACACGATAGAATCCGGTGGACGGGAAGTTACTTGATGTTCGCCTGAGAATAATACAAAAATCGCCATTTGTATGGATTAAATTGACACTCTCTTTCTATTCGATTTAATATTGATTGTGATAAATTTACCGGTTTGGCAGCTTCGTGAGTCGGCCATGTCGGGGCATTCACATTTATAAGAAGTATACTTATAGAGGCATAAATGTGTACAGTCGCCATTATTCACCATGCACGGCGACCACTGATAGGACTGGCGTGTAAGTGACACCGTTCGAATGTCAAGTGCTCCACCGAGTCCCGTTCGAATCTCTTTCTGTTTATGATGTCCTCGTTTTGGAACAGACATTATGGACTTATTATACCAATTTGACCAATACAGATTAGATTCGTATAGTGCAATGCTAAATGGATGTGCGGTGTGTTGGAGGACATGTCGCCGTTCGTCGCCATTTAAGTCTGACACTTCGATTCGATCTTCCAAAGCATCTGCCCAATACAATTGCCGTGTTCTAGGAAATTAAATTGAATGGATATGATCAAATGCACTCGATTGAATAAAATATGTAAGTTTTCTTACGCAAATTCCACGCAAAGCCCGGTTGGAAATCCTAAATCGGTGTTAATAATGATTTTTCGGCCAGATCCATCTAAGAAGCATCGTTCAATTCTTTGAGGCTTGCCCCAATCAGAGAAGAATAGATATCCGCTCTGCGGAAATATGGCCAGAGATCGTGGATCATTCAAATTCTCACCGACGATAACCTTGCGACTCGAACCATCTAGACGCGATACTTCGATCGTCCTCAATTCCGTATCCGAGAAATATAAATTATTTGCTATCCAGTCAACTGCCAGTCCATTTGTCGTCTTCAATCCTGATGAAATGATCGTTTTCGTATTTTTCACATCTTTTAAATCAACTTCTTTGATGACATCAATATTCACATCGGCATAATACATTTTCGAATTGTTGTAATGATAATCGAGAACGATCGCAGCGTGTACGTGTTCAATTGGTAGAGCTACATCGAGCATATCGTCTGTATCGAATGAAATTCGACTGATTCCACCGCGCATTGCAATCAACAAGTAGTTCTGAAATAAAACATTAACAAAACACAATAAAAAAAACACATTTTCTGTTTAAGAATAAAAGCTCACCTCTGGCAAAATTTGGCATTTAGTTTGTGACGCGAGTTTGGTTCCAGTTGGACATTTGCAAGAGAAACCATTCGGATTTCTCAAGCATAAATGTGAACAATTGTTATTATGACCACAAACATTTCCTATAGTTGTTCGCTCACGTTCGACGAATTTCACATCCATGATGCCTTCCAAATTGTCTCGGACGATTTGCGCGGACAAATTTTGCTTATCAATTAAGTGCAGAGACATGGTTTTCCAATCAGAGTAATATATATGGTTTGAGGTCACCGCAAGGCCATATGGATGATCTAAATCTTGAAGGATGATTTTACGATGGTTTCCTTCATAGTTACACGATTCGATCTGCTTTTTCCGGGCGTCAGTCCAGTAAACTTGATTTGAAAAGGTTGAAAGAGCATTTGGCCATTCCAAGTCTTTTTCGACAATTCTTGTGCGTTCTTCACCATCCATGTGAATCCGTTCGATTCGAGATGTGCCCCAGTCAGTGAAGAAGAGAAGACCCGCCGCATAATCAATGGCAATTCCACGTGGTGCTTCTAAGTCTGAATAAACAAGAGCAGCACGATTAGAACCGTTCAATTCGCATACTTCAATCGAAAGACGGCCACTGTCAGTGAAATATAGCTTTCTTCCGATCGAGTCCACTGCCAATGACTCAACATTTCCGAGACTGTCGCCGATCACTTTGCTGTAGTAAATTCCATCGGATGTTGATTTCATAATCACATCTTCAGAAGTATCTGACCAGTAAATGTCGCCGGTCACCGAATCCACATCGACCGTCATTGTACTGGACATCGAAGGCATTGGTAAAACAACATCAACGAGATAATCATTATCCAGTGAAATTTGTCGGACGTCAGTTCTTCGTGCAAATATAATGAAATCATTGGGTCCATCGTTGCAAGTTTTGTTATTTTTTGACAGTTTAACCCCGATGGGACAAGCACACAGATGACCTTTCGAATTTAATAAGCACAAGTGCGAACAATCACCATTTGAAATGCTGCAATAGTTCGAAATACTTTTTCGATCGCGATGAAAAACGCGAACATCCATCAAATCGCTTACATTCGCAATCAGCACTTGTCGATCTTTGCCATCGTTTTTATTTGCAGATTCAACGTGAAGTGTTGTCATATCTGTCCAAAAGACTTTCTGGTCATAGACATCGATTCCGAATGGATGAGTGAGACCCTCATCGATGATGGTTCGTCTTACGCTGCCATCAAATTTGACCGATTCCATCGATTTTGTTCCACCATCGACGAAATACAGACGCTGTCCAGAGTAATCAACCGCTAAACCATTTGGATATTGCAGACGTGATGACACAATGAGTTTTCTGTTCGAACCATCCATTTCAGCCACTTCAATTTGCTTCGAGCCGGAATCACACCAGAACATTAAACCTTCGAGCGGATTCACAACAATATCTCGTGGTTTTTGCAACCTGAGCGAGAATGGAAAGTGGATTCAAAATTTGAATTGCTTTAAGTATAGCCGGTCGAAACAGCGTATCTTATCCACAATGTAAACCATTTCCATTCCTGATTAAGATTATCTGTGAATAAAATCGAATATTAATCACTAGTGATTAGGATTCCTTAAAAGATTTAAATCTTCATCTCATTCGCAACATCTTAATCATGATTAAGATTTTCACCTTACTCCCAAATTTATACTTTTTTAAAGATTAGGATCAAATCTAAATCGCCATCGTTCAATATTCATTGAATTGTTCAATGAATGTGCCGAATCAATTCTTCTTTGGCACATTCATTGAACAATTCAATGAATATTGAACGATGGCGATTTAGATTGGATCTTACTCATGATTATGTTCAAATCTTATTAAAAAAGCATAAATTTGGGAGCAAGGTGAAAATCTTAATCATTGATTAAGTTTCGATCTTAATCATGATTAAGATGTTGCGATTAAGATGAAGATTTAAATCTTTTAAGGAATTCTAATCACTACTGATTAATATTCGATTTTACTCACAGATAATCTCAATCACCAGCGAATAACATCAATGATTAAGATTTTGGTGATTAAGATTCCGGCTATAACTTTGAGTGCTAAATAATTTTTTTTTTTCTCACCCCTGCCAAATCAACACCGATCTCAAGCGTCCATCGATCGTTGCCACTTCGATTCGTTTTGTACCCATATCCGTGTAATAGATTTTATCCGTGATCCAATCAAGTGCTAAGCCAGCCGGTGAAATGAGATTTGACTGAATAATTTGCGAATGATTTTCGCCATTCAATTTGGCTCGGCTAATTGTGCTCCGGCCAATATCCGTCCAAAATATCGTGTCCGTTTTTTGACACCAATCGATAGCAATCGCTGATTTTATACCATCGATTGGAATAACCTTTAATTCAATTAAATGGGTTTATAAATTTGAAAACATTTGAAGAAGCATGTTAATTATTGGCGAGATTAACTTACCATATCATGTTCATTCAATGAACTCTTAGATACAAGTTGTCGAACGCGAATGTCTTTCTTACGCGAAATTATAAGCAACTTATTGGGCACATCTGTACATGTTTTCCTAATTTAAACATTCGATTTGTTAATTTCAATTGAAAACTTATTAACACTTCGCTAAAGGTCGTATCGTTTTTTTATTACATAGAATTTTCTAATTCTAGAGAATAAAATAATCCTCAAAACCATTCAAGAGCTATTTAATTGAGTATTTTTGTATATTTTAATACGAGTTCAATAATTTCATGTATTCATTGTTGCCAACGAAAATTGCGCTCAAGATAAGAATTAAATGGATTTCCTCAAACTTACTGATCGTCCTTAAGAGTCAATCCGATTGGACACCCACATCGGCGATTAGTTTTACTCGGTAAGCATAAATGAGAGCAACCTCCACGCAGTCCTCGTCTATCAACTATGCATCGGTTCAAGAATTCAGGTTGACGCGAAGAGTGATATGAATGTATGTCCATGGGAAAGTGTAAATCGATGTGCACATTTCGAAAACCTTTTCCAGTTACTTTATTCGCTGCAGAAATACTTTTTGTATTCCAATCGGTCCAGTATAAATGATCTTCGAAAAGTGTCAAAGCAAACGGATGGGGCAAATGATTGCTTAAAATCTGCACAGAAATAAATCGAAGGTTAGTATTGTAATTGGAGCATTGGTAGGTACTTGAGCAGAAAGGATCGATAAGAATGGCAAAAAATTGCGTTGGAAACGATGTGTTCATCATCTTCATCTCAAGTGTTTTGTTTATGTTTAGAGGTAATCATAAATGATAATGATAAATTACCTTCTTGCGATCAGATCCATCGAAATGTGAACTCTCGATAACGTGATGTTTTGCATCTGCCCAATAGATTCGCCCACCTGAATAATCGATGGTCAAACCATTAGGCCAGAAAATGCCATCCGAGATGACGGTTCTTCGATCCGAGCCATCCATGTGAGCACGTTCGACCCGCGGTTTTTGTCCTGCAAAAGCAGAATTATCATTGCTAGATTTTGGAACATCAGTAAATGTGTATGTTCGACTTGGTGTCACTTACCCCAGTCGGTGAAGAAAATTAACGCTTCGCCCGGATGAACAACGATAGCACGCGGCTTAGCCAAATCGTTCGCAATAATAACCGCTCTCAATAAACCATCGAATGTTGCAACTTCAATGCGCCTAGTGCCGGAATCGGTGAAGAATAGTAAATCGTGGATCCAGTCGATAGCAATACCACCCGGCGATTCCATGCCCCATTTAATGACATTTTTAATACCGGTTCCGTTCATGTATGACATTTTTATGATATCCGTTGAAACGTCCGACCAGAATAATAAACTGCGTTTATAGTGAAAATCGAGTGCAATTGCATTGTGAAGGCCTTTAACGATCGAAGTATAGCGGTTGTTGCTTAGTGAAACTTGGCGAATGTCAATACGATTTGCCATTATTAATTTAACGGCTCCTCCCAATGCTTTGCATGTTCTTAGGTCTGGCCGCAGAATATATCCATTCGTGCAACTACATTGGAAGCTTCCAACGGTATTTATGCATTTTTGCGAGCAAACGGGATCTATTGTAAACTGGCATTCGTCTATATCCGTGCAGCTAAAAGAGGATTATTTTAAGTACCGATTCATTGTATTCAATTGTAAAACGTTATTACTTGCGTTTGTTCTCATGTAATACAAAACCAGTTTTGCATCCACATTCATCTTTCCCATCGTGCGTCGTCACACACAGTTGTTCGCATTTCGAATCTTTCTCACATTTTTTAGCCTAAAACAATAAAAATGCGATTTAATTTCAATTCAAAATGAGATGGGTAGTTGACTGGATAGACTTACTTTGGGGCAGTTTTCTTCAGCTTCATCTTCGCCATTTAAGCAATCGTATTGTCCATCGCAAATATGCTTTTGATTCACACAGATCCGTGCATTTGATGTGTTTTTATACACCGGACAAATGAATTGACCAACATCGCATGTCACCTGAATGAATAATTCACATTTTTATAACAAGTGTGATACACAAATCGACGCATATGAATATAACATATCTTACGTGACAATTTGATTCGTCATCAGCTCGTTTGCAGTCGGCGATTCCGTCACACAGCCACGTTTTCTTCGAGAGGATAAAGATATTGGAGAGTATGAAGCAAGAAAAATCATGCGACGAAATTGCGGCGTGATAAACGTCATCTATTCACGACGAATAAGTTCAATAACTTACCAAAATGCATCGACCGTCTTTGCATTGATATTCGTCCTCTACACAAGCTCTTTTAACGGGTTTTTCGTCAATTTTGCAACTCTTTTCATCGTCGCCTGAGTCACAATCTACCGAATCATACATCATATTTTTAAGACATTTAATTATTATTCGAGCACGTAAATGTAATGAGTATGGCTCACTCACCCTGTTCCATGTCACATTTCCATTGAATTGGAATACATGTACCGTCACCACATTTGAACTCGTTGCTAGAGCAACTGGCAGATTTAACACCTAAGCAACCCACTTCATCCGATCCATCTAAAAAATTAAGCATAACCACAGCGTTTTTGTTGTTTTTGAATAAAGATCGAATGCTACTGAATTCGAAATGTGTGCACAATTACCATCGCAATCTGATTCACCGTCACAGCGAAAGCGATTCAAAATACATCGGCTTCCTGGTGCCGCTTCGTAGTTGGTGCTGCCTCCGCCACATCGAAATTCACCTTCCGGACACTCCAATTTGTTTTTCTTCAGACAATTTTGTTCGTCACTAGCGTCAGAGCAATCTGGATCACCATCACAGCGGAACGACGCCGATATACAATTCGAGTCAAGGCACTGCCATTCGTCATTATTACAGCTATGCAATGAAATGGGAATTAGTCAACAAACACTTTCAATTTCGCTTAATGGAAAATCATTTGAATCGGATTCTAGATCATTCTAACTCATTTTGTAATGTATTCGATTTTACCGCAATTGTTTGGTATTTTGGTAAAAGAACATTTTGATGTAATATGCCTGAAGAAAACAAGTAAATACTTGCGAAAAGCGAGAAATCTCCTGGAGTGAACTGAAAATGCGGTTCGATGGTGTCATCAAAAAAGTGTGATAAATCTGTCGGTTAATGCTCACAATAAAATGTATGATTAAATGGAATTTCATGTTAAATAGAATTTATCTGAAGAAAAGCAAAAATCAATTAATGCCGCATGAAATTCGCCCACGCATCAATGCCGCATCGGATAATCGGAAAAATGTACACAGTTGAGAGGGAGCGAGAGATAGGAAGATTGAGAGAGATTGAGAGTATCATTGTATGCCGCCTACGCAATAATAAGCAATGAATTCGACAGGTAAACAGACGTAAAAATACCGCTTTTATTCATGCAACACCCACGGCTCATTACTAGTACAGTACGTGCTAATGTGACGACATCACTCCGTTCTCTCTCTCCCTCTTTGTTCGCATCAATCATTCTGTTCCATTTATTTCGTTGTATCACTTGAGGGCCGCTGTTCACACCGAGTCATGTAAATGTGCTGAGTTTGAGACAATCAACCAACATATTACAAATGTATGAAGTTTTTTTTTCGAATTCAAAAGGATAAATCAGATTTTTTAGATTCATCTCTGTTGGCATTGACAGGTTTATGATTTTATTTACTGTCTCAGAATGTGCGTTCAATTTTTTTGGACAGTTATTCAATTCAATGTTATACGTCTTTGACATTTATATTTCGTTTGAACGTAAATTTATGATTAAAACGTCAATTTCAAGTAATGACTGCAATTGAAATGATGCTATGATTGATGCACGACTCTTATTTCCCACGTTAAGCGCGATGGATTTGATGGAAAACATATTTTGAAAAGCTGATCGCAATTGACCATCGTCAATTTGTGGCATAACAATCAAAACAGTCTTGAAAATTCAATCAAATTACGTTTTAAATTTAAACGATTTATATGAATTTCACAAGCAAAGCTTTCTTTACTAACAAGTGTTAACGAGTGCGTTCTTCATTATCTCAATACTACAAACATTTGAATTGAATAAATGGACTTTGAAAATGAAATTAGCATAGAACATCTAGAATACCAACAATATGTGTTTGAGTTAGTGAATTTGAAGGTTTTTCGTGTGAGTGTAGGAATTCATATCATATAAAAGCTCAATGATTAATTTGCACATTATATATTGGTTTTATTTCCATTCTTACGATAATTTCGCTGTGCAGTTGACCTCGTCTGAATAGTCCTGGCAGTCATTATCACCTGTTAATATCGAATATCCAAAATCAAAATATATATGAGCATATTCATGATCAATTATTTATTTGAGATGTTATTGAACTGACCGTCGCAAACCCATTGATGTTGAATACATAGGCCGTTGTCGCATTCAAATTGATCTTCTTCACATTTTATCCTTGCGCCGCAGTGTGTTTCATCAGTGAAGTCGCCACAATCTAATATACGAGAAAAATTGTTTCAAACGAAGTCACATTGCATTGTGAAATTGAATATTACCATTGTCACCGTCACATAAAAAATCTTTGGCGATGCACGCAAATGTTTTTGGGCATAGAACATGATGGTCCGAGGATTCGCAGTCTTTTTTGATGTTTCGAATTATTTCAATATTTGACGTGCCTGTTTTGAAAACGAAAGTGATAAAGATTTTTTTGAAAATGTTTGGATCACTTTGACAAGCCATTAAATGGAAGCTGGAGAGCTTCGTTCAATATTCTCACATGCAGAAAATGCATACCTTCGCAATCATCTTCGTCTTCACCAAATTCGCAATTAAGTTCGCCATTGCATCGAGTGAATTTTGGTACGCATTGGCAACTGTGCGGACATAGAAATTCGGAATTCAAGCAACCCAGCGTGCATGGTTGTTCGTCTTGGCGATCATCTGGGTCAGTTGCATCATCGACCATGTGCGAACCACTGCTCGTCATAAGGTCGCCTTCTGGATGCATGACATTCGCATGATTTGATCTTCCCGAATGGCCCCGCTCGAATTTAGTGTCGAATCGGTCATATGTTTTCCAGCTATCATCAATATCGCCATGCCGTTCGCCCAGCTTTCGTGTGCCATAGATTTCGGATTCAATGCCTGGCACCCTAACTCCGCCGATCACGCGAAAGCTGGGATCAAACGGCGGTGGAACTGGGTGAGGATCAGTGAATAGAACTCCATGTGAGTATTGATGATCATCATAGTCTTCATAGTCATCTAAAGCTTTCGGGCGTTGTGTTGTTGTTGATGTGCCATGATTATTTTTTCGTTTCTTTGATTGTTTGTTATTGTTGCCACTTGTTCGCAATGAACTCGAACCATAAATTTGTCGTGCTGAGCCAGAATTTACCGGATTCTTCACCTCTTCGATGCTCAAATCAGCTGTTTCACCACTCGTTAATACTGTGTTTAAGTGGAGAAAATAAATATTGCTTCAGATTTTCGTTTGTATATGGCCTGTATATACCTTAAGGAAATCCGAGCATTTTCAGAACTAAATTAAATAAAGATTTTTTTTTTTTTTTTTAATCATATCTTCTTTTTATCATACAGATCAATCCGAAGAATTCATAGCGACCAAACTCTTTTTATAATCTTATTTCGATGCGATGAAAGAAAACGAAGAGCAAGAATAACATAAAATACCAAGAATTTATTTCTAGAGTAAAATTATTTTGAAACACAAAATTCCGTCTGCCTTGCATTCAATTATTGGTATTACGCATTTTCCTCGTACTCAATTCCAAGTGACAAAGAGCGACCCGTGTGGGATGCTGTATTATTGATTTTCGAGCATAATTTGCTCCGTACACAACCGCACAACATTGGATAGCCCTTTGAAACAGTAGGCAGCACACAGCATCGCATCGCATCGCATCGCTTAACACAAGCATGCATACACATGCACACGAATCCCAAATGAGGAGAAATGCGCTGTGTGTTCATGTGAGTTGTGTGAGTCTCAACTCAATAAATATTCTCATCCATGAGACATATTAAACAATATATACGAATTGAAACGTAACTTCAGCGTGCTCGCCAAAATTATTCATTCAACAAGAGACGCACGATGGAAAAGAACAAACGGATGACAAACACACACATACAGAGAAACATAGACAGAGTTATACACGGGATCTTTCATGTTAAAATATGATTCAATTATTTCGACTTACCAAACAATCCACGGAAAAACAGCACCAGGGCTAATGCGAAATAATTCATGGTGTTTCTTGCTTCAATCGAATAACACTAATATTATTATCAGCGTTTTATGGCAAACACTTTTCGATTTGATTTTGATGTATTTATTACCAACTTAAGAAAAAACGATTCGTTTTTCCCAATCACTAACGAAAGATTCTTGAAATAGAATAGAATTGGATAGAATTAATTCCATAAAAGCTTTGTAATCGGCAAATATATGAATGAAGAGCTCTTGATCCACTATTGTGATTATCACTGATTATCAGCTCTATCAGATGGCAAAGCGAGTATATAGGTACAATTGTATATTCGATGTATTTGCGATCGTTTTATGTTTGAGAAAGCTTAATCATCACGATAAACCACGATTGCTTCCCAAAACACGATTCACGCTCCGTTTTTTAGCAACAATTCAGAAAATGAAACGGATGATAAATTCGCATGTTATTTTAAGTGACTCTCTTTTATCTTATGAAGGAAACGCATGTTTTGCTCATTTTCTAGATTAGATCAAAGACGTTTATCACATGCCGAGTCAGTTTCATTCGGCGAATTGATTTTGTGTATTATTTTAGTTAATTTTTTGTTAATTTTCGCTTTTACTAATATTTTAACTTTTCATGTGAAAACATTTTTTGACTTTGTTGCTATGATCCAACGGACTAGAGAGATTACATGAAATATTGAATCTAATGCCGATATTAAAAGGTCAAGAACTTTCCATGAGAATCAAATCTATCACTTTTTAATTATTCTTCAATTTTTACGAAATGATTACCTTTTACAGTTCAATAAATGTGGATCCAACGTTTTTTCATGCAAGTTTTGGTAAAAAGGTTTGAGGATTCTTTTTGGAAATCGAAATATTTACACATTCAATGAATTTTATGGATTAGATACTGGTTTGCTGGTTTGATGTTGGTTTAGCCGAATTTTTTTGTCGGCGAGTACCATAAAAGTCTCCTTTTATATCCGCGTTTCATGTTAAACGCCAGATTGACTCATTTTGTCCATATAGAATCCTGCCTGCGGATTCTTTTACAGAATATTCAATGCAATTGTTTTTAAATTAAATTGACTTTTGGTCGCACAATATTTGTACAAATTATATTTGAGGCGTTGAAATATTATTTTGCGATAGATCAAAGTTGTTTTAGTTGTAGCGTGAATTTGCAACGGAAGCGAAACGCACACAATCCACCTGGAACATATCAACACAAGTGAAAAAGTACAAACTCGTTGGTACAGCAGCGCTCCGCAAATGAATTTTCTGATGTTTTTTGCGCTTTCTGCTCACTTGTTCGTGTGGTGCGTTTGGGTGTGTTTTCACTGTCGATGTGGCGTTTTTTTCTTCCTCTTTCTCGCTCGATTTCTTCCACTTACATCACCATTGAAAATTTACAATTTTAAAATATTGTTCCTGTTATTGAAATTCTTGTTGTTACACTTAATAAATCTTATGATTTTGTTTGAATCTTGTTTTTATTTTGTTCACTTGAGAAATTGTTAAAGCACATCCCAGACAGAAGTCGTAGTATCCGGTTAATCGAATAAACCCGTTTCAAATCACATTTCAACCGATCAAAAACCCAGTTTTCTGCAAAGTTTTTTTGTCGCAATCACAATTTAGAAACAAATACGGTAATTTTTTTTACAAAAAACCGAAAAGAAAATAGGATTTTCTCTGTTTTTTCAGTTCGACTGATGGGAGAACCATATCAGTCGTACGTTATCTTTAAGATGCTTCGCTAATAAGACTGAGCTATTCTATTCGTTGGATGTTTAGTTGGAGATGGACCGATTTCGGCTCGCACACATCTGGATTGATTCAAGAAGTGACACCGTTTTTCCGTGACCGTACACAAAACGGTTGCAATGTAATGGTGAGCGAGGCGGCGAAAAGCATGCGCGCCAACACAGCCAAATCAAGGAAAATTCATTCAGTCGTGCTTATGTTGTGAGTGTGTGCTGTGCATGTATGGATGCTCACAGCAGCCGAATGAATAAAATAGTTTCGGTTTTATGAATCAATGGCTAAACTCTCTGTATAGTGCGAACGGTAGCCTTGCTTTCATTAATAACTTACGACTTTCATTCTCCCTATGATCCGTATTCAATGTGCAAGCTCCCCTTCTCTTACTGATTCAGCTAGCTCTCTGCTGCGCCGCCAGGCTTGCAACGTGCCAAAGATTCGGAGAAGTGAGAAAACTTAGTACGCAATTGATGTTTTTAGCATTGAGATGGTTATTCAATGAAACAGAACAGGATGCGATTTCAATTATATGCAATTAAATAGTTGTAACTTCAGCTATGTTGTAAATTCATTCATTCATCTATTCATTGTTCGCGGAATAATTCCGGATTTTTAATATGCAGAAAATTAAATAAAAATCAGTTTTTCTATTCCATAAATTTGGTATCTTTTACTCGCTTTTGCAAATACATTGCCCTCTCGCAGCATTTCCTACTCTTTTTTTATTGAAAAAGCAGGAATGATTCCCTACAAAGTACTCCGAAGAAATTCGAATAAATGCAAGTCACCGTGCCAAATATTACGATGAAATGTGTGTTAAGTGAGAGTTTTGAATGACATTTAAGCTTTCATTCTTCGTTCGATTCAATCCATGTGTCACTGTCGACCATCTGCCACTTTTTTGTGACAATACGTAAACATTATTGCAACGAAGAATGTCTCTCGCATACTATGAATGTACTCTCATTTCTCCACCTTCGAAGGAGAAATGTGTTGAGCTGTCACTTTCGATCTCGTACACACACGTTCACAGCATCCAATCTGTGTTTGTCTTTCCCTCATCTCCACTTCGAATCAGATGAATTTCGAAAAAAGCTCAAAATGAAAGTTTCGAACTTGACAGTTACAAAGTTCTGAACCAAAGACAATTTAATCTTTTTTATTCGAACAATTGATTTCCAGATTTTTTTTATTGATCCTTAAACCTAATTTTATTCAACCGTCTTCCGCAGAATTGGATTCATAAAGTTCATCTAGTCAGATTCTGATTTTTTAATTATTTGTTTTTATAAATATTCTCTTTTTTCTGCTTGATGTCTCTATAATTTCACAAATAGAAAAAATTAACAAGTGACACACAAATACAGTGCAATATTTGAGAGTCGTGTGTTTCCATTGCTTGTTAAATTGTTCTATATGTTCTATATTTTCAGCGCTAAAACGACATTTGTTTCTTTATTTAAACTACTTTGAAATACTCATTTGTAATTGATTTGGAATCCATTTAGTTTTTTATTTGCATAGTTTGTTTGTCTCCACTCTTTATTGAAATGCAGATTCGATTTGAAAGTCTATTTTTCTGGCTGTGTGTGATACTCTGGTTTTTTTATAGAAATAAAAAGGTTGAATCCATTGTAAAATGGATTTTGAAGTTAAATATTGCGATTGGATTCGTAAATTTTTCAATAAGGGCTTTTCTTCATTGATTTGATTATTCTAAAGCGTAAAAGATCCAATAGCCGGCATTGAATGCAAGAAAACTAACCGGAAATATCATGCGTGAATATTTATCTATAACATTAACATCTTTGATGGTTGGCAATGATTTTCGCAACACTCGTGCACCGTGTCGAATTGCGTGAAACATTTTTGGTCGTTGACTCATGTTTGGATTTTTCGCGGACGATGCATAGGTGCTGTTTGGACTTCTGTACCGTACACCGTATGCCGCATTATTTCGGCTCAGACCCGATATTCCGCCGTAATTTCGTGTAATGCGAAAACTTGGCGGAAATTGAGGAAAATCAGCTTGCTCTAGAGTTCCTGAATTATTTGCACTTATAGCACATGTATATTGGCGATGACGCAACGATGCTATTGGACTCATTCGCACATCTTGCAATTCTATTATATCCTCTGATGATGAGCAGCAACCATCATTTTTATTTGAAGTTATTTTACCTGATTTTTTTTTTCGTGATCATAAAAATAGTTGATGGATTTAATACATTTTCATTGACAAGTTTGGAAAAATGTTCAGCTCACCTGTAATTTTATGCTCTGCTTTGTTCTTTTTTGGTTTCTTTTTCGCTCGCGCACCCCAATAAGTGTAATTAACAGCAGCATATTCGAGTAGTGCTGCAAATACGAACACGAAGCACATAACCAGGTAAATATCAATCGCTTTTACGTAGGATATTCGTGGCAAAGAGCTCCGAACGCCAGTACTTATCGTTGTCATCGTCAAAACAGTTGTGATTCCTGCCGAATGGTTAAAAAATTGCGAATTTCAGAACATTTCAAAATATCCAACAACAACAAAAACAGGAACAAGCATGTATAGACCATTTATGACTTTCAGCGTCTGGTCTGTTTAACGAAATAAATAGACTCATACACCCTTGGCAATACTCCCCGAATATATTTATAGAAAAATAATAAAGAAAATATAAGAAAATGGAACATAAAAACATTTCATTTGATTCAATATGCTCTCTAGGTGGTTCGTCTGAATCATTTACCTAATGCCACTCTAGCACTCGTTGCCTCATGATTGATCCAAAAACTAACCCATGATAACATCACAATCAAAATACTCGGTAGATAAGTTTGAAATACGAAATATCCGATATTTCGACGAAGTTTGAACGACAGCGACAATCGTTGATAAGTTCCTGTTGCTAGCTGCTCCTGGAAATGACAACAACAAAATGTCCGAAAGTAAAAAATGTTTTTTTCGAAAAACTTGCACAACAAATCAAATCATCGCCATACTTTTCTGTCGTTTGTTTCATATCCCAAGATTGTAAACTGCGGGAGTTCGGTATCGAAAACGCCAAGCACTGGGGTTTGTTGCCAATACATAAGAACATCAGACATCGTGTAACCATCTAGATCATGAAAAATTCTAGAAATAAGCCAACGCAAAATAAAACTGTCCTTTAATCAACTCACAACTTTCGATTTCAACCGTACAATTTTGCGAATCTAATGGATAGTAGTGTAAATCCATCATGCATGCGAGAGTCGTTGTGAATCGCATTCCATATGTAACAGTGCCGTCGCCATTTAAACGCACCAATTTATTTCGTTCGGTGACGTCATGTAAAAAACTTAGGATCAAAAATAACAAATTTTTGTTGAGTTCTACTTAAAACCGAAAGTATTAAACTCTGTGATTAGTTTCGTTCACCTATTCTTATCGTTCGCAAAAAATGTGTCTGGCACCCAAATTCTCTCGGCAAAATCTCCGGACAGTGTTAGCAATTCGGTGAAATCGGCACGAGAATTTTCGCCAAATGGAGAAAATGAATTAAATGCCAACCGCTCGTCACGCCAGTACTGATTCAGATACATCGTTATTGTGTAATCCTATCACACAGTCATGCCAGACATGCACAAATGCGAAAAGTTTTTGTTATTAGTTGCTGATGAATTGAAAGTTCATTGTATGTATTTTGAATCTTACCATGTTCACTTCGGAAATGGCATCGAAACTGGCTATCGTCAAATCCATGCCCACACGTAAAGGGTCGCCTAATTAAAATATGCAAATCAAATTTAAGCACATCTCCAGAATTTAAATAAACACATTTTCAGAGTTGATTCTTATCCGATGATTTTTAATATTTTGATGGAAAAATTTAAGGCGAGGCTAGAATTATTCATTTGTCTAATTCATCATAGCGGATTCGAATGAAAATTTCAAACTGCCAAAGCCATGAATGAGAGCACACAATTTCCGGTATTTCGATATTGGAACTCAAATGATGAATATGAAAACTACAGATATCAGTTACGGCGCTAGTGATATCGAGGTTGGCCAGTGAGATTCAATGTTATTGTTGTTGCTTAACATGGTGTGCGGTTGCATTTTATTGCCGGAAAGAATGTTGAATAGAAATCTAGTTGACATGGGTCTATATAAAATATCAAATTATTTTCGAGTATTTGAGTAATCGTTTATATAATATTCCAATGGAAAATAAAACAAAAGGAAGTTTAGAATAGTCAGTTGCTCATTCGTTCATTTCTATACAAGTCCAAATGTAGCCTCATTCCAAAGATCTAGTTCCTAGCTGGTTTCACTACCAAGAAAGATTTGTTTTTTATACATTTCATTGACAGTAATTCATGTTCTATGTAACGAGGTTTGGTGCTCTAAAATTTGTATCCCTTTTCATCAAATAACATTAATTGAAAGACAGTAAGAAGTTAAATCTTCTAATATATTGAATCGACCAAATTAAAATAAATCATTCAGATTTAATTGAATTTTGCCTAAAGACTTTTCTCAATGAAAAAAAAACTCAACTCTCTTAATTTGAAGAGTGTTCCTTTCACAAATCCCAAATACTTGAGGAAAGGTAATGTAAACAATTACCTCCGAAATCAGGTCTCAAACGAATATCGTATCCTTCCAGCATTTGCGTGAGCGTTTTTGTAATATTTTCCAGCTGTGCAGCAGTAAAGGATTTGTGATCGCACCTATCAAACGAGGAATCAGTCTTTAAAAAAGGGGTGTTCATGAGATTGCCACAAGTCAAAAAGTACCTGGCAATGTTGACCATTTGAAGGATTACAAATACGTAAAAAAAGATGCCAAAGCCCATTTTACGAGAGAACATTGTGATTACTTCATCAAGTGTCTTATACTAAATCTAATGACTGAAGTTTCGACTGAATGTGCTGTAGTTTCGAGATCCTTGGGCACATTTTTGAGATAATTTGTAGCTTTGTCATCATATTTATATATAAATGAATACATTCGCTGTTTGACGCGAGCTCCCTCTTCTTCAAATAATACATTGACATTCACCACTGTTTTTCTATTTCACATGGGCAACAACATCGTCGTCGTTGGCGATGTTGCTGTAAGAGGCTTGTCCTTGTTACTTTTACTTCTTTTCTCATAATTTTGAATGAATAATTTTCATTGTTGACTTCATTATTGTCATTGATCTTTTCAATGAATGGAAATATCCTTCGATTTGGCCTTTTCGATTCACTAAATTCAATTATGTCACCATACTTTATCAATAAACTAAAATCAACTAATTTTTTACATTAATCATGAAGAGTGCGGTTTCTATACATTTTAGCTTTCTCATCAGAAATGAACACAACATAGAGTATATAGCATTTGTAACGTCAATTTTTTTAACGTTAAACTTCTTCCATATCCAAAAGTTGAATCTGATATCTAACACTCTTTTTCAATTAATCCTTCAGGATAAGTAGTAAATTTTGTTTCTTCACGTCGCTCCTTTCGGCTAATTTCTGATTTCCTGGAATTTTTAGAAAATAGAAAAATATGTAAATCACGAGATAAACAAAACAAATAATTTAATTTGCATAACGTTTCATTTGATGGAAAAAGTTCCGTTTTGTTTCGAAACCGTTTAAATTCAATCAATAAAATCTGTGAAGATTTGTTCTACTTTGATTTCCATGAACTCAGTGTGTCATCCTTAACGAGGATCGGCTGACACAAAAGAAATATGTTCAATACATAAAGAACCGTTTCAAGCATTAAGTACTCTTCTAATCCGCATATTAGATTCCGTTTATGGTCTATTGTTAAGCACTAAGCGAATTCAAGATGATTCTGTACGGTACGCTTGCGGATAGGCTTTTAACACGATATTCAATGTTGATTGCGATGCATCCGATGAAATATGATTTTTGTTGTTTATGAAATATATTGCCTCAATGTATGTTCATAAGTTTCGATATGTGAATTCAGCAGTACTCGAATCGCGGACGCTGTATACTTGCCGATCATATTGAGAACGAATTTAATAATCGAAATGGCATCACAATCACATTTGATGTACGAATATTCGGTGCGGAAGGAAGAAACAATTGTCAGAAAAAGGGTGCCATTTGGATAATGGGAACAATGATCACGCAAAATATGTTAATGTGACACCAACTAGCACTTGTAGCGATACACACACCCATTCACACAGCACCAATTTCTCATTCGAATATTAAATTCCAGATTTTCTAAAAAAACGCGACGGAACAATTTAAGCTCCCTTTCTTCCCACGCAAAGCGAATCAATTTACATCGTCACCTTCGAAATGTGAGGAAATATGCACGACCACAATTAGCAATGTTTCCATTTGAATATTCATTAGAGATGTTCCCGAAACCAATAGCATCAAATTTAAAATCATTGCCCGCAAAATATAGGCGTGAAATCACAAACTCGCTGTTAAGATGCTTTGAGATGTGAATGTTCCGTTGCAAACAAACTTCAAAGTCGAAGAAATCTTCGGAAAGCTGTTTTAAGAGTGTTTCGCCACAAACTTAACAAATTTGCCGAAACAAATGTTAACGTTCATGCATGTTTTTTTTCTCTTTTGATTCATTAGTAATTGAATGCAAAAGTTGAACCGGGTTCTGGAAAGAGCAAATTAAGTTGGAACACTTGCTGTTTGGTTCAAGTGCAATTGAAAATCAGATTGAAAAATACGTGAAGAGCACAAATCCCGCAGCTATCTGCATTGCTATAAATGCACTTTTAATGAGCGAAAGATACTTGCCTAAGTAGCCTAAAATGTGAAAGATTTTACGGTGGAAATTGTGAAGAATTCAGAATTTCTTGGGATGCCCAAAGCATGGAATTTTCACGAAAAACTTCAAAAAAAATCTTCTGTCAGCAGCATTCAATCGTTCTTGATGTCGCAATACTCCAACACAACAGAAAAGATACTTGAAATCGAGGACGAGAAAAAATCCACTTGAATTTTCACATTGCCATCTCTAAACAAAGGTGAACTTTTGATTTCAATTTGTATCACATTTTTTACCGTTTTATTTTTTCTACTTCAAAGTTTATTTGGAAACCACAATTCGGATTCGGCAAAACACAAAAACGAATATGCCGTTTGGACGGGTTATGGTGTGTGAAGCCGTTTAAATCTACTGTTTGTTAAAAGTTTTTTTGGTAGCGAACCCGTTCTTGAATGAAATCAAAAGTGAATGCTTCACCGCATTCGCCATGCTGCACACGAATACTGTCTAGTTGACGACAAAATAGCAACTAACTAGAGCACCACAAATCCACTTTTTTGCACTTACGTACGAGATGTCGTCTTCATCAAATCTGTGGAGGCTAACAGCCAAATAATTTTGAGTAATCATAATAAGACATACGTTTCGTTTCACGGTCCGTACGGTTCTCTTACCCAGACATTCACTCTTTCGGTCGATGGATGCGATTGCCGATTGCTATTTGCCAGAAAAAGGGAGAGAGAGAGAGAGAGGCGAATGAATTTATGTGGAAACAGCGTTGAGCAAAATCAAAAACGCACATTCAAGCGATGGCAAGGAGTAGAAACAAGAAAAATCCCATTTGGGCCACAGCTTACCGATGATGCTACACGTATGGATGAGTGTATGAGTGTTTGATGGCATGCGCGCATTCAAACGTTAAACAAAACGTATCTATACAGTGCCATCCTTTTATATTATAGTTCGATTGATGTTGATGTTGATGCTGATGCTGAGAGAAAATCACTGTTTTATCAGCAGCAGCAAATATGGTATGATCCGTAACGACATTCTGTATTTTTAGATAGATCAAAAGCCATAATTTCTATGATTTTTTTGGGGTTTGAATCTCCAAAGGATTGCCTTTGAACGTTGATTAATTTTCGATAAACTTTGAATAAGTTAATGATATCGAGCATTTTCGGCGGAGGATTAAACACGAAATCAAACGAAGTTTTGGATTTTGAATAACCAATTTATAAGCGGAGGACTTTGGTTAAATAAACGGTAGATAATTCAAATTTGAGTGACTAAATCTAGCAATTTATATTCCAAATCTATCAATCCGTCGCACCAAGTGCAAATATTTGAGCTAATGAATACAGGGTATTTACATGTGGAGACTGCAGGACCGAAGCGCCGTAAACGGGCGGCTTCAGGACCAATTTGGTGGAGATTTCATGTTGAAATGTGTAGTATTCAACACAATAAGAGGATTATTTGACAGCCTCGGAAGGAAAGCATATCCTATGAATTTGCTGAAGGAATGCTAATACAAAAATATTATACAAGAGACACTAACAAAAAATCGTCGAGAGTAAAAGCCAAACAAAAAAAAACTCAGCGCGCAAGTCAAACAAACCTACTTGTTTGGTTTTCACTCTTGGTATTTGAGTATTATCGTCGAAAGAGTGAAATCCAAACAAGTAGGTTTGTTTAAATGCATCAATGATTTCAAATCTGACACAGCGATCAACAGTCGACAATTTCAAAATTCTCTAAGTCTTTGTGCGGTTTTTAAATGTGCACGCAAATCCAATGTGAAAAATCTAAGTCTGTCCATAATAAACGTTATTCCGTCTTAACGCGATCACTGTTCGTCTCCAACCACAAAACCAAACGAATCTTTTAGTTCAACTACTCACCGCTATCATTTATAATAATACAAATTTAATGCTTCTGAGTTGCGCTGTTTGCATGTAACTTATTGAAGGCGCAGTGTATGTCTTATTGTAGACTGAATGGCGTTAGACTGAATGACATGGGCCTTCATGGGGTCCATGAGCCGCAATGCATCCATGCATTTGCTTATGGACGAAGCAACAAATTGTTTACAGCAACAACAACGAAAGTAGAAACAACGAATCCAATGAAAGAGAAAATGTAAATAGATATAAATTAATCATTATCATAATAAGCAAATTTATCATAATGAGCAAATAAAAAAGGGAAGAAAAAGAAAACACTTCAACACTTTGCATTGGAAAGAACGTGTATACAACTGTGGTGATGTGACTGTCCGGCCGATTATTATTGAGTGAATTTCGTTGCCTGCTCTTTATACTCATTTCACTATTTTTATGCTGATCACAAAACACTAGCCACTTGTGTTCAACACTTGAATATGATGCTCCCGAAATCACGCACTTTGCCTTGTTTAATTATAGTGGAATCAAAAAGTAAAGTGGAAATGATTTGAATCCCATTTCACACTCGAGAATACTTAAGTATATTGAGAATTTAAATCGATCAAAAAGCAATGATTCGAATGATTTTGTTTATCATCAACAAACACTTTTGACCCTTTCCATTCATTAGTCCAATTTCAACAGAAATTTTATGCGTTCAAAAGCAAATACGGAAAAGAGCTGGTGTAATTCCAAAACATTTTATCGACACTTTTTCGCTTTACTTTGATCCACCATTCACTTTCGAATTATATCATAAAAAAACCATTTGATTCCGGATAAACCTTGAGAGCATGTTGACAAGACGTGACGAAATCGCAGATTGATAGAACGCATCAAAAGCATGATGTGATGTTATGAGCATTAGTACTATCGAACTAGAAACGAATTAATTAAAGAGGAAAAACGACAAGTTAAAAGAATTTGCAACCCGAAACACTCAAGTTTATATTAAGAAAATAAATTTTATCTCTGAAGTACTGCCTTTATCATTCGATAATAATCAAGGCTCTTGGCAATAGTCTGTTTCGCACCAGATTACTGATATATCGGAATAGAAAAATAGCTTTAAGATATTTTTATGTTTGCAAACGGCTGTTTCGATGCAAAACATCGAATATTTCTGTGCGAATTCAATTTTTGCAAAATCATACGTGAAATGTGTTTGTAAATGCGATAGGAAAATAACGATTCGATGCAAACATTTCTGCGTTGTTAAGCAATCATTTACACCTTAAAGGTTCGCAACCGTTTGAGAGTCGTTACCAATGACACCGATTTGTCGCACCGATTTTATTTATTTGTTTGTCAAAAATTATAGCAGAATTTTGCGCTTGAACAAACACACATTCAGCAACATTCGTTTGAATGCATTTTTGATAAATCCAATCCTAACGAACAGAGAAGTTGCGAATAGCATAAAAAAAAGACAGCACATTCCAGCAATAAAAGAATCAGTTTGCTGGCTTTTTCACTCACGCTCACAATTTTCCTTTCAGAAGCGGCGGCAGCTGATTGATACATACATTGTAAAATTTGAATTAAATCGGCAAACGAACCGTGCTGCAAATCAAATTGGGCTGCTTACGAAATGAATGGATTTAATTTTCATTTTTACTCATCTTTCTGTCCATCCGTTTCGTTTTCACGCGCGCACTATTTGCCGTAGTTTTTTCGATATGACCTTTTCGCAAGTTAGTTTATATTCGTTTGCGTAATTATATTGGCGACGAGAGCACAGATGTCATTGTTTTTTTGTGTTCGTTCGTGTTGCTCAGATGAATTGAGCAATCAGTTTTGTTTTAGATGAATTGAAAAATTAGCAGCGAAACGCGTTACGCATCTCGATGATAATTGAGACAGTTTCAAAGCGGAAAGGCTCAGATGCATCATCATCACGCGTTTTATTCCGCAAATAGTAGCAAAAAAACTAGAATAATTGGATGCTACTGAACGGCACACAAAAACATCAGCATTACTATGGTCAACATCGATACGAAGTATTCGTGCGAGAGAAAAAAACGAACAAACGAATTAAATTCGTCGTGTGCGAGCGAGCGAGTGACTGTATTTTTCATTCACATCGTGCAACCGCAGATCGGCCACACGAGCGTTCACAAGTTATCGTTCTCGATTTTTGTCATCGTTGATGATAATAGCGACAAACAAAGCGCTTTTGTGAATAAAATACCGGGATAATTGTCTTTTATTTTCCCTTTTTTCGCCTTCATCTCATCTCTAGTTTTGCATCGTCTTTTTTGTTGGCATCTTCTTCTTTTTAGTTGACGACACTCTTTTTTCTCTCTCACTCTCTCCCTGTACATATTCAGAGCAAAATAGTGATATTTAATACGTTTCTTAAAAAAAGGGCCGTTCTTTTGTGTGTGCTCTTTCGCGTTTGTTTAGTTTCCCTAAGCGTTGCGTGTTCAAAGCTCGGGCTTTTACGTGGTCGGCCGCTCAACATTGTCGAAACGAGGGAAAAATACCAACAAATGAATCACATCGCAATTTAATTTTCCTCTTTGCACCGGACACAATTAAAATCGCTCAAACAAGAAACGGGAAGGAAAAAAAAATATTGCATAAACTATTTTTTACATTTTATTATTGCTTTTTTTATTCCAAAAAGTTTGCACGCTTTGCCTGACCTCAAAACGTAATCGGATTGCATGTACTACATATTTGCACAAGACAATTGCAAATAATAAATATATCATTTCGTAAATAAATGCAGAAACATAGAATTATCTTAGGAATTATTTGATTCGCCAGTAATCGTTTTCATTCTCGCTCAGCAATCATTGGGTGGTAAAAAAAAAATGTTTGCCGAGACTAACATCAAATTATACTTTGACTCTCAGCATTATGTAAAATAAAATTCGAAAATGAATACAAATGGAACAGTAACAAGATTTCTAACCGAAATGAATTCAGAAAGTGGTGGAAAGTCGAAGAGACATTTGCGAAATGGCGGAACACACTGAATATGTATAAGATGATTATGCGATAGAAACGCCGGTGCATTTCGTTGGAATCGCTCCTTCTTTTGCATAAGAATGCACTTTTTCTTTCACGAAAATGTCGTCTTCGGCTCTGTCATCATCACTGTCACTCGACGGTATTCTCGCTCTTCATCTTGGCCATTTTCTTGCTCTCGACGCAAGGGATTTTTCTTATTTCATCTCCATCCGAACCCGTAAGTCTATCGCTTCAGATTCATTCTCGATTTCAAATTGGGTTCCCATCGCATAAAATCAAACCACACGAATGTCGTTGTCATTCGCATTGTATCTCACAAATTGGAGAAAAACATCCAGACAAACTCATTGAAATTGAAATCTACACTAGTAAAAAGTTTGACGCGTATCAAATTTTCGCCTCTTTCATTCGCCTGGATTTTTTGCTTTGTGAATTTAATTGGCACACACAAACCAAATTTTAAATTGGATTTTCATAAGTCGAGAATCAAGTGTCGAACAATGCATTTTTATCTACTTGAACATAGCCACGATTTTTTGATTTTGGGTAGATTTCAACTGGACACCGGGGGATAGTAATTATCATGGTAATTTGAAGAGAATCATGATATTCATCATGAACGATACGCAAATATTTATGGAAAAGTGCCACTTTATTCGAATGGTTTTATGCGAAAGTTGGGCTACCACTACGTCCAGACGACAATAATTAATCTTCAACATCGTTTGTCATCATTTTTTAAAGGCATGAAATACGATCTAATCTAAGCGAATATATTTAGCAGTGGATAAACAAGCAAATTTAAAACCTCCAATCATTTGCCATTGAATTTTATGGTCCGTATTTTGAGTACGTTCTCTGACATTTTGTAGCTTCTTGAGAGAAAGAAAAAACTGATAACCGAATTGAATTCTGAGTGGCACGATCATTTGAAATGGAAATGAAGTAGCAAAAATTTCAAACCTCATTTGAAATGAATACGCAAATGAAACAAAGTTAATCAAATCAATCGATACATTTTAAATTACTTAACGTTAATTAATTAAAATACTTTGGATTTTGAATATCTGCTAAATCTTCAGTTGATATTTTTCTTTTTCAATGGTCCAAGCGAATTTTTCTACGGGCTCATAAAATTCGAATGGATCTTTACCGTTTGCTTGATAATGAAAGCTTTTGAATTGAAATGTAAAAGTTTTAATAATAAACTCGAATTATTGTATGTGCGTCGCAAAATGTGCATGAAAAACCAAAAAATCGATTGATTCAAATGAATTTGTATAAATTCTCTTATTCTGCTAAGTTTGCAGTTTGTGCATCGACCGATTAGGATCAGAAGAACTCTTTTATAGCAATAATTTGTCCAATTGATAATTGTTTGTATTGATGAGTTCAAGTAAATGGTTTTGAATACATTTTTCACTCGAGTACAAACACTCTTATTGCAATTGGAACGCGCTGTTCTACATCAATATGAGCGATTCCATCTCCATCCGTTCGATTGAATCGAACGAACAAACGACTTAGCATCGAACAATGTAGTTCACTGTCGAATTTACTCGGAATACCCGATTGAATTGTATCAAAGTTGATTTGAATTTTTTCAGCGACAGTTCCATTTGGCAATCGTTGTTTATTTGTTTATCAAGTTGCTTTGTGTACCAGCAACAAAGTTTGGTGAGGCGAAGCATTTCCTTTTTTTCCTTCTGTGCGGCAAAAATAAATACAACAAAAACCGAACTAAATTTGTAGAAAAATGGGAACGAAAGGATTGTCCAAAGTGATGTAGTATTAAGATAACATCGTTGTCGTCGTCGTTGTCGTTGTGATCAGCGTCAGTAGTAGTGCGCTCTGCTTTGAGATTGTGCACAATGTGTCTGTGTGTGTGTTGATAAATGGAAGAGTCGAGCATTCAAATACCAATATCGCAACGTTTGAACGTTGAAATGCGAGAATCCGTTATGTTGAAATTTAACTAGAACGCGCATGCCTATCATAACAGAAAATGTGGAATGGCATGAACCAACGGATGGGTACTTTGTATTCGGATTAATAGAACTTTGTTGGTGCTGAGCGAATGACGAACTGAAGGATAAACGTCATGGAAAAAGTGTTGGATTCGAAATAAATGTGTGTGATTTTGTTGCTGCATCTTCGCTTCATGTCATCATCATCGTCATTAAGCGTACGCCGTTCTCAACCAAATAATTTCGATACATCGCAGGAACGCAGTGTACTACAAGAGATATTGTTGCCGCTTGTTCATTCGTTCCGTAGTTCAGCAACAAGAACGTTTCTCTCTCACTCACGCGGTGTTTGAGTTGTGAGTGTGTGTTTTTTTTCCAACTTTGTCTTTTGTCACACACGCCCCTGTCCTCGTGTGCTCCAAGTGCTGTGCAGCCGTACTTCACCCTTTCGTTGAATTCAATTTCCATCGAACAGAAGCAAATATCATCGGTGACCGTGCAGAAAAGCGAAACGACACGCGGTGAAACTTTGATTTATATTTAGTTTCATTAAAATAATTTAAAAAATCAATTAAATCGAATTTCGGCAATATTTTGTTTTTCCAATCAGTGGAAATCGTTGTTTTGTCACCGAAAGCAGCTTTCATCATGTTGAAAATGTAAGTGAAATTCCGTTAGATTTTAATTGTTATAGAAATTTTGAAGGTTGTTTTTTTAAAAGTGCTTTGTTGATTCATTGCGTATTTTGAATAATAAATTTCTTGGTGAGCAAAGTTCTTTAGCAGAAAGCGAGGAAGATCCTTCCGGCGTTTTGATAAATAATGTTGACCGTTGCTGAAAGATCTAGAAAGATTTATTTCTCTTTTCGGGAGAGTGAATCCGAATGCTGATTTCAAAGTTGCAAGATGCGTTTTTCCTTTGTCTTATCATCGGCTGTATATTTCCATTGTCTTCGAAGTCATTTAGATTATAATGAAATAAATATACACCGCAATTTAGCAAAAAAACAATAGCCGCAATAAAACATGTTAACAGCTAGTGAAAACCGAACTTAATTCAGTCAGATAAATCACTTGATTTTTGGTTGGTGTGGCTTTTCATCTTTCTCTCTTCGCTTATCATTGGATCGCAGTCGATGTTTAATAAATTATCGGATGATTAATGATTGTTATTGGACTTTTGATGGTTCAAGTTAGTTTCGCATAAAATCACATAAATTCCAACGTAATTTTAATGATGATAAAACGAATTTGGGGTGTTTATTTTCATCGGCACCATCAAACCACATGACTTATATAAATGGATTTTTTCAAAAGAGCAGCAAATCACCGGATATTAGGACTTAATGGGTTATTTATGTTTTACATCGCCAGCGAATGCAACCATTGACGTGAAAACAGTTAGCACGTGCCAAAGTGGCTCTTGCAGTTTATCTTTCGATTACAAGTTTTCTGCCGCACAACAACAACAACAACAAAAACAAAGCTGCACAAGAACAAATAGCGTGAATGATACACAACATTTGCACATCATTCGCAATATGCATTCCTAATTGATTTGTATCGATAGAGATCTTGGTTAAATGGGCCGTTCATAATATGTTCGCAATTTAATGCAAAGTGAGTTTACAATATCTACACAATTTCTATGGTTCTTTCTTTTGACGTTCGCTTGTCCATTGACAATAGATGGAGTTTCGTTTGACAGCGAATTCATTTGCAAATGCCTTCTAAGCAACCACTTTGCATAATGTTTCACTTCATATCTGGTGTTCGATCAAACCACTCGAATGCTCCAGCAAGTTCCTTTCTTTTTTCATTCAGGATTTCAAATGATTTGCGATTTGACAACCCACGAGAAGTTCGGCAAAACGCCTTTTCACTCATCCAATCCACTCACTTATGCAGATGAAAATGTACTTTTCTTTTCACAGTGTTCATGTTTCTGTGTGACTAGGGGAATATCACATGCCATGAGTGTGTATGTCAAAGCAAGTGAAACAAGTGTAGCTAGAATGTGTGGCATTTTTTTACAGATTCCTTCATTCATTGGAATTTATAGTTTCTCTATTTTGTCATATATTCGCGCTCATTTTTCTCCTACATCAAGTTGTTCTGCATGCTTTTCCGCATTTCAGTTGCTATTTTGTTTTTTTTGGAACATTCTCAATCTCCGACAAATATTGCATGTTTCATCCGAATTTTAACGAGATTAAGCACCAAAATTGAAAAAAGGACAGGGAGAAAGAGCGTAAAATAGAGAGAGAAAGCAGCATGTGCTCTGGAGATTTGGATAGTTTTTGGCGGAAGTCGACAAATTCTGTGCATCGATACGCCTCTAGATTTATTTTATTATGTCAATTTGTGGAAATGTATATAGATATTTCAGATTTATTTAATATGTTTCCACTCAACCGAATTCACATGCATACGAATGAGATGTGGTGACCAGGAACACAGCCATAAGCTACAGTCAGAAGGCAAATTGATGATTGATACATTCATAATTTGGCATACGTTATTCATGTATGGACCCGGTTCCACCACTGAAATGTTTCATGTCTTGAAATCGATTCTCGGATTTGATCGTTGCCAGCCACGGCTGTCAGTTTGACTATTCAAAACAGCAAAGCTTAGCTAGATTTTGGCATTATTGAATTCGATACTCATGAAAAATTGAACATTGTTGAGATCATCGACCATGCTTTTTTTACATATTGTTCACATGTTTATTTTCAAATAGGAATTCGATTTCTCCCAGTGTTTATATATGGGATTTAATATAATTTATTATTATTTGTTTCTCAAAAGACCGATTGTCTGTTCCTTTTGCTAGTTCAATGCTGGTTCAAGAGATGTTTCGAAGACGAAATGGATTTTGTTTGCAACTATTTAAAGATATAATTCAAAATCTGTTGAAAAATAGCACGTAATCAAGTTCATTTTCGATAATTTTTCAGTTTATTTGTTGTAATATCAATGAAAATGATTAAATTATTTTGATTGACAATACAGAAAATTGCATTTTCAGGAGCTAACACTTGTCTGAATGGGTAATTTTTTCAACACCGTAGAAATGGACAGCAATAGCATTTAATTTGATAAAATATTTCTGTTGAAAACAGATAGAAGATGTGATCATTTTGAACGTGTTCGGATTTTGTATGTGAGCCCAGCCATTACGTCAAATAAATAAAAAAAATTGTTCCACATAGTGGCTACTTCACTCTAAATTACATTTGTATCACAATAATTGAATTACATTCGAGTTGATGCTATCAAAATGATCCTCAGCTTATGAATTGATGCCAGACACAGCGACTTATGGCAGGATGAATAGGGACGCTTTTATCGTTTCATTGCAAAGCTTTATCTTTGTAATGAATTTTTAAGACGCTTGACCATTTTAAAACGCAATGAGCATCGGTAGCATAGGCCATGCTCGAACCTAGTTTACTTTGAAACATTCATGACAATATCATAAAATGCTCAAACATTTCGTCGTTTATTTTCTCAATTTCTTACACCAAAAATCCTCTTAACAAATCGGTTTGAATCAAGTCGCATAATAACATGAGTAACCCTATTAAACTGGCAAATATTCAGTAATCTGGATAAACAAACCGAAGATCCTTCGAAAAGTATTTGTTTTGGTTTTGTCCTCTGAGTTTTATTTTAATCGAATATTCATAAGCATGATGCTATATCGTATGCTAGCAATTTGCTACAGATGAAATTCAGATAAAACGGTTTTGAGCGGAGGAGAGAGGGGAAGAGACGGAGGCGGCCGTTTGAAATGATAATATAAATTTGTGGATTCAGCTTGGGAAATTTGGTTAAAAATAAATTTGAATATAAAAATTATTTTTGATATAACAAAATCTAAATTGTGAAATTCGGGTGATGTGATGTTAGGCCGATGATTAAGCGAATGTATGACATATGCTTAGAACCAATGCAACCGCAGAATAACAATGAAACGACATGTTCAATTCCATACCATTTTGGAATGCTTAAATCTTCCACTTTTAATCAAAAAAATACTCAAAATAGATTCTCGCGCTCTTCTAAACTGAAATGGGCGGTTGTCAAATGCACAGGAACTTACTTCAAATGTGAATAAGCATTTTCTGTATTCATTGAATATATTTGATCTGCGGCGAAGTCAAACGTTAAACCGAATCAACTAATAAGCAAGCAGGATGACAACGGCGAACGGAACAATATTGGCTGAGTGTCAACAATCTTGGCTTTTGCCGTGAGCTCGAAATGCAAATTAGAAACTGATCCCTTGCCGAATGTCGAGAATCTAAACACAGTGTCACACAACAAACACAAGAATAAAATTGAAATGGTCAGAGGTGAAACAGGAATTAAACTTTGCCGTGACAGTGCTGCTACTGTAATGCTAGTCAAACAATATATGCGTATGTTTGTATATCGAATTTGGATGTTTTTATAATATTATGTTGAAATGCGAAATATGTATATGATGTGATGACGTCTGATTGCGAAATGGATATGACCTGAACCTAAATATCTGGCTGTTTACGGGAAAATAAATTCGGTTTGTGTCAACAAAACCTTGGCTCTTTCAAATCGCTAGCAATGTATATTGTAAAGAATTACCTGTCGACGATGAAAAATCATGAAAATAAACAATTTGAAGACTTTAAGTGAGATTAATCAAAGGGACGAATCAGGCGCTCTTTCATAAACTTTCGGCAGCCGAAGCATATGATTGAATTTGATGCAGATTGAGTGTCAACATATACGCGCCAATCTCAATCAACATATTACACGTTTTGCCGTTGTTGTAGTTTGACGGATAAGCAGCCGCGAGGAAATTGATTGCAATGAGCACATGTGCTACTAAAAGAGCAAGGATAAATCAATGCACATTGGAACTTACTTGTCCTCTCTCTCACTCCTTTTTGAAATGATGGATGAAACTCGTGTTTCATTCGTATTTACACGTACGCAAACATGTGCGAAGTGCTGAAATCAAACCTTCGATTCAAACGAGTTTGTAACTTGCCGTGAGACTTTTATTGTGATATTATTGAATAGGACCGAATGCTAAAAAAGAAATCGTGGAACGAGAAAGTGCAGTGCGTCGAACGGAAACGCCAATCGACAGAGGCAATGAATATGTAACCAATGTCAGGAAAAAACGATGACACAAACGCTGCTCGTTGGAGCACAAAAATGCCGAGGAAACGAACGGAAGACGAGAAATGGAGAAAAACAGACGAACGGGGTGCGATACAGGAGGAAATTCGGAATGCAATAGATAGTTAATGGAAAACGCTTTAAGGGGTATTTTGTTGATATGAAACATAAAACTACAATTTTGTACGAACATGTTCGTTGACATGATGACACGATTGCTGAGAGCGTTGAACAAAATAAACGTTTCGGAATCACTTTCGACACTGAACAGGTTTCGAAGATTGAGCCGTGTAACATGGCTGGTGTTACGTTTGGCACACATTGTCCAGACCGATATTTAATATAATGTAACACTCATGAATTTCAAATCGGGCGAACGGTTTCGGATTTTTTGTTGGCAAAGCAAGCAAAAAACCCGGTTCGAAATTAATTTATTAAATTTATAGTTTTTGCATGCACCAACCAGTTGGTTTCAAAGTGAGTGGTGCGGTTATTTGTTTCCGGCGGTCAGAAAGGAATTTTATCAAAATGAGTTTTTCGCAAGGTACTTTACTATGTCTTTCAATTCATTGACGTTTCGATTACAATATCTTTCTAGCTCTGACATATATCATGACTTTGGGGTAGACAATTCAAATCATTTTGAATTTAGAATTCTTTCGATTCTCAAACTCGAAAAAAACTCAAGTCGATCCAAATGAATTCGAATCTTTTCGAATGCTTTTAGCGTTTCTATTATTTTTCATTATCGCACTTATGAAATAACGATAAATTCAATTAAAAAAGAGTGAAGGCCTTACACCTGAAAAATCCACTCGAAAAGGAATCACTTTACCGTTTGAAGACAATTTTACGCCGAATAATACAGGACACGCGTCCGAAAAATCTCATTTACTCTATGCTTAAACAAGAAGTATCGAAACATTTCATATGGCATATAATGAAGAATATCTTCATCCCAAAAGCACACACCAAACACAATACAAGTTTTATTGTGGAACAAGAGTTAAACATTCAACGAAAGGGTTTTCCATTCTCCGTTTTTTTACGAAATTCCAGATGAAAAGTACGAAAAAAGAACTTTATTTTTTTACTTTTCCACATACACCACTGTGTGCGTAAATATATGGCAATCGGTCCGAAGAATTCAAAACACTCGGAATGAGTTTTCATGCGTTTTGGACCTATTTTTTGTCGGTGTGTGGTACGTTGTCTGCTGTCCGCTGTTTTGGAATCTTATTGATCCATATAATGAGGTTTATTTTAAAGACAAATAGCACAATTTTCGCGGAAAATCTTTAAATTGTCTCTCTCTCTTGATACTCTGAGAGAACATTTGTAGGGATTTGAGATGAAAAAAGTTGTGCTGTTTTTTATTTCACTACAAGAATCTATATTTTCACGAATTTTTGTAGGGTTTTTCAGTACTAAAATAATATTTCATATGGCTAATACTTTCCCGTCTCACTATTGGTGAGTTTGAACCAAATACCAATAAATTCGCAAACATGGCACGGCTGATTCGTAGTTTTAATTAATCCTTAATCTCATCGTAATGACTTAAAATTTGGTGTGACATGTTCCCATAGTTACATGATGATAATACGATAAACAATTAACATAACCCTCAGAATTTCGAGAAATGTGCGGAAGAGTTAGCTTGACGTATGCAAGACCATTTGTTTCAAATGACTTTAATCAAGTGGAAATTAACCGCATTATTCATTTGCAATTTCGCGAAATGGAAGTAATTCGGTGAATGCATTATATGGGGATCGAAGCCATGCGGAACACGAAAAAAATAATGCCGACAAGTATAAAAAAAACTTCATGATGCTCACTTTCTTGAAATCAAATGCACATTAAATAAATAATAAGATAATCTGAACGAGCATAGAGTAATTCGATACTGTTCTTCCTTCTTTGGCACATTTCTTTTGTTACGTGGCAAAAGTTTTCGGCATAATACCATTAAATCACAGAGTATGCGATCATAAAATTACATCAGCTTGTAAGAGTTGAATTAGTTCGAGCGTGTACGCAACAAATATCTTCACTGAAAAACGTATTTTTGATTCGCAAGAGAAATATTTTTCATCGCACTTATTCATTGTTATGAGATATGGTTGAATTTTGGCGAGCAATATGAATGCAAATAGCACAAAAGAATCGAATTTTCGACATTTATTTACTTATGTAAAGTAGTTTGTGCTTAAATCGCAAGAAATAAAGCACTTTTACGGCGCACGTGTATATCGAAAGAAAATCTCGGTAAATGCAACAATGCTCAAACACAACTGCCTACCTTTTTATGGCTAGACAAATAAAAGTGCGCAAAATTACATTGTGCGGGCGCTGATGCGAGCACATCAAATTATATTCAATTGGCATTATTATGTTCGACAACGTTTTATGACCAAGCATTCGCTTATATTTGTATTATGGAAAAATGGCTCATAGCATAGCTTATCTTCGTGCATTGTCATAAATTCTTATACAACCACAAAGTTGTGCATTTCCATGATTTGACATGAAATAGAATTTGTACGTTCTGGCGCGGGCTGGAGCTAATGCAAATCCTTGCATGCCTTTCAACGCTGGAATTCGCTTTGAATGCTTTCTAATGCTCAGATCTAATTTCTGACACACAATTCCAGTTGAATGAGTGCTTTTGGTGGCCTCAATCGTATGCATACGTCGTATTTTTGGATATTAACAATTTGATTTTAGATATGTTTTATTGGTATATCGTTTGAGTGAAAAGTTATTCATTTGAAGTTCATCGCATGAAAAAGATTTGTGGCCGACAGAAAGGATGCGATGATTTTAATCGACTTCAAGGGAATTCCATGCATTTATCGGGGATCTTTGAAGGAATTCACAAAATTACACTGAGTCTCCTTTTGAGACCAGAGCCCGCTTACATTCATCTATTGTGAGACAGATATTTACAGCCGGTTGGTACTATAGCTACTGACAAGTGCGTACAAGGGCGTCATGTGTTTAGAAAATGTTATTTGCATAAAAGAATTCGAAAAGAATGATGTTGAGTGCTAAATAAACAATATTAGAATCCAAATTCTTTGGGTCTGCAAATTGAAACGAGTAAAGAAAACGAAAACTTCACCCGAAGAATCGATGAAAACAGAACATCTGTTTTTAAAACTTGACTTGAATCACAAAGCATTTTTTAATTAGTTCTCTCGGAAAAAATTTTAGTCCGCAAAAAGTTCGACGGCATAAAGTATGCTGATTCGAAAAATCTATGCGTCAAGTGAACCCTTTTGGCAGTACTTCAGTCGATTCGCAAACATGGATGCTGCCAAATCGCATGGAATTTGCTTGTCGTATTCAAATACACACTAGGCTTTTCCATTCCCTTTACCAGCTGTAGAAACAGTACAGCATTCAATTTAATACTCAAGTTTATCAGTGGAAGTTTCATATTATTTGTGGTCGATAAGAAAAGTCATCGAAAGTTTGTCTGTTTTTGTTCAAACGAACGAAAAAAATACCCGCTGTTCAATTCAAACATCGAATCCTTTTTTGAACGCACGCACGTACATAAATTGATCATTTATACAGCGCTAAACTGTCACTGGAATGCATCACATGGCCAAATGAATTTTATCAGTGTTTATTTGTTATCCATGTTAGACTATTCGACCATTCCATATCATCAAAATATCGCGGAATCAGTAGGATAGTGGGGTGGTCTTGTGCGCCGATCCACATGCTTGCTCCCTCCTTCACTACGTGCAATTTCGAGCAAAAGACGTGATACAACCATTTTATTTCAAAATCCTTTTAAGGTAAAACTTATGGTGACGATTTCTGTTCGGTGGATTCGCTCGCATTTTTTCCATCTCTATTTAGCACATTGCGAACATGAGACGATAAAACAATACCCAAACAAACTATATAAAAGTCGAGTGTATTATAAATAATGATTAAATACAGTCCAAAATACTGCATATTGCTACTCATTCGGTACCGCTCAATGATATGAGGGGTTCAGAGCAAAAATGTTACTTCAGATCCTACCTCCTGCTCTTATTCATGAGACGGCCCATAAGTAAGAGCAGGAGGTAAGATCTGAAGTAACATTTTTACTCTGAGCCCCTCATATCATCATTTCTCATCGTCCAACTTTCACCAATCTAGTGCTACTGCGAGAAAATGAGTACAACCGACAAAAAATCTGTGCCGATTTTTGTTCATTGTTCGACCCGGCTATTTACTGATGCGACAGTAAAGTTCGTTTCCCTATTTTGGCGACATCGAATGAAAAAAAAATAGTTCATTTTAATCAACTCCGATCCAAAATGACACTTTATAGCAAACCCATTTGAAATGTCAGATGGTTAAAGGGATACAGTTCACGGGTACATTGTTAATTGAACTGCGCCAGAATTTATTTTTAAATCCGCAACAGTTTTCCAACTTATTTCGGATCATGCCAAATTTTACGGAAACTTTCTCGGTGGCACTTCGGTTTATTTTTGTGTGTTGGTCGAAATTTCCGGCAGATATGATGAAAGGCAAAAGAAAAAGACGTCATAAGTTTTGTAAAAAAGGTCTGGATTACGAATGCCTGCATCGACGGAGAAGAATGAGGAAAAACAGAAAAAACAGATAGCAAATGAGCATCATATTGTACATACACTCGATTCGAGGCTGATGAATGAGCAGATTTCTGCTTTGCATTACCCACAACCGCGCCACATTATTTCACAGGAAACGAAGACATTAGGCGAAATATTTTACGCAGAGCAATTGATTTAAATGAAAGTCAGTTTTTGTGTGGCCGCAAGCTTTGATGTGTTCAACCAAAAGCAAAACCCAGGAAAAACTGTAACAAAACAGATAACATATTTTGCAATGAAAATAGCCGCAATGCACACATTGGTCATCATAATATGATGGGGGCTCACTTCAATACTTTCACCCCATTCCTGCTCTTTATCAACAGAGAGCGAGAGAAATATATTAATGTTTGAATTATATTTGTAGTCTGACCGAAAGCACAACCACCGCCCAACAACAACACCTACGCCGCCACCGCCACCATTGCTGCCAGCAGCACAACGAACAGCAGTGGCGACAAAAGTGAGAACGGAATGTTGTTGAAATGTACAAATTACAGTCGACTTATCAATCTCCGCTTGCCATTCATTTGATCCACTCAAATCTCTTCGCATATGTGCTGTTTTCGATGACAGTAATGAGTTGAATTGTTTCAAGAACAATACGGATTTGCTGTAAAAACCCCAACCGAATGCGAGGTGGCCAAGAGAATGCCAAAGATGAAACTAAATTAATATTGTATTATAGCTACGATAAACGGTTAACCTCTATCATATCAATTGATTTGAAGCATTCGCTTCAGAAACCACACAACGCCAAACATTCGTCTGTTTTTCTTGGATTTTCAACCATATTTGAACGTCTTTGCAAATGGGAACACACAATTTCAACTGACGAATGATGATAGTTTCCCATGAATTCGGTTACAAGAAACTTCAAACATGTCGAAAGCTTACAATTTCTTATGAAAAATGTATGACTGTAAGTCGACGGAGCGCAATGAATTACGACTTTATCCATATAATACGAAAATGCAAGTAGAGCATAATATGCCGCCACGATGCCTGTCAGGATGTAAATTTTTCTTCCATGAAGCTCCAACTGATAAGAGAGCAAGAGTGACTTCCTGTGTGTGTTTTATGGCATGGATTTCAAATTGCAAAATTGATGTCGAATTTTCGTAGGTGAATATAAGTACGGTTGAAAGTCACAACCAAAGACCTTCGTTTTCGATCTACTTCAATGAACATTCACAGTTTTATATTCTTCTCTGCTCAGTGTGGTAATCGAAATGGTAGTTCGTTGTCAGCAATCCGAAATTGTCATTAGCAATCGATTTGTTTGCAATAATCAAGATCCAATACGTACTCGTAGATCGAAAGTGATTAGAGCTTGGCAACTGATCGAAAATCGATTTTCCAACGCATGTTAATAAAATTAAATTTTACGTGTGGTTAACCACTGCTTATTCAGTCAGTTGCCATGCGCTGGCAAATCGCTGATAGCTCGTAAATTAAAGTGATTTCAAAGACGTATTTCAAGTCGAAGTGTGAACATGTGTCAAATAGTTGAAATACCATGTTCGAGATAAAAAAGACTGCTTTGATTTTTCCCCATCATGTCACATAAGATTTACCAGCAGCATCCGATGTGGTCTCTGCTCCCCTTACGCACTGTGCCAGCCAAGCTTATGCAATTACATATGCTACATATAGCACTGGCTTCTTTTCTTTTCAATAAAAAGATGAGATGCATGTTGGATTGAGCATGGCTGTTATAGTAAGATTGTGAATTGTTTTGTACTAGCACAAAATATGAATTATGACTTTCCAACATGTGTTTGCATGTTCGCACTGCCGTGTGTGTGTGTAAGTGAGTAAGAAAGTGAGCACCACAATTTCAGTGACGAGATGAAAAGAATCTTCCATTTTAAATTCTACATTCGTGTTCGCTAGTTGATCTTTGCCAATTGCACTTATCCGCACCATTCTCGGTAGGAATTCTCATCTTTTTTCATAATTGTCTACAAGCTAAATGGCATTTTAAGTCTTGCATGCTTTACTCGCGAAAACACAAATGCCCTTTTCCTCTCGGCCCTCTCTGCTCTCTTCATTTAATATCGCGAAGACTCAAGAATGGGGTCGAAAAAAGGAACCTGGCAAATGTGTGTAAAACGGAACTGAAAAAAGTCAGACATAGGCATAATTTGTGTGAAGAAACGGGTTCATTGAATACGATAAGAGGTAAAGGTTGATTTATTACACGATACATTTCAAAGAATTACAATATTGCGCTCACGAGATGTTCTTTACATTTCGCACACATTGTATACATGGAATCCATTTATTTGGTAAATTGAAGTGCACTGTCATATTCGCATTGAATATTGCGGCTCCAAGATAAATGCCCTAATTTATAATATCCAGAAAATCCAAAGAAATGCGATAATATTTATTGAATTTTATTTTTCCTTTTGGCACTATCACACACACACACACACACACACAATGTTCATTGCACACACACATACCATTTGAACGATTTGCTGGGTGCAAAGGAGAGAGAAGAAGGAAAAATCATGAAACTGAATGTAACAAATTGAGAACTCCCACTTCAGCACTCAGCAACGTTTCAATGAGAGTTTTTTTCTCTCGAATGATGCAGTTAAGATCATCATCGTGTACATTACACCCATTCAGCGTTTTAACCCCAATACTGTAATAGAGAGATACACGAAAGGCCTTTGTGTGATTTTGATGGGGAAAGATGCTGTTCAATAAAACTAAAACCAAGGTTAAGAGTTGCTGATATGAAGAAAAATACAACGTTCCAAAGTCAATTTTTATTTCAACCTCCGCATATTTCAGTCAACATAAAAAACATTTTCTCTTTCCTCGTGTTTTTTTTCACTGCTTGTTCTCCTTGATTCGATAGAACGGTCGCCGTAGTGTGGTTTGCATGCACTTTTACGGTGGCATCAGCTGGTAATTTTCGAAAGCAAAAAAACGCATCAACTAGAGCTATAAAAAATTCAACGCTTGCTAGGGATATTCATTATTCGCAACAGCATATGCTGCAACACACTAGGTAATTTAATTATATTAACATCAAAGCAATCTCAATGCGATACAGTCGAACCTTGATTTTTCGAAACCTCGATTCTTTGAAAGTCGCGGTTTTTCGAAATGCCTTTCTGGGATGAAAAAACCTCGATTTTTCGGAAAAAAAATCGAAAAATCAAGGTAATTCAATTTCAAATAAACGCGTATTTCATACATGATCTCTCTTTGAAATTCGTTCCTAATTTGAGAAAAATGGCATTCTACGTTTCATTTGAAATGAAAATAATGAACAAAAATATATTGTATGTACAGTATTATAAATGACTGATTTCAGCTGAATTTTGGGCCAAAAAATTCGAGAAAATAAACAAACAAAATATGTGAGATCAATAGCAAGACAGAACACTTTCTCTCCTCTTAAGTCAATGCAAAGCGGCTAGTACTAATTTTACTTGTAAGAATAATGTTCCGTTGAGATTGAGTGACGTGGCCAGTGAAGCCGAATATGTATGTAGCTTCTAATACACTATGCAAAACACATCGCAGTGTCCGTTGTCCAATCACAGTTGGATTCTTAGTAGTTTTGGATTCAGTGCGTTTCATCAGTCAGTCAGTCAAGTGCAAATATGCCGCCGCCAAAACGTGTAAAATTCTCATTAGATTTGAAACAAAAATGTGAAGTGTTGGAAAAATTGTAAAAAGGTGTTCCAGCGAACGCAATTGCAAAGGAGTATGGCGTTGCCAATTCCACCATAACAAGCATTCGGAAACAAGAATCGGACATTCTGAAATCGACCTCGGCCACTTATCAAGATGTGAAAAAGAAAAGTTTGAAAAATCCCGAGTTTCCTGAAATGGAATCTAAACTATATGCGTGGTTTTTAGAGCAGCGTAAACGTAATTGTCCGGTAAATGGCACGATCTTGAAAGCAAAGGCGAAGCACATCTTTTCGAAGTTGCATCCCAAAAAAGAATTTAGTGCGAGCAATGGTTGGTTCGATAATTTTAAAAAGCGAACTGGTATTCGATTTTTGAAAGTTTGCAGTGAAAATTGGGTGCTGACACTGCTGCTGTTGCTTCATTCGTTCAATCCTTAAAAGAGAAAATTCAAGAAATGGGTCTCACTGAGGAACAAATTTACAATGCAGATGAAACTGCGCTTTAGTATCGTTTACTGCCGGACAATACATACGTGGCTGCAAGTGAAAAATAAATGGTCTTACGTACGTAAAACTAACTTTTCCGCACATTTCCCGAAATTGTTCGGGCTTACGCATTTTTCATTGATTGCTACTCATTTGTATTGGATTTATGTTTATTTCTTACCGAATCATCATGCAACTTTGAGAATAAATCACAGAAAATTTCAAGTCATTACGATGAGATCAAATTTCAAGTCATTATACATCATGTAATTTAAATTTTAATTTTAATAAAAAAACGAATGAACATCTCAGTTTCTTATTTTTACTTCAACGAACGTTCTCTGCTTTTGAATTGGTAATAACAATTACGAATAAGTTTACTCTGATCTGAACTTTTGATTCATGCCAACGATAGATATGGTTCCACATTTATGTTATGTATAACTTTCGTTAGAAAGTTAATGAGCATTCAAATAGATGAAAAAAACACAGATTAGAAAATCATAAATAAAATTAATGCGAATCACAAATATATCCAATTTTATGACAAAACTTTAATTTTGCACACAGTGGTGTGTGCGGAAAAGTAAAAAGCAGCTGGTTACAAAAATTCGTAAGAACGGCTATCTTTGATGTTATGCTCAAACGCTGCAGGCACGCACAAGATTAAACCGCTCATTATTGGAAAATCAGCAAAGCCTCGTGCTTTCAAGCATTTCACAAATCCGCTCGACTATGCAAATTAAAAAAGAGCTTGGATGACGACATATATTTTCACCAAATGGTTTCGAGAATCATTTGCGAAACAAGTGAGTTTTTGAAGCGTGTAATTTTTATTGCGCGATACTAAAGTCTTGATTTTTTTCTTCATTGAGGTTCGCATATTCATGACTGAAAATAATTTACCAAAGAAAGCATTTCTGCTCGTTGATAATTGTAGTGCACACGGCTCATCAGTTGAACCGATTAGGAGTGACGATGGCCAAATTTGTGTATATTTCTTGCCGCCAAATGTCACATCAGTTTTACAGCCAATTGATCAAGGTCCCATTTGCATCACCAAGTTAAAATATCAGCAACAATTATTGGAAAATATGTTTTTCAAAATGACTGAAAACGCTGATTTGTCGATTTTTGATGCACTTCGTCTGCATACAATCAAAGATGTAATCATTTTTATGAAAGATGTTTGGGATAAAATATCCGATGATTCGTTGAAAAAGGCGTGGAAACAACTTCTACATCGCGATGATGAAAATTTCAACATGATTGCTGAAGAGGACGACGACGAAACTGTATTGTCGGAGATGTCTAAATATGCAGCGGCCATACAAATGTCACGCACATTGTTGAATAGAATGTTTCCAAATGCTGTATTTTCTTTGGATGAAATTGAGAATTGGAACGATGATAAAGTAGAAGATAGCGATGGAAACTTGTCTTCATCTGATGATGAGAGCATGGACGAGATGGAGATTCAACCTGAAAGAAAAATGCAACATTCCGATGCACTCACTCATGTGAACGGCTTATTGAAATGGTGCAGCGATTATGAAGAAAATGGTGCGAAATACGTTTCAGAATTACTGGAACTACGTTCTCAAATAGTATTGGCCAGCACTCAAAAACCAAAAAAACAAATGTCTGTCACTGATTTCTTTGAGAAAAAGTGATATAAAAACCAAAAATGTGTTGATTAAATTTGATGCTTATTTAACTCATTGTTAAAACCATCTGTTTTTTTGTATTTTCTGATGTTTTGCTCTACTTTTTTCTCATATCAAAATTTCCTCGATTCTTCGAAATCCTCGATACTTAAAAATGGGGCCGGTCCCAAAAATTTCGAAAAATCGAGGTTCAACTGTAATAGAAATTGCTTCTAATTTCGTAATCAATTCAGAAATCACAATCTCGTTGCAAACAATTCAAAAATAATGAAAAACGACAAACAAATAGGCTACTCTGAAAATTCCCGATTTTTTTTTTCCGAAAACTGAATTTCTCGAAAAATTATTATCCGAAAAAAAAACCTGTAAGAAGAAATTACCGAAAAAAAAATCCGGAAAATATTTTCCCGAAATCCTTTTTTCCCGAGCACTAAATTTCCCGAAAACCATATTTTATCATTTTGCTTGCTTCCCAAATAATATAAAATCGTGAAAATAATTTATTTTGCAGAAAAATTCTGCGTCAAAAATGAAAATGATTACGAAAACATACTCTGTTATAAACCTGTATACAAACAGTAACAGTGCTATAAATATTTTTCAGCAATTGAAATAGTTGCAGAGTGTGTTGACATATAAGTGTATGAAAAATATAGATTCTGTATAAAAACGTGTAAAGAGGTATGATATACATATATGATTAATTAATTGATTTGAACAAAATATTCAACCTTCTCGACTTATTGAACAACATTTTCCTGCATTTTTAATTCATTTGCATATAACTGTAGGGCACCAAATAATGGACACATCACAAAGTGAATTGAATAGCTTTGTAAATGATGACTTTTGTTTGGAACAAGCGGAAAAGGCAGATCTGTTACTTCTGCTGAACGACGGTGACGACGATTTGCTTGAATCTGTGAATCTTCCGGAACATCAAACGATTTCTGCACCAAGTTTGTTAGACATTCGCCATACCGAAAAAAGGCAAATCTGGAAGGATCAGCTTGGTCACATGAAACAAATCAGAGGATAATGGATGTCTACCAGTCGAAAACGTTTGCGCGTATATATTTGGAAGATGCATTCTTTACATTCGAAAACTTGCCTGCATATATGGTGGAGCTATTTGTTTTGAACAATGCTGTTATGTACACTTACACCATGAGGGACAAAATTTGTTTGTTTTTTTGGGGAAATGGCGTCAAAACAGACGTTATGTTCACATTAAGTGAACTCTTTGCACCATGCTTACCAGGTACTTGCATATGAAACCGCGGTTGACATCCAGCGGCCAATAGTTGGTACTGTGTGATCTGTCAAACCATGTTGTTCATGCTTATTAGTCAAGCTCCCATCGACTTTTGACGAAAAAGCCTAAGTTTTTGGACTAAAATGAATGAAAAGCCTGACCGACACAAAAAAAGTCTGACCGAAAAAGCCTGACCTTTTTTTTCATTCTAAATGCCAATAAATATGACTTTATTAAATATTAATTGATATTCACATTGAAATATTCATAATATATAAACACACAAATTCGCTGAGAATATTCTTTGGCTATGGCTCATCGAGTGCGATAAAAGAATTATTTCAAAGAGAACATTTTGCGTGTAAAACGATGAAGATTAGGTCACATGATTTTATATTTTTTCTCAACTTTTTGGTATGCGAATAAAAATTTTACATGGAATTTTGTAATTGGCAGAAAATCCTGACAAGCCTGACTTGAAATGAAAAAACCAAACCAGCCTGACCAGGCCTTGGCTGACCTTTTTTGCTCGAAAAAGCCTGACGGTCAAGCCAAAAGCCTGACCGATGGGAGCTTTACTTATTAGTAAATATGACATCTGTCAACAATACTCTATACACAATATTTCAAGTTTCATACAACAATGTGTTTTTTTCGCTCTTGAAAAATGTCGGATTTTGTGCCTGAAAATAGTGAAATGCGGACAGCACTGCTTTTCTGCTTTCGTTTAAAGAAAACTGCTGCCGAATCTCATCGAATGCTTCTAGAAGCTTACGACGAGCATGCTTTAAGTAAAACACAGTGTAGAGAGTGGTTCAGACGATTCAAAAATGGCAATTTTAACCTGAGAAATGAGGAACGTGGTAGACCGCCGAGGGTGCCACTTGAACTGAATGAAAGGCAGCAGGAAAACCGAAAAACCACTAGTGAATTGCTGCTCGCAAGTGCTCGCAAGTGCTCGCAAGATACAAAAGGAAGTCATTTCTGCATCGGATTGTAACTGGCGATGAAAAATGGATATATTTCGAGAATCCTAAGCCCAAGAGATCATGAGTAACACCAGGCGAACCAGCGACATCGACCGCAAGGCCAAATCCGGCCAAATCGGTTCGGACGGAAGACAATGCTGTGTGTTTGGTGGGATCAGAAGGGTGTCATCTATTATGAGCTGTTAAAACCTGGTGAAACGGTTAATACTGATCGCTACCGACAACAAATGATCGATTTGAACCGCGCATTGCTTCAAAAACGGCCGGAATATCAAAAAAGGCAACACAAAGTGATTCTCTTGCACGACAATGCTCCATCACACACTGCAAGACTGGTCAAGGAAACGATTGAGGCGCGTAGTTGGGAAGTGCTACCGCATGCGGCTTACTCACCAGACTTGGCACCGTCAGATTACTACTTGTTCGCTTCGATGGGTCACGCACTGTCGGAGCAGCGCTTCACTTCTTACGAAAATGTGAGAAAATGGCTCGATGACTGGTTTGCGTCAAAAGACGAACAGTTTTATTGGCGCGGTATTCATAAATTGTCCGAAAGATGGCAAAAATGTGCGGATTCGAATGGACAATACTTTGAATAAAATATGTTTTGCCATCATACTAAAATAAACGTGTTTTTTTTAGCAAAAAAACAGCGGTTTCATATGCAAGTACCTGGACAACAGCGCCGAGCCATTGAAAGTGTTTGAATTTATTATTATAACATAACAGAAAAAAAATGTTATACATTGACGGGATACCCCGTCATCATGGTAAACGTTCGATGTCAGCATGAAAGTCAGTCTCAGTGAGTGCTTGAACATTACAGCAAATAGTCGTCTTTCGTGAATTAGGGAATATTGGTAAGTAAATCAAAGAAATATTTATCAATTCTGTATAGAAATTCTATTCGCTCAAAAATCACTTTTTTATAAAAAGGAATAAATTTTCGAAGACAAAAAATATTATCGTGAAGAGGGAAGAAAAATTGAATGTTAATTGAAGAAAAAAGACTTCGAAACAAAATGGCGGCAAATGTTTTTGCAATAATGTAATTACAAAAAAATTCAAACTAACTGTTTAAACAGGCATCATGTGTTACATGTCACACGAAATCGAAAATGTTACCCGTTTATACAGCTTGTTTAGTCAATTCATTCTGTCATATCAACTGCCGCCAACAAGAAGCCTCAAGAGCACATGTTCATTTACATAAACAAATGAAAACTGTTTTTCTTGGAACACACACGAAAAAGAATTTCAAATAGGTGTGCGTAATACGTACAGAAATACATATTTTGGGAAATATGCACAATATACACGAATTTTATTCCTGTGGCGTATAATTCCAGTGTTCCAATGTCATTTATTATTAACATTCACATAACCTCAAATTGCAGTCGGGGAATACCACAATTTCCGATAGAACTGTGGAATGTTCATAACAGCACGCTTCAAGTTACCTTGATCAAAAGTTTATTTTGCAAAACATGCTCAATGTACCTTTGTGATTTTACTTTACTAATAGTCAGGCGACTATTTTGGGACAACTGATTGAGTTGCAGTTGATTTTAATTGATTATCGCAAATCAAGGTGATAAGAACTGACTAAAAATGATTATATTCACGTTAAATTACCTAAAATCAATTGAAATTAATTGAAACTCAGCCAGTTACTTACTCAATCTAATTGTCTATCATTTGAATTTTTTAAAAAATTCGCTTGAAAATTCAGTTGATAGTCAGTCAGTCTGAGTCTTTATAATCATCATTTTCAATTTAAAAATAGCAAATAGACAAAGGCTTCATACAGAACTGTGTGTGAACTAAGAAATTCCATCAACTCCAATCTTAAACCTAAACGTCTTCTTTCAGAACGCGATTGCACAAATAATATATCAGAAGGTTGGAACAGTGCATATGCATCGATGAGTGGATCTCACCCAACTATGTTTAAGTTTATCGATTGCATTAAGAAAGAGCAAAATTTGACTGAGAGCAAAATTGCAAAGTGCGAGGCCAACATTGCAGCTCCGAAGCGAAGCGGAAGTACTTTGAGCAAAGTAAGTCAATCAAAAGTGCTGTTGATGCTTTTATTGCAACGGTGCGTGAGGAGATTATAACAGATAACAGTGGTGACTCTGGTTCAGAAAATGATGATAATAATCGTTGTAATATTGGCAGCCAACGTCGCCAAAGGGCCACTCAACGCCGCAACAACCCATATCTGGTCTTGCTCAACGCAATTGCACACCACACACGCTTATAAATACGTGGTAGTTTTGATAATTTCTAAAAATAATTTAAGTTCAAACACTCATATCACTTCCCAGCCGAATCTGAAGATTCTAAAAACTATAGATTTCGTTGCAAAACTTTTGTTTTGAACTAGAAAAGTTTGAGTATTTTATATTTCTTCTTTACAATACGTGAAAAATACGTTTTATTTGAAGGTACTGAATTTTGAATTTCCATTTGAATAATACGTTAATTATTGTGTTCTTTTATCGGATAAAACTGAATTAAAATCCGAAATGAAAAATTCAAACAAGATTTAACGAAAAATGTAAGAATCCTGAACCATGAATAATAATGAATTATATAGACTGAAAATGAAAATATTTCGAATAACAGTTGAACAATCTATTGTGATAAATGTTGGCAGTGAAATTTAGAGACATTAACAATCAAGATTATTATCAATATGTTTTGAAAAACAAATATTAAAACTTATTTTGTACAAAAAAAATGAATTTATTTACTAGAAAAAATGATTCCAGTATAAAAGATTTCCAGGAAAGGACTACCGGTTGAAAATGTCGCTATTGCAGACAACTTCATATGTATTACTCTGAGGTAAATTTTGGCTATGACAGCTGTCACATCAGAAACTTCATGTCATTGTCTAATTATTTCAGTCTAGGTCATTAGTGAAAATATTTTTTTTTTTTTGTGAAGCCGTAAAATGTCTACATTCGTGCCATCAAAACAACATATGCGGGAAGTTTTAATATGCTTCTTCCAATTTAAAGAAAAAAGCAACCGAAGCGCATCAATTGCTCACCGAAGCTTACCCGAGCTAAACTATAGACGTTAGAATGTGTCAGCGGTGATTTCGACACCGAAGACAAGGAACGCCCCGGCCAGGTGAAAAAGTTTGAAGACCATGAATTGGAAGCATTGATCGATCAAGATCCGTCACAAACGCAAGAAGAACTTGCAAAATCACTTGGCGTCGCTCAGCAAACCATTTCCAATCATTTGTATCCATTTTTCCTCAATAAAGCATTGATTTTTGGAGAGAAAAAAAACGACATTTTCAACCGGTAGACCTATTAGTTTTATGCATTTTTTTCAGGCAAATTCCTTATTTCGGGAATTGCTTTTTCAGGATTTTATTTTTCGGAAAAATGGAACATTTTCAAATTTCGGGAAAATATTTTTCGGGAAATTCTTGTCGGGAATTTTCGGGGACACCATCGAATAAGTGTAAACGAATGAATTTCGAATGAATTTTGGAATAATTTCACTTACTCACTCAAAACACGAAATCGAAATCAAAGATCAACAAGGAATTTAATGCCAAAAATCGCAAATCACATTTCCAACTATGACATTTCAAACGTCAAAGATTGAGAAAAATCAAACATCGAAATAAGAGTTCATAGCTGAAATACATCTGGAAAATTTTATTTTTCATTTAATTACAAAAAGTGTTAATTTCGATAGATTTATTGCAATTTAAATGAACCATGCTTTTTACAGTCAAATTTCTGTTCTTCTAACAAATAATATACGAATTGATTATGAGGTAAAATAGTGAAGCATTTCTATAATCTATCATTCACCAGATGCGGCAAGAGTTTTCCGCCCTCACCATTGCCGATTCGGCTGGACATTTGAATGCCTTCCTAAACTCAACTGAATTGCTCACAGCACCGTTCACTCGATATTTATTTGGAGTGTGCACGTCTTGCAACTGATATTTCAAACCGAATTGTGTGTCCGCGCCACAGTATTGCTAATTAAATAAGAGTAAGCAAATTAATATTTTAGTAATCACTGTTCGAATGAGTTCTTACATTTCCGAAGGCAATGAAATATAACTGATCGTGAGTATAGTTTTCGAAAGCTGGCAACATCATTCTCTCCTCGCCATGCTTCGCAGTATACTTTTTATATGCTCGGAAGCCCAATAATATACCAATATTATCAGCTATATTTTCATTAAGTGTTTGCCAGCCATTAATCTGAAACAGCAAGTTGTGAATCATTTGTTAACTTAAATTATTTGCTCACTAGAAATTCTCACATTAGCGTTAACATCCTCCAAGTAATAGTTATCATATTGTGTGATATAACATTTTGAGCGTTCTGTGTATTCATAATTTGACCGGCCAAGCCAATTCTTATTATAAAATCCTTTCTTATCGAAGTATCGTCCTGGGCAAGAGCATCGTAAAGAATTTTTGTTTTTTTGTAATTTTTTGATCTGATTATTTGTTATAAATACTTCTTCACGCTTACCGTCATCATCAAACCCATGCCCAAATTCATGGCCAAGACTTGAGGCTCCAGTTCCACCATAATTTAAAGATCTACACAAAACGAACAAACAATTTGGAATCCTCTCATTTTATTCATACGATGAAATCATTACTTACTCCAAACCTAAATCATAGAACGGAAACTGAAGGATGCCCAACGAAATCACTGCAAATTTCCACGAGATTAATATGATGGGGCAAAAGTATCAGTAAAACTTACTCTAGAATACTTACAAACGGAGTTTGAGTCGTAGGAGTATTGGGCCTTAACTGTAGTAGCGTCTGCCCAATCTATATCGTCAACTGATCCGAATTTAAGCTTTCTATTTAATTCCCATCGGCGGAAATCGCGTACATTTTTCACAAACGTATCCTCTGCGAAATCTAGGCCTTCGTAATATTCATCTAGTTTTATCCTATCCACCAACCAATTGGGAATGCCCAAATTGGCTTCCATGCTATTGGTTTTATCCCGAACCAAGGATTTTGTCTCATCGCTCAGCCAAGTGCCATTGCTCACTATCTCGATGAAAGATGAACGAATGTCCTCCCACATGGTTACAAGTTTGGTTTTGGTTGTTTCCTGGAAGCCTTCCAATTTTGCAATGATATAACTCGCAGCCATTCCCATGTTTTTGTTCACTATTCCAACACAGTATTTTGATCTCTCATCAAAATTAGTGATAGTTTCGTCATCATCCTCATCTTTTTCATCATCATCATAATCTTCACTATCTTGTGATTTTAACTTGTTTTCATCATTATCATCATCATCGAATATACTTTCAATACTGTCGTCATCTTTTGGAAATTTGGTTATCTCTAAAACATCCATCAATTCATATATGGATCTCCATCGAATATATAAGCCCAAATCATTTTGATTGATCTTATTAATTCTTTCGAAAAATTCTTTGTCTGTCCGTCTCCACCATATCGAGTATTTTGAAAATGATTGCTCTGATGAAAGTTTTGCACTTTCTAAAATGAGTTTGATGTATGTTTTCAAGAGTCCTTCATCGGACTCAAACAGGGTGTTGCGTATACCACTCGAATTAATATCAATGTTAATCTGTCAATGAGAAGATAATCACTTAATGCTAACTAAACTACTGCAGTCGCTTTGCTGTAAGGCGTTACTTTCAAAAGTAACTCTTCAAAGCCACTTTATGTATACGGTGAACGTGTACGACGCGATCGCAACCATTGCTGCTGCCATATGTATTCAGATGTTGTGTGTATGCTTTCGCTTGTATGGTCGCATTGAAAATTTAATTTAAAAATTCGTTATTTATGTCGATGGTATACATAAAGAGGCTTGAAGAGTTACTATTGGAAGTAACGCCTTAAAGCAAAGCCACTGCAGTAGTTTACTTAATTCTATCCAACTTCAAATAAAGATGGTTATAACTTGTAATGATTTCAGTGTACACACCTTCTTTAATTCTCCCTTTACTCCCACGATTGTTTGAGCGATACCATTAAGTAGAGTTTCATTTTTTTCCGGATATATGACCTTGAGAAATTTAGAGATTTCTTCTTCAGAGCTCTCTAAGAATTTGTCGTCCTTTTTAAAAATAACTTTCCGTTGGTTTCCTTCTTCAATTTTAACGTCGAACTTAAACAATATCTGAAGACCAAATTCCTTGTAAATATGTGCTAATGCATGAATCCATTGAATGGTTCCTCTTTTCAGAGGTTTGTCCCAGAGCTGTACTAAATTCCTTGCTTCACTGGCAATTGCGGAAGTAGTTGAAACCCGTTTGGTTTTTTCAGCTAAACAGTTTGCGAGGAATCGTTTTTTAGTGTTGAAACCAATGATAACATTTGACTTATGTACAACTCAGCACGATACTAAGCGCCCTAACTACGCTATGACCAATTTCCGGACATTTATCGGTCGGAAGGACAAAGTTATCAACCATTTTTGTCTGAACCTCTGAGCTTACAAAATATGTTATTTCAGAACAATTCTACAATTTTTAAAACTTTCCAAATTTAGAGGAGAAGTTTCTTTTTCTTTTTGCCATTTGAATGGCCCATTTCAAATGACAATTATTTTCTCATTATAAAACGCATTAGTAACTCGATGTCAGAATTGCAACCGAAAAAAAGGAATTTACAACAACAAGATTTTGTCAAAAACAGTGAATCACATATCAAGATTGAGGTATGCAACTACTAATATATGAATCGGTGAGAAGAAAAAGTATCTTCAGATAAGATTACATAAGAAAACTACTGAAACTTGAAACTGTTTCGGTAAAATATTGCACCCAAAAAAAGTTGGAAATAATTGTGAAACGAGCCTTTATTCGGATTAATATGATGATATATTCATTCATATTGCTATTGAAATAAAGCAATGTGTTCAACAAAAAACAGCGAAAACTTTTGCACAGACACAATATTTAATCATGAAGTATACAATTTTATTTGTTGAGAAATTCTAAGATTTCAAAAGGCTGAAAGTTGGGGCTACGCTCAACTGAATGACTCGTATATGTCCTGAAAACCACTTCTAAATAAATGGTCTTACGTACGTAAAACTAACTTTTCCGCACATTTCCCGAAATTGTTCGGGCTTACGCGTTTTTCATTGGTTGCTACTCATTTGTATTGGATTTATGTTTATTTCTTAACGAATCATCATGCAACTTTGAGAATAAATCACAGAAAATTTCAAGTTATTACAATGAGATCGAATTTCAAGTCATTACACATCATGTGATTAAAATTTTAATTTTAATAAAAAAACGAATAAACATCTCAGTTCCTAATTTTTACTTCAACGTTCTCTATTTTTGAATTGGTAATAACAATTACGAATTAGTTCACTCTGATGTGAACTTTCAATTCATGCCAACAAATAATATGATTCCACATTTATGTTATGTATAACTTTCGTTAAAAAGTTAATGAGCCAAGGGGACCGTGCTATTTGAGACATTTTAATCATATCTATTCACCAGCGCCATCTATTGGGCAGTAGTATGGATGTGCTATTTCAATCGATTCAATGACTCATTTGTTTTTATTATTTGTGTCAATACAAATTTTGTTCGTATTACAATGCATCTAAATTGAGTTCACCTATGTAAAATAAGATGGCGCGGTCAATTGGCATACTCTCGAATAGCTCTCCAATTCCATACAAGCACGGACCGCTTGTAATGAGCATACAAATTGATGAAAAAACACAGATTAGAAAATCACAAATACTTCATCCAATTTGATGACAAAATTTTAATTTTGCCCCGAAAATTGAAAATTTTGTGAGGGAGGTAATCTTAAATCTCATCAGAATGACTTGAAATTTTGTGTGACTTATTTATTTCATATAAATGATATCCTGAAAGTTTCATAATGATACAATGCGAACTAGACATAGTCATACAAATGTTTCTTAATTATATTGTAAAACAGCCCATTTATTGATTCGACTCCAGTAGAGCTACCCGAAAAAATTATCCGATTGGGCTGAAAATTAATAGGTTTCTATTCTTAATGAAGACAAATGTGTGTGTAAATTTTTGATCAATTCAAAGATCAATTTTTTGAGTTATCGTGTTAATAAATTTTTGCGGACAACGGACAACGGACCACACACGGACAAAAAATTGTTCCGGGAATGGTTGCAATCGTTTTTTCTAGGTTCAAAACGCATAGAAAACTTATTCCGAGCATTTTGAATTTTTTGGACCGATCGCAATACCTTTACACTCAGTGTTGTGTGCGGAAAAGTAAAAAATAAAAACGCAACAGAACAACAGAAATATATGGTACTCTTTCTCCCACACTCAAACATGCACGCATGCTCTAGTAGCGTGGCTTGTTATTTTACTCTCTTATTCTCTCACTCTCTCTCTTAAAAAGTAAGTCCTGAATCGAAGAATGATTATTGATGAATGATCGCAGTCCATCGAAAGGATGGACATCAATTCTCCTCTTTCTTCTTTTTTTTCAGAATTCGCACGTGACAAATGAACCATATCGTAAAAGTTGAGAAAGCTCAATGTACTTACAAGCTGCCATGCATGATTGGTACATGATTTTGCTCTGATGAACGACATTTGGGTCTTCTTTTGTCGGCTTGGACGCGAGAAAATCTCGAATCGAACTTCTTACTTTGTGATTTAACATATCGAACCAATTTGAAAATTTTTGATCGTCAGATCTAGAAAAAGTAATTTTAGACATTTACATTCGACAGAATTGGCAGTTTCTTTAAAATAAAAACCTTGGATGATGTAATGGCCATTTTCCGCATGTAAATGCGTAGAAATCCTCGCATGGGTTGGCTTCAAAGTCCACACTTTCCAATAGAAAAGATGAAGTTCTAATACATTTGTGGGAATGACAAAATTTGTCTGTCGAGTTCATGATTGGTGTTTTTTCAGGATTTTCACACTTTTCTTGTTTAACTATGAAAAGGACCAACAGGACAACGACAGCTAACACAACAACAAGGAAGGCAACCAATTTGTTGTTACAAAATTTTTGGTAACTGAAATGAAATGAGCATTAAATAAATGCAGATAATCATGAAACCACTTCAGTGAACGCTGAGAGTCTTTTTTACTTTTACACTTTCTGCACACTTTTCTTACGCCCATTCAAAATCAGAGCATACTATTTGTTTGCTTGCAAAGCAATTGCTCTCATGAGCTGCTCTCAAAGAGCAAACTTTTTTGTAATAAATTCCTTCAGAGTGAAAGAGAAATTGATGTTCATTGTCAATTACACGTTATCCATGGGTTTCTCTTTATAGATGGGCAATTTCGCGAAGTTAATAAATTGAGTTAATAATTAATAATGTATTAATTAATAAATATTTATAAAGATGCATCTTAATAAATATTTGTTTATGAATTAATTATTTTTAAAAATTATTTAGAATTAACTTAATAAATTTTTATTAACAGGCCACCTATATTTCTCTCACACTCAGATGAATTTTAATACAAAAAAGCCGCTTTTTGGTATTGAGGGCCGCTCTTTCAAATCAGCTCGTGAAATCAAGTGCTTTGAAAGCAAGCGAATAGTATGCTCTGTATAAAATGTTTTGAAGAGCGTACATTGAGCAAGGGAGAGCTCCCGCATGCAGAAAGTGGGAGAATGAAAAATGCGTTTCGATCATTACCCTGGTTGATCTCTATAGTCCACATTCTGTGATTTACCACTATGTGCAAAGATTCGCCTCTTTTGTCTGAAATTACAGAAATATGTCTCTTGTTTTTTTTTTCAAAGGATTTAACAAGCGAAATGTAAACGTTTTTAATATACAATAACATATAATCGCTAATATAGAAAAAATAAAAATGTTTTAAATGTTACCCCCGGTGATTCTCCACGCTCAACGTCTAAACGTTGTGTCTCACTAGGATCTGTGATGGAAGAAATATAAGAATAATTTTTCTTATTCACGGTTTTAATATATCTTATAAAACTTGTTTCAAACATATGAGTCCTAAGCATATAGGCGAAACCAATCTTGATTCAGTCTAGCTAGAGCTGTATGAGTGAAATGAGGGCTCAGAATGTTCCGTGCATCGAACCTCTTGATTTGAGTATTCATTTGTTCATTTTTCGTTTTTTTACTAATTGCATGTGTTATGTTTATTTCTTATCGTATCATTATGTAACTTTTCAAATGAGTCACACAAAATTTCAAGTTATTACGATGTATAACGTACAACAGTCAACGTCCGGGAATGGTTGCAATCGTTTCTCTAGGTTCATTCCGAGCGTTTTGAATTATTGGACCGATCGCAATACTTTTACTTCACACAGTGCGCCACAATTTTGATCCGATTTAACGGTTGCTTCTATTTGACAAAAATCAATGTGTTCTGACGAATACGACAAATTACACTGAAATATTTAACTGAAAATATCATGCCAAATTGCGTTTTAAAACCCAAATCATCCATGTCGCCATCACATATCTATAAAGTCTTAACACGTTTCGATAAGTTTAAGAATTATACGAGTGCCTCATAAGTTTTGCGAACTGGCTTCTAGTGTTGCTATGTGATCAGATCGCCATCGTTTCCATCGTAAACTTCACAATTTTTGACGATATACGTTTTTGAAGTGTTTTCGAAGTGTTTTTTGATACGATTATTTGGTTCATTTACAGTGACTTGAGAATTGCGTCTTGGCAAAAAAAATTATCAATTCGTGAACTATTCGTATGATGAATATCTACGATTTTCGATAAGGACTATCTCATCAGTGTGCTGAAAAGCTTGCTCGTGTATTTCGTAACGAAGCCTTACACACGGCATCTGTATATCATTATTGGCTTTTGTTTGTTTCCGCAAAACATATAAGGCACCCCACGTACAATTATTTTTCTTGAAAATTTAGGCGGAACAGAAATTTTTATCCGGTCCCTGTAAAAAAGAAGAAAGAATTTTAGCCCTTCACGCGAAATTCTTTTAATTAAAATAAAAAAACACTTAATCAAGACATCTGTTCAATCAATTTAGTTTGATATCATTTGCGAAAGTAGTTTTGAGTTTGAAATTTGCGTTGAATTCTTATTAGCCGAATTTTCGACAAAAAATAAATGGTCTTACGTACGTAAAACTAACTTTGCCGCACATTTCCCGAAATCAGGCAACATATTCCGCTAGAAATAGTATCGATAAATAGGGAAGCGCACTAAATAGCAACGCTATATATAATATTATATACAACACAAATCAAGTCATACGTTAAAACGCGTAGACACAGTATCAATGCAATGCGATGAGATTCGTTTGCGCGTACGAAGATTATTACGTATTACATTCGTTAAATTATTATTATTACATTATTATTATGTATTACATTCGTTAAAAAGTTAATGAGCATTCAAATTGATGAAAAAAACACAGATTAGAAAATCATAAATAAAATTAATGTGAATCACAGATATATCCAATTTTATGACAATTTTATGATCCAAATAAAACCAAAATACGGCTGCATACTGCGACAACGTCCATTACAGCGCCACATAAATCGCTGTTCACACTAGAATTATAGAAAATATGATGATGTAAAATGAACTCACATGTTCAGTTATAGTTTTTATCATTTTCTACCTTTTTTATGGACCAATCATGATGTATCTGTTCAAGGAAATTCCAAACAAAAATCAATTCAAAATGATAAATCAAGCAGAATCCAAATGTTGAGCTACCGTTATATTCAAACGGGTGATTCTATTGATCTCTTCCATTTTACAAATGAAATTGAAACCATGGCGATTATCAGAAGCTTCGTCGTCTTCCATCTTTTTCTCCATTAAATATGTGTGAATCATTTCATGCTGCGAAAAATGGTCTTATTATCTATGGACGTTTTAGATCTAGCACATAATTTGGTTTGGAAGATACGAACCAACAAAATTTCAAGAATTTCTTTTCGGAGGCGTGTGCTCAGCAAAATGTCATTCAACTGGATGCACATTCTATTGTTCAGCTCCTCACTCGGAGACAAACACTGAGCAGCTGTTCGTCCAGGAATTTGCACCCATTCGAGAACAACGCGATATGTCAATATGCCTTCGAAAAATAATGCATTGAATCTGTCGAATAATTCATAGATATCTGGACTAGGCTGTAACATTTCCCAATATGGATGGCCAACATTACTAATTTCGTCCAAATTAAGAATCACCCGTGATAAATCGAACGGATCACAATTTATTTCAGACATTTTAAAACAATTCACATATAAATTTCAAAATAATTTCCTGGATAATTTAATGGAATGCTTTTTTAAAACTTAATACTATTATTGTGGATACATTGACATAAAACACACTCCAAATTGAAATTTCATCGTGTATTTTTTTAAGCTAATAATATCTTGCCAGAAAATGTAATCATTCAGAGACATCTGTATCCACTTATCAGTCAAAGAGATAATGAATGCATTCTCTCGTTGGAAATCGAACGTGCAAAATATGGACCAAACGACGTTTATATGACATTCGAACGTCATCGGTAATTTGGCACACTTTGAGGCGCATATACATTTGCATGCATTCGAAATATTCGAATAATAGCCGCTTTTAAACGATATTTATTTATTTATTACGTAGCTTACATTTATGCCAATACGTGTTCACTGGCGAGCCAGTAAACATGCTGGTCAAAGACCCAATGCGACATAAATTTCGCCCATGGTACGACTTCAACAAAAAGAATACAATTAGGGGGGGGGGAGGGGGGTGGGTTGGTTTTAAATGGAAACTTTAATACCAGTATTGGGTCCGAAAATCCATGGCGAAAACCGGCCTGACTCTGGAGAATCAGGGGAAACACAATAATATAGTTTATTCAGTTAAATTAAGTTAACATTATTTTTTGCAATCGCGTCTTTAGTTTAGTGAAATAATTCATTTGAAATCATTTCATTTTTTTTAGCGAAACACTTCGAATCATTAGCGATACACACACCCATACACACAGCACCAATTTCTCATTCGAATATTTAATTCCAGATTTTCAAAAAAAACGCAGCGGAACAATTTAAGCTATCTTTTTTCCCACGCAAAGCGAATCAATTTTCTCTTTTGATTCATTAGTTGTAATTGAATGCAAAAGTTGAACCGGGTTCTGGAAAGAGCAAATTAAGTTGGAACACTTGCTGTTTGGTTCAAGTGCAATTGAAAAACAGATTGAAAAATACGTGAAGAGCACAAATCCCGCAGCTATCTGCATTGTTATAAATGCACTTTTAATGAGCGAAAGATACTTGCCTAAGTAGCCTAAAATGTGAAAGATTTTACGGTGGAAATTGTGAAGAATTCAGAATTTCTTGGGATGCCCAAAGCATGGAATTTTCACGAAAAACTTCAAAAAAAAATCTTCTGTCAGCAGCATTCAATCGTTCTTGATGTCGCAATACTCCAACACAACAGAAAAGATACTTGAAATCGAGGACGAGAAAAAATCCACTTGAATTTTCACATTGCCATCTCTAAACAAAGGTGAACTTTTGATTTCAATTTGTATCACATTTTTTACCGTTTTATTTTTTCTACTTCAAAGTTTATTTGAAAACCACAATTCGGATTCGGCAAAACACAAAAACGAATATGCCGTTTGGACGGGTTATGGTGTGTGAAGCCGTTTAAATCTACTGTTTGTTAAAAGTTTTTTTGGTAGCGAACCCGTTCTTGAATGAAATCAAAAGTGAATGCTTCACCGCATTCGCCATGCTGCACACGAATACTGTCTAGTTGACGACAAAATAGCAACTAACTAGAGCACCACAAATCCATTTTTTTGCACTTACGTACGAGATGTCGTCTTCATCAAATCTGTGGAGGCTAACAGCCAAATAATTTTGAGTAATCATAATAAGACATACGTTTCGTTTCACGGTCCGTACGGTTCTCTTACCCAGACATTCACTCTTTCGGTCGATGGATGCGATTGCCGATTGCTATTTGCCAGAAAAAGGGAGAGAGAGAGAGAGGCGAATGAATTTATGTGGAAACAGCGTTGAGCAAATTCAAAAACGCACATTCAAGCGATGGCAAGGAGTAGAAACAAGAAAAATCCCATTTGGGCCACAGCTTACCGATGATGCTACACGTATGGATGAGTGTATGAGTGTTTGATGGCATGCGCGCATTCAAACGTTAAACAAAACGTATCTATACAGTGCCATCCTTTTATATTATAGTTCGATTGATGTTGATGTTGATGCTGATGCTGAGAGAAAATCACTGTTTTATCAGCAGCAGCAAATATGGTATGATCCGTAACGACATTCTGTATTTTTAGATAGATCAAAAGCCATAATTTCTATGATTTTTTTGGGGTTTGAATCTCCAAAGGATTGCCTTTGAACGTTGATTAATTTTCGATAAACTTTGAATAAGTTAATGATATCGAGCATTTTCGGCGGAGGATTAAACACGAAATCAAACGAAGTTTTGGATTTTGAATAACCAATTTATAAGCGGAGGACTTTGGTTAAATAAACGGTAGATAATTCAAATTTGAGTGACTAAATCTAGCAATTTATATTCCAAATCTATCAATCCGTCGCACCAAGTGCAAATATTTGAGCTAGTGAATACAGGGTATTTACATGTGGAGACTGCAGGACCGAAGCGCCGTAAACGGGCGGCTTCAGGACCAATTTGGTGGAGATTTCATGTTGAAATGTGTAGTATTCAACACAATAAGAGGATTATTTGACAGCCTCGGAAGGAAAGCATATCCTATGAATTTGCTGAAGGAAATGCTAATACAAAAATATTATACAAGAGACACTAACAAAAAATCGTCGAGAGTAAAAGCCAAACAAAAAAAAACTCAGCGCGCAAGTCAAACAAACCTACTTGTTTGGTTTTCACTCTTGGTATTTGAGTATTATCGTCGAAAGAGTGAAATCCAAACAAGTAGGTTTGTTTAAATGCATCAATGATTTCAAATCTGACACAGCGATCAACAGTCGACAATTTCAAAATTCTCTAAGTCTTTGTGCGGTTTTTAAATGTGCACGCAAATCCAATGTGAAAAATCTAAGTCTGTCCATAATAAACGTTATTCCGTCTTAACGCGATCACTGTTCGTCTCCAACCACAAAACCAAACGAATCTTTTAGTTCAACTACTCACCGCTATCATTTATAATAATACAAATTTAATGCTTCTGAGTTGCGCTGTTTGCATGTAACTTATTGAAGGCGCAGTGTATGTCTTATTGTAGACTGAATGGCGTTAGACTGAATGACATGGGCCTTCATGGGGTCCATGAGCCGCAATGCATCCATGCATTTGCTTATGGACGAAGCAACAAATTGTTTACAGCAACAACAACGAAAGTAGAAACAACGAATCCAATGAAAGAGAAAATGTAAATAGATATAAATTAATCATTATCATAATAAGCAAATTTATCATAATGAGCAAATAAAAAAGGGAAGAAAAAGAAAACACTTCAACACTTTGCATTGGAAAGAACGTGTATACAACTGTGGTGATGTGACTGTCCGGCCGATTATTATTGAGTGAATTTCGTTGCCTGCTCTTTATACTCATTTCACTATTTTTATGCTGATCACAAAACACTAGCCACTTGTGTTCAACACTTGAATATGATGCTCCCGAAATCACGCACTTTGCCTTGTTTAATTATAGTGGAATCAAAAAGTAAAGTGGAAATGATTTGAATCCCATTTCACACTCGAGAATACTTAAGTATATTGAGAATTTAAATCGATCAAAAAGCAATGATTCGAATGATTTTGTTTATCATCAACAAACACTTTTGACCCTTTCCATTCATTAGTCCAATTTCAACAGAAATTTTATGCGTTCAAAAGCAAATACGGAAAAGAGCTGGTGTAATTCCAAAACATTTTATCGACACTTTTTCGCTTTACTTTGATCCACCATTCACTTTCGAATTATATCATAAAAAAACCATTTGATTCCGGATAAACCTTGAGAGCATGTTGACAAGACGTGACGAAATCGCAGATTGATAGAACGCATCAAAAGCATGATGTGATGTTATGAGCATTAGTACTAAAGGGTGATTTTTTAAGTGGTTTCTTTTTGAAAATCGAAAAAAACGCAAAAAATTTCGAAAAGTGAATCAAATCTTTATTGAAATCGATAAATTGGTTCTTGCCATTTACTTTTTGAAAATAATTTCATGCAAATGTTGGCCGCGGCTACGGCGCAAATGGTCCATACGGGAAGTCCAATTTTGGCACACTCTCTCCAACATATCGGCCGGAATCCAACATATCGCCAATAACGCGTTCGATGTTGTCCTCCAAGTCGGCAATCGTTGCTGGCTTGTCCGCATAGACGAGAGACTTAACGTAGCCCCACAAAAAATAATCCAGGGGCGTTAAATCGCACGATCTGGCCGGCCAATGAACGGGGCCGAAACGAGAGATGAACTGTTCGCCGAACTTACGGCGCAGTTCGTCCATGGATGGACCCGATTTGCAAGCGTTGCTCGTTTGTAAGTCTTTCCATCTTGAAATTGCAAAGCATACTGAGCATTTTTGACTGTGACAGACGTCAGTTGGAATTTGACATCTGTCAAAAAATTAAACGTCAAAAAGAAACCAGCTAAAAAATCACCCTTTATCGAACTAGAAACGAATTAATTAAAGAGGAAAAACGACAAGTTAAAAGAATTTGCAACCCGAAACACTCAAGTTTATATTAAGAAAATAAATTTTATCTCTGAAGTACTGCCTTTATCATTCGATAATAATCAAGGCTCTTGGCAATAGTCTGTTTCGCACCAGATTACTGATATATCGGAATAGAAAAATAGCTTTAAGATATTTTTATGTTTGCAAACGACTGTTTCGATGCAAAACATCGAATATTTCTGTGCGAATTCAATTTTTGCAAAATCATACGTGAAATGTGTTTGTAAATGCGATAGGAAAATAACGATTCGATGCGAATATTTCTGCGTTGTTAAGCAATCATTTACACCTTAAAGGTTCGCAACCATTTGAGAGTCGTTACCAATGACACCGATTTGTCGCACCGATTTTATTTATTTGTTTGTCAAAAATTATAGCAGAATTTTGCGCTTGAACAAACACACATTCAGCAACATTCGTTTGAATGCATTTTTGATAAATCCAATCCTAACGAACAGAGAAGTTGCGAATAGCATAAAAAAAAGACAGCACATTCCAGCAATAAAAGAATCAGTTTGCTGGCTTTTTCACTCACGCTCACAATTTTCCTTTCAGAAGCGGCGGCAGCTGATTGATACATACATTGTAAAATTTGAATTAAATCGGCAAACGAACCGTGCTGCCAATCAAATTGGGCTGCTTACGAAATGAATGGATTTAATTTTCATTTTTACTCATCTTTCTGTCCATCCGTTTCGTTTTCACGCGCGCACTATTTGCCGTAGTTTTTTCGATATGACCTTTTCGCAACTTAGTTTATATTCGTTTGCGTAATTATATTGGCGACGAGAGCACAGATGTCATTGTTTTTTTGTGTTCGTTCGTGTTGCTCAGATGAATTGAGCAATCAGTTTTGTTTTAGATGAATTGAAAAATTAGCAGCGAAACGCGTTACGCATCTCGATGATAATTGAGACAGTTTCAAAGCGGAAAGGCTCAGATGCATCATCATCACGCGTTTTATTCCGCAAATAGTAGCAAAAAAACTAGAATAATTGGATGCTACTGAACGGCACACAAAAACATCAGCATTACTATGGTCAACATCGATACGAAGTATTCGTGCGAGAGAAAAAAACGAACAAACGAATTAAATTCATCGTGTGCGAGCGAGCGAGTGACTGTATTTTTCATTCACATCGTGCAACCGCAGATCGGCCACACGAGCGTTCACAAGTTATCGTTCTCGATTTTTGTCATCGTTGATGATAATAGCGACAAACAAAGCGCTTTTGTGAATAAAATACCGGGATAATTGTCTTTTATTTTTCTTTTTTCGCCTTCATCTCATCTCTAGTTTTCCATCGTCTTTTTTGTTGGCATCTTCTTCTTTTTAGTTGACAACACTCTTTTTTCTCTCTCACTCTCTCCCTGCACATATTCAGAGCAAAATAGTGATATTTAACACGTTTCTTAAAAAAAGGGCCGTTCCTTTGTGTGTGCTCTTTCGCGTTTGTTTAGTTTCCCTAAGCGTTGCGTGTTCAAAGCTCGGGCTTTTACGTGGTCGGCCGCTCAACATTGTCGAAACGAGGGAAAAATACCAACAAATGAATCACATCGCAATTTAATTTTCCTCTTTGCACCGGACACAATTAAAATCGCTCAAACAAGAAACGGGAAGGAAAAAAAAATATTGCATAAACTATTTTTTACATTTTATTATTGCTTTTTTTATTCCAAAAAGTTTGCACGCTTTGCCTGACCTCAAAACGTAATCGGATTGCATGAACTACATATTTGCACAAGACAATTGCAAATAATAAATATATCATTTCGTAAATAAATGCAGAAACATAGAATTATCTTAGGAATTATTTGATTCGCCAGTAATCGTTTTCATTCAGTAATTCTCAGCAATCATTGGGTGGTAAAAAAAAAAATGTTTGCCGAGACTAACATCAAATTATACTTTGACTCTCAGCATTATGTAAAATAAAATTCGAAAATGAATATAAATGGAACAGTAACAAGATTTCTAACCGAAATGAATTCAGAAAGTGGTGGAAAGTCGAAGAGACATTTGCGAAATGGCGGAACACACTGAATATGTATAAGATGATTATGCGATAGAAACGCCGGTGCATTTCGTTGGAATCGCTCCTTCTTTTGCATAAGAATGCACTTTTTCTTTCACGAAAATGTCGTCTTCGGCTCTGTCATCATCACTGTCACTCGACGGTATTCTCGCTCTTCATCTTGGCCATTTTCTTGCTCTCGACGCAAGGGATTTTTCTTATTTCATCTCCATCCGAACCCGTAAGTCTATCGCTTCAGATTCATTCTCGATTTCAAATTGGGTTCCCATCGCATAAAATCAAACCACACGAATGTCGTTGTCATTCGCATTGTATCTCACAAATTGGAGAAAAACATCCAGACAAACTCATTGAAATTGAAATCTACACTAGTAAAAAGTTTGACGCGTATCAAATTTTCGCCTCTTTCATTCGCCTGGATTTTTTGCTTTGTGAATTTAATTGGCACACACAAACCAAATTTTAAATTGGATTTTCATAAGTCGAGAATCAAGTGTCGAACAATGCATTTTTATCTACTTGAACATAGCCACGATTTTTTGATTTTGGGTAGATTTCAACTGGACACCGGGGGATAGTAATTATCATGGTAATTTGAAGAGAATCATGATATTCATCATGAACGATACGCAAATATTTATGGAAAAGTGCCACTTTATTCGAATGGTTTTATGCGAAAGTTGGGCTACCACTACGTCCAGACGACAATAATTAATCTTCAACATCGTTTGTCATCATTTTTTAAAGGCATGAAATACGATCTAATCTAAGCGAATATATTTAGCAGTGGATAAACAAGCAAATTTAAAACCTCCAATCATTTGCCATTGAATTTTATGGTCCGTATTTTGAGTACGTTCTCTGACATTTTGTAGCTTCTTGAGAGAAAGAAAAAACTGATAACCGAATTGAATTCTGAGTGGCACGATCATTTGAAATGGAAATGAAGTAGCAAAAATTTCAAACCTCATTTGAAATGAATACGCAAATGAAACAAAGTTAATCAAATCAATCGATACATTTTAAATTACTTAACGTTAATTAATTAAAATACTTTGGATTTTGAATATCTGCTAAATCTTCAGTTGATATTTTTCTTTTTCAATGGTCCAAGCGAATTTTTCTACGGGCTCATAAAATTCGAATGGATCTTTACCGTTTGCTTGATAATGAAAGCTTTTGAATTGAAATGTAAAAGTTTTAATAATAAACTCGAATTATTGTATGTGCGTCGCAAAATGTGCATGAAAAACCAAAAAATCGATTGATTCAAATGAATTTGTATAAATTCTCTTATTCTGCTAAGTTTGCAGTTTGTGCATCGACCGATTAGGATCAGAAGAACTCTTTTATAGCAATAATTTGTCCAATTGATAATTGTTTGTATTGATGAGTTCAAGTAAATGGTTTTGAATACATTTTTCACTCGAGTACAAACACTCTTATTGCAATTGGAACGCGCTGTTCTACATCAATATGAGCGATTCCATCTCCATCCGTTCGATTGAATCGAACGAACAAACGACTTAGCATCGAACAATGTAGTTCACTGTCGAATTTACTCGGAATACCCGATTGAATTGTATCAAAGTTGATTTGAATTTTTTCAGCGACAGTTCCATTTGGCAATCGTTGTTTATTTGTTTATCAAGTTGCTTTGTGTACCAGCAACAAAGTTTGGTGAGGCGAAGCATTTCCTTTTTTTCCTTCTGTGCGGCAAAAATAAATACAACAAAAACCGAACTAAATTTGTAGAAAAATGGGAACGAAAGGATTGTCCAAAGTGATGTAGTATTAAGATAACATCGTTGTCGTCGTCGTTGTCGTTGTGATCAGCGTCAGTAGTAGTGCGCTCTGCTTTGAGATTGTGCACAATGTGTCTGTGTGTGTGTTGATAAATGGAAGAGTCGAGCATTCAAATACCAATATCGCAACGTTTGAACGTTGAAATGCGAGAATCCGTTATGTTGAAATTTAACTAGAACGCGCATGCCTATCATAACAGAAAATGTGGAATGGCATGAACCAACGGATGGGTACTTTGTATTCGGATTAATAGAACTTTGTTGGTGCTGAGCGAATGACGAACTGAAGGATAAACGTCATGGAAAAAGTGTTGGATTCGAAATAAATGTGTGTGATTTTGTTGCTGCATCTTCGCTTCATGTCATCATCATCGTCATTAAGCGTACGCCGTTCTCAACCAAATAATTTCGATACATCGCAGGAACGCAGTGTACTACAAGAGATATTGTTGCCGCTTGTTCATTCGTTCCGTAGTTCAGCAACAAGAACGTTTCTCTCTCACTCACGCGGTGTTTGAGTTGTGAGTGTGTGTTTTTTTTCCAACTTTGTCTTTTGTCACACACGCCCCTGTCCTCGTGTGCTCCAAGTGCTGTGCAGCCGTACTTCACCCTTTCGTTGAATTCAATTTCCATCGAACAGAAGCAAATATCATCGGTGACCGTGCAGAAAAGCGAAACGACACGCGGTGAAACTTTGTTTTATATTTAGTTTAATTAAAATAATTTGTAAAATCAATTAAATCGAATTTCGGCAATATTTTGTTTTTCCAATCAGTGGCAATCGTTGTTTTGTCACCGAAAGCAGCTTTCATCATGTTGAAAATGTAAGTGAAATTCCGTTAGATTTTAATTGTTATAGAAATTTTGAAGGTTGTTTTTTTAAAAGTGCTTTGTTGATTCATTGCGTATTTTGAATAATAAATTTCTTGGTGAGCAAAGTTCTTTAGCAGAAAGCGAGGAAGATCCTTCCGGCCTTTTGATAAATAATGTTGACCGTTGCTGAAAGATCTAGAAAGATTTATTTCTCTTTTCGGGAGAGTGAATCCGAATGCTGATTTCAAAGTTGCAAGATGCGTTTTTCCTTTGTCTTATCATCGGCTGTATATTTCCATTGTCTTCGAAGTCATTTAGATTATAATGAAATAAATATACACCGCAATTTAGCAAAAAAACAATAGCCGCAATAAAACATGTTAACAGCTAGTGAAAACCGAACTTAATTCAGTCAGATAAATCACTTGATTTTTGGTTGGTGTGGCTTTTCATCTTTCTCTCTTCGCTTATCATTGGATCGCAGTCGATGTTTAATAAATTATCGGATGATTAATGATTGTTATTGGACTTTTGATGGTTCAAGTTAGTTTCGCATAAAATCACATAAATTCCAACGTAATTTTAATGATGATAAAACGAATTTGGGGTGTTTATTTTCATCGGCACCATCAAACCACATGACTTATATAAATGGATTTTTTCAAAAGAGCAGCAAATCACCGGATATTAGGACTTAATGGGTTATTTATGTTTTACATCGCCAGCGAATGCAACCATTGACGTGAAAACAGTTAGCACGTGCCAAAGTGGCTCTTGCAGTTTATCTTTCGATTACAAGTTTTCTGCCGCACAACAACAACAACAACAAAAACAAAGCTGCACAAGAACAAATAGCGTGAATGATACACAACATTTGCACATCATTCGCAATATGCATTCCTAATTGATTTGTATCGATAGAGATCTTGGTTAAATGGGCCGTTCATAATATGTTCGCAATTTAATGCAAAGTGAGTTTACAATATCTACACAATTTCTATGGTTCTTTCTTTTGACGTTCGCTTGTCCATTGACAATAGATGGAGTTTCGTTTGACAGCGAATTCATTTGCAAATGCCTTCTAAGCAACCACTTTGCATAATGTTTCACTTCATATCTGGTGTTCGATCAAACCACTCGAATGCTCCAGCAAGTTCCTTTCTTTTTTCATTCAGGATTTCAAATGATTTGCGATTTGACAACCCACGAGAAGTGGGTTTTATTTTAATCCACTCACTTATGCAGATGAAAATGTACTTTTCTTTTCACAGTGTACATGTTTCTGTGTGACTAGGGGAATATCACATGCCATGAGTGTGTATGTCAAAGCAAGTGAAACAAGTGTAGCTAGAATGTGTGGCATTTTTTTACAGATTCCTTCATTCATTGGAATTTATAGTTTCTCTATTTTTTCACATATTCGCGCTCATTTTTCTCCAACATCAAGTTGTTCTGCATGCTTTTCCGCTTTTCAGTTGCTATTTTGTTTTTTTTTGAACATTCTCAATCTCCGACAAATATTGCATGTTTCATCCGAATTTTAACGAGATTAAGCACCAAAATTGAAAAAGGACAGGGAGAAAGAGCGTAAAATAGAGAGAGAAAGCAGCATGTGCTCTGGAGATTTGGATAGTTTTTGGCGGAAGTCGACAAATTCTGTGCATCGATACGCCTCTAGATTTATTTTATTATGTCAATTTGTGGAAATGTATAAAGATATTTCAGATTTATTTAATATGTTTCCACTCAACCGAATTCACATGCATACGAATGAGATGTGGTGACCAGGAACACAGCCATAAGCTACAGTCAGAAGGCAAATTGACGATTGATACATTCATAATTTGGCATACGTTATTCATGTATGGACCCGGTTCCACCACTGAAATGTTTCATGTCTTGAAATCGATTCTCGGATTTGATCGTTGCCAGCCACGGCTGTCAGTTTGACTATCCAAAACAGCACAGCTTAGCTAGATTTTGGCATTATTGAATTCGATACTCATGAAAAATTGAACATTGTTGAGATCATCGACCATGCTTTTTTTACATATTGTTCACATGTCTATTTTCAAATAGGAATTCGATTTCTCCCAGTGTTTATATATGGGATTTAATATAATTTATTATTATTTGTTTCTCAAAAGACCGATTGTCTGTTTCTTTTGCTAGTTCAATGCTGGTTCAAGAGATGTTTCGAAGACGAAATGGATTTTGTTTGCAACTATTTAAAGATATAATTCAAAATCTGTTGAAAAATAGCACGTAATCAAGTTCATTTTCGATAATTTTTCAGTTTATTTGTTGTAATATCAATGAAAATGATTAAATTATTTTGATTGACAATACAGAAAATTGCATTTTCAGGAGCTAACACTTGTCTGAATGGGTAATTTTTTCAACACCGTAGAAATGGACAGCAATAGCATTTAATTTGATAAAATATTTCTGTTGAAAACAGATAGAAGATGTGATCATTTTGAACGTGTTCGGATTTTGTATGTGAGCCCAGCCATTACGTCAAATAAATAAAAAAAATTGTTCCACATAGTGGCTACTTCACTCTAAATTACATTTGTATCACAATAATTGAATTACATTCGAGTTGATGCTATCAAAATGATCCTCAGCTTATGAATTGATGCCAGACACAGCGACTTATGGCAGGATGAATAGGGACGCTTTTATCGTTTCATTGCAAAGCTTTATCTTTGTAATGAATTTTTCAGACGCTTGACCATTTTAAAACGCAATGAGCATCGGTATCATAGGCCATGCTCGAACCTAGTTTACTTTGAAACATTCATGACAATATCATAAAATGCTCAAACATTTCGTCGTTTATTTTCTCAATTTCTTACACCAAAAATTACTCATAATAACATGAGTAACCCTATTAAACTGGCAAATATTCAGTAATCTGGATAAACAAACCGAAGATCCTTCGAAAAGTATTTGTTTTGGTTTTGTCCTCTGAGTTTTATTTTAATCGAATATTCATAAGCATGATGCTATATCGTATGCTAGCAATTTGCTACAGATGAAATTCAGATAAAACGGTTTTGAGCGGAGGAGAGAGGGGAAGAGACGGAGGCGGCCGTTTGAAATGATAATATAAATTTGTGGATTCAGCTTGGGAAATTTGGTTAAAAATAAATTTGAATATAAAAATTATTTTTGATATAACAAAATCTAAATTGTGAAATTCGGGTGATGTGATGTTAGGCCGATGATTAAGCGAATGTATGACATATGCTTAGAACCAATGCAACCGCAGAATAACAATGAAACGACATGTTCAATTCCATACCATTTTGGAATGCTTAAATCTTCCACTTTTAATCAAAAAAATACTCAAAATAGATTCTCGCGCTCTTCTAAACTGAAATGGGCGGTTGTCAAATGCACAGGAACTTACTTCAAATGTGAATAAGCATTTTCTGTATTCATTGAATATATTTGATCTGCGGCGAAGTCAAACGTTAAACCGAATCAACTAATAAGCAAGCAGGATGACAACGGCGAACGGAACAATATTGGCTGAGTGTCAACAATCTTGGCTTTTGCCGTGAGCTCGAAATGCAAATTAGAAACTGATCCCTTGCCGAATGTCGAGAATCTAAACACAGTGTCACACAACAAACACAAGAATAAAATTGAAATGGTCAGAGGTGAAACAGGAATTAAACTTTGCCGTGACAGTGCTGCTACTGTAATGCTAGTCAAACAATATATGCGTATGTTTGTATATCGAATTTGGATGTTTTTATAATATTATGTTGATTCATGCGAAATATGTATATGACGGAAATTGCGAAGTGAATGAAGTGACTTCAACAAAAGATGAAAAGCATTCAGAATAAATGGAATGGATTTTGATGTCGATATATACAACTGATGCCTGTCATCATTTTGCGTTCGCTTCTTATTGAGCAGCATAAAAATGTGCCAAAGATAAAAGCGATGTGATGACGTCTGATTGCGAAATGGATATGACCTGAACCTAAATATCTGGCTGTTTACGGGAAAATAAATTCGGTTTGTGTCAACAAAACCTTGGCTCTTTCAAATCGCTAGCAATGTATATTGTAAAGAATTACCTGTCGACGATGAAAAATCATGAAAATAAACAATTTGAAGACTTTAAGTGAGATTAATCAAAGGGACGAATCAGGCGCTCTTTCATAAACTTTCGGCAGCCGAAGCATATGATTGAATTTGATGCAGATTGAGTGTCAACATATACGCGCCAATCTCAATCAACATATTACACGTTTTGCCGTTGTTGTAGTTTGACGGATAAGCAGCCGCGAGGAAATTGATTGCAATGAGCACATGTGCTACTAAAAGAGCAAGGATAAATCAATGCACATTGGAACTTACTTGTCCTCTCTCTCACTCCTTTTTGAAATGATGGATGAAACTCGTGTTTCATTCGTATTTACACGTACGCAAACATGTGCGAAGTGCTGAAATCAAAGTAAAACCTTCGATTCAAACGAGTTTGTAACTTGCCGTGAGACTTTTATTGTGATATTATTGAATAGGACCGAATGCTAAAAAAGAAATGGTGGAACGAGAATGTGCAGTGCGTCGAACGGAAACGCCAATCGACAGAGGCAATTTAATATGTAACCAATGTCAGGAAAAAACGATGACACAAACGCTGCTCGTTGGAGCACAAAAATGCCGAGGAAACGAACGGAAGACGAGAAATGGAGAAAAACAGACGAACGGGGTGCGATACAGGAGGAAATTCGGAATGCAATAGATAGTTAATGGAAAACGCTTTAAGGGGTATTTTGTTGATATGAAACATAAAACTACAATTTTGTACGAACATGTTCGTTGACATGATGACACGATTGCTGAGAGCGTTGAACAAAATAAACGTTTCGGAATCACTTTCGACACTGAACAGGTTTCGAAGATTGAGCCGTGTAACATGGCTGGTGTTACGTTTGGCACACATTGTCCAGACCGATATTTAATATAATGTAACACTCATGAATTTCAAATCGGGCGAACGGTTTCGGATTTTTTGTTGGCAAAGCAAGCAAAAAACCCGGTTCGAAATTAATTTATTAAATTTATAGTTTTTGCATGCACCAACCAGTTGGTTTCAAAGTTAGTGGTGCGGTTATTTGTTTCCGGCGGTCAGAAAGGAATTTTATCAAAATGAGTTTTTCGCAAGGTACTTTACTATGTCTTTCAATTCATTGACGTTTCGATTACAATATCTTTCTAGCTCTGACATATATCATGACTTTGGGGTAGACAATTCAAATCATTTTGAATTTAGAATTCTTTCGATTCTCAAACTCGAAAAAAACTCAAGTCGATCCAAATGAATTCGAATCTTTTCGAATCTCTGTAAATCGGCTCAAAATAAGATGGTGGATCTGTCAAAAAATCATTTAAATCATTCAAATCTTTTGAAATCGCTATGAATATTAACGAATCTTGGGTTTTATAAACGAATCATTTGCGTCTTTCGAGATCCAAACGAGCCCTGGGTCTCGTGTCTACCGCGAAGTATCATCATGATATCATAATGCTTTTAGCGTTTCTATTATTTTTCATTATCGCACTTATGAAATAACGATAAATTCAATTAAAAAAGAGTGAAGGCCTTACACCTGAAAAATCCACTCGAAAAGGAATCACTTTACCGTTTGAAGACAATTTTACGCCGAATAATACAGGACACGCGTCCGAAAAATCTCATTTACTCTATGCTTAAACAAGAAGTATCGAAACATTTCATATGGCATATAATGAAGAATATCTTCATCCCAAAAGCACACACCAAACACAATACAAGTTTTATTGTGGAACAAGAGTTAAACATTCAACGAAAGGGTTTTCCATTCTCCGTTTTTTTACGAAATTCCAGATGAAAAGTACGAAAAAAGAACTTTATTTTTTTACTTTTCCACATACACCACTGTGTGCGTAAATATATGGCAATCGGTCCGAAGAATTCAAAACACTCGGAATGAGTTTTCATGCGTTTTGGACCTATTTTTTGTCGGTGTGTGGTACGTTGTCTGCTGTCCGCTGTTTTGGAATCTTATTGATCCATATAATGAGGTTTATTTTAAAGACAAATAGCACAATTTTCGCGGAAAATCTTTAAATTGTCTCTCTCTCTTGATACTCTGAGAGAACATTTGTAGGGATTTGAGATGAAAAAAGTTGTGCTGTTTTTTATTTCACTACAAGAATCTATATTTTCACGAATTTTTGTAGGGTTTTTCAGTACTAAAATAATATTTCATATGGCTAATACTTTCCCGTCTCACTATTGGTGAGTTTGAACCAAATACCAATAAATTCGCAAACATGGCACGGCTGATTCGTAGTTTTAATTAATCCTTAATCTCATCGTAATGACTTAAAATTTGGTGTGACATGTTCCCATAGTTACATGATGATAATACGATAAACAATAAACATAACCCTCAGAATTTCGAGAAATGTGCGGAAGAGTTTGCTTGACGTATGCAAGACCATTTGTTTCAAATGACTTTAATCAAGTGGAAATTAACCGCATTATTCATTTGCAATTTCGCGAAATGGAAGTAATTCGGTGAATGCATTATATGGGGATCGAAGCCATGCGGAACACGAAAAAAATAATGCCGACAAGTATAAAAAAAACTTCATGATGCTCACTTTCTTGAAATCAAATGCACATTAAATAAATAATAAGATAATCTGAACGAGCATAGAGTAATTCGATACTGTTCTTCCTTCTTTGGCACATTTCTTTTGTTACGTGGCAAAAGTTTTCGGCATAATACCATTAAATCACAGAGTATGCGATCATAAAATTACATCAGCTTGTAAGAGTTGAATTAATTCGAGCGTGTACGCAACAAATATCTTCACTGAAAAACGTATTTTTGATTCGCAAGAGAAATATTTTTCATCGCACTTATTCATTGTTATGAGATATGGTTGAATTTTGGCGAGCAATATGAATGCAAATAGCACAAAAGAATCGAATTTTCGACATTTATTTACTTATGTAAAGTAGTTTGTGCTTAAATCGCAAGAAATAAAGCACTTTTACGGCGCACGTGTACTCGTGCGTATACCGAAAGAAAATCTCGGTAAATGCAACAATGCTCAAACACAACTGCCTACCTTTTTATGGCTAGACAAATACAAGTGCGCAAAATTACATTGTGCGGGCGCTGATGCGAGCACATCAAATTATATTCAATTGGCATTATTATGTTCGACAACGTTTTATGACCAAGCATTCGCTTATATTTGTATTATGGAAAAATGGCTCATAGCATAGCTTATCTTCGTGCATTGTCATAAATTCTTATACAACCACAAAGTTGTGCATTTCCATGATTTGACATGAAATAGAATTTGTACGTTCTGGCGCGGGCTGGAGCTAATGCAAATCCTTGCATGCCTTTCAACGCTGGAATTCGCTTTGAATGCTTTCTAATGCTCAGATCTAATTTCTGACACACAATTCCAGTTGAATGAGTGCTTTTGGTGGCCTCAATCGTATGCATACGTCGTATTTTTGGATATTAACAATTTGATTTTAGATATGTTTTATTGGTATATCGTTTGAGTGAAAAGTTATTCATTTGAAGTTCATCGCATGAAAAAGATTTGTGGCCGACAGAAAGGATGCGATGATTTTAATCGACTTCAAGGGAATTCCATGCATTTATCGGGGATCTTTGAAGGAATTCACAAAATTACACTGAGTCTCCTTTTGAGACCAGAGCCCGCTTACATTCATCTATTGTGAGACAGATATTTACAGCCGGTTGGTACTATAGCTACTGACAAGTGCGTACAAGGGCGTCATGTGTTTAGAAAATGTTATTTGCATAAAAGAATTCGAAAAGAATGATGTTGAGTGCTAAATAAACAATATTAGAATCCAAATTCTTTGGGTCTGCAAATTGAAACGAGTAAAGAAAACGAAAACTTCACCCGAAGAATCGATGAAAACAGAACATCTGTTTTTAAAACTTGACTTGAATCACAAAGCATTTTTTAATTAGTTCTCTCGGAAAAAATTTTAGTCCGCAAAAAGTTCGACGGCATAAAGTATGCTGATTCGAAAAATCTATGCGTCAAGTGAACCCTTTTGGCAGTACTTCAGTCGATTCGCAAACATGGATGCTGCCAAATCGCATGGAATTTGCTTGTCGTATTCAAATACACACTAGGCTTTTCCATTCCCTTTACCAGCTGTAGAAACAGTACAGCATTCAATTTAATACTCAAGTTTATCAGTGGAAGTTTCATATTATTTGTGGTCGATAAGAAAAGTCATCGAAAGTTTGTCTGTTTTTGTTCAAACGAACGAAAAAAATACCCGCTGTTCAATTCAAACATCGAATCCTTTTTTGAACGCACGCACGTACATAAATTGATCATTTATACAGCACTAAACTGTCACTGGAATGCATCACATGGCCAAATGAATTTTATCAGTGTTTATTTGTTATCCATGTTAGACTATTCGACCATTCCATATCATCAAAATATCGCGGAATCAGTAGGATAGTGGGGTGGTCTTGTGCGCCGATCCACATGCTTGCTCCCTCCTTCACTACGTGCAATTTCGAGCAAAAGACGTGATACAACCATTTTATTTCAAAATCCTTTTAAGGTAAAACTTATGGTGACGATTTCTGTTCGGTGGATTCGCTCGCATTTTTTCCATCTCTATTTAGCACATTGCGAACATGAGACGATAAAACAATACCCAAACAAACTATATAAAAGTCGAGTGTATCATAAATAATGATTAAATACAGTCCAAAATACTGCATATTGCTACTCATTCGGCACCGCTCAATGATATGAGGGGTTCAGAGCAAAAATGTTACTTCAGATCCTACCTCCTGCTCTTATTCATGAGACGGCCCATAAGTAAGAGCAGGAGGTAAGATCTGAAGTAACATTTTTACTCTGAGCTTTGCATTACCCACAACCGCGCCACATTATTTCACAGGAAACGAAGACATTAGGCGAAATATTTTACGCAGAGCAATTGATTTAAATGAAAGTCAGTTTTTGTGTGGCCGCAAGCTTTGATGTGTTCAACCAAAAGCAAAACCCAGGAAAAACTGTAACAAAACAGATAATATATTTTGCAATGAAAATAGCCGCAATGCACACATTGGTCATCATAATATGATGGGGGCTCACTTCAATACTTTCACCCCATTCCTGCTCTTTATCAACAGAGAGCGAGAGAAATATATTAATGTTTGAATTATATTTGTAGTCTGACCGAAAGCACAACCACCGCCCAACAACAACACCTACGCCGCCACCGCCACCATTGCTGCCAGCAGCACAACGAACAGCAGTGGCGACAAAAGTGAGAACGGAATGTTGTTGAAATGTACAAATTACAGTCGACTTATCAATCTCCGCTTGCCATTCATTTGATCCACTCAAATCTCTTCGCATATGTGCTGTTTTCGATGACAGTAATGAGTTGAATTGTTTCAAGAACAATACGGATTTGCTGTAAAAACCCCAACCGAATGCGAGGTGGCCAAGAGAATGCCAAAGATGAAACTAAATTAATATTGTATTATAGCTACGATAAACGGTTAACCTCTATCATATCAATTGATTTGAAGCATTCGCTTCAGAAACCACACAACGCCAAACATTCGTCTGTTTTTCTTGGATTTTCAACCATATTTGAACGTCTTTGCAAATGGGAACACACAATTTCAACTGACGAATGATGATAGTTTCCCATGAATTCGGTTACAAGAAACTTCAAACATGTCGAAAGCTTACAATTTCTTATGAAAAATGTATGACTGTAAGTCGACGGAGCGCAATGAATTACGACTTTATCCATATAATACGAAAATGCAAGTAGAGCATAATATGCCGCCACGATGCCTGTCAGGATGTAAATTTTTCTTCCATGAAGCTCCAACTGATAAGAGAGCAAGAGTGACTTCCTGTGTGTTTTATGGCATGGATTTCAAATTGCAAAATTGATGTCGAATTTTCGTAGGTGAATATAAGTACGGTTGAAAGTCACAACCAAAGACCTTCGTTTTCGATCTACTTCAATGAACATTCACAGTTTTATATTCTTCTCTGCTCAGTGTGGTAATCGAAATGGTAGTTCGTTGTCAGCAATCCGAAATTGTCATTAGCAATCGATTTGTTTGCAATAATCAAGATCCAATACGTACTCGTAGATCGAAAGTGATTAGAGCTTGGCAACTGATCGAAAATCGATTTTCCAACGCATGTTAATAAAATTAAATTTTACGTGTGGTTAACCACTGCTTATTCAGTCAGTTGCCATGCGCTGGCAAATCGCTGATAGCTCGTAAATTAAAGTGATTTCAAAGACGTATTTCAAGTCGAAGTGTGAACATGTGTCAAATAGTTGAAATACCATGTTCGAGATAAAAAAGACTGCTTTGATTTTTCCCCATCATGTCACATAAGATTTACCAGCAGCATCCGATGTGGTCTCTGCTCCCCTTACGCACTGTGCCAGCCAAGCTTATGCAATTACATATGCTACATATAGCACTGGCTTCTTTTCTTTTCAATAAAAAGATGAGATGCATGTTGGATTGAGCATGGCTGTTATAGTAAGATTGTGAATTGTTTTGTACTAGCACAAAATATGAATTATGACTTTCCAACATGTGTTTGCATGTTCGCACTGCCGTGTGTGTGTGTAAGTGAGTAAGAAAGTGGGCACCACAATTTCAGTGACGAGATGAAAAGAATCTTCCATTTTAAATTCTACATTCGTGTTCGCTAGTTGATCTTTGCCAATTGCACTTATCCGCACCATTCTCGGTAGGAATTCTCATCGTTTTTCATAATTGTCTACATGCTAAATGGCATTTTAAGTCTTGCAACACAAATGCCCTTTTCCTCTCGGCCCTCTCTGCTCTCTTCATTTAATATCGCGAAGACTCAAGAATGGGGTCGAAAAAAAGGAACCTGGCAAATGTGTGTAAAACGGAACTGAAAAAAGTCAGACATAGGCATAATTTGTGTGAAGAAACGGGTTCATTGAATACGATAAGAGGTAAAGGTTGATTTATTACACGATACATTTCAACGAATTACAATATTGCGCTCACGAGATGTTCTTTACATTTCGCACACATTGTATACATGGAATCCATTTATTTGGTAAATTGAAGTGCACTGTCATATTCGCATTGAATATTGCGGCTCCAAGATAAATGCCCTAATTTATAATATCCAGAAAATCCAAAGAAATGCGATAATATTTATTGAATTTTATTTTTCCTTTTGGCACTATCACACACACACACACACACACACACACACACACACACACACACACACACACACACACACACACAATGTTCATTGCACACACACATACCATTTGAACGATTTGCTGGGTGCAAAGGAGAGAGAAGAAGGAAAAATCATGAAACTGAATGTAACAAATTGAGAACTCCCACTTCAGCACTCAGCAATGTTTCAATGAGAGTTTTTTTCTCTCGAATGATGCAGTTAAGATCATCATCGTGTACATTACACCCATTCAGCGTTTTAACCCCAATACTGTAATAGAGAGATACACGAAAGGCCTTTGTGTGATTTTGATGGGGAAAGATGCTGTTCAATAAAACTAAAACCAAGGTTAAGAGTTGCTGATATGAAGAAAAATACAACGTTCCAAAGTCAATTTTTATTTCAACCTCCGCATAATTCAGTCAACAAAAGAAACATTTTCTCTTTCCTCGTGTTTTTTTTCACTGCTTGTTCTCCTTGATTCGATAGAACGGTCGCCGTAGTGTGGTTTGCATGCATTTTTACGGTGGCATCAGCTGGTAATTTTCGAAAGCAAAAAAACGCATCAACTAGAGCTATAAAAAATTCAACGCTTGCTAGGGATATTCATTATTCGCAACAGCATATGCTGCAACACACTAGGTAATTTAATTATATAAACATCAAAGCAATCTCAATGTGATAATAGAAATTGCTTCTAATTTCGTAATCAATTCAGACATCACAATCTCGTTGCAAACAATTCAAAAATAATGAAGCACGACGAACAAATGGACTCGATGCAACAGTATTTAAACCAACCCAGTCAACAAGACAATACTAATGCACCGTTGCCGCCACTCAAACACTTCCCATTCAAGAGTGTCCCATTGTATCATGCATATTACCAGCATATGCACAATGCAAGCGATTTGCAGTATGAATCAGCTCGCAATCGATCATCAATCCGGAAGAGAGCATCGGCTGGAGAAAAACAAATCTCCACAAACATAACAATGGTTTTGGAAGACTTATTGAAGTAAGATGATGTTACGGTGTATTTTTTTAAGCTATCATCAAAACTAATTCAAATAAAATTCATCCATATTTTGAAGGTCATACAAAAGCAACTATTTGCCGACTCATGGACAAGGTTTGGCATGAACCGCTTCAAAAATAGAGAGCTTCATTCATTGAAAATCAAATTGCTCAATTGTTTCTCAATATTTAGGTGTCCCAACTGTTGTTAGAACGAATATATTAATTCGAAGCATGGGACCCATTTCTGAATTAGATATGGTAAAATGACAAAATATTAAAATAATTTCTGAAAATAATAAAAAAATTGAAATAAAATATAAGATGGGGAATTTCATATGCATTGATTGTTGCAGGAATATTCCATGGACTGCTACTTTCGGCAATATTGGAGGGATAGTAGACTCAAATTCCAAGGTCCGATGAAAACACTGAGCCTAAGCATCAAAGTAAAACGATATTTTTATAACGTGTTAACTTGGAACGGCACAGATTCAACAGATTTTTGAGTGGATTCATTGTATTTTAGATGCTTGACAAAATCTGGAAGCCCGATTCAACTTTCTTCAATGGAAAGCATTCGTATGTTCACACAATAACTGTTCCAAATAAACTTCTTCGATTAACGCAAGAGGGGGATATTTTGTATTCTATGCGGTAACAATGAATCTTTTTTTTTTTTTTTAGTTTACAGTCTCAATTTCTCTAGAAGAATCATTTAAGGTCACTATAATAAATAATGATTTTTCACAGATTAACAATAAAAGCCTCTTGTCCTATGGAACTACGAAATTTCCCAATGGATCGCCAAAGTTGTCCATTAATTTTGGGAAGCTGTAAGTGTGGCATCGATATTATTGGAATTGGACTCGTCGAACGATTTTTTCGATATAAATTCAATCGGCCACCCATTTATTTTTGTGGAAAAATCGTCCGAAGTCGTGAAAATTATCAACTTTTATTGTTTTTTATCAAACCATTTCCATTTGCAGATGCATACACGAAAAATTCTTTGGTATACGAATGGCAAAGTGGCGATGCAGTGTCTTTTGTACAGGGTATGACATTGAGTCAGTTCGATTTGATAAGTATGTCGCAAAGGAATTACACTTATAAGCGTCGAGAGGGGGAATTTTCGGTAGTTCAAGTATCTTTCAACTTGCAACGTCACACGGGATACTTTTTAATTCAAGTAATTTTATTGAGATTTTTGTTTGCAAGATTTCATTTTTTTTCAATAGAAAATGGTATTGAAAATCATGTTTGCCCAGGTCTATGTTCCGTGCATTTTAATAGTGGTTTTGTCATGGGTATCGTTTTGGATCCATCGAGAAGCCACAAGCGATCGTGTTGGATTGGGTATTACGACTGTTCTAACACTGTCAACAATCAGGTAAAATTTATTTTCATCCCGCAAAAGTGGCACAAATTTAAACAAACTCTTAATTTCAGCTTGGATTCGCGCACTGATTTGCCAAAAGTGCGATATGCCACTGCTCTTGATTGGTTTTTGTTGATGAGTTTTTTCTATTGCATCGCAACGCTATTGGAATTCGCTGGCGTCCACTATTTTACGAAGGTTGGAAGTGGCGAAATCCCGGCTTTGACCGATGACGAATGGGAAGATATTGCAGAGACGGTTGAACATGCTGGATCCGTTCATGTCACAAGGGACACATCCCCAAGTCAGAGCCAATTACTAGGTTCCACATCAGCGCGAAAACGCAATTCAATCATTTGCCCAATTTATAACGTAAATACGATCCAATTTTCGCTTGTATTTATGATCAATTTTTAAGTTTTCCTAATTTGTGATTTTTTGTGCGTGAAAACTAGGATCCGTCGATATTGTTTCCTGCAACTTCATCGCATTCTACTATGGAACGAACTACCCAAACGGAACCGCCGAAAGCGAAAAAATGGAAGCAAATCTGGCTTTGTTTCTTAGGCGATGACAAATTTCGTCGACAAAGACATCGCGAGGCTACAGAGAAAAGTACTATACTGTTTGAATACCAGCCGTATCATTTCTAAGTTAATTTGCTTTATATTTTCAGGTGGAAGCAGAAAACGCTACATAAACAGTGTGTCGTTGATTGATCGTACAGCTCGCATCGGATTCCCTCTGTCATTTGGCATACTCATTTTATTGTATTGGCTCATTTATGTGACTTATCAAGATGACTTCCCTATGGTCAAGGAACAAGCACGTGCTCAGTAAACAGCGCTTAACTAAACGCTGGAAATAATCTATCAGCCCGTGAGCGTAATTGAACTTGACATACAAAAAATTGCGCTTGGTTTTTTCTCAGAAATATTAGAAGAGCTCAGTTGTTTATATTCTTTTCTTAGATTCTTATTTACCCACACCACTGTTGCCGAGAGCAAAATTATTCGTCATGGCTAGATCTCCAACTTATCACTTATTTTTTACCAACAAAATTCCAACTATATGTCTTTCTTGGATCAAACGAACGTTGATAGCACTGATTTGACGTTTCAAAACATTTGCAAGTTTGTAATACTTTGTAATTTCAACGTTTTGAGATAACAACACAAACAGTCGTGAAATTTCAAACTTACTCGTAAAATAATATCTATTCTGTCTACATTTAATAGCCAAAATATATTCAAAGTAGTCGAATATTATTGTAGTAATAATTTTAAGTTGCTTGAAACCACACTTCTGAGAGCAAATCATAATTTTTGTCCAAATTATGAGCAATAATGACGCAAACAAATGTGCCCAGTGGGGGAATTCGGTTGAAATTAAGTGTAAACGAATGAATTTCGAATGAATTTTGGAATAATTTCACTTACACACTCAAAACACGAAATCGAAATCAAAGATCAACAAGGAATTTAATCAAGGGGACCGTGCTTGTATTGGATTGGAGAGCATGCCAATCGACCGCGCCATCTTATTTTACATCGGTGAACCCAATTTAGATCCATTTTAATACGAACAAAACTTTTATTGATACAAATAATAAAAAAAAATAAGCTATTGAAACGATTGAAATATCACATCAATACTACTGCCCAATAGATGGCGCTGGAGAATAGATAAGATTAAAATGTCTTAAATAGCACGGTACGGATGAATTTAATGCCAAAAATCGCAAATCACATTTCCAACATTGAAATTTCATACGTCAAAGAATTTCATAAGAATTCATAGCTGAAATTCATCTGGAAAATCTGATGTTTTCATTTAATTACAAAAAGTGTTAATTTCAATAGATTTATTGCAATTTAAATGAACCATGCTTTTTACAGTCAAATTTCTGTTCTTCTAACAAATAATATACGAATTGATTATGAGGTAAAATAGTGAAGCATTTCTATAATCTATCATTCACCAGATGCGGCAAGAGTTTTCCGCCCTCACCATTGCCGATTCGGCTGGACATTTGAATGCCTTCCTAAACTCAACTGAATTGCTCACAGCACCGTTCACTCGATATTTATTTGGAGTGTGCACGTCTTGCAACTGATATTTCAAACCGAATTTTGTGTCCGCGCCACAGTATTGCTAATTAAATAAGAGTAAGCAAATTAATATTTTAGTAATCACTGTTCGAATGAGTTCTTACATTTCCGAAGGCAATGAAATATAACTGATCGTGAGTATAGTTTTCGAAAGCTGGCAACATCATTTTCTCCTCGCCATGCTTCGCAGTATACTTTTTATATGCTCGGAAGCCCAATAATATGCCAATATTATCAGCTATATTTTCATTAAGTGTTTGCCAGCCATTAATCTGAAACAGCAAGTTGTGAATCATTTGTTAACTTAAATTATTTGCTCAATAGAAATTCTCACATTAGCGTCAACATCCTCCAAGAAATAGTTATCATATTGTGTGATATAACATTTTGAGCGTTCTGTGTATTCATAATTTGACCGGCCAAGCCAATTCTTATTATGAAATCCTTTCTTATCGTCGTATCGTCCTGGGCAAGAGCATCGTAAAGAATTTTTGTTTTTTGATATTTTTTTGATCTGATTATTTGTTATAAATACTTCTTCACGCTTACCGTCATCATCAAACCCATGCCCAAATTCATGGCCAAGAGTTGAGGCTCCAGTTCCACCATAATTTAAAGATCTACACAAAACGAACAAACAATTTGGAATCCTCTCATTTTATTCATACGATGAAATCATTACTTACTCCAAACCTAAATCATAGAACGGAAACTGAAGGATGTCCAACGAAATCACTGCAAATTTCCACGAGATTAATATGATGGGGCAAAAGTATCAGTAAAACTTACTCTAGAATACTTACAAACGGAGTTTGAGTCGTCGAAGTATTGGGCCTTAACTGTAGTAGCGTCTGCCCAATCTATATCGTCAACTGATCCGAATTTAAGCTTTCTATTTAATTCCCATCGGCGGAAATCGCGTACATTTTTCACAAACGTATCCTCTGCGAAATCTAGGCCTTCGTAATATTCATCTAGTTTTATCCTATCTACCAACCAATTGGGAATGCCCAAATTGGCTTCCATGCTATTGGTTTTATCCCGAACCAAGGATTTTGTCTCATCACTCAGCCAAGTGCCATTGCTCACTATCTCGATGAAAGATGAACGAATGTCCTCCCACATGGTTACAAGTTTGGTTTTGGTTGTTTCCTGGAAGCCTTCCAATTTTGCAATGATATAACTCGCAGCCATTCCCATGTTTTTGTTCACTATTCCAACACAGTATTTTGATCTCTCATCAAAATTAGTGATAGTTTCGTCATCATCCTCATCTTTTTCATCATCATCATAATCTTCACTATCTTGTGATTTTAACTTGTTTTCATCATTATCATCATCATCGAATATACTTTCAATACTGTCGTCATCTTTTGGAAATTTGGTTATCTCTAAAACATCCATCAATTCATATATGGATCTCCATCGAATATATAAGCCCAAATCATTTTGATTGATCTTATTAATTCTTTCGAAAAATTCTTTGTCTGTCCGTCTCCACCATATTGAGTAGCTTGAAAATGATTGCTTTGTTGAAAGTTTTGCACTGTTTAAAATTAGTTCGATATATTTTTGCAAAAGTCTTTCATCGGACTCAAATAGGGTGTTGCGTTTACTAATCGAATCAGTTTCACTGTAAATCTGTTAAGCAGAAGAAAATAACTTAATTCTATCTAACTTTAAATAAAGATGGTTATCACTTGTAATGATTTCAGTGTACACACCTTCTTTAATTCTCCCTTTACTTCCAACATTGTTTCAGCCATACGATCAAATAGAGTTTCATTCCCTTTCGGATACATGACCTTGAGATAATTAAAGATTTCTTCTTCAGATTGCTCTTCGAAACTGCCGTCCTTTTTAAAGACAACTTTCCGTTGGTTTCCTTCTTCAATTTTAACGTCGAACTTAAACAACATCTGAAGACCATATTCCTTGTAAATATGTGCTAATCCATGAATCCATTGAATGGTTTCACTTTTCAGAGGTTTGTCCCAGAGCTGTACTAAATTCCTTGCTTCACTGGCAATTGCGGAAGTAGTTGAAACCCGTTTGGTTTTTTCAGCTAAACAGTTTGCGAGGAATCGTATTTTAGTGTTAAAACCAATGAAAACATTTGACTGATATACAACTCAGCATGATACTTAGCGCCCCAACTACGCTATGACAAATTTCCGGACATTTATCGGTCGGAAGGAAAAAGTTATCAAAATTTTCTGTCCGAAACTCTGACCTAACAAAATAGCAGATCGGTAGATAAGTCTCTGTCCTGACATATAGATGGCGTTAGTAGTATTAAATCCATATGGTTTTCAGTTAGTACCAACCTTCAAACGATTCATGTCAAAATTTGACAGCAATCAGACGATTAGTTCGTGAGTAATTGCGTTTTGAGTGAAGCCACTTTTGTTATTGAAAAAAAACATGGATAAAAACGGATTTCGTGTGTTGATTCATTACTGCTTTTTGATGGGAAAAAAATACTGTGCAAACCAAACAATGGCTTGATAAATGTTACCTGGACTTTGCAACAGCAGAATCAACTATAAAATATTGGTTTCGTGAATTTAAACGTGGTCGAGCAGACACAGACGATGCACAACGCAGTGGACGCCCAAAAGAGGTGGTTACACCAGAAAACGTCAAAAAAATCCACAAAATAATTTTGAATGACCGTAATGTGAAGTTGAGCGAGATAGCTGACACTCTGAAGATATCAAAAGAACGTGTACATCATATTATTCACGAATATTTGGACATGCGGAAGCTCTGTGCAAAGTGGGTGCCGCGCGAGCTCACAATCGACCAAAAACAACAACGTGTTGATCACTGAAAACGATAGCAAAAATACATGAATTGGGCTTCGAATTGCTTCCCCACCCACCGTATTCTCCAGATTTGGTCCTCAGCGACTATTTCCTGTTCGCAGACCTTAAGAGAATGCTCGCTGGCAAGAAATTTAAGACCGATGATGAAGTGATTGCCGAAACGGAGGCCTATTTTGAGGCAAAATCGAAAGAGTACTATAAAAATGGTATCGAAAAGTTGGAAGATCGCTATAATCGCTGTATCGCCCTCGAAGGCAACTATGTTGAATAATAAAATTGAATTTTGCCAGAAACACGTTTTTTTCAGGGACTTATCTACCAAACTGTTATGTTATTTAAGAACAATTCTACAATTTCTAAAACTCTCCAAATTTAGAGGAGAGGTTTCTTTTTTTTGCCATTTCAAATGACAGTTATTTTCTTACCATAAAACGCATTAGTAACTCGATGTCAGAATTGCAGCCGAAAAAAGGAATTTACAACAAAAAGTTTTTATCAAAAACTGTGAATCACATATCTTGATTGAGGTATGGAACTACTAATATATGAATCGGTGAGAAAACAACGTATCTTCAGATTATATTAGATAAGAAAACTACTGAAACTTGAAACTGTTTCGGCACACAAAAAAGTTTGAAATAATTGTGAAATTTATTGGTAATAATAGCAAAATATCCGCATATATGTAAATACAATGTAAATCATGTTTCACTTTTATTCCGAATAAATTCTTGTACGATTATCTCTTCACGATTATTTCAAATATTACCTTGATGCATTATTTCACAAAAATGGTTGAAGTTTCAGTATTTTTCCTATCTTATTTGAAGTTCAAAGTCGAATTTCATCATATATGATTTTACGTAAACAGCACCATCTATACGACTAAGGTTCAGTGTATCCCATCAGTGTGGAGAGCACTACTAATATAGTAGTGACAGCTTCGATACTTTCCCGCTTGAACGAAAAGTAGTGAAGTATGTGTGTTGAGCTCCGTGCGACGTTCGAGTTTGTATGACGTTATGAGGCACGCATACAGCCGCACGCAGTTCAATAGCAATACACATACTTCGCAAATTTTATCGTTCAAGCAGGAAAGTAGCGAATCTGTCACTACTATTTATATTACTGGTGATCTTCACACTGATGAACTTCTGTGTTTATGTAGTATGCGCGAATCGTGGTGAATTGACAAATCATCTATGCTTTGTTCGGATTTTTTTTTCGCAGTTCAAAACATAGGATGAATTCACACATCAGCAGTTTAAAAAACAACCGAAAGGTTAAAACAATTATAAGTACACTTTCTTCGAAGATAGTTTGAATTTTTGTAACTAAATAGTATTATTCATTTAAAAAACATAAAAAATTCTCGGCTCATTGTTTTTACATCGATAAAATCAACGTTAAGCAAACTTGATTCAACCAAATGAACAATTGCAATAGATTGATTGATCATCATCAAAAATCTGGATTTTTTGGTAACGAGAGAGTGAAGCAAACTTCAATAGATATGCATTCACACAAGCGGCGGTGGAAGCTGATATACTTTGCAAAAACGCGGACGCAAGCAGAAACGATACATGCGCATGACGAATAAAAAATGGTGCGATGACGAATAAAAAATTAAGTGGGTATTTTGTGTTAATATTTTTGAATATTACTTGCTGTCATTACTCATTACTTAAAATCAAAATACCTCTAAAATATTTGTGTTGACGGGGTAAAAATTGACATTTACGTTCTATTTTTGTATTATCTCGCGAAAAAAAATGTTGTTTGGTGTGTGCAAAAAATCGCGCTGTTTGACAACAGATGGCTCAATTTGAAATCAAATTTTCACAGCGACATCTATTTATTTTTCCGCACACACCAATGTTTGCGTTAAAGTATTGCGATCGGTCCAACAAATTCAAAACCCTCGGAATGAGTTTTCTTTGCGTTTTGGACCTACAGAACGATCGAAACCATTCCCGGACGTTGTCCGTTGTACGCAAAAATTCGTTGGCAGATAACTCAAAAATTAATATTGAAATAAATCGTAAATAGACGCACTAAAAGGTCTCCATTGGGAATAGGACCTACTCATTTTCAGCTCATTCGGATAATATCTTCGGGTAGTTCAATTGGCGTCTAGTCATTAAATTGGAATTTTCTCCAAATCAAATAATAAACATTTGTATGGGGACTATCTTAAGTTTTTATGGGTTCTCGCTGTTATTTGTTGAAAAAATGGCTTTATTTCAATAACAAAATGAATGAATACATTATTCAAACTAGTCAATACACCGCCAAATACAAGAAGAACTTGCGGAAGCAATAAATGCAGAGTTTGACAATTAACCGGTTAGGTATATATTTTGCATTAACTAGTATGTACTTTCGATTAACCTCTATAGTCCAAAGAATGGGTGCGTCTTACGTTAAAGTAAATGAATGAGAATGTAAATGCCAGTGTCAAATAAATAAATTGAAAACAAATTGTGATTTCTTGTGTTTGTTTAAGGTTGCTTTACTCATATATTCAAATTTAATGATATTATCATCATAACATGATTAGAATATTACATTTCTAATATCATTTGAAATTCAACTGAATTAACGGACGTTTTTAGATGCACCCATTCTAAACCAATATGTCAAAGGTTCATCGAGGTACATACCGCTAGATGTATATACTTGAGTAAATGTCAACGAAATCGGTCAATTGTCAGTCTCTGAATAAATGTTGATCGATCAATCATTTTCAGTCGTTTGAAAGCTATTGAAATACAGTTGTTATTAGTATTTCGATTTAGTAACTACTAAATACTAAATAATAAAAATGTTCGTTAGTATCTACTAACCGGTTAGTATCTACTAATTCAGTAGCAGATTTAGTATTTAGTATTACTAACTAGTTACTAATTTTTTTTTTTTTTAGTATCTTGCTATTTTACTAATTTAGTTACTAAATCAGTACATACTAATTTTAAATTCGGTACATACTAAATTATTCTTTTTTGTAAAAAAACGCCAAAATATAGCGTTCGAACACATTTCCTGATCATATTTTGAATTTCCAAGACTTTTTCAACTCATTCAATGTTTCTTGTCGCCTATTTTTCATTTTTTTTTCAGTATGCAATTACAACACATTCAAAATGTATTGAGTATGAATTTAGTAACATGAAACAGGTTACTAAATTGAATTTTTTGTTTGTTTTCATTCTAGGGGCTTCACGCAAACTGTAAGCTTGAAGTTTTTTCTGAATAGCTGCAAATATCCGAAATTCATATGTTTACTGCAAAGTTTTGTTATAAAACTGAGAATATTTAAGAATTTTTTGAATGTCTTCTGTCATATGCGTGCTCGCGGAATGCTGGAAGTGATTCATTAGGATCGATCAGAATCGCTTCCAGCTCTTCCGAATAGCAGACCAAAAACAAAATTTCAACATTGCATTGAACTAGATTGAATTTAACGAATGAAACAAAACAAACAAAAAATTCAATTTAGTAACTTGTTTCATGTTACTAAATTCATTCTCAATACATTTTGAATGTCATGTAATTGCATACTGAAAAAAAATGAAAAATAGGCAACAAAAAACATTGAATGAGTTGAAAAAGTCTTGGAAATTCAAAATATGATTAGGAAATGTGTTCGAATGCTATATTTTGGCGTTTTTTTACAAAAAAGAATAATTTAGTATGTACTGAATTTAAAATTAGTATGTACTGATTTAGTAACTTGATTAGTAAAATAACAAGATACTAAAAAAAAAATTAGTAACTATTTAGTAATACTAAATACTAAATCTGCTACTGAATTAGTAGGTACTAACCGGTTAGTAGATACTAATTTAGTATTTAGTATCAACATTTAGTATTATACGAAATGATAACAACTGTATATTGAAATAATTCAAAAGCAAGGCAATTGGATGCCACACGAATTAAAGCCAATAGAAGTTGAAAGGCGATTTTGCATGTTGGAAATGTTGCTTCAGCACTAAAAAAAATAGTCGTTTTTGTATCGTATAGTGACGGGCGGCGAAAAATTGATCCATTTAGATAGCCCAAAGCGTAAAAAAATGTATGGACTTCCAAATTGGTAGATGTTTGGTCCAATTGTGTTCTAGAACGGATCGCCCAACAACCGTACTAAACTACAATCATCTCAGCGAAATTATAAATAGCGTTCCAATTAATGAACTGTCAACTGGCGACTGTGATAATGGAATTTCTCAAAGAACAAGCAGGAACAATAAACCAAACACAGCATTTAAAACAAATAACGACACACAACCAACAAAAAGAAGAAGAAAATCGATTGAAGTCATCGAGTCGAACGAAACTGGTGAAACGTCGCAGACAAAGAGGCAAAAAAAAAACAAAGAAACCAAACGGTAATAATACTAACATTTAATTTAAGCACCCTTGCACACACTCAGAGCAATTGCGTTTGTTTCTTTTCTCATTTCTTTAAAAACAAAGTGACCTTTACTTTAAATGATAACAACTGAAATAGGAATAAACAAAACGTAGTCCATATTTTTAAAATGCAAACTGAACAAGTGAGACACTTTACAATCAATAAGCTAGGTAAATTCAATATTCTCTATTTAAACATTAACTCCATTTTTCATAAAATTGAAGACTTAGAAATTTTGATTGCACAATTAAAAAATATTCATTTTATCACATTGACGGAAATTAGGATCCATGAGGAACAGAATTTTGCTTTTAATATAAACGGATTTGCATGCTATTTCAATAACAGGCATGACGGAGAGGGAGGTGTTGCAATCTATGTGCGAGAGGGTATTATTACAGAATTGCTGATAAGCGATTGCTCCCAAAACATTAACAGACTTATAGTAAAAGTACACTCCTTGAAAATACATATTGCGGTTATTTATAGACAGCCACAAGCAAATAACTATAACACTTTTATGAGCCTGTATGAAGCAACACTCAACACATTTAAACGAACAATTGTGATTGGGGATTTTAATGTGAATCTTCTCGACGATAAAAACAACATTACATTGAATTATATGAGCACTACTTTAGCATGCGGATTTTCAATTCTAAACAAAATCATAACGCAATCAGCCACGAGAATAGCTACACGGAATGGAGTAAATGGTGTGAGAATATCGAAAACAATAATTGATCACGTAACATCTGACTTAAACAATTTTAATTTTAATCTCTCACTCACAGACACTCCTCTATCAGATCACAAACAAATTATTGTCAGCTTTGATAATAAATCGAATAAATATAAAAACTTTGCAATTGAGCCTAAAGTAAACACATACAAAACAATAAATAATGTTAGATTCTCACGCTGTCTGCAACAAATTGATTTTGATAATGTTAATTCATTTGGTGACCTAAAGCATATACTCACAACCATTAGAAATAAAAATGTCAAAACAAAAACAACAACTCAAAGCCAAAATCCGTACAAACCATGGTTCAATCACGAGTTGGAGTCACTCATAATGGAAAGAAACCGATACTTTAAACTACTGAAAAAATCCCCATCCAATGCATATTTAAAAAGAAGGCATGCTGATTTGACTGATATTATCTTTAAACATAAAATATACCTTCGCAATATGTACAACAGTTCCAAAATAAACAGATGCAAGACCAAGCCAAAAGAAATGTGGAAAACCATAAATGAGATTGGTGCAAATAAGCGGGGAGAAAATTGCCTGATAAATTCCATAAAATTGCAAAATCAAACCATAGCTACCAACTCCAAAACAATTGCGAATGAATTCAACAAATACTTCAGTGAAGTGGGAAAAAAACTCTATGATGCTATTCCTCAAAACATACCACAAAATTTACCCACTATGTCTCCTAACCTGAATAGCATTGTATTTTTACCCGTTCACGAAAATGAAATTGCTAATAAAATAATTTTAATGAAAATGACTAATAATCATAACGAAATCATTAGAAGTAGACTCTTGAAGAGCAATACACAAATATTATCACCCATTATAGCTAAATTAATTAACGATTGTTTTGAATGTGGCCGGCTTCCTGATGAACTAAAAATTGCACGCATTGTTCCAATATTTAAAGAGGGTGATCCATTAGACATGTCAAACTACAGACCCATTAGCATTATACAGAGTTTAGCCAAACTGTTTGAAATGATCATTTATGATCGGCTATCATCCTTTTGCGTTAAATATAATATAATTAACAAAAATCAATTTGGATTTTTAAAAAAATCAAACACATCGTGTGCAGTAGCCACACTTGTGAATTTTTTTCAAACAAATATTGACAAACAAAAAAATTCAATGGGAGCATGCATTTTTATTGGGTGACCCAGAACCCTCCCCAAAAAATACAAAAATGTTCCCAAAAAATACAAAAATATTCCCAAAAAATACAAAAACCTCCCCAAAAAATACAAAAATATTCCCAAAAGATCAAAATAGCAATTATTCAAACCATTCAACTAATCAGCTGTTTAACACACAGAGCCAGCGTTATAGATTACGAGTGTTTTTTTAATGGAAAGTGTGTTTGAATTCTTTAATAATGATGATACACAGATATTCTAAGAAAAACACTCGAATTTAATGGATTTGATTTGTATTTTTATCCAAGATTTAGATAGAAGATGTTCAGAAGAAAAAGGGTGCATTCAGTAATTTCCCCTATGACTTGCATCAATTTTTGGATATGCCAAAGAAAATGTGCTGTTTCAATGGAGTTTATGTTTATTCCTTTTTATCAAAATAATTTAATAACATAGTTCTATTTTTCGATTTCGATTTGCAGTGACCAACTAATCGATTTGATGCACAGCGTATACGTTTTTGACGTGGATTGAAACATAAATGTTATTTATTATACGGCCGTACATTTTTATAAATTCTAATTAATTTTCAACATATTGAGCAAATGTAATCAAATGTGCTTTCATTGCAAATGCGGTGGCAGCAAGAAAATGGAAGTCATTTGATGAATTCATAGAACATGGTTACCAATTATTCTGGCTAGTAAAGTTGTCCCCTTCTGCATGGAAAACAGAGTTAACTTGTACATGTCCATCGTTTTTTAAACAAAACATATGTAAACACATAACTGCACTGGCTATGCGCGAGCATATTCTTGAATATAAGGATAATTTAAATCCAACCGTAATAACAGCAGTACGAAAAAAAGCCGGCCGACCGAAAAATGTAGCAAAAGCACTCGTCAGAGAGTAATTTTAAAGTGATATCGTTTCAAAAATGTTGTCTCAATCAATTCATAAAAAGTATCGTAGCGTTATATTTACATATTTCATCATGATTTATTAAAAAAATTTAATTCGTAAACCAAATATATTAATAAGTTGTTGCTAAATGAATAAAAATAATATCAAGTACGTATATTGTGCACTGATTTTTTTTTACATCGTGATGACAAATCATTTGAAATTGTGGAATATAACATATTTTTCAACAAATTAAACCACATTTCAGCATTTGGAGTCAAACAGCTGATCAGTTGAACAGTTTGATTTGATAATTGCTTTGGAAATTTGGGAAAATTTTTGTATTTTTTGGGAATATTTCTGTATTTTTTGGGAACATTTTTGTATTTTTTGGGAATATTTTTGTATTTTTTGGGGAGGTTTCTGTATTTTTTTTTACAAAAATTTCACAAAAATTAGACCAAAAATTCATATTTCTTTGGGAATATTTTTGTATTTTTTGGGAATATTTTTGTATTTTTTGGGAATATTTTTGTATTTTTTGGGAACATTTTTGTATTTTTTGGGGAGGTTTTTGTATTTTTTGGGAAGGTTTTTGTATTTTTTGGGAAGGTTTTTGTTTTACCCATTTTTATTGACCTAAAAAAAGCATTCGATACGGTACCGCACAAAATATTAATTCAAAAGCTAGAAAAATACGGAATAAGGGGTAACTTCATAAAACTCATAGAGAGCTATCTCTGTAATAGGAAACAAATAGTGGAAATAAATAGCATCCTCAGTGATGCAATAGTAAATCAACATCCATTTGGCATTCCACAGGGGTCAAACCTTGGACCACTATTTTTCTTATTATATGTAAACGATTTTTTTAACCTGCCGCTCCACGGTAAGCTGATATTATTCGCGGATGATAGTGCAATTGCATATGTTGAAACAAATGAGAATGAATTGCAAAACAAAATTAATACAGATCTGAAATTAATCTATAACTGGCTAACAGTTAATGGGCTAACAATGAATATTAAGAAGACGAAATGCATTCTCGTAAACAATAAAAAAAACGTTAAGCTGAACATTGAATTGAATCGGCAGACAATTGACATTGTGAATGACTATAAATATCTGGGTCTTATAGTGCAATCAAATATGAAATGGGACATACACATAAATAAATTAACAAAAAAAATAAATAGCATTGCTGGCATTATACCCAGACTGGGAAATAGAGTACATGAGAAAACACGGGTTACACTATATTATTCTATGGTCCATAGTCACCTAACATATTTATCACCCATCTTTGGTCCGGCTCTAACACAATTTGAGCTAAACAAGCTTCAAACAGCGCAAAACACCGCAGTTAGAAAATTCTTTTCACATGATTATTGGGTCAATGACCTCTCAACGAAAGAAATTTTTGAAAAATACAAAATACTCAATGTCACTCAAATAATCAAATTTAATTCAGCATTCATGCACTACAAAATTGAAAATAATTCAATTAGAATGGAACGATCGTTAGTCGCTGATTTGGGGAGTCACTCTTATCGCACTAGGAGCGCCGAGCTCATTAGGCTTGGCCACTTTCGAACAAATTTAAGTGAAAACAGTGTACTAAATCATTGCGCAAAGACTTTTAACTCCCTCAGTCCTGTTATTAGATATGAGCAATCCACAACAAAATTCAAGAATCTGCTTAAAAATACATTTATACAATGAAACAAAAATGAAAATAAAATTCAAATAATTAAAAATACATTTATACAATGAAACAAAAATGAAAATGAAATTCAAATAATTAAAAATACATTTATACAATGAAACAAAAAAGAAAAGAAAATAAAGTTCAAATAATTAAAGGGAAATGAAAATTTATATAAACCTTCACATCAAAAATAATTATGTCAAACATTGGTCTCAAAATATTATATATGAAGACTGTTCAAACAAATAATTGAAACATTTATTAGGAATTAAGATGACGTTGTAAATATTAAAAGAAACACCGAATAGTACTATATTAATTTATTTTATCTAAGGATGTGTGCAGGGATAACACTTCCCAAGTAACCATTTTCATGCATGAGCTGCATGCATAATTTATGCATGTTTTATGCCCATTTTTGGCATGTATTTGTGGGAGGTATGACCAAATTGTGTGCACTAAATATGCACAAAATATGCACAAAGTTTGGTCAGGTTTTACACGGATGTATGCTAGATTTGGGCATTGAAACATGCATGGGGAGCATGCAGGCTGTATGCACGCTTGAAGCATAATTTTTGCGCAAATTATAATATATTTATCGTTACATTTTTCTGCATGAACTGTGCATATTTAGCGTTACATCGTGTTACTTGGGTTAGCTTAAGACTAACACATGATTGTATAATTGAAAAGTGGTTTTTGTGTGGTTTTCCCATGAATTGTCCACACCATGATAAAATGAATAAATAAAGTTGAAGTTGAAGTTGAAAAAAAAAAAAAAAAAAAAAAAAATGTAATTCAATCGTAAATTTCTTTCTGTTCGGAATCCAATTCATTTAGTCTGAATAAAAAACGTTATGAACGATTCAAAATAAAACATGACAAACGATGAATACAAAAGAATTACGATCACTCTGCAGCCCATTTTGTGGCTGCTAACATTTTTAGCTAAGTGAATCATAATTAGTGGAACTAATTTTTTTTTTTTGATTTTTGAAATAACCGCGACTCACCTGTATATTACATGATAGCATTATTATGATTGTATCATCATAAGTAATAAAATTATGATAACGTCATTAGGATCCAGTCCTTATAACGATAGTAGTCATTATAATTACTTCTTATGAAGATACGGAAAAATGGGCTGATTCTTGGATAGTCTAAATATCGAGTCTTTCTTTCACCGCGGAATCAGTCGCTTATCCGAGAGATGGGACAAAAAAGTGGCTAGCGATTTGCATTACTTTGAATGATGTATTGATTCATTTTGTTATTGAAATAAAGCAATGTTTTCAACGAAATACAGCGAGAACTTTTGCACAGAGACAGTATTTTCCATGAAGCATACAATTTTATTTGTTGATAAATTCTAAGATTTCAAAAGGCTGAAAGTTGGGGCTACGCTCAACAGAACGACTCGTCTTTGTACTGCAAACCACTTCAAACAAAATAAAAATGCAACAGAACAACAGAAATATATGTTACTCTTTCTCCCACACTCAAACATGCACGCATGCTCTAGGGGCGTGGCTTGTTATTTTATTCTCTCTCTCTCTCTCTCTCTCTCTCTCTCTCTATATGTATATATATATTAAATAGTTAGTCCCAAATCGAAGAATGATTATTGATGAATGATCGCAGTTCGTCGGGAGGATGGACATCACTTTTCACTTCTTCTCCTTCTTCTTTTTTGTTAGTCGAATAAATCTCAGAAAATATTCAATATCAATGTCCTTACTAGCTGCCATGCATGATTGGTACACGGTTTTGCTCTGATGAACGACATTTGGGTCTTCTTTTGTCGGCTTGGACGCGAGAAAATCTCGAATCGAACTTCTTACTTTGTGATCTAACATATCGAACCAATTTGAAAATTCTTGATCGTCAGATCTAGAAATAGTAATTTTAGACATTTATTTTCGCTAGAATTGTCATTTTCTTTAAAATAAAAGCCTTGGATGATGTAATGGCCATTTTCCGCATGTAAATGCGTAGAAATCCTCGCATGGGTTGGCTTCAAAGTCCACACTTTCCAATAGAAAAGATGAAGTTCTAATACATTTGTGGGAATGACAAAATTTGTCTGTCGAGTTCATGATTGGTGTTTTTTCAGGATTTTCACACTTTTCTTGTTTAACTATGAAAAGGACCAACAGGACAACGACAGCTAACACAACAACAAGGAAGGCAACCAATTTGTTGTTACAAAATTTTTGGTATCTGAAATTAAATGAGCATTAAATAAATGCAGATAATCATGAAACCACTTCAGTGAACGCAGAAAGTCTTTTTTACTTTTACACTTTCTGCACACTTTTCTTACGCCCATTCAAAATCAGAGCATACTATTTGTTTGCTTGAAAAGCACTTGCTCTGATGAGCTGCTCTGAAAAAGCGGCTTGCAATACTCAGAGCAAACATTTTTGTATAACATTTCATCAGAGTGAAAGAGAAATTGATGTTCAGTGTCAATTACACGAAATCCATGGGTTTCTCTTTCACTCAGATGAACTTTAATACAAAAAAGGGGCTTTTTGGTATTGCAGGCCGCTCAACCAAATAGTATGCTCTGTATAAAATGTTTTGAAGAGCGTACATTGAGCAAGGGAGAGCTCCCGCATGCAGAAAGTGGGAGAATGAAAAATGCGTTTAGATTATTACCCTGGTTGATCTCTATAGTCCACATTCTGTGATCTACCACTCTGTGCAAAGATGCGCCTCTTTCGTCTGAAATTACAGAATAATGTCTTTTGTTATTTTTCCAAATCATTTAAGAATCGAAATGTAGGCGTTTTTAACATACAATAACATATAATCGCTAAAATAGAAAAAATAAAAATGTTTTAAATGTTACCCCGGTGATTCTCCACGCCCAACGTCTAAACGTTGTGTCTCACTAGGATCTGTGATGGAAGAAATATAAGAATAATTTTTCTTATTCACGGTTTTAATATATCTTATAAAACTTGTTTCAAACATATGAGTGCTGAGCATAAAGGCGAAACTAATCTTGGTTCAGTCTAGCTAGAGCTGTATGAGTGAAATGTGGGCTCAGAATGTTCCGTGCATCGAACCTCTTGATTTGTGTATCTGTGTTAGTCAAAAGTAGTTAAAAGTGCGAATTCGTGACATTTCTCTTTTTTATCGTTCATTTTTCGGTTGTTTACTAATTGCATGTGCTATGTCTATTTTTCATTGTATCATTATGTAACTTTGAGAGTGAGTCACACAAAATTTCAAGTCATTATGACGTAAAACGTACAACGGACAACGTCCAGGAATGGTTGCAATCGTTTCATTGAGATTCAAAACGCATAGAAAGCTCATTCCGAGCGTTTTGAATTTTTTGGACCGATCGCAATTCTTTTACCACACACAGTGGTGTGTGCGGAAAAGTAAAAATTTTATAAGACATTTGCAAATTTTTGGTCAAAATTGATAATTTTTAGGACAATGTTGGCTTATTTTAGTATGGATTTTGTATATATTTTGGGCCAATTTTTGTATGTTTTGAGCATGTGTTATTTGGAATATTTTGGTATACAATTTGTAAATTTTGTGTACGAATTTGCACATTTTGGTATGGTTTTGTCATGTTTTGTGTTGATTTTGAGCGTAAATTTTTATGATTTAGCCTAACACTAGATTTATTAGTTAGACACAATGGAAAATATTGTAAAGAGCGGTCAAACAGTTTGGAATTTTACTTGTTTATCGTCCCTATCGTGGCGCTGCATTATCTTTTGCAAGTGTCAATCTTATAAGAATTTTCGATTCCACTTTTGAGCTGGAGATTAATATGTTTCATATTTCCCTTGCATAGATTTTGATCCACCGACTTTTTTATAATTATTCTTATAATTGAAGATCTCAAGTGTTGTAACGTGTTGGTTGCACAGCGCTGATATTAGATTACCTCAGATAGCACACAACTTAGCTGCCGCGCAATCTAATTAATTTCGCCATGCGTTCCTGTAACTTCTCAATTTTCTTAAAAACAAGCATTTTTCCTAAGTATATTCTTCATAGAATAAGAGGAACTCACCGTTTTGTAGCACATCAAATTTATCGGCCATTGAAATCTTCACGCAAAAAAGTTGTTCAATTTAAATTGCGCCACAATTTTGATCCGATTTAACGGTTGCTTCTATTTGACAAAAATCAATGTGTTCTGACAAAGACGACAAATAACACTGAAATATTGAACTGAAAATATCATGCCAAATCGCGTATTAAAACCCAAATCATTCATGTCATCATCACTCACCGACAAAAGTCTATTTATAAGTAAAAAAAACTGAATCAGTGCACATATTTATAAAGTCTTAACACGTTTCGACAACTTTGAGAATTAGACGAGGGGTGCCTCATAAGTTTTGCGAACCGGCTTCTAGTGTTGCTATTTGCGGTCTGATGTTTCCATCGTTAACTTTACAATTTTTGACGGTATACGTTTTCGAAGTGTTTTTTCATACGGAAATTATGTGGTTCGTTTACAGTGTGTTGAGAATTGCACCTTGGCAAAAAAAGATTATTAATTCGTGAACAATTTCGTATGATGGATTTCTACGATTTTCGATAAGGACTATCTCATCAGTGTGCTGAAAAGCTTGCTCATGTATTTGGCAACGAGGAATTACACACGACAACTGTATATCATTGGTTTGGTGAATTCAAACATGGACGTCTTACTCGAAAGGACGAGCCTCGTGAAGGCAGTCCTAAATCGGTTGTTATACCAGAAAATAGGGATGCTGTGCGCGAAATGATTAAGCAAGATCGTCATGTGACTTATTATGAGATTCTGGCATATCTAGGTATTAGTTTCACCAGCGTAATATTTCATGATCATGCTCGAGGAGATCTTAAAAAGAGCAATAGAAAAGTTTTCAAACTTTAATATTGGTTTTTGATCCGCAAAACTTATAAAGTACCCCACGTACCATTATTTTTCTTGAAAATTTAGGCGTAACAGAAATTTTTATCCGGTCCCTGCTGAAAAAGATGAAAGAACTTTAGCCCTTCACACGAAATTCTTTTGATTAAAAAGAAAACACTCAATCAAGTGGCATTTACAAGTTGGCGCACATATGACTTAGTTCAATAGCATTTGCGAAAGTGATACCATCACATAGTTTAAAATTTGTTTTAAGTTCTTATTAGCCGATTTTTCGAAAAAAATATACACATTTTGTTAGCACTATTATTTCACAAAAATCGACTAATTTTTATGACTTCCTTCAAATTTTTTGATTAAAATTATGATATAATAATTTACTAAATTTGACGTCCATCAGCAGCACTCACGATCGAGTGTCTAAATTCATGGACGATTTCTTCGAATCATCAGCCATGCATGTGGCGCTAGAACAAAACAAATTCAATGCAACAATAATCTATTAACATTCAAAACAGGTTTTGTCGTATCGAAAATATGTATTGAATTCAAAATCATCGTTCCTCCAAAACTTGTTCCTATGGTTTCGGCTAACATACCTCATTGCTTTATGTAATGCAACTTTCAATACAGGTGGGCACACATCTCCGATATTTATCAGATGAAGTCAGCTTTATTTCCAATTTTTTTAGTAATTTTATGTGTGAAGTCCGGTGGATATCTGATGGTTGCGAATCTATCAACAATTATAGCAATATCGGCTAGAAATAATTTTCGAGACTTTTGCACAATAAGTTTTGAAATTGAAATTATTTAAATAATCTAGACAGCGTGAGTAAACTACTTTCCGATTTGGTGTGTTTTTAATTAACTGATTCAGTTAATCCATCCACGTCAAACGAGACAACATCAGCGCTTAAAACAGCACCAAAAATAGATAGATTCAAAACAATAAACTTATAGTAATTAGTCAAACTGCTCGTTGATTTGGAAGCAGAGTGTGTTTGAAATATTAAAGCACATTCGTCCATTTCTATTTATTTTCCAGGTAGATATCATAATAAAATCGTTACAATGAAATTGTTCGCCTTGCTGTTTGTTCTTGGATGGAATATGGTTTGAAATCTTTGATTCTTTTTTTTATTGAAGTTTTTTTTAAATGAAAACAAAAACACATAGAAAAGCCTTCTAAAGCTCGTCGTGTTCTTCAAGCTCTTCGAGCACATAATCAGTATCGGTCGGGACATCATCACAGTATTTAGCGGCTGTAGTACATAATTCGATGTCGATATCGTCTGAAATTTTCTCTTGCATCAATAAACTAAGAACATCCTCTTCATTATCTTCCAAAATTTCCAGACACTGTCAACAGAAGAAAACGTATTTTACTTCCAATTCTATTGAAATTCTTAAGTTGGTTTTACTAACGAAATGTTTTAGGCTTTTGTTCAAATCGCCATCCTGAACGAAGTCGACCGAGCCCATATTCGGATTCATGCTACCGTCTGATGTCGTCATACGCATGAGCGTCAAAGTGCCGTTCGATTTGAATCTAGCCTTCGCATAGTCGTCCAATTTATCACCTAATAATTTCAGATTGGATGCATGAATTCTAGTAAAAATATAGATTAACACAATTCATTTGAATCAATAACTTACAAATATTTTCCATTAATTCGGTGAGGTAAGTTTCTGATTTCGAGAGTGGTATCACTTTTTTATGTGAATTGCCGGCCGGGTCCAGACGATAGCCGCCGATTTCTACCGTTCTCTTCGGATCAATTTGATTTACGGCAAGAAGAATTTCATCTAATGTTGCCTTGCATACTGTATAGAAAATTGCCCGGAATTGATTTACTTTCTTTCCTTTGAGCATGGAGTACAAGTTTTGTTTATGATTTGTATTTACCCAAGCATTTAACTATTCTGGAGTCGGTTGCTTTAAAGGTCTCATCGATTACAGGTGGATAATAATCTGATTGTGTTGAAACCGTGCAGCAATTGAATAAAACAAATGCTATTAACAATAAATATGATAGAAAAGTATACATTTTTTATTATTAAACCGTCCAAAAGAAGGAAAAACTATGAAGAAATTAATTATTTCGTCACACCACACTATGAATGTCGTAGACAGAAATAAGAGATAACAATGCTGTCAGCTGAAACGTCAACAACTTTAACACATACAACTACATCAACAAGTGAATTTCTAACGTGTAACGATACCATGAGCAGTAACTGCGTGAGTGAGACGTCATACTTTGGGAAGGCTGTGAGTGTCTTCTGTATGCGCTCAATTTTCATAGCGCCAGCAAACTGAAAAACAACTATACAATAACGACTTTATTGTGTTTTTTCAATGTAATATTTTCGACAGTCTACACTTTTGGTATTGATAAAACGTTATATTCATCTGTCTGAAACTAAAAACGACTATTTTTAATTACATATGAACAATGAAAACTATGAACATTTACTCTTTTGTGTAATTATATTGAGCAAAATTATTCATTATGAACAATTTTAAGTAAAGGCAAAGGTTCGATGGAGTCCAAAGAATACGTTAAACCAGAACACATTTTCAAATGCTCGATGGCATTGTAATTTTCGATGCTGTTGAAACAAATCATGCATACCGTGTGATCTTTTCCATTGTTTTCATATAATTTGGCGTTTAAGCGGCCAACATTGAAAAAAGTTCCAGTCGTGGCATCATAGTTGATAAAGTGCTTTTCTGTTATTGCTGGTTTCGAAGAAGTTGCAACATTTTTTTCAAAATCTTCAGCCCTATCAATAGCCAATAGGTCATTTGCATCGGCGGCGTTGTTGTTTTTATTGAAATCAATGGAAACGATTTGCTTTGTTTTGATTTGAATTCTATTGGTTGAAATGAACTTATTGAAAATAGTGACACAAGCCCACTCGCTCAAACATTTTGCCGCAAAACACTTTCTGTAATCGTGATCGCATTGGCTTTTGTCAATCCACATTGGATCGCCTGCGCATGGTTGGCGCTTATCGCTGATCCAAATAAAACCAAAATACGGCTGCATACTGCGACAACGTCCATTACAGCGCCACATAAATCGCTGTTCACACTAGAATTATAGAAAATATGATGATGTAAAATGAACTCACATGTTCAGTTATAGTTTTTATCATTTTCTACCTTTTTTATGGACCAATCATGATGTATCTGTTCAAGGAAATTCCAAACAAAAATCAATTCAAAATGATAAATCAAACAGAATCCAAATGTTGAGCTACCGTTATATTCAAACGGGTGATTCTATTGATCTCTTCCATTTTACAAATGAAATTGAAACCATGGCGATTATCAGAAGCTTCGTCGTCTTCCATCTTTTTCTCCATTAAATATGTGTGAATCATTTCATGCTGCGAAAAATGGTCTTATTATCTATGGACGTTTTAGATCTAGCACATAATTTGGTTTGGAAGATACGAACCAACAAAATTTCAAGAATTTCTTTTCGGAGGCGTGTGCTCAGCAAAATGTCATTCAACTGGATGCACATTCTATTGTTCAGCTCCTCACTCGGAGACAAACACTGAGCAGCTGTTCGTCCAGGAATTTGCACCCATTCGAGAACAACGCGGTATGTCAATATGCCTTCGAAAAATAATGCATTGAATCTGTCGAATAATTCATAGATATCTGGACTAGGCTGTAACATTTCCCAATATGGATGGCCAACATTACTAATTTCGTCCAAATTAAGAATCACCCGTGATAAATCGAACGAATCACAATTTATTTCAGACATTTTAAAACAATTCACATATAAATTTCAAAATAATTTCCTGGATAATTTAATGGAATGCTTTTTTAAAACTTAATACTATTATTGTGGATACATTGACATAAAACACACTCCATATTGAAATTCCATCGTGTATTTTTTTAAGCTAATAATATTTGGCCATAAAACGTAATCGTCGAGAGACATCTGTATTCACTTATCAGTCAAAGAGATAATGAATGCATTCTCTCGTTGGAAATCGAACGTGCAAAATATGGACCAAACGACGTTTATATGACATTCGAACGTCATCGGTAATTTGGCACACTTTGAGGCAATATACATTTGCATGCATTCGAAATATTCGAATAATAGCCGCTTTTAAACGATATCAACATTTGTTTGAGTTGCATTAAAAATTAAATTCGGGTATGCAAAGTTGACTGTTTTGATTTGATTTTTGAAGAGTTGATTGGTTCATTTTCCATAAAAATCTGGATATTCAAGTTCATAAAAGGTGTCAGCAACGGCTAAAGAAGTCGACATGAAATATCGTGGTTTAATAATCGAAAATTTGGAGCATCCAATAGTCGGCATGCATTTGTGATGCTGGATCTATTATGACTTTGTGCAGATTTTCCCTCGAAAGAATGCCAAATTCAATACAAACAGGTTTATACTGAATTCCACTACACACAGCACGGTTTGTACCTTGATCAATGTTGTATGACAAAAAACTAATTTTCTTATTGACGAATTTGGTTTTCAGAATTGCTTTCTACATATTACTCTGGGTGCATCGCAGAGGAAGAATCACTGAAAAATGCAGTTTTCGTAACCTTTGATTACTTTCTGATTGTTTTGTTCCTTGATTTTCCTTGAAGTTTTTATTAGGAGTACAAATTGAAAACCGCGCATTTTTTTTTCAAAATTTCGATCTTTATTATGGAAAAATGGTTACAAATTGATTATTCAAAGTATTGTCCATCGCTAGCCACAACTTTTTCCCATCTTTCTGGCAAATTACGGATTCCGCGTCGAAAGAAATCTGTGCTTTTTTCGGCTATCCATGAATCGACCCATTTTTTGCATTCCTCGTAAGAATGGAAATGCTGTTCAGCCAGGCCATGTGTCATTGATCGGAAGAGGTGGTAATCGGAAGGGGCAATGTCTGGGCTATACGGCGGGTGGGGTAGGACTTCCCATCGAAGCGTTTCCAAGTAGGTTTTAACGACCTGAGCAACATGTGGCCGAGCGTTGTCATGTTGCAAAATAACTTTATCGTGTCTTGCGACCGTTTCCGACCGTTTTTCCTTCAGTGCTCGGCTCAAACGCATCAATTGAGTTCGGTACAATGCTCCTGTGATGGTAATAAGTTTCATCAGTTTTTATTTCGTTGGATGGTTAAGGATTAGATAATTCTCTGAGTAATGAAAGAATCTGAAGAAAAATCAAATCAAATGAATCAGTTGAAGTGATCTCTGAATTTCATTTGTAGTTTTACTTACGATTTGCTTTTCAAATCATGTACTCACCCACGAAGAGTATATATTTTATAATAGCTATAGAAACTACTAGAAAGTAAGAATGTTAGGCTTGGCCTTCATAAATGAACAACCTCTCAAATTTTGAAGTCGCTATAGCAATAATATTGCTCAATAAAGATTTGGTAGGAGAAATTAGCAACCATTCAACAATTGGGCAACAAGGAATCGCGTTTGTCAGCTTCAGCATATCTAGTCGATTCTTGTGGTGTAATATTTATGAGAACAAAGTGTTAAACTTCGTTTGATTTCTTCATATAAGAGAAATCTTTTAACTGAAAGTAAAATCAGATTAAAATGTCATTTTCACTGCATTTTTGTTTCCACAGAGCCTACCTTTCACGACGGATTAGTACATGGTGCTCGAGATGGAACACAAAGCGAATCGGCACATACAAAACATTCAAACAGAACAGAAAAAGGAAAGCTCTCGCAAGAGAAAACGTTAATTTTTCTCCTCGAACCAAACGTTTTTGATTTAACATAACTTTTTAGTCTTTTCCTAATTGCCATAGTCAGCTTTTTTTTCACACAAACAAAAATGACGTTGATTTCATTTGAAGAATATTCGTCGGCTTTTGACATACATATGAATTGGTGAGATTACTTATGACCTTCGAAAACAAGTTTTCATTCGTACCATTGCTTTGAAGCCATGAATATTCTTACCGATTCATATGAAACTGCCAAAATCCACCAAACACTCGCAAAAAATAACAAAATCAGGATGATGACAATCACTTATTGTGGCTCCTGTTTGATGGCACTGATAAACACGAGGGGCATTTAATGAATATGTGATGCAGTGAATTGATTCAACAAATACGCCTCATATTCAACAATTCTAGGGCGTCGGGTTTCGAGGGCTTCACGGCAAAAACAAAAGCCATGGACAAAATTACAAATGATCTGTGTCAAGGTCAGTCAACTGTTGTTGATATATGCAACAAGGGCTTGAATTTCAAAGGAAGCATCTCAAACCTACGAATTCGTAAAATATTTTTACCGACGCAATGATTGTGACATCCTAGTAACAAAACCGAGCCACAATACTTTGTGGCTAATGTCGCAATTGCATGGCAAAACAAGATGCAGAGGCTGTGACAATCGTCTAAACGATGAAAAGCAAACGAAAGTTCCAGGCTAAACGAAGATGAGAACGGTTCAGAGGAGGTACAACATTGGCAAACGCCATCGATGAAGATGAACCGCTTAAAGATTAATGTATGGTAAGGATCTCAACAACCTCAACAACGGAGGTCAATTTCAACGTCCATTTAGCAAAACAAAAATACAATTTGCAACATTCTTTCCAAAGGTCACTCCTAACACATCTCAAATTTTAGCAATATTTTTTGCAATCGCGACTTCAGTTTTGGGAAATAATTCATTTGGGATCATTTCATTTCTTTTGTAATTATCCTATATAGATACCTAGGCTGTTCAAAGATTTTGTGGCGACTTTCGAGTACGCTTTTAAGCGATTCTGTGAATTCTCTACATTTATATTTCCTTTGGGCTTGCATTTTGCCTTATCAATGCTGAATATTCATCGTGTCGAGCAAGAATTGGCTTTGCCCAAATCATACGCATATGTTTTCCCAAATTGAGATAATATCTGAATGCAAATTGATGTTCAATAAATACGCTCTTCTTTCTTTCAGTTGACTAAAATACGTATTACGGATTTATTTTGCGGTATTTCTTTCGATTGAATTTCTTCTTCTGTTTAGACATTAGACATTATGTGGCCGGTGCACCAGAAATTATCATTTCCAGTATTTGTTATTTTATTTTGATTTTTACTAAAAGAATTCTGTTTCATTTACAAATAGCATTCGACTAAAACGGTTCCAATTATAACATTCGAATGAAAGTTTGTAAAAAAAGTGTTTGTTTTATAATTTTCAAAGTTTAGCAATTCAGTTTCATTCAATCAGATGGTCCTTATAGCAAAGGATTTATGCAATGCCAAGCCTACATTCCAACAATCTTTTCAATTCCATTTTAAATTTGGTTCAATTTGATTTCCTCGTTATCTTCCGTCCAATCACAAACAAGTGCAATCCAGTGAATTTCATCGATAACCTGGCAACCAATCTTCTCGAAAATAGCTCGTGATGCCAAATTAGTTTTTTTAACACACGCAGTAGCTCCAAAACCTAGCTCACCGATTTGTTTACATATTGTTTTAGCAACAAATGTTCCAAAGCCACGTTTTTGATAGAGAGGATTCGTGTATAGATTTCCAAGTGGGCCAGTTTGGTATCTGTGTGAAAGAGATACATTTATTCAATATTTCATTCTGGTTGTTTCAATTTTTGGGTACACACTGAATTGCAAATGCTATCAATTCATTCCGATCGTGAGTAAAGACTCCACAGCTTGGATTGAGGATGACCAATCGGTTCAAGTAAAATAATGAACCCGAATGATTAAATGGCCATTTAGTATTTACTTTAACAACATCTGAATCGTTGAGTGAACGACTGTAGAAATACTTTGGCAATCTGAAATATAATAAAATAAACGGAAATTCACTGAAAAAGAGCGAAGTGCTCTATTTACACGGCATCTAATTTGATTGCTTGCTCTTTCGGTAAATAGTACAATAAATTTGGATCGTCGTATTCCAGTTGCAATTGTTTTTGTTTGATAAGATCAATCACAACCGGATAATGCTTCGAACTAATATGCATGATACGGAATCCATTTGAGAAGTCCAATAATTGCAAGAGGCTTTTAAGTCTGTCATTCGAATCATTCAAGCTGTCAAAGTAGAGATGATATCGATCCTGTTGAGAGAGAAATTTAATTGTTATTACATGTATTAACCATGTATAACTCGATACATGTAAGATTGTTGGGTTCACTCCATATTGGAGATCAATGCATTTGTTATTTCCAATATTGATTACTCGTTATTAAACTTAAAATTTATGGATAGATTTGCCAAATGCACAAATTCTCTCCAATTCAATTGAAAAAATCCATAAAAATTGGCAATCAATTACAACAACAGCAAATGTTCCATCCGACCAGTCACCATTCAGAGAGTATATCGCGAAATGTTCAATTCGAGTGCATTTCTCCTTCCATTGAATGTAATTATTGATTGTGCTGAGTCCAAGAATCGTTGCTGGTGTTTCTGGCAAATACAATGCCTTCAAATTAGCCCAATCCTCACAACAAATTTCCAGTAAACTGTTCTCCATTTGCGAATTCAATATTTCAATATTTTCTATGTCTTTACATATTATAACAAACTGTTTGACTAGTCGCTTGATGTTGGTGAAGCTTGTGCTGAGAGCATTGGTACGAACACTGAATATATAGCCAACGGGTTATTCCCTTAAGCGTTTGAGCATTTTTGCATCCATGTTTATTTTTACATTTCCGCACACACCACTGTGTGTGGTAAAAGTATTGCGATCGGTCCAAAAAATTCAAAACGCCCGGAATAAGTTTTCTATGCGTTTTGAACCTAGAAAAAACGATTGCAACCATTCTCGGAGCAATTTTTTGTCCGTGTGTAGTACGTTGTCCGTTGTACGCATCGTGCGGCTTTATGATGTATAAGTAAATGTATTCAATTTCTCGCTGAAGACTGTCAGAGCCCCCATTAGATTTTTTTTTTCGAACTAGGAATCAATTTCAACACAATCTGAATTCAGTGCATTTCATTCCGAATAGCCGTTTGAGAAGAAATTTCATGTGACTTTCAGTTTTCATTTTGTTCCCTCACAATATAGATATTGTTTATTTGTACAAGTGATATAAAAATTGAGCCTATATATAAATATATGCATGGATATCCCGATATTCAAATCAAATCACGTTATTAAACGCACTTATTCTGAATATTAGGTTGATACATGTTGACAGCGACGTCAAAAATACGAGAAAAAGAAGAGGATAAAACGCAAAAATTGGCAGCCGCTCGATGGTTGTACGTTGTCCGTTGTCCGTTGTACGCAAAAATTTGTTAACACGATAAGACAAATTTGTATGGGGACTATGTCTAGTTCGCACTGTATCATAATGAAACTTTCAAAATTTTATTTTTTTATGAAAAAAATAAGTCATAAATGATTTTATTAAACGTCGCGGTATGAAATTGAACGGTTTATATTCGAAAGTGATGATTATCGGTCGGTTGAATTATTTATTTATTTATTTGTTACGAAGGCTACATTTATGCCAATATATGTTCAAAGCAAGCTTAGAACATGCTGGTCAGAGACCCAATACGGCATAAATTCCGCCCATGGTGCGTCTTTTGCAAAGAGAATACAGTCAGGGAAGGGATAATATGAAAGGGAAGCTTGCATATTAGAATTGGGTCCGGAAACCATGGTAAAACAGGCCTGATTCAGGAGAATCAGAGGAAATACAATGTTATGATTTTTTTCATTTAATTTACGTTAACAATTTGTTCAGAAGAGTCAAATTAAACAATAGAACAAACTAAAACTACGTTGAAGTTAATTGTATAAAAAATCTTATAGCAATGAATGATCAATGATGTGAAAATAGGTGATGAAAAACTCCAATTCTGTAAGTCAATTAAAAACCTCGGTGTTATTTTTGACGAAAATTTTATTTTTCAAGAACATGACAAGTGTAAATTGCAAAAAGTGTATGGTGTGCTGAATCGTATACGCCACACAAAGCATTTTGTACCCAACTATATCCAACGTGATATGGCTGCAGCGCTGATTGACCCCATAATGGACTATGGTGATGTAGTAACATATGGTTGGGGTGCACACAGCACTCAAAATCAAACACATCGTGATCTCGTCGCTGATAACGACAAGATCAGATTCATTTACGGATTGAAACGTAATGTTCATGTAACTGAATATCGTGAGCATCTGAATGGATTGACCCCTGAGAGCAGAGCTAAACTGCATTCGGCAATCTTGATGTTCAAGCAGTTGTCAAATTGTTCACCCGGATATCTGAATCACATGTTCGTAAAAAACGGTGAATCGTCGCGGTATCCCGATGACCTTCGTGTAAATTTCAATCCGCGTACTGCATTTGATACCCGTGCATTCAGCTATTCGGCAATTAATTTTTGGAATAGTATACCGGTAGATGTTAGAATTCTTTGATATCTTTTAAAAGTAGCTTAAAGCATCTGTTGCGTGCCGGTCAATAAATCGTATTTATCATATTAAATTTATTCATGTCGCGAATTCTCGGATTGATGTCATGAGATTTCTTATCAATTAATTCACTCTTCATTTTCATTTGCTTATTCATTGATGTTAACGTATTTTAATTGCAAAAAATTATTATTGTATTTTCCCCTGGCTCTCCAGAGCCAGACCGGTTTTGCCATGGTTTTCCGGATCCAATTCTAGTACTAAAGCTTCACTTTTATACTATCCCTCCCCTGACTGTACTCTCTTTGCAAAAGACGCACCATGGGCGGAATTTATGCCGTATTGGGTCTCTGACCAGCATGTTCTGAGCTTACTTTGAACACGTATTGGCATAAATGTAGGTTTCGTAATAAATAAATAAATAATCCATACAAAATGTCAAGTCATTCAGATATGATTTAGGACTACCTTCCCTGCAACATTTTCGATTTTCGGGGTCTTCTCGGGGTCGAAACGAAAAATTTGTATGGCGGCTATCTCAAGTTCACATTGTAACGAATTGAAACTTTCATGATATTTTTTTTTTTATGAAAAAATTAGGCATTCAAATTTTCTAGTCATTCTGATGAGGTTTAAGACTACCTCCCCTACAAAATTTTCAATTTTCGTGATCAAAATTCAAATTTTGTCATTAAGTTGGATGAAGTATTTGTGTTTTTCAAATCTGTGTTATTTTCATCAATTTGAATGCTCATTAACTGTTACACGAAATTTATACATGGCATGAATTGAAAGTTCACATCAGAGTGAACTAATTCGTCATTGTTATTAACAATACAAAAGCAGCGAACGTTTGTTGAAGTAAAAATTAGAAACTGAGATGTTTATTCGTTTTTTTTGTATTAAAATTTAAATTTAAATTACATGATGTGTAATGACTTGAAATTTTCTGTGATTTATTCTAAAAGTTGCATGATGATTGGATAAGAAGTCAACATAAATCCAATACAAATGCGTAGCAATCAATGAAAAACCCGCAAACCCGAAAAATTTCGGGAAATGTGCGGAAAAATTAGTTTTACGTACGTAAGACCGTTTATTAACGATAAAATTCGCTTATATATTCTTAAGTGCATCCATATTATATGTATATAATAATGTACACGGTGACAGAAACGATAACCAGAATAACGATAGCCTCAAATTGCACGAACTCATAAATGAAAGTAAGCCAATCAACATGCATTAAAAAAATATGATTGCACATTTAACGAAAACAATAGAAACATGCAAGTCAAAGATAAGAAAAGAGACGACGGAAATGCAAAAAAAAATCGATTAGATTAAAAAAACGAAGAAAATGACGTGAATACGAAATTGACATTTCATCGCTAATTCAGTTAGTTTTGAACATACATTATAGAGAAACAAATATTTTTCTGGTCAAAAAAATTTGATTTTTATTGAAAACTAAACGTAAATAAAATATAAAATAAGTGAGATGGCTTTGTGCATCAATCTGTCGCGACTTTTGGCTTCAATATTTCATGTTATTGGACTTGGTCACTACGCCTTTTCGATATTTTATGACGTAAATTACGTTATAATACCCACACACCAGAAGCATATGATTGCTCAGCCGGGATTTGGCGGACGTGGTCGATTTCTGACCTATTGGTGCTTGGTGAGTTAAATAATATGATGGAGAAAAAAAAAATATAAAAAGAATTTTAAATAATAAAGAAAATCAAATGAATTAACAAAAAAGGGGAAACCAAACATTCAAAAACCAATTTAGATGAATGAACAAAACGTACTTCGTATCATCTAAGTATTCATAAATTGCAAGAAAGGGACAAACGATAATCTTTCGAGAATGAAATGATTGGAACGATATTTTTGAATCTGTGCGTTGCGCTCACGTTGTGTACATTGGGTTGTGCTGTTGCTATTTCACGACACGCGAACAAAACGAAACATGTGTGTTAGTCACGTAGTATCGTAGTGTGGATACATATGCACACTCACAAATACTTACATCAATTTGTCTGTCACCTGAAGTTGACATATTCAGTATTATTGAGCAAGTAATACTGTGAAACGAAAACGCACTCTTACTTTCTCTCTCTGATTCATATTTAATCACGTTTTAATTGTTATTTATTTACTCACACGTGAAGTGTGAACTAGACGATAGTCGTAATCGTCGATCGCGATTTATTGTGAATTTTTTCCTTCAAAGTCATAGTTATTATCAAACCATCGGCTCATTCATTTCAATTGAGACTGAGGCAGTGCGAAGTTCGATAAAAAAGCAACTAGAATGGCACCTACGGCCGATACGTGGAATCGTGGATTTTTTCTGACCATGCGAAATTCGATTCATTTGATTGGTGCCATACAATTTTGGTATGGTATTTTCTACGACCACTTATATGTGTATCCGCCTAAAGGGCACGTAGCCTGGAGTGCCATTCCCAGCTTTGGAGGCAAATTTCGGTATTTAACAATACTTGGAGCGGTTCGTTTCAACCAATTTGTTCAAAATATTCAATTTGAAATATAGTGCTTGTTGTGATTTTCAATAATATGGATTGATTTAAAAAATGTTGTATGTTTTTTTGTTAACAGTATTGCCAGGCCATCTATTTTACACTGTGTGTGCTTAATGATTTCATTGGCACGAATGAAAATCATCCGAAGAAGCCGTCGGTGCTTCGCAAGTTTAAGGATTTCATGTTTGCAGCGTTCGCTTTTCCACTGGCTTTAAATGTTGCTATATCATTTTGGGCTATTTATGCTATCGATCGAGAATTGATTTTACCTAAATCGTTCGAAGTCTTCTTCCCAACGTGAGATTTTCTTGGAAACAATATATTTTCTTGTTTTTATTTTTATAGTAGCATGAAAAAAAAATAAATCCCCATATTCTCTTGCAGTTGGTTGAATCATGTGATGCATACAAATGTTGCGATTTTCGTTTTGCTAGAGCTATTCTTATCGTTCCGGCAATATCCAAATGGGAAGAGCGGATTTATTTCCTTATTGATTTTTATGGTGTGCTATGTCATCTGGATTCATATCATAAAATACATGTCTGGCAAATGGGTCTATCCAATTCTCGAGGTGCTCAACTTACCACAACGCATCGGTTTTATATTGTTTATCGGTGTCTTCGGAATCAGCTTTTACTTTGTTGGAGATTTGTTGAACAGCAAAATTTGGGCCAGCGAACTCAAATCCACAAAATCTAATAAGAAGAACAAGTAATTGTACCTTCGAAATTCCAATTCCCAAAATTTACATGTCTTTCATAGCCAATTAGAAGAAAATTGAGTTACCAATAAGTGAGAAATTCGGGCAAAAACATGAGTAATGTGCAATCCATTAATTATTTTCACTTTCCAATTGACATAGAGTGTTGGTGGGCATTAAATATTTTATGATTGGTTAAGTCCATATGAACGTAAAAAAAATTGAACTCAAGTGGAGGGAAATGTTACCAAATTTTTATTTACTGTATTTAATCGTTGTGCAATGTAGAAAAATTATTTTATCTGAATAAATCGTAGCTGAGCTCTGTTTAGTGTCACAAATTTTCAGCGAAGAGTCTCTTTTGAAATATATTATTATTCTAAAATATATTTAAACCAATCAAATAAGCTGGATCAGCAATTTAGTCAGCAGTCGATTCAGCATTTGTGCTAAATTGAATGAAGACGTAGAGTGACATTTGCATCGATTCACATATAAACAATTATGTTGAAAGCTCCACACAAACGGTAAATCGAATCTCATCGTCACTGTAGTTGCAAATTTGTATCACTATTTTTCCAGAGAAACATTTTTGAACCATCAATTTTGAAAGGTAAGTTAAATTCAATGTGATTAGTAAATTTACATTTTGTTGTCATTGAATTGAATAATTGAAAAGTCGTTTATGGTTTGTCGACAGTCAGCGTTTCCATATCGTATCAACAATGGATCGGACTGAAAGTGACTGGGTGAAGTGCCCGTATAATGAACAACACGTGGTGCCATACCAGCGAATGCCGTATCATTTGATGAAGTGCAAAACAAAATACAAAGGTCCACCACTCGAAACTTGCCCATTCAACGCTACTCATCTTGTTCCGAAGGGAACGTTGCAGCAGCATTTCGAAACATGCCCTTCATATTTCCACGCCAACCGTGAACGCTTCGAAAAGGCACTCACGTACGATTAGATACTCACTAAATGCAATAATTTTGTTTGAAACAAATTATTCAAATCATATCGATAATAACATTAATCAAATATATCGATCTTTATATAGAAATAAAGTAATTTTCTTCCTTGAATTCCTGTATAATTTCTCCCATTTATTTCAAGAGTTTAATTTCCAGGTATGAATTCAATAAACCACATGAAACATTTGAATGCATTACAATTGCACAGATCTCAGTAATCAGTGCACAATAGTGCGCCCTTTGTTGGTACCAAATTCCACATTTTCCAATTTACCATTCCGCTTAAAAATGAGGTTAAGTTCGCCGAGTGAAACTGTGTATTCTCCGCCAAGATGTTTATGTGTTTGTGCAAGGCTGTCAATGGATGTTGAAGTAATTGACTGGAGATTGAGAAGCCATCCTCATTGCCAAAAGTTATCTTCAACAGTTCGAGCATGTTCTGAGTGCCTCCGGAGTGAAAAAAGGTTGCAAATTGTTTGTAGTCTTTTTGCGGCAAATAAAAAAAATAATATTGAAAATAACATTCGAAAACAAGTGTTCGATTGAATTTGGATTTCGTAGTGATAAATATGGAAGACTTGGGTGAGTACATAACAGAAATCTTCCTCCTATTTTTCCGTGCTCTTTCGGCATGTTTTTTATCATTTACATTTACCCCCCTGGTTCTTGCTTCCATAATTTAACCTCATCTTCATGATTTTTATGTTTTCGATTAAGATCCTTTGTTTAAATAAAAAACCGCTTCAGTTTGTGTTCATTTAAGTGACTGAAAATTCATTTTATTTGCGACACACGTATAAGCAACATTTTTTTATGTTTCATGTATATAAGTTTGTTTTATCTCCATTTTTGTATGCGTGATGTGCGCTGCGTAAGAAAAGAGTCGAATTGAACGTAATAACTTAGATTACAAATGCATTATCATCCAAAACCATTTAAGAAAACAGTTTTCATTAGTTTTTATAGAAATTAATAATTTAAAGAATCGTCAGTTCTGATTTTGATAGGCGCCGAAATTTAGATTCGGAAATTGATTTGGTGAGCGGATTGAGCGGAATTTCCGAATTGATGACCAATCTACTTCAAATTATGATTTCAAATCTCGAAATAGAGAATCCCATTTATTATGCACAAAATCTAATGCGTTCCACGCAATCAAAGGAATAATTTCAAATTTCGTCTCCATGTTTTTAATGTTGTGCACACACATGAAAAAATGCAAAAGAAAGAGAAAAACATAGAACAAGCTTATATACAAATAACGTACATTTAACAAAAAAATAAGAAGAGATACAGAACAAAGAATAGTAGAAAGAAAAGGGGATAAAGTAAAAATCGAGAAAAAACGCCACATTGTGTGAATAAGCTGATAGGCTCGATTTGGTTGGTTACATTGCGATAAACAGGTAGTGGCACTACTCTTTAAGTGATGATATGCGCTTCTCGCTTTGGAACAGACACACGCACACACGCATACACACAATTAGACACACATGTGCAGTTAAGCGACACAAGGATATATATAGAAAACGTTGTACAAATACGCGAGATTGGAGAACGCATAGAAATGCCGCTGAATAGATTAAACAATCACTAATTAAAATGTTCGCAAATTTTCGTTTAGTCCGTCATCTAGCAGGTAGAAAATGTATTTGAAAAGAACTCGTTCACATTGCGCACACATGTACGCACACACGCAATAACAGTAAGAATAATACGAGCATCATATATCACAGTGATTTTTTGCTCTGCATAGTGAGCAAAGTGTCTATGTATTATGAAGAATATACTGAGATATAAGTTGTGCGAGAATAGAGTGCCATACGAGAGAAATATATATTTTCGGAATAACGACAAAGGAAAGAAATGGCAATATTGTGCAAGGAAACATTGTTCTCTCTTCCTTTTGTTATTGTTCAAAATGAGAATTATTCTCTATTTTTCTTCTACTCCATTTCAAGTTTTCTCACACATTTGTGCACTCTATGTAAAATGTTTAGTAAAAAAAATGTGATATATGATGCTGATACTATCTCTGTGCGGTGTGCGCATTTTAATCCGGTTGAATTTGCCATATAAGGAGTTTCTTGGTGAAGAACATTTTTCTACCTGCTGCAAACGGACCTGCAGAATAGCGACTCGCAAGCAATTTATGTGCTTACATTTGAATTTTGATTAGCTTTTATTGTTTCAGCGGCGATCATTTCCATGCGTCTCCGTTTTCATGTGTTCCGATCGCCATCTAAAAATATCCTTACATGCACAGACATGATTTCGCAATAACATGTCGATGTTGAAAACAACACTCAATTCAATATGAACCATTTATCCAGTTTCATTCTTTGTAATCATTTTTTTGCTCGCTCTCTCGCATGTTTCTTTCGTAAAAAATACTAATTTTCCTTTGCGCCGTTTTTTATTTCTTGAATTATATCGCCGTCTTTCGTTTTCTTTCTTCTTCTCACTCGTTCAAGGCCAGAGGAAACAATCATGTTCATTTGTGCCAGCATGCGAAATCTCTTGAATGACTCACAAACTGACCGAATACTTTTTCAACGCCGAAAAAAAGTGATAGAGAAAACACATTTGCGCATCTGTGGATTTTTTTGAGACTCGTTTCTTTTGTTTCGTCTTTGCGCGATGCCTGCATGCGTTTCAAATGTGCAGTTGTATTGTCAATCCACTATTATGTTTGAGCTCCTTTTTGTATGCGTTTACATAAGTGACGGTCTATATAACAAACGTGCATCAGAGATAATACATAAAATGCTGTCGTTATTTATTATATACACGCATTGTAAACAAAAATCACATGGTTTTTGCAGCTTGCACATATTTATTGCCAAGTTACATTGTATTTCCATGTTTCGCGAAGCAAGTTATTTGGCAAGTTGTTTTGCCGATTTGCCAATGTTCGAACTATTTGATATTGAAAACCGACGAGCCGAAATTTTTTTCATTATATTTTTGGATATTTGCAAAATAACGTATTTTGTTGGCATTTTGATGTCGACCCTTTGAAATAAATAATAACTGCACAGCGAATGAATTTTATGAGTTTTTGAATACGGATCGTGCGGAAATCGTTTGATATTTTCTAATTCGCATGCGAGCTTGACGATGGCGGTAAATCAAAGTTATAGCCAAATCGATATCAATTTGCCGAATAGAATTCAATATTATCTTTTTGAAATGTGCCGTTCGTTCAATCGAATCTTTCATGAATATTTTTTATATCACTTTTTTCGAATATTCGAAATGTTCATATAGTTTCTCTGAAATTGGAGACGGTCGTTGCGAAATCAATGAAATATCAACAGACACACGGCGGAGAGACGAGATAAAATTGGCTTGTACACAAGCTTGTGTAAATATTGTGATACAAAGGGTCACTTTGAAACTAGTTTGATGGGAAATGGAGAGAGTGCAAGTTTGTTTGCCGATATGATTTTTACAGAATATTTAACAAATGACGCGCTATTTGATGATTCTTTTCGTCCAAAGATGAATAAATCATCGATTTTTAATGGATCGCATGCATTTCTTTATGGTTTTTTGAATGAAAATCGTCACAATTTGAATGAATGATTGCGATGGCAATAGCTGATTTGTTTCCACAAATACAAGTTGAATGACTGATTTACGGCACCAACATCGGAGGATGAAATTGCGATCGCTATTGAGTCAAAACAGTGAATTGGAGAAATGGAGACAATGCGATATCGATGGCCAAATTCAGGGTTTTTTGTGTGTGTTGGACAAAGTCCGGTTAGCCTTGATTGAATCGAATGATATGTAAATAATGACGGCGCTTAACAATCTACTTTCATTCTTCCTGCAATCTATCGATGAATGTTATACAATAACTGCATTTAATCAGATAATTATCAACTTTTCTGTGCTCAAACCCTTCACTGAACTGCATAGTAACAATTGACGTTTGTTGTGGATGTTTATTGTGATTTATTATTTAAATCATTTAACGGGTTACACAAACGTAGAGTCAAATCGGTTTTATACGTTCATTAATGTCAATGCGTTGACTGTGTACACACTTTTGTAATTTGGTAAGAGCTGCTTTCAAGAAAATGATCGACGCAAAGTTATGAAAAGTGTGTTGCGGTTAAATTTAGAATTGGCTCGTCGGCTAACTCATCCACGGAACAACCGAAAAAGAAATTGTCATGAAATAGAATGGGCCATTGCTTTGTCGCAACCAATTTATCATGTTTGTGATGCGGAGACTACGATTGGCATACTCATGACATCGTGTCGCGACATTTACTATTTTCGCCATCGAAAAAATACACATTCTTCATTTTTAATTGAATGGAAAGAATTGTATGCGTAGTATCGTGTGATTCAATTGCGTTTCGAGCGATGTATGTAGCCAATGAGTGGGGTCATGTATTTGGTTTCATCCATTTGATTTCGGGGGAAAATATCTCATGTGACCATTTGCGTATCATTTCTGAACCACAAGCGTTTTGGCGCATTTTTATTTGCATTTGTCAATTTCTATTTGCGATGGTTTAATGGTTCGGTCTACGATGTGTTTGGGTATCTGTGGTGACTGTATTTGGTTAACTCCTTTTCTTCGATTGGAATAGGGAACCCCAAAGTTATAGACCATTTAAACGCGTCTCGCAAAATTTACTGCATAAAATTCTCGAATTAATTATATGAAAAGTATTCGTATCATCGTCTTCGCTTGGTATGATATTCAGACAAATTTACAGGGCTTTTTATTCTAAACATAGCAGGATAGCAAGTTTTGCCGTCAAAAGAAATGATAGTTTCCTTTATGCTGCTCCACTTCGTTTGGCGTACCGCTAATTTTGTATGCCTCTGGAATTGTGCGCCTCGCGAAACACTTGATCTTTGATTCGCACGATATATGCGGTACAGGCTTGATGAACATTCGACGGATTCGACTTAACGAATTGCATTTGGCTTTAATCCGAGTGCATAATCTTGCACTGCTGGCAATGCATATCGCATACGCACGATAAGAAAATTCGAAAGAAAGAAAGACCAATTTGCGAGAGGAAAATGTATTACAAAGCCTTTTATTGTTTGGGTGGCGCTTTAAACACATCATAAAAACTACATTGCATTCAATTCAATCACGATACATGTCGCAGATTGCATGGAATAGCGCACGAATGCCCTCACATGCTATGCTTTTTTTGTCCGTGAACATAACAATCATTTCGATGACGATCCGAGCGAATCGATCGCTCTAAATGCACTTTTATAAACTAAATGGCTCTCTAAATGAGTGTGTGTTTGGAGGGGAATGAAATTACCAGACTCGCGGTTGGACAAAGTCATGTCTCTATTGTTGTTATTCTGAGTTGCATTCATTATTAAATGAGCGAGCCCAGCAGCTGACTTTAGTATTAATATAAAAGCCATATTTAACAGACACGAACAAAATGCGAGTCAACATGGGAATGAGCAGTAAACATATCAAAGTCCTTCGAATAATGATGACCCGAACATGGATGAGCACGACTGAATCCATATTGTTTAATGCGCGCGCTTTATTTTGTTATTTTTGCTTGTTTGTTTGTCTTCTTTACTCCAATCTATCTCAACAAACAAATAAAAATCTACATGCTGAGAGAAAGAGAGAGAGAAAATGAGTGAGCTGATCGAACTTAGAGTAGACTGAATTCGGTGTGTGCGCCGTTGTATGCCACATTTTGTTCTGTTGTCGTTCGCCAGCGCCGAATGATAGACACACTTTTGAAAAACAAATAATTTTCGTCATCTGTTTTCAGTCGGTATCAAACTTCCAACCGTTTCCATTGTGCGTATCGCGTGTGTTGATGCGTGCAAACGCGATTTTCTTTACCGTATAGTTATTCTGTGTAAATTAGATCAATTTCGAAATCGAATTATATGATATTAATGGTATTTTGTGCTTTGTATATTTGTCATCTGAACGAGACAATTTTGAAAAATTGCTCATAAATGTCACATTTTGCCTATGATGAAAAATGCATAATCATTCATTGAGTTCATCGGCAGTTGTTAAAAAAAAACCATGATTTTTAGTATTGAACCAATTTTTAATTACATTTCAAATGAAATTGTGTTGAAATTATTGAATTGGTGATAAGATAAATGGAATACCACTTTAAAAGGCGCAATCTACAGCTCGTTCCCATTCAATTACGATTCTATTGATCGAGTTTGTGTTAATTTTGATTCAATTGGTTCAAATAGAACACATAAGTTTTAGTTGGTGACAAAATTTTCGTGAGAATTGTTTTGTGTGTGACATGTAACTAGGATCGTGTTGGGCGCACGATGATCATCAGTGATGTGAAATGGTGACGACGGCAACGATGATGATGAGACTTTCGTTGTTTAATTTGAATTTTTTATTTGTTGAAGAATTCAAACTGAATAAAAATAAACAGTTGGATGGTCGTTGTCGCGTAAGAGAAAGAGAGTGTATGCGTGTGCGTTTTCACAACGCAAATTCCACGATAAATGTCCCATGTGTAGGTTATGAATCGGCTCGATATTCGTCAACATCAACAAATCACACGACAAATTTCAACGTATCGAAACCAAAATACACATCGCAAACCAATGAACTGAATACGGACAGCGTTTCTTTTTGTGGGCCAAAGTAGAGAAAACAGCACTTTTCTGAGAAAAGCATCCAAAATTCGTTTGATCTCCGTGTTTTTTCGGTGTTTCGCGTATGCGCATATAAATTCAATCCGTGCATTGCTTTGAAATAATTATTACTTTGTTTTCATTTTGAGGCTATTTTGGGCTCGTCAGTTTCTCGCTGGCCATTCGAAACATTCAGGTGCATTGAAACGTGTTTCAGCTTGCAATGGAAAGGTGTTGAGTATATTTCAGTCGCTCGAATCGAGATTTTATTTTGAATTAGTTTCTCTTAACAATTTGTAAATATTGACAAATGCTGCGTGAGCGTTTGTATTATGCAAGAGTATCGACAATATCATGGAATTGCATCAGTCAACTCACTTGTTGCCTACATAAAATTTGATCACATCCACACAATCAGCACACTTTTGGTCTAGTGTTCCATGAAATGAACGAATGTCATACCGAGCAAATGTCTATTTACACCAAGTGCTTAACATATGCCGCTGTTAATGTTATTCCATTCTATTTCCAACGCACCAAATTGCTTTCGACGCTTAACAGCGAAATTGATAGCTGCATTCAATGATTAGTTGTATTGTTACCAGTCTGGTTTCGCTTGTTTCGCAGCCAAGCAGCACATTGTTTCGTCACCGTCGGTCTGTTTTTTCAAATTGCCGATATATTATTATGAATATTGAATTTGTATTGTGATTCACCAATAAAAGCAAATAGGAAATTTATATGCGTTCTTAATTCTCGATTGAATCTATGTGATAATAAGTGACGCTAATGGGATACAATTTGGTGGAACATAAACTGCTCCATTCTAATTGAGTGCAATTTAGTGAAGAGTGTGTGTAAGTTTTGAAGAGGAGGCTCTATGTTATTTTTCACGTTATGAACACTTGCATCACCACCATCATTCTGTTAATTAAAGCGACTCGAAACTGCAGTCCAGTGTTTTCTTCGTCGTTGTTTTTACTATTTTTGCTTTTTGTGTTGCCGTTCCGATGTGATGGCAAGTGCCAAAACACAATTAAAAATAGAATTTTAAATGAATTCGTGTTGTTGTGTGCCGTTCTTGTTTATTTTACAACGCCGCGATGCGTGTGCACGAGTCATACATTGTGACCATCACCGAAATGTCACTTACTTTAATGTTTACATGAAAATAAAAATACATGCAATTTGGTGATGAATCAGACAAAGTGACAACTGATCGACGATAACCGAGAATTTTTGATTAAAAATAACTGTTTGCCTTGATAAATGTCACAGACCGTTTGATGAGCCTAATTTGAGAAGTTGATTTGACTAAATCAAACAAACCGCACCATTGTGGGATGATATCGAAGGGGTTAAACGCGCAGATAACATTAAAGTAATCAATCCCGCGAATGCTTAGCGCTATGCCAAGTGTAAATAAAAATTACGCGAAATATTGCATCAGGGTTGAACTACAGTTGCCAATTTATCGGGATCAAATGTGGAATAAACAAATCTGTGATGTATAAAGATTAGCGAATTATGAATTGTGTCAAAATGGAATAAGAATGCGCGAGCGGAATTTGATTTAAACATTGGATCTGAGCAAGAAATAAGCCACTCTTATGCTTCTAAGTTCTAACTTTCGTAGTGTAAATCTATTAACTTTAAAATAGTTCAACTAAACCAATTTTTGTGAGCTTATTATAAAAACAACATATTCGTAAATTTGCAGCACAACAAAATCATTTATTCGCGGATTCAGAAATATCCAACATAAGCTCACAAGATCTGATTAAAGCTTACAGTCCTCAACTTTTCGAAATGATGATGAATAGTGAGCAGATGGAGAATAACATTGATCTGTCAACGTTCCCATCCATGAAAGATGAGGATGCTCACGCACCGCAGATACAGCAACTATTGCCGGTGGTACTACATTTGCCGCAACATTGGACATATCATCCAAACTTGGTGCCGGTGGAAAGTGAATATGACTTTGAAGTTGTGGTTCCACCACAACAAGATCAGAATGTGTGCTTCAATCGTCGAAAGTTGTTCATTAAAATGGGCGCCAAAATGTCCATCGATGCAATATTCAAACCAAAACAATTAAACGAGGAGATGCTCGTGCGCGCCATGATCATATTCTCAAAGCCGGCCGACATGCATTTGCCGGTGAAACGATGCGCCAATCACCGTGCAACCAATTCGCTAGAATCACAGAACATGCTCGCCAGTGTGCTTAAGGTTAACGATCCGAAAGCTGTTTATTGCGGTGATGAAAGTGGCGAAACATTCGGAGAACGTTTATCCATAACGATTCCGATGGAAAATACTTTTTATGATGAAAATGGAAAAGCCCATCAAAAGATCAATTTGGAGTTTTTATGTCAAAACTCCTGTTCGTCGGGGATTAATCGGCGCTCGACATCGATTGTTTTTACTCTGGAAGACCAAAATGGAATATTGCGTGGCAAGTCAGCCATCGAGGTTAAGGTATGCAGCTGCCCAAAAAGGGATTCGGAGCGTGAAAAGGAGCCAAAGAGAAAGGGCGATTCAAATGATCCATTTCCGCGCGGCAAGAAACCCAAATATACTCAGCCAACGGTTAAAACTGAGCCGGACTCAGAATCAGACTCGAATGAGAATACAAATGCAAATGCAAGCAGCAATGCTAATAACAACTCACAAATATACACGATGACGACTCTTCAGCTGACTGTACCATCGGAAATGGTTTCGGACGTTTTGAAAAATGTGTATAATACGATTGCCGGATCGATGGCCGAAGACCCATCAAAGACTTTTGCTGAGCCTTACAAAAACTGCATGCGAAATATTAAGAAATTACGCAAAAGCCATGCTACTAACCAATAATGTCTCTCTATTTCTGTGTAGTTACATTCAATATTTTTTTATTCCACTGAAACACAGAGCTTGAGTTAAGTTTTTTTTTTTTTTAAATAATTCTATGTCATCAATCTCAAGATGTTTATTTACTTTGATACTTTTAGGGCAAACAGCTCTACAAAAAAAAAAAAAAAAAAAAAAACATTACAAAAATATGATAGTACAATTTGACTTTACAACAATGTTTGACTATACAAGAAGTTTATTGATGATAAATGCAATCAAAACGTCTGTTCAAAGATAATTTTGAGTTTACACTATATATTTTTATATCCATTTTATTATTAGAAAAGAAAAATAAAAACTACGAAAAAAGTTAAAAATTATAGAAATGTGGCGTTGACTTTTTAATTTTTATTTGGGGACTGAAACAGTTGTGGGAAGAAATCGCTCTCTTTTTCTGCTTGCGACTCAAAAATCGAAAACTTAATTGTAGTGCCAACAACTCAATTTGAATTGCGAACATTGAAAACAAACTATAAAACCAAAAGTGCAACGAATTGAAAATGGATCGAACAATGTATGGAAAAGTTGATCCTAGTGCGCGCAATCCTTATCGCTGCATTCGAGAGAAAGGAATATTGCCTGGATGTAAGTTTATTTTTAATTTATGATCTCTCTCACACGCAGAAATAAGATTTTCACTTACGCATAAAAATTGAATAATTAATCACGAAATGTCAAACCCAAAGTCTGTCATATTTCCCAATGAAATCGTTTGTTAAATCTAATTATTCAAATCCGACCACTTGCTCTGTCAGAACGCCAACCGCAGCATTTCAGTCGGTCGGAGATTAATTAATTGCGCGCTTGAAGCCAGATTTAGAAAGACTTTACTTGCAAATTGTAATTGAATCTCATAATGGATGTAGCATATATATCAAATGATTCGATATTGACGTCATAAAGCAAATTGTTTTCTTTAAATCATATTTCTATAGAAATGCGTTTGACCTACGATCGACATAATCCGCGACAAGTATTTTCATCTGAAATGGTAGAATGAATCAGAATGTCGGCGCTCGCATCAATACGTTGTTTCGATGTTTATGCGCGCGTTCGCATGAGTCAATGGCAGAACCAGCAATATCCCAGCCAAATGCTATTTTCTATTTGAATGATTAAAAACGTTTATGGAATTTGTTTTGGGATTTAATTGTGTATGCGCCTACGATTTTCGTTTTACACATGCGTTCCAAAGTTCCAAAGTAATATGAATTGTGATTGTGTGTCATTCAAACAGTGCACACAGTTCAGCATATGTTGAGTGTGTCTCAACGATGTCCGTGTTTGCATGTGAGTGTGTATGATCGCTAGTATACCGTGTTTTTCATGCATGCTCATATCATAACATCACTTCGATATATGGAAGCAGCTATAGACTTAGCGTGAGCGCTCTATCTCTCTCGCGCGCGTTTTGAAGCCATGAAGCACATGTGTTGGTGTGCTGTTTACATCGATATGCCCTCACACACTTCGCATTCACTTCCAGTTATGTCCGTCGACTCAATGAGAAGTCGCATTTTTTCCTAAGTATCGCTAGCAGCAGTCGTCTTTTCTACTCTCAGTGCATTCCTTGTCAAAATATTGAATCATTCCAACCTGAACATCTGCAACAATATTTAAAATATTTATATATTTCGTGAATACAGTGACCTTCCAGTCAAAAAGATATCGTTCTTGTGCGATTTTTTGCTAAAAACAACAAACCCAGTGTCGATCAGTGTGTGCTTTTGTGCGATCGACCATTTAGGGAGCATCATAAAATTGCAGCCAATTCCAATTCAAAGCAAATCAATTAATAAATAACAGATTTGTGGCAAAAACGGTGTTTAATTGAAGTGAAAAATTTTAAATACAGAGAGATAGAGAGAAAAACTGAAAATCGAATCGATTATGAATTGAATTGGAAACGAAATCGATGTTGTAATACGTAATTTTGCTATTTTAGTTTTCGTTCATTCGCAAATCGACGCCTCACTAGAGTATTTCGAGACGTTCAAGTGCACCAACACCAATCGACTTTTATAGCTTTCCGATTATTCATTTGGTCTATTTTTATTTTATACCACAATTGACATTTGCACGAATTGTTTGTTGTTTTTGTTGTTTTTGTGTAAATAGCACCCGTTTGGACTAGCACAATGTCAGGTAATAAATGAATTTGGGAGTGTTTGATTTTTTTTCTAGTTTTTCCACTTTGATTATAACACAATCATTCGAAAATTGTACAAACAAATTGTTCGTAGCATCGAGAATATAAGCATGAAATCAACATCTGTTTTTTCTCTAGTGAACGATATTCATTTTAAACATTTGACTAGAAAATTTTAAAATACCGCGGCAATTTCATGTATTTTCATGCCATTCAATCCAAATATTAACCACAAGAAATGCAGACGGCTCGGAATGAATGTCGTCATCTATAAGGAATCCCACTTGAAACATGTTGATGTGCTTTTTCCAATGGAATTTGTAGCGCTTCGATTGTATTGCACACAGCAGTTGCACCTCCTTATATTGGTGTGTGAAGTGAAAAGGCAGATATTTATAAGTAGTAGCATTTTTACTTGACTATGTATTTCGCATCGTTTGACTTATGTTTGAACATCGACAACACATTTCTTAATTTGGTCAAATGATTCGGAACAAGATTTTTGATGATCGCTTCATAAAGTCAACAACATCGTGTTTATCAAAATTTATATGTTCGACAATCACTCAACACCAGCGATGATCGACCGTTCAGAATCCAAAAAAGAAGCACTATTGCGACTTGTCTGGCTCCATGTTTGCTTCTGATTCGATTTCATTAAGCTCAATTCACAATAAATCGGATTTTGGCAAAAAACAATGCAAACACAAACCAATCGAAGCTCAGAAAAAGTGCTGGCAAAACAATTTACTTAATGTAGTTTGGGTGTGTTTTGGTGCGGCTCATGCAAAAATTGTAATGGTTTCCTCATATTGCGTCGGCCATCGCTCCAAATACCTTTACATTAAATGTTGTGATTACGTACACCGACTCCACATATGATTTTTTTATGTGTTTGTTCGCACAAAGGCGGACATAATTTCATTCTTCTAGAAAATAGTCTTTCGCAAACAAAACACAGTCAAGAGAGTACAAGTGTCATGCTGAATATCAATCGAAGGCATTGAAAATTGCAATATTACCTTGAGCTTTAAAGAAAATCATACGTCATTAAAAGACAGCTCAATTTAAAAAGATCTTCGAAAACTTACGAATAATATGGGAAACAAGACTTTTGTTGGACGGCGGCTCATAATATTTTTACACGCATTTACTCTGAATCATACGGTGATGTCATTCTTCGAAAACCAGCCGAGAACCGAAAGCCTGATAGCGTTAAACAAATTAAACAATTTCTGAGCACTAAAATACGATGATGAAGTTATCAATACAATTTTAATTATTCATTTTGGTGAGCTATCCAATTTTCATGACCAATTTATAATTTTGTTTCAACTTCGTCGAATCTCATCATTGAAATCGCGATTCCCGACTACAAAATGGATTCTTTTCCAAGAATAGTTGTTCAATTCTGCTGTTGCCTAATTTATTTCCAATTTTATTTTGGATTGAAATTAAAAAATAACCAAAATTTGGTGGTTTCAACCACGGTTGAAATATATTCAAATTCATTTAATTAGCATCCAATACAAGATTACGCAATTGCGTGGGCACAAGACTAATTTTTAATTGAATGAATTCGCTTTGAGTGTATTTGGTTTAATGAGATCCCTAGTAAATTCCCACTTTATTCAAATGAGCACATGTCGCCTTAACATTACACCTCTGATATTCACTCAATGAATGTTTAATACACATTATTTCTATTTAAATTTCATTTACAGCAAGTGCGGTTCGACTTTTGTTTTCACGTTCAATGCCAATTAAAAGTAGAATACGTAATGAGTATAACGGCTTGTTCGCGGTAAACGCCGTAAGTTAGGCAAATGGCGATTCGATGAGTTTGGTTTAAAAAGGTGCCGATTCGATTTTGACCCAAACATATTCACCGTAAAATATAGCTTGCACTGTTCATTATATTGAGTATCATCGCCCATAAAACACTAGGAATTCAATGTGGTCAAGTACTATTATGATCGCTTGCACCAAAATATACATAAATAAAAAATACAAATGAAACTAATACAATTAAAAATGTATATTTGAAAATGGGTGTGAAAAGAAGAGCTTCTATTTTTCGATCATTAACGAGCGTTGCGTCAAATCCATCGAAATTCCTGAAATATGCCGAATTCACTTGGGAGATGGAACATGTCAATTGAATGTTACACAATTGTAGCTATTTCTGAAACGCAGTACCAAGAATATTTGAATGAATATGATGGACAGTTGAAATTTGACACACGAATTCGGATAGGAAAAGCAACCGCCAAAAATTGTGTCAATGATTAAAATCTGAATGCTTACTTTCATTTTCGTTTGATGTTGCAATGAATGCAACTAATTAATGTCATTCGACGTTCTTCTTCGCCACACTAAATTAATTGATAATTTGATCGAAAGCGTGAACGACAACGAAACTGAGGGCTCATAAAATTGTCGACGATGACGAATATTCAAAGTATCAGTCATAGATGTGAGAACGACAAGTTCGCAAGGTGTCGTAATTTCCGTAAAATGCGCGCGATTCATCTTCTCACTGGCACTGGCACTTTTTTCATTTGAAACGCACACAACGATGAAGATTTATCAATATGACGAGGAAAGACAAATTTAATTTGCTTCATAAATAAAACACGCACATTTCGTACCTACACGGCATTTGTCTACAAGCTTTTTGGTTGTTTTTTTTTTCTCGATTCTCGCGCCTGTTGATGTTGGCACACACCGTTATTTTCGTGTTGCGCGCATAGAATTTCATGTGAAGTTGATGTTCGGTCTAGTTTCCTTCGAAAAATGTTTACTACAAGTCAGTTTTTTTCGGTACTGTAACGCTGCACAACGCGTTTCTTTTGCCCGAATTGTTTTCAGTTAACTGATTGTATGATATTTCCTGGCGTTACAAAACTGTCATTTCTAGTATGCAATTGTGAATTTGCTTGAGTGAGAGCGAGTCCATTCTTCCTACTGATACAAGAGATTCTCAAACTAGTGGATTATTTAGATAAACAGTTCGTCCTTGATTGGTGTGATTTGACTATCAATTTCAACAAGTTGCGAATTTCCTCAAAGCGATTATCATAAATCAATGAAAAAAAATCTGTTTCCGATTATGTAAAAATTGATTTAAGAGTGAGAGTGAGAGTGAGAGCGCGAGTGATTGTTTTTGTGTGACGTGACAGTTTCTCGGTCGAATAATAGAATTTAACTGTCCGCATTCAACGTAGAAACATCGAACGAAATATCATTCCGGAGCATTTTGTTGACTTTTTTACAACTGTTTTATTATTGTATTTATTCTCCTATCCGCCACACTTCACATGTGCCTCCATCTATTTATAATCTATTTTGAGCTTGTAAGCAAATGCAATTTTTTTCTGTTGATCGCTCGATTATTTTTGATCTTGCCGTTGCACACGTTCAATGAGCAAATCATTTAATTTCAGTGTTCAGTCAATTGCTTACAAATAATAATAAAAGCATCCTCGTTATCATTTACCTTGAAACCGAAATATTTCGAGTCTAAGTATCAGTATGAGTCTGTCTGTCTCAGTCTGTGCTGTCTGTCTGAGCGTCCGCGCGCTGTTTGCTCAAAATGAATGTATGAATTTATGACATTCAAATTTGAATAGAGCGTACAAATAAAGGTGAAAGAAAGAGTTTATTAAATTGCGTGTGTCGTGTTTATTCTTGTTTCGCATCAGTAAAAAGAACGAAAAATCATCCAAAAATAAAATCCACGATTAAATTTTGAAAACGGACGACATGAGCAAATCTCTCAACGCCAACTTTTCGGGACCATTTAAAGTGGGATCATTTGAAAATTATTTGAGTAAGTTTTCAATTTCAGACAAGAAAAAACCGACGAAATTGGGAAATGAAGAAAAAGATATATGAATAATGTCTCGAGGGGCTATCGCCAGCCAAAATGTTCCTCAATTTCATGATTTATTCTCAATCACAAAAACTAACACAGATTATTATAATGCGAATTTAATACCCATCGAATATGCGTAGAACTTTTTGATATTAAAACTAGTTTTATAAAATTGTATTTTGACCAAGGCAGTCATGAATCACGTCCATTTATTTTTAGCTTTGGCAAAACGTGCAAACCTTTAGTTTCCTTTTTACCTCTGTCATTTCAGACGCTCTCCTTGCTGATCTTCAAAATAGCGTCCCGGGGAGTCAAGAAAATCCATTGAATCAGTCTTATACTGGCCAAAATGGATCCGCCAGCTCTGGATATGGTTCGTTGCGGTCAAGGCAGTCCCCACAATCGGTAATTTGTAAACATTTTTTATCTCAATAGAACTGAAGAACACGCCATTAACAAGTCATTCATTTCTTTAGCCTCCGTCATATCAGGAAGTGCGGAAAGTGATACAAGACCAAAATACATCGCCTGGCTCAAAATACTCACAAACAACCACAGTCTATAACAATCAGAATGGGAATACCGGAAATTTGTCCGAATTGGACACACTTTTGCAAGACCTCAGCTCTGCTCGCTACGGCTCAAACTTAGACAAATACGGGACCAAACCCGTTAAATCTAGTCTCGGCTCACAAAATACATTGAACGATTCAATTAAACGGCCTTCCGTCGATGATTTGTTGGAGGAGCTAAGTAGCGCACAAAACTCTGAAGCCATTTATGCCGTTCCAAATCGGTATGTTTCTGAAAAAAGGGAATATTTTTAAATGTTTCCCGATAATTTGGTCCAGAGCTTTGGACCTTAATATTCACCTTTTTATCAAGCAGATATTTTTATGTTGTTTTCAACCCGTTTCTCAGAACTGCCACGTTGGGCTCCAGCATTTCACCAGGTGGAAAACATGTGACGATAACGGTTAAGGAGACAAAAACAGAACGCATGACTCCAGTGAATCAGTCTTACCCTGGTAAGTAGGCAACTTTTTATATTTGGAAATTTATCAAGGCTAAATTTCATTATACTCAGAAATCAACTCACATGATTTAATGCTTTTTTCGATTTTCACAGGTGGTAACATTGAAATTGAAAGGCAAATCCTGCAGAACTCATCAACACCGCGCGCTTCGTCGGCTACAAAAGAATTGGACGACTTGATGGCTTCATTGTCTGACTTCAAGGTATGTTTATTCAACAGAATCGAAAGAATCCCTGAAAATTCGAATGTCAAAATTGAAAATTCTCTGAATGTTTGACGCAAGTGGCACAGCTAAAAATGATGATTAACGCATTTAACGAACAGGTATTTGAAAATCGGTTTGAGGTACTGAGCCGTGTGTGATGAGAGTGATTTCGTCGCCGGCGCAGTGTAACCTCACTGAGCTGATACAAACTAACATGCACACTAATTTGTAAATCTGAGAAGCTTGTGACTTGTGAGACTGTTGGCCAAATTTTGCCACACACAAAAGTATATCGGTTTTTTTCTCTCTCTATCTCTAAAAAATCGGTCATAGCATTTTAGAACTTTCATAATTTCACATTTGCTATGTTTAATGATTGGCCAACCGAACATTTGGCAAATAAATATCGAACAAATAACCTAGAAGATTAATGTAAATGCTAACATTTTATTGCATTTGTTATGACATCTTGATTGCGAATAAACACAATTGTCACAGCGCATTCAGTTGCCAGAATGTTCGGCATATTAAATTAGGCTTTTAATATTCAGAATTGTCTGAGTGAAATGTTTGGAAATTTGGCCGTGTTGATGAGAAAAACAGAAATGATGTACAATATCGATGTAGAACAGCACCAAATATCCCATTAAATAATTCACTTTATTTATTTTCCAACGACGGCGGCGGTGGTTGTGCCTTGTGACAATCTCTGATTTGGATCGAGCACAAATAGATTAGCGATTTTGTTTTATCTGTTTGTCGTGTTGATGTTCCATTTGCGTCGATATTTCATTGAATTGGAACGAATGAAAATTGAGCGAATTGTTTCGGTCGACTCGTTTACATATTTGCCGTCGCATTTCTATTCAATGCGCACAATTTTCGAAAATAGCGATTCAATTGAGATTTTCGACATGTAATTTGCAAGAGCACTTTGCAGTTCTCAAATTTCCTTGAACTGTCGGCATCTTCATGGAAAACCCAATTCAACATTAAAATGAATGAAAACAGACCGAATTTCGTGAAAGTTGATTTGTTTTGAGTGAATCGAGAAACGTGTGTGATTTGTGAATGCCTAAAAATACGAAGCGAAATATTGAATGTGGCAGAGAGCGCAAAATTTGAGTGTGCGATACGTTGAATCACTTTTGAATGTTGTTCTCGGTTTAATCGAGCGCGTCGTCTATTGTCGATTGAGAAAATAGCCAAACGTATCAAGAACATAGACTCAAATTCAGTATATCGTTCATACGATATAAATAACGAAAATTTATGAAGCATATAGAAAATTTGGTTGGCGTCGAATCATTTCTTGGATTCGCAGCGAATCCATGGCGAAACCGAAAGAGCGAGAGTCGATCACACGAGAAACATTACGCACATACACAGGCGCATGTCTCAATACATCACATATGTTTACAGTTCGCTAAATCGGTACACACACGTCAGCTTATTTCATCAATCGCCCGCCACCACACAAAAACGATGCAAACAAAATATCGAAAGGGAACAAATGTGTTTGAAATTGGCGTTTGCGTAGTGTTATTCCCCACTTTCTACGCAAGATTCGACGTATAAAAAAAGGATTTTTTTTATTGAATTTCTCAAGATCACGCCAAATTTTGCATGCAAACGAGACAGCTGGCTTTACAGCGCGCTCACTTGAATGTCGGTTAGAGTAAGAGCATATGCTTTGCGCTCCCATTAATGTTTACAGCAAAATGCCCACTTATAAGCACCTCAACATTCTGAACAATCCACAACGACTGCTTCCTTCAGTCAAACAACGGTGTTCAAACGGTTAGCATCTCTCAATTTTGTAATTATTTCAATAAATTTTCATCTATTTCACTTTTTAACTTGGGATTATTTCACGGGATCTGGAATTCAATTTCGCCGATTTCTTCATTTTTCGATTGATATTTTTGGCTCATTTCTTCAATAAATACATCCAAAATTATTGGGTTTTGATTTTTCATTCGAAACGTTTTTCAATCTAAATTTACATTTTTTCCCGTAAATTTCAAATTTCGGGAGAAAATTTTATTGTGTCAATTCGTTTGTGCCTGATGAAAAAAAAGATCATTTTGACAAAGGCATCATTCTAAACTTAATTCCAGAATTATTATTCATTTTCTGAAGTGATTTTTTCCGGAAAGAGCATTTGCACAGCTTCTCGATATCGCTCGCAAAAATTTTTATAATTTCTCAAATAATATTTCTTCATACTCGCACGCGAGACGCAGATGATTTTTTACTATTGTTGTTATTATTATCATCGAATTACGTAATGCCGGAGAGGAATTCAAAAATAAATTCACTTCAGTCGTCGGAGCACAAAAACAAATAAACACAAACACACAAATCATTTCGGCAAAGAGAAAGAAAACAGCTCCTTGAGAAAGCGATCGCTTGCAAAATTTTCAATTCATTCAAGAAAAAAATTCAACATCATCCGCCACACCGAATTTATTTTTAAAAAAGCAAGAAAATGGAAAACAACTACTGTACAATTCTTCTGAATATATTTCATATTTGTCGACGGTCGGTCAGGCTAAATCATAGGGGATAGATAGAGATAGAAAGAGACCGAGAGAAAATGAGGGAAAAGAAACGGAGTGTATTAGTTCACGATTTTAATAATAACTTTTCCGTATCTATTTTTGGTCGCAACCGAAATTTTCACATTTCAGCTAAACTCCAGTTCTCATCAGCACCAGACGGTTACTGAATACGCAAAACCAAATCAGGGTATATCGTATTCCCACCAGGAGACAACAACTCATCACGATCAATTGGATTCTATGCTAGGTTTGTTTGCCACAACATCGGATTTTCTTGAAATAATTAATTCCCCATTCATTTGATTTAAATTCGATTGTTTTCGTAGGTAATTTACAAGCAAATATGAATCGTCAAGGAGTTACCACAACACAAAAAGGCTGCTGCAGCGCTTGCGACAAGCCAATTGTTGGTCAAGTTATCACAGCTCTTGGTCGTACTTGGCATCCAGAGCATTTCACATGCTCGCATTGCTGCCAGGAATTGGGCACACGCAACTTCTTCGAACGGGATGGCCGTCCATACTGTGAACCGGACTACCACAACTTGTTCAGCCCACGCTGTGCTTACTGCAACGGTGCCATTTTGGATGTACGTGATATATATTCACTTACTTCACGTATTCCAAACGCAGTGAATTCGGATGATAGTTTCAATTATTTTTTTGACAGAAATGCGTGACTGCTTTGGACAAGACATGGCACACTGAGCATTTCTTCTGTGCTCAATGTGGCCAACAATTCGGCGAAGATGGCTTCCATGAACGCGATGGCAAACCATACTGCCGCAACGACTACTTCGATATGTTTGCACCAAAATGCGCTGGCTGCAACCGTGCCATCATGGAAAACTATATCTCAGCATTGAACGCTCAATGGCATGCTGATTGCTTCGTTTGCCGGGTAAGTTATACACACACCTACATTAAGTCAATCGTTATACGTTATATTCTCCACAAAATTGGTTTCATCATCTCAAAATCGCTCGATTTATTCGCGGCAAAAATGGAAGCTTCAGGCAAAATCGCACTTCTTTTGAAATTTTGATTTGTTAACATTTCACTCCTTTTTGATATTCAGGATTGTAAAAAAGCAGTCAGAGGTAAATCATTTTATGCAATGGAAGGCAAACCTGTTTGTCCGCCGTGCGTTGGAGTCGAAGCTGATCAATAAACATACACGCACCACACAAACACTCGCAACCGAGTTCAAGGAGAAAAGAAATACCAAGATCGTGCAAAATAATATACAAATCGTAACTGCATTGAGACTGACATCCAACTTTAATGCAACACACAAATCAATGCTGCAAATGTTTATGCCCTTGCCCCTGAATTTTTCTTTTCTTCTAGCACTCAAAATCTGTCACACAACATCAAACACAAACACACTTTGTCTCTAAACAAGCATGACCCTTTTTAACAAACGAAATCGAATAACGGCCAACTTTTCTATTATACTGAAAAGAGAACCGTTCTTTGATTTTAGATAATAAGTCGATTGAGCAATTAATTTATTATATTTCACTCTTGAATTGTATTTGCAATGGAAAAATAAAATGGAAAAAAAAAATAAGAAAAAACCAAATAACAAAACAAAAAATCAAACCAAACCAAAAACACAAGAAGATGTCGAGCGAGACAGCAAGATATTGACATTTCCCGCTGTTCCGCACGGCTATCGGCCGATTGGGCCAGTTGCTAAGGTGTTGTCTCGTCCATCTCTTTGTCTGCTTCGATGCGTAGGCGTGAACGATCCAAGTTCGTGTCACGTTCTTCGCAAGTCGTCGCGTTGGGATTTGTCGTCACTTTTGTCACAAATTATGTGCAAATGACGCACATTTTGTGGAATATCCAACGTCCTAACATGTCATTGGGACCTTCAAACAATCGAGATTAGACTAAATCATTTTACGTGATATATCCTCATTACCACTAACGGATCCCGTCTCAATACGCACATTCGCATCTCACATTTTAAAAATAGAACCACCACATTTCATCTTTTAATTGATAAAATTTCCCATCGAAATGTTTCATTCATTTATAGTTGACCCAACCTGTTGTGGTTTTTTTTTGTGCGTATTGTTTTCAGCACGAGCTTCACATTGTGGAAGATCCGTTGAATCAAAATAATTTTTCCGTTTTAAAATTTTCCGTTTCATTTTATTCCATTTGCAAATACAATTTCCGTGAGCCGAGCCTCGGTGCGGCTTTTCACGGATGTTTATTCCATTCGTCGATTCGCTCGATTGCATTTCATTCAAGTGTTAACAAAAATCGACAGGGTATCGCTTTAAAATCGCATTTCATTGCTATGTTTGATGTTTGTGTACGATAGAAATTGGCTCCGAAACATTTTTATTTGCACATTCCAAATCTGTGTAAAATTGATTGTAATTGCGTCAAGTTCAATCGTCAGCCAATATTATTTAAGAAAATATTATTTCAAGTAGAAAAACACCGGGAAATGAATGATGCCATTTGTTTTTAATCAGCAGAACAGTTTTTGGCAGCAAATGACAATATTTTAATAACGATATTCAAATTATTGCGATGTTAAACGAATGACAGAAATGTTTTGCTAGCATTTTGCCGTGTCTTCGATTTGTAACGAGCAATACAGTTTTGGCGAGCATTTACACATATATTAAATATTTTCATTGGCAAGCGTTATCGCATTAGTTTACCTCTCTGAAAATACGAATTTCCAAGGAAAATAAAACGACAACTAAAAATAGATTTTCAATTTGTGATTGCAATCGCTTGGCCAGATCTCTAAAACATTTTGTAAATAAAAATGACATTCACTTTGAGACGATGCGAAAGGAACCGCTTAATGTGCACAAAAAATTGCACCATTTAGACCTTCCATTTTACGTTTGCGGGAGTTAATACAATAGGATTTCGGTTTTCTCATTGCAGGATTGCCGTCAACCGTTCCAAAATGGATCGTTCTTCGATCACGATGGTTTGCCATATTGTGAGACACATTACCATGCAAAACGTGGATCACTTTGTGCCGGTTGTAGTAAACCAATCACTGGCCGATGCATCACAGCTATGTTCCGCAAATTCCATCCCGAAGTAAGTTCATTAGTCTTGGTTTGGTAGTCATATTTGCATTATAATTGGTTTTTTTTTCTTCCATTCTAGCATTTCGTTTGCGCCTTCTGCTTGAAGCAACTCAACAAAGGCACATTTAAAGAACAGAATGACAAGCCATATTGTCATGTGTGCTTCGACAAGCTATTCAGCTAAATGCATGGATCAGACAACGACGAAATTATAAATCCCAATTAGCACTAACAAAATGGTCAATTAAAGGAGAAATCATTTTATTAATCAAATTAATAAGACGAGACGCATTTCCTGTGAATGAAAGCTATCGTTGAGATCGGACTATTTTATTGAATTTTTCGCAAGAAAACGAAAAGATTTACTGAAGTAGTTTTAAACAAATATACATATTTAATATGAGATATATCGTACATTTTGTCGAATGTAAATAAACGAATCGGCTGGAATCAAGGACGAGATTTGAGCGAGACAAAGAAGCAGATTTAATTTGCAAATCGCTTTCGATAGCTCAACACGATCACTGGCGTTTTTAATATAAACTCTCTTTTAATTTGTAATCATTTCCGCTTTTTGCTCGACATTTCAATTAAATTTTATTTTGTATTTGTCTTTCGTTACGTAAACTTACTAATTTTGTAAATAACGAAAACCGAGAAAAAAATCTTACAAAAAATCTATTTCGACTAATTTTTTTTCAAATACAATTAACTGCAAATGGCTTGCAGTTAGAAGATTCTCCATTGACATTGTTTTTAATTTGTCGCATTTAAGCAGCGTGTCAATACATTTTTGTTGTAAATAAAAATGAAATAAATGAAAGGAAAGTGCTTCGCGTCAGGCGAGGAAAGCTATGAAAATAGACTCGCACATTAACAGAACGTCAGATAAAAGATATATTTCACATTTCCCATGAATTGAATTTTATATTTTTATATACAATCACAAAGAGCAATAATAATAACTTGATTGTACACGGAACACGCCATTCCGTACCATTTCCAGAATTAATACGCGAAAAATCATCTTCTCATTCTAATAGAATAGCGCCAAAACTGTCATATTATTAAAAGCACGAATTAATTAACTTTTTGTTTGAATAAATGGACGTGAAGACTTTTAACAAAATCGTGTAATTTCATTGTATTTTGTTTTTTCATTCGTTTTGCTTTGGCAGAAAAATATTTTATAAGAAAAATTCCAGATCTTTGGGGGCATTTGTAATGCTTTTGGAACTTCCAAATGCTTCTTGGGAACACACATTGATTAATTTATTAAGATTTGATTAGCTTTAGAGGTCGAGATCCAAGATGACGAGTAGTATGAGATATTGAAAAAAAATATTTATGTTTACTCACTGAAACAAAAACCACACGGTTGTTACAACAGCGCCATTTATCATTAGCGACATCTACGCATTCCTAGGAGTTTATGAAGTTTCAACTAGCGGCATCTGGACATACTAAGACAAAAAATCTTTTTTGCAGCAATACTCGTAGTTTGACAAAAACACATAAAGAATATGTTTTACGTATTGAGAATTGAGAAACACGTTTGATAGGTTCGATAGAATGGTCAGAACTGACTATTTACATGACATATTTTGTAATGAATATTAGATATTTCCCTAATCCCACTAATCATATAGTTGCAACTCTGAAATTCCAGACTTGAACTCGAAAATCTTTAGATCTTCCATTAGTATAACAACAATCAGCGAATTCAATTCTTTATTGGTACAAATGACATAAATTTCACGGAAATTGTTTTTTTTATTATCAAATAAAAAACATCTTGCCAAGGTGAATTTTCGTTCCGCAAGTGAATACAAAACACAAAATTATTGATATCAAATTTTGTGCCGCAATTAATATCAAGAGTTATGTATGTTTTTGTGAACAAATGCCAAATATAAAATACCTGAAGTAACTGGGACGTTATGAAATCGAGTTTCAGTTTGGTTTTCTACGCGATTTCCTGATGTCTCCGTTGCTTCAGATTTGTTATATTTTGCATTAGTTCACAAAAACAGAAACAGCTCTTGAAATAATTTGCGGCATAAAATTTGATATCAATAATATTACAATATGTTTTGTATTCGCTTGCTTAACGAGAATTTACCTCGGCAAGAGATTTTTACTTTTCCGCACACACCACTATGTGTGTGGTAAAGGTATTGCGATCGGTCCAAAAAATTCAAAACGCCCGGAATAAGTTTTCTATGCGTTTTGAACATAGAAAAATCGATTGCAACCATTCCCGGAGCAATTTTTTGTCCGTGTGTGGTACGTTGTCCGCTGTCCGTTGTACGTTGTAAGCAAAAATTTGTTAACACGATAACTCAAACAATTGATTTTAGAATTGATAAAAATTTACACACACTTTGGTCTTCATTAGGAATAGAATCCTATTAATTTTCAGCCTAATCGGATAGTTTTATCCGGTAGCTCTAGTGAAGTCGAATCAAAAAATGGGCTGTTCTTCAGTATATTTAAGAAAAATTTGTAAGAGGACTATGACTATTTCGCATTGTATCATTATGAAACTTTCAGAATATTATTTAAAAAAAAAAAAAAAATAAGTCACACGAAATTTCAAGTCATTCTGATGAGATTTAAGACTAGCTCCCATTTTTCGGGGTCAATATTCAAATCAATAAATTGGATGAAGTGTTTGTGATTTTCTAATCTGTGTTTTTTCATCAGTTTGAATGCTCATGCTGTTACCGAAAGTTATACTGTTACACATAGCATAAATGTAGAACCATATCTATCGTTGGCATAAAGTAACTAATTCGTAATTGTTATTACCAATTCAAAAATAGAGAACGTTGAAGTAAAAATTAGTAACTGAGATGTTTATTTGTTTTTATATTAAAATTCAAATTTAAATCACATGATGTGTAATGACTCGAAATTCGATCTCATCGTAATGACTTGAAATTGTCTGTGATTTATTCTAAAAGTTGCATGATGATTGGATAAGAAATAAACATAAATCCAATACAAATGCGTAGCAATCAATGAAAAACCCGTAAACCTGAACAATTTCGCGAATTGTGCGGGAAAGTTAGTTTTACGTACGTAAGACCATTTATTTATTTATTACATTTGACAGCCTCGGAATGAAAGCATATCCTATAAATTTGTTGAAGAAAACGCTAATACAAAAATAATATACAAGAGACACTAACGAAAAATCGTCGAGAGTAAAAGCCAAACAAACAAACCCTCAGCGTGTAAGCCAAACAAACCTACTTGCTTGGTTTTCACTCTTGGCATTTGAGTATTATCATCCAAAAACAATAATACTAAAATGCCAAGAGTGAAAACCAAACAAGTAGGTTTGTTTGGCTTACACGCTGAGTGTTTTTTTGTTTGGCTTTTACTCTCGACGATTTTTCGTTAGTGTCTCTTGTATATTATTTTTGTATTAGCGTTTTCTTCAACAAATTTATAGGATATGCTTTCATTCCGATGCTGTCATTTGTGTATTCGTTTTGTTTTTTTTTTTTTTGTTTGTTGCAATCTCTATCCGAAAGCAATGAATACCTATATTGACTTATATGCTAGGCGACTATCACCCGTGTGCCTGTTGTATTGACAGTTTATCATAGGTTTTTTTGGGCAGATTTTAGGATTGAAAAGCACGGAAAGAGTTTACTATGCATTTTGAACCTAAAAAAACGATTTCGATTTTCGGGGTCTTCTCGGGGTCGAAACGAAATATTTTAACGGATTATTGTATGTAAAAATTGAAGAAGAACCAATGTCACTGCGTCTTTAACTTTAAATTTTAACCAAATTGTTAAATTTTTAATGAAGTGAATTTATATTTGAATTAACTGACGAAAAAAAAACGTTAAATTCTCTGTGTGTGAGTTTGAATCAAATACCAATACATTCGCAAACATTGCACGGTTGCTTTGTATTAATTAATCCTAAATCTCATCGTGATTACTTTAAATTTTGTGTGACTTATTCTCAAAGTTTCATGATGATACGATACGAAATGAACATAACCTGTGAATCCGTAGATTGTCGGGAAATGTACGGAAAAGGTAGTTTATCGTATGTAAAAATATTTATTTTATTTCATCTTCGGGTAAAGTTTTCATAAAAATAAACAAAAAAAAATTTTGGCCCAGCTTTTGGGATAATTGGCCAAATACGGCTGGCCAAAGGCATTTCTTCATTGGTTATTTGCCAATAAAACCCATATAAGTTGTGCAAATCGACAACTTTAAGTAGATAGTAAGCACGAATACCTTTCTTATGATAAATCTTTGAATCCTGCATGTTGAGAGGTTGAGCCAAAGTTGCCGTTTAAAAAAAGGCAATTTTTCGGTATTCTCAGGCCGGCTCGGGCCAAACAAGACATCAAATCAAAAAGTTGTAAAACAAAAGGTTCTTATTTTTTGAGTAGCTTTCAGCTTACGTCAATCACGTGGACTACTGTTCACTGCGATAAATTTTATTTATCTGAATGTGCAAAAATAAATTTCAGCAAATTTCAATACCCTTAATTTGTTGATATTTCACAAAGACATAACATCACGAAAATTATTATGCATTTTGAATTCGAGACAAAAACAATACGCATTGAAGTGTCATGTAATGATATTGGTGGTGATTTGATATCAAAATTATTTTATTTTTTTCAAAATAATATTAAAATAATAATTGTCAATATATCAATTGAATAAAAGTAATTTGCAAAAAGAAGAACATTTCATTTCGAAACTAAAGATATCGGGCAAGTGGATCAATGATCTTTGAATTATTATGTTTTCAAAGGAAAAAACAAAAAAACTTGTTTGGAATGATGTATCGATAGTAATAGTACTGTAAATTATAGTTTGGAATACCTCAAAATTAGAGGACTATCCAGTATTTATTTCCATTTTTCACAATGGATGTAATGTATCGATAAACCTCATTATTGTCATGCAAATTGATATCAAGCAATTGAATTCCGTTATTTAAAATTGGACTTTCGCTGTAGAGCTTAAACGCGATATGATTTTCATTCTTTTAAACAATGCATACGATCGCCGTCATTAAAATTGAAAGTATAGTCTGCTTTATGATATATTTTAAACAATAGAAATATTTACGTTTGCATTCACATTCACATTCACACAACAAATTTTATCACTTACATCAACGTTTGAAAGATAAAAGATTTTATACTAAAAAAAAGAGTGTTCGTAAAAACGGGATGCTATTTTCGAAAAAAAGATTGGATAAAATATATCAGCAACATTTTAACTCGTGAATAACATAATTCTTCGATTTGCTGTAATTATGAGTTCTGTCGACTCGACGGTGTTGGTTGAAAGTAAAAGAAAAATCTGAATAATTCACTCTGCGTTAATCAGCTGCTAGAAGATTTTTAGAAACACATGTGACAAGTGGGATAAGGATATGAATCACCGAAAAACTTTTAAATAGAAGCACACCCAATTGGCTCTAATTCCGTGTGATTATACTAAATTATACATTTTGGCTTTGAAATGCAGTGCTATCAATCGAATGGTAAGCAAAATGAAGTAAAACAAAATAAGAGAATTTAATTCTTTCTAATTTTACATCAAATTTTTTAATTATTCAATTCAAAATGTAGGTCAACGGAACCAGATGTGAATAAAGCGGCACACTTTATATATGGATAGGAATTTTGGTCCACTGTGTCGATTGCTCGCGATAAAAATAGCAGCTTATTAGCAAAGCCATGACTACATTCCAAAACGACCTAGCGAACCTTTCACAATAAGAAAATTAATGAGTTTTCAGAAGACACACGCCTAATGCAATCGATCAAGTGAAACAAACGAACTATTTTCCCCAAACAGAGACAATCATCTTTTTAGCCTGGGTTAGTACACAGAACTAGGTGTCGTAATCAACATGATTTGTGTGTCATACATAGAATTAACGGAACATGTACTCGATTCACTATGCCGTCACACATGCAATATATGTAGCGGGAATTACTAATGAATCAGAGCACTGAGCATTATCGTACATCGAGCAATTTTTTATTGTTTCTTTCTTGTTCCGTTCTCTTTTGTTCGTTTGGAATTGCTCCTTCGCTCTGAGTGTAACATATTTAATTTATTTAGTGCTCATTTTGGATACAAACCGAATAGTTCGTCGACAGGCATTCTTGTTGAGTTTCAAACTTTTATTCCATGTGAATCATACATTGAATGTATAATCAAGCTTTAAAATAGCTCACAACTGATTCGATCAGTTTATTTCACCAGCTATACTTGGTAACAAGTGGATTGTGTAAAGTGTACGAAAGTGTATATTCAAACATTTAAATCAACCATTGAATCAAATCGATTCGAAAGAGTTTATTAAAACCAGTACGATAATTGAATTGTATGAAAAGTGGTAAAATATTTTTTTTTTTAATTAAAAATTGATCGCGTGTTATGGAAAAATATACATTTGTCAATGAATTCAAGGTCACTAGTTGCTATCATTTTGGGGCAGAACGCTCTTTTTTTCTTAATAATCAATAAATAGTCAATCGATTGATTAAAAGTTGGTTCTGAAATAGAATGTTGATTGCTAATTCGAATAAGAAGAAATTCCAACGATTTTATTTGCAAAATATGCTTAATTCAATATTTGTTGCCCATTTTAATGGCACTTCTGTCAAAAATAGGTGCAAAATGCTGTCATAGCTTGATACCAACCCATCTGATTAGGAGAACGAATGTTGAAAGCAACAGCGACAGGAAATAAGGAGTGATAAAATTATAATGAGCGTTTTTATATATTTCAAGAGCGAAAAATCGATACACCAGAGCAACGCGCTACTTGAAATTTTAAAATATGTTTTACAAGAGCGCAGGGGAATCTTTCTAGTCTCCAACCAACATTATTCTCAAAATAACAATCGAAATGAATGTTTATAGAACTGTGTACAAATTAACATACGATTGTTGTCTTGACAAGCGATAAAAATACGTTCTATATGTTTCACTGTCTAATAGATTGCACGTGTTCAGTGTGCGTTTGTTTGTAGTGGTCAGAACTTCAGCGATGTGTCTGTGCAAAACACGGAAAAGTGTGAGCCGGCGGTGTGAGAAGTGTGCGTTGTAGGCAATGCGCTTGTATTGAAGGAGTGTGAGCAAAAACAAAACAATAGCTCGATATCAAGAGAATATACACAGTGAAGTGGAGAGGATCTCATTCACAAAACAAAAAATTACACAATATTCGCTCTCATTTGCGCACCAATGTCACGGAGAAATACAAATTGTGTCTCTTCCGTCTGTTCGTTTATGTATTACGTGTATGAGCGTGTATAACATGCCAATCGTATAACCAATATTCATATTTAGCGAGCCAAAAGAATTTTTCCATACAATATTTTTTTAAGGTTATGGGTGTGTGTTGGCGTTACAATTTTTGGTAAAATGAGAAACATCTATTTTTCATCTTGGATTTATTCATTGCAGTTTTGTGATTAAGAATTTTTCATGTAATTTTATCAAACAAGAATTGAAAAATACATACTTTTATCGATCGAGTTTCTGTGGCACATTTCAAATGTTCCACCAATTCCACATTTTATTAATCGACTGAAAATCACTTTAATGAGTTGAATTTTAATGGAAATCGGATTGAAAACTAAATTTAATTATTGATTGTGCATGTGTTTAATAAATTATTTGTGATGATTAAATAAATGATTCAATTTCGTTTTCATAGAAACTGAATAATGGCCAACGTAGACACGAGTTTTATTCCGGATATGCCACCCGGTCCACTGGATGAGTATCGTAAACGGGCCAAGTTCGATTGGAAACAATTACGTTTAATATTTGAAAATGAAAATTTACTGCGATTAAAATACAAAACATGGAATAAAATTGAAGCGGATCCGCTATTTGCAAAACCCAAACAGACACTGTCGGCCGATGAGCAGAAACATCGGGCCGCCATGCAAATGAATGCAACAAATCTGCTGAAATTAGCGCCACCAGACATTGGAACGATGAGTCATCGAGAAAAAGTTTGTTTGCATCTTATATTCGATTTCATCAATTTATAATTTGCATAATTGAATGGCTGATAATAATAGTGCAACGTATTCTTGTTTGCAAATGAAGTGTCCCTCAAAAAATTTACAATAAAAGTGTCATTGAAAATTGTTTCAGTAAAAGTGTCTAAACTTTTCAAATTTGATTTCCGCATTCCTGAAAAGAGATAAGTGATAAGTGTCTTCGGATTATTAGGATCTACATATTTGGCGAAAACAGTTATAACTTCTCCTTTATGAGTAATTGAAAATCCAATTTGAAAAGTTTGGACACTTTTACTGAAACAATTTTCAGGGACACTTATATTGTACATTTTTTGAGGGACACTCCATTAGAAAACAATAATACGTTGCAATATTATTCTCAGCCATTCAATTGTTATTTTGAAAATGACATATTTCGTTGCAGACGCGGTATTTGATGAGCATTAATGAAGCCCTTCGTTCTGTATGTCCAAGTTTATCGGTGAAAATTGCGCTCGGCGTAGGATTGTTCAACAATGCGCTACTTGCTATGGGCACCGAACGGCACAATAAGTACTATGAAGCGGCTTGGAAAGGAAAAGTATGACAGAAAATATCCACATTCTACCGCAAGCTCTTCATTTTATAAATTTTATACTTTAGATCATCACGTGTTTGGCAATAACGGAAGTTTCTCATGGCAGCAACACTAAACGGATTCGAACGACCGCTCGTTACGATCCAAAAACACAAGAATTCGTCATTCACACGCCCGATTTCGAGGCAGCTAAGTGTTGGGTCGGAAATCTCGGAAAAACCGCTACCATCGCACTAACATTTGCCATTTTATACACGGCCGATGGCAAGGATCATGGCCTACACGGGTTCCTTATTCCGATTCGAAATCCAAACACAATGCAACCGTATCCCGGCGTACTGGTCGGTGATATAGGCGAGAAAATAGGATTGAATGGCATTGATAACGGGTACACACAAACAAATTTATAAGAAATATTCATGCAAATTACTTCAGTTGTGTATAATAAAAGAACACTCCAAAGTGGAGTAACACTAAAAGTTTGAAATTTATACCGAACTAGAGTAAAGCAATAGATTATCATTCGAGTACGGTATAAATGTCAATCTTGCCGCTAAAAAAAGCAACACTATCAAACCAAATTGGAACAAAACCAAGTGTTATTCCAGCATGGAGATCCTTTATGTTATACAAAACTTGAGTAATGTGCGTGAATATTGCTCAAAGATTCGCTTGTGTGTACGAAATCAAAAGAAAAGACTGAATGTTGAATATTATTGAATTTTACTTCCCAAAATAAATATATATTTATTCCTTCACCAGATATGTCATGTTCAACAATTATCGCATTCCACGAGAAAATCTCCTGAACAAAACGGGTGACGTAACACCAGACGGCCAATATGAAAGTGTGTTCAGTGAACCAACAAAAATTTTGGGTGCCGCACTCGAATCGTTTTCGGCGGGACGCATTGGCATAATGCAGGAGTCATCCAATACATTGGCTGATGCCATTGTCATTGCTGTTCGTTATGCAGCCGTACGGAAACAATTTGGCCAACTGATTGATGGACCAGAAATACCGATTATCGAATATCAATTGCATGTAAGACATATATTTGGAATATTCTTCAATTTATATGCAAAATGATATTTCATCGATCTGATTTTACGTTGCAGCAATGGCGTCTTTTTCCATATCTGGCAGCTGCATGTGTCTTGAAAGTATCAGTAACAACACTGACTGACGTATATTTGGAAATTGTTGAAAAATCAAGAGCGAATAGTAATGGTTTTGAGCAATTGGTAAATTAGACTGCACAACATTTCTTTGAGATTTACTTTTGATGACAGATTTTTGTATTCTTAGACTAAAGAAGTGTCAGAAATTCATGCGTTGATTTCGAGCTCAAAGGCATTGCTAACGTGGACCGCTAGAGATGCAATCCAAGAGGCGCGTGAGGCTTGCGGGGGACATGTACGAGTCTAAAAGTGTTTAAAAACTATCTCACAATCGTCTGAACGGAATTTATTTTCTCTGCACAGGGTTACCTCAAAGCAGCCAATTTGGGTGAGCTGAGAAATAACCACGATCCATGTTGTACATATGAAGGTGATAACAATGTTTTGGGTCAACAAACTTCGAATTGGCTCGTTCGCCAATGGGAAAATGGCGTTGAAAATCCATCAGGTACTGCCGCATTCATTGATAGACGAAATGCTATCATGAAATATACCTTCGAAAATGTTCGTGATAAAAGTTCATTAAACAGTATTGAATGTAAGTGTGACGGCAACAATCGGCATCTGCAAATGAGAGATTAACAAATATTTTTTTTTATTTGCAGTTTTCACCGATTGCTACGAATGGCTTATGTGCTATCTCATGGATTCGACGTCAAAACAAATGCAACAGTCGATAGCTAAAGGAAATAGCCGATTTGACGCCCGTAACAATGCACAAGTGTATCGGGCGCGTGATTTAACTCGCATTTATTCCGAGTATTATGCGCTGAAAAGTTTCCAACAGAGGCTCACACAAAGTGATGTAGACAGTACACTTCGGCCGATTTTGGTAAAAATCTCTCAAATCTACGGGTTTTGGTGCTTGGAAAGACATTTAGCGACCTTTTATCAAGGCCGCTTTGCGTCGACCGTAACATCCGAACCATTTGCCGATATTGTACGATCTGAACTGCTCCGCCTTTGTGGCGAAATGAAAGACAGCTCAGTGGCAGTGGTTGATGCATTAGCTCCACCAGATTTTGCATTGAATTCAATAATCGGAAAATCCGATGGATTGGTGAGTTGAAATTTGGATTTTGGAACGTTGATAGAGATATAATGAAGATTTCTTCCAATTTTTGCAAGAAAATCGATCATTGACAATCCATTTTTTCTTGTTCACAGATTTACCAGAATCTGCAGAACGAATTCATGACTAATCCAGGGGCTATGGAGCGTGCTTCTTGGTGGAAAGATATTCGTCTTCCAATCGCCAAATTATAAATCGTAGAAAACAACAAAAACATTTTTTTTTAATTGCGAATTTCTATTGTTCAAAGGCCGTTTTCATTATACACGGTAGTCTCCCTTTTCCTTTTTTATGGAAGGTCGGCTTGATAGAGTGCCAAGGCTCAAAAGAAAAGCAGATGCAATCTTTTGGCAAACAATTAAAATGTTTGAAGCAATCCAAACCAGCTATAAAAGTCCAGAGCTGTATTTTATACAATATATGCCGATATGATCACCTACCGGATGTTTGTTTGATAAAATTCGTTTTTTGAATCCAACACTATAATTACGCGAAAAGGATGAACAAATATTGATTACGATAAATTAAATTGCGATTAATTGAAATGAACATATTTATTATTCACAAATCCAATTTGAATGTACAAAAATCTATCGAACTGTTTAGGGAAATCCCTATTTATGAATGTGCCTGAATTGTCCCTATACAAAACAACCATTTGAAACAAATAAAGCAATTTAAAAAATACCATTTATCTTTTTTAGTACTTCAATGAGGGTATTTTTTGAAATCACAGCATTTTTTAGAAAATTAATTTTATTCCGAATAAAAAAATGGTCATTACTACAAAATTTCGTCTTATTTCTTGGGTGAATTTGATTTACACATTGCTCTCGTATTGACGACCTCTAAATCATTATACATATTGAAATGCGAAGAATGAAAAGCAATTGGCATCTGTTTGATGAAAAACACACATTGCCAAAGAATTATCAGAACAAATCCAACATTATTCGGGTATGAAAATGGCGCAGACACTGCGCATATTCATTAAATTCAATCAAAAGCAATTCTGAAAATATTTCAAGTTGGAAGCTAAAATAGCGGATACTTGCGATAGAGTAGCATTCAATTGACCGTGAAACGAATTATGATTGTGCTGATATGAATCTGGTCTGTTCCTTTTTTGTGGTGGGAAATACAAAACGAGACCATTATTATTTGTATACATCACTGGATGTAATTAAAGGCCTCATGCGGTCGATATGCGTCGATAAAGAGTAGCCGATATATGAATTCATTTAAAATATGAGGAAATTCAGGACCTTGGAGTGAATTTCAATGCCTGGTACTTGTACGAAGACAAGAAAATTTATATACTTAACCTATTTTACATCGATGATTTCGTAAAAAAAAACAATTAAAGCAATGAAAATATAATCAAAAATCTGTGGCTGATTGATTTCTAATGTTTCTGGTTGAGTGGCCACATGAAATTGATTACAAAATTTTACATGCATGTATCTTTTGCACCGCCTCATCATTTTTATTTTCTTTATTTATTTTATCATATTTTCGATGGATTTATGATGTCAATTCTATTCTATTTCCACATATTATCGCAAGTAGATTTTTGTCAATTATGGCAACAACTTTTTTTTCTCGAAAAAGCGGAAAACAGTTTTTTGATGTTCATTTATGTTTTTCTATATGTTTCTTTCGTTTCGAAATGTGTCTTTGCATTTGAGCAAATATTGCCCAAGATGCTAAAAAGCCGCCACAATTATTTCAGCTTATATGTTCTTTATTTGCTCAACACAGAATTGAAGATTTCATAAATTTTATCGAAGAGCAAAGAAAACTTGCTCAAGACTCTTTAAGTCTTTCATTACCTCAGATCTACATGCAATTACATTCTGGCTTGTATCAATAAAGTGGTTTTATATTGTGAAAAAAGAGAATTCCATTGAAAAAATAGGTCTATTAAAAAAGCATCTAATCGATGATTTCAACGTCGAGAAGCCTTGGGAAAATTCTAACATCTGTTGAATTAATGAGATTTAACGCCTAAAAGTTCATTTGAGATGAGCCGTCTCGAATAAATTATAATGAATTCAACATGTTCATTACTCACGTAATGATCGTCATCTGTGAACCGAAATTCCCAGCAAATTTTCAAGAGTTAATGTCCAAATTGTCTGATAATTTGAAGATGTTCGATTTACATAAATACTTGTTTAAGCCCGTGTCACTTTTTTACTCAGAGTAATCAAGTTGAGATTTCGTTTGTTTCTTTTCATTCAACCTTTTTTCCTGAATTCCAAACTCTCGTTATCAACACGATTCAACAAAAATCGGGATGAGTAATCTGGCGAATTTCTATAAACAAAAAAGCCACAAAACAATGTGACGTTGTTTACCAAGCGTACGGTTGCTAATGGCTTTGGCTTCTTTTGCCATAAGGCAAAAATGTATCATCTGTGTGCGTAGCCGTACATCTGTATACGTGTAAATTACGCTAAGTGAATACATGCGAATGCTTGCCACTTGCTTTGACTTGATATAAGTCGATAGTTTCTTTGGCTTTGTTATTTACAATCTTTCGATAAACTGCCGTGTTCAAACGTGATTCTGTACCTTCTGTGAGTTGTCGATCTGTTTTCTTAAATTCGTATCATTTCATTTCAAGTTTTACTACCGAATTTTTTGTTTCGAATTAGAGGCTTTTTTCACATTTATTATAAGTTAAAATTGGATGTCATGATGAATAATTTCATACTAAAATTCAAATTTCAACTGACGATAGTTCGACTGCAAGAAGAATATTCATAAATTAATGTTTTTCGGTTCGTTTATTCAGATTTAGCGGACACAACTTATAAAGCGAGTGAATTCAAAATCAAATGTGAGTAGAGTAAAAATAGTATCAATATTCCAATTTTATTTTATTTATTTTTTTTTTTTTTTGTACGAAGTGTGCAATGAAATTAAGGTCGTGTTGCTTATTCTAGAATAAATGGATTGTTTAAACTGAAAAAAAGTATTTTACTCACAAAAAAATAAAGTTGAAACTTTCTGAATATAAAAATAGATTCGATATCATTAATTGATAAAATGGATAGTCCATAGCGCTCACATGTCAATACCGTTCCCGTCCCAAATATGCAAATAGAAATGTGATTTTACCGTTAAATTTCGAAGCTGTGCAAACAGTGACACTATTAATAAGGCTACACACGTTTCGTGCTGAAAGAAATCGACTTCTTCAAGTCAAAATACGCAATAACAAATCCATATATTTCACACTATATTGATGTTTGTGTTCAGCACTGACATCATTTCTGGTTTCTAGCCACATCTCGCTCGCACTCTCTGCATTTGCTTTCGGCTAAAACCCTCAGAATATGGTAATAAAATGAACGTGCAAAATGTGATTGAATGATTCTTTGTCAGCCGACAACGACATCAGTATGTATCTACGGTCTCACTGGTTTCAAGAGTCACTCACTGTAAATACGTGCTTTCTGAGCACAAATTGCTTTTATTTTTTCTTGCTGAGTGATTTCTTTATATACAAATCGTTATTAGTACACTGACATAAATGATCTCATTTGCTATACGTATTTTCCATACTCAGGAATACCAACAAATTTTTTGGCAACAAATTTTAATCGATCGAAAATTGGACTTCAACTGCTAAAATAGACTTAAAGCTAAAATTGTACTTCAAATGACATTGAAGTTTATTCCAAGAATCTCTCCCATGTTGCATACATTTTTATGAACAAAGAGAATCTTTGCTATTCTTCGAATCTTCAGCCACGCAAAATCATAGAGAAGAGCAATTGAAAACAAAGAATAAAATAGTTAAGAACTTGTTTCAAATGTTTACAAAGTTGCATTTATGTTACATTGGATAAATGCGCATTACTCCTGAAAAACCGGTCGAATGTATCGTTTGTTAAGTGTTGTCGGAAATTAAGACCATTCGCTTCGCTGGTTTGATCATATTTTTTGAAATAAATCTTTGTGCACACATTTCGACACATTTTGGAGCAAACAATATTTTTAAGTGTTTAATATAACAATACTCAATATTTGTATCGAACAATTCTATTCCGATCGATATTCAGACATAAATTCATTTCGACGAAGCTCTTATCCAACAAAAACATGGTCCCGCTAACTTTTCTCTGCATTGCGGCCGTATTGATGTCAACCGGAGTCGAATGTGGTAAGTGTTTTATTTGTCTCCAAAATCATGTGTAAACAATTTTTAAGTATGGCATACGATTTGTGAAATGCTATGAAATAATTTTCTCCGTTGGAATTAAGTTTAATATAAATTAAAACAATTAATGGAATCGACTTCACAACGAGTAAATGCCAAGCACACACATTTTCGTAATACATATTTAATCTCATATTTATCATTGTATTTTGTGCGCAAAAGCACAAAGACTATGTTGTGTTCTTGATATGAAAGGAAATGAAAAAAATTAAATTGTGTCCATATGTTTTGAATAAATCATCAACCTTGAACTCAACATTTCATCCGTTCCATACAAGAAAATAATTCAAATGCCAGTTGAAACATTAAACAGCATATTTGAAACGATTTTTGACTTGAAAAGAGAGATAACAATTGTGTTCGAGTAATAATCGATATTTTCTGGACATTGTAGGTTATTCTTCAGCGAATGCAAGATCAAGTAGTGCGAGTGACGGATCCGGTCAAACATTCACACATACCAATAACAATGGTCAAGAATCATTCCATCACACAGCTACGAAACCCGGTGGTGGCCCGCAAACAACCACAAGTGGATTTGGTGGTTTCGCAGGTCAAGGACCATTTTATGGACCGGCCAACTTCGGTCAACCCGGCTTTGGATTGAACTACGGACCAGCTTTTCCATCCTGGAACGGTCCCTTTGCAGGCCCACCGGTGTACAACCCAATTCCACAGCCAGCCTTTGGTTTCAATGCACCATTCCAGCCATTCCCACCATTCCAAACACTTGCACCAATTCAATCGCCTCTAGCTACACCACAAGAATTCAATAATTATTTGAACAGTCTACAACAACAATATGCCACGTATGTATTTAATCACGTTTTCAACTTGCACAAAACATGTTTAGTTTGATTTTTATACACGAACCAAATGTAAAACGAATGTATACAGAGGAGGAACTGTTGCACAATCTACGCCTGGAGCGACCGCCTTCGCTAGCTCATATCTAGGGCCAACTAAGTAAAATAAATGTTTTATTATCGAATTGAAATTTCTCTTAGAATTTGCACACGCGTTCGACAGCACACTATCTTTCCTTGCAATATTGAATCATTTGCCAATTTAACTAGCATCTGAACCAAGCACCCCAATTACCTTGTTATTTTTGACTCATTATATTGAAGGACAAATAATTCAATCGCTGTAGTATTTTGTAGTCACTTTGCTCCTAATCGACATTTCACAAATTTTGGCGTTTAAAGAATGGGTGCTGAAACTGATAAGCAACATAACAAAGTCCCAGCACTTCCTGTTTCTATTTATATTGCACGCATGTCGCGGCCATCAAATGGCGATAACATATTTCAATGACATGGTGAAATATGAAAAATATAATGATTAACGAATGTGTTTGCTTGATGAATTTTAAGATACTACAAACAACAGCAAGAACTATTGAATGCGTGGAAAAATACACAATTCCAACCAGCAGTTGCGTATGGAGGCTCACCAAATTATGCTTATGCAACAGGAGCCTATGGACCAAGCGGCATTCATCAAACAGCCGGCGTTTTCCCTCCAAACAAAGTATTTTTCCTTTACATATATTTTTACACGTTTGCTTGCTTTTCGATCATATTTTTTACCTTCCATCAGAATAAGCCAAATATTGACAACCGTTTCGGTGCATCCGAAAGTCCTGCTGGTGGTCCCGGCTTTTTTGGCGTTCAAACCTCGTCTTTCTCCAGCTCATCCGACATAAATGGAATCAAAACCCAAAAACAAGGTGCCAGCACTACTGTCAACGATAACGGAAATGTCTCTACTTACACAGTAGATAATTAACGTGCTTGAACTAGTTCTTGAAGCCGTGCCAAAAGTCTTCAGTCTAGAATGAGTTAGAAAATCTAATTTCTGTTTCATATACTTTAATTTAATATCCCAATAATTTTTTTTTTCAAAAAGGTAAAATAAATATACTACTCCTTTATTCAGTCATAATTTATGACTCATAAATAATTCAACTTGTTTTCGTTTCCATTCGCTATTGCTTGGATTTTATTGATATTCCAAACTTTGTGCCATGTTTCAAAATCAGCTGATTATGACAATTCAAATAAAAATTCAAATTTTAACGAACTATTGGTTGTCATACGTCGAACACAATTAAAGGCATTGCGATCGGTTCCAAACATTCAAAACACACGAATTATATCCATCCCCGGAATGAAATGTTGTCCGTTGTACGCAAAAATTGAGATTAGAATTGATCGTACATGAACGCACAAATAGGTCTTCATTGAGAATAGAAACCTATTAATTTAATTTTCAGCTCATTCGGATCATATCTTCGGGTTGCTCAATTGGGGTCTAATCAACAGCCCATTGTTTTTCAATATGATTGTGGAATAGCCTCCAATACCCGTGTATTAGCTGTTTGAATGGTCGAAATATCGTCAAAATACATTCTTTTAACTTTAATTTCATTTTTGGGAATGGAGGGAAGTCGCACGTTGATGATTGAACACACAGACTTGATTTCGAGCTAAAAATTGACGAGCAATGATTGATGTGTTACTCGGCGTATTGTCGTGCAACAAAGACCAACTGTCTGGATCGCGATATTTGGGCAGAATACGACGGATTCTGTGCATCAAACGATTTAAAACTTCGAGGTAATACGCGCCAGTAACTGTTTGACAAGTTGGAAGGAATTCTTTGTGGATAATTCCTTTGCTATCGAAGAATGTGATGAGCATTGTCTTGATTTTTAATGGAACTTTTTGTGTTTTTTGGCTTGTGGTGAATTTTTCGATTTCCATTTCGAATTTTGACGCTTAGTTTCTGGATCATATTGAAAGCACCATGTTTCATCACCCGTTACAATTGATTTCAGGAAGTTTGGATCATTTTTTGAGGGAGCAACGACTTCTCTGGAATGTCACACTCTAATTGATTTTTCATAATTTTTGTTAAAAATTGTACATCATAATCAAAAGTTGTTTGAGAAGAAATGTCATATCTTTGTTATTTGTAAACCAAATGTCATGAAATTTTGACACTTAATAGAGAAAAGCTCAAGCTTCAAAATGCATGCTGGAATACATAGATGTTGCGCCACTGGTTGTTGAGATATGGTTTGAGTTTGAGAACTTTTTTGTCTTACTGTGTAGGTCATTTGCTTGTCATACTTATGTATACACTCGCATTTAAAGTTTTGTTCTTCCGCACCCACATATAATGTAAAGGAAAAAGTATTTGAATCAGTCCAAAAATTAAGATCTCTGAAAAAAGTGTTTTCATCCATTTCGAGCACAGAAAAATACGATGGACCAGTTTTTTCGCAAAAAAATTTGTTTACACAATTACTCAAAATGTTTGAGGACAAAATCAATTGTTTTTGAGAGCGCAAATAGGTGTTCAATGGGAATAGAAATCTATTGATTTTTAACCGATTTGGATAATGTTTTCGGGTATTTCAATTGGGGTTTAGTCATTAAATGGACGGGTTTTCAATGAAATTACGAAACATTTGTATGATGACTATGTTTAGTTTACATTTCATATCTATGAAACTTTCAGAATATTATTTTTTCATGAAAAGGAATAAGTCATGCAGAGAGTATCAGAACAGGAGTTCAAAGAAAAAAAAAGGTTCAGCTCTCTATTATTCATTTTATTCAGCTATATTTATTATTAGATAGAAAAAATTGCAATTACTAATTAGAATTTCTATTAAAATTCTTCATTTTGGATTATAACATCAACACTTTTCAGATCCTTTTCACTCATCCAATTTTCTTTCACATTCTTCTTCGAATTTTTCTAGAGCGTTTTTGCACTTTGGACCTAAATCGTCGTCCAAGATCAATTCGAGAAATGTATTTCGCCCATTTTCTATCTTTTTCACCGCATCGGGCCAATTTTCTAGAAAATCTGAGTCAATTTCTGTTTGATCAATTGCAATGTAGGATCCAAACGCATAAGCAGCCCATTCAAGTTCAACCTTAAATACTTCCTTTAATTCAAACAAACTTCTGAAATCTCTTTCAACCTTCGACTTATATGGAATTAAAATGTCAAGCAAATACTTCAGCTGATCATTTTTGATAGCGTTAACCCTCATTTTGGAAAAATATGTTTCAAATTTTTTGCAACAAATCTCCCAAATAGCAAAAACATTTATTAGGTATTGAACAGCAGAGTCAATTATTGGCAGAATTATGGTGAGACTTTCAATTGCAGTTAAAGTATTTTGGTGTGGATTTGCAGAACTATAAATTTTTTTGGTGACGAGCGGGAGAAAATCTGTTAAACTGTTATTATATCCTTTGACCTCGGTAATGAATGGTTTGTTTTTACATCGGTGGGAAAGCATTGGGTGATTCTTACGTGGCGTAGACTCAACATGAATCTGATTCTGTAATAAAAAAAACAATTGAACTGATATCAAAATCTTTTATTGTATAATTTGTTCAAAATTGAGCAACGCTATCGAACGGAAAAATTTGCTATGCTGGCAAATGAGTTTAGCCGAATGTCGGAGATAAAACTGTGAACTTAGTTCTAATATAATATTGATACTTCATGCTTACTTTATACATCAAAATGATGACTATTAAACAAAAGGCTGATTTCGAAATTCGCATGTTGCTTGGAATGTCGAATGATACTGACTCCGATCTCATATTTCGAGTATTTATACAGTTCTTGATGTTATTCAAATACGCATTTTAACAAACGAAATAAAACGTCTTGAATTCTTGCTGCGTGTAACAAGGTTGATACTCAAAACAAATAATATCATTTTCTTTGAGGGATTTGAGAAAAAATTAGGCAATTTTTTTATTTCATTACATTTTTTTTTATCAAGTTTTTGTGGTGTTTTTCAATAATAGAATACCATACAAATGCGCTAGGGTGCATAGTAGACTACGCCATGCATTTGACATAGCGTAGTTAGGGCGCGTAGTCTCATCGTCACGCTCTCTTGAAAATAGCATACGCGATAGGATACGATAAGACATGTTTATAAATAACACCAATACAAATTCGCAGTACTCATTTCAAATTTCAAAACATTAACGAATTTTTTCGGACAAAAGATTGCATCTGAAAAATCGATGTTCATGCATGTATGTTCCAACATATTCAATATTCCTTTTATCGCACGACAAAGCCATTTTTCGTCGGATATTCGATAATGTTTTGAGTTTCGACTGTTCAAAGTGGAAATATCACGTTGACTCAACCGAAATAAGTAATTGATAAAAGACCCGAAAACCCGCATACCTTTGGAAAATATGCGGGAGAGTAAGTTTGACTATGAGACAGACAAAGTATAAAAAAATATTTTTTTTTTTAATGACTACTCCTTTATACCATTTCTGTTTAAATATTCAAACCATTCCAGTTGTGGTATGAACTTACACTTCACGTGGTACAAAATGACTTCATAATTATATTAGTTTTGTGTAACTTCACACATCTTTTGGAATGAATCTGACATTTGACGAAATGTCAACAAGAAATTTGAACAATTTTCGCCAAATTTGTCATAAAATTACACCATAATTGGAATATTCCAATGAATTGAAACCTTGTGATGTAAACAGCGTTTGAACAGATTTTGACCTCTGGGTTATTGGGATGCAATACAATTTTGTAACAAAAAATACTACTGAAATAAACATTTGTTTTCCATTCCAAAGAAAGTTTTAACACCATAAAATGTGTCGCACTCAGCCTGTTTCAAAAAATGAATATTTCAATTTGTCATCGCTTCCTTACACAGAAAACAGAATGGTATTGCAAAAACTACTTTAACAGTATAAATGGTTTTAAATTTAGTTTGAAATGATTTATCTTATTATATTATTTTTACATGGTGCTATTTTAAAATATCCTTTGAAAAGAACGTGTGTGGTACGTTGTCCATCATACCCGACATTTTTCTAACATGATAACTCAAAAAATTGGGATTAGAATTGATCGTACATGAACGCTCATTCGGTTAATGTCTCCTGGTAGTTCAATTGTTGAATATATATGTAATATCTCTTATATGGCAAAGGAGAGCTACACAGAGAGATGTGAAAAAGAGAAACGCACAGAGAGATGTTTTTCTAGGCGCAAGAAATGCCATTTTACAGATATATATATATATATATATATTCCGTTGTATTCTATGGGGTCTTGTCATTAAATGGAGGGGTTTTCAATATAATTAAAAAACATTTGTTTGGGGACTATGTTTATTTCACGACGTATTGCTATGAAAATTCCGTAATCTTTTTACAGAGATATGTATTTATTTGGCAACTATGTCCTTAGAACGAAACAGTGTTATGTTCATCGTAAATGTCAAGTTAATCTGAATCTTATTGCTCCATGCAGAGATTTGAGAAAAGAAAGTTGGTCCGTTTTTTATTTCATTAAAAGAATCTAGAATATTTTCACGAGTTTCTGTAGTGTTTTCCAAAACAAAATTCAATAAAATTTCAAATTGAACATCAAAAATGGCTAATAGTCCCGGTCTCGCTGTTGGTGAGTGTGAACCAAATACCAATACATTCGCAAACATGGCACAGCTGATTCGTAGTATTAATTAATCCCAAAACTCATCGTATTGACTTGAAATTTTGTGTGCCTTATTATCAAAGCTGCATGACGATATGATAAGAAATGAACTTAGCCCGTGAACCCATAGACTTTCGGGAAATGTGCGGAAAAGTAAGTTTAAAGTGAATAAATGAAAAGATCAATGAGAGCAAAAAGTTGTCGTATTCTGAGAATTTCGCAATCCGTTTTCTTCATTGCTTTATTTGAAGAATATAAATCAACTGAGCATCCGAAATATCAGTAAGAAAGCGTTTTTTCAGGCATCAACTCGAAAACTTCACTGAGATTATAGAGGGTCAGACCTTCATTTCAAATCAATGTTGGTCAAACTCTCTGTTATATCAGTCGTACGTCGTCGATTCTACGTTTTCATTGTCGTTTTTTGCCACTTTCAATTGATTCCAACTGAAATATTGCAACACAATAATATGTAACCCAGTTCCTTCAGAAATAAATTCCATTCGATTTCAAGGAGACGATTACAATTTAAAGTGCGGAAGCACATTTGAATAACAAAAGTTTTGATTTGATAAGAAAGCTATTGAATTATTCGTATACTGGATGAGTTCAAAGACACAATTAACAAAAGAACACAATCGAATGGCTTAGAATGAAAGTACATCTTAATATTGCTTCGCTTAAAAACGACACTCAGAACACTAAATTCTGTTGCTGCAAAGCAATATTTATATGTTTAAATTTTTTCAAATATAACATTTTTGTGTCGCTTTGGTGTGATTCCGGTTTGTGTCTCGCTTATGCGTGCAGCAACATAAAAATGTTCTCTCCCAAAATATTCATTCAAAATTGGCGTGAGACGCCGAAAATTGAAGCAATGTTATTTTCACTAGAGTTTCTGATGTCAAAAACCGAAAAAATTTATTGTGTTGTATGATCGTCCATGTACTACTTCAGAGAGATCCGTGGTTATCAGCAGGTCAAACTGTGTTCCTTTCACACGAAGCTAGCAACTAAAGCGGCCAATAATGTTCATTTATTTCGTTCTACAGGCATTTTATCAGCTCGTTGAATTACAATCATTTTTTCGTCACACAACCGACTTTTTTTTTTTTTTTTTCTAGAATAAACAAGGATTTTGCAATCAATGAATAAGTTATATACAGCCAATGTATTTCGGCTTAGTCAATTTTAAACAGTTCGCGGATACAGTTCGATTTTTAGCAATTCTGGTGATTTGTCACTTTCAAACATGAAGTCTTTTATCGTTGTGGCTTTATGCCTCTCTTCAGTTTTTGCTGGTACTTAGATATTTCTTCATTACATTTTATTCAAAAATTATTACATCATTTTTAACTTTTTTTAGCGCCACAATCATTTGAGGACCCGTGAGTCAATTTAATACTTATTCTCAGATAATTCGCGATATTCAATGGTATTTTTTTCAAATGAAAATTTAACACTTATTTTTATAGAAATCACTATGCCCAACATGAGCAAGCAGTTGAAAGTGCACGCCAAAGCGCCGCAGCTAAGTTAGAAATCGCAGAACCCGTCGACACACAAAATATTGTAACACCAAACGACCTGTGTGGAATTTGCGAAGGGTAAAAACAAATATCCATGTTTTTTTAAATATCTTTTGAATTTTCACTTCCTTTTAATTTCGTTGAAAAGTGTAATTTTTTCGATGTGAGAGTTAACATACATTTCATTTCAATTAGTAAATTTCGAATTTGTTCCGAGAGGATATTCTAATCTTAAGTGATAACAGTAAATTGAAAGCTTCTGAAATGCATTTCGTGAAACTATGCCCTGTCAAATTTCATCATGAATATCAAAGTGCGCGATAATGATAATGAACTTTGACTTAACATCATGAGATTATGAGTGCTTTTTCATATTAAAACGGATTATTTTCATTTGAAATTTTTTTAGTTGCTATTAGTGGTTTGTTCGTTAGTACTACACACAAAGAAATAAAATATTCAAATTTTGTAGTTAATATCTTAATATTCTGTCCACACAAATTGTGAAGGGAAAAGTCTTGAGAATCTATGCAGTAAATTCATGAAGTTTGCAAAAAATTTATATTTTTGTGTATGTATTTACCATGATGAATAACAAACAACCATTGAAAATGAGACATTTAAAAATAAAAAAATTGGTTGTGATATTAGATCCCAAGGTACGCAAGAATCATCTGGCAATGTCAATTCTTTTGATATTCCGTTAGCCGGTGAAGGATCAAGCTCATCAAATTCAGCTTCAGAGTTTATAACGGTTGGTGAAATTAATTTTAGTGAAAATATATTCGAAATATAATTTCGGGGGCAATTTTTGTAGTCAAGTCAAGATGGTCAAGCATATGTGGTGCCAGCAGCGAGTGGATCAAGTGGAACGGAATACTCTCAATCGGCATCAAGTCATTCAGAGTCTGTCCCATCTCAAGTTGTCGTTCCAATTGCAAGTTCTGGAAGTTCGGAAATCAGCAGCAGCAGATACAATAGTGAACAGAGCTCCCCAACTGTGCAACAAGTTCTTTATCAGCCATCAGGAGGCTCAGAATCAAGCTACAGCCATTCAGAAAATGTAATTTCATCGGATTCAGCTCCAGTTGTTGTCAACTATCCAACATCAAGCGGTCGACAATACAGTGCTCATGAAAGTTATGCTTCTGAATCAAACGGAGAATCACATCCAGTCATACAATATCCATCAGGAGGGTCGTCGTATGTTCAGTCACACCGCAGCGAACGTGTTCAACAAGTCGCACCGACTCAAATTATTATCCCATCAGGCGGCGGTTCCAGCTCAAGCTACTCAAGCGAGGTTGGTCATAAATTCGACTTAAATAACTGGAGAAAACAAGATTAAGAAACATTTCCATCATTCTTTTTCATTTCATGCAGTACAAAAAAATCAGCTCACAAGCCAACCCAACCGTGATCGTTCCAATAAATAGCGGTGGACACACATACCAGCATTCAGCACGTTTCAGTGAAATCAAGTCAACGCCAACAACCCCACTCATTATTTCTCATCCAGTTTCTAGCGGTAGTTCGCACAGAAGTTCATATGTGTCACAGAGTAGCCAAACTGCACCACAAGTTACTTATTTCGCACCTGCACCATCAACCAATGTGCACAGCTCACATGCAAAATATGTATCTTCTTCTTCTGGGTCTGCTCCAGCACTTGTAACCACGATCCCAGTAGGTGGTGGATCATCGTCGTCATTGTATGAAACAAGCCGCTTAACTTCGGGAGGCGCTACTGTTCCAATTATTTCGTATCCATCCGGTGGCTCATCGTCGTCACACTACGAATCAAGCCGTTCAACATCAGCTGGAGGTAGTGCAATTCCAATCATTACGTATCCATCCGGTGGTTCATCGTCGTCACACTACGAATCAAGCCGTTCAACATCAGCTGGAGGTAGTGCAGTTCCAATCATTACGTATCCATCCGGTGGCTCCGCATTGTCACACTACGAATCAAGCCGTTTATCATCAACTGGAGGTAGTGCAGTTCCAATCATTACGTATCCATCCGGTGGTTCATCGTCGGCACACTACGAATCCAGCCGTTCATCATCAACTGGAGGTAGTGCAGTTCCAATCATTACGTATCCATCCGGTGGCTCCGCATTGTCACACTACGAATCAAGCCGTTTATCATCAAATGGAAATGGTTTGACGGGTGCCATAATCGTTCAACCGGCCGGAAGCAGTTCACTTTCTTCGAGATTGAGTGAAACCAGTTCGTTGGATGGAGGATTTGGTGGTGTTAGTGTCGTTGGTTTCCCAGCAAATCAGTATCAGGTTAGCCAGGGTTACGGTGCATCTGGATTGGAAACATCCGGTTATGGTTCATCATCATCATTGGAAGAATTCAGAAGAGAATCAGAACGCTTGGCTCGTTTGCAAGCAAGCAATATTCACAGCCAAACCGGCTACAAATCTGGATCAACCGTTAATTTTGGACATGGTCAATACTTGAATCAACCAGTATCACCAATCCGAACCAAATCATGGGAAAAGAGCTCTAAATGGGCATCTCAAACTGAAGTATGTAGATTATATTATATTCAGTTTTTTAATGCAATCGTCGATTTGTTTTATCATTCGTTTTCAATTTCAGTATGACCAATTTGGCAGACCAAAAAGCAGCGGCTACCTGTCAACCGCTGAAGGTGAAGATCAACACGTTGACGGACAAACAACTGGTTATAGAGCGGCCACGACCACCGTTGATGACGATGGAAAACGGTCCACCTTCAGTGTCCACACGTAAATAATAGAATCCGAAACATCGCAATTTAATCTTTTATCTTCTAATCAATATTAGCTGTCAGTAATTTCGTTTATTCATATCCAGAGATACAAAACAATTGACAAAATATATTCCACTAAATAATTAAGATACAAAAAGACAAAAAAATTGGTAAATTTTAATCAACTGTGGAATTAATGTCAATTCAGTTATTAGTCTATTTTTTGTTTCTTTTAAAGGATCATCACATAATTGTCCCTACGAAAGTTTGCTTTTGCACATAATAATAAAAATTACAACATATTAAGAGTTGATTTTTTAAAAGATTTGCATTTCATTATATGTTTTGTCCATGCATGTCCAATGTTTGTTTATAATGACCCTGATATTTGAGGATTATACGCGTATTTTGGTGAGTTCGTTCCATTTTCAAACAACAATGTGCCTCGGACGAGGGGAGGCTACTGAGTTCGTCTTCCCCGGGACCTGAACGGAGTTCCACAGTTGATTCCCGCTTTGAATATTGGAAAATTGAATTTGAGTGAGGATTTTGAGTCGAAAAACTTCAAATTAGTTGAGGGAGTGAATGTTTTCGGTTTGGATGTTTTAGTTTTTAGTGATGTTCGTATTAAAGGATTGTTTAAGGATACTCTAGAGAATTATCGCATATTTTTGTGGGGTTTTTGATTCACAAAATTAGTTTAAAAATTTAGTGTCTTCGGAAGTCAGCCGATAAAAAGAGCGGAGAAAGAGTGATTCTTTAAGGTGATTTTATTGCGAGAGTGGCCAGAGCTCGCACCTAAAAACATAAACTTACTCAATATTCAAATATAAGAAAATTCACATGTATTCGTGGGAAAATCCTGGCCAGAACCACAAATCTTTTCTCGATTACATTATCGTTCAGGCAAACTTGCGTAAAACTTTGTTAAATACGAGAGTGTATAGAAGTTTTAGTTTAGACTCTGGTCACTACTTGGTAGCTGGCGAACTGTGCATCAGCAAGAGCGGCTTAAGAAGCTATCAGAAGTCAACAAAAAGAGTGAAAGTGGAAAGATTTCGGAATGTGAATGTAACGAGAGATTTTTTAGCAAAATTAAGGGAAACATTTTCGCAAGTCGAAGGGAACGAAGCGTCTGATATTGAGTATGAATGGAATTTGTTCAAGGAAGTGAATTTAGAAGTAGCAAAAGAGTGCTGTGTCATGTTTGTAGTCAAGAATGGGAGAAAAAAGACTGAATGGTGCAATGAAGATATTAGAATTGCTGTGAAGGAAAAGAGAATGAGATGAATCCGCTGGTTGCGGAGCCGAACTGATGAAAATCTGGTGTCGTATAGGGAATAAAAGCGTGTGGTGAAAATGATGGTGAAAGGAGCAAAAGAGAGAGAATGGATGAAGTTTTGTCAGGATATGGAAGTTGTTGGACAACAGAGGAACAAAGTATTCTGGTCAATCGGCGCAGTCATTTCGCCACTTCATAAGAAAGGCAGTAATTGAGACTGCAACAACTATCGAGGAATTTTTCTATTGAGCGTTGTCGGGAAAGTATATAGTGCAATTTTAGAAAAGAGAACAAAAGCTATTGTCGAATCGCTCTTGGATGAAAATCAATCGGGTTTTTGCCCAATGCGCGGCTGTCAAGATCAAATTTTTTGCATGAGACAACTAATGGAGAAATTCCTTGAAAGAAATAGGGAACTGTACTTCTGTTTCGTGGATTTGCAGAAAGCATACGACTGCATTCCCAGATCTATCATCATCATTCATCATCATCATCATTCACATGCTTTTTCTTATGTTTTTGCTTTCGCTTTCTCATAATAATGTTAAAGTAAATTTCACTTCAAAAATCTATTGTATTTCCTCTGTCTCTCCAGAGACAGGCCAGTTTTGCCATGGTTTTCCGGGCCCAATTTGATAGAAGAGCTTCTCTCTAATATCACCCCACCCCTGAATGTATTCTTTTTATTCAAGACGTACCATGGGCGGAATTTATGTCGTATTGGGTCTCTGACCAGCATGTTCACAGTTCGCTGTGAACACATGTTGACATAAATTTAGGCTTCGTTATAAATAAATAAATCTAAGTTGTGGTCAGTCTTGGCCGAATATGGTTATCTTTTCAACATAATTGAAATCTTGTGCACAAACAGCGAAGCAGCAGTGAGAGTGGATGGAGATTTGAGTGGATGGTTTGGAGTAATACATAATGGTCTAAGAAAGGGCGGTTCAATTTCGGCGAAAGTTGGAAAACTTTTTTGCCTTAGAATATCGGAAAATGTCCGGAAAAGTTAGTTTTACGTATATAAGACAATTTATAAGATTTTATTTTGATGTTGCGGTGATTTCACGCAGAAAAACATTATTGTGGCTTCCTCTTATAGAATATTCCTGCGATTGGTTCTCATAACATTTCTTATAGCAAATCGAATTCCAACGTTCAAGATATATTCAGGCTTAAAAAGAGAGTTCTTCGACTTCCATTTAAGTTGTAAAATGATCACTCCAAGCCATTTCCAGATTCTTTTTTATGCATTTAAATTAATGAATTTATATTTAATTCTTTGAAGAATCATCATTGCGGTAATATTATTTTGAATTCAGTGACAGAATTCATCACAAATCACTGTTGCATTGAATAATCTTGTGGCGCAAAATGTCTATGATCGGCCTTGATCATTTTGAATGTGCCGTTATTATCATCGGGTCATGTTGTATTTCGACCGAGCCTCGACAGTAATATCGGATAAGGGCTTTAATCAATAAAGCCAAACAAATTGTATTCTATTTCAAAAACAATTACCAATACTGGGATAACAGTTCTAAATTGATCCATAAATTCTACAAAAATAAAAACAACTTTTCCCGATGAAATTGTTCTTAATAATCTCTATAGTTTTTTGCTCCCGCTTGTTGTTTGATTTGAGTCGTTATTTACTCATATAATTGCCCTCAAAGTATAGAAGAGACTGATTGACAGTTGAACTAGGTATCTATCGAACATGTATAAATACTGAAACTAGGCTTTTTCATCGGGATTTCCATAAAATTTCGTCATTGGTATTCCTTATCATATGTGCAAAATCTCTCAAATATTGCATACCCATCAGTGAATATTATTATTTACTTAATTGATAAGAACCTATGCAAACAAGATTTTGTTTTATTTCAAATTTATCAGCATCCGACAATATTTTGCTTGTTTGGGAAATCCGTAATTGTACGAAAATTCACAATATAAAATGGACTGCAAGTTAAAATTGGATGCTCAGTCCAAATTAAATATTTTAAGGATACACTTCGAAATAAGGTAGAATTGTTTTTAATTGTCTTTTGAAGATGTACTCTTTCATCACTCTGATTCTGTGTCTCGGAGCAATTTTAGCTGGTAATTGAACGTTTTTCCTATCATTTGCTTGAATAAATAGCAAAACACACTCAAAATTGATTCAATGTTAATCATCGTTTTCTTCTTCCTTAGCACCGTCTATCGATCCGTAAGTAAAAACTATGCTGTGAAGTTTTGTAAGAAATCTCGGCTGTTAAATACCAAACTATTTAATTTCTTTAGATATCACGACGCTGAACATGCAAAAGCGGTAGAAGCTGCACGTCGAAATGCTGGATTTACATCAAATGTTGCCCAGATATCAAATGCTAAGCTCGTTAGCCCATGCAATGAATGCCAAAGGTAGAGTCTTTTTTGTGAGAGTCTTTAAATAAATATGAATATGAACTGTTTTGTGACAATAAGCTTTAAGAAAAATCTGATTGGGGCAATGCAATATAATTCCAATCAAATAAAATGATGGAAGTCATGAACTAATAAGCTTGTGTCCTAACATTACACACTTCGCTAGCTAATCCGATACAATGTTTAGCACTCGTCAGATTCTGTACAATTATCATAGAGAAAGAGTGAAAAGCAAATGGTCAATATCCGCATGACCAATGAACTCAAGCGTCACAAAAATAACATTGAGCTGCACTTGCTTGCATATATTGGTCATTCTCATTGGCATTTGCTCTGCACGGATGGACGTCGGTTGACCTTACATCAATTACTCTATTGCTGATTGTCGGTTTTTTAAGATTAACTGGAATTTTTCACGACTTTCGGTCTAATACTCATTGTCTTCGTATTTGAAATAAGATTGAATAAATAAGAAGAAGAAGCAGTATTGTGCACATCGATTGTATGGATTTGAATAGCAAGTGCCAGGGTATGACAATAATTCTTGTTGTAGGGCAACTAACTAGTGCCAAAAATTGGATTGTATTAGCAAGTGAATCGTCAAATATTCTCGTGCGAGATTTCAAGAGTACCCATTTAAGAACAGCTCAAAATATTTTAGATAAATAAAAATAAGTTTTGTTGTTGACAGTCTTCAAAATCCGTCATCTCCTCCATGCTCATCGGCCTCACCTTGTTCATCGCCTTGCTCTGGACCAACAAATAGTCCAACGGTCGGACCTTTTCAATCTGATGGTTGTAGTGGTGGCGGTAGATGCATTCCTTGCGCTGGAACGAGACCACCAACTAGATCACCGGTACCGCCAGCACCCCAGCAAACACAAACAAAGAATGCAAATGCGGAAAATCAACAACGGATCTTACAAAAAATCGAACAAATAAGAATCGAAGCTGGAAATTTAGTTCGCTTGAAAGAGCAACTTAAGGCACGCTGCGCAAGCTGTGGTAATTGCGCTGATATTGAAAACCCACAATTAGCCGAAATATTGCATGTCCATTCATTTGAATCGTCATATTTGACAATGAAATTAGCGTTGATTAGAGAGGAATATGAACGTTTACTCCGTTGGCAAGCAGAAAACACTCAAAGCTGCAAAAACATAAATATCAACCGAGGCGACCAACCACCACCGTTTGTTCCACACATACCCGACGCCATCGGCTTCAATCAATTGGCCGAAATCAGAAAAGAATCCGAAAATTTGATTCGCTTGCAGGAGCAGATCAGACAGCGTTGTGTAAGCTGCGGTCGCTGCGCTGGCAACAATAACTGGCCTTCATCGAACTTTCTTCAAATCAATTCATTGGATCATTCATATCTAGCAACAAAATTGGAAGAAATCCGAAATGAATCGGAGCGCTTATCTTATTTGCTTACACAAAATATCCAAGGCTGTGGCGCTCGCGAACCTATTCGATTGCCACCGATGGCCAACGTACAACCTCTCGTTTATGATTTCACGATGTTCAATCAATTGGAAGAACTCAGAAGAGAATCTGAACGTTTAGCTAGCTTAAGGGCTCAAGTGAATCAGGGTTGTAGTGCTGCTGCGCCTAGCAAAATCTTCACTCTCTCCGATTTCTGGTCCGGTCCCGGCAATTCTGGCTATAGTTCGGCATATGCCGCTTCAAAATTGGACGAAATGAGAAGGGAATCCGAACGTTTGACTCATTTAATGCGACAAAACATTCAAAATGATGGTTGCGAAAATGCAAAGATTGTTGTTGGACCGCAACTATTGGAAAACAAAAGTCACACATACACAAAAATCGACGAATGGTCACAACAGAGCGAAGTATGTAGGTCATAATAATAGTTTATAAATTAATAATTAATAATTATTTTTTTTTGAAGAATGATTAAATAATTTGCATTGCTCTTTTTCTTAGTATGACCAAAATGGCCGAATAAATAACAGAGGCCACATATCAACCGCTGAAGGTGAAGAAAACACAGTAAACGGACAAAGAAGTGGATACAAAGCGGCAACAACAACAGTAAATGATAATGGAAAAACCAGTACATACAGCGTTCACTCATAAACCAGGGGAATATCAATTCTGTTCGGATATTATGGACAAAACAAAATAATTATCAGCTTTTCTTCTAAATACTTGTCTGCGTAGAGGATTATCATCATCAAGTTCTAAAGCGATATATCGCGGATTTTTATTTGAATTATGCAAAACAGTTTTGTAACAAAAACTACTGAAGGAATAAAAATTGGTTTTTCATTTCAAAGAAAATTGTGTCGCATTCAATTTGTTTCAGAAAATGGATATTCCAATTTGCCATCGGTTCCTAACGGCGGTCTAACTGAGCTTGGGTTGTATAAACGTCGATTTTCGTCCGTCCAAATCAATCGCTCATCACATATACATGGTTGGAAGGATTTTTGCCCAATGCCATACGGCACATATCCACCAGACGGAAATTTTCGATCTGAAATATTGATTTGCATTTTAAAGATTTTGTTAATGTCACTTTCATAACCTGTATGTACTTTGTGGAACAAAACTCTCTGAATACCGTTCAGTTGTCCATCCTCCATTGGCCATCGGCAAGAACCTCACCCACGTGCCTGCATCCGCATATTTTATGCCTTCTTCATAGTTTGGTCGATGGAAATTTGGTCGTTGATTCACATGATAATCATGCGGATTGTGCCGACGGTCAAAATTATTTCGCTCGCCCTCTGTGTGTGTACCGCGGTAAACAGGCACTTCTGCATCATCATCTTCATCACTTTCAGCATTTTTCCCATCGGTTGGTTTTGTTTCATTTTTCTTGTCATCAAATTCAAATGTTATGTCCGTGTGAATGCCCACACTTTGCTTTGCTCCTTCCGTTTGAATGCGTATCGTGTCCTTTTTATCCTCCATTTGTCCACCTGAAGATTCGCATTATTTTGGGAATCATTTTTTATTCTTATTTTTCTTCATGAAGAAACATTTTTAACTTTTTTATTGAAAAGTTATCGTAAGTTTCGATATTTGACGTGCTGTTTTGGATTTTATCTCTTATCATACAAAAGAATCCACATCTTTCGATTCAAACAAATAATATGGAGCAATTCAATTGATATTCGGCTTTGCTCTTCACGAGAAATTATTATTTTCAAGTTCAAGTCCAAAATATCATAAATGAAATAAATGTATCGCAATCAATCGAAACAAAACAAACCACATACTGCAAACGGTCGACACATTGACGCAATTATGATTATCACGAATTGAATATATTTTTGGTACAAATATTCAATATTCTTTTCATGTTTCAAAAGAATTTTGCTGAGCTCTATCAATTGACGTCAACTATTTTGAATATTTAAATTTTCAGAATTTTCACAAATCTCACCATGAGGATCATTTACTTGTCAATATACTTTCTTATATTTTAAGAAATGTTCAGGGAAAATGTTAGAATAATTTCATGATAAATGAAAGTTTTGCTTTAATTGAAGCACATTAATTCAATCAGAACGAGATCTTTACTTTGTCATCACTCCTTTGAAATCGCATTTTGGTAGTGATGGAATCTAATGATTTTGACTGTGGCAGAGCTAGAAAAACCCTGCAATATATACACAAATTGTGCACTCAATATAACACACAGCTTGTGCAAAAGATCTTAAGTGTATCACAGTAAACATGCTCATGTGAGATAAGCGTTGGAATAAAAAAAATTCTCTCGAAATAAGACGCTATATCAATTAGCTTATTATCAACGCACTGACCATGGTCATGATCATTTTACGATTGTTCATTTGAAAATCAATCAATATTGTTAATTTTATTATGTTTAGCGTTTGCGCTACCAATTGAGCAATAAGCGCGGAGCCAAAATGTTAGCCGCGGAAAATTTAATTTATAACGTTTCCATTTAGAATCGATTTTGATACATGGAAATGCCATGCATAGCCAAAACAATCACTCAAAGTGATTATTTGGGTTCAAAATTCTATAATTGAAATGGAAAACAGTCATATTTATATCACACTTTTAAGTTTGGCTCTCGAATATTTCAATGAAATCTTGGTTTTTAACAATAAAATACCGTTCAATTTGGTAGCATCGACGATCACACGAACTCCTTGTATTTTCGGTGGAACCTTTTCACCATTGTTATCCTCGATGAAATCAACTTTTGGGCTCACATTCACCTGAGAACCTATGAAACAAATTTTTTATTAAATCTACATGCTATCCAATGCCTAATGATCTTAATGAAGATTACTCAGATCAATGCCAAAATACAAGAATCCCGCTAGAACGAGAACACCTTTAGAAAAAAGCCGCGACATTTTTTCTGTACAAAACTTTATATCTTATAACAAGTCAATCTGAGCTCAATGCAATTGAAAACCAAACTAAACGACGTGTATGATGTTGCATGTATCGCTCGATTGATTCGTTCAGGTAAAATCGAAGAATTACGTTTGTGTGGAGTCGAGTCTTAAATCTCTCCCGGATTATCTTATTGTTGAAACCGCGATAGATGTATTTCTGTGGGGATAAACACAAGCTCTTCATTTGAAATAGAAAAAAAACACACACTGATTTTTCTGTACAGGTTTTGTCATTTTGCGATTCACGGCCAGGCAATTAGAGTTGGACGTAGTTCGTACAAAATGCCTGAATGCTGCGTATTCATGTGCTTCTCATTAGATTGCCTATCTCAAGTTTTAGCCAATTTTCAACAATAGCGTGATTCAAAGCTATCTTAAATAGAATCAATTGGGATATAATTCAATCAATTTTGTGACGATTTACAACTGCGATCTATGAAAAAAGCAGATTTTTGAGATAGATTTCCACTTCAGATGAACAGTGATGTTGGACAGATCGTTCGCGTTGACTTTCTGCGCATTGAATTCAGTTGCAAAGCGGCAAAAACGGTTCCTTTATCGTTTGAATATTATGAATGATTTCCTATATGGATTTTCTCGTCTTCTATTTTCGAAATATTCCATTACAATATCAGCCAAGGCAACATTTACTATCGAGACTTTGAACTGAATCACAATTAAAGCACGAGAATTTTCTCATAGACGAACGGATGTGTAGTTATCTTAACTTTGGTGTTTGGGTATGCATTTCAGTCGACAAGCAAAGAATGATGAATGCATATACACATCGACTTCAAACAATATAGCAATTGTTTTGTATTTCATTCGATAGGTACATTTCCGTCAAATTTTCTTCGTTAAATCGACGAGTGATTTATTTTGACACATTTCAACTTCAAGAGATTTAGTATCCAAGTAAACTGAATTTTATCGATCTAACAACTATGCACAATGGCGCCGCCAAAGCATATATCGATGTGTTTCAACAAAACATTGTTCATTGGAACGTTTTGTTAGCCAAACGTTCCACTTGACTGCGAAAATGGTTCGAAGTAAGTAAAAATTCGTTGGTTTTTCGTTTTCAATAAAATCGCATTCGTTGCATTTGTCTTTTTGCTTTCTGACAGTAACCGAGCAGCTGATCCGCAAAAGATCCGAACACAATGAGCTCATTATCGGTACATTGCAAGAGCTCTCGCTACATCAAGAAGACATCGAACAAATCGAACACATTCAAAACTGGTGTCGTGACTTGAAAATTTTGATGTTACAAAGTAATTTGATTGCGAAAATCGAGAATCTTCATAAATTAAAATATTTAGAATATTTAAATTTGTCATTGAATAACATCGAAATTATTGAGAATTTGGAGCAACTTGAAGCACTGAAAAAGCTGGATTTGACATTGAATTTCATTGGCAATTTACAAAGTGTCGAGAATTTGCGTGACAATTATAATTTACGCGAATTATTTTTGACGGGGAATTATTGCGCTTATTATAGCGGTTATCGAAACTTCGTCATCGCAACATTGACTCAGCTCAAACAGTTGGACGGTGTGGAGATCATGAGAAGTGATCGGATCGTTGCAATTAAAGAATACGATGAATGCTGCAAATCTATAATTCAACAACAAATTGAACAACAAATGAAACGCGATGAACAAAAAATTCGCGTGGCACTAGAACGACAACAATTTTCCAATGATAATATTGGATTGGTCGACGATGAAATTAATACAAGGTGCTTATAAAATTGGCCGCTATTATTTATTGTCTTATTTCGTTGTTTTTATTATTCGAAATGTATGGCTTGTTCGGTTTATTTCTCATTTCTTTAAATCTATATCTTTCGAGTTTTCTATTTTTTCACATAGATTTTGGAAGCAGACTAGTGAGCATTGTCCTGAGACTCGTACCGAAATCGCAAATCAACACCGAAAATGTCAAAAAAAAGATATTGAAGTAAAAAAGAAGAAAGCGAATCGCAAATTTTTCGCTGAATGTGGCCGGCCGTATAGTTTCAACGAGCCAAAACTGAAATTTCAATTCGAGGATTTACAAAATAGATTCGTTTTGAATTTGCATTTGCAAAAGTAAGACATTCCCAAAAATGTAAATTTTCATGAGTTTGACAATGTCAAATGGTTTAATAACAAGAAAATAGTTTTCAATTTTACGAGATTCAAAGTCAAAGGATCAAAGATCAATTTTTTTATAGATATTTGGAAACTTCGTTGATTGACGTTGATGTTCAGCCGAACTATGTTCGCGTAACGGTAAAAAAAAAAGTTTTTCAAATGGCTCTAAATGAGGAAGTGTCTACCAGTGATTCGTCATCTCAGCGCTCTCAAATGACCGGATATTTGTTGATTACGATGCCTAAATTGAACTACGACAAGTCTTATATCGACACAACGAACAAAAATAACACGATCACGAACACGAACACGAATACAAATAATCCGCGTAAGTAAAAATTCGAAATAATTACGGTCATCAAATATAATGATACCATTTTCGTGAGAATGAAAGTAATTGTGAATTGTGTTTGTGTTTACTAACCTTGAATTACGAATTCTTATTCAAGGCAACAGAGACGCTGATAATAATCGCATTAATGACCGCAAAAAGTCGACGGTTGACTACAGAAATATCGTGGCAAAGACGACAGTTCCGGAAGGAGATATCGATGAATCGGAAATTCCGCCACTTTGTTGATTCAATACAGGATGCGATGCAATCGACTCCATTAACCGGGGAAACAGTACTCCAATAAAAACACCATCGGATTTTCATCAATTTTTTATATTTATAGTTTTTTATTTCTTTTTTTTCTCTTCAATTCCAATTCATCTGCAGAATTTTTTCTTGCTTGTCTGTTTTTTCTCCAAAAGACTCAAGTAATAGCTTATATGTGTTTAAAAAATGGCAATAAGTCAAATAAAGAGAAACAGATTTTATATGCATATATTATTACCATATTACTAATGTTGACATGTGAAAATATCGCTCTCTGCGCATATTTGTTTCTTTATACATTCGTTTATAGTTTCGTTTCACCAAGTTTGCGTTTTTAAGTGATGTTAATAATTTTTTTTATTTGTATACAATAAAATGTTTTACACATAAAGCTAACTACATATATTATTTTTTACCTATAATTTATTTATCAAAATTAGTTATCAAATTCTAATAACAGAATGACTTAAAGGAGTATGCCAAAAACTGTATATTTTTTGTGTCGATTATTTCTAAGCGTACCACTGAACTGAATTTACTCAAATGTCATTTTATGGCGAGCGTCTCAATCCGTTCAGTGTAAAAATAGGCAGTTTTTGGCATTATTAAAGTGGTTTGTTATACTTCTTATTTAAATGAATGCGATTTTCGTTTCAATTCATCGGTTGTTCCGGTTTCTATGGTTTTAAATGATTTCTGTTGTTAATATTTATTCGTTTGCATATATCGTTTGTTTGTGTGTGTCTAGAGTCTACTACACGGTCGATGCTGTGTCGAAAAATTAAGACAAGTACCAATTAATGTGGTTTCATCGGTAGAAATCTACACGCTTTTTTTTGTATTGCAAAGATCGATATATATAATTAACAATAGAATTTATTTGTTTGCTTTTTGATCATATCAACACATGTAAATAATATACATCGAAATATCGTAAACAATTTTTTTTTTTATATTTCACTTTGTAAGTGGCTTACAAAGAACGTTTATTCACAAATCTAAGCTATGCTACAGGTAAATCACCGACTTGTTAAAAATTGTTTCACTTGGTTTTTTTTTTTTCAAAAAACGCATAAAAAATAATCTTTCCAAATTTGGTGTGACTTAAATATTCCTTTCAAGTTAACAAAAATCACATAAAGCATGTAATTGAATCCATTGAAAAGGGCAAACATCACTTAAACGAACCGAATTGAAGTGTGAAAATTCGTTGCATATTCCTTTTGCCAGCAAAATATCATATGTTCAGAGATTTTTCATGTTTTTCTTTCGTCTCAACTGATTTACACATTCGGATTAGGTTTCACTTAGACTGTTTTTTTGTGTGTGTGTTTTTCTTGCCGCAATTATACATCGCTTGGACGAATTTACTTTCGTCTAATCATAAAATTATTTTAACGAGATTCCAAATTTAAATTGATTCACTTAAAAAAAAAATAATATTCTTGTTGTTTTTTTTTTTTTCTATATATTTTACCGAATTCATTTTCAATTTGAGTTTGATAACGAGAATTTATAATTTTGTGTTTGACACTAATATCAAATATAATTTTTGGGATTTTTTTTTTCTTCTATTTAAAATAAATACATATGCACTTTCAATAAAAGCAAAAAAGTGTAATTAAATCGACAGGAAGTGTGTTAACTAACGGACGAAGTGTTATTAAGTGTTCCGGATCTGAATATTCCGGCATCAAAACCCCATTTAAAATGCTTCGCTCGTTACACTCAATTATGTTTCTCAATAATTGTTCTTTTTGTTTCTATGTTTACATAAATCACATGACTCCATCTTTTTATTCTGAGATTACCAGCTTTCAAATAATTACATTTAATACTATTTTAATATTCTTGTTAATTCATCATTCTCTTGAAATTGCTGTTTCGGTGTCCTTCAATCGCTGAGTCTTTTGTTAGGTAATGGAGCGAAGGTACCGTCACCCGACAGCAGAAATCACGGGACAGGACGTTTCTTTTCCTATTTATTTAAAAAAGCCACGAATATGTGTCGCTATGGCTTTTATTTTGAAATTTAAACTACTTTTAACATTAGCTTCACGAAAGACTACAGAAACTGCGATTAAAATTTTCGTAGTTTTTCATCGTGTGCATTTTTCTTCGACTGGGACTATTTCCTCCGGACGATTCGATCATCCTAGTCTCTGATTAAAACATGTTTTTTTTTATTTGACCAACGTCATTTCTGCAACAAATTGTTGATCTGCAAGCGCAGGATCGCCATCTGCAATTTTGCGACTATTCATTTTGAATCATTCGCTCCTCTGTTGCCCAGATTATGAATTTGAATTGTAAAGATGTCTTGACAGTAGCATTTACATATAGATTGCTCGTTGGAATTTACGTTAATTCCTAAACATGAATTTAACATTTTTTGATAATTCCCTTCTTCGTACGCACAAATATGTGTTTTGTTTGTAACTAAATCCACGTTTTGAGTGTGTGATGGCTCATGACAATGGCTTGATGACAAAACAGAATATAATTGCATTTCCTTTGTGGTTCTTTGAAAGAAGCCGATTGGTTTTTCGTGGATTCTGAATTTATTCGAAATTTCATCACAACATTTTTTGTTGATTTGGCGGATTGATTTGCATTTGATGTCAGCCACAAAATTGCATCGAATGTGTTTTTTTATAGATTGTAATTGCTCGGCCATAATTTGTCACTATTTCACATAATTAAGAGCTAATAAAACCTAACAATATATATAATGCGAAATTGATTTGTTTGTTTGTTGTTGCTGTTTTTTTTTCGGTTTGTTGCGTGACAGGGAAACTCTATCACGCTTTTGTCAGACTTTAGAAGTTTTCTTTGCTTTCTTTATACATTTTTTTTATTAATCTGCATGAAAAACTATTAAAAAAAAAAACATTGTTTCATCTGTGATCACAATCAATGCGCGAATTCTTTGATACGAAAAATGCACTATTCTGCATTTCTCGTCTGTTCGCTCCTTCTAAGTTTTCCTAATCAATAAAAAAAATAACTTAAATTATCGTATGTATTTTAGGTTGTTGGATGTTGAGTGTGTTGTTGTTATTACTGCCACTATAAGCGTGCTTGTGCCCGTGACCCGACAGCTTGTGTCGGTTCAATGTTAACTCTCACGATTCGACAATTTTGGCTGAAATCGTCTTGGCCAGGGGAGTGGCCATTCGAACTCATTCGGTACCTGACCGCGTACATTCTGCTCGAAATACCGTGACCATTTATACCACCATTCTCTTGAAAAATAATTATTTGCTCCGGGATGCTGCGCATATTCGATATAAAAAAGGGAATATCAAAAATTTAGTTTGATTAAATCGATATATAACGCTATGAAGTGAACCATTTTGATCACCATTTAAATACCTTAATCAAATATGGGTTGTTGGTTAGCGTGTGATATGTCCAAAACAGACGTGTTGTTATGTAGTATGCAATAATAACATCAATTGTGTAGTGACCATGTGCTAGCAGTACCATAAATACGCCTACGGCTGCCATTACCCATGACACCCATTGCAATGCTGAGATTCGACGCGGCGAATCTAGAACAAAACACAAGAATTTTCATAGCAAAATAGTTTTACATTTGTGAACCAGAACATTCTTGGAAGCTAAATTTGCGAACAAATAAGAATGATTTGATTAACTTACATTCAGATATCACCATGTAGCTTAAGACAAGAATAACTGTGTGCCCGCTGAAGATGTAATCGCCGCAATAAGTGTGTTTGCCATTGATTGATAAGCCGAAACCAGACATTAGTTGAAAGACACGCCTTAACACAATAGCTATGGTAGTTCCGTTAGATTTTGGACTGCAATAATAAGTCGTATTCGATTTCGGTAGCACGGTCACATACATCGTTATCGACCGCAAAAAGTATAAAATCGACATAATTAAAAATACTCGACGCATCACAATGAATCTACAAATGAAAACAAACGACAGCGTATTTAGATATTTCATTGAAAATGTGCGGCTATTTTGACGGAGCACATGCGTCCATCGCAAATGGCCAATTTCCATCTTCTTACCGATGTTTGTGAAATGTAATAAGTGCAATACAACAATTGACTTGGATCATAATTAGAATTTCGCTAACATTTAAGGCCCAATTTTCTTCTTGTATATTATCGAGAAAAACATCCGGAAGCGGGTCCGCTTTGTCTTGTAAACGTTCATGGACTAGAGACAAAGACACTGTGGCTAAGGTCATATTTGCGGCTAATATTACAAATGCTGTAAAATCAAAAGAACAAATTTCTAATTAGCTATTTAAATGAGACACAGAAAAACAAACAAATGAATCGATCGGGTGAAAGAAGGCAAAAATGCTGTTTAAAGAACGGCGCATGTAAGCTCGATTTGCTACTGCACGCAAATTAGTTTTTATTTGCATTTCGTTTGATAATACAATCAAATCCATAAATTCACTTTATGACATAAGTTGGCACAATTCTTCGAATGAAGTCGGTAGCAGCTAAGCAAAATAACACGCGAATTCAGCTAAGTGTGGAAGAATATGGATCCAGAACATTCTCGGCCGCGGCGAAAGTGAGAGCATATTTCGTAGGGCTCATGGATATATAATGGCTCTTGTGCCGCACCTAAAACATCAATTTGCGTATGTTTTCTTCTAAAAGTCCTACCCACCCAGTTGCATGTACATATGCTGCGATCAATGAATGCCCAAGCGTCACAAAAATACACATTAATTGGCCCAAGTCTTATGTCATTCCATTCACGTCAATGGAGTTTTACCCGATTTCCACAAACACACACACGCTGACACACACGCGGACATACATGAAAATGAGCCAAATTAACTGTCGATGATTTCACATTAACGCCTCGCACTCACCAGTAAGTGTTTTCCATTTCTCTTTTGGAAAACTTGGCTCTTCTCTACTCGGCACATCCATTTTTATCATAACGGCATCTCCGTTCGTTTCGTTTTGGGTATAAGGCAAATCGTAGTTTTCATCAGGTACTTCCTGCAATTCAAACAAAACAATTCAAAAACATTAGCACGACAAATAAAATCGTATAATTTGAAATTTTCTAAAATATATCGTATAATCGTGTAACGAACATTTTCATAACATATTTTGCTACACTTTTTGTGGCAACCAAATCGAATGGCTGCTCGTATTTTGATTGGGAACAATCGAATGAAAAGCACATTGATTTTCATATTCGCATTTAAAATGATTTATCCAGGAATAGATATGGAGTAAAACGGTTAAACTAAAAGACGACAGATATCTTAAAATGCGCTACGGCCTAGCGGACTCAACTCGAATGTTATGATTGCACAAATTTCGCGTTAATATTCATTAAATTGTCGCTGAATCGTTTTGATAAGTGCCCTGTGAGTTGGGCGGCAATTGTGATTGTGTGTGCGAACAACCCGTGTGAAAATAAAGTCAGCCAATTGTCGATTAATTTAATAGGTGTTTCGGAAAGTTCGGTCCGTTTTCAATAGATGGATCCAGTAGCTATATAGTTATTAAAATGATGGCGGAATGTTGTTGTATTAAGAAGGTTAGACATCTGTCAACAATAATCAGTCAAGAGAAGTTTACATTTCGAACAGCAACAAACTTTGTTTTTCTAACAAAAATGGCAAAATACAAACCAAATAAACAGCATTTGCGCGAAGTTTTATTATTCTATTTTAATGGTGATAAAAGTGCAGCGGAAGCACATAGAAATATTGTGGAAGTTTATGGTGAAATAGCTCCAACCGATAAGTCATGCAGAGAATGGTATCAGCGCTTCAAACAAGGTGATTCTGATGTTGAAGACAGAGAACGATCGGGACGGCCAAAAAAGTTTGAAGATGCAGAAATGCAAGCATTATTGGATGAAGACTCAACTCAAACATTGAAACAATTGGCAGAAACATTGGAAGTTTCCCAATCCACCGTTTCTGAACGTTTACATGCATTGGGAAAGATCCAAAATGAAGGAAAATGGGTGCCTTATCAATTGAAAGAAAGAGACATCGAAAGACGAAAAACCATCTGCGAAATTTTGCTTGATCGGTTCAAATTAAAGTCTTTTTTGCATCGAATTGTTACTGGCGATGAAAAGTGGATCTATTTCGACAATCCCAAGCGCAAAAAATCATGGGTAGACCCAGGCCAACCATCAACATCACAACCAGTACGCAATATTCATGGGAAGAAGACTTTGCTGTGCATTTGGTGGGATCAGAGAGGACCTGTGTATTATGAGTTGCTAAAACCTGGTAAAACGATTACTGCTGATCGCTACCGACAACAATTAATCAAATTGAACCAAGCATTGAAGCGAAAACGACCAGAATGGGGTGATCGAACACACAAAGTGATTTTGCTTCATGACAATGCTCGGCCTCATATTACACAACCGGTGAAAAACTATTGGAAAACAACAAATGGGACGTACTACCCCACGCGCCGTATTCACCAGACCTTGCTCCATCAGACTACTACTTATTCCGATCGATGCAGCACGGACTTTCCGAACAACACTTCACTTCGTACGAAGCAGTGAAAAATTGGCTTGATGAATGGTTAGCCTCAAAAGATGAGAAGTGGTACTGGGACGGAATCCATGAATTGCCAAAAAAATGGGAAAAAGTCCTAGCTAACGATGGCAAATACTTTGATTATTGAATTCATTCATTTTGTTATTTAAATAAATGCGTGAAAAACACAAAAAACGGACCGAACTTTCCGAAACACCTATCAGGATATTTTATCTGAACATTGACTACGATTTGGTTGGTTGAAAATGTTACTTTTGTTCGAAAAGATAATTGTTGGCAAGTCCAAATACAACCAAGATGTCTCGAATTATTTCCAACTGGGAAGCGATTCAGCGCGAAGATTTATCAAATTTCCTTCTTATATATTCCATTTCGAAGCGTCAGATGATAAATCAGGATGTGTTTATGATTCTGTATGCATGCTGCCGACAACAACAATTTGGAGCTTGCTCTGGAACAAGCAATTTTGCACTGTTCTTATCGAAACTTCTAGGTAAAGTGTTTGTCAGTGTGTTGAATGACGAGCGAAACAATAAACCTCGAATATTGAGAGTGTAATCAGTGCCGCAACGTGTAAAATGTAATATTGCGCGTCAATCATAACCACTTGACTGATACGAAATGGCAGACGAACCAACGAAAGTAAATTGGCTTAAACAGAACAAAAATAAAATTGGTGGCCGGTGTTCAACTTCGTTCAAGTATACCGCACCAAAGTGGTTTAAATAAACGAACAGATCAAACTGAATTTCAAATGTGGATTCAACGGAGCCCATTGAATTTTAGTCACCGATAAAGAATGAATGAATATGCCAAATGTGTGATGATACACACATTTACACACGCAGCCACATAATACATGAAAAGAATTCAATAAAACGTATAGCATTTTACAATTGCCGCTGTATTTTTGCAATTGGGCGTCGTTTCAATTTTCCTCAATTTTTAATACGAATTTTTATTGCCAACAAAACATTATGTTCGACATGGATGTTCGCGAAGGAGCGCACACACGTTACGTTATCATTACTGCGTTGGCAAAGCAATTCGAATGGAATGTTTCGCTTTCACGAGACAAATCAATTGGATAACAGATCCTGATTATACATTACACGCTTTGTAATTAAGTAATTTTTAACGAAATCAAACAATAAATCAGCTGGAGTTCTACGAATAATCAACAATTATATTGATTTTGTAAGAATAAATACATTTGTTAAGCTTACGTTCATGTGATGCGCGTATCGACCGGGAAAATTATTATACAATACGTTTTATTCAGCTGAGTATATGCAATGCAAAGTGCATTTAGATTCCAATTCAAATTAGCGATGGATACAGAGAATAAATGGATACAATTGCGTTTTATTGCATACAACAATTTTGAAGCGATAGCAAACGAAATAAATTTCCAGACAGTCATCTTGAATGTCTATTCGATTTGTTCACTGCAAATGTGAGGTTCAAGCATTCCTAGCGTTTCTATTTATCAAAAGAAATTAGGTCATCGAATAGATATATCGCATAAACCGTCCAATTTATGATTTCAGCCAGTCGGAATTTCTTTTGTTTGGTTCAATATAATCGGTTGATACAAATGTGCGATATTTGCCGAGTGCTTGAAATGGAATTTGTATTCAAGTTTTCGGCATTTTCTGATATATATTATATTTTACGTCACTGAACCAGAATTGGTCCATAAAGATTGATTACTGAAGGGTTATGAAAGTGATATTTGTCTTCGTAACGTCACAGTCATTTCGTGATTAAATGAAGTGATAATTGCGTCACCTCAATGCAAATGGTGGTCATGATAAGAAATGAGTTTGGCGACCGCAAATAATCATTTATGAGTCACTTTGAATTCAATGATTTGTGTGCTATTTGATTCATTTGGGTAAATAGGAATATGGCGACCGAACATTGATTCACTACGATGTTGGATTTGTATCAAGTTGTTTCGTCCTGGAGCATGCTCATTAAAAATGCATGCCACCGGAAAGTGACATTCAAAACATTCAATTGAACGCAATGACAACGTTTTGAGTATCTTGTCATAGAAATATGTAATTCGTGCTGAAATGTGTAAAAAAATTGTGTTTACTTATTCAATTGTTTTATAATTAAAGTTTGTTACTGATTTTTGTCGCTACGTCTTTCGTGTTGTCAATGCAATTGTATTCTCTTTATGAATTGTAGTTGTGTTTGCTGTCAATGAATGATATAATCGTGCTTCTGACATTAATATTGGCTTCAGAACCGCTGTATCTGATTCTATCTTCATTGTGCTGCACCGATATCGCGAAATAATAATTAATAAGTACAATTCAGCATTGATTTGTATTATTGTTATCCATTTGAAAAAAACACACCCTTTGCACAAATAGATTAAGCTGCTGATACAACAGCGCTGATGTGGGAGCATCACACGCAGAGGAAAACATCAGTAAATTCGAGTAGATAGGACAACAATAAATTTTCTTATACATTGATAGTGTTGAATAAATATAAAGTTTAAGATTAAATTGGATTTTAGCTTGAATTCATCGCAGATTGATCGTATTTCATCAGCATTGAACTATGAGAGTTCAACTGTTACAAGGCGCAGATATTCATGACGTCCGTTTTCGTTTTGGCCAAATTTAGTCTGCAGGGATAAATTCAAGTTAAAACTAAATCCTATGTCAAACTCTGTATGGCAAGCAAAATTTACCGGCATTTTTTTCTCTGTGCATAGATATCAAGAGCCATGACTTTGTATAAACAATCAGAAAAAATGAAAATATGTGTTGATTCCATTGTGTGCGCTATCTATTTGGAAATTTTGACGGAAAAAATGTATGCGCCGAAAAAAGAAAGATTAAAAGGCTAAAAATATATCCGTTAGAGTGTGCGAAAAGAATTTGCCTAGAATTGCAACATGTGGGAACATTGAAATAGTTGTATTGTTCAATTTAAAAAAAGAAGAAAAAGGGCGAAAGTGAAACCATAAATTTCTTTTGTCGAAAATGACTAGACAATTTATTTATAGCTCGGAATAACATTTTGTTTGCACAGGTTTCAAATTTGAATCACGATAACTTATTTTGATATCGATAAAATTCAAGATTCTGTGATTTTCGCGAATTATTTGATAACGCTGATTTGAGTCAAATTTGTTCGGTCTAGTATTTCAGGACTATTAAAATCATGAATTATATGATCCTCAGCTTTTCGAATTAAGTCTGTCGAATAATTGCATAATCCGTTCCAAGAACAGAAAAAAAACTCGAACGTAAATGTTTCACTGATATAAAACCATTCTCCTTTCTCAGTATCCATCCACATGTTGATCGTACGCTAATGAATTCGATTTTCGTAAGTTTATACAATCCGAAACTAAATTTTAATTAGTGAGAATCACCTAAAACTATTATTATAATATATGAATTGAGCACGCGCGCGCGTATAGATGCGCATCACGAAGGAAGAGTTTGTGTATTTATTTTTTTTCAGATAGAAATAATGATGATAATTTTGACGACAGCAGATTAACTCACATTTTTTTCGCAGTCATATATCGAATGTTGGAGTTTCATTTACATTTTCACATGTTTACACAAAATAATTCACCAACACCAATGAAGGTATACATATGTATATTTACAGAATAAAAAATACTTAATACAAAATAAGTTGAACGCAAACATATATTGTGACTATTTTTAAACCGGTTTTTCAACACGGCAGATAGTATATAGCTATAGTCGGTCACTCACAACAGATCCATTCTGGCGAAGCCTGACAAATTTCTGCCATCGTAATCGAGAATGCGTTGAGAATGGAATGGAACTATTTACGCAAGAAAACCATCGAGAAAAGAAACTGGTTAGAATGGCTCTCTAGCCGATGAGCTAATTTAATTATTGGCAGGCACAATGCGAAAAAGGGGAAAAAATGCGATTTTTGAACGTAGACGAACGAGTATGTGTCGTCACTAGAATTACACATGAGGTCACCAAGACTTGAGCAAATATAAAACTGAAGGTAAACACATTATGCACATGTCTCTACATGACGATGATGATACAGACACATGCAGAGCGCGAGAACGCTCGTCGCCGTTTTGTTGCCGTTGTCGGTGCGCGCGTACTCACTCAAACTGAACCGAGCGTGTTACAGAGAAGGGAGTTTATGGAATGTGTTTTGTGCAAAAAGCGCACTCTAATAATCGTCTTTATATTCGATCGGATAATGATTTTCTCATGGCAAATTATTTCATGCTGTCAATACACATACTTCATATTGAAAGCGACGATACATTGAGCTACACATTGCTGCTATGTTATTGATGCCGTTGTTTTGCTATTCTGCGCCGTACGATTGCCGTCCGCCACAAAAAGTCGTCGTAGAGCGAAAATGCGTATTTTCAAATGATCACATTCACAAAACACACACAAATATTCAACACAAAATACAGCAATGGAATTTTTTCATTTATTCCAACGATAATTTCAAAATTGGGATAGTGATTCAGTGGATAATAGGATAAGCGATTTTCTGTTGGGTTCTTCGAGAATATTCACAAATTGTTCTGATTGTTCTATCGTTCTGTTATCACTCGTTTGACTTTGTTTTGGCTAACCCAGTTGATAATAAAGCAAATAACACTTGGGTACAGCTGCACTGAACACCCCACACAACACAATAAAATCCGGAAAACGCACTATCAACCTTTGTGCTTTTATCACCACTTAATTTTCCGTAGGCAAGTGATTTTCTTTTTCAAACACACTTCACTATGCTTCGAGGAAACTGCCTGTGAAATAATAACCTATTAATTGAAAATGACCGTTAAATGATCTTTGGGTTTGTTGTTTTCCGCATTGCACCCGTATGGATTTAGAATAAAAGCGATTTGAATTGCACTTTTTGTTTTCCTATCGATCGAATATACACGGAGAATGAGAGCAAACTGTTGGGCAATGAGAGGATCCGTCAAGATTGAAAGCAATCGCGAATATATATATTTTAATTCATTTTTTTCGCAATACATGTTCGCATCACAACAGCACATATACTAACGACGCACCACAAAAGTACACACCGTATGCTCCGCCAATGATAATGTTCGTTTGCTTCGATTTTGTTATGGATATACACACGAGCACCTACATACAAACAGAATCTGAAACGGCGGCCAACTGACTCGTAAGCGATTAGAGTCGGTTTACACGTTCAACAGCAAAACATATCATTCAATCGGTGAACACACTCATGAAACTCGCGAATTCTGACCGAAGATTTTCTACGTTCATCGGCGCAGACAGTGCGTATGTCGCTGCAGCACTTGAATACGAGATAATCAAACGCGGAATGGTCAATATTTTTAACTCAATCAATGTATTCTCAAACTGGTTTGTTTTCAATTCGAAGCGGTTAAACGAGCTGACATTCAATTTAAACCAAATGACCGATGTAATCTATACGCGTTCTTTTGGCAAACTGCGCATTTTGCACATGTTCAATGGTGTTTATAGATGTCCCAATTGTATTGTTATTACAAATTCGTGATTATAATTTAATTTCTGTGATAATTAAAGCTACAGTCGACGTTGTTCCTCTTTCTCTCGATCTCTCTTTCGCTCGTTCTAATACAATCGATTGATTTTTCATGTCACAATCGATTTTTATTTCTTAACGGTAGAAAAATCACTCGAGCATTGAAAGAATATGTGTGCGATTGCAAATTGATATTTTAACAACATGAACAACTGTTTCTATTCCCATTTGCACATTATTTGTGTTATGGATTCGGCTAGCCATCGCAGAATTATCTGAAATACGTGTCAAATGTAAACAATTACTGGTGAATTGTTTTATGAAATGCACGTTCACGTGAGTTAAATCGTTGATAAATAAATCGCATGCATTAGAGAAACATCAGCAACATTCGCGTAAAGAGAGCTATGAAAATATTGTCGTGCAGATGCGGGACATATTTTTGTCGTAATCGTGACCTAAAAATTACTTTGCAATAATTTAATGTTCCCGTTTCGCGTTGTAATATTATCAATAAAATTTCCGAAATAGCAGCCTTAAATCCGTGTTCCCCACAGAAAATAAATATCTTATTCATTCTCATGGATTTTAATGTAAAAAAGCCGCTATTTCGGAGATTTTATTAATATTGTCGATATCCCAATATATTGCTTGTACAATTCTTTTCGCGTCGTTTTTTATGTGGTTCTTTTCGATATATTCATGTAAGAGGATGTTGTGCGGTGAAGTCAACATTATAAATGAATTTACTGAGCAAATTTATGCGTTTCGTATTGAAATGCATGGGAGTGAAAGAGAATTCGATATGGTCCAAATTGGAATTCATAGTGAAATTCATCATTCCAATGCATATTGATACACCTAAGAAAACAATGCGTGAAATTCATTTACAATATTGAATCCACCGCACAGTGTTCTCTGGTTTTATGCAATTTCGTGATTTATTCTCAGTGATGGCTTATTTGCATTTTCGTTACTTTTTGTTGCTGGTTTTTCATTTAATTTAAAAGTGCATCAGCGCGATTGATGCGAGAGATGATTACATATTTTTTGTTGTGCTTATTGTATTTTACACTCAACGAAGACCCACTTGAGCAATGTAATCATTTGTTGCCCAGTGATAACATATTCCGTATGCTTCGTCACAACTCATTCATACATTTTATTGTCATCGTTGACCGGTGATTACTTTGCGCAACACGAAATTCATTAGGACAGGGCTTTGAATGAACGCATAGAATTGCAAAAAGAATAAAGAAAAATAATCGACAATTTCGATTCTTTTCGAAGCAATCGAATGGAACGATTCTAATTGTATTGAATGGAATTTACTGTGTTCTCGCATGCAAAATCAATTCTGTCAATGCACAAACATTGTAATCGTCAATCAGATATTGTTCTGTATTTTCAGCTCCGGGAATCAATGGAATTTCTATGAATGTGACTCCGACTGACATTTACTGAATTAGATATGACTATGGTGCGCTCTTCTTCTTTTTTCCAATTCAACTTCGTCGTTTCAACATAATTATTTCAACGAATGAATGTGCAGTGCGGTCGGCATTATATACAGTATATGTGTCGCAAAACAGAGCGTATTTAATCGTCTCATTCACATTAAACGCAAAGATCAGACCGGGTTTGTGCCAATCAACAGCGTAATGGTTTCTGGACATTTGAATTGCCGTATTTTCGATGAGTTTCTCTACAAAGTCGGTCGAAACTGTTAAGCACGAATACATGTATATTTAGTTAAGACTGAATTCCTACGACGCACAAAGGTCAAGCACATTGTAAGCAATAAGATGTCTGAAATAGTAACATTTCATCATGCAATTGATTTAATTTCAAAATGAGCAAACGCGGCTGCTCTCTTTGGATCTATGCTAGAATATCATCTGTAGCATTCGCATTGGAATCGTTTTATCTCGATCAGCCGGAAAATCGAATCAATTTTCCATATTACCATATGGCTCAACATGATTTGTTGTTATAGCCGCATTCCATCGTAATCTAATTCTAAAACACACACTCTAACTCTCACTCTCTGCCTTTCTGTGCCTTTCACTAGCAATGTCTGTCGAATATAAAAGTCAATTTGTCCGTCGACCGGATAAAAGTGCGTTGAAAACAGTTCACAACAATTTGGAGAACAGCGTGAATTCGCACTGATATCACTTTCCGGCTACGAATTCAACACACATCACGTACTTTTGACTGTTCTTTTTTCATAACACGCATGTTGCCAAAATAGTGCTTGATTTCCTTTCATCAATGAATCGGATAATTGCTTTGTGTGTATGTATAGCAATTAAAAAGGCATTGCTTCTGAAACATGACAACTAAAACGTAAATTGCATACGCAATTACACCAGCCACCTCGAACTTTCGTGCCAATCCGTATTCGGAATGAATTTGAAACGAGACAGCCACATTTGAAATCGGATTTGAAGTTTGTGATTGATATAATATAATTCACGTTAGTTGTACTTTGTTTGCGGAAGGAAAGGCTGGAATAATCCATGGGCACACAGTTCATTCTGCGGGTTAATGCACGGATTGCCTTTTGTGAGATAGTGCGCGCCATTATGTCCAATGTCATATGAATCGAATAATGCGATTTTTTCGTTTCGTTCACAATGAACAAAGCCATGCTTTTGTTATAAATTGCAATAGGCGTACACATTGTGTTGATTCTCGTGAATTTTATAAAATCAATGCTTATCGTATTTAATTATTTTTGCAGGCGTATTTCCGCTTATCTGCATTATTTTAGTGAGAATTTTGTTAATTTTCCGTGCTGCTCATTTTGCCCAGATGGGCAAATATTGATACGAATCATTTATGAAGTGTAAACAATGTTTGCGCAGGAAACAACAAATCGAAAATGTTTCTGAACCTTCTGAGTCAACAGCTCGGGACGACTCAACTAGTATTTCTATCGGCTGTAATCGAATTGATTATGAAGAATCAAATATTGCTAACATAACTTAACTCCAGTTGATTTCTGGCAATTTTAAGATAAACAAAGTTACTTTTGTTTCAGAAATAATCGAATTCAGTTGATTCAAATTCAAAACAAAAAGTAAACCAATTGAGTGGATTAAAATCTTACAATTCAACCACGGAGATTGACCAGTGGTTTTGCATACCGATTGTGGCAAATGAGAATGAAAATTTGTTCGGGGCGACGAATTGAACACAATTTGTTCATTCAAATGTTCAAATTGATGTTTTGAAATTCCATTAGGAAATTTTATGGATGGATTGATACTTTATGATACTGGAAAAAGCGCAAGGTCAGGCAAGAAAAGTGTGTCAAAATCAATTGATACATCGCATTTAGTGTGCGCTGAGCGTGTTCGTACGCTCGAAACCAATGCAACCCAAATCGATTCAAATTAACCTTTATTTCCATTCGCGAATTCAAAGTTTCGCTTAGTAGATTAGCACCTGCCAAATAAATGCCCTTTCCCAGCAATTATGTGCAAATATTTCAACCGAGGAATGCAATGCTCACGTTGTAAGGTTTCATTTGCTACAAAGAGAGATGAACATATACAATATGTATTCATCTATCTCTATTTGCATAAAGTATCAACAAATAAAACCTTGCAATGTGAGCATTGCATTCCTCGGTTGAAATATTTATATAATTTGCCCGGGGTGCATTTATTTTCAAAATAATTTATTGGTTCGGTTTAAATTTGCAATTGATAGAATCAATATATTTTCGAAGAAATATATGAGCTTCGCCATCAAGCTACACGTGTAACAGTGATTCATTGGAACAGCGCATTTTTTTTCTGTACCAATGAAAAGTCTTACATCCGTAGGATGAACTTTTCAATGGTATACGCAAACGACAACATGCATCACTTACATATAACTTGTAACAATTATTTGATCTTCATCAATTTCAACTGTATTTGGAGTTCAAATTTTAACCTTAGCTTTTTTGAAAGACGATTGAATAATTCAGACATTTTGCGAGACTCATTTTTTTCCATTAGAAAATTAGAATCTGAAAGTTTCATAATGACACAATGTGAACTAAACATAGTCCCCATATCGTAATTATACTGAAAACCCTCCATTTAATGACTGGGCCCCCATTGAACTACCCAAAGATTTTATCCTAATTGCGCTTTCATGTGCGATTGATTTCAAGCTTAAACCAAGGCGGTGCAGCGATTTGACTACGTGTACTGACTACGCTATGCAAACTATGTACATGGCGTAGTCTACTACGTGTACCATTGATTTTGTATGGCGGTTTACTGGCCTGGCTTAAACTTGTTGAGTTATCGTCTTAACAGCGTACGCACCTACATTCCGACATCGAAAAAACTGGTCAATCGTGTTTCTCTGTGCTCAAAATGGATAAAAAAACACATTTTTAGGGGTTTTTATTTTTCGGCCGAGTCCAATACTTTAGCCTTCACACTTTGTGTGCAAACAAATGAATCAAATGAGATGACCAATTGGCGATCGAATGATAGGACCGTAAAAATCGAGACCATGAAAGAAATCCAAATCATGCGCATGTGAGTCTTCTGCGACTGTTACTCTGCAAACTGCTTTTTTTTTCATCATCTATAATGACCATGATTTTAAAATGACTTCATTCATCTTTCAGTATTTCTATACATCAATTGCTTTTCTCTTTCTAACTTTATCTCCCGCTCACATAAAAATTGCCGCAAATGTTTCGCATTTATCCGCGTTTTTTCAATGGAAATGATTGTGATTGAAACAATTCATATGTATCGTTTGGTATGGATACAGAATGATTAGATTTAATTTTATAGGCTGTCGTGTTAGGATTCAAGAGATTGTAAGATATTATTATTGTAACCTTTGCATTCGGATTAGATGTCAGCCTGAAAATGAATGTTAAATACATCTTTCGTTGTTACAATGCAAACCTATTTTTATTTGCAGTGAAAGCGACACAGACTTTTGTCTTCTGCCGTATTGCTGTGCCGCCCGCAGCATTCGATCGGATTGATTTTATTCGGAAAATTTTTCCCTCGATATCAGTAAATGCTCGATATATTCATTTATGAACGAAATTTTCATGTAAATGTGAATGCAAGAAGAAAACAAGTTTGATTCGAATTGACCAAATGAAATTGAATTAGATTCAATTGAAAACGGCCACCCTCAATATTACACGGCAATGATCGGTGTGAATGCGTCATAGTAATTTGTGACTTACACCAATGTTTTTATTTCAAAATTGGATATTAAGCGGAATGGAATTCATAGTTCATCAAGACCGTGCCGCCAACGAATTCTATAAATGCTTTTCGATTGATTTGATTGACTTGTCAATTTCTAAACACCAATTCAAATGCAATCAATTTTTTTGCGGAGTTTTAACAGATTTTGTATCAATGATTAGCTTATTAAATATTCATTGAAACATTGAAATTAATTGGAACGGTCGTTTGGTTGCGCCATTCGCGTGTTAAATGAATTTTTTATACATATCGATGATATCATGAAGTTGATGACGAGACAACACTCCATCCGAAATGTTTCGCAAGTTAAGCTAAATGAATCAACAAAATCGAGATTATGATTATACAGGCGATCGTAAATAGAGACCAAATGACGAGAAAAATACGAGAAGATTTTCGCTTCGCTCAGAAAGCTTCGATATTATCGAATCGATATGTTTATTTTAATTGAGATTTATTTTCAGGTATTATATATACGAATTGGAAACGAAGTATTTCACTTTTCTCATTCCATTCCAAAAATGTAGATGTTTTAGTCGGGTACCTCTACATTTCTTGTGGTGATGAAATTCGCGCCAAATCCAAGCCAGTTAACACAGATTGATACCGGTCTCTTTCTATTTTGTATATTGGTTCGTAAACATTGAACAAATGAGATATGACGTGTAGATATTTTTGTATGCGCGACGCTTACGAGTGAACCAATTTGATAAATGGCTAACTGAATAAATGTATGCGTGGGCTATTTGATGAACGTGTCAAAAGATAGATTTATTGGATAATATCAGTGAGCCGTCAAAGGTCTCGGTCAAATATTAGAACAAGATGAGTGACAAAAGCCGAATAGCAAATCATCAAATAAAAACCTAATTGCATTCAAGGCAAATAACTTCTAATGTGTTCATTGTGAGTGTTTGTGAAATGAATACTTGTAAATATTTATGCACGATTTGAAGATATAAACGAAGTTCCATTTGAAAGCGAACACATAATAAAGCCTCCGGAACCATTCATGCTTCTGTTCCATTTGGTCTCGTTGCAAATGCGACACGCAACAAACAAACAAACACACACACACCGTCGACGACGGTGTCTCTATGTGGAATCGTAATAAAGAGAGAATCGAAAAATAGCCATGACATCATAGTGCCCGTTGCAAACGACAACGACAACAATGGTTGTTGCTTCGGAAGCCGGCTCGAAATATCCAATAATTTGTTGCTTGTTCCGTAGTCATCATGGCTATTCTTTAGCTTTCAACTCCATTTTCCAGCAATGGTTTTGATGACTCAACCGAATGTTCTAGTCTATGGTCACTATTCAGATAGTTCTGCTTATGTCCACTCTCATTTGGTACTGATTTAATATGCAAACTTCACAAATAAACGATGTATACGTTATAAATAAATGATTTCGGAACGTGAACACATTTATGTGCAATTATTTTTTGCAATCACATTCGACAAGAATAGAAAGAGACGTCGAAATTATCGATCACGATCCATTTAAGCAATGGAATTTGAAAACTGGCGTAATTCCCGATTCTAATGTGAGCGAATAGAAAAAAAGAATCCTACATCATTGTGTTATTTCCTTGTGATTGCTCATTATCATTTTTTTCGCCACTTTCGCTCACTGTGTATTGTTGAGACTAATTCCAGATAACGAACGCCTACATATTAGCTCTCTCCACGCAAATACCAATTGTTGTTAAATTGACGTAAAAAAGAAGATAAAGCACAGTTTGATGAGCTACCTGCTGTTGATAAACTGTTTTATACTGTACAAACAATCTACGCTTTTATCAATAATAATTGCCAATTTAAACGGATTAACATCTATGGCGATAACAGGAATTATTGAATGGAATGAAGTGAGATAGACTTCGGTTATAGGCTTTATACATTGTGTTATGACTTGTGTTCGTCATTTCGCGTCGTTCTAATTACTGTCTTACCAAACTTTCATAAAAACAGCCAAATTTTGTCTAGCAACTACATTTTTTCACAGATTCAATCATTACTCATCGGCAAACACATATTTCTCACTTTGTGAACATATTATGTCTTTTTTTTATTTTCATTGAATTCAGATTCGACTTCATGTCATTCTGGCTTTGGTGTACTATTTGTTCATTGTGAATCTCTGTTTTGATACATTCTTCAAACAAAAATGAACGCAGAGGAAAAAAAATATTGAAATTTCAATGCCAAAATAATCAGATTTTATGTTTTGACTGCTTAAAATTCGGCTGAGAAATATATTGCTCTTTGTGTGTTTGTATGTTTTTGCTGTCGTTTGTTCGAGTGGCTTCTACTTTGCCGCTGTCATTATAACGTGACGAAGGTTTTTTTTTTGGTTTTGGATTTCAATTCACTTAACAGATAGCCTGCACAACTGAAGCTAACGAACCGCAACTTTGTCGCCGGGCAATATAAAATTCACTTTGATCACACACACACGTGTACACTCGCCATTTCGAATGCGTTGCCGTTGTTGTCAAAATGTTGTTAGGAAAATATGATTTTAATTAGACTGTCGCAACGCCTTCTTTTTTCTCACAGAAGTCGTACTCATACAAACTGTCACGCTGAATGAAGGTCACACACTTTTCATCAATTCAGAGCGACTTCAAATCATCGGTCGGCTGTAAATGACACAAATCAGCTGTAAGAAACTGAAATTGAAAGTTACATCATTGTGAAATATTGCGCCGGCGACGGCAAATGCAATGTAATAGCCTTTTCGACCAATCAATTGAGGTGCATCGTTTTCTCTCATCACATCGTATAATGATTGTTTCGTTCGAAGGCTTTTATCAAATGACCGTGTTTTTTATTGACTTTGTTGCTATCGATTGTAATGAAATTGGTAAACCAAACAGAGTCAATCCAAACTGATTAACATCGATTGAACGTTATTTTTAAATCAATTGTATGTTGATTGCAGCGATAACAAACGATATCAGTTTATGTTCCTTCATCAATTTTCAAAAAAAAAAAAGAAAAAATAACAAATCAAATAAACGCGTGTCAATTCGCACAGATAAACATTTTTTTTTTCATTTTGGAAGTCTGTTTTTTGCATGTTTACTATTCAATCCTTTGATCGGAATACATTAAAATTTCACGTATTTCACCGAATTCTCGTGATTTTGAGTGTACTATACGCGAATGCAGAATATCAACGATCTCTAAATCGTTGTTTTGTGTGAATGAGGATGAGCCATTATTGATCCAAATCTTGCTTCTGTTTATATTTACAAATGCGAAAGCCTGCCTCAAGTTTAGCACAAAATATATTTCTAGCCGTTTAATGTTTCACGTCAATTTAACAAATGAATAAAAATTGTGATATATCGTTCGATTACCGAAATTGTTCGATCAAATCAACAGACAAAAACTAAATTATTACGGGAGACAAAAACAGATGGTTTGCATTCTATACAAATGAAATGAAAACGAACGAATAATTTTGCGAGCACACAATTCTAAATATATGAGTAATCATCATGACACACGCGTGCGGCAACAGCTATCGAAATGAATTTCGTTATGAGCTCAAGTTGCTCCTTAACATTCAAAATACATCCAATATGTTTCAATGGAACGCAAAATATTTTTGCGTTGTTGTTTTTTTTCAGAAATCGGTTGAAGATGTCATATTATTACATTTTCCGAATCTCAAACTGATGAAAGAATACACCATTTTCGTCTGTCAGCTGTGCAATGCAAATTACAATTAAAAAAAAAAACCTTTCACCAGAAGCGAAAACGCGAATCATTCAATTAATATAAGTCGGATATGCATGGAATATTCTAGTGTATTCAGCTTATTCCCTTTCATTCGATAGTTTCTATTTTATATTTTTATATTCAACGCTCACAATATACCATCAATATTTATTAAATCATGCGAGAAAAATAGTGGGAACACTGAAAATTCATTGTTTGCATGGAAAAAAGAGTTGCGAGTTCAACGGTACAACATGTGTCGGTAAACGATAAAGTTCGCAAAAACCGAAAAGGAAAATCGATTTGATTGTATGTTTGCTGCATTCATATGCACTCCAATTCAATTTGCCAAATATGTTTCCTTTTTTATTGCGATTCATTTGTGTTGCATGTCGGCTTCACGGTTTCGTTCAAAAAATTTCAGTGTTTCTGAGAATGGATCTTCGATGCGAAATTGTGTGTGAGCAGGCTTTCCCTCTATCTCTCTCTCTCTCTCTCTCTCTCTCTCTCTCTCTCTCTCTCTCTCCCTTTCTCTCTGTCTGTGTGTGCATGGAAAAATTTTATTGAGTTCGCAAAAAGAGCTGCAGCCAAGAAAAATGGAAAACTTTCTTATTGCACAAATTACTTGAATTGCAGGAAAAAACATCATCAACGCATAAAATTTGTTTGGGTTTTTTTTTATATTGCGTTTGATTATGATTCCATGTGAAGTTGCTTTGATTTTGTTGTTCGTCAAACAAACTAGACTTTCGGCACTCAACCACCGAACTCGCAAAAACGTTCAATTCATTCGTTGTTATGGAGTGCGTTTAAAATCATATTTCATTTTGAATTAATTGATTTTTTGAGTCGAAACGATATCACGTTTGATTTATTCGAAAAACCAAAAAAAGTGTTTATAATATGATAAAAGTGAATATATCATTTCTAAATCTCACCTTCGTGGGAACGGCATGTGTGTAAGACATAACTAAATTTTAAGCAGCTAAACAGATAAACCCTCCGTAATAATGAACACAACAACGATTTTCACTTGATTATTGACCGTGCAATAAAAATCTCTTCAAATCTTACACACACTGGATTTTTTCTTAAAAATATATATGTAAACACTAGGAACTTATGAATTATAACAAAAAAAAAAATTGATATTTTTCTATCAAAAACAAAACAAAAACGAATAACACATGCACACGCTCTCTCTCTCTCTTTCGTTTTACGCACTGTGGTTATTTATGATTCTTTCTTCTTAAGTTTCACCACAATCAATCTCGCTTAACTAATGGTCAACAAATTGGCTCCAACATTTTTATTATCGTTTAAATGGCAATGTTTCAGTCCACTTGGGAAATAAATAAAAACTGAAATTCGATTGATTAGAAGATTAACGAAAAACCAAAGAAAACGAACTAAAAAACACACAGTAAGCGCACGACGCTTCGATTCGTACAAAAATATTGAGTTTTCGTGTCGAAGACAGAGAAACAACTTGTTATGCCTTTGCTCGCTGCTCGGTTTCGCTACTACTTGGCTTCTTAATGTTGACGTTGCTCGCGTATTTGTATTTTTGCACGGTGTGTATGCTTTCATTGCCCCCGTTCAGTATCGTTTTTATTTTTGAATGTAAATGAATCAGTCGGTGTGTGTCTGTGTGCGAGCGAGTCTGTGCCAAAGCTACGCTCACAGCACACAAGATCTGTTTTTAACGAAGAATTCATTCTACATTGACTTTGTATCGAATTTCTAGCTGCTTGGATACTTGACACACCAACCAGATATTCATGTGCTGTAGTCCCATCGAGTGGATTGTAGCACGCAATCAATGGTTTCGTTGTGAGTGAGTGCCAGTGTGAGTGAGATTCCTCGGCGGCAGAAGCCGAACCAAATGTACACGCGCCAGATCCAATGCTTGACAGTTGCACACATGCACAACCCAGATGTTTGTGTGTGTCCTATGAATTGTCAAACCTTGTGCTCCGCCAATTCTTTTATCCATGTCAGACGAAAAGTCGTATATTCTTATTCGTTTTTCACTCTACTTTGATTCATACATATGAAACAGTTCGGATCATCAGTGGTGGTCGCGTCTCGGATGGATACAAATCTATATCGTGTCCTAGTTTCACGAGCTTGCCGCGACATTTGACCATTCTTGTTATTATTTCAAAAGAATTTATAATCGATTTTATAAAAGTTTCGTTGCGAAGGAATATGTGTTGTTGGATTTGAATGTTTTCCAATGTGTGTTGTTCCCAGTCAGCCGTTAAACACACTCAAATTTATTATGAACAAACGTTATTGCTGTGATTAGACTATTGTCTCTAATCTATCATCAATAAAGGCCGTTTCGTATCAAATTGAATTCAAAAACCCCCAATTCCAAGCAATGAACTTACTAGATATGAAAAATAAAACGCAATGAATTGTGTAAGCCAAATTCATTATTGCTACGCGAACGACATCTTGGCCTCAAAAAATGTACTAAACAAATCACGTGCTTTTGTATATAAATATGTGCCTACAGATATATTGTCGAAATTTAAATTTAAATGCAAAAACTTTGTTTGCTCCACTTCTTCTTTGGGGAATTCCAAGTTCAATCACTCGTCATCTTTTTTATTCATTTTTTTTGCTCTCGTTTTTCTTTTTTCCATTTCAAATTGAACAGATTGAAACAATTTGTGAAGGAAAAAAGCAGGGGATTATAATAATTAGAAGGGGATTTAAATGTGATGAGTTTTAGATAGAATAACTTGACAAATCAACAGCCGGATATTGAGAGTTTTTTATTAATTGATGGATCTGTGTTCTGATTAAATTTACTCACTTTGCATTGTGTCGATGCGCTTGAATGCTGAATTTTGTAGCTCATATCAAATTCTATCAACGAGAATTGATACCAACCACTTGATCGTGGATATAATTTTGAATTTATTTAACATGAAATTCAAATTTGCAGTGAAATTTTATAGAATAACTTGTTTTGGACAAGAGTATTGAATCTGCTCAGGCTCTGAACAATGTGCTATGTTTCAAACTCTTTATTAATCGGCAATTCGACGTGAATAGACTGTTTGTAATTTTCGCTCAAGTGAAACTGAAGCTGAATTTCTTTCGGCAAAGTGAATGAAAATTCGCTTTCATTTCAAATGGCAATAAAATCATGGCTAACTAAAGCAATGTGAAAAACTATGGAAGTTATAAACCAATCACAATCCTTTTGCATTAGTAATTTCCGGCATAAACAATTGAGGCTTTTTATTGCAATTGACGTAATGTTTTGTATGCAGAGTGGTGTATGTCTATGTTATTTAAAATGTACATGCACCACTCTACATCTCACTCATAGAAATGATGGACAGTATACATTGCGAACTAAACGGAACGGAAGTGGGGCGAGTAAAGGAGGACATGGATCGCGCCTTCAACAGAAATACACACGACCACCAATCGAATCGTTCGAAAATTATGAATTTTTAATTATATTTGACCCTCACTCCAACAAACTAAGGAAGAGCCGCCTTGAGAAAATTTCGAAAGCTCTGGCGTGAATATAAATTTTATAATTCATTGACTTAGATACAGTTTTTGGCATCATCAACTGAAAATAATATTAGCCAATTCCATTCCTGTATGATTTATTTATTAAAATGTAATTAATTTCAATCCAATCTATTTGAACACACTACGGTCATTTGATGTTAGACAATTCAGCCGCTTCACACTTCGTGTGAAATTCCTATTAGCAATTCCATTTATTTCCATTCCTTCAATGGATTTTAAATTTGGAATTTTTCATGAAACGTGCCGGAAAAATCGCAATAGACTTAAATATTTTGAATGGAAACTGTCAAATCCATCGAAATGCTCGATTCATATATCAAAGTAGTTGGATTTGAATTAAATTTTCGTATTAATTATCATTAAACGTTAGTGCGATCTTCATTATGTTAATTGAATACACGGCATTTTGTCGCTAGCACTCTCAGCATAGCGACAGCGCTAAGTGAAATGAGCGAGAAACTGTGCAAAATGTACACTTGCTGCCATCCAACCGCACGCCATGCCAACGAAGTACTTTTAAGTTTGCTATTTTCAATGAAATGCGATTCTCTTTCTATGCGACCGAACGAGATGGGTTTGGTGTGGCAAAGTGATAAGATACTAAGTGCCTCGCGAATGGTGACTGTTGAATGAAAGATATGTGCGGAACATGAAATACTAACAGATAAAAATGTTCGATAAAGTGGAAGAAATATGTGGTGAGCGCATGCGAAATTTTTGAACAACTTTGCACAGAAACGCACGGAATGATTCACCACCATAATCCATTATACAGAATTTTCCTGTTCGTTTATACATCGCTTCTGTGAATTTTTCGCATTTCAAAAACATTAAAGCGATCTAATTGCTCGAATCAAAGCAGCACCAATTTCAATATATTGATTCAACCGTTTTTTTTTCTTTTTGGTTAATTTGCATATTTTTTATTTGCATGAGTGTTTTGTTCAACATTACTTTTTCTCGCTAAACACAATAACACCTATTTATCGCCTTTGTATTATCACTCGATCCGCGAATAATATTATTGTTTTTATTTGAATGTAACCGTAGTTTTTATGCAGTGGCTTTGAGAATCAAATGAATGAGAATCGAATCGGCGCGCAAAAAGTGCACAACAAAACGGATTTCGAAGAAAGGCAATAAAGCAAGCAAAAGTACTTCGACACTTTAACAATACACGATTCAGCGCCAAGTATTTGCATTGTTCTTCAGTCGTTCGTTTTTTCCAATTTGTTTGAGCTGTACGCATTCGACGAAGGGTTTTCGTGTTGCTTTGCGCAGACTTTCGTTTACTACTTGATCACTTAACAATTAAAGAAACAGAAACGAAATGTAGCCATCACGTGCACATTTGCATTTGCATTTGTGCAAGATTCCCAGACTTATTGCTGAAACTGCTCGACTCTCTGGCTCTTATTCAAAGTCGATGCTGCAAATCGCAGAAAAGACGCAATTCTCCAACTTATCGCATTCATACATAAATTCACGGCAATCCGGAAACGCCACAACCTTAAAATATGGCCGGATTTATATGCGAAGAAAGGTGAATAAGTTTTAGCGTTATACGAAATACATCATTTTTTTCCGTCCAAATATGAATTATTATTCTGACAGAAACACATTCAATCAATGAAATGGAAATTATTCCGTGAAAATATGACATTCTTTGCAAAATAAACGCCATTTTTCGCAAAATGAACTTTCTTCTGAATATAATTTCGTTTTCGTGGATTTTTCAACTTACCAGTGAATCACTCAAGCTTGATTCGGCATTAGTTTAATTTGGAAAATTGTTTTCCAATGCCTGAAGTACGAAAAATTTGCTAAACAATTCGAAAACTCACAATTTGTAGATCAAAGACATATGATTGATTAAAGCAGCCCGCATGTCGAATCATAACATTATAATTGATTTGTGTCGAATTATCCATTCATTTGACTCCGTTTGATGTGAAAAACATTGAAATGATAATTGAAGTATCAATATGGAATTGAGGGATCAAGTGATGAGAGCAACAAATGCCGGACGAAATTAGACAGATCTAGATTTTCCATCTTAACTTATTTTCACTTTGAATTAATTGGCGATTTTCCGTTTTTCATTCAATTTTTTTTTTTTTTTCGTACAGTTTCTTCTTCGATTCGTGTTCACTTTGACAAATGGTAAGTCACGATTTCACCGGAACTGTTTAATTTAAAGCGGAAAACTTAACGCTATAAATTGAACGAGGTGAGTTGTAATTTATTAATCAATGGAAATTATACATTGAAATGCAAAATATTTTTCCGAATAGAAAATTTCGTGTTGATTCTAATTTTTTCCTTTTCAAAATAATTTTGTCCTTTCAACTTTCAAAAATTAACATAATGTTTGTTCTAAATCATAAAAGCGATTAAAAATTGAAACGCTTACCACTTTCTTTTTACAAATTCCTTTGCAAAATCCACACAATAGCATGGTAATTCAGTTCAGATCCAGCTAACTCGAGCAAAATTAGTTGAAAATTGAAAATAAATCACTAAATTGTTCAAAAAAATGTAAAATCACTTCTTTTCAAAACGTCACAACTTCAATAAACTGGAATGTTTGCGAACTTTTTATCCCCGGAATTCGCAACACTAATAAAATTGGTATTTTTCGCGAATAGACAGAAATCAAGCAAACGGTCACTTTGTTGGAATTTGAATTGGAAATCACAAAATATGGTGTAATAGTGTCGGCGAATCGCCACCAAATGAAATTCATTTGGTATAAACTGGAATTAAATAGAAAGCTATGGTCGAATATGTTGTTGTGGGTGTGCGGATTGAAACGGCAAGCCAGCGGTGAAAAGCGCCTCGGCCCGAAATGTGGATAGTAATCATTTTCGTTGGCATGCTTTTCCGCTTTCGGTGGGAAGGCTGGCCAAATGACTTGGAAAAAGGTATTACAGAAAATCAATCGTGGAAATGTCCCGCGGTAATATTGAAGCTTATATTTTATGCGATACCGGTGGTGGTAGTGATCGCGCGACATGAGTTGGATGAGTTTGGGGTAGTTGCACATCGACATTTGCCTTCGTGTAATCTAGAATCACGAATGACATGTATCGACTTGCAGTAACAGCCAGAGTAACAGCGACGAGGCGTAATCTATTTAAACGCGAATAACCTACATTAATCTTTTCTTTCGAATTCATTGTTACACATGAAATGGCCGGTCGCAAATCTCGCACCTACTCATTCGTGTGCTTATTCTCATTTGTCTTTTGAGGTGCTGATTCTTCTGAAGTTTGCAGGTTGACTATCCTGCCGCTTACAACGTATAATCAAACACAATATCATATCATAATACGTGATGTTGACTGATTGATTGAATTACTATATTGATTTTGAATGAAGATCAAAATCAGCCGATTGTCTCAAAATAAGCAACTAAAGCATTTACTTTTTATACTTCAAAAATTCAATTAATATCAGCCGATTGCGTCCCAAAATAGTCAGTCACTTTATTCTACGCCAGTACAATTGCGAACCATCAGTTGTGCACCATTTTACGGACAAACTTATACATCTAATATCAATTTTGAGGTTGGGATTTTTAAATTGGACGAAACAAAGCTTTTATCGAAAAAAATACATTCTATGCCAACATTATTTTCGGGATATCTTCGAAATTTAACGTTCGGAAATTTTAGAAAATTGGATTTTTTTCCAATTCTGAATTGAAAAACAAGAAAATACATTGAAAAATGGCATCACAAAGATAATTTGAGCCTTAAATTTTCTCTTAAAGAGATTTTTTTTTTTCAAAACCAAAAACGAAATTGTATGTCTCAAAATTGATATATTCCTGATTTCTGGTAGTTTTTTTCCAATTAACCGCCCCCAAACTTTCTACACGGTACTGAGCGAATAATCGATATATTTCTAGTCATTTGAGCCGTGACCTTTTCAACATTTCAGAGATTTCAAAAGAATTTATTGAATTTATTGGACACGCAAAGCCAGAAGCAACATCGAATATGAGTAGTTTTATTCGAACGAACACAAAAAAATTGCATATACAATTTATGCTTATGATTTTTTACATAACATTCGGTCTTGAGTCATTGTTAATTATGCATGCGACATTGTTTTTCATTGTTTGCCCTGACCACCAACATTTTTTCATTCGCCTAAATGAAATAACAAAAGCATTTCCATTTTTCGATTGAGTGATTTTATGTTTGAGGAGAGACACAGAGAGGGAGATGTTGGCTATGAGCTGAAACTTAGAACACAGTGAATGAAACAAGGAAATATCATTAATGCTGAATATTGTGTATGTGCATTGAATTGAATTCAAAATCAGACTGAAACTAAATGAATGAATAAACAATTAAAGTCATATTGATCGATATCAGTTGAAGACTGATATCCAAACTGTCAAATGTAAATTCGCTGATTTTATGTGTATATCTCGAAACGAGAGAAAAGTTTTTCGAATTCAATACCGTATGAACAAGCTAAGTAAATAAGGAACGCATACGCGCTTGTGATTTCTCCCTATTGAAGGATCCATCAACAATTTGGTGGTATTTAATGATTCACAATAAATAATGATGTTCAATGTTGACTGTCTAAAATGGTCTGCAGTGCATCATTCAATAGACAAACAAAGATTCATTGATTAGCCCCCTTTCGTTGGTAACGAACTCAATATTGTATGTGGTAAAGGTTGCACAAGTGCCAGATTCCAGGGAGCCGAACCAAACCGAACCGAATATTTGGTTTGAGTGTGTGAACAAACCGATCCGTTTGGAACGTTCCGAGAAATGTTTTGTATGGAATACAGAACCATTTATTCGTATGTGTATTAGTATACATCAATAATACATCGGAAATGAACTACACAGTATCGCTATTTCGCACAATTTCTCATACAAACCATTCTCAGAACGTTCCGTTTGATACGGTTTGCTCCGATGAACACTGAGCAAAACAGTTAAACCGTTTCACAATCGGTTTGTATGAAAAACTTCAAACCGATTTCAGTCCCTGCCAGATTCTCGGTGGCAACAATTCGAACAAATTTCAGTAAGTAGCTACATGAACCTAATATTCAACTACAGGAATCATAGAAATCATAGCAAATACATGAATAACATTGAACACAATTGCAGGCTATTAAGCTTACCTTTCACCTACTTCCAGAATGCTATCATTATTATTATTATCGACGTTGGAAACGAATATATTTATTTTATACGGGTCGACATGACGGAGGCAAAATCAATATTTAACGCGAAGACAATAAGTTTAATGGGCGATGTTTAGTGATTAACAGAAATGTTCTATTCATAATTTTGTTGTAAAAAATTTGGACTTTCCCTTAGAATTATTCCGAAATCAAGCCGAACTCCCGAAAAATGAAAAGTTCAACAATTTCCATGAAATATTAATACTGAAAGCTTTTGGTGTCATTGTCCTGGTTCATGCGTCAATTCGAAATCGATTTTACACCATCAGACCGCATTTAAGCGAAACATTCGGCTGGAATTTATCAAATTGTCGATTCTTCGCAACTTATGAAGTCATTTTTTGTGCGAAAGAGCCAAACAGCCTCTCAATGCAAAAGGAGCAAAACCAGACAACGAATGACTTGGCAAACAAATTGGACTCGAACATTCGTGTTGCTCAATTTAGTCTCGCGGCAAATGTTGTCGCAAGGAAAAAGAATCTATTTTCACACAAAAAATACAATGGCTGGTATGCTAATTGGCTGTTGGAATAAATGGGAACTCAACGCCAAGTAGTAGCAACGACCACGAGCAGCAGAACAGGCAGCAAGCAGCAGCGATGTATTCACGCGTTCCAAGACCACAGAAAATGTTTTTCCGATTGCGAGTCGCATTGAATTGAATATGTTTGGTTTGGAGGTGCGCCTACAAATTGCTTGTAACGTGTCGCGTATATCAAGTATTTCAGTGCCATTTATTTTTTCTCGCGGATTTTCCACCGAAATGAAATTTGTTTTTCGCTGTACGTGGCGACAGAAAAAAAATGTCTTTATTAGATTAGTATTCACAAGTACGTAGAATTTGGTGTGTTGTACAAGTCCTTCGTTTTCGATGCAGTATACTTTAGATTTATGAGCCAATTCATTGGAATGTTTGTTGGGCATAATCTATATGTGCATGTGAACGAGTTGCCGCTTCTCCGTCGCACGCTTTCGTGAGATTTGTTCGACGATATTTTTGCCGGTATGCTGTTCCATTCACGGGCTTGTATGCAGAGTATTCGATCAATTTGCACACAGCATACAAATGTACATTCCAACAATGCAATCGAACAAATTTTTCCAGTTCAGGCATTGCGAGAGCGAAGCGATACGATAGTCGTAGTGCACGAAGCACTTTATTTACACATAAGGAATTGATTCGGTGGATCGCCCACAATCTCTGCAGTACCGCAAATGAAAATGATAAATTTCTGAAGCTAAGCAATTGTAACGGTTTGGCTTGAAAAGGATATCAGGTATGTCTCAATAAACCGCTAGCTCAACAGGCATGCGTTCGGATAATGAAGAAAAACAAAAAAAAAAAACACACACACAAACGAAGACCAGGGAAACAAGGTAATTAGACGCAGAGAATTACTTGTGTTATCATCTACAGTGAACAGTTTGAAAATTAGACTTGTTGGCGATTTATGATAGTTGAGAGCCGATCGGCTGCATGACCCGAACCCAAGTCACGTGATTGATGTCCATCTTCAACGAATGTAATTGCAGGTTTCCTTTTGATTTATCCAACAAAGAAAATTCTTATTGCATTTTACCGTAAATCAAAGCAAATTGACTTTGCGCCACAGACTGAAATGGATATGGGCCGCATGCGTGTGCTCGTCTACTGATGATTATCAAGTTGTGACAGGCCATCATAAATTGACAAACATCTGGCAATAATGTTCTATTGTTTTCCACTTTTACGACGATGGTGCTTCTGCTTTGTGGCCGGTTTTGCAGCCGGTTATCCATACAATCGCATCCAATTCCTCCTTATTCCTCAGTTTAACCATCAATTTTAATTTATTGTATTTGATTGATTGCAATCTTGTTCCGAACAATTTGTTCATTGTCATCAGATTGGTCGAATAGAAATGAAATTGTCACATAAAGCACTGTCGTGGCTGCTATCGATTTGAAAAAATCTCGAAAGTGGCTTGGACCGCAAAATCGTCGAAATCTTCAGCATTTGAACACTATCTTGTTGTTGACAGCAAATAGATATGTTGAAATGTTATTCAGAGTGTTTTCGAATTTGAATCTCCGTCGAATGGATGGAAGAAGACACAAAAATAAAAAGTTCCAGCAAATTGAATATAAACACAATGGAATGGAACAAATCAGCGACACAAAAAAAGCGCACACATAAACAGTGGAGGAGCTGATGTTTGGTCGTTGAACATGACCAAATCACATCAATGCTAACGTTCTTCTCTACAAACATTAACAGCGAGACATTGCACAGATATCTTCCATCTGGCACATGGAAGCGACACACCGCAGAAATGGTTAACATCCATGGTATTCAATTCTAAAGCTTTTTTTCTACGCTTCAATCCAATTGAAATCGAAATGAGGCAAATAAAAATAATAATAGAAGTTAGAATGAAGCACAAGCATAAAGCGATAAGAGAAGACGTATCACGATCACGACACAAATGACATTTGAGGTAATAATAAAATAAAACCCCGATTCGCAATGAAATACCGATGCAATGTCTTCGGATGAGTGAAATTAAATGCACTCATTCGGCTCAAATTTGCACGCTGCTTGATGGTACATCATCATGTGCACGTAACGTTTCAGCAGGACTACCGAGAACTGGGAGAGAGCGAGTGCGCACGATTGATCGTTCTTTCGTTCGTTAGCAGCAATCATTCGTTTTAATGACAATAAACATCAAACGGGAGAATTCGAATTGAAATTGAAATTGAAAGAGAAAATATGGTGAAGAAAAACATAAACATCGATGACATTGTCAAGAGAGCGAGAGAGAGGGCGAGAGGGAGAGAGAGAGAGAGGGCGAGAGGGAGAGAGAGAGAGAATGTGAGTGAGTGAGTGGGAGAGAAAAAGGGAGAAAAAAAGTGCAGTCAAACCATAAGGAAACATATACCGGTAACAACGAATATTTTCGACACTCTTTCTAGCGCGAGCGCGCGTCGCATTAGATTGAAAATCTCATTCGAGTGTGGTGTCTTCGTTCAATTCGTGTCCGGCGTGCGCACTGAGCAGAACACGGAACGACAGCAAATTGAACGGGGCTGGAGTGCAACAAATGCGTCAGATAGACGAAATACGAAGACCGTGGAAATGGAATAAAACAACGAATGATGATGATGAAGTCTCCAACATTTTACCTCAACATACATACTTGTTCTCTCTCTCATTCGTACAATGCTTCAACACGCTCAGTTTATGCCAAGTGCCTTTTTTTCGCCGTAGATTTTATTTACTTTTTCCTTCTCTCGCTTTCATCTTTCTGTGTGTGCTTTTTTCTTCGTTCGTTCGCTTCGCTCGATTCTCGCGGGATTACAAAATAAGAAATCGGTGAGGTACAATCAGATAGTTTACGGACTTTAAATTGATCAGACGTTTTATTTTTCATGAAAATGCAAGGAAAAGAATCAACGACGACGACGAAAGATGTTACAATGTAACAACCAGTGCAAACACAGGTCGAAAAAACATACGCCAAACAGCACATTTGTAATACGCGAACAAAACAATTGAATTAAACAACTGCAAATTAAGTTTAGCTGAGACATTGTTCAGAGTGAATTTGGTGAGGTGTTCGTACCTAATTGGTACGCAGTTTCAAGAAGTTTTAATCGTCCGTTGAAAGTTTAGTGATTTTCAAGAAAAGATTCAATAAAAGATCATCGATTCATTTAAAAGGTGATAAAATTGTTGATGTGAAACATGTCGCCAATTCAACGGTTGACAGAGAGTGATGAGCGAGACACTTGAAATATTTTCATTTCTCACATGCTAATTGAACGGTGCTAAATTTGGTGTTGAATATTTCATTCATAATAATTTAATTTTCGTATTTTTAACGGTACATCCAAAATAAAGACAACAACCAAACATGTCAAAAACAAATTGCATTATTGAATTACATGTATGAACTTGAGAAGAAAAACATTGGTGCACGCAACACGCGCGTTCAGAGCGAGATGATGCCCAAATAAAGCTAGGTGATGATGATGATGAATGCATACGGAATGGCAAAAAGACGGCAATTGCCGAGAGATTCACTCATTTCAAGTGACTGATCAATTTCCATTTCCATTGTTCGGTCCAAGCGGAATTTATCTCTCAATTAGCTCATTTATTCGGATTATTCGGTCCAAGTTGCAATGTAAATGAAATTGAAGTCGGCTAAATATGGCAATGGCCGCGCGCACGACGAAAAAAGGAATTCATTTGATCGGCAACCAGGAATGAAAAAAGTGGCCAATCGCGTGAAAAAAAACATCATACGCGAAAAGGAGTGAGAATAAAAGCAAACGGTACGTAGGCATGTTGATCGGTTGCCCTGTATTGGCACTGTTAATAATCGCACGGCACCACGAATACATTGCGAAATGGGCATTGCCATAAAGCAGCAAGGTAATCGATCGTGGTTGTCGCTTTTCTTCGTTTCAATTGTCGCTTGAATATTTTTTCTGGATCTGTCCGTGTGCAGCATAACCGATTTTCATATATTTCTTCGACAATTCTGAAGCAATTGCAGCCGTGCGCAGCTTTTTTTCTCCTCCTGCCTCTCTCCCGTTGCTAGAACCTTTCGTTGAAAAAATGTTATTCATTTGCCGTTTGCAGAATGGTCAAAGTCAATTGACCGTGTGCATCGGTTTTCCGTTGCTTGGCCTGCCATCGAATTCGAAATGAATACTCGCCTGAATTCGATATGATAGTGTTTGAACTAAAAATCAACTGTATATACCAAATCATTTTGAGTCGAACCAACTAACACAAACAAATGGCCAAAAACCGTTCAGGAGCTGCTGTTGAGTTGTTGCGATTCACGTTCCATCGACCGCGCAGATGCTCTTTTTTTCAGAACGAAAAAAACTTGATATTCTCCTCGAGTGCAATCATTCAGAATTAAATATAAAACCGATTCGCTGAATTTTGTCTTTGTCAACATTGCGAATCGATGGAGTAGAAAAAAATCCAGAGCAATACACAAAAGAATTTGCACGACGATCGAATGCGACAATTGGTTCATCGATTGCATTAGCCCAAAGTTTGCGGCGATACAAGTTTCTCTCGCGTTCTTTGTGCGCTCTCGCCTCGCCTCGCCTCGCCAATACGAGTAACACCAGAAGTTGAAGTAGTAATATTTATTTCATTCATTTATCGTCATTATTTCACCACAAAAAAAAAAAAAAAAAAAATAAAATGAACGGCCGAACAAACAGTCGGCAAACTTGCACTCCAGTTTTGAATGTGCTAAATTCGAAGTCGTCATTCTGGTCGCTCGTGTGTTTGGTGATAAACGGCCTTTTGCTTGTGTCATTCGTTATCGAAGTTTTCGGTTTCGTGTTTTATTGACTTGTTTCGCTGACAATGCGCTGCACGACAGAAAGCATACGAATTCAATTAATAACAAGAAGTAATCGGGTCTTAATTATAAATTTGTGTCAATTACTTTATCCGGCCAAGTTTTTTAGTGCTTTTGTAGTCGTTATGCTAAAGCGAAGCTACGAGATGTTTTTCGTTGAAAATCTCAGTGGAAAAAAGTTTGAGTTGAAAAAAATTAAATCAATAAACTTTTGTCGAGCTCATTTCCATTTTAAAGCAGCATAATTAATCAAGCGTGCCACTAACAGCGAAAATAAAATATGCAGTGGTTATTTTAAATCGAAAAATATAATCGAAATACCTTCCTAATGCAATTTCCACTTGATTTATGAATAAAAATTAGCGAAAGACAGATTTTGATTGGGGCAAAAGAGCTGCAGTTCATTTGAGCCAGGTTGATTTAAATCAATCAACAGGGTCTTTGGACAATCCACAACGAAAGCGGCTACTGAGTCCAAGATCAACTTTTTCAATAATTTGGACTGTTTAATGGCTTTAAATGGATTCATTTGCCAGTTATAAATCAATAAATCCGTGCGAAAATCCACAGGTTAAGTGCACTCATACAAACAACCGTTGTAAACTGATAACCGAATCGGAGTGTCATAAAAATAAAGCGCCTGTGCCATGATTATCGTAAATTATATCGAAAGAGTAATTGAATCCGATTTAATGAATTGATTGAAAAGGTCAAAGAATCCTTAGTAAACCAAATGGGATGATATTTTATATCTTCCAATAATGAAAATTTATTTAAAAAAAAACAGCAATAATCACGAAAATACGACTCAAATGAGTCTAAATGAACTCCAAATTCCAGTTAATTAACAATAAAAATGGCATATAATTAATGGAGATTATAGCAATTGTAGCAGTGAAAAGAGAATTGTTGCTGCACGATTTGATCAATTCCTGAAACAAATTTATGAGTTCACTTTAATAGAAATAAAAACGGAAATATTTTTGCCAAGAATCCCATTATTCTGGAATAAATCTTATTAAAAACTTGAGCCGTGTATTAAAAACTGGTGGAATGTATTTCCTTACATCATGAGAAATCCTTAGTTTATAACATTTCCGTCAAAGAAACTGGTTTAAAATTAATAATTTTATTCCATTTCAAACTATAATCTTGCTCATAAAAATCACTGACTCAATTTTTGCATTGCGAAGCGCTAGAAAAATATATCATTTGAGCGACTGGATAGATTTAATGGCCATTATTTTAGAACAAAGATTTTTATTATTCGTTTCGAAATCGCAAGTTGTCATTTTAAAACACCATCTCTTGGAAAATTAAATTGAAAGAATAAAATGCACTTAAAATGCGAAATATTGAATGCATTTGACCGTTCAAATCCATACGATCGTTCAAATTCCGTGATAACACACGAAGCGTCGATATTTTTTTCCATCGATAAAACTTTGAACGATGTGCAATCAATAAAAATGACATCATGTAATCAATAAGTAATTGAGAGTGCTCTTCGTACAGTGCGATCGATATGCGTACTGGTGATGAGTTTGTAATTGAGTCATAATTGGCATTTATAACGCATTACAGCAAGTAGTAGTAATTAAGACTGATGACAGATTTATTGGTTTAGCTTTCAATTTTCAATGGAATGGTTGGCACGCACGGAGTTTCCTTTTCTGCATATATAAAAGTGCGGAGCGCGCCATCATCAAGGATCCAAAACCGGATCAAAAGACAGTCCATGATAAGAAATCAAAGGAAAAAAGTCTAAATGATTCTCAAACGCCTAAGAGAAGCAGCCCGACAATGAAACCCACTTATAAAGTGTTATGATTACACATTTCGTCGTTTTACCTGTTAAACGAAGCAAACACACAGCTGCCACTTAATTCCGTATTATTATCTCGTTTGTTTATTAATTTTTTTTCTGCCCCGCTCCACCTTGTTGCGTGGCCTTAGTTTTTATGATTGTTAATGTTTGCTTGTTTAACGCACAAAGACACATCGCCACGAAAATGACCAGAGCAATGGATTGTGTCGTTAGCTCGCACTCTTGTATCGTTTGCTCCTGTTTATGATTTCTGTGTATTTTTTCTCTTCTTCGTCTTAATTCGTAGCCGGTGAATTCGTGCCGAGCGGATAGTTGTCGACTGCAGTCGGCAGGGCAATGATGTTTTTCTCTTTTGATGAATTTGCACGGCACTGTAAAATTCTACTTCAAAAAAAGCTGGCACGAATACAAAAAAAAATGACGAAAGAAGAGCGAATTGCGGACATTTCAGATGGCTTCCTTTCCATTCACTGCAACTGGAGACGGATTTTTTTCCATCGTATTCCAAACACTGTTTTATTGTTGTGAAGACGAAACTATTGTGAAATTGTATGAAAACAAAAGGGCCAACAAATGCACTCAAATGGTGAACGTTTGGCTTTAGCTTGATAAAAAAAAATGTAGTCCCCAATCAGCCGGTATGTGCGTGCTACTTTTTTTTATCGTGCTGCAGTGTTTGGCGGCTGGTTGGCAAGTTTTTTTCACTTTAAGTGTGCACACCAACTAGTTTTTTTCAATATAACGTTGTAAAGCAAAAAAGGAGTTCAAGCGATGGTGCGCAAACAAATTGACTGTTACATTATTTATTGTTTCTATGTTGTATTTAGAGCTGGTGCTACAACTTTCCGAACGTGCTTTTCCTCTAGACAATTGCCGGTGTTGTGTAAATAAAAGGTGGAACTTGATTTGAGTGGAACAATTCCTTAATCTGAACACAGTGAAATTCATATGGGAACACTCAACAATTGAATTAACTGACAATCGGGAAAAAAGAAGTGAAAAACAGCGGCAAATACGGTTCTGTTCATTGATTAGTCGAACATTGTGTCAGCTGCTGGTGCTTTTAAATATTTAAATCGAATTTAAATGCTTTGGTAAGTTCATAAAGTGCCGTGAATTTATGTCTTTGATTTTTAGCTCGATAAAATCACATTTACATCGAATCAATATGACTAAATATTTGTGGCGGCTCATTGATATAGATCTATTCAATCGAAGATTTTTATTCGTTGTGAGCGTTAAATTATGCATGGGATCGTGCTCAATGAATTTTAGTGGCCTTAATGAATAATCATAAGAAATGATTCACGATACAAATAAAAGATTGAGAGTTTGATATTTATGTCTATCATGGCGATCGATTGACCATAACAACAATGGTGGAACATATGGAAATCGGTCTACACCAAAGTTCAATGTATCAATGGTTGATTAAAATGAATTGGAAATTATATCAAATTTTAACTTTGAAACACCAAAACCATTTGTGAACATTTGTGAGTTATTAATTAGGCTTTCAAACAAGAAATTAAAACCTATTTTCGAATCAATGCGCTTCAATCGAATTGCTTATAAACAATTCTTTTTATTGCATGAGAATGAAATTAAATCGCGACCTTTTCCACACAAAAATGGCCCAACCAAATTATATGCTACCATAAAATGCGTCCAGCGATTGGTGTTTAACTTTCAATTGCGTTTCGAATCCACTGTTTCTCGCTTAAAATTGATTTACGATTATTGAGTGTCATTTGCATTTTAAACGAACAAGTTGATCGCCATTCCCTTGTTGTCATTTAAGATAATAAAATTTAAAGCTCATTGTTTGCTTCTCACGCAAACTGTTTATTATTAATGAGTTAAAACAAATGTTTCAGCGTTAATTGAAACGGTTTATCTCATGCTGATATTGGCAGTTCATTGGCGATGAAGAAGGAGGCAAATATCATAAAATCGTGTAACAGATGGATCACCAACGAAGGAGCACACGGTATAGACACCAGCAGAACAAATAAAATATCGGATTTAATTCGAAATAGCTTCGATTAACGACAAATTAACTGGTGAAACGAACAGAAATGCAAAGTTATGACAAGAGCGAAATGTCGATTTTTTCGAAAACGACCAATTTATTGCAAATATATGGGACAGTTTATTACGCATCCCGATTATCGATATAAAGGAAGCCAGATGCAATAGCATATACCATTCTTTCAGGCTCGTTTTTCACATATATGCGGTAGTTTCGCGCGCTCAATGCCCACAGAATTTACGCAAAAAACATAATTTCATGAGAATGACAACGCTAATTGACGTAGTGGATACATCGACTCTTTCTTTATATTTCAACCAGAGATTCGATGCGATTAGCCGCAAAGTCATACATATGTTCATTGACAGTACATCTTCTCATGAAACAGCGTTGGCTTCAATCCTTTGGGAGAATTCGGAGAGATATACGCATTAAATTCATAAGACTTAAGCTCATTGTATATTGTGAACCTTACAAAATACATGTCAATCGACAAAAGCAACGCCGCAGTCAAATGTAGCACGTAGCGATGCTTGTAGCGTTGACTCGTTAGGAAAATACGTCCACGGCTGTAGACATTTATTCATTCTCTGATTTAAACACATTTTATCGATTTCGGCTTTCTTCTGTTCTTTGCACATTTTATCACCTACTGCCTCCCCGCGCAATCTTTAAATCTCTCGTTTTTATTTGTGTTATCTTAATTGTTAATTTTGCTAATTCCCATCAAACTAATGTTCGATGATTGTGAACCTTAATGCCGATGTGTAAATGTTTTTTTATCTCGAAATGGAAAAAGCATTTCATTGGTTTTCGTTTTATTTGAAATACATTCAATGTAATCTGTTCACTAAAATCTCCCATATAATGTATATGAATATCGATTACGTGAATGGAAATCGATCGTAATTTGCGACAACGTAATTCGAACAAACATTTTGAATTCATTTGCGATAGCATCGTAATCGATTAATATGCCTTTTTTGTTTCGGTAAAACACACAAACAAAATATGCATCGTATTATGTTAACGATGAGCGAAGCAACTGAAAAACAGCCAGGCAATCGAGGTCATTATCAGGCACCGGACAATGCTAACGCGATCGCGCCTAAGCCCAACCACAAACAAACAGCGCGAGAATAAAATATATTTAATGCCATCCATAATTACCGTTTTATTTAATTGGTACGAATAAATTTTGATATTAGCTTGTATTGATGTTGGTTTGTATGTGCACATTTGTTATTACTCGATGTAACAGCAGTTGGGATATTAACGTGATTTTAACACGATCGATACGTGATCGTATGTAATGGATTTCACTTATAACGACTTTGGCCAGCTGTCGTTGTGTTGCTTGCAGTGTATCTGCCGCGCGGTTTAATAAATATCGTTTGCAATTAATGCATTTTTCGATGTCCAACCAATTCGATTGCGGCTTAATGACGTGCCAAAAAGAACCATTTCACTTCATGCTCTTTGGAGTTTCCATTTGAAACGTTGTTTCAGCTGCGCAGTGCATTTTATTTGAATCCCATTGAATTTGAATTGGTGCGTCGTCGTCCAGCGTGGCCTCAGCCACGGAATCCTCCTCCGCACAGATAAAAGACCAGGTTCGGTGAAGGAAATCAATATTTAATCGGTTCTAAGCAATTCAATTGCAGGCAATCAAATGATCAGTCGGGATGCATTGATCAGTCGCAGCGTGAGCACGATAAATCGTGAAGTGTGAATAACCGCTATTGGCTTGTTTGGAAATGACTCGATATTAATGTCGATTTATCGTCGAATAAAAAATTGGGTTCGCCGTCGCTCCTTTCGACTCGGCTTAACAAGCCATAAAACACTCTTTCATAGTATGCCCCACCAAATAAAGTGTCGATAAATATTTCAACTAGCAAATAATTAAATCCACTATTTCAATTTGAAGATGAAACAGCACATCGTATTTGGAAGAGCGCTGGAGTGCAATCGTCCCACCCACGCTCAACACACATGAGTGAGAGCTTCATCGTGGCCCAGCTCTCTCCAACGCTTCATGCGATCGATTGCTTACTGGCTACGTTACCCATAATTGGTATTGCATTTACACTGCAACAACAACATCAACAGCCAACTGATGTTAAACATCATTGCGAATATATCGCGTACTCATTGGCACATTGCGAATCCATTGAATTCAGATGATAATCCCAAGAATATGCAGAATCACGAAATCGAATATCAAACATGAATCGACAAACACCACACAAACCAGTTATTCACCGACAACATTTATTCAAATGTTTCTTTCGTTTTGAGTTTTCTTCGCATCGGATCTAGTGTTGAAGAAACCAGTAAATAATAGAATTGTTGTTTGTAATTGAGCATTCGAATAGTTAAAGTCGAGTTGAGCTGTCGGGTGTCGAGAGGCTGGAGGAAATGCGGCTGCGTGCACACGCAATCAAAATTGATATACACACAAACAGCCAAAGAAAATGATCGTGTTCGCTGCGAACAAGTAAAATCGATTAGATAAAAACATTTGCAGCACGAAATTAATTAAATAAAAACAACATTATATTCGGTGTCACCTAAATCATTCGTTTGCCTTTTGTAATAATATTTTACCATCCGGCAGATTTTTTCCGTCATTCACCGTTAACATAATGTATGATTGTGCGTTGTTGTTTCCATAGCGCCGGTATTTTCATGCTTTTTGTCTGTCGGCTTGAGAAAAGATTCACGATCATCCTGACGATGAATGTCATGAAAATGGCCCGCCTTGTATCGTTAGCACCTTTTTTCACGAGAGTGGATCTCATAATCACTAGCGAACAATGACTAGCCATTGAAATAACTCTTATTTCATTAATAATTTTCATTTTAATGTGCAACAACGTAAATAGTGGTTGGAAAAAGATAAAATGCTGGCTTTATGACGAATTTTTGTGCGCCGCGCTTCTGCAGTTACTGAATCTCTTAACACAAGCAAAGTTTTAATTAAAAAAGAATGTATGAAATGTATAAATAGAAAAACCACTGAGACGAATCGCTGGCAACGATCGGCATTTGGAATTTTTTACTGAACCGCATAATTGTTGGTAGCCAGTAACGTCATTTCGAATCACCGTCACTCGGCGTAGATTTGTGGTCAGCTTAAACCACACACACTCACATATATGTAATATATATGAACATGTAAGCCACACGAATAGTTGACAGACGGACTCTGAACGTAGATCATGCTAATGAATTGTTACCCCGCTGATGATATTGATAATGATTCCATGTCGACCTCAGCTCGAGCATTTTTTTCGCAAGCAATCTTTAGAGTTGGCCGACGGTGTGCGGCGCTCTCCCAACCACGATCGCTACAGAATGAAATGATTAATATTTCAATTCAATTAAATTTATTTGAAACAAAAAACCAACATCTTGCAGTTTCATTCTGTTTTCTCCGTTTGGCAACATTTCCAGTTCGTTTCTTGTGTTCGTGTGTCCACAAATCGCTGATCGCATCGATTCATTGCGATCGCCTGTGCTCATTTTATTCCGCGAAATGTAAGCCAATGCAGGAATTGTTTGATTCTTTTGTTCTACAGCTTCTCGGCATTACTGTAACCACACCAGACCAAAAAGTATATTAAATCAATTTTATCTCTATTATGATAAACTGTTTTGCAAAGCTAACCTGGCCAATAAATTATCTTATTTTCTTCGCTACTTGTTCAGCGCGCACAAATTCAATGCGAATTCGTGTTCTTTATTCAGTGGAGAAAAAAGAAGAGCAAAGAAAATAAAAGTTATCGAGAAGTACTCCGTTCACGATCCGATGTTCTGTGACAATGCAGACGGATGAATGCATGTCGATGGCGACAAATAAGACAAAGCGCAAATATTCCACTTCAACAGAATGAAGAAAACAACAATTTTGTAGTAAATTCAGTAAAATGACAATAAAAGACACGCTGAAAAAACTACATTTTAAAATACAAAACGAAAAAAACACAAAACACAAAAGCACAACTGAGAAAAAAATGAGCAAACAAAAGAGGGCAGCGAATTATTATTACATTTGTAAAATCAAATAAAAGAAGGAAATGCATAAACAAAACGATGGAGTTATCGTTTGCTGTTCATTGCGAGCGAACGAGTGGTCCGATGGACACATATTTTTGCTTTTCTTCTCTGCCATTCATCTGGTCAACGATGTATGTGAATGGGTGAGAATAATAACGATATTATATTGATTTGAAATGAAATTTTGAATGAATTTATTTGAATTACAATAATTTTTTTGGAAAAAATTCAAATTTTTCAATGTGAAACGTCATAAAAAAATTTCTTTAGGTCATTGAAAATTTAAAATGTTCGGTAGAATATTTTATTTAGAGCAAAAAATACCGTCGTTTCATTGAATTTTTTTTCGAGAGATGTAACACTCATTATATCATTCTCACAGATTCATATGTAATGTACGCCCATTTTGGATTTATCTGCGTGTCTGCCACTCGGTTTTGATAAAAATGAGATAAATAGCCATTGAATGACATGCATTTAAAGTTGACGACAATTCCCCGATATCTGTTGAATGGCGGAAATTAAAATTTCTTCAAAAAAATTCACAAATTCGAAAATCTTGATTCAATCAAAAGAATTTCTGAATTACAGGAATCCCTTGAACGGAACATAACGTCCTTGAAAATCATGTCGATAAGTGTTTGCTGTGCATTGAGTATTTTTCCATCGATAACTTTGTACTATTTTAATGTGATGAATACATTTACGTCGTTTCGACGTAAATCACTTTTGAAATCTCGCCAACTTCAAAGCTGAAGTGTTCCACTTCTGACATGAATAGAGTGACTTCACGAATTGTATGGAACAGATTTCGAAAATCAATCAAAATGAGCACTTTAGTCGAATGCAATCAGCTACTCAGCGCGCATTTTTTGTGCGTCATCTGTTGAGACACATACAAGAACTAATGCACATTGCCGAGTCAACGAAAACATGAAAAACAAGCGACTAAACCGATTGATTCTACGATTTGTATTTTGTCTGTTTTATTGAATTCAATTTGATAAAAATGCGTCGCAAATCGAACATCACAATCTAAAATGTTGCTTGTTTACAGAGCATACATGCGATGCAGTTGTATACTCCGCGGTGAATGCCACGCATTGGTCAAAGATTGACAACACAAAACATAATAAGGAAAACCGCATCGGAAAAAGTCGGTTATTTTCAACTTTAACATATTATTCAGTGGTGATTTAGATGCGGCTATCTCATTACATACTCTAAAAAGCGGTCCGATGCATTCGATTTGCAAATTCTTTTACAACACGAATAAATAGAGCAACGAACATTATGTTGATCAATAAATAAGCTAGACTTTGAACTAGACAACCATTTTTTTCTGAGTCAACAGTAAACTAGATTGCCAGGATTCAATGTTCAGTTTTCTGTTGCCAAGACTCGCGTACACACGTTTTTCAAGTTCAACAATGTAAATATTTGAGATTCAATGATTTTTTTTTAAATTGGATAGCGGAATCAAACAAAGTAGACACAAATCAATGACATCAAAAATGAAACGGCACAATTGTAACGCTTTTATTCACTCATCCACTGAAATATTCGGAGTTTAATAACGATAGATGCTGCAAACCTCATTTATCGAAAACATTAAATTTTCACACGGAATCGTGTGTTGAACCGTCAACGTGACATCTTACTCAAAAAGGGAATCATGACGACGTGCGTGCTCCCAATTGCATGTGTCTCTCATAACAATCGCACGTGCACTGGTTAAAACGTTAAAATATTAAAAAAAAAAAGTTTAAAATACATTATTAATCACAAATTGTTTTCAAAAAGGAGTTTGAAATATTGGTTTGTATTGGAATTCTGTACATTACTCACACATAATAGTTATCATACATTTCCGTATGGAATGTGATTGGTGACTATTTGGGACACAAATTCCATTGTTCCTAAACAGATATAATTGCTGTCATTAATCACTAGTCACAAGTCAACTAATCTGATAATTTTCTAGAAACACATCCAATTGCAATAAACTCCAGAATAAATTTTCTTTTCGTTTATCTTTAGATGCCTCATTAGGCGTTTCTAACGTAAGTTACACTTCATATCGGAAAATCAAACAGATGTTGAAATAAAAATAAGGAGATTCCCAGTTTGAAATAAAATATTGATCATCGAGTGTGCTGCAATCCGAAGGCAAAAATAATGATGCTTTACCTTTTCTTCGATTTGCTTTATACTTGCATGTGAATCGCTTTTTAATCATCAATTTGTGTTCTCTGCAACTTGAGAATATTATTGAACTTTATATAGTTATGTTTGTACGGGGCAAATCATTAATGGTGTGTTAGAAAAGAAAAGCAAATAATATGTTCCTATCGTCAGCAAAGCGGAACATATGTTTTGCGTTTCTAACTGCTTAAAAGAGCTGAATACATTCAGTTCTCTTTGACCCAGACAGTCCACTCTGTAACAGTGCGAAACAGAGAGAATAGCGAGAGGAAATGCAAATGTAAGAGAAAAACTCTCTTGCTAACAATTAGAATTCATTATTTTCTATTTAGTTTTAGCATACTCTATTAGTGAACTGCCCTGTGTTTATGTGTGATCCGCAGCTGCTCACCATAAATATCGAACTATTGTTCCAATAAATAAGGGGTCATATACCAGATGACAACGATGATTTTGTTTTATTGGGTGAACAAATGAATTTTAAAGGATTTTTTTCTAATTTGGAGAGTTTATTTTGAAAAGCTGGTACAATATATTTTATTCAAAGTATTGTCCATCTGAAGCCACAACATTTTCCCATCTTTTTGGCAATTTATGGATTCCTTGCCAAAACCAGTCCTCATCTTTCGAGCGAAAGAACAAATCGAGCCAATTTTTTATACCTTCGATTGAAGTGAACCGTATTCCGGCAAGGGCATTCTGCATGGATCGAAATAGATAGTAGTCAGAAGGTGCCAGGTCAGGGCTATACGGCGGGTGGGGTAACGGCTCCCATCCAACATTTTTCACATAATTTTTGACCTCTTGATTTCGATGTGGCCGAGCATTGTCATCATGGAAAATCAATGACTCATGTCTGGTCGCCCATTCTGGCCGTTTTTGCTTGATTGCTGCATTCAATTTGATGAGTTGTTGTCGGTAGCGTTCCCCAGTAATAGTTTCACCCGGTTTTAGCAGCTCATAAAACAGCACACCCTTCTGATCCCACCAAATACAGAGCATCACCTTGGCCGCATGAATATTCGGCTTCGGCGTCGATGGGCCGGGTTGGCCGCGCTTCACGTACGCTTTTTTACGTTTCGGATTGTCGTAATAAATTACGTTACGATCCGATGCAAAAAAGCCTTCTTTTTGTGGCGAGCGAGCAGCATTTCAGACATGCAAAAACGCCGTTCGACGTCTCTCGGCTTCAAATCGTACGGCACCCAATTTCCTACCTTTTGGATGAATCCCAAGGCTTTTAAGCGATTGGAAATAGCTTGTTGAGTAACTCCCAATGATTCTGCAAGTTCTTCTTGCGTTTGACATGAATCTTGCTCGAGTAATTCCTCCAATTCAACATCTTCAAACTTTTGTGGATCTCAAATCGATGGAGCATGATCCCCATAAGCTTCCTGCAGCACACGACGACTTTCAGCTGCAGACTTCTTCAAATGAAAGCAAAGAAGTAATCCTTCCCGCAAATTGTGTTTTGATGGAACAAAAGTTGACATATTCGGGGCACACAAAAACTATGTTGTTTACACTTCGGTGAAATGACAGATACTGAAAAGTGATGAGTAATGATGATGCTTTGACATGAAGATAGTTACAAGATTGCCCGATGCGATATAGTACTAGTAACGCTATCTCTTGTAAATCCTTTAAAATTCATTTGTTCAACCAATAGCTTGTTTATTGAATGGCTTGCGAATGAATAAAGATACAATTTTCAATTGATTTAGATGTGGAACGCACCAGCTAAATGATAAAAAGTTCTCAAGAGCATCGATTTGTAGTTACATTTGAGCGTGCGTATGAGCGTACATTACAAACATATATTTGTTACTCCATCTCAGAACAAGATTACAAAATCATTTCAGTCATACACTTAACACGAAAGCATTCAATTGAATGATAAACCGAAAAAATATGCATTTCTTCTCTGCGGAAAAGATTGCAAAAGGAATGAGTCGTATTCCACAGCCGCTTAGCACGTAGCTAAATTGATTGCGAAGTACCTAGAAATTGGTTGAGATGGATAAAAATGGAATGAAACTGAACGGCGACGTTGAGCCTGTCAGTTTTATTTACATAAAAACTCACAATCGCCTCTCTTCTGCTTAAATTGAGATCAAAACATCTTATTTTCTGAATTAAAGATGATGGCACAACGAGAACCGCCTCTTGACCGCTTTCGGCTCATATTCAAAAGACTCTCCATTGGAAGGTACGCTTGGTGAACACTTTGAAATGTTGTGCAATATGAATTCCGTCATAATTTACGGCAAAGGTGAAGGACACTGACACACGCAACACGAATCGAGCGCGGAAAAAGAATGCACGATCCACCAAAATGATTGTAAGTTCAATTGGTTGTTGGGCTGTGCGCGATGTGTATCGTGCATGTTGCACTGAACCTCCAATAATAATTCAAGCGAGTTTAAATTGAATTGAATGCAATTTGACTGAGATTCCATCCCATTTAAAAAAAATAACTGGATACTTTTATTTCCATTCCTCCGCACAAAGTTCCGCGGGTGTGTGTATGAGTGGTGGAGGCAGTGTGAGAACATAAGATTGACTGATTTTGATCGAAAGCATACTCAGCGATTATGGGTGGTACACATTGAATACATACAACAAAAAGCACGACGTACATTCACAAATAAGTTGTTTCTGAGGTGCGTTATGCTTCTTTTAATATCCATATTCCGAATTCTTTTTATTTGTATTGTATGAACGAGAGCGTTTAAAAAAATCATCGGTTCATCAGTGCTGTAAGAAATTGAACCTGTAATTTTTTCGTTCGTTCTTTCTGCACGTTTCCATTGCACTCGATTTGTTTAGCTATGCGTCGGCTCAAACACACAAACACACAATTAAAGGTTCAAACAAAAGGCACGAAGAAAAACGGTCTCGCAGAACGAAGAAAAGGCAAAAAAGCAAAATGCAACGGTCTCACGACACCAACAGCACAACAAAATCACATAATATCATCATTTATATTTTTCGTACTTTGCACTGTTCCGATCAAAAAGATTGTAATTTGTGGCCGAAACAAAACAAAAATAAAAAAGCTAAAATGGTTCTCTCTCTTGCCAGCTTTCCCTTCGTGCTCGTTGTGTGTGTGTGTGTGTGTGTGTGTGTGCATCGCCCGAAGAACGGATCGCGAAAAGCTGAATAGCTGGCTAGAGAGCTCATCGCTATATGCCGTCTTGCAGCAGCAAATCCGCTGCTCTTGCGTATTCTGTTTGAATGCCCGCAAAAAATATTTAGATAATGCTAGGTTTTTCGTTTTGGCTCTTTTAAATCGGCATCAGAAATCTAAAACCGGACACGAATCAAAATATTGTCTTGTGGCATATTATCGGCTCTTTGTTTGATTGTTTTTTTTACAATTAAAAATAAGAATGTGCATCAAGAGATAGCCGGCTTGAAATACGATGAGCGAACGGATTCTAACCACGAATTCCAAAGCCGTTTCCATTTCGCGGGCCGTTGTTAACACGATAATAATAGCAACAATTTCAATAATGATCGTTCAAAAATAACGTATGACCACTGGCACGCCAATACAGACCAACTTTAAATTGACTTCAATTATGCAATACTAATCATCTGTCGGCAAAAATAAGCACTTTGTTCAATGTAATTACCGCTACACAACAAACAATAATCATCGTATTTGGCATTGGGCGGTTCACAGGAATTCGCAAAATTTTGCAAAATTGTCTATTAAAAGCATATATTGAATTAATACAAATTGAATATTTTGAACGAGATATTGACTCGAAATGAATATTCCAAGGTGTCTCAATCTCTAATTGTTCATTCAATTACTTGAATAGAATTGGTTTAAATCGACAAGTGATAACGATTGCATCACGGCCTGGCATCATCTTCTATCTTTACATATAAATATATGTAAATAGACTATCAAGAATAGAACACTAGCGCCAATGTACAAAGTAGTGTTTTTTTAAATTTCTGCCCCACGTTTCGAACTAGTCCTGTATTGCTAGTTGAAAGAAACACTGAAAACTTAAAAGGCGCTCGCATAGCGTGTAAACGTCAAACAATCATGATTCCTACATTTGGATTGCATTTGTACTCTGAAAACAAAAGACCAGAACAATTTTTCGAAGCACAGCTGCATTGGCCCTCCCAGAACAGAGTCGATCGTGGAATTTGCTCCGATTAAAAAATAGAAAAATCGTGCAGCAGAAATTACTTATAGGATCAAAATATTTTTCCCGCTTGTCTATTGATTTATCCAAAGCGATGGTTGAAAATCGAAGGAATATTGCTCTCGAAACAACGGAATCGGACAAGAGCGAACACGGCAAAAACCCAAAGCGAAATACAGCTTATGACCAACTATTAGATAAATTTATTTACACATTATTTATAATTCGCTCGAAACATCGATTTGTTCTTTGCTGTGTTCGGATACAAGACGGTGCAGCGCGGCACGCAAACCCCGCAGACAATCAGTTTGCAATTTTTCGCGTTTTAGTTTGCTTCATGCAATAGGCAGATTTTCAACAATTTGGTGTATATACAAATGATATGGATATTTAGCTTTCGGGACGGTTTAATCGTTTAAAATATAATATTCGTAGCATAGCAAGCCATATATGCTAAGAAATGCGAAGCACAAATAAAATACGAAGAATTGAAAATGAATTTTGTGGAAGAATTCCATTTCATCCATTGTGTTTGATTATATCTAGGCGGTCGATTGTGATTTTTCAGCGACCCTTGCTCTTAGACAGAGGTTATTATTTGTCAGATGGAACTAATTATTATAAATTGTAAAAAATTTTCCACTAAATATATTTTGCACTCTGTTGAATGTCTACCGCTGTATGTGCGCGCGCGAAATCGTGACAACATGCAACATTCTTATCATTTTCCCCAACAATAGTGGTCGTCATTTTTTTCATCAGCAATAAACACGAGCCGAAAATTATAATGTATTAATTAATTTGAGGTTTCTCTTCTCTTGTGATTTCAGATTGTGGGTAGACATGCGACGATGATATGTTGTTATTACCCGATCAAACCTATGAACAGTATGAAGGTGAAAAAACCTTGTCAACATCACCGCTAATCGCACTCAAACGCATTTTAAGCGATGCAAATTTCTGCCCAAAAATTCCACATTTTGATGGACTACCCCGATTGGACGCAAACACAAAGAAACCCACACGAAATGCACAAACAAATGTTGATGGGTTTTTTGGCATCAATTTGGGCATTTCGATGGCCACATCCAAAACGGATCGCAGCGATAAGGAGCAGCAGCGAACCGGCACACCGGAAAGTTTTCAACAAACATGCGATTTTTTCAACAACATACCGGAATTCAACGGGGAACCGCTTGGGCCATTTAGCATACCAAAAGCACATAAAATGTCAAATAATGATGCTGACCTACTGAAGGAATGTGAATTATTATTATATAAATATAGAATACGGCCCGATTTCTTTTGTCGATACCGAAAAGCAATGGAGTGAGTTATTAAAATGTTAAAATATTGAAAATATTTCTTCTGTCTGGAATTAAATCGAACTTGTTTCTATTTTCCAGTGATTCGGCCAAACTGGATAGTAGTAAGCCGACATCGTGGCCTCGATCTCATCGGGTGGAAAGTCATATAACGAAAACATCACGTGAAAAGCGAAAACTGCAAAGTTCATCGCCTTCGTCACGGAATCATCCTGCTTCGGTTCGACGCATGCAGCGCTTTCAAAAATCCACCGCAATTTATACGTTGCCAATTCGGGGGAAGCATCACAATGGCACACATTGCAAAACAGGTATTTTGAGCTGTTTATTGAAAAGTAACAATCGGTGTTGCTCATATTCGTTGTGAAAGGTGCTAACAGAGAGGTGCGCGCCGCTGTAAATGGGCCGCTTTTCAACATTTAATTTAAATGTAATGGTGTCATTAATATCAAGAGACGCCGGCAATAGTATTTTACACTTGGAACTTCGTCTAATGTTTTCAACAACACCTTGAAAACGTAGTTTTTCTTGTATTTTTTGATGATAATATCTTTATACGGAGTCGAACATGTTTTTATTGCATTTTCATACTGCTACATGAAATCGTTTGCATTTCATTCGCAGTGCATTGCACGAATTTTTGCCACATTTTCCAGTGGTTTCAGAACGACTATAAAAATGTATGTTTGGTATTACAACAAAAACGGTTCGCCTATTTAACTTCAGAATGAAAGTAACTTTGTGCGTTTCGTCAGAGCAACCTGCTTCTGATTAATCATTATAAAAACATTGCAATCGAATAAATGGTGTTTATGATGAGAAAACCAAATCTGCTTATTCTTAAAGAGGCGAATGTGAAAGGCGTAAAATAACCAAGAATACAGAACCATAGCATTCCTTCGAACTACATCCCGACGTGCATTGTTCAACGGAAAAGAGGGAACAAAAAGAAAAAAACGACCACGAAAAAAATGGTGTTACATACGTAAAACTCTCTTTTCCACACATTTCCCGAAAGCCAACGGTGTCACGAGTTATGTTCATTTCTGATCGTATGTTACTTTGAGCATTAGTCACACAAAATGTCAAGTCAACACGATGAGATTGAGGATTAATTATTAGCAGGGCTTACAACGCATTGACATCTCCGTGTGCGGAGTCAATGCCGTAGCCAATGGTCGCATGCATCTCCGTATACGATATCAATGCCGGAGACAACAGTAAATGCCTTAACGGTTGACATGTTAAGTCAATCCGAGAGACGGGAACTATCAGGTATTTACTGGATCAACGTAAGTGACCTTGAGCTTTAGACTGTTTCGTTTAAAGAACATAGCTGCCATATAAATATTTCGCAAATCTCATCGGAATGACTTGAAATTGAATGCGATACATTTCTTTCTGCGAAAAGATGAGATTACGGAATTGTCGTAACGATACGTCGTGAGAACATAGTTTGCAAAGAAATTTGTCGTAATTATATTGGAAATTCCCCCATTTGATGATTGGACTCCTATTTACCCGAAGACATGATTCGAGTGCTTTCATTCACAAATAATAATGTTCCTAACATTTTGAGTTAACGTGTTAAAAATTTCCTGCTTACAACGGACAACCAGCCACATACGAACAACAAATCGCTCTGGGAATGGTTGAAATAGTTTTTTTTTAGGTCCAAAACGCATAGAAAATCATTCCGAGAGTTTTGAAATTTTGGACCGATCGCAATACTTTTACGCACACAGTGGTGTTTATTTTGCTGACTTGCCAGTTCGTCTCTGTTATCGTGCTCACTTGAACGGAAAAACAATGCGCTTCAATCACAGACATCACCGCGAGAAAAAAACATGCCAATCACAAACGATACAAAAAAAACGGACGAATGCTTAGAATGCCGCTGAAAACGAACCGAGTGCCGATCCGATACCGGCTCTTCACAAACATACCAAATGCTTTGATGCAGATTGCTTCACTTTGATTGAACAATTACTTTCATTTGATCTCGTTGAAATCAATTATCAAGCCAGGCTACGTGTTGAATGTTCAATAACGATAGTTACAACCGGCATTTCCTTAGAAGCCAGCATCAAAGTGTTCACTTTAGCTTTAAAAAGAGATGAACTACAAATTTGAACTGTCAACGAGCTCATTATATGCTAGAATTAAATGGATTAGAAACTTTGATAGCAAGGAAATAATTAAATTTTGCTGCTTATGTTTGGTTTTTCTGAATAATGGGGAACATGGCAATTATTTTCAGGCGTTCTCCATTTTATCTTCTCCATCAAGCCGCTTGTGATAAGATCGATGAAAGCTTAAGTCTGAACTGAAGAAGCTTGTCAAAACTCTTCAACGTTTATTTTTTCGACACGAAGCTTTTTTTAACGTGAAAGTTCAATGAGATCCACTTTATTTGCTTGCAATCCATCTGCTTCCTTTTGAAGTACGTTGCAAATCTAAAAGTCGCGATCTAAGGTCGATTCAAAAGAAAGAAGATGACTATCTGGGAAATCAAAAATGATTGCCAAATAAGAGAGTTCATGAAATGCAATATTAAGCCACTCTTTTCTCAAATGTAAAATCTTTCGTTCGCAGAAATAAAGCTTCAGTTGGTTTGTTTAAGATGACGTCGATAAAAATTATGCACAAACAATTATCTCAACATTGCTCATATTTTCTGCATTGCGTCCATCCGTTCTTTTCGTATCGCTCTTATAATATCAATATATGCAACATGATGGACAAATTGCTTGTGTGTGCTGTGTTTGTTATCTGCTGCATGCGTAGCCATGTGTACGTGTGAATGCAGCATAGAATTGACCGTAAGACGTCTAACCGTCAAGTGAACAGAACATAAATTTACGATTTTTTTTGTGAAAATCGGAACAGCACGGCCGCTGCACTGTGCAATTTGTTGTGTGTGTGTTTTTTCAATTGAATTTTATCTCATTCGTTTTGTTTTTGTCGGTCGGGAATGTGCGAACGGCTCGTGATCATCAAATAGCCAAGTTATTTATAAAAGTGGTGAAAAGATAGTTGCATTTCGATAAAGCGCTACGAAATGAGTTGTTTTCTATTCCGAAGGAAGAATTCTAATTCCGCTTTGAAACTCAGTACGCATGAACATGAACATGCACCGAGTAATTTGTATGTGCGGACACGGACACACACTTCAGGTAAAAATAAACAGAGGAACAATAAAATCAACAAGGAATTTTCATAAATTTTCGGTTTGTTTGCATCATATCTCTTTCTGATTTTATTAATTATTATGTGATGTGTCACCTTGTAGCTAGATTTTAATAACCGCTGAAAAAAATTAAACAAAAGTAGCAATGGCCAGCGCACGGTTTTATTGCGCATCAAAAGAGTGTTTTGAATGGCGAATGTGTCGACTAAACAAGGTGTAACTTGAATGTAGTTTATGTGTAAGATAGTAACGGATGTGCATATTATGACATGAAGCATAAGACGATTGCCTGCGGTGCAAAACACTGAACCCAAGAGTACCATCACATCGTACGTGTGCGATCATCAGTAACATCAACTTGACTTCGTCACATGGCCGATCATAAACAATGCTACAGCAGAGGCCCTAACAAAAACACATTGCAGAATTACGCGAGAAGAAAGCGACCGACCGAGAACCAAAAGCGAACAACTATAAAAATGATATCTCTTTTTCGACGTGTGAAGCGTAAATTCAGATAAGGTTCTCAAGAGATAAAAATGGGTGGAGATATTCATTCGTTACTTTCAGAATAGCGTGATTTAAAAGAAGCAGCATCGCGACCGTTGCTTTGGTACTGGACATTTTCGCATTTATTTGTTCACTGCCCCGAAACACACATCATTTGGTTGTTGCTTTTGTTGTTGTTGTTGTTGCCATTTTTGTTGTTTGAATGACACACACTCGAAAGTCAGTTATCAACGAGTATTATGCAGCATCCTTTTTCATCGCGACTTCCGATTCTCTTCCATTTGTGATTCATTCTATTTAATTGTGTCGATAAAAAACGGTCGTAAGGTTTACGATCGAAACGGCCACTTTGAAATGCTAGCATTATAGAATCATTAATCGAAACTTATTTAGATAAACACGTTCGCAGTTGAATCGCTCGTTGGCTCGTTCGTCCATTCGATCGTTGGTCTAAATCGTGTGTGCGTGTTAAATTTGAAATCAAACCGATCGAAACGAACCTTTGAATGCGATCTCACATCGTTTATTTATTTTCTCCATCTTTAATCGTCATCCACTTTCTCATTGAAAATGTATTTTATTCACCTTTATGCGCCATGTAATAACACAAACATCGCCAGCACATCGACATGCACACACACACACACACACACACACACACACACACACACACACACACACACACACACACACACACACACACACACACTTACGTCGTCTCGCCTGAATCATGAACCTGTGTAGCGTTTTTGTTATTATTGGTGTTATTTATCTAGTTTTTCATTTTATCGTTCTGTTTTGATGCAAGCGTTCGCTCATTGAGTGAACGTGTGGCAATGTATGTGTAGTAGAGTGTATGCGTGTGAGTGTTATAGACTTGTTGCTGCTGGTCCGACTGTGTATAACGCGGAATGGTTCTTGCGCCTATCTCCAATACATGGCCAACGCAAGAGCACACACCAAATAACAAGAAAACTAAAACGGATTTCAGGTAATAATACAATTGCATTGAGCAAAGCAGGTTCTTTTTTATGTTACCTTACATCTCGTGCGCGCTTTCAATGGATCGCGCATTCAGTTCCCTGTGAGTTCTTGACAAAGAAACACATCACGGCCATATCACTCTTCTTGTTTTCGCATTTGTGCACTCTATTTTTATTTTGTTGTGTGTGTGTGTGAATTTTTGCTCTACCTTTTTCTCAGGAACGAATCCAGTTGTGAAAAATCTGTGTGAGAAAATATTTTTTTTCGGTTGACATCATTGACAATTCCATTTGGACCGTTCAACAGCGACGCAAACCAAAAAGGAAAGAAAAACAAACCGAAAATTAATTAAATAGTTCAAGAAAAATATAAACATTGATAAAGGAAGGAGCATCGACCAGGCGGACGCAGTAACAGAAACAATGTTCAGATCAAACGTGGTGAATTTAAAAATCACCAAAATCATTTTTCGATTAATTCTGAATGATTTCAAAGAAATTGTGTATTCATTTTGATGGCATTTTTAAATGCTATAGCCTTCGTCGCATTGGTCGCTTTTCGATGGGTGATTTTCCGTGTGATTTGAGTTTCAATCGTGCCAGATAGAGATAGAGAGAACGAGAGCCAGAGATTTGTGCACCCGAGGGACTGTACTGATCATACGTATTTGATCTTTCTGTTAATTTATATTTCGTTTGATGCCATTACAAATACACAAAACATCGAATATAAACGTGCATGTGAATGGGAGCGCAGCGCCAAACCTATCATCATAAATGCCATTAGACGCGCTTTATAAAGTGAAAATTCAGAAAAAGAAAAATACAATAGTGAAAGAGCGAGAGTGAGAGATAGAAAGAAAAGGAATAAAACGAATAGAGAATCGAGGTAAACGGACGGCACAACGAAACACCAGAGAAAAAAAATAGTCTTTCAAAGATAAAGGAAACAAAAAGAAAAGAGATTTGAATTTAATTCGAAGAATTATAGATTGTGTGTTTGTGAGACCAATTAGTGCAATTCGATGCATTTGTATTCGTTTCGTTCCTAGTTGAGTGCGTGTGAGGGCACCCATTCCCATTTTGTTATGTGATTGCTTCGATTGTGATTTGATAGGGCTCTTAAAGACGGAGGACGAACAATAGACAAAACCACTCACGAAATTTTCTCACCGAACCAAAAAAAAAACACGAAAATTAAACGAAAACCAACTATATTCGAAAGTACCAAACCGCGCGACACCAAAACCGCCGATTTTCTTTCCAATTGGATTATACAAAGCCATGGCCACATTAGGCATTGGCTTATCAAAGGTGTTCATTCTGGATAAATATTTTAATGAATTATCCAAGTATTGGGAAACCGAAATTAAGCTACAAGGTACGTAAACGAATCGATTTTTTGCATTTAACCCATACAGTTTGCGACATTCATCATTGCCGATCAAATGACAGTCGGGCTTGGATATCGTTCGGCACAAATTCATTTCGGCGAAATCATTCGAAATGCACGGGTATTTCAGGTATAAGAAATGTCTGTGATATTCTGCCGTTCAACGAGGGTACTTAAATGCGGTCAGACAATCTAATGTAAAGAGGAAATATGATAAAAAATGATCGTAAAATATAATCGCGAATGGTTTCGGCGATGATTTTACAAAAAAGAATAATCTCTCTACTTTTGATTCGTTCGCTTTTTTTGTAGGATTGTGGAAAAAAACATTATTTCTTGTTATTCATTTACCTTTTCGAACATCCGTTTTGGTTCGAATTTCCAACAGAAAAACAATTGAAACAAATGAGGCAGAATGATTGCTTGAATATGAAAGAAAGACCCAACGGTGAGATTACAGATTGGCACCTCGATATCGTTGCAATTCCTTTTGTTTACACACAATGTGCTGCATAGTTTAATTAGTGTGCTAAAATAAACAATGGAAATCGTGCTGAATGTTTGCACAGCCTCGAACGTCGATTGACATTTTGGATAACAGCATATGTTCACTTCATTATGATTCCTTTAGCTGGAGAGTCATGCACAGCCAGCAACAGCAGTTTGCTATTTCCAATATTTATTAATCGAAATGGCTTTGAAGCTGTTTTGTTCTTTGCCGATTTTGGCGAAACCTTTAATAATAATCTGCTGTAATAAATCAATTGGCTTCAATACCTCGAATTCCAGTTATCGATCCGCCTTTGATCGTCTTAATTTCGTATGAATAATAAACGCTTCCCGTTTTTTGAGAATAGTCTAGTCGACGGCACTAATGGAACTCTACGAGAGATCTTCGTGAAGAAAAAAAAAACAACAACGTTTTCAAACATTACAGAATATAAATGGAGCAGCATAATTTGTTATTATGTCTGCCTTTCTAAACAGAAAAGGCATTAGATTTTCAAAACCTCAACATAATCAGACTGAGACTTCGAATGTGTATTTTATTCTCTCTCTCTCAATCTCTTTCTGCGCAAATGAATGTTGGATTTTAAATAACGTTGATTGTGCAATCATCGTGGTCGTCGTCATCATTCGTACCCACACTTATTGATTATTACCATTCGATCGAGTCATTCTGCAATTACCTGGTTTTGTTGGGCGCTCATAATGCCAGCGAATGCGATCAAAGAGAGAAAGAGCCAAATACATTACATTATATAAACGCCAATTCAAGCGTCGTACCAAAATTGGTCGACACATAAGAACGTCAGATCATAAAAATAAAGAAAAAGATAATAACTTTACAAAAAGTTATTTTATGCGCATGCTGCGCGTACGGTGTGGCACACACCACACAAATCCATTGCGAATAATAATCGCAAGCGCGAGCGCAATCACCTCCATCACTCAATGACAGTTACATGCACTCGTTGAATGCTTACGATAATTTATGGCCGTGTTTTGCTTCTTATGAATTTTTCGCTTTTCCCCATAACAGTGTACGCACGCGGCATTGCCTGCGAAAGTGTGAACCACGTAGAAAATTCAAATTTAAACTAAGTTTTTCATTTGTGTCAAAGAACACGTTAATCACCGGGTTAATTATGTATATTGACGCTTGCATGTTGCAACTCACAACAGATCAAGCGATAAAATACAACGAAGACATATTTTAATGATTCCACCAAAAAAAAAAATGAAATGTAAACGCGCGCGATTGCGCTTGCAATCGCATATTCTACCCCAAAGATTCATTGCCGTAATCTACACCTGCACATAATAGCGATCATTTTTTTTTATCTTGTATCAAATATTGTACATATGTCCCCACGTCGACGGACGACAACGACAAAAGAAAACGCCGAGAGCCAAGAAGAAAACACCTATTTGCTTTTGATCACTTTATAATTGAGTTTCTATTTGTTCATGGAAATTCCTCTGCGCATTGCATGAGCAAACAATCCAAACGCGAACCAATTGTTTCAAAGCGACCACAATCCGTTTGAATAAGTCACAAAATTATAGCATTTCCACTGCATTCGTGTGCGTGCATGTGCATTTTGAAAAGCGTCAGTTGGAATGTTTGTTTCGATAATTGGACATGAGTGTGTCTGTCTAATTAGAGCATTCACTTGGGTATGATGATAATTACATGCTTCGCAACAAAGATTTGTGGAAAAGCGGTGCATTGGCATTTGCTCGAGTTGTCGGATATCGATTTGGTCCACGATGTGTGCGAGAAATGATGTGCGACTGCTAAAGCAAATTATAAGTGGCGACCATGCAACAGTTAAATCGGATCTTATCAATTGCAAAATCAATGGCACTCTATAATTCTGTTATCCCAAATTCAAATGATCCATTTCAGATCCATGATGACCATTTTAATGGCCACTTTTGCGTTCACAGCTTTCAGAATAACCAGAAACTCTCTCTGCTGCGAATAAGGAATGCGAATTATTGTGCCATTCTTTTATGTGACGATTTATCAAAACATAAACCAGAAATATCGCTGCAAAGTGTTTTTTTAAGGTCTTTTCCATGTATTTTCACATGAATCGGCCGAATGATTGCCAATAAAACATTCATTGTTTCTGCGACTGTGTGCACGCACGCAAAGTGAAAAGCTAATGGACCACCGTGATAAAACAAGTTGAAGGCAACGAAAAAAGAGACACTCAACAAGAACAACCGAAAAGTGTGTGCGCTGTGCGTACGTATCCTCAACTGACGATGCAAATAAATTTCCTCCTTGTAATTCGTTGTCCGTACATTCGCTTCGAATATATATGAGCGAATGCAAAACCAGCATCTCATGTTTGTATTTCGAAATAGCTCCTCTTTTTGTCGCTCTCCACCAAACTAAACTGGTGAAAATTCCACCGTGGAATATAATTATTTGGCTAATTCGAATGCTGACAAGAAACCAACCGCGAGATATGAGCCACGACATCGCTATGTCCGGTGAAGCGAGCAAGAGGTATTGCGGGTAAAAGAAATTAAAAAATGAAATTGGACGAAAAAAAAAAACATAACGAAAGACGAAGCATTCTGAAAACGAAATGAAGATAAAATATTTAACAGAATGGAGAGAAAAAAGTAGAAAACGAAATCGATCTAAAACTGCCAACAACAAATACAAAAATAGTCAAGATTTCAGAGAGCGCGCTGAGAATCTCACGTCAGGAATCAAGACAAAAATAAGCGTCTGCAATGAAAACGAATGAAGAATGAAAAAAATTAAAGCAACAGCCAGCTCCACAACAGCAAACAGCAACGCCGAACAAACACACAGGGAATGCTGTTCTGCGCATAATCAATGTTTGGCGGCCCAGCAATCATCCGAATATTTAACCAAAATAAAAATGGAATAAACGAGAGCGAGCTTACTACTCACTCATGATGAGATAATGAAGAAACAAACTAATACTCACACCGTGAAGAACATTCTTTGACGAAGACAAAAGCACAATGAAATTTGATGGAATTGTGCAGACAAATAAAAATCATGCGCGCAACATAGAACAACGCGCGCGCATCGCAACACGAACACCAAAATCTCGGTATATGTACACATACACTCACACTCGAGAGAACCAAGCGTGGAAGATGTGTAAAAGCAGACTTGCGAGAAAGATGAAGACAAAGGCAATAACACATATTATTATGAATAATAAGACTAATGGTAAGCCAGAAGCAGGTTTTGCTTCACAATTCGGCAAATGTTCATCAGAGAGAATGATTCGAAATAAACGCTGTGCGATAAATTCATAAATGCATCTCTTGGCAGGTCGAGCAATATACATAGGCGCAAATGGAACCGCTCAAAAAATTCATTCACACAATACAGAAAAGCCGAACGATTGAAAAGAAATGATGTAGAATAGCTTCGTTTCTCGTTAACTGTGCGCGGCTATCGCATTTGATCAGTCTCTCGTTCAACACAAAAGTGTGCCTGCTCAAAATGACACAAGCAATTTATTTTCCTTTCATAATTCTTAATACTCACATATATAAGAGCTGCAGTTGTTGTATTTGCGCGCGCTCTTTGCCAATTGTATACTGCTCACTTGTAATGTCAATGGATGAACCGCATTTCGTGCTTCAGAGATTATGGCAAGTGTGTCTTTAAAAGTGCCCCGAAACGATTTTTGGACCCACTAACATTCAAGTGCACTGCATCCACTTAATTGCTAAGGCAAACGAGGTAAAATTTAGTCTTATGTAATGCGATCATATAAAAATGTACTTTACTAAATGCAAATTCCCTCCTGAGTATCGCGCATGCTGCGTTTGAATTGTTTGGCCGAATATAAAGAGAAATATAACAAACACGCTCTCTGATCCTTTCTTCACAAAAAAAAAGATTACCGAAGAAAGATCAATCGAACAAAACAAAACAAAACAAAACCCGAATCGATAAAATGAAACGAGCCATGCGAGCGCGAAAATTCCATCGTTCGTTTTCAAAATGGTACATGCTTTGTTTGCACGACGCATATTTTTATTCGCTTTTTTACTTTCTATCTCCACCTCACTTACTTCACGTTCCTTCTGTAAACAGCTCAAAACACGAAAACCACCAAACATAAATACACACGAACGCACACACTCAATTTTATGAACAAAGCAGGAGCAAAATGCATTCAATATTATTAAGTCAGTTTCCATACGTAATTTCCACCTTTGGTAGAATTTGTCGTTGTTGTTGTTCGTCTCTCTTTCGACGCTCTTCTTCAACTCTTTTTTCTTCAAGCACTTTTCGCTCGTTAGCATTGTTGTTTTCATTTACCTTTGCCTACATGAAATAATAAACGAAGACTATGACGTAGTGTGCTTGAGAATGTGCATCGTCGGAAGGTATTAGGAGTGATAGATAAATTTGGATTTCTTAGCAATTGCAATTGTTTTTCGGGGATCAAAATCCAGTCGGCCGTAAACTTGTCCAAACACCGGAAACCATGCAATGATATCGATCGACCCAAATCAATGGGAATTACTCGAAAAAATCCGAGATTACGGCCGACTCTAATATATTTATTTGTTTGCGTTTGTAGTCTCATGTGTGGATGTACGTAGATGGATACTCTTTTCGTTACACACGAAAAAAAAATCGTATTCATGTCATGGGTTCAGTGACTGAAAATAAAGGCGGTGAGAGAGAGGAGCGAAGAAGTGCGAGATGAAACAACATCATAAGAGAGAAAGAGAGAAACAAGTAGAGAACACGGCCAATCGTTGCGCGCGAGCGGCATTTTTATGATGTTATTTTATTTTGGATGTTCACCTTCATCTCATCTCATCTCATCTCGATTCTTAGTGTTGTTCGTTATATTCACACATCCTCTGTGTGTCTTCACGACAATTATTTTACCTGTCCTGCCATCGATTTGACATCGTTTGCGTGACGCGATCACCATTTATTTGCCCAGCCGTAACCAATTGCTCAGGACTTTCTCAAGATTTCTGGCTATCGAATTGAAGCTACCATTTTTTTCCGGTAAACTTTATGGACTCTTGTTTGTTTGTGTCATATCTCACTTTATTCTGATGTATTTAAATGATCGTTATCAAAAAAGCATGAAAAAGCCTCCTTCACGATGTGAATCTCTGGCAACTGGAGAGCGATCGATTTGATGGCGATCAATTTGGACGCCATATTTACCGTTCCACCGAAATGAATGGTAATCCATATTTATTTCAAATTCGAATTAATGTCCCCATCATTGGCTCATTCAATATACCGAATTCTAGATGCGATTGACGCTCATTTATAATATCTGTCAATATTAACGACTCGTTAAGCGTTCGATGGTTTTTTTTCTGGTTTTGCTGGGCAATTTCCTAATTAAAAGTAGCATAAACTGAGGCGATGGCCATAAATCTCTGCATTCGAAATCTAACAAACTACTTCTAACGATGAAAATCTAGCTCTCAATCTATGATCGAGCAAAGGTTAGTTAGCTTCGAGTTCATTCGTTTCGTTTAGAAAGTACTTAAACACCAATTTTTTTCTCTCTTCTTGGTTTCAAAGCCACACTCGAGAGTTTGGAATGCAAAAGTGATCAAATGAAACATCATTTGAATCGTTTATGCCAAGTTCCATTACGAATTAATGTATAAAAATGGCCTCTGGCATTGGTTCCTTGTTGTAGTTGCGCATTTCAATAAAAATCAGAATAGTATCTGGATGGAAGGTACGCGCGCGCCAGCCAGCGTCCACAACTTTGTTGCTTTTGTCGTGAATTATTATGCATTGGCCCATGAAATTCGTATTAAAACTCGCGAGCTGCTGCTGCTCCTCCGAGTAAAAGTCTCTGAGCTAAGAGACCACACTTCATGCCTTTATATTATCGGTTATCGCCGAACAGAACAGGTTTGGAATTTATTTCATGTATTTTGTATATGTTTAGCTTTGTCTTTAATCAAGCATAAAAATTGCTTATTTTTCTTCTACTCTGCCTTAATTCTCTCCGCTTATTTTTTTCTCTCGTCGCTTCTACTGAAAATTACGGTCGGAGCTCTATATCAATTGCAATAGAATCAAATGTGTATTCAAATCGCCATAATTTGAATGGGCATTATAATTGTTGTGTTCGCCTTGAATCTTGATGGTTTGCAACGATAATCGTTTATTGAACGTGAATTGGAAACCTGAATTTCGATGGAAAAAGAGTTATGAACCGAAAGAAATCATTAGAAGATCAAACTCGGAGGTCGAATCGTTCCCATTTTATTTTGTGCTCCCTGCTCCGTCGCATATCAAACGTCGAGAAAGTCGAAATCTCCAGCCTAGACCTCGGAGTTCGTCGCCTGATATCTTTTTTCAATGCTTTCCGATTTTTTTTTTCTGTCGAAGTCGACCGAAGAAAAGCCAAACATTCTTTGGTCCATCTCAACATGAATTATGGCAGTCCACAGCATAAATTAATTGACAAAAACAAATAAAATGTGATCCCATTCAATTGCCATAAATAAAATACGTAAAGAAAAGTCCTAATAACTAACGTCTGAAACACTAATGCCAACCAGAAACAGCAAGTATTCGCTATCGTATTGCCACTGAGACTCGGCGCGGTATTTCGTTTGGAATTCTGTTTTGGTTCACAAATACTAAACAAAATGGTAAAAAAGATACGAAGCAGAAAGCAGAATGCGCCACACGAATCGCGACTGGCAAGCAGCCTTGTGCCTGTGCCTGTGCCTGTGCATGTATGCAGGTAATAAGACACGGCGGTTTTTGGTTTTGCCAAACGTTCCATGAACATAAAATGGCACACACAAAACAACAGTGACAAGGAACCAAAAAGCACGAAGTGCGTCAATACTCAAATGAAAGAGCGAGCAAGAAAAATCGAGAAATCAGTTGATAATGATCATATTTATTCGTTAAAGAGCTGTGTATCGTTGTTTTGTTTTGATTTTTATTTCAGTTTCGCGCACATTTCCTATGAATTTTCGTTTATTTGGTGAATACGAGCTGATCGAGTGTACATTCGTTAAATAAGAAGCAGACGGACAATGAATTTGGATTTGATCGAGCTCTCTGGGATCGGTGTGAGCACGGATTATTAACACTGTGCTTGCACTCGAAGCATTTCGCGAAGTAAAGAGAGAATTTGCTTATGTCAAGAAAAATTGCGCTTGTATCGTATAAAATCGTGAATTCCTTTGTGTTGTCTCTTCGCTGCAGTTTGTGATAAAAATGTTTATGGCAATGCGAATGTCTTTGTTGAATGGAATATGAGCCGATCACTGATTTCGCATCACACAAATATTTTGTGCGACTCTCGTATTTTTGAATTTACATCGAACGAACGAACGAACGAACGAACGAACGAACGAACGAACAAACGAACGAAAGAAAACCAATCTGTTTTGCATTACTCATGGAAAAATAGCAAAAAAATTCCGACCACCACACCGAGGCAAGCGCAAATTTATTAGTTCGTTTGGTGGAAAAACGGCAATGTGCAATATACAAGACCAAGAAGTCAGCCCAGCGCGCATGTCGAGAAAAACTGCGCTCAAAGAATTATCGTATCGACATTTTTGCACCGCCAAATGATTTCATGTTGGACGCAGCAGCAGCATTTATTTCACTGGCGATCTGTTGTGCTTTGTTCGTTTGTTTGTCCGTTCATACAAATCAGGCGACTGTTTATTGTTCGCCATCTAGTTGAATGGGCTCCATGTTATTTCATGTCCGATACTGAACAGCCACACTCTTTCTCTATGTGGTCATTGGTTTTGTTGCTTGCAAGACCTTAAGATTTGTTTAGCAGTTCAGAATTGGCTGGCGTTCTTTTGTGAATTACGCCATTTGAAGTGAAGTGTGCGTAAAAATGCTTGGTTAATTCTTAATTCAATAACCAGGGGAGCAGAGACAGAGAGAGAGAGGCAACAAAAGCGAGAAAAACTCATGAAATATCACACACACACACACACACACACAAAACGATTGCATCGGTACTTCCATTCCGACCGAATACAGTTTTGCGGTCAGCGGCAAATTTAACTGAGAGTCTCGCTCGCTCTGCCTGCTAAATATTCAAATCGATTACGTTTAATTTCTTCATTGGTAGTTGATTTGTTGTTTTTGCTAGGCATATATTTTCATGACGATTCTCGCTGGCGTTGCATCCCGCCCTTGCGCTGCATTCGAAAGAACGAAAAGACTGTTGAATTAATAATTTACAATAAGAGAGGATAATGGTAATTTTGTGCAAGTAATCTCAGCAAATCTATTGAGGCACTTTGCCTCAAAATTATCTGAAAATTTACCGCAAAAAACATAGATAAATGAATAAATGACTGGAATTTTATTAGAAGGAAAAAAACAGTTTCAAAGTTTTATAACGCTGAAGAAATAAATACAGCTATTTTCATAATTGTTGCATCGCTTTTGAATTGTCCAATTCAAATTTTAATTTGCCCGAGCAATTTCAAACATTACACAGAAAGACCTTCTTCGCATCATATCGAGAGTACGTCCGACTGTCACGATCACGTCATACACGGCACAGATAGAAGAGCAGAGAGAAAGGAAGATAAAAAATGTGCATAGATTATCTCAGTTGGATAGAACGTCTCTGTTATAAATGGACTGAAAAAGACTCACCGATCATAAAATCTTAATAAAAAAACAACTTTACGAAGAAATGGAAACGTCGAACTCAACTTATGAACTCAATAGAAATGTCGTTAGATCGTTTCGGTGCGAGAACGAGTGAACGAGCAAGAGCGAGCGCGACTGAATCTTTGTTTCACATCTCAATGTGTGGTTTTCTCTTGAATCCAACCAAATTGTCCATTGAATTGGCGACTTAATTGAATCAACAGTTTTTATGTGTCTTTCTGAAATGGTTAAACTTATTGCTTCTTTTCATAGATACGACCCATTGAAATGTAGATTTCATATCTAATATTCGATTTTCGTTTTCTTTTCATCGTTTCCGTCGCTGAACAGCTTGATTTTTTCCTTTTGATGCAATATTTGTTTGTTGGGATTTAAGCTTCTGAAAGGAAACTTAATATGTAAAATGAGAAAAGAAGCTAATAAAATAACCACGAAAACGCCGAATAATATGATCAAATGTTGAGTTTTTGTTTTCTTCTCACTTTGTGTGTTATCGAAAAGCTGAACAAACAAAAAAAAATGATATGAAAGGCAAATAAATTGGCTGCAAAAAATATGACGATCATATATTGACTTATCGCATTTGTTCGACAGATCTAAGCATAGTGACATTGGTATTATCCAGCTCTCCATTCTGCTTCAATTCATTACGATGATGATGTTCTTTTTTGAGAAATGCCGCGCGGTGTTCGTTCAGCAAAGACACACATATACACGAAAAGAACATTAACCGTTATTCTTTGAGACATATTATCATAATGCTTCATGTTTGATTCGATGGTTGTTGACAACCAAACAGGCATTAACACATTTAATCTTGTTGATGTTTTCTTTCAATCGAATCATTGCAGTCTTAAGTATGTGCCTTCCAGCACTCTGCACACCTGTTAATCTGTTTCTTTCGCTCTTGACATTCTCTTATTTTTCACTCACATAAATGTATTTCAAGCCTTGTTATGTTCACTTACGCGCTTACGCCGTAAATAACCGATTTAGATAAACTTTGCTCAAACTACAATACCAAGAATTCCATTGAATAAAATGTATATCACTTCTGTTCCTTTCGTCAGTATGGAATCTAGCTATATTGGTTACTTGCCGCTTTATATCATTTGTTGATTCGTTTGAAGTTTTTATTTTTTTTCTCTGACTTTGCGCGGGGCAGCAGGTAAAAAACAAAAAGAAAATGCATAAATTATCGCTAAACCAGTTCAAGAAATCGGTTTATATGGCCTTGCTGTCGCTGAAGGTTGTTCCATATTTTCTGTAAGAAATACTAATTGCTCCTTCTCTCTGCGCTCGCGCTTCAGATTCGAGCCGGGAGCTTCACTCAAAAAAGGAAGTTAAATCAACCTGTACGCATCGCAATATGTTATTCTAGCCGTATATTGTAATCGCTTTTATTGGAATGATCAACCAAATTGAATCGCCGTACAACCATGGACATTTAATAAATATTTGCTTGTTTTTGTTTTTCAGACGCTTCATCGACTAACGAAGCTGTTCATTTGCAGCAACGTTTAAAAAGCCTGAGCAGCGAATTGGTCACGTTACGGAATCGGTTGCATGTCGACAACGCCAATGTTGATGTGACACTGACTGGCGACGCTAACACTGGCGCTGCTGTTAATTTGGTCACATCAACCAACACCGCCAATCTAACCAATGGACCATTCGTTACGAATCATTCAAACATGCAAATTGGCTCATCAGCAATACCCATAGCAAACAAATCCAGTCCAAAGGTAAAGTATTGAAACTAAATCTCACCACACTTTCATTGACTCCGCGGTCTCTCATTCATTCTTTGGTTCACAAAAACAGGCATATCAAATGAGTTCTAGCAACACATTGCCGCATGGAATCAATTCCGTTCCAATAGTTTCGCCCAGAAATACCTCAATACCTCTTCCACTACCGCATCATGTCACGGGAAAAAATCACGGTAATTCAATATTTTGCCATTCAATAAATCGCGCATTGAAATCCAAGACAATCCAAGTCATTGGGTTAATTGGTCAGAATTAATTTGAGTTCCATTTTATTGATGTCAATCACACAGAAGTTCCTGGAAATGGAGGAACATTGCGTCGTGTACCGCCCGAAATCGTCGCAAATGAAATCATCACAAAACCACATGCTAAAATCATATCGCCGAGCAAAACCGTAACCAGTCCACACAGAATCTTGGCTAAAGACATGGAAGATTTGATCCATCTACAGGGACCACTGACTGAAGATGCCGTCATGCGAACGCTTCAAGCACGTTTCAACGAACGAAAATATTTCGTGAGTAATTTTGTCCGGTTTACACATAATGGGAAATTATGAAATTATAATTGGCATTTGCGTGTATCGTCCTCGATACATTCTTGTTTTGATTCTCATTTAAAAAAAAGAATTTTCATTCACTTTTTCGATTATTAAACGCTTCATTGCGAACGCAATTATCGAGATTATCCGAAAATCCGAATGAATATTACATAAGCCAGCAGTTAAGCCTATAATTATCTTGAATTAACGTAATTCTTAAAAAACCAATGGGTTTTAACCATTTCTTCGATTAAATTATTGCTTCTGTCAGTATGGAAGCAACAAAACATCCATTCACAAACTTCGTGTCTCTGATTCAAGACTTTAATCTCCCGGGAAACCTTTTTTCATAAGGTTGAATGCATAATAAAAAGAAAAAAGAAAACACTATCTAAATCAAACCTGAAAAGCATGTTTCTACGATTGATTGATCAAGTGCAATTTAAAATTCGGCTATCTTACATTAAATTTGTAGTTTCCTCGTTCCTTCAAATGGATAGCGTTATTGAAATTAAAACGGTAAGATTTTATATCCCGTACGTGAGCATGATTGATACCGTCATGTAAATAATTTCAAGATTCAGGTCTTGCGAGACTCATTGCATTCGCTACGCATAAAATACATGCAAGAAAAAAATATGTGTGCATTGTTTGAATTGTGGAATCATTCGGAATATGATTGCGCGTAATTGAAGATCGCACGCAAGCATCAAATCAAAAGGAACAGGATAATCAGAAGGCATGAAAGGATGCGGCAAATATGAAATTTTCGTAATATCGTTACGAACTTACGAAGATTATTTATTTCAAGTGCATTCCTAACGGGCATTCATCATTAGCCGTAAACATAAAAGTGCATCATTCGATTTCGTGAAACGTTGCACGGAAAACCAGCTCGAAAATCGCTGCTTTATAATTTTGCATATAATGATTAATTTTCGTGGAGGTCGAAAATTGACCGTATATGAGCACAAACGTCCGACTCGTAATACGACCAAGCCCGCAATTTAAAATTTCGAAAAAATTTAAACGCTTGTTCGAGTGTCAGAAAAATTTCGAATTACGTGACATTTGTCGCACGCAAGCGACAAAAATGTTCGCACGCAACGAATAATTTGCAACAACATTCATTTATAAATTAAATTTATCATGATTTTGGTATTGCATCAATTAAATGGAAGTATTCGAGAAAAATGCGAAGCATTCATTGGAACTGTGTGAAACAATGACTGGCATTTACATCACGAAGTGTAGATAGACGTTGAAACGAACGAAAACTATTTCTTAATAGCTCGGCTTTGATTTGCTTTTGAATTAAATAATTAGAGTGCTTTTATTTTGCCCATACAGTCAGCTCTGGGTCACGCCCAAAACAGCTATGCCAAAAAATCCCAAGTTATTCAAATGCATCGTTGAATTTAGAGAGCTTTTTGTTAAGGCTCGTCGTGATAATGTTCGCGAATCGAATTGATTCGAATAAAAGCAGCACACACACGCCCAAATGTTTCGCGAGAAAAGAACAAATCTAATTTGAATAATGCAAGCCGACGGCGCAGAACAGGTTCACTACTAAAACTTACTTAAGCGCAGACAAATTGAGACAAATATGCGTAAACAAGCGAAAAAACAGGCGCAAGGAAAATGAAAGAACATCGAAGTAAAAAAAAAAATCCCCGAGAAAATGCATTCGCATTTTGGAAGCGCAGCAACTCTTAAAATACTGAAAGAAAGAGGTGCTTGAGTAAAAAATTAATTTCTTCTGAAAAATCTTCAGATCCATTCTCGTTGCGAATATACGAATCCAGTTTGGATGCCGCTTTGCGTCTCTCCCTCTTTCTTTACGTACGCTTCGCTTCTACAACTTTTACGAGACTTTTATGTGCTTATCGTTGGTCTTTGAGCCGCACGCTCCTTTGCCATTATGATGCATTTTACTGCACATTCAGCTGGCAAAATTATTCTCTGGCTCAGCATTTTGTGATGTGTGCATTTAGTTTGTACTTTTGCAAGTATTTGGAGAAATGTATATTCTGCGTTAGCTGAGTAGTGGCAATGGGATAAAATGGTAAAATGACAAGACAGGCGCGCTCTCGCATTCTCGTGCTGGGATGATGACAACAGGCAAAATGAACAATTATATTTGCGAATTACGAAGCATGTTTGGCATAAGCCGATAAAATAGCACACACAAAATATATATTTAAATCGATGACGGGGAGAAATTTTCGTGAAAGAGTTGCCTGTAATTGACTGTGTCTTTACGCCTCAAGACAAACTAATAAGCAAATTATTACCAATCGATATCGATGTGTGTACTCAATTTAGCCTAAGTCGATTCAATATTCTTTTTGCGTTACGTTCACTTTATACATTTATCTTAGTGACACCATCATTGCGAATAGTCGATAGATATCGCGCGGCATCGATGCCTGCGGTAAAAACGAAGTTTTGGTTTGTCTACTTAATTTGCCATAGAATGTTAGAGTGCTGAGCCGAAATGTACGGGCTAAGAATTCCGCACACGACAAATGATCATTGAATAAAACTAAATGACTGAAATAGCTTTAAAAAAGGCGCACCACCAAATAAATAGCACAACGTGGCATGGCGCAGAGCATGTAATTAATATTGAAACGTATAAAAATCGAACTCAACAGAAAGAAGGAGAGAGAAAGAGAAAACATACACACCTTTTAGCAATCGCTCGATGCCATTTTTGTTTTTGTGCGTGTGTAAAACTGGCTATAAAAAGAGTAATTTGCTTTCAGACCAAATGCTCTGGCATTCGTTGCTGCTGCTGCTGCTGCTGCTGTTGTTGTTGTTGTTGTTGTTGTTGTTGTTGTTGTTGTTGTTGTTGTTGTTGTTGTTGTTGTTGTTGTTGTTGTTGTAATCCATTCTGCTTCGTATTAAGCTTAATTCATTCCGAGCATCAAGACGCGCGTTCAGACACAGGAATTTTCAACAAAATTACTCTAAATGATGTAGAACACATGTGTGCAGGGATTTTCAATTCCATCGACCATAATTTGCATTCAACCATTTCTATAATTTATTCCCATGCATATTTTTTGTTTGAAAAACTGGACCGAACACACTGACATTCAATCGCGTGTGAGCCATTTTGAAATTACTAGAATTTATGCGAATGTGAGAATTCTAGGAAATGCATTAATGAGAAAAGAATGCCATTGAATAAAATAGAGCGACACCGCACAGCATCAGCCGCAGCAGACACCTTGCTGTCATTTTTTCCAACACATTCGTTTTGTATTTACTTTGAAATGAATGGAACATTCTTAGAAACATGCTGCTTTGATGCCGTGCAAATTCAATCCCATTTAGATCCATTTATCTTTATCTGATAACGAGTAAATTTATTTTTCTTCAATGATATTATTGCGCGCATAATTTCTTCGGCTATTTTCAATAAACCCGATGCAACTGCATAAATGGCTGCTAGAAATCCGTATGTGCACAATTATTTTCTGCAATACTGTAAAAAGCTGACATTTATATTCCTCCCATAAAAAAAAATATTTAATTGGCCATTATTTATTGATTTTTTCTGCGTGACTTTCTTCATTGACTTATTATTTCTGTTTTTTTTTTTTTTTTTTTTGGTAGACGAACGTTGGACCGATCTTGCTATCGATCAACCCGTACATGGATGTTGGAAATCCTTTGACATTGTCATCAACACGTTCACTTGAATTGGCACCTCAATTGCGAAAAATTGTTCTAGAAGCGGTGCGTCAGCAGGCTGAAACTGGATATCCGCAGGCGATCATTCTATCGGGAACATCAGGTGCGGGTAAAACGCATTGCTCGATGCTATTGTTACGCCAATTGTTTGCCGTCGCAGGCGGTGGACCTGAAACAGATGCATTCAAACACTTGGCCGCCGCATTCACTGTACTTCGATCGCTTGGTTCAGCCAAAACATCCACCAATTCAGAGTCCAGTCGAATTGTAAGTTGGTTTTTCATCCATTCAAAATCGTTCATTTTCAACATTGTTAAATGTATGTTTAAATAAACTGGTTTCTTTCATTCAAAACGTAGGGTCAATTCATCGAGGTGCAAGTCACAGATGGTGCATTATATCGAACAAAAATCCATTGTTACTTTTTGGATCAGACTCGTGTCATTCGTCCGTTGCCAAATGAAAAAAACTACCACATATTCTATCAGATGTTGGCCGGATTGAGTCGAGAGGAGCGGATCAAACTCAATCTCGAAGGATATTCACCAGCAAATCTGCGATATTTACAAGGCGGCGACATTCGACAAGATGAAAAGGAAGATGCCGCTCGATTTCAGGCATGGAAAACTTGTCTTGGAATTTTAGGAATTCCATTCTTGGATGTAGTTCGAGTGCTGGCTGCCGTGCTTCTGCTTGGAAATGTACAATTTGTCGATGGTCAAGGTTTGGAAGTCGATATCAAAGGCGAACCGGAGCTAAACTCAATAAGCTGCCTTTTGGGCGTTCCAGCTGCAGCTTTATTCCGTGGCCTGACCACACGCACGCATAACGCTCGCGGTCACCAAATCATCAAATCAGTTTGCGATGCAAATATGTCGAATATGACGAGAGATTCATTGGCAAAAGCCTTGTACTGTCGCACCGTTGCCACGATAGTGCGTCGCGCTAACAGCTTAAAACGCCTCGGATCCACATTGGGCACATTGAGTTCCGATTCAAATGAATCTGTGCACAACCAAGGCGATATTGCGAGTCAACATGCTTCAACGATTGGAGGCAATTCCGGTTCCAAATCGATGGCTGCATTGAATAACGCCGTTCGACATGCTACCGATGGTTTCATCGGCATTTTAGATATGTTTGGATTTGAAGAGCCGAAACCAGCCCAACTTGAGCACTTGTGCATCAATTTGTGCGCTGAAACTATGCAGCATTTTTACAACACGCATATTTTCAAGAGTTCGGTGGAATCGTGCCGTGACGAAGGAATATATGTCGATACCGATGTCGATTATGTTGACAATGTGCCATGCATCGATTTGATTTCATCGCTACGGACTGGTTTGTTGAGCATGTTGGACGCCGAATGCGCTGTGAGAGGAACTGCTGAAAGTTACGTGGCAAAAATTAAAGTGCAGCATCGAAATTCAACGCGCTTGGAAAATAAACAAATGGAATTACAAGATCCGCGAACGTTTGCCATTCGCCATTTTGCCGGCCGCGTGGAATATGACACAACCGATTTCCTTGACACAAATCGAGATGTTGTTTCCGACGATTTGGTGTCTGTATTCTATAAGCACACATGCAATTTTGGTTTTGCCACACATTTATTTGGATCTGAATTGAAAGCATTGTACGCCGTTGAGAATGTACCACGAGGTTTGAGCTTTCGTATCGCTCCAACCTCGCATACCGATCTACTAAATGGTGATGAGCCCGTTTCAACGCTCACCCAAGATTTTCATACACGTTTGGATAATTTACTGCGAACGCTAGTTCATGCTCGGCCACACTTTGTTCGATGTATTCGAAGTAATGGATCTGAAGCGCCTGGAACATTCGAACGACAGACAATTGTCAAGCAAATTCGATCGCTGCAAGTTTTGGAAACGGTTAATTTGATGGCGAGTGGATTTCCACATCGGATGCGATTCAAGCATTTCACCGGAAGATACAGAATGTTGGCTCCATTCCGGATGCTTCGTCGAAACGATGAAAAAGCATTGGACGACTGCAAATTAATATTGCAGATCGCCATGGATACACCGCCAGATATTCAAGGAACTGTTACTTTGTCATGGGCACCTGGCAAACGACACGTTTTCCTGAGCGAAGGGATTCGACAACATTTAGAGAAATTGAGAACTGACATTCGAATGCGAAGTGCAGCCATTATTCAGGCAATGTGGCGAGGCTATTCTCTGAGAAGGCGCATCGGAACGATGAAACGCACACGACATACCGTTTCCAATAATATTCATTCCCACAATACAAATAATTCAGGTAATTATACATATCTAGTCAAAGAAATTGAGTGATACATTTTTCAATCATAATAAAGCTTCTTACACTTAACTTTTTGAACGCTACCTCGATTTCGTATAACTATGCATAAATATTCATTAGAAAAAAGAGTCAGTCTAAATATAGCATCAATTTAAACGTACCTTACAAATCATTACAAATTTAGCGAATCGACCAACAGCTAAAACAGCCACCGCCCGAGTTACACGTCCGCGGCCACAGCCAATTGCCGGAACTCCGCCACCCGATCCAAATGAAAAATGCGATGCCAATATCATTCAACAGACTTGCAATCTATTTGGTCTTGATTTGGTACGATGCCGTTAATTCATATTCTCTTGCCATTTTGATATTGAGAAAATAACGTTTATAATTTACATTTTCAGGAGAGACCGCCACCAGTGCCACCATCTCGATCATATACTGTGACAGGTAACTCGAAATTGGGATATCCACAAACACGCATGATGAAAATGAATTTCCCCGAATTGTCGGCGCTCAATCCGCCAACGAAACAGCTGCGAAAGGGGGAGACAGTAACTGTGGTGGGCGCATCACATCGACGAGGCCATTTGATTGTACAACACAAAGGTGTTACATTTCACGTTCCATTCCAATACATGGAATTGGTGAAATCGGTTCCACCGGGACCAGTAAATATTTAACACACAACTCGCAATTTCATAAAATTAGTTTTTAAGCAAAAGAAGACTGTAAATACACGCAACATTTGAAAAAATTCAAAAGCCGCCTAGAATTTAAGAGAATTTTTATAACAAAATTAAATTGTATAAAATGGATTCGTTTCGGTCGAAAACGCAATCGCAAATCAAAACAAAAAGGGCAATTTCGGTTAAGTCTACATTTAAGATTAGAAATAAACAAAAATATGCAAAAGTGTAATGCTAAAACCCAGTAAAAGAAAAGTTTTGAATTGGCCATCTGCAATGATGCATTTGATGCAACAAGTGTTTTCTCGCTAGCTCCAATTCACAACAAATATATTCAATGAGAGAAAACAAGTCTACGACTTTGAAGTTACATGCAATTATACTATTATACAAATCATCACCGAAGACACTCCAACCACATTGAATTGAACATCGAACAACAGAGAAACAAACAACGTATTTCGCGACAATTTGAAAATGCCAAGATGAAAATTTTCTGAGATTAATATAAATGTCAATTGAGATGCAAATGATTTTCTTTGTATTATTAATCTCTATAATCATCAAATAATAAGTGCCAAGCGATAAGTTTTTATGTAAATAGAATCATGATTACGATAAGGACGTTCTTATTATTTCATCCCTTTTTATTGCTATTTATATAAAATGCATATATAACGAGCCCATTCAAATGCACTCGCCGCTTTCGCTAGAATTTAAGGAAAATATTCTTTGACTGGCATTCGCATTTTTTTTGTGTGCACTATCGCATTTATTTTCATACATTCTACGAATAAAAGATAATTGCAACAATTCCAATAAACTTCTCGAGTGTTTAATTTTCTTCAATCCTATGACGTACAGCGCACCATATCAAGCAGCTCTTGGAGAGGATTCAAAGAGGTAAGTCGATTGTTTGGATGTAGGGAAAAGCTTGGAAAGCATTTTAGGTGACAAGATGGAGAACAAATAAGTAGGCATGAGATGGAAACGGCATAGAGTTTGAATAAGTAAGGAGATTTTTCTGAGAAGATATGTTTGACTTCAATCTTATCACATCAAGACTTTTATGAAAAACTATCTAAAATACTGAAAATACGACAAACTTTCAAGAATGGAGATATTGAGAAGTAAGAACAATGATAAGCCGCCCATGACAGTTGAAAATCCCGATTTTCTGTGTACATCTGTATTAAATTCGTCATAAATGTTCGTCATTCAACACCAAGGTCATTGAAAAAATCAGAAAATTCACTAATTAGAGTTCACGATATCCAGCTGTCCCGAGAAGTAATTACGACTATTGTGTCAACACGACAAAAGAATTTTCATTGAAGTTTTAAACTCAGCAGAATTGTGATTTTCGTAATTAGTTCATTCGAAAATGTCGCTTGATCGCGTCACTATCAGTCCTTCGATTGGGTCTGCCCGAATGAAATCGATTACATCGCTACAAAAAAACTTACTTTAAGCAACTGAATTCGCCACCATAAATGCATTAAATGGAGAATGTTTGCTGGCGATATACATGTGCGAAGATTCACCTACGCATTCGGTAATCGGCAGCACATCCTTGGTGATTCATTGGTAAGCAATCATCAGGAAAATACATCGAACGTGAAATATGTGTAAATAACCAATGGCATTTTGCTCAAAAATTTTATTTGTTTAGTACTCGTATTGCTGCTATCGGAATTTATTGTACACAACGGTCATCTGAACTCGACACAAAAAACGCACGCTATCTGATGACGTTATTCAATTCTATCATTCAAGTGGAAAACGATTGCAATGCGAAATCAACAAATGGTTTTATGGGTAACGAATTTTTCGCGCCAACGAAAATGTTTTCGACAAACCGCCGGGAGAGAGAAACGAACGAAAATTGAGAGAATTTCATGATTGCTCCGCCTTGATGCCAACAACAATACCGACTGCAGTCACATTTCCCCAGTTTTTCCGCACGCGCGCTAATAAAACACAAACCATGCTGCGATGATGTTTGATGGAAAATAGAATCGGTGCCGCTATCGTGAGATTTCCGATTGAAAAAAAGTAGCAGAAAGCACGAGCGCATTCGTTTCATCGCTCAGATATAAATTCCGTGGATCTCAACGAATCCAGTCATTGTTGTTCCAAACTGTACGTGCGCTGGTAGCACTGAATTCACATCATTTTGTAAAGTCAGTCAACAGAATTGATCCATCACATTTTGAAAACGAAAATCCAGTGCGAAACATATATTCTTCAAATATTGTGTGCAATTTAAATTTTGGTGACATCATTTTTTGATTTTTTTTCGTGTGTTTCGAAATTTGCGAGAAATAAAATCGCAGAGGATAAATCCATCAACTGAATAATTGCCGACAGCAATAATTGTTTTGCGTTCCATCAAAAATCTCATCGGGTGAGTCCAAAATGAATTTAAATGCTTTTTTCATGTGTCATTTTTTTCCTGAATTTCATTTTTATTGTTATCGTCAAATTTATTTTAATCTAATATTCTATAGAGATATGTTTTCTTTTGTCTCTGATGCTCAAATCCATTTTGTGACAGAATTCAACAGATCGGATTCAAATGCTAATGATATTTCCTCTCTGATATTATTAGGTATATGATAAGTATCGCAGTGAGAATAGCATTCAAACAATCGATTGACCGACTGCAGCATAATAATAATTGTAATGAGAACCTTTTATCGAGAACATTGACTACATATAACCCTTAGCTAATGGCAACAGTGCCAGCAGACGGTAGCCTCGATCAATTCCATCGCAGCTAAATAAATGGCAAATAATTGAATCAGTATTGAGTCACTCGTTGCAAATCACTTTTTGCATCGGTTCAAAGTGCAGTCATTCGTATTACTATTCGAACACAGTCCAACGAATCGATTCCATGTGATTTCTCCCGTTTTGTATTTTCCTAAGTTTTACATAAAATGAAAATTCTCATTTGGTTGGCTGCAACCAATATAAATCGCAATACAATCGCAAAGGCTAGGTTTGAAAATGGCATTTCTTGTGCCGGATATTCCATTCAATGGATGATCATAGGAACTTCGATAAACAATTGAAAATACCTAGAACCAATTTTCTATCAAGTCGCATTAGGCGATTCAGTCAGCCGATACATTGTGGGTAGACTTTGTCTAGCTGCACACAGAAATAATGAGACAATTTAATTTTGACCACCTATCGCTTAAGAGTTTTGCTCACTTATGTGAAAGCACCATTTTGCGATTTTCTAATGCTTGTTGCTAACAAAATTCAACCAAACAAATGGCTAAGAGACGATTTCTCTTGGATGCCTTTAAAAATAGTAATTTCTTGATATAAAAGACGTCAATAAGCAATTTTCCAATAAAACCGAACAATGGACCGTTTTATTGCGTCTGAATGATTCGAAAATTGACGGGATATTGAATCGGTTTCGATTTATCAAAAACCAAAATCAACTCAATAAAATGATGAATATAAGCTGCAAACGTCCATTATTGTAGTGGTGTACGGTTTCAATGATTATATTTCGATTAATTAATATGGCAGAATTCTTGAAATAGTGCAACAATCGCACAGATCCAATTCATCAATGATTTAACGTTGAATCCATGATTAATATTGGAATTAATTTCAAAGTCTACTTTGTCTGGCCTTAAATCGCCGTACATGAGTCACCCAAATTGAATTGGTTTTTAGCCAAAACGTTTCAGATTCTAAACTTTGAAATGAAGCCATAGCAATTCATTCTGCTGAGGCTTAACCTTTGACAACTTATGTATTCCTCCTCAATTTCCTGTATAGGAAAAATTAATCGAAAAAGAAACAAGTTTCCATCTCTAGAAATTCTCCAAGAAACCCAAAAACTCAAAGAGAATCCTGTTTAAAAATAGAAATGTGAACAAAATGCGGTTTGGTTTTAGATTGCCATTTCAACAGAATTCATCTATAATTCAATAACATTCGAAGTTTTGCTTCAGTTCAAACAATTTCGATGTTCTCAAATAAACTTTTCTTTGGTTTGTTAGACTTTGTTGTTCCTCACCTGCCGCTGCTACAGCGTGTGTGGTCCATTTATGTTTTCAAGTCGATGCTTTGGCTATCGATTTCACTCGGCAAATAATATTCATGATGAATGAGTTTTCGACGAGAAAATATCTTTGTGACGACATGCGAGAGTTTCAAATCAACGTAAACATGGTAACAAACATTCATTCCTGATTTAGTGCCCTCACTTCGTCCTGGCAAGATTCATCATTATGAGTTAGAAAAAGAGAAATTATAATTGTTATCCAGAAGTTATGATTTACTAAATCCATTTTAGGTTGACCTTCATTGATGAGAGACAAATGATAACCAAAAAAACAATCCTTTTAATAATATTATTTTATCCGTAAATTAGATTTTTGTTCACCGTCAAACTATGTACTTCCTCGTCTTTTGTAAATTTTAATAAAAATGTATATTTTTCAAAGCCGTAACTGCAACTTGTTGCTCTGAATCAACAGCTTTGTTTGAATATTTGTTTGAGAAGAATTTTCAATGACATTGGAATGCTCATTACAAATTCATTTTTCTAGCAATCACATCGTCTCGAGAGATTGGGAACCAATTCGAAAATGCAAATTGCCCCAAATTTTTCCCGGTTTTAATTTTAAATTGTGTGTGTGGAATAATAAACCCTTTGTTAATAACGACGAGCCCAAATTGACTAACAAAATGCAATATTCTATGGTGAAGCTTTTTTATCTTTTTGGAGCATCAGCAGTATGTAGCGTATAATTAAGAAAAATTCTGGATGAAAATGTACCAGAAATTTCCTTTTACATCACCGTACCGCTGCGTTAAAAGCAATTTGTAGGCTTTTATGGCTTTGTTTCATTTTCAAAAACAATCTTTCAAGTGTTTTGATAAATTGGATTGAAATAAGCTAAGGATTTTCACTTATTTACCAAAAAATATAATTTTCTAGGACAAACTCAATTTTTTACGGTTGAATCGAATATTGATCGATTTCTGCATCAAATGAAGACTCTAATAGTTCCGGCCTTTGAATTAATAAAATGTTCGATGTAAGGGATGAACCATTAATTGAATGCTTATTAAATTTCATTGATTCGCCGATTTTTCTTGTGCATTCTGAGAGAATTAGAATCAATTAAATGATATGGAGATTGATTTTTGCTGTGTTCCACACTTCGCTCTCGTGGTTCAAAAATAAAACTCTAGGCGTAGTCCGATTTTGAACTGACCGAAACCAAAACGGATTCGAAAGCCACGTAGTTTGAGTTTCTAAACGTAATTTCAAGCGAAATATTGACTTAAGAAAAAGCATTTTCATTTCGTGAAAAAATTGATGATGTTGCCTTTCTTACGATTTCTATCAGTTCGAGATGTAATTCAAGTGTTTTATAAAATAAGATGATTTCGACTGAATAGCGTCCACATATCGATATCTCCTAAGCCAACAGTTCTCATGATATGCAGTTTGATCAACCGAATTGAAAGCTGTCTAGCTTATTGAAAATACAAATGCATCTCGTGCGCTTTTAATTAAAGGAGTCTCTTGAGAGAATGGCGAGTTTCAAATTTGAACTTTCTGAAGTAGCCATCGTTATTACGTTCTAAAGGCATCGTCCGATGGCTGCAACGTTAACAAATTATTTTTTCATAAGTCATATCATATTCTTTCTATTATTTGAATTTGTCCAAGCTCTCCAAAGTATATATATTTCTCGACAGTCTGCTCACTTGAAGTGGCATTTTTGATGTAATTTCTAACAAAATGCTTTAACAAGCTGACATTCAACATATCTTCACATTGTCTTGTAGAACAAGATCCAGAGAAGAAGTTTGTGGAACTAAAAATTGTTAATTACAACTATGTTACTATAGAAACTCATGCCAATCATTTCACATTCAACAATAAAGGCGTCACTCGAACTTGAATTCTTTATTATTTTTACATTTATTTATCCAGAAAAGTGGTTGTTAGTCCGAGAAAAGTGTTTGTCTTACGTCTAATGCAATATTGTCTGTTCAAATTGGCAAAATACTCATATTCCATCACAATTCCAAATATAACTTAAAAATAATAGATAGTTGCAAGATGTTTGCGGTTATTATTGGCTGTTTGTGTATGGCGGTTTGAATTGTTGACCAAATTTATTGCGAATAACCAAAAAGTACCTTTTTTCGTGATTTCGTTTCAAATTACATGCGATACCCAAATCAAATGGCAACCTCATCCAACTGGCGACATATGAGTTTATCCCACGTTACCTATTAAAATCCAATAAACAAGTCTAGCTGACTCAAGTCAAATATTCAAAGACCAAAATTATTATGCTGCGCCTCATTTGATTGTGCGGTTCTGAATAGCTTGTTGGGACGAAGCTGTGAAAATGAGGCCACATTATCATGCACGCGTCCAGCTGCAACAAAAAGGCTTCGCATATTTCCAGTTGGCTGAGATCCTTCCTCAATTTCGATTTGAATGTGTTATTCAGTTGATTGGCACTTTTGTTAGCAACGCATGCATTTGTCAGATGAATAAATCAGTTTTCTATCGATCCGAAATCCGTCAAAGTTTTCCGTATAATCATCATTGCTCATGGCTGATTGATTCAGAATGATGCGATGAAGAATATGAATCGACAACAACAACATCACATTTGCAAAAGATTCACGTGGTCGAATTGATTATGTTATTGATTTAACTCAGCTCAATGATTACAAGCGCAAAGTTTGTCAGAAGATACAGATTGATGTTGATTGTTTTGTTTACCGAAGAAAAACGACAAGAAATTCCATTGCATCATTTGGCAAGTACACAAATAATTAATTGCAGCCAAATGAGCGAAAAATCGAAAGTTTGAAAACATTCGAGCTATAATTAAGGGAATTGGACAAAAAAATGAAAAATCGACGAAAATGTTGTCCATTGCACATCACCATCAATGGGCAGATTTGTAATGACATCAGAATCGGACAATTATCTTCCAATTCTTGTCCATTGCTTGTAATTTTGTGGCAGCGAAGTCACGTGATATAATATTCTATTTTCAGTATTACATTAATAATTAAGTAATTCAAACCGTTCAAATGGCGTTCCTACGCATTCAAATGTAAAGACTTTATTATACCATTTATTTGTTCAAACAATTTTCATGGGAAATTACGATAATGTAATTTTTAAAATTTTATTTTCTCCACAAAACGAGCTCAAAACAAATTATATTTTGAACTAAACGATAAAGATTTGAATAGTAGCATAGATTTGGCAAATCATTCAAATTGAAAGTATTTATGCCATTGACATATTTTTGTCCAAAATTATTTGCAGATGATTTTCGAATAGTGCAACTTGCAGAATTACAACTTTAGTTAAAAGCTTCTATTAGTATTCGTCCCCGCAAATGATTGGACAAATAAGAATATGAATTCCAAATGAATGTCTGAGAATGATCATGACTCAAATAGAGAGATTATAATAAATATATAGTTGAACTGTTAAACTGAAACTATTTGAGAGAAATAATTCATCAATGTAATATTGGAAACAATCATGAAAGAAGAATTCATTCGAAACAAAAGTGAAACATGATCTACATTGTATTTCTCGTTTCACAAATATTTCCAAATTTTTTTGGGTCCATTATTTTGCCGAAACAGTTCCAAGTTTCAGTATTTTTCTTATCTAATCTGGAGGTAAGCTTTCTTTCCACCGATTCATATGATTTTCCCATTCGTATGACCCTACCGATAGCTATTGGATATCATATTATGACATATGAGCTGCGTTGAGAAAGAGAATGAAGGCGAACAAAACAAGCATGCACTGAGTGTATGTATGTTTCACATTGATGCGTGCGCAGTGTGCTTTGCACACAGAGCAAGATTTGTTGTGACTGTTCTGTTCGGTATTGCAAAATTATTTTGTTCGGTCAAAAATTTAGAAATTTGTTTATTCTTTTGTGAGTTTCCTATAGGCTATCGTTAGGGTCATACGAATCATAAAATCATATTTTGTCAAAACAAATATAATTCCTTTTTCAATTTTCTCGATATAGAAGATTGAAACATGAAAAAACAGTTCACAGAGGATTTTGATTTGCTTACCTGATTCGAAAAAGTTGTATTTTCCACTCATGCGAATTTATTTTCAGTTATGAAGATTTTTTCTGTAATTTTCACTCTTTAGAAAATATTTTAGACATGATTATTCCCAGCCACTCAAATATGGCAATTCACTAGAGCTGTAAATGTCTTGTCGGCTACCGACAAATGGCTTCAATCGCAATTAACAAACTGTGGCAGGACGAACCCATTAAACTGCAATACAACGATTGACGCAATAAATGCGCCGAATAATAAACGAAAGTTTCACGCGTCAATTTTCATGTAAAGGTATTTTTCGAAAGTTTTAGGAGTGAACTCGTCAAACAATATTTACCTAAACGTGTTTTGTCTTGCATTTACGCCAATTTTATTGTTATCATTCGGAGCAAGCAAAACTTCGGCATAACAACGAATGTCTCTTTAAATATTTATGCGTCGGATATTGAAAAATAACCAAGACTTTATCTCTCTATAAACAGAACGGCTCACAAAAACAGAAAGTCTGTGAAAACATTGCTGAGTTTAATTTATATTAAATTGGCGTTCTCAAATAAGTCGATGAATGCGAGTCATATACAAATTTGTGGTGATTTGCACTCATTAATGAATAAAATTCCAATGATTACATTTCTGTTCCATTTCAATTAATTTTACGTTATTTATTAGCCAAGGAGTTTACACAGAAATGAGTATAAATCTCGAAAAGCAGAAGAAATCAATAATGGAATTCCTGGCATCTAATCCAGAAAGAATTTTAATGGCAAATGATAAATTGTTGAAACATTTGACTTCTTAATTCCAAGAAGACTTTTCATTAGTTGTATGACATCACGAATTAGAAAACACATGATGTGAATTCAAAGGATGCAATTTCCGTGCTTAATTTATAGGGTAAGCGCCTGACTACGCACGTTCTACCGCAATGCTTTTCTATGAAAAAATAGTACTGCAACGAATAAAGCTCGTTAGATCTGTTTAGAAGATCTGTTTATATTCACAACTAGTGTCTGTGACGTCGGATTTGACACCTTGTAGCAGCTGTAATTGTTCTTTTAGAGACTCAACCATACGAAAAGTTGAAAATACGTGGGCTCATTTTTGCATCGTAAATGAATGGCAACAGAGTTAATATTAAGCAGCCAGAGAAAGCAGAGAAAAGAGAATGATTTTTGTTTTATCCGAAATATTTATGGAGTTGACGCGCGTCAGGACTTTAATTCAGCAAATCCGAAATGTCGTCAACTAAACAAAAGATAACGCTCACGTTCGGCTCATTTTCGTGTTTTTACCCGCTGAGTTTACTGTTGAATGGTGTGGCTTAAAGCGCAAAAAGCGTAGAGCTCCAATCAGAAGCATATACCGTGGCTTTCGTTCACATTCTTGTGCGGTTTTTATGTTTTTTCCTTTTACAACTGCAATCTTTCAAGTTTTTTTTTATGATAAATTCCTTCAATTTTTTTCTGCTCCGTTTTCTTTCCTCGACATTCAATATCACAAAATATTTCACTTGCCTTTTGAACTTGAGTGGATGATAACACGTCATTTTACGAGCTTTGTGCCAAAATGAAGGAAACATACAAATGAGAAAAAAAACAGTAAGAATAGATAAATTATGCTGTGATCAAGATTATCTCAGCCGTAATATACCGAAAATAATATAAGGCAATCAACTTGACGGAATAACGTCAGTCGAACAACAAACTCAAATGCTCCATTCGTTTAGATTATTATATCAATATTGGCAAGGGATTCATTCCATTCATTCGAATCTCATTGTATCAAACATATGAATAAATGCCGACACTGAATCGACTGACATAAAAGAAGTGCCGCTGAGCGGATGAGAGTAGGAGAATTCACGCGGAAGACTACAAAATGTTTTATGTCTGTGCAAAGATCCGAATAATGGCGGTGATTCATACAAATGTATCGCAAGTAAACAACAAGCAAAATTGAATTCATACATTCACCAACTAAGCTGTTTTTTAGCTCAACATTGTATCCGATTACCGCTTTTTAGTCACACAGTTTTACTGTCACAACGAAGTTGTTAGCTAATAATAAAGCATCACAAAGCTCCGTTTTGAACAATGTAAGTGATGCGGAAAGCCCTTGACCTCGACAACAACAGAGAATTCTGATTCGGAACGTAAGCTTTGTTTAGAAAATTAAGGCAAACACTTCAGTGGCACGTATTCACTGCTCTCAAACAGATAAACCGATTCAAAAGAGTGGCACATTGCACAATGAGAAAATCTCGTGTGCCAACTTTCAAGGTGTTGCTTCTAATTAGCTTGATCCATCCAAACATGTTTTTCCAATCGCATGCTCAAATTGAAATTTTCTTTATCACTGAATAAACAATTATTTGATTGGCTTTTCCGCCAAACGCGTGCTCTTTTCATCGTGATTTGATGCTGTTGCTACCGCTCTTCATGAAGTTTTATCGCTTTATCAAGCTTTCATACATCAAATCCATTGCCGTATCTACATGCAGTTATTTTATCACTAATTGGCATTGTCGTTAAAATTAATTAAACCACGCATACGATTGTGCATATAATTTTCATGGGGGATTATAAAAGTTGGAATAGTTCAAGTTTTTACGTCAACTTTGTGAAGTCGTAATAAGTTCACTTTATTCACACTAAAGATTTTATGTTGCCAATTGATTTAAATACTTTTTCAACTTTCAATACGTCAAGCGATTACAAAGGATATACAAAATGCATAATACCCAAACTAAAAGCTTGCATGTTATATTAATTAAAAAACATTGGGATTATTATCGGAGTAAATTAGATTTTGAATTGTGTTACTTAGATTCAACTTGAGTTGAATCGGTAGAAGAATAAGACACTTGATTTGAATAATTTTGAATGTAAGCAGTTTTTTTCCTATTGTGTGAGAGCCAACTCAAAGCACACAGCATCTGGATCTGAAAGAAGTGCTAGACTCTACGGAAATCTGCACTTCAGCTTCTCCATTTGTTCGAACATTTATTTTGTGAGTATTTTAATAACTTTTGAACTCCATGAATTTTTTGATCGATGATTGTCTTCTGAGAAAAAAATTATGAAAAAAACACAATTTGTGTTCAATTTTATGATATTGTAGCAGAAAAAGTGCTGTCTACAGTCGAGAGGCTGAATTGCATCATCAATTTTAATTGTATAACATCTAACTGAGAAATGAAGAGTCGATGGCGAATTTCATAATTTATGATTCATAATTATTCTCATCATTCTTCTCTTCGATCAAAATATTTGCAATATTGAAGATGAGTTAATAATGGCTTTCCAATAAATGCGCATTAAATTGTTTCTTTCAAGTCTAAATCAATATTGCTTTTGATGTAAATAATAATTAATGACATTTTTTTAATTGTGTATTTTTTGACGTTATTCTCCGAATGGCTTTCGTTCAAATTATTTTGCGTCGACGTTGCAAATCATATTTTGAAAATAGCGCTTGGAAATTATTTCACCCTATCAAATTTCGCTTACGGTCAATATTTGATGCGGGAAAATTCTCTCTAATAAAAATATTTAAACTGCTAATAAATTAACAAAATGCATGTTGGCCCTTTGAAATAATTAAAATTGTTTTGGAAAATGGCGAATATTAAGCGGCCGCTCTCTCTGTGTCGCGCTGCATTGAGCGAAGGCGTTAAGTGAATCATAGCTTTTAATGCAGCAAAATTAATTGTTGTCGAGACAATATTTTTCATTGGGTGCTCCATACTTTTATCGTGTTTGACATAGATTCAGCACATACTCTTTTTTTATCGTTTGTTTGGTTTGCCTGCATATTTTTCCGGCATTCCTATCCATTATAGTCCATTAAAAATATGACTTCAAAATACTTTATTAACACAATGACTTTATGATGTTATCACATCAGAACATGAATTACGATGGCGAAAATGTTTAAATAAACTTTGCAAGCCATTTGTAAGAGGATAGTAACGGAAGAGCACGGAAGAAATGCTGCAATGATTGCATAGTTGAAATATTTTCTACACCGCTGGTGAATCCAGCGGTAAGGATTAGAGGTTTGTTGAAACAAGTGTAGCAGTGTGTAAAATCTGACTGATTCCACATTTATGAGACACAAAGTCGACAATAAGCGTTGTCATCACGTCGTTTAATAGCCAGAAAACGTGGAGATTTGAGCAAAATATGGGTTCTTGGAATCCGGTTACAGAGTTGTAAAAAGCTTTTTGTTGATTATTTGGTCAGTTTGAGAATCAGTTCAAAACCTTTTATTCTTTGGCCAAAGAATTCGGATGCCACAAAAGTGGAAATGAACATTAAAGAATTCACAAACCACTTTGCCATTCCGCAAATTAGATTAAAATGTGACGGATATTAATTACATTCCCAGCAAAACTGAAATCTCCACCAATTTTACGCCATAATTTGCGGTTTTTTCATCATAAACTGCATTGCAATTTGGATTGCGACGTGTATAAGAGAAAACTTTATCCTGCAAACCAGAAAATATTCACCAAAAAAATCAAATACAATTTGCATTTGAGCAGCTGAAACCACGAAATGCACGAAGAACAAAAACATCCGCAAATATTAGCGAAACAACAAGAGCGCTGCACGATGGAAGATGGAAACGGTGAATAAATGCAAATTCAATTTGGTTAACAGGAAACATTTACGAAATTGATTTTCAGCTCGAGCTCATCAATGATGAATAAATGAAATGCCCCATCATTTTGTCATCAAAACAGAATCAGACATGAAAGCACTCCTTAATCACCCCAGAAAAGAGCCCATGTTCAAACCATTATCGTATTTCGCATTATCGATTACATAAAAAATCGTCCAAAAATGCACCTCTCGACGTTGATTTACTTCAGCTGTTGAATTTTGGATTTTCGCGTTTTATTCAATGATCCGTGAAATAAATTATTATGGAAATATACTTTTTTCCTGATAGACGTTCGAAATAGACACTATTTGAAATTTTGGTATGATTGGCTACGAAAGCTATAGTTTGAACTTTTGAAGTAGACAAAAAATGAAATGAATTGAAATTAAAATTGACGTTAATTAGAAACTTGACGGCGTTTTTGGCGTTTCCATTCCCATGAGATACGATTTAAGGCATCTTCATTTCATCCAGTGTGACAATGTATACCAACTTTTCAAATTAAGAAGTATAGTGTTTGCTTATCTGTATTCTGCTGCCTCTTTCAGCGTAAAACTTCTCTCCCACCCAACTAATCTAGTCAACATTATGAACGGGATGAACAAAATGATTAAACAAACATTCGTAGTAGTTTAATAGTGAAATTTAAATTAGGAAAACTCGCTATGCAAACGACTGTTTTGGAAAAATGATTAATGAATAGAGGGAACGTGTGAATCCAATTAAAAGTTGATTTTCACATTTTACAAGCACTGAGGGGCAAAATATATATTCATCCGCCGTTGTTATCGATATTGCAATTGCGACGCTGCAATACAGTCAATTATATCGGACCGTTAAAACTTTTCATTCATTTTTTGTTCAACTCTTCTTTTTTTAGTTTCAAAGTTCTGATTTCTATATTGAAAATTGTGCTTGAAAATATTAAGTATCCCACAATTTATTGACACTTGTTGGCTTACTACTTTCGCTCTCGCTGACTTCCCAATATGATTTTGTTCACATGCATTTTATAGCGAATTTTCTGAGAAATTCATAAAAACTTGAAGAAGTTCGAGGGAGAACAATTTGTAGAGCTGCAGAAAATTGTTGTTCATAAATTCTCAGTGTATGTGCAGTATGTGCCAACATTTTCTTAAGTTGCAGCGCAGCTCAAAGGAAATTGGTCTCTTCATCATATGTGGTTCAACGCCAACGTGAGCACATAAGTGTAAGCAACTCAGGGCTTTGCTAATCAAAGTACAACTTAAAAGTGAATCTGCTCTGGAAATTTCATTTTTTTCCAACCCAAGTCGGTGCCACAAAATCGCATTATTATGACTTTTATCATTCACTTGAGAAGCATCGAGTGCATATTGTATCAGGAGCTCTGAATTCCTGCATGAAGGTATGTTAAATGTATCGTAAATTATTTGTAGACTTCAAAGCGACCGTATATATTCCGGTATGCTCTCATGAAACGAGTGAAATTGAAATATTCAAATTCCCCAAATGAATAAGTCGACCGGTTAAAACATGTGCTTTTCGCAAGGAATCGAGAGAATTATCGAAAGTTCATGGTTTCACCATCTCTGTAACACATGCATCTGCGATACGATACAGCTCGGTGGTTCTTTCCAATTATTCCATTAAAACTTAATATAAAAACTCTTCATTGAATCACCAATTTTCATCGAAGAGTTTTGAGCCTAAAATTTCATTTTCTTGGTAATTTTTCGCTCATTTTGTGAATTGCAAACGCAAAAAGTGAATGGTTTTTCTAAGTGGGTGCCATTAAAAACCACGTTCATTTTTAATTGAGCGTACATTCATTGCAAACCAACAAATTGATAATGCCGTTAGACAGCTATAATAGCAATATAAAAAAGGGAAATGAAAACATTCAAGAGCAAAACAAGTAACAGGACGTTTTTTGCCATTGACAAACCAACCTTAGCAAACATAAACAGGTTAAGTGATATTTGAAATATTTCCTTCGATATGAAAAGTTTAAAGTGTTAATTGAATTGTGAATTGCATCAGGCGATACGATTTAATACAATAGTTTTGAATTTGGGCGTCATAAAATTGGATATGTGGAAAATTGGTTGAATAGATGCTTGAATTCGACCGGAATGCCGAATAAATGTTTGGTAAACCGACATAAGCCATTAGCTATGGTTCCTAAAATTGAACGAGAATTAGCCTTCATATGAAAAATCGGAGTTAGGTGGAGAGAGAAATATTTTATGTCGATGGGAAGAACGCAGTGTTTGGGCAGTGTTTATTTTATGGATACAATTGAAAGTTTTGAGAACTTTAAAAATAAAATAGAAATATACCACCGAAAGCCAACTGAACCCATTTCCTAGACGATTTTCCTTAAAAACACATCTCTGTGCTCGCTTGAAGCTAATGCGATGCAAAACATTTCGGTTTTTTAACCGTAAGATATTTCATTGGAATTTCATAATATCCGCAAGAAAAATGACCCCGCTCCAAAGTCAAGGCAATTCAGAAACAGAATAGCTTATGCTTGTCATTAGATAACACCGTGAATCCAAAAATGAAATAAAAACTTTATACATAAAAAAAAAAATTACAAAAATAACAAGACTTTGCGCTGAGTTTTCTACAAATTATTATTGGCTGTTTACCGTAATTAACATTCCTTGTATATATTCGTTCTCGCGTTATTCAGCAGAATCGAGCAAAGAGTTGTATTGAACAAAAATTGTTGGAAAATTGGTACCAAATGCATCGGACGGTTAAAGGGTCAAATTATTTTATCATTCGGTCAACAATCGAGGGATTAAACATATCAAATTAAACACCCATTTATTTTTTGCAGTCGAATTGGCATTAAACAAACTGGTAATTCATTCAATCGTTAACCACAAATTGAGTTTAATTGTTTTCTCTATGAATGAAATTTATCTTTTGTTTTGTGCAAATTTGTCCTCAATCGTTGTATTGTCGTCGCAAAAAAAAATCGAAGCTTGAAAATAATCCAATAAAGACAAAAACGGCCAGACAAAACAAGCGATTGAAATCGTCTGAGACTTTATTCTTAAAATTACCAAACACTCGGTCAAGTGATGTTAAGAATCAAAGCGACGCCATCTTAAATTCTGATAAATTCACTTATTCAGTCTGAATCTGGCCCTTGTCACCTTCACCAAATGTGAATACAAATGAGATTACTTTGATAGCGATAAGGCTGTTGAGACTCTCAGCTCGATTTGGAGACAAACAATAAATCCGACAAAAACCACTCGAAATAGCTGTATTATATCGCACGTTTCAATTTACCAATTCAAATCAGTTGATGTTTTCGTATAATATCATTTAACTCGAACAATAAATAGCATCTTTATTTTCTCTGGTTTCATTTGTGTACACAATATTTGAAATTCTTATTGGGCTTCATGAAACGATAATTTTGGTTTGAGCCGCAAACGAACCGAATGAAAAATAAAAAAAAAAAATCATCACAAAATTATACATACAGCAAGAATATAGTGACATTTTTTCAACTCACAGTTGAAGTTATAAAATTTCTTTCGGGTGGAAGGATCAGACCAATAACAACGCGAACCGAAGAGGCACCTTTATTTCAATGGACCGAACAATGCAATTTAACTATTATTTTCTGATCTAACGCATGATATTATTAACTGAAAATTTCCAAACAGGTTTAATATATCTATGTAAAGGGTGATTTTTTAAGTGGTTTCTTTTTGAAAATCGAAAAAAACGCAAAAAATTTCGAAAAGTGAATCAAATCTTTATTGAAATCGATAAATTGGTTCTTGCCATTTACTTTTTGCAAATAATTTCATGCAAATGTTGGCCGCGGCTACGGCGCAAATGGTCCATACGGGAAGTCCAATTTTGGCACACTCTCTCCAACATATCGGCCGGAATCCAACATATCGCCAATAACGCGTTCGATGTTGTCCTCCAAGTCGGCAATCGTTGCTGGCTTGTCCGCATAGACGAGAGACTTAACGTAGCCCTCCCGGCTGCTCATCACACCAAATCCGACAGTTTTGTTTGTTTACATGCCCCGTCCAAAAAGATGATTTTTCGATGAAAATCAGGATCATTTTTGAGCTGCTCTAGAACCCAATTTGCGAACGCACGCCTCTTGGATGGTCATCAAGCGTAAATAATTTGCATGATGAAATTGCAAAGCATACTGAGCATTTTTGACTGTGACAGACGTCAGTTGGAATTTGACATCTGTCAAAAAATTAAACGTCAAAAAGAAACCAGCTAAAAAATCACCCTTTATACTTCATACACACATATTTCAAACATGGTTGAATTTTGTTCAACTTCAACTGTCATTTTTGCTGTGTGTAAAGACAAATTATTTATTGGGGAAACGTGATAATAGCCCTGCTCTCGTGGCTCACTTCGAATTAAGTGATCAGAAATGTGCTCTGAATGAGAAGAATACTAACTGTGTCATTGTTTTGGCCAAAAAATGTTTAACGCTTATAGGTCACTGTACGTTAAGAATGATAAGAAGAATTCGGCGAACACTTCCGCAAATGCGACAACGTTCCTGTGAAAAATGTAAGAATTTGGATGGAATTGCGTTTCGTTGATTACACCTACACATATGTTTTCGTCCAACATGTTCTGGGAGCAATAAAATAATGATGCGATCAATGCAAAATAGTTTGGAAATTGTCACCGAAATCGCTCCTAGGGCGTTTTTATGACTTCTTTCACTGCATGGTACAAACATTCAAAATGTATTGTGTCACTTTCATGCTTGCAAGCCTCAAGATAGCGATTAACTGATATCTTGTTGCCGACTCCTACGTTCGGGCAATTGTTCATTGCATTAGCACAATTCGCATGGAGATTCATGTTGCTGATCTTTCGAGAAATATGATTCCTTTGACGACACAGAGCAAATTTTTGCTCTGAAATAAGAAATGTCAACTTCTTTAAAGTGAAAAAATTCTATCGTATGACAAGACATTAAACAAATCCTGTTGCCATCACGCAATCGTTCGCTTTTGGCCGGATTGTTGAGACCTAATAGCAATTTGTATTCGCCTAATGTGCGTGCATTTCATTAGGTTTCATTGTAAATATGATTTGTGTTGATGATATGGAATTACAGAAAATGGATAAAATAAGATATCATTTAATGAGAGCGATGTACGTGCCATTTCTCCGAATCTCAACGCTGTTTCCCCGAAAATCCTTTCATGTTGACTGTTCTTCGGTCGACCTTTACAACTCGCAAGATGCATTTTCAGAAATGAACCGAGAGCGTACATTTGCAAAAGGGGCAGTCATTCGCCAGCGGGTGGTTGATTAAATGTGAATTTAAATGTGCATAAGTAGCAAATTTGAGTGAATGAGCATGAAAGTGAGACTTCACATTTCACCACTTGCTCTCGCTTACAGAAATATTCATAAACAAGAGCAGGAGGCTTGATATGAAGTCTCGTTTTCATTTTCAGTCAATCATTTATGACTTAAGCAAGAAATGATGAGATCTGACTTCCAAGTACAAATACATAGAATAAACAACAAATAAACGCAAATCAACACGTACTTCACCGACTTAAATAACGAAAAAGACAAATATCAATATTTTGAGTTGCTCCACTGCTGCTGATGCCAGTTTACTGGATAGAATGTTTACGATTTTCAAGCGAAGTATTTGAAGAGGATATTCTAAAGACTAGTCGAAATAAGAAACTGTCCCAGCACGAGAACACAAACTTTCGATAAACATTGGGTCGCTTTGTTTGAATACAGATAATCAAATGTTGTATCAATATTTGATGCGCTGAGAAATTTCGATTTGTTTCATTTCAAAATCTTAGATTGTTGAACTGTTTATTTTGAACACCTCTACATTTGTTTTGAGTCAAACCAACATTTTACGCATCAAAAACGAGAGAAAAAGACTACAAATTCAGAATGAAGATGTTCTCACTGAGTACTACGCAGTCGATGTTTCTCATTATTTATTCATATGTAATGAGTTGTTCATCTCACGTGAATTTTTTTAGAGAAAATGGTAGAGTTGAATAAACAGAGGGTTTTGATGCGAATGATTAAATTTTGTAATGGAGGGAATGAGGTGTTGTATGGAAACAAAGAAGTAAATACGCTGAATTTACTTGGTTAGCGCAGCTTCGACCTGGTGAAAGAAGCCGTCATTTTTTTGCAGCATTCGGAATCGCTTTGCCATAACTCCATTATTTATCCCTATGCATTTGATTAGTAGCTAAATTTGATCAAAGTTTATTCAATCTATGAAAAACATACTTGATGAATAAAGTAAGTGAATCTTCATTCAAAATCTTCCTGTGACATTTCATCATTAAAATCGAATCGGCGCAAATAGTTTCAGCGCATTTCACCTCGTAGTCCGTGAATGATGGAAATTTTACGAAAATCGAAGCATCATGAATCGAACAGAATCAGTATTCATATCGCGTTTTCCCTTGATCAGGGAACAAAAACATCATTAAATTTGAATATATTCAAACAATCAAAAATGGTGTGAGAGTATCACGTATTTTCATTTTGTCTTGGAATTTTGTCATTTTGGAAATGTTGCGCACAAGAGAAAACCTGTTGTCTGTCTTTATGGATTGAACCATCAATCTTCCATTAGTTAAAATGGCGTATGTGACATTGAAGACAACCTATTCATTTTGGAAGAGGATAAGCAAGCTGGCTCTGAATCCATCAGCGTCTGGATCAAATCCATTGTGGGCGGAATTGTTATACGAAGAAAAATGGATATCGAATGATAAGTTAGCGATATCGATTTGTAATCGCCTGAGCTTTAAACGCTTTAATGATAGTGATCCCATCAAAATGGCCCATAAAAACAATAATCGGTTTTGCTTGGGTATTTTTATAATGAACTTGAACAGAAACTATCATATCTTCATTTGGATACAGTTCTATGGCGATGACGAAAGTTGGAAGAGAAAAATTTAAATTAGTGGCCGATCACGAGCGGATAGCCAATGCAAGGTCACATTTAGGTTTAAAGCTACCTAATAACACCATAGGGACTTGGACAACGGCATTGTTTGCCTTCACTCAAACAAGAGAAATGATTAAGACTTCACTTCTCTTAATCGGAGATAAGCTGTAAGTGATGTTGGATGCGTACATCTCGATAATAAGTTGACCGAAATACATGTTACCCACGTTTATACGTTTGCATAATTTAATTCATTTGAATCCTTGGAAAAAAATCATTCATTCTAATTTGAAGTCGAAAATGTTGCGTTGGATGCGTAATAACAGATTTTCTGCGAGTTCTTCTGGGATGGAAATGTTTGTTTTGGCAGCACTTGAAGAAGAATTCGCAATTGGGAATCATGATAAATTCATAATATCCCTACGAGAAAGACGTACTAAATCAATGAAAAAGCACACATGCGAGATAAAACCAACACACAAAACGACACAGCAAAAATACACGTGCAAATGCACAACGGTACAATCAAGTGAGCAAACGTGTTTGGTGCTGGGACTCTGTATACCTTTCGACGTTTCTACAAATGACAAGTAGACTCAATGGCAAAATTCCCATTTGTCTTGAAAAAACAAACAGATGACCACAACCCACAATTGACTGGGATAAAATGCGGTGCAGCTCCAAAAGCATACCCAGAATCAAAAACTTTAACAATGTTCTGGTCGCGATAATTGATTCCAAACAATGGAATTTTTGATTTTCTATGTGATGCATATTTCGATGGATCCCATGTGCAAGCATTGGACATTGTGGATAAAAGTTATCGCATCGAATAAAATACATCTATGACTATAAGTCTTACGATGATTTACTTTTCAACGGTTAAAAAGCACTGCTTTCCATTATCGTAGTTAAAATTCCTGTAGAGAATTTTAAGATCGTCAAAATGCCAATGGAATTTGTAGCATAAAAAAAAGAAATTTATTCAAGTGAGTAAATCGAATTCCCATTCCGTCAAAGCCAAATTAAAACCAGAGATTCTGGTTTCTCTCTCTCTATATATCTGGATGATTTTGATTGTGTCACGTCCAAGTTGTATTTCATATATATCATTAGATAAAACGTTCAATGGCCAAAACAACAATCGTCATAATGAAATCGGAACTGATTTTATGTTCATCATTTTTGTGCATGTCGAGATTGTATGGAGATTCTGTTGATTCTTGTAAATAAAATATGAGTGGTGAAGGTCAAAAGCTATTCAACTGATGCGGAAAACGAAATTTTTGATTTGCAAGCAAACGTACGGCCTAGCGCTCAAATCAAATACGAGTCATTTTGTTTTCGCTTTCATTATTCCATGGCTATCATCATACGTGTGCTGTATATGCAACGCGAAAAAATAATTTGGTTTCATTAGGTATTCACTTTCAAGAAGAATCTTTTAAGCTTTAGCTTTAATTATAGCATTAAATATTGATACTATCATTTACTACAGTGAATCTTCAGAATATCTTTTCTTCCAGAGCTGTTACATCAACAAATTTCGATGTACCTTTTCAAGATCATATTTCCGTTAAATGTTTCTCTTTCCTTACAAAATGCTCGTCAACGCAAAAGTTCAAATTCTTAACAGCTACGCAAGACTTTTATTTTTTCATTCAGAATCGAAATGTGGGAAAATAAATAAGCTTTGTCTAACACCATTTGTGATTGAATTTTAAGAAGATTAAACAATACAACGACGGTATCAAGTTTGTTTATACGATAAAATTTGAAATTTCCAAATTAAACATATGGTTCCGAAAGTAGCTACACTAAACGATGAATATTTTATCAAGATTAGTTTGGAAAAAGAAACAATACGAAAAAGAAAACGAAAAAAACTGGTGATAACGCTTTAATTGTCAGTTCTTTTTGCATGCAGAAACATCAGCCGCATCTCTTTGATATCGTGGTTTAAATCGTATTCAGATTTGTCTCGTTATTTCATTCGACGTGAAGTTTAATATGTGTGTGTTTTTGTGATAACTTATCGTGTGCAAATGAATTTCACAAACTCCATTTTCAGGGCCGTTTAAATTTCATGCAAAATGCGGCATCAATGACGGTACATGGTATTGTTTGAGAATCACAATATCGTTATCATTGGGATGGCTTTTTGTTGGAATTGCATTGAAAAAAGTCACGTTCGGTCGTGAATGGCATTGGAACCCATTTTTTACGACGTGAAAGAGAAATATATGTACGTCAGCAGTTTTAATGTTAACAAGCAACACGGAAAATGGGATTCACCGTATTTTCCCGATGATTTGATAAATATTTAGAACAAAAGCACAGAATGCGAGATAAAGTCAAGTACAATCTCACCAAATGTTGAAAATAAATGAGCGTAAATATGAAAATAAATGAATGGAACAGACGATGGGGAAAATTGCAAGAGAGCCCGTGGACTGGTGTCGAGTTGCTTACTTTGACTCCCACTTCAACTGATTCAAACATCTCTTCAGCGGTTATTTAAATGGAAAATATATATAAATATCCGGTCTTATACATTGTTGCACATGCACGATTTTCCCACTGAGGTAATGAAGTTAAAGTTGTTCATTAGCTTCGTCAACATTCACCATTTACTGTTCATGATGACTGTGATGCGCACCTCGTTTGTTTATTTGTGTACATTAAATAAGACAAACTGAAGTGATGCCTTTCATTGGGGATACACAGGGCAAACTGATTGGCATGACGAAGAAAACCGAATTCGATTATATCATCGCACGAAGGAAAACTGAAATGTTGAAATTGCATGCCAACCAATTCGGAATTCTGTGCTTTTTTTCTTTCACCGAATGAAAAAATAAATCAAACAGAAAGCGAATAGTAATTGGATTTATTTGGGTTCAAAGCAGCCGAACACAGATTCATATTAGGAAAAATACTTATGTTATGTAGGCACTTTTTTCTTGAATATTCACTTCCGTAAGCTCAAAATGGGATATCGTTTACCAGAACCAGAAATACAAACAAAGACCTATTTATAAAATAGGGGATTTTTTCATTACACAAAGATAATCAGTGAGTAAAAATCGGGAGTATGCTAACGGGCTGCAACACTTGTATAAACGAGATCCAAAGAATCCCGGGAATTTTGATAGCCACCAGACATAGTCCCTGAAAACATACTGCGTCTCGGAAAACCGTTTGTTCATTTTAATAATGTTTAAACAGTAACACATCATAAACTTGAAGATATTTATCCCAGAAAGAAACGGTCATCAGGATGAAAAAAAGCTTCCCCACTTCCATTGCATAAGTAGAAAATCGTCTCATTTTCGAAACAATTGTATCTGCTTTATATGTTTTTGATTTACCGAAATCATGATCATTCCGACCACGCAAAGTATTTTATTGGTCATAAAACAATCGGATGTGTCTCAACAAAAAAACCAAAAGCAAAAAGCATTCTGGTGTTCGGTAGTCCAGGAGGCAGTAAAAATATCAAAATGCACATATAAAACTTTGTATTCAGTGCTTATGTCACAGTAATTTTATGACAGTGGCCAGATACAAACCGATCCGCTGTGCTGGTCTCACAAACGCCATTCATTACACTGTCCGGAAATTTTTATTCATTCTTTCTGAAAATCAATGGGAAAGTCGCACATGCACTTCGAAACTATTTCTTTTATGCAGCAATGCTTTTTAATAACGGATACTAAAATCATGGAAGCCGAACGTGATGTAGATCCTTATTCATTATTGGAAAGTTTATTTCGTATGATTTTTTTTTCATCTCTTTCAGTCTGTGCCCTTTTCTCGAACAGATATTTTATTAACCATACATTTAATGGGTATTGCGTTTAATTTGACGTGCATTTTTTCCACAAATTTAGTTTATAGAGAAAACAGTTTAATTTCCAAGAATTCTGTTTGTGAAACAGCAGCAGGCATATTATTTCGTTCGGAAAAGTTGAAATGCTCGAAACAATATGTAAATGGCCAGGCATTTTCCAGACTCCCGCTTCAAGGTTTCAATCTCACCTCAACCCATATCATAATTATGAATGCATGAATTTTTAATTGGTTTCGGATTAATTCGAAAGCCATGGGCGACCGTCCAACGGTAAATTTGCTTGTTGCGTTTGTTTACCCTATTGTAATCGAAAACAACGAAATCGTGACGAAGGATATGTGAATGATTCCAGCAAGAATTACGTCGTTAAATGTTTAGCATGCAATAAAACAAACGCAACATAAAGAAAACATAACATTTATACGACGAAGTATATGTTAAGTCACGTACACAGTTGGGTGAGAACACACTTCAACAACATTGAAACGAATGTGAACGTATTCTATGGAATTCACAACAAAATAACCACATGCCGGTGTATGATGCCAAAGGCAAGGCCGAAACAAAAATAAATCAGTCATCATTCAACGTGCACCGCAGAAAAGTCATGAATGAGCAAGCCACACTTGTTGGTTCCAAAGTATGGGCGCGGAAAATGCAGCGTCAACGCCCCAACTCGTATAGTAATTAAACATGACAATATGAAAAACAAATCAACATATCATCAATCTCATCGCCAAGCGTTGTTTAGTGGAATAAGATACAATTCAAAAAGCATGTAGATTTAATAGCATCATACGAGAAACCCGTTTACATGTAAATGGATGACAGAAGCACGAGCCTTCGCTTTTATTTCACTTTGAATACACATCAACCAATCAACGTTATATGATACAAAATATTTTACTGAATTCCAAATCTGAAATACATCATTTCCACAAGATCCAGCCAACTTTTTTGGTGTGAATTTGATCAATATGAATCTTCCAGTCACGAGTATTTTACGTTTTATAGCCGCATTTTACATTTCGTTGATTGATGTGAGTTCCCGTGCATTGGCTTCGAAATTAAGTTTTTTCATCATTTTTTTAAAAGGACACTCAACAATTTATTGTTGCATTTGCACACAAGCAAATGCATTTCGTAGATGTGTGACCCATTTTAAATACTTAACTAAACTTTGTGTTTTCTGATTTATGCAATTTGATGAAGATACATGATTCATAAGCTTGTTTATACTCACAAATTGAACCAAAAATGATCATTCTAGCCTTTACTGAGATCCGTTTATTTGGGATTCATCGTTCCAGTTGAAGCGGAAGAATTGAAAACATCTTAACTTGTTTTTTTTTTGGTATAGCTCTATTCAACTGCGGTATCTATAGAAACTAAGTTTCATTCTGTATCTACGTCGGCGCAAATACAATAAATAGTCTTTGATGAAGTAGGTCAATAAAGTTCCTTAGAAAAATTTATTCAGCAATTTAATGGCAACATTGCATGTGGTTGTTTAGCAAAAAAAAGGTGTTATTTTTCTGTATTGTATCTTCGGTGGCACCTGGCGAGATTCCCAAGCATCGAAATGAACCTGAATAAATTGTTTAATTGAAGATTCTATATTATTACTTTATTGCACTACGCTGTATGGATTTATTGGAATTTTGTGGTTGCGTTTTCGAAGCGGCATATCGACAAATGCCACTTAGCTCCGGTTTTCGAGATTATTTCTTGATTATTCTCACATTTTTTCATCGATACATGCTTGAAATTTTAATCGATGGCATTTTGTACATTCATTGTTCGATGCTTACTTGAATAACGGCATGTCTGTAGACGAAAATGATTGAATTTTGTTCAAGAGACATTCATTTTCGCATCTCATCTCACTTTCTCACCAATTTTCTTCAATAAATTGATAAAAATTCGAAGCGCGCCGCAAGACACACGTTTATAATAAAAATGATTGCAAATGCGAATAAGAAAATGGTAAGATTACCATTAATAATGCTTTGAGTTGTCTTGCGTATTGTCAAGTTTTCCATGTTTAAATGTTTTTTTAATTCTTTGCATTTCCTTTGGCTATAATAAAAACGTATATGTTGCTTTACAGCGCAAGCTTTCATTTTTCGAGTTTGACGCTTCCCCGCATGAATTTTGTCTTTTTATTTGCAATTCAAAGTCTTATATGTTTCTACGTCAAAAATTCGTTTACGTACAATTTGCTGTCATTAAGTATTCATAATTTGTCGGAAATGGAAAATTTGCCTGTTATAAATCATTTCTTTTCGTAAATAAAATCTTTTGAGCCGACAATCGGTTTTTCAGACGAGATTCGCAAGGAATTGGAAAATACAGAGTGAAGACAATTTACGGTTTTTAGCGGTAATATTTTAAGTGGTGTTATTTTCAAAATTGCCCAAATTTTTCGAAGCTATCGATGTATTTTCATGAACATTCAACAAATATTCAACAGCTTTATTAAGATTTGAATAAACCAGATTTTTGTCTATCTGAAAATTTGCTCTGTATTTGTACTGGATTATTTCGAATATATCTTCTGAATTTTTGCGGTCAATGCGCCATCGTTACATTACAATGCAAATTTCGTATGAAAATGCACGAGAAGTGCAAATTGTTTGACGTTCAGTTTAGATACGGTGAGATTGGAGCTCATCTAGAAGTTGATTGAATTGTCGAATTTTTGTTACCAAAATAATGCCGTTAAAAGTATCATGTTGAGACGTGACAAATTTGATGAAACATCGACACCTCATCATTTTTTATACCAAAATTGCGTCAGTAGATTCATTGTAGCAACTTTGATTTTTTGTCTCTGCGTTGTTTGGCGATGAGATCGTTGATAAAAAACTCTTCACTAAATCAAAAATGAAGAAACACCTTATTTTTGAACCCTTAAATGTTTGCCACATAAATAGTACTTAGGAAACATTATTCTATTCTCAACAAAATTACCAAATTATTGACAAATTGTGATCTCTTTTCGCTTTTAGAATGAACTCAACACGGCAATGGTGTACTGTGCTGCTTGTATTAGGAATAAGTATGTTCCTGATATCAGTCGCCGAATCGGCACCGAGATAGTGAGTATCGATTGCAATTATATAATAACTGAAATCAAGTTTCACCACATTTTACATGAGCTAAACGAGAGCACGTTCGATTCCAATGAAAGTTTGAGATGAACCCATTGCACGCAATACACATTGTGCGTTTAATGAAACACGTTCGATGTCAAAATCCTCATTAATACATCATTGCAGGCTTTCTTATCTGCTGCTCTCAACCATCGCCTTTCAGATAAGCTTTCATTCAATTCCATTTAGAGCCATGTTGTTTAACTTCTTCTATGTCCGTTTTTATCAAGGAAATAATGGACAATGCGTATTCAGTGCCTGTACAAAAGATACCGGAATTCAATTGTCGTGCGAAAATGTGTGCGATACATTTGCACGAACCTATCAAAATTACATTAAGGAATCCCTCATCGAGAACTCTACCGAGTAACAAAGTTTTGTGATTTCATCGATAAATTCAGCATACGTGAAATCAAAAACTAACCATCGATTTCATCGCAAAATTCATCGCGCAATTTTCGTGGAACAAATTGAATTTCAACTCCAATTCGATTTCAATGATCACAAGCACAATGCAAACTCGTCCATCAAAGTAGAACTTTATTGAATCAAAATGAACACGCAAAACTTGTCGGAATTGGGATAGGAATGGTTAACTATTCAAGTGAATTTGCGGTGACAAAACGAAAGCCAGCGCCCACTGTTTTATACACGGGATTGCTCATAGGACGGTCGAGAAATGCGCCACTTATCTGATGTTTATAAGTATCGAGTTGGGACTTTAATTTTTGCTTATTGCGTTTTTCGTATGATAAAATTTGTTTTTTATTTATGAGATCCTCACGAAGCTCCTTGAGATTATTATCTTTGAGTTTAATCTCTTGATCCCTGATATTCGCTTCGGCCGACAGCACTTTGATTTTGCGGGTCTTTGCCGTCAATGCACGTCGCGCATAGCAAAGTTTTTTTCTGATTTCCTCAGAATCCGTACATTGTGCCATGGCCGATTTGAGCGCGCTGTACAAGATGTTCGATTGACGCAAGGCTTTCTCCTTTTCAACCGCAACGGCTGTCTGAAACAAAATTCGCCTAAAACAAACAAACCTTTTTTCATCAGTAAGAGAGAAATACGATGCACGTGATGGATATGACGTACTTTTGAAGTGTCTGTACTTTAACGATTAAGTCCATTTTTTCGGGATCTTTTCCAGAAAGTTTGCGCCATCGATGAATATTGGCGGGCGTTGTCATCTCTTCTTCGAGTGCCTTGGATTTGACGCGCTCTTGTGTTAAATCTCGATGCAATTGCAAAACTTCTTGCCGCATGTCAACCGTATTGGCAAGCCCACGTGTCAATAAATGATTTCGATGTCTCATATTTTTCACCTCGATTTTCAGCAACCGAATATCTTCTCCACGTTGAACATAGTTTTTTTCAGCTGAAATATATGAATGGCATTCATTGTCAAAATGAACGTTTATTGTATAAAGTGTATCGAAATCTATTTACCGCGATCCAATGCGATTTGCATCAATTCCTGTTTTTCATTCAACATCTCAGTTTCTTTTTCGCGTTTCACAATTTCAGCACTAATTTGGTCCTTTTCATTTTGGATTCCCTCGATTTTCTGTACCATTTGTGCACATTTTTTCTCCTCATCCGTCAGTGCACGATACAGAGTCCGGCATTCATGCTCTTTTTCAGCCAATTCGGTGCGAATATGTTGTACGGAAACCATCGCATTTTGAAGTTCAAGCTTTAATATACTTTTCTCTTTTTCAATTTTATCGATTTGTTTCATTGCCCGTGTGTTTTCCGTACTCTTTGTCGCTATGGTCTGTTTCAATTTATTTTGTTCCGCTATTGCTACCTTTGAATCGAATTTGGTTTTAATTAAATATTTTGATAAAATGGCACATTTGAAAGAATGAATTTACCCGTAGCTTTTCGCGCACTTCATTTCGGTCATCGGTGATGTCTCCCAGACTCTTCTGCAGTGCATCTTTTTCACCAATAACCGTATCTAATTGAAGCTGCGTGTGTGCCAATTTTGTTCGTATTTGGTTTAATTCCCAAGTCAAATCGACGATGGCTTTCATTTTTGTGGACAATTCCGACTGGGCCGCATCCATTTTCTCATTTTTCGCCTGTGAATTGCTGACATTTCGATCACGTTCACGCTTTAGAGTCTCTAATTTTTTACGATACTCTTGAACGCTGCTGGTCAAAGTTTTCAATTCATTTTCGAGAGTATTTCGTTGCTGCTCATGTAATTTAATCGTGCCAATTTGCTGGTCCACAATTTCTGCAGAATAAGAAAGTATTGAGATTAAATGAGACGTCAATCACGTAAATGGTCGCTCTGAAACTATGTCAATCAACTAAATCGACAACGTGGCCGCTGACCGCTCTTGTGCCATGAAATTCCAGAGGACCAACTAATTTTTTTATCATATTTCCAGCACATTATCTCAAATACACAAGTACATACTTTCCGTTTTCTTCAGTTCTTTATGGATAGCGTCACGTTCGCGCAAAAGTTCGTCGGATGATTTTTGTATTTTGTCAAAGGTCTTTTGATTAATTTCGTGTTGTTTTTCCAAGATGACAATGGAATTGCTATGTGTTGTCCGCGTAGATTTATTAGAATATGTATATATGTAATAAGTGTCATTTAGATGATGATGTTACTATTCACGCACCTCAGTTTGGTGATTTCCTTCCCCAGGTCACTCTTTTCTGTTTCGAGCGTTTGAATACGCTTTTGGACGGCATCGCGCGTTTTCATCATCTGTGTATTTTCTTTAGCCAACCGTGCTAATTCGGCATCTCTTTGCTTGCCCAAATTTTGATGATGCAACAGATCTATTTGAAGTTGATCGCATTTCGATGTGATTTCTTCCAAATCGGCGAGCGCCTTCGTCAATTTTCCATTGCAAACATTGTATTGTGACGTAATTCGCAGCAGGTTCGCTTTGATTGCACCCACTTTCAAATTTAATTGTATATTATTGGCTTGCAACGTTTCATTCTGAAACAAACGCAGAAAAAACACATTTTTCGAAGCATGAACAATTGCTTTGACTCAACCAAATTGATACAGACAATGTTGATGGAAGACAAAGTTGCAATTGGAATTACCTGCGATTTAAAGAATTTTAATTGCTCACACAAGGAATTCCGTTCATTCGTTACATCGTTCAAAGTGACACGCATTTGATCTAGCGCTCGTTTTTCTTTGAATGCCTCACTCGAAGCCTCCTACAAAAACCACAAACTGTACAATCTCTTCACACAAATTCTTGTTACAATTTAACTTACATCCAGCATTTTGTACAGCTCACGGCATTTCTCCTCAAGTTCAGCACGTTTCTTTTCAACGGCATCGGTTTGTTCACGCTGCTGATGTAGTTTTCTCTTCAAATCATCCACTTCGACTATCAATCGGTCACGATCACGTATCAAACTTTCCTTTTGCTTTGTCAACGACATACCGAGTCTAAATTTTATGTTAAAAACCGAGGTCAGGATTATTCTGAAAAAAAAAAAGAACTCCGAGATAAAGTTGGATGGAACATTTGTTACTCGTCTCTGGTATTTTTGTTGACATTTTTCACTTCGCTTTCAACTGCTTCGAGTTTTTCTCGCATTGAATTCATTTGCATTTGGGACATTTGATCTCGTAAAAGTGCTGCGTCTCGTTCGCGCCATGCCTGGTCTGTAACCATTTATTCAACAACATCATAAAAATATTTATTAAACAAAAATGAACGTATTTTACCAATTTCATCACGCTGCTTGTGAATTTTTTCCTTATCCGTTGCCCATAGTTTCATGGTGTCCTCATAACGACCAAGTAATTCATCATATTGTTTCTGCGCTTGTTTTACACGTTCCATTTCGTTGTACAAATTGGTTTGTAAATGTTCGGCTACCGTTAAAATGGTTTGCATTTCATCAGCCGCCACACTGTTGAGGCTTGTCAACAGACTTCGTACCGTCTGAAATAATTTCGCGAAATGTTTCATTCATGCAAATAATATTAACAATATAGCACAAAGAAAATATTTTTGAAATAAATGATCCTAAACTTACAGCTCTGCATTTTGATGCAATTTCTTCGAAATATTCGTCGGTTATGACGGCCGGTATGGCTGATTCTTCATCCACCTTTGAATTTCGACCTTGCGATTCTGTTTCGCTCATTTCATCCATCCTCGATTTTTGCAACACTTTTATTAACCCTTCAGACTTTTTCTCATTAAAAGCTCCTCCTTTACTATTTGTGTATAACTTGTCGACAGTAAGAGTATATGATTAAATGAATTCTTTTCAATTAAATTGATAACAATGGAATGAATTGGCCAGTCTGAAGTGCTCAGAATCGGAATGCGAACCACAAATTTCGATGGCGTAGGCCAACTAACAACGCGGTAGCGTCAAAAATGTCATGCCAACCAAACAAACTAGATAAACAAAAGCAACGCATTTTTTGTGTGCATGCCGATCAGCTGAACAAAATACTGTGTTGCCATCCAAGCGAAAAATTCAAATAAATGAACCGGCATGCCATAGTTTTTTATTGATCAAATAGGCACACAGTCATTATCAACCTTTCTACTGCAACGTTTCAGTTGGTTGTAATGGAATTACACCAAAAAATCGCAATACACAAGTCGGGAACATGCACAATTATCAATTATCAATTATCACATTTTACCGCTGCCGGTATTTTGGTTTGCAAATTGGTTCATGCATGGATGTGGTTCGATGAATGGTCTTACTAATTGTTTATTGATTAAATTAATGAATCAGCATTTGGAAGTACATATTAGTTTCAATGACGCAATTATGTCGAATCAAAATGTAAATCTTGCATCACTAATTTCCTGCGTGAGAGTTGAATATTCGAACAAGAGGATAATGTAACCTAATTGTTGTTTAATTGAGTGCCCAAAAAGCTTTTATAGCATCGAAGCATAGGGTAAAAATGTCATTTCAACGAACATCACACATAAATAAAAGTCTGAATTCTTGATTGAATGTTATATTTTTGCAAATAGGTTTAATTATTTCTTTCCCCTATCGACTCTCCCCAACGATATCCCTCGATTGCGAAATTTATGAATAAATAATTTACGTTCCACCGGAGAGAACAAATACTGTCTGATTGTTTGTTCGCAAGAAACCTGAAATGCTCGGCATTCGAATTGGCAAGGCGCCCCGAAATACTTTAGATAAATTTTAGTGCATTGAAGATGCGAGAGCATATTATCGAAAGATGCTTCGATTTCAGTTCGATTTATTTGCCCTAAAAAATATCATAATCTTAAATGGTTTGAAGTGTTTGGGAAAGGATGCCTAATATCTGTCGATGGAGCCATGAATATCAGTTGCCTCCGGGTATAAATGGCAATGGATCAGAACCATCTAAAGCAAATAATTCATGAACAACAGAATCGGATTGAGAGCCCATGACAGAGAGAAAGAGAATGTTCGCCGTAGATATAAAAGCTGAGATGCAATTTGCGATGGAGGTGGAACCGGCGCTTGCTCTCACGAGCTGCTTTTAAAGAGCGGCTTGCAATATCAAAAAGCGGCTTTTTTGTATTAAAGTTCATCCGAGTGAAATAGAAATCCATGGGTAACGTGTAATTGACACTGAACATAAATTTCTCTTTTACTCTGATGCATTTTAATACAAACAATCCGCTTCTTGGTATTGCAAGCCGCTCTTTGGGAACAGCTCGTGAGAGCAAGCGCTTTACAAGCCACTAAATAATATGCTCTGATCATTTGACGAGCAAATAGAAACGGTTCTCGAATATTTCCGTAAACATTCAAACGCAATGGTTCTCGTGCATCAACAAAATATGAATCACCATTGGTTTAAATATGAAAACGACCCTGTTTTCCATTGTCAATGCAACTTCATCATTTCATTTGAATTTAACAGCGCTCAATATCAAGATGTGGTCATTTCAAACCGGATATTTCATTTTCTTGTAGATAAAAGTAAATATTCAAAATGCTTTTGATTTCCTACAAATTTGTTTCATTATAAAACCTATCCAGTTCTGGATACTATTCAGAAAATGTGGATGAGACGCCGGAAGATGTGCTGATGGAATTAATCGCACGGTTCGGACAAACTCTGATGCGGGCTCGCGAAGAAGTAGCCAAGTAAGTAATACTATGTGATTTTGATCGAGTTAATTAGTAAAGGGTGACCCAATAGGGATGATACATTTTTCAATAGGGATTACTCAGCTCCTGTCAAATAAATATCTCGCGTAATGGTTTTGTCAATTGGCCGTCGCGATCATGCGATTTGACTCCTCTCGACTTCTTTCTTTGGGGGCCACTTTAGAGCCTCTAAAGCCAATATTAGAGCGCCATTGCTGGGATAACGCCTCAGATATTGGACAGGGTCATCAAAAATTGGGCCGACCGTATGATGAGCAAACGTAGTTGAGGTGGTCATTTGAATGACGTCTTGTTCCATACAATATGGCATGAATGTAGCTTTAAAATAAAGCCAAAACCAATTTGATATCTCAAGCCGTTTTTGATTTATTTATTTTTTTTTTTTTTGTAGCAATCTTATTAGGTCACACTTTAGTTCAATTATGGCTTTATATTTTTAAAATTGGTAGCTCTTGCTGTGATCCAAGGTTGCGATGCCAATAATTATTATTCAATATCCATCCGAATGAATTGCTGCAATAATAAAATGCCTACCGCCAATCAAGAGCATCCGAAACAAACACCACTCGAAACGCACTTCAGCGTAAATTATTTATCTTAATAAAATTGCTCGATCATCGGTGGCTTTTTCATTTAATTTTCCGAATATTTTGCCCAAATAATCATTTTATATTGTATAATCAACATTTGGCAGATCCACTTCATTTGAGGCGTAATTAAATTACTGAATACATTTTCAATTAAAATGATTAAAGTGATAAAATTTCAACGAATTCCCGTGCCTAACAGTAATTCAATACGTCCACGTTTGCTATGAACCGAAAATTCAGGCTCTGCAGCTAGAAGAGCACAAATATTCGCAAATTTAAGTTTTTTTCGAAACTATGGGAATAATTTTACATGAAGCAAACAATTAAATATTGACACATGTTGTCCAAAGTGCGGTTAGTTTGACCCAAATGCAAACATCAACAATATTTCTGAACATTCATAACTCGTTCTCGCATGATCCGCTGATCCAAAAGTGATAGGCGGCGAATCGTGTTAAGAATGCTTAAAATATTCCATCGAGTGATCGAATTTTGGTGTTTTACATGAACATGCAAAGTGTTCGGTTGGATTTGGTGTATCAGCGTTAAAAGCACTCGCAGCTGGTAGTTGTCAAGTGGATACAATATATGAACTCTGAATTGATGGCGGTGCTTTGAGTGTGTGTTGTTGTGCTTTGCACTGTTCTCGTTCTCAGTGATGTTACACATTTTTTCAATATCAACCAGTAATCCAACACTGCTCAAACACAATACACGCTTCCGGGCTCAGTTGGTGGCAACCACTCATATTTTCCGCTTGATTCTGTATGCGAATGGAAATGCAACGTTATTCATGCGAACAATGCAGCTCGTTAGGACGGTGCGACATGAAATGGTGAAAACAGCAACAGATAAATATTATTATTTCCACGAGTTTAACCTTTAAATCAAAGAGAGTGTTTGATTTCACATCGCATCCGAGGCGATGATCTGATGGAAATGCTCATTATTGAACGTTGTTTTATCGATTAGCGCTCAATTTTCTCTCATCATCGATGAAATTAAAGACCGGAAAATAGTGCATTATTGCGATACAACTTGAAGCTAAGATAGATTTTGCGTCTTCCCTTATATTGATTTATATTGATTGCATTGCATTGAGCACGAAATTTTCGCTCAATTTAAGCTAATGAATATTGCTGCTGATTGTTTCCTTTCGCTTGCGATGAAAGACATTGCAGGAAAACAATGGAAATATGCATGTGATGAAGATGGAAATGGAGGTAGCGATAATGAAGAAGATGTTCTTCGATTTACAGTTCGATGTTCATGAATATTTTTTTCCCTTTTAACTCATATGATTTTCATTTGACTTTGCTTTTTAACAGCACCAAACGAACAGTCGACTTTGGATTGGGTCGCGGATTGAGTGGTGCGATCGAAGCAAAGCATCGCCTCGGCATGGCTGCCGCCAACTTTGCAGGTTAATTATCAAAGCAATTCAAAGATTGTCTACGATGTCATTAATAATTGCAATTTCGATTGTTTGCAGGTGGACCCGGCCGTCGACGACGATCCGAGATCTCAATCTAAATTCTATTCAATTAAATTGTTGTACAAAAACCACGCCGAAGAGTTTGCACAAAAGAGGAGGAGAATAACACAATTCTTCGAAAATGTTTTGATTTCAAATTCTAAGTTCTCGTTAAAATTCATGTTTGTGTTTCTTCAATATGCTATTTGTCGTTACATTTTTCCGTTTGATTTTTTCGATTTGTATAATATTTTGTGCAGTGCTTGACATCATGTTCACACGAAAGGTGAACATGATTTATTGTCCTTTCAGCGAAGCTACTCTATTCAAGTTAAGATATCAGATTTTCATATATATTTTTATGACAAATCTAATTTTTATCAAACTAAAATCGTTAATCAAGGAATGTGAACGTAATATTATCATCAATAAACAAACAATGAAACACACAAAAATCGCGTAAATGCGATAAGAAGCAAAAGTTCACCGACATTTTCAACGACACAAATACACAAAATACCAACAACAAAAAAACACACACACACACACACTAAAAATAAACATATATTTTTCTCGACTTTTAATATTAAATATTGAATCATAATGGACTTCATTAGAATAAAAAAAGACATATGATATACTGCACTGAGCAGGTGGTTGAATGTTATCCCGGAGCGAGATGGGTCAGCCGCTTTTGCAGTCTGCTGGAACCAAATTTGTACAAAGCTGGATGTCTGATATGGCGCCCGGTCTCAAGCAAGGAACCATCTCCCCAACTCCACTCAGTCACACACACACAAATTTTAAATCAAATAAAAAATTCCAATACAAAAAATAATAATCAAAACATTTATCTATGAATATGTGTATTTCTTGTGAAATTTATTAAAAAGAACAACTATCAATCTATGTATTTACGGTAGATGTTTGAATTAAAGCAAAAATATGCTCAAACAAATCTTGGAAAATATGATTAATATTTAATGCGTATATTATTCATCCCCCACTTCACCACATTCAACCGGATCTCTCTATCTTCTCCACTACAAAAAGTATCATTTTTCTGTATTACTTTGACATTTGATTCCTATTACACTGAACGTTGAAACTGTTACAACTGCAAGTTTGGACATCTTGAATAAAATATTTCTTTTTATTTATTTACCTGCATATTCTTGGTTTGAAAAAACAAATGGTTTCTGATTTTCTTCTAATGTGAATATTCGCTTTTTGCTTACATTCGGATGCATCTCAGACAATGTGCTAACGCAGGTAAAAAGATACATCAAAGACGAAACCGTGGACCATGACGAATCGCTATTATCGGAAATCATCTGCATGAATAATTTTTATGTAATTCCTCTGATTCTCCCGAGTCAGGCCGGGTTTGCTATGATTTTCCGGAACCAATACTGGTATTTATAGTCACTCGCGAATACCATCCCAAACCTGTTATGTGAGTCTTTTTGCTAAATATATACCGAATGGGCACTTCTGCCAGCACTTGTATAGATCAAGGACTCATTGCAAATAAATAAATACATAAATATTACTATAGACTGTCCATCCTCTAACACTCTCAAATATCTTCATATATCGCTTTGGAGTATATTGTGTCAATCCTTTTTCCGAGCGGTTTGATTCTCTACTAAATTGGGGAACTTTTCTCCATCAATGAAGGGGAACAATTTCCCAATGTGCACGGAACTTTTGGAAGCTTTTAGAAGGATTTTCTTTGAAAGCTCATTCTAGAAATCTAGCTGGAGACATGTGCTTTAGCTTAAAGCAATGTTATCATGTGCTTAGCATTCTGCATTGCAAAGCTTAGTGAAATTCAGTTAGTTTTAAAAACTGCAAAGTTCAAATGCAAAACGCGTTTGAAATATAATTGATTGCATGAAAATATGTAATGTTTATGTGAGATATGTGAAAAACAGTATATACTGCAGAATTAAAACGCTAAATTTCCATGAATTCGTTTTGTCTCAACCCAGAAATGTCGTTGTGGTTCAATGAGCATTTCGAGCAGAATCCAGAAATTATGTGGCTTTGGTTTTCGGGACTTTTTGTGGACGAGTATTTCCAAAAGCAAAATAAAGGATACAAAGGAATGTAAGATAAAGCCGATCGTCAATACCGAATAGAAATGTGTTATTTTTAGAACATCGTAATTTTCATCTGAATACGAATATTTATATTGAGTATTTCTCGGTGAACGCCACTTTTCAAGGAGTCCACTTGCCCTCGCAATTTGTATGAATTGGTTGAGTTCTTTTAAATAAGAAAAATGTTTGCGCACAAAAAAATTTAGTGCATATTTATGAATAACTTCCGTTTTTTCGAAGCAGTAAAACTCCGAGAGGCTTTCGCGAGCATGTTCACGCGATACAGCCACAGCCAACCTATTGTTCCGGGTGAGCTCACTCAAACATAAATCAAGATCCTCACAAATTTTGACGTTTTTTCGTAATTCGAAAGGATAAATCTGTATTATAAAAAAATACACTTTACTAATCGATTTGATGGAATTCTTTTACTGATTTCAAACATTTATAAACTCACCTGATGTTGTCTGATGACATGTTTCAATGCTAAATTGCTGCCAACTAATTCAAAACGGTTTTCCACTATTTCTCGTTTGGTGGCAATCTGATGATCGTAAATTGGTCTCGTCATGAAACGCAAAAACATTGAACTTGCTACAATATAGGTTAACATTGCGCCAAGCATGCTACAAATAAAGAATATGCGATTTGGAAGGATTTTTGGATCGTATTCCGATCCGTATCCAAGACAAGGAGAAAATCCAGCAAATGTGAGCCTAAACCAATCCCATTTCGATTGTAAATCTTCATATTGCTGCAGAAAATAGCCGGTGAATACTACTAAAGTGCACATTACTGCAAAAACACTCCATACAATCGGATCTTTGCATATGTGAAATATATTCTTCCACAATTCAATTGGTTGCTTAGATTGAACGCACCACGTAAGCGTGTCATGAAAATAAGAACGTGATGCGACAAAATGATTATTTATTCCAAGGTTCTCTTCGACAGCACCGATTAAAATATCGACACTTCTGAAATTCATCTGAAATCAATATACGATTTTTCCGAATATCCTTTGGAAATACTCACCGCAAATCGGATTTTCCGATAAAATCTTCAAATTTCCCAATGCTTTCATTTGAAAAACGAGTAAAATTCAAGTATTTAATATGAAAATCGATTTTTTTTGCGAAATTCTCAACTATTAATACATCCAGTCCCTTCAATGAGCCGCTTCTATCGAAAGTCACGAACGGCTTTCTTAAAGAGAATGCCACAAACATATTCCGAGCAAAACTAGAATTCTCGGTAGCAACGATTTCAGCCAACATTATTTCGAATAGGATAATTGTGAAAATCAACATTTTGTCACTTCTGTCTTTACGCTGCAATGACTTTCAAACGAATAAATAATAATATGAATGTTTTGCTCAATGAAGGAACAATCATCAAGTCATTAGCATTCTCGAGGGGTTTCATTTATTTTTAACAAAATCAAAAAAAGGAATGTACATAGAAAAGTCAAGTAGATGAGCGTAAGTAAATATGTTAGATTATTTGATTGTTTACTCAATGTCGCGTCACCCACAAATGGAATCTAGATTCGTGCAGCTAATGCGTTTTTTGAATATTTAACGTAAAATTGATGTGAAAAGAAAAGCGTGAAAAGATTCAATAGCCGAGCACTATCGGTCGTGTTAGTATGATATCGGAAGAAACTATAATTTTTTAATTTTCAGTTGTTGGCACTCGTGGTTGTAACCAGAGCATATGATCCAGACACTCAGCTCACCATAAGGCTCAGCAAAGTGAGCGACGTACAGTACAGGCCAAAAATATGGATACACCAAGAAAAAATCATTTTTTTGTCTTTAAAACGAACGTCTAGTGACTATTCTATATTCATTTTGTGTAAATTAAATGACTTTTACAAATCAAAAATGAGAAAATATTACTTAAGACGATTTTCTTGAAAATGGCCACCTCTGGCTTTGATGATTGCAGCGCATATTTTGGGCAATCTTTCAACAAGTTTATGCAGTGTTTCCACTTGTATGTTTTGCCAAGCATCTTTTAGACATTCCCAGAGATGTACAAGGCTTTTTGGTCGCAAATATTTCACACGGCGATCGAGTTCGTCCCACAGAAGTTCGATTGGGTTGATATCTGGTGATTGTGGTGGCCATTCCATGACTTGAAGCACACCAAGGTCTTGTTTATTTTGTAAATAAGTGGAGCACAATCCAGAAGTGTGTTTTGGATCATTATCCTGCTGGAAAATAAATCCACGACCAATAAATTGGTATGACTCTTTTGTCATTTTTCCATCAATTTACTTGAGTTGGCCGACTCCATCATACGACAGCCCCAAACCATCACAGAACCGCCGCCGTGTTTTATAGTTGGCGCAATACAATCGGAATTGAGCCGTTCACCTGGTTTTCTACGGACGAATTGACGCCGATTACTGCCAAAAAGAAATTTTGACTCATCTGACCAAAGCACTGATTTCCATTGAGCAATCGACCAATCTTTGTGTTCTTTGGCAAATTTTAAACGTTTCCGTTTGTTTATCGGTCGCAAGAGTGGTTTTTTCGCAGCTATTCGTCCAACTGAGCATTTACTGAAAGATATTCAAACTTAGCTAACAGGATAACTCTCCGCTCTAAAAATATATTTATTATAAATACAATAAAAATTTTATAATTCGTGTTAGACTTAGTGTATAGAGTTGAAAGTCGGTTCGATAGTTTGAGAAGATAATTTGGATGAAAATGCAGCTACTGCTATCCAATTTGTCAAATCTATAAATGCCATAAATCATCAAGTACTTTGACACGTTTTCAAACCGAACACTTAGTGTTCAATCAAACGGGTTTTATTTATGCAGATTCCGAAGTTCATTATGTTTACAAAACCATCGCATTTTGTTCAAAAAATATCAATGAAATGTGAAATCCGACATGTAACGCAATATCGCGTGTAGTCAGCTTTAGCTCATATTGAGTTGATTTGATTATTATCAAAGGAAACGAAGCTATTTCTACAATTTATAGAAATTCAAACGGCATTTTCTACAATAGAAATTCAATTTCCGTTCTAGGCTCATGTGTGAGTTGCGAACAACAACAACAACAACTACAAGCGTGTAAAGAATGCCTTTCAGCGTCTTGTCTATTTTACAAAACTCGTATATTTTAAATCAAATGTGACTGAAGAGAATCCGTTTCGGTAATTGCGCACTTCTCATGCACCAAATTGAAATGGCACAAATCATCTCAGTGTAGATATTCTGGTTGCTTCCCCTAGCCCATTGACGTTCATGTTAAGTTTTTACAAAATTACTTTTTCTGACGCGTTTTTGCCACAGCAGCGCTCATGTGACACTCCAGCTCGAACGATTCCGCATCTTCTATTTCATTCCCAGGCACTCATTTCTAGTTTGTTTTAAGTTAGTATTTAACATCAAATGAATCGGTCGGAATAACACGTACCTTTAGATTGGATATGAAAAATATTGAAACTGCAACTATTTGAGAGAAATAATGCATCAAGATAATATTGAAAATAATCGTGAAAAAAGAATTAATTCGAAATTATAGTCAAGAATGATTTATATTGTATTTACAAATTGTTTATGTTCCACAATTATTTCTTTTTTTTTTTTTATTTTGCATAATTTGGCCGAAATTTTCCCAATCTTCAGTATTTTTCCTATTTAATGTGAAGTTATGTTTTCTTCCCACCGATTCAAATATCAAATGATGTTACCGCGTAGCCGTTTTGATATATATGTAGGTTCTATCAATTATTATGTATACGCATTCAGCTTAAAGTGATATTATAATCCATTATAGCCTTATGTATTTAGTCATATTTCAAATGACAAGAGTTACTATTAATTTACATTGGTTGAAAACATTTAAAAGGATTATTGTTTCCACAAATATTATCTCCTACTAGATCTTCAAACATACACACGTAACAATGCATGTACAATAAAAACTATTAGATTTAACTCTTCCCCTTAGGAACTGTGAAAATGGTTCACGTAAAATCGGCTGAGGTTCCCAGCCATACATGAACAAAAATTCGGAAGAGCGGCTAATATTCAAATGCATAATCAAATTATATTTGATAAAATGTATAAAAAATTCGCATATATGGATCTTTCTTGATTAAGCACAACATAGTCACCCCTTTTGTTCGCAGCACACATAGTGTTTATTATATTGAACCTATACTTTGTGGTAATTTTTTCCAATTATTTCAGACAAATGTCACAATTATTTTGTATAAACATTTTCATTTCTTTCTCTTGGTTGCATTTCAATTGTAACTAAAATTAAAATGTCTGTTTCATTTGTTCTATAATAATGGTGAGCAATTTATGTTTTATTTTTATCGCAAAGATGAAATCAGTAGATAATAAATGGTCTTACATACGTAAAACTAACTTTTCCGCACGATTCCCGATATTCCACGGGTTTACGGGTTATGTTTATTTCTCATATTTAGTATCATCATGTAACTTTGAAAATCTCATTTTTCATGGAAAAATGAGTCACACAAAATGTCAAGACATTATGAAAAGATTTAGGATTAATTAAAACTACGAATCAGTTTTGCGAATATATTGCTATTTGGTTCAAAATCATTACAAAACTTGTGAAAATATAGATTCCATGTAAAAATGGAGCTATGCGTTTCAAAAATTTACATGGAGCAAAAAGATACAAATTCACTTGACATTTACGTTGAACATAACACTGTGAAGAGATGAGATTACGGAATTTTCATAGCGATACGTCGTGAAATGAACTTTAGCCCCACACAGAAAATAAAGTATCTATAAAAAGTACAGCCAGCGGTTTTAAAACGAAGTTCAAAACCTCCATACAAAAATGGTTGGATAATGCGAATACTTAGGGGAGGTAATCATGAGTCTCATTGGGATGAGTTGAAATTTTGTAGTACTTATTTTTTTTTTATAAAACTCAAATATTATCAAAGCTTTATAACGAGATAGTGTGACATAAACACATTTCTCGTAACTATATCGAAAAAAAGTCCATTTGATGATAAGACCCGAATTGAGCTAACCGGAGACATTATCCGAATGAGCTGAGATTAAATAAGTTTCTATTTCCAATGAAGACCTATTTGCGCGTTCATGTAAGATCAATTCTAATCTTATAATTTTTGAGCTATCGTGTAAAATTTTTATTTGCATACTACGGACAACGTATCACGCACGGACAACAAATCGTTCCGAGAATGGATGCAATTCGACACGATTAAAATTTCTTGGACCGATCGCAATACTTATACGCTGAAAAGTAATAATGTAACACGTAAAAATTTTGTTGTTTTTTTTATTTTCATTTAATCCATTTCTGAGGTAAGTACTCTTCCAACAATTTGTCGAAAATGCGTACATTTACTGAATTTACACATAGCAGATAAGTTGTACTATTTTGTTTATCAAAATCCTGCTAGAAATGGTCAAAAGATCCCGGAAAACATAATAAGTTTTATGTGGTGTCATTTTTTTCATTCGAATCGATTGTGGACAAAATTTGGTGTGATTGCTGTTGGATGCATAATGCTTTTACACTCATTTCTCAGTGAATACAGCGATCGGACGTGAAAAATGTTGTTGTTTATTTTCTTATTAAAAATTTTGTGTCCAATCATTGCTACGTCTAGCGAAGTACGCTCGAACATGTTCTCGAATCCTCGAATAAATATTATGTTATCAGAACGTGAGCCATTCGTAAAACTCAATCAGAATGGAACTCCAGATGGCTTAGATGTTTTCATAATGGAACACTTCGCAAAACGATACGATTTTAAGATAAATTATGTGATTGTCAACACATCATTGAATACCATTTTGGCCAACAAGGAAAGCTTCAATACATTCCCGCTTCAAAATAATCTCAGGTAGACTGATGTACTTTTTCATTAGCGTAAATATATTTTGCCAATTGCTATTGTAAATTTCTAGGCAGTCTGACATATTGATTGGGGGATTAGATGAAAATCTATTTACACATGAACATTTCATAGCATCGCATTCCTATTACCATGATGTGTTGACATGGTGTGTACAGAAAAGGAAGCCGATAGCAGTTTGGAAGAATATTTTTCGACTATACAAAGACAATTACATCTTGGCATTATTTGGAGTAGCGAATGCTGTAGCAACGTTTTATTTCTACTTTATGCAACAATTTGAAAATGTGAAACCAAAATGGAATGTACATAGATGCATGTTGGTCGGAATCTGTTGTTTCTATGGCGGTATTTGTGATTATAAGCCTAAAAATACTTCAATTCGAATATTTTTCATCTTCATCCTGTTTTCCGCATTTGTGTTTTCAATCTACATCCTTTCATTCTTGCTCACGTTTATTGCACATCCGATTCTTGAACATCAAATTGCAACAATAGATGAAATTGTTGGCAATAACTTTGAAGTGATGGGCGATGAATATGCATTTTTTCACGTGTCCCAGCAGAATCAGGTCGATCACAACATCAAAATATAAAATTTCAAAATGTTATAATTCAGTGCTTTTTTTTTTTACACCATAGGCTTATCCACCAAAATTTCTGCATCAATTCAAAGCCTGCACAAATCTGAATGAATGCTTGAGTCAACTTCATACCGATTCGAGGCTTGCGGTTGCTGTTTCACGTGAACATGTCCATAGCAGTCAATTGAATCTGAATTCTCAAATTTATTGCTTTGAAAATTCCGAAATTATTCATGGATATGCATTGAAATTCTTGGTTCGAAAGGATTTTCCATACTTAAGTGAACTAAATAGATTCATAGATGTGGCAATTGAAAGTGGTCTTATCACAAAATGGCGCTCAAAGAACAATCTACATCGCCGAGCAGGAACTCAAGCCACATTTTCTTATTTAACTTTGAAAAATTACTACGGAACGCATATTATTTGGGTCAACCTATTAGTTATTATATTTTCGGTTTGCTTACTTGAAAGATATGTTCACAAAAAAATAAGTATGCGGAATGCTTCTCGATTCTGGATCTTAATTGAAAAACTAATCAATCCTGATAGATATTTTTTGCTCGAAAATAAGTGATTTGAATAATATGTTTGTCTTATCAAATTGATAAATTAGTTTTTTGTAGAATTATGTTTTAATAACAATTCCCAACTTAATCACAATCAGGATCCCCGACTCAAGGGGATAGACAAGAATGCTCGTTTTCCCGTATTTTTTTCGAATATATTCTATCAGTATATTAATATCTCGCTATTTCCTCCTAATTTCCTCTTTCCTGCCATATTTGCCCTTTTTGCCCTCATTACAAAAATAACAAATCTTTTTTCCAATGTCTAGTGCAATGCTCTTGACCTAAAAATATGAAAAATTGAAACGATGTGTTTTCTTTTTAGATAAGATAAATTCGTGGAAGCAGCTCAAGATGGATGTTAATATTTTAATTGTATGAAGAAGAAAAGACTCTTCGTTTCCCCATAATTGGTGAAACTATATTACTAGGCTTAGCAACATTTAAAAAGTGTGATATTTGTTATTTTGTTAGTTAAGGTGTGTAATGAAATGGTAACATAATTGAATGTTAATTGTCGCAATTGATTGTTGCAAACATAAATTTGTCTTTATTTAGTAGTTTATTCAAGAGGGAGAATAATCATTCTAGTTTGCAAATATTAATTCAAAACAATTCAGCAGTAATTCCATATAATTCCATCAAATGCCACTGTTGACTCAACAATACGAAAAATCAAACATTGATAAAGGGCAACAAGAAAAAAGACAATTCACCAATTGTTTGGAATGATGATGCGTTCAAAGCATTCGAACAATGCAAACATGACATTGCCAACGCTGCTATCCAATTCCTAATGCAACCTTAGCATTACATGTTGATGCTAGCAACTTTTCAGTAGGCGCTGTTTTGCTTCAAATTCATAATGGAGAACTTCAACCATTAAGTTTTTATTCCAAACGAATGACTGACTCAAAAACGTTATAGTACCTATGATCGTGAACTCCTAGCCATTTATCAGGCAATTAAGCACAACAAATTTATGATCGACGGACGCGAATGCGTCATAAACCGTTAACATTTTCCTTTCTTCAATAACCTGACAAAGCTTCACCTAGACAAGCACGTCAACTCGATTTCATTGGTCAGTTCACAACGGACATTCGTCACATTTCTGGTAAAAATAACGTTGTTGCAGACATGATGTCTCGCATTGAGGAGTTCAAAATAAATAACATTTGCCTAGACTTTTGGCAAAATCTCAAATCAACGATGAAGAACTCCAACATATCATATGGTAAAGACAATGTTCTTTAAATTTGAATAAAATTTATCTTCCTGATTCATCAATTCACATTCACTGCGATACATCCACTAAACAAATCAGACCTTTTATTGTAAAAAGCATGCGAAAAAGAATTTTCAATCTTGTGCACAATCTTTCGCATCCAGGTAAAAGGGCTTCTGTAAAATTAATTACCGGACGTTATGTATGGCTAAATATGTACAGATCTGAAATTCACAAACATAATAAAACCGCATTAGCAAACTTCAAAGTACCAGACGGTCGCTTCCAACATATAAACATTGATCTCATTGGACCTTTACCATTATCAAGGGGTTTTCGATACTGTTTCACATGTATTGATCGTTTCTCACGTTGTCCAGTTGCAATCCCAATTGAAAATATGACAGCCGAAATTGTGGCAAACGCACTCCTTCACGGATGGATCTTGCAATATGGCGTGCCGTTACATATTACGACCGAGCAAGGCCGACAATTTGAATCGAATTTATTCAGAGAATTGAATCGTCTTCTGGGTTGCAAACACATTCGCACAACTCCATATAATCCACAAGCCAACGGCTTAATTGAGCGTCATCACAGAACTTTGAAAGCATTGATTATGTGTCACAAAAATGATACCTGGTGCGACGTTTTACCGCTAATTATGCTTGCGTTCAGAACAACATTTCAAACCAATTTAAAAGCTTGTCCAGCAGAATTAGTTTATGGCATGACGCTTAAATTACCGGGCGATTTTTTCGAAAACAAAACAATAGATTACTCGACGGATTTTGTTAAAAATCTTAAAAACACTATGAATCAGATTAAAACCATTGTCACTTCGAATCAGTCTTCGAATGAATACTTCGTTCAAAAAGCACCATTATAGTCCACTTTGTTGCAGCACGTCACACAGAAAACACCCCTTCATAACGCTCTGCCATCAATACAAATTGTATCGATATGAATCGGCGAACATCATTCATTATTACAATTAAATATTAGTAAAATAATTGACGCCACCTACACAATGAAATTCAATCAAAAATTAAATCTTCAGACTATAGTCGTTCACATGTCGTTTGTTTTGACATTTTTGTAAATTACGTTCCAAATATTATTATCTTTCTTAATCTACAATATTATATTTTTCATGTTCAGAACTGTTGATTTGGCAAAAAAAAAACTTTTGCACGTGCCGAACTTTCAAGGAATCACATCGCTTCAACGCACAAATTGGAAAAGAAGATGTTCAAGTGCCCTTGCTGTGATCAATTTTGTTCGGCGAACAACATAAAAGATCACTTTCGTTCAAACCATCCAGGCGAAAGTGCAGATATTTTACGGTGGGTTGAATCATCAATTGTCCCATGGTGGATTCGAACAAGCAGGGGCTCACTTGTGAACCATGCAACGAAACATTCGAACGAAATGCCAATCTTTTTAACCAAATGAATGCCTATCACAAATAAATAAATGATCTTAAATTCGTTAAACTAACTATTCCGCACATTTTCCGAGACTCTACGGGTTCACATGATATTTTTATTTCTTATCGTATCGTTATGCAACTCTGAGAGTAATTCACACAATATTTCAAGTCATAATGATGAAATTTAGGATTTATTAAAACTACGAATCATCGGCGCCATGTTTGAGAATATCTTGGTATTTTGTTCTAAATCACTAATAGCGAGACAGTAACTATACGTAATAGCTACACTATATGGATTAAAGTAGTTGTAAAATTGGATTCTTTTCAAGGTTAATCTCAAATTATATAACTACTTACGGATAGAAATATTTTGTATTGATGATATTTGAGTCTCTATTGCTCTTAGATGTTGGAAAAAATCTCGCAGGATATATATATATATATATATATATATATAATATAATCCTATTTGACTGCTAATTAAATCCGAACTGAAATACATGCATTGTTGATGTACGAGTATGTCTTGAAATCAGGGATTGTGATTATGACGAGGAGGAATTCCGAGGAGGCAAATGAGGAGGAGGAGAGTAGTGAGGAGTAGCCTCTTCCTCAATAGAGGAGAATATATGAATTCATATAGAAATACAAATATTTTAGTCTTTTAGTTATTCAAATAAAATATTATACGTCAATAATGAATTTAAACGCAATAAATACACGATTCGATGCGATGGAAGGAACGTTAGGATCCATCTCGTTCATCGCATTACGATCGCGTTACGACGTATACACAGTGTGTATTACACTCGTACACAGACGCACTTATATATGACAGTTGTTTGGCTTTGACATTAAAACTTAGATGAAAACTTTGGAAAACATCAGTTTGTTCATTGAAATGTTATTTATTTATCTTTACTTTTTTTTTCATTTCATCTCAAATCAACCGGACAATATTGAACATTATTTTGGATGAGAGTGATATTAATGCCTTTGAAAAATGCTCCACTTTGCACGAATACGTAAAGTGTGTCGATATTATCTGAATTGATTCGTTAATGTTAGTTTGTATTCGAACCGAATTGTTTATCGATGGAGCTATTTCTGTTCTGAAATTTACATATGATTGAGAAGTTAATGAATTCTTCTGGATTCCTCTTCGCTCAATGCGCTTTATTGACACGAGTGTAAAGCAGTTGGTTTGCCTCGAAAGTGGTCTTGCATTCGGTGCATTTTTTCTGCAGGTACCCCTCAGAAAGTGACATTCGTGCGTCATCATTCAAAACCCTGTGTGACAAAAACTCTTTTAAACGTTTGATTTTGGTTTTTGGATAGAATAATTGTTTTTACCACGTGTAAAGTTTAGCTTTGATCGATCTAATTCAAACTCAGCCAATTTTCTGAAACCAAAAATTTCCAACAGAAGACCTCGAACAAATTTTTCATCGTAGGTTGGTGTATTAAATGGCTTGTCGCTGTTCAAATACAACCACATTTTGACAGCTTGCTGACGAAGCGTCAAGGTAGCATCAGTATAGATTCTGTCTCCGTTCGGCTGGAAATTAAAAAAAATATATATACAATAATATATATTTACACAAAATATAATTTTTCAATTCCTAAATTACGCACAGAAATGACGAAATCCATATAACCAGAAAAAGAATCAAACTGGCGTCCATTAACTCTCAAATCAGCATGCGTTGGCTGTGAATTGTCGAATCCCGTTGTTTCATCGTTTCCAATTGATTTAATTATGTCACAAGTATTTTCTTCTTTATCATCATTCAACACATCTTGAAAGTCAGCCAATTCTCCATCCAAAATGTCATTTGGGCCAATTCGGTTCTGAAGATATTTTGCAGCCTTCTTAAGCAATTCGATTTGTTGCTTTATTTTTTCTCGTTGCTCTTCTTCGTCCTCTTGCTTTATTTCAGCTTCATCGCCATCACAATTTACCAAACTTAACGGTGCGCTAATGTCATTTTCATCCAATAGTCCCGCTGAAACAGCTTCAAGTTCAGTTCCTGAAACACAACTCATTAAAATGTGTTGTTTGATTGAGTTGTTGCTAAACACAAAAAGAGTTCTCACCTAAACACGCCAACATTTTTCCGATGTAGCAAGCATTAACATCTTTTTCGAATGTATTGGATACATCCAAAAAAGTTGGCATCAGCACGATTGTTGGCTGAGTAAAATAATTTTGATATTTTTTTTCCAATCCCACCTCCATTATAAAATTCCCATATTTCAACGTTAGATAAATCACAGTGGTTTATCGGAACCAAAACCTTACGTTTGCAATTCAACGATACCCAAAAATACATTCTTTCAACTTGTACGATTCACTTGCTTCTGTTGTATATTCTCTTATGTAGCATATTCAATATGCTGCAGACTATCAGTTGTGAAAAAAGATGTGATGCATTCACCGAAAATCAAAATACGTAACTGAGTAAGCTGTTAAGTTTGACAGGGAACAAATCGCGCACAACGACAGCGGCAAATCGCTCACGTTAGCACCACTAACAGTGTCATTAGTGGCAATAGATCAACAGCACAGCACGAGTCCCAACGCATTTTTGTCATTTCTCGCGTGCTGTCCGATTAACGGTTAATACACAAAGTATTGATGAACATTCGACACGGCGTATACAATGGAAACAAAACAACCACTCATTTGTGCACGGTCAGTTGATAGTATCGCATTTTCT